>CM028130.1:502887500-504156250 GCA_016271365.2 Neoceratodus forsteri | reverse complement strand
ATGCTACATTACAGTGAGATCTGACAGGAGACAGCACAGAGATGTTACAGTACACAGTGAGATCTGAGAGGAGAAAGCGCGGAGATGTTACAGTACACAGTGAGATCTGAGAGGAGCTAGATCAGAGATTTTACAGTACAGTCAGATCTGAGAGGAGAAAGCACAGATATATTACAGTACACAGTGAGATCTGAGAGGAGAAATCACAGAGATGTTACAGTACAATCAGATCTGAGAGGAGACAACACAGAGATGTCATAGAATACAGTGAGATCTGCGAAGAGACAGCACAGACGTGACAGCACACAGTGAGATCTGAGAGAAGAAAGCACAGAAATATAACAGTATACAGTGTAATCTGAGAGGAGACATCACAGAGATGTTACAGTACACAGTGTTATCTGAGAGGAGACTTCACAGAGATTTTACAATACATACTGACCTAACCCCTAGGTGGCGCTATCCCAAGGGCTACTACCTCTGCCCGGTTGGCTAGTAGCAGGTTAAGGGGCCTGAGTTCTGAAATGGGTGCCTCCACCCAGAGGTCAGGGTTCGTAGTGGTCAAGCTAACCTGGGCACAGCCCTCGGAACACTGTAACCCCCTCTTTCCTTACTAGTAGCGGAACAATACACAATAACACTTACAAATATCCTGATACACCACACAAGTACCCACACTGTTTGCACCTACCAGGGATTTCCTCTACTCGGCCGGGGCCCTGTAAAACAAGGTTATACACAACAAATAAAAGCAGTACAGTACTTTTGCACAACTGGAACCACAGTCAGGGTAAATGGAAAAAAGAGTTAGATCTGATTTATTTAAGGGACTTGAATAAGGGAGGGGCATAATCAGGTTAATTTGCTTAAAGGCTGTACCAATCAAACAGTTATGCATGCACTTCAGGGTCCATAAACAGTCACACACCCTGGGTACACAGATGGAGAATGGTGGGCTAGCCAGGAACGTTGCAGCTGGTTGGGGCCCTGTGAAGGAAGAAAAACAACATGCACAACACATACTGTTTGTAATCTAGAGTCAGAGGGCTCAGTTCATGAAAAGAAAACAACAAGACAATCAGATGACACACTTTTAGATTAGGCTGTTGTTGCAGGGACCTACCCTGATGATTACTCACGATACCCAAGACTGGACACAGGCTGGATGAAAGTCGAGACAGCAGGTGGTTAATCTGGAGTGCCAGGAGAAGAGGGCCCACACTAATCACCGAGGCGTTGTTTCAGTTCAAGCATGGAGCAGGTGACTGATCCCTAAGCAGGTCTCTCGTTGATGGCTTTCTCTGTGCAGCGGGTAGTCTGGCTGGGCCAGTGTGCAAGGCTCCGGCCAAATGGAAACAAATTTGGATACAGTCGATTTTGGGCTGGATACAGCTTCCAACAAGCAGAACACAGTTCACACAGTGGGGAACCAAATCACGACTCACTAACAACTCACAGCACATTTACATGTAAGGAAAGTCTACTGTACCAGGCAAACCGCTCTCCGGTCACGATGCAAAAGTCTCTGCACAAACTGGGGATTCAAAAGCAGCTGGAAATCCTGACAGGCTGTTCACATTCAGCAAAATCTTCAGTCTTCTTCAGGTATGAGCCTGGTAAAAAATCAGTGGCTTACTTCGTTCTCACAAACTTGGATTTAGTCTGAAATAATTCTCTTCTCTTCTCTCCCTCTCAGGGGCAGCAGGCAGACATGCAGGCCACAACTCAGGCCTTTCCACAGTTCTCCCATGTGAAAAGACTCAGACGGCTGCTTAACTGACTCAAGCTGTTGCTTCTTCAACTCCCAACTTAGATCTGACTGAACTGTCAGCTAGCCTGGGACTTTCCCCCAGAATCCAAAAGGTTCGGTTGACTGATCTGTCTGGCAGTCACAACAAAGGCTCCCCTTCAGGTGCAAAAAGGCGCAAAAAGCCCAAAACTGCAATTCCTACAGATTTTGACTCCAGACAGCTCCTATAGTCCGGGTCCATTTTAGGTCCCACCAGTACTGATTGGTCCAATTCGGCAGTCCAGGACCAAGATAGTGGAGATAAACAAAACAGTTCTTGCTGCAAAGAAGGCAGGTTAGACAAACTATATTATCATTATCACTCTAAATGATTTTTAGCAAATAGTTACATCTTTCAACAGAGCTCCATTTTAGATAACTTATGACTGCAATCCAGGCGGCTCTTAAAGAGACAGTACACAGAGGCTATACAGGCACTCTCTGGCAATCACATTTAAACTGCTAAAATGCAGGACACCAGCCTGATAGTGAGCATATAGGCAAGCTCAAGGAAGACTTTTTGGGAACCCCCATTTGTAGGGGAGTTACACTGACATCTGAGAGGAAACAGCACAGAGATGTGACAATACACAGTGAGATTTGAGAGGAGAAAGTGCAGATATGTTACAATACACAGTGAGATCTGAGAGGAGATAGAACAAAGACATTAAAGTACACAGTGAGATCTGAGAGGAGAAAGCGCAGAGATGTTACGGTACACAGTGAGATCTGAGAGGAGAAAGCACAGAGATGTTACAGTACAGTGAGATCTGAGAGGAGACAATAGAGAGATGTTACAGTACAGTCAGGTCTGAGAGGAAAAAAGGAAACGGCAGAGAGATGTTACATTACAGTGAGATCTGAGAGGAGACAGCACAGAGATGTTACAGTACACATCTAAGAGGAGACAGCACAAAGATGTTACAGTACAGTAAGATCTGAGAGGAGACAGCACGGAGATGTTACAGTACACAGTGAGATCTGAGAGGAGACAGCATGGAGATGTTACAGTACACCGTGAGATCTGAGACGAGACAGCACGGAGATGTTACAGTACACAGTGAGATCTGAGAGGAGACAGCACAAATGTGTTATAGTGGAGTGAGATCTAAGAGGAAACAGCAGAGAGATATTGCATTACATTGAGATCTAAGAGGAGACAGCACAGAGATTTTACAGTAGAGTGAGATCTGAGAGGAGACAGCACAAAGATGTTACAGTACAGTGAGATCTGAGAGGCTATAGCACATAGATGCTGCAGTATAGTGAGAACTGAGAGGAAAGTAAAGAGACACTACAGTACATAGTGAGATCTGTGCAGAGAAAACAGAGAATCAGTTGTGCAAGTGGTAGACAAGAAGTACAGGAGCACGGCCACTGGCAAATAGGAAATGCAGAATGAAGATCTTCAATCTGAAGGATAGCTGTGTGAAGACACATCTATCTGTTTAGACACTAGTAGATTCGGTTAGAGATATTGAAGTATTTCCAGCCAAATAGCACTGTTGTAGAAGTCAAATGTTATTACGGAAACCCTGATTTCAGGTCACAGGGCCAGAAACTGTCATTATGTTGCTGGTTTAAGAATTTCAGTTACAGTGTCAGTGGGAAGATGTACAGGAACTCCGTTCCTGCTGCAAAAAAGGTACAGGAACTGAGTTCCTGTGTGTTCCAGTTCATTTTCATCACTGAGAGAAATGTTGCAGTGCATAGTGAGATCCGAGATGGGAAAATGTAGAGATACTGCTGTATGTAGTGATATCTGATAGCAGAAAGCTGAGTAATGCTACTACAGTACATTGTGAGATCTTTGAGATCTCATGTTGTTACAAGTTAGTCCTGTGCTGCTTCAGTATGCAATAACCCATGACAGGGTGCGCTGTTATAGGGGATTAGATAATGGGTAAACTGAAAGTGGCATCCTGATTGGCTGAAACAGCCTGCTACCCGGGCCGTTAATTCTTAACAATGGCCTGCTTCAAAACAAGTGCCAATTCAGGGTGCCCTATTACCATGGCTATCCTTGGGCTCCCTGAATTTCGAAATCGGACAGCTGCCATTTTCACCCCGCTCACTTAATGAGACCAACTTTTTTCAACAGTGACACAGGAGAGTTAAAAAAAAAAGCCTGCAGCAGTCATTTTTTTACTATTTTAACTTTCCTTTCTGAGCGTAACTACGCTCGTCTCACACACAATCAGGTATCACAGTGACCTGCAGACTCACACTATGCCACATTTCAGAGCCCCAAAAAACATACCTCTCTTCAAATATAAATAAACATCCAACATTGCCCATTCTAATAAACGATCCAATGGCCTCAAATAAACGGCTCTCTTCTTGGTCTCTCTCCGTTTTTCACTGAGCAACAAACAACAGAAAAAGTGAAACAGCAACCTCAAACAGCAGCTTTCGTGTCTGTGAGGCAGTGCGTGAAGAAACAAACCAAGTGCACAAAAACATGCCACACACAAGCAGAGCAGCGCCTTCCTGTGGTAATTCCAGCAACGCAGGGATTATTTTATTATAAAGTGTACCTTTTTTATTTTATTTGTTATACATAAATGTTTCTTTTTTTTTCCAAATAATTACTCCTATAACCCATTTTCTAAGTGTAATAATACCCTCCAGGGTTGGCGTTATGGGATATAAGCGGACCTTCCAGGGCTATGGGCTATTCGCTGGGCAGTCTGTTATGTCCCAATAGCATCACCCTGTTGATTATTACTTACTACCGCACCCGGGTGTGTTTTAAGGCATTAGGCCACAGGCCGAGTGTCCTCACAGCACCGGATGTGTGTTAATCCTAATAACAGCATGCCCTGGAGTGGGTTACTGCGCTTATAACACGGACTAAACCCACTTTTAGCAAACAAAAGGAAAGCTATTTAAAATGATTAAAAAACTCTGGATTTTGGAATGTATCCTTCCCCCAGACAAAGTAGTCCCACTTCCAGCACAGTGTGATGCACACACTGCTCTCTCCCCAGTGCTGAGTATTACAGGCACTGAGTGCAGAATTGACAAGGAGAATGTGTCTAACACTTGCCGTCAGGAAGAAAAATATGCCGTATCTTCTAGGAGTTCAATTGTGCTGGCACTACTGCACTGCTATGGGACAGAAAGATTGCATGAAGCACTGTTTCAGAGCATTAACGAACGCTAAACACAATGCTGCTCCCACCCTCTCTCACTCATTTTCACTTTGTCTTTGTACCCCTGCAGAGTGGTATATCCCAGGGAACAGTCAAAGTTTATCTATGTTATAGAAGCATGAAACCAGTTGCACAGACACATTGAATTTACAGTACATAGTGAGATCTGAAAGGAGACAGCACAGAGATGTTACAGTACACAGTGAGACTTGAGAAGAGAAAGGCCAAATATGTTACAGCACACAGTGAGATCTGAGAGGAGACAGAACAGAGATGTTACAGTACACAGTGAGACTTGAGAGGAGAAAGTGCAGAGATTTTACAGTACACAGTGAGATCTGAGAGGAGACAGCACAGAGAGATGTTACAGTACAGTCAGATCTGAGAGAGGAGAAAGCACAGAGATGTACGTACACACTGAGATCTGAGAGGAGAAAATGCAGATATGTTACAGTACAGTGAGATCTGAGAGGAGACAGCATGAATGTTACATTAGAAAATGGGCTTTTTATTTCCAGCTAGTATCCTTTCGGGGGGGGGGGTACATTAACTTTCAATAGATGCCCAGGAAATAAAAAGTACCAGCCCCAATACCCCTTCACCCTCTCTAAAATCCTTGTGCCCATCCTGCCCCCTCATTGGCCAGAAGCACCCCAGTAAATTTGAAATCCCCGCCATTTTTCCCCCTTGCTTAGCGAGAGATAGACCCCACTCCCCCCACACACACACACACACACACTCATTTATAGACACACAGCCTAAGGTCAACCTTTCCTCCAACCTGGCAGTTTCTCAAAGATGAAAGAAAAAACAGTTTCAGTAAAAAAACAGCTAAATTGTGGTGCTGTACAATACACTGATAACCAGCGCTGCTTCTGATGCCACTCGCTGTAATGTACAGGTCCCAAAACAGTCCTCTAACAACTGAATCCCCCCTAAATGTGAAGTGCTAGATTTTTTAAAAATAACCATTAAGACACAGTACCAATGTTTATGTTTGCATGCCATGTGCAAAAACATGTGCCATCATCAATTTTTGTAGGTGTGGCACCCTGTCTTCCAGTTCAGTCAGTGTGTTTGCAGGCGTGGCCCCAGTTCACCAATGAATGCTGCAGCTGTCTATGACAGCAGTTAAAATGCAGTGGCATACAGCTGAAAGGGGAGACCACGTCCAGTGAGCAGCGATAAGATAGTGTTGATAGCATATTGAGTGCTCATTGCCCCCTACACACACACACTGTATGGCTGAGAGTGCCTAATCCCCGTCGACTCTGTGCTCCCTCCCCATAACAGAGTTCCTGGTGCCACGCTGTGAGCCCATCCAAGCGTGGTAATGGTCCTTAAGGCCGCTGAGGGTGCACATTCCTGTTGGCTCCACTGTTTCCCCCAACAGACTACGGGTGCCACATTGGGAGCCCACCCCAGCCTGGCAACAGTCCATATGGCCAATGGGGTGCCAAATCCCTGTTGGCTTCACTGCCCCCAAACAGCCTTCCAGCTACCACGCTGTGAGCCCACCCCAGCGTGGCACAAGACCTGCATCGTCTATGAGAAAAAAATAACCTGCAAGAAAATACGGTCCCTCGCTGAATGTCCTGACCCCCACCCATGACCACCCTCTGTGCACCCTGCATCCCACACCCCTGCCTCACTCCATACTTACCTCTGGAGTCTGGCGCGATGATCTTCGGTGGACCGGGAACACGTCTGCACTCTTCAAAGCCGACCACGAACTGAGGAAATGCTGGTAAGCTGTATAATGGAATAAATAGTTTTTTTTCAACTTTGTTGCATATCTCAGGCATTTCTGGAAATTTTTCACCAAATTTTCAACATGGGGTTTTTGGGACCCCACCTCATGAATCCTGGCACTGTCATTTTATTAATCTGCCCCGAAAGGTGATTTCGTGGTCACTGCATGGAACCACTTTTTTGGACCAATTTATGAAACAACAGTGTCACAGTTCATGAGGTAGGCCCCCCAAAACCCTATATTGCAAATTTGGTGAAAGAATTCCCAAAAATGACTGTTTTACGAGCATGCATTGTGCTGTTCCTACGCATGCTTGTAAGTTCGCGAATTTTCAATATTTTCACTCCAGATTTTCAACATTGCCATTTTACCACACCTCCTTATGAGCAGGACAGCTGTCATTTTTCACATCTCACCCAAAATGTGTTTCCATGTAGCGCACAATGGCGCAGTCATTGTGCAAAATCAATCTTCAGGACAGATTAAGAAAATCACAGTGACACTGTTCATGAGCTGAGGTGTTAAAATGCATATGTTAAAATTTGGTGAAAAAGTCCATAAAATGACTGTATTATGAGTGACAATTGTGCAGTTTCCACGCACCCTCGTAAGTTCATGCATTGTAATATTTTCAGTCCAGATTTTCACCACTGGCATTTTTCCACACTTCCTTATGAACAGTACAGCTGTCATTTTCACACCATGGCTGAGATGTGTTTTCACACTTCCAGCACAGAAATGCGTGGTCGTTGTGGGAAATCACTGTTCGGGACAGATTAAGAAAATCACAGTGACACTGTTCATGAGTGGAGGTTCCAAAATGCCTGTGTTGACAATCTACTGTAGAAAATCCCCAAACTAATTGCATTATGGGTGTGCATTGTGCAGTTTCTACACACGCTCGTGGCTTCACCAGTTTTTTTAATATTTTCATTGCAGATTTGCAACATTGCCATTTTTTGCACCTCCCCATGAACAGTACAGCTGTCATTTTTCATATCCTGTTTGAAATGTGTTTTCACACTTGCACCAAATGGCGTAGTCGCTGTGCAAAATCAGCTTTTGGCTAATGAACTGATATTGCCACTATTCATAAGGTGGGGGTCACAAAAAACCCATGTTGAAAATTTGGAGTGAAAATGCCAACGAACACCTGAGGCATTAGGGGTTCCGACCATAACGCCCCACCCTGTAGAGACTGACAGGCATCAGGGGTGTGACTTGGGATTCTCGCCTGTAATACTCATATCACTCCACACCTTGCAGCCAGTGAGAGGCATCGAGGTGTGCCTTGGACTCTTCGGCCCCAAAGTTCACCCCATTCTTCTATACAGCATCCATCTCACTGTATTTCCTGATGGAATGGGGTGAGCATAAGGGCCAAAGGGCCCAACGCACACCGTGACACTTGTCAGTGTCTGCAGGGTAGGGTGTGGTGAAATGGGATGGCCGTTATGCCTGATGACCCAAAGGCACACCCCAATGCCTGTTAGTCTCTGCAGGGTGGTGGTGGGGTTGGTTTCAGTTCAGTACTTTACTGCCATTCCTATTATGCAGCTCTCTAACTCCTACATTACCAATGCCAATGCCAGCAAGCAAACATTCGGCATTGACAAATGCTTGTTTATTCTGTGGTCGAGGAGTCAGAGAAATTGGTATCCCCCGTGCTCATCTCCAACGGCAGTGCTCTCCTGCTCTCGCTTCACCTTCTCCACAGCGCCGGTCAATCTGTTCATTAGCAAGCAGCCCCCGTTCTGCCACAACTCGCTTTCCCGAACTCAGTATTTAGCTTCATCATTCATTCATGCTACTCCACCTCTCCTCAGTTACCCTTTCAGCCAACACAGAATCATCCTCACAACTGAAATCCCATAAGCGGTACATATTTCCCTGAAAAATGTTACCGCTAACAAAAGCAAAGCAGTTGGACCGATCAGCTTTCTTTTCTTCTCAGCTTTTCTTACAGCTCGCATTCCCTGACACCGATCGGCAGCACAACACCTCCAAGTACTCAGAAACTTACTGGCAAAGGGGCTGTCTCTTTTCACATACTTACCCTAGAAATCAGAAAATAACAATAGGGATATCTTTAAGTTTTTAAAAAAATTAAGACTGCTGCTGTCTGTGTCACCTTATAATTCTCTACTTCCTGCTTTTGCCCTGTATTGTTACTCATCTTACTTGCCGCCGCATCTTCAGACCATGAAACAAAAATGATGATGGGGAGGTTAATAAAACTCTGTGTGTTTCTGTGGAGGTTTGGGAGGTGGGTAATAGAATAGCTCTGTGCAGAGAGGGACCAGGACACAGAACAGCACAAAACACAGGAAGGACTACTTTACAACACATAGTTAAACTGCATTCCTAATCTTTTTTTAAATGTTTTACTCAGTATTTTTAATATCCATATAAAAAATGCCACAGAGACCATTTTCTAAGTTCAATAATATCCTCCAGGGTGGGCGGTATGGGCAATACTGCACCTTCCAGGGGCTATAAGGGCCTCCGCCCCTGGGCAGTCTGGTATTACCCAATACCATCCACCCTGTTGGGTACTATTGCTTACTTACAGTGAGATCTGAGAGGAGACAGTACAGAGATGTTACAGTACACAGTGAGATCTGAGAGGAGAAATCTCAGAGATGTTACAGTACATAGTGAGATCTGAGAGGAGAAATGCAGATATATTACAGTACAGTGAGACTGAGAGGAGATTGCACAGATATGTTGCAGTACACAGTAATATCTTATACACAGTGAGATCTGAGAGGAGACAGCACACAGATGTTGCAGTACACAGTGAGATTTGAGAGGAGAAAGCACAGACATGTTACAATACACAGTGAGTTCTGTGAGGAGACAGAACAAGGATGCTACAGTACACAGTGAGATTTGAGAGGAGAAATCACAGATATCTTATACACAGTGAGATCTGAGAGGAGACAGCACAGAGATGTTACAGTACACAGTGAGATTTGAGAGGAGAAAGCACAGATATGTTGGAATACACAGTGAGATCTGTGAGGAGACAGAACAAAGATGCTACAGTACACAGTGAGATCTGAGAGGAGAAATCACAGAGATGTTAAAACAGTGAGATCTGAGAGGAGAAAACACAGAAATGGTACAGTACAGTCAGTTCTGAGAGGAGACAACATAGAGATGTTATGCACACAGTGAGATCTGAGAGGAGACAGCACAGAGATGTTACAGGAGGCACTCATCACAGCGGTGGGTCAGAGCTTTTAGCTGCTTGTTTTGTGAGGGCACAGTTTAAGCCCAACCCTTCCTACCCCTCACCCCACCCACCCCTGGAAATAGTTCCTTTATACCTGGGTTCTAACATCATTTCCTCAAGAGTGTCAAGAGTTCAAGGTGCATATCACTGTCATATCCTCTCAGCACACTGCACTGACAATATAAGCATACACATTGTATAATATATATATATTTCTATATAACAAACCAATCACACACACACACACACAATAAAAAAAAAAAAAAAAAATGTGGGGAGTAGTGCAATGTAATGGCTGTGGGGCAGCAGTCTTCCGGGAGTCTTTCTGGAGGCTGAGATGCTGCCCTATTTGCAGACAACTCTCTGCCCTGAGGGAGGAAGTTGCCCGTCTTCAGGCCACACTGGACAGTAGTAAGGAAAATACATAGACAGGATGGAAGCTGTCCAGAGGAGGCAACTAAAATGGTGCAGGGTCTGCACTGGAAGACATATGAAGAGAGACTTAAGGAGCTTAATATGTATAGCCTCGAGGAAAGGAGGGAGGGGGGACATGATAGAAACTTTGAAGTACCTCAAGGGAATCAACAAAGTCCAAGAGGTAGCATCTTTCAAAAAGAGGTGTGCAAGAACAAGGGGCACAATTTGAAGATAGAGGAGGGTGGCTCAGAGGTAATTTAGGAAGTATTTTTTCACAGAGAGGTTGTGGATGCATGGAGCGGCCTTCGGAGGAGGTTGTGGAGTCAAAACAGTGGTGGAATTCAAGCATGCATGAGACAGTCATAAGGCAATTCTAGGGGGTGGGGGCAGGAAGAAGTAGGCTGCTGGTTAACTAGGATCTGCAGCTTATCCATTAGGTAGGGAAATGGGCAGACTGGGTGGGCCAAGCGGTCCTTATCTGCCATCAAATTCTATGTTTCTATGTTACAGTACCATGAGATCTGAGAGGAGGCAGCACAGAGATGCTACAGTACAGTGAGATCTGAGAGGAGACAGCACAGAAATGTTACCGTACAGTTAGATCTGACAGGAGATAGCACGGAGATGCTACAGTACACAGGGAGATCTGAGAGGAGGCAGCAGAGATGTTACAGTAGAGTGTGATCTGAGAGGAGACAGCACAGAGATGTTACAGTACATAGTGAGGTCTGAGAGGAGGCAGCAGAGATGCTACAGTACAGTAAGACCTGAGAGAAGGCAGCACAGAGATGTTACAGTACAGTTTGATCTGAGAGGAGACAGCACAGAGATGTTACAATACATACTGAGATCTGAGAGGAGACAGCACAGAGATGTCACAGTACAGTTAGATCTGACAGAAGACAGCACGGAGATGTTACAGTGCACAGGGATATCTGAGAGAAGACAGCAGAGATGTTACAGTACAGTGAGATCTGATAGGAGACAACATGGAGATGTTAAGGTACACAGTGAGATCTAGTGGAGACAGCATAAAGATGTTATAGTATAGTGAGATCTGAGAGGAGACAGCGGAAATATTACAGTGCACAATGAGATCTGAGCGGAGACAGCACAACGATGTTATAATATAATGAGATCTTAGAGAAACAGCAGAAAGATGTTACATTACAGTGAAATCTGAGAGGAGACAGCACAGAGATGTTACAGTACAGTCAGGTCTGAGAGGAGAAAGCACATAGATGATACAGTACACAGTGAGATCTGAGAGGAAGAGCACAACAATGTTATAATCTAATGAGATCTTAGAGGAGACAGAGAAAATGTTACATTACAGTGAAATCTGAGAGGAGACAGCACAGAGATGTTACAGTACAGTGAGATCTGAGAGGAGACAGCACAGAGATGTTACAGTACAGTGAGATCTGAGAAGAGACAGCACAGATATTTTTCAGTACACTTAGACCTGAAAGGATATAGCACAAAGACACTACAGTATTGTGAGATCTGAGAGGGGAAAGTATAGAGACACTACAGCACATAGTGAGATCTAAGCAGAGAAAGCAGAGAAATTCACAGTGTATAGTGAGATCTGAGATGGGAAAGTGTAGAGACACTGGTACATTGTGATATCTGACAAGAGAAATCTGAGTGATGCTACTACAGTACATTGTGAGATCTTTGAGATCTCATGTCATGTTGTTACGAGTTAATCCTGTGCTGTTTCAGTATGCAATAACCCATGACAGGGTGTGCTGTTATTGGGGATTACCGCACACCCAGGTGCATTATGAGGCACTGTGCCGAGGCCGAGTGTCCTTTACAGCACCCAGGTGTGTTAATCCCCACACAGCACACCCTAAGTGGGTTATTGCGCTTATAGAATGAGCTAACCCCATTGTTAGCAAACAAAAGAAAAGTTATTTAAAATGATAAAAACTCTGGATTTTGGAATGTATCCTTCCCCAGACAGAGTAGTCCACTTCCAGCACAGTGTGATACACACTGCTCTCTCCCCAGTGCTGAGTATTACAGGCACTGAGTGCAGAAACAACAGGAGAATGTGTCTAACACTTGCTGTGAGGAAGGAAAACATACCATATCTCTTAGGAGTTTGATTGTGCTGATGCTTCGCACTGCTGAGGCACAGAAGGATTACATACAGCACTGTTTTAGAACATTAACGAACACTAAACACAATGCTGTTCCCACCCTCTCTCACTCATGTTCACCATGTCTCTGTCACTCTACCACAATTGCTCCCGGACAGCAGAGTGCAGCACTTCAATTAGCAAGGTTAGGAGCAGGATGGGGTATGGACAAGGGGGGTGGGCACAGAACATCAAAGAAGTGTGCTGCTCACATATTGCACTGTGCGGCTCGTGTGACTCGCAGTCTCTCTCTCTCTCTCTCTCTCTCTCTCCCTAGACCAAGTACATGACTGTGACTGCGATTCTCTCTCCCTCCCCACAGTGAGATCGCCGACTTTGTAATGCAGAATAGCATGCAGCTTCCATTCTCTCGCTGTATAGTACCCATTAATAGAGCTGCAGGCACACACTGTAGCACAGGGACAGAGGATGAGAGAGCACAAACCACAGGCATGGAAAAAAACACTTCACTGGCTATGAGGACTCTGTGTTTGGGGGTGAGGTAGGAAGGCATGGGTCACTGGAGTCACTCTCTGTAGCATCTGATCCACTGTTTCCCTCTGTCGTGACAGCTGTCACAAGTCCTGTCAGCTGCTGCCATGCTCTCTTATTCTATCACTGTCAGTCTCCCTGTCTCACTGCTCATTGTCATGCTCTTTCTAATGGCAGTTTGTAGATAGGGACACAAGACTCCTGCTCTTGGTGGCGCAGGCGAGAGCGGACACTGGAGTCTGGGGTGGGGGAATCTGTCTAGCAGTTTGTCACGCCCACTTCTCTCTCTGTGCCCATTGCAGGACCAGGATAGTGACCGGGGGTGCTGGGGAAAACCACAGAGAAGATCGTGCAAGGCTGCCTCACAACAGGCAGCCACTCTCTTGTCTCCCTCTCTCTCTCTCTCGCTCTCTCTGTGGGTAGGGAGATCGCGAAGGTGGTTGGGTGGGTTAGTTCATGCACTTGGAGCCTGTGTGACAGACAGGACATTCTCCATACCAGTGTGGTGCGAGGATGGGGAACATACCTGGGGTGGGGGGGCAATAAAGGGACTGCAGACAAGTAACCAATGGCAACCAGTAGGGACTGCAGTGTGCACTGGATTACCAGAGGCCCGTGGGGTGGGTGGATGCATACCACTACAGTGAAATGTATGACAATGTGCCTAAAGAGAAATCGTCTCCCTATCACAAGCCCTGGTGCTGTACCACCCTGTCATGCAGGACATGTTTCACCTGCTTTGTGAGGCATGTTTACTGAGTTCTCAGAGATTTGTGGGGCGGGTGGATGGGTAACAACACAGTGGGTACAGGAAAATGATGACAATGTGCTGTTTTATTACTGCAGACAGTAACACGGGGCAAATAGTGGGGACTGCACTGTGCAGTAAGCCGCTACTGTACTTGGGGATAGTGGGGAGTTTAATGGCTGCCACACAGTTTTAGTTTGCCTGGACAGGAACAAGTTCGACTTCTAAGAGAATTGTGCAGCCAGGACTGTTAACAACAACTGTGCGTTAACATCCATTAATGAACGGTCAGCTGCTCTGCTTCAGCCAATCACCATGTTCATTTACACAGCCCATGTTATAATATCATTTATTTTGTTCTTAAGAAAATATCTGACAGGGCAACAAGACAGCTGGTGTAAAAATGTATATTTTCATTTTAAATATTAAAAAAATGGTGCAGAATTTTAGAATGTATTGTGCAGACTGTTAAAAATTATTGCATATCTGTTTTTTTAGGAATTGGCACCATAAACTGCCTATGTGCCTAGGGGTATAAACTACTTAATACTAATAGTTTGGGGCAGTAGTTTCAGTGAATGTGACCTTTACTGCTGCTACTTTATGATTGGTTTTCTAGTAAATTGTCCTTCACAGGCTGCATCCTCAGAGGATTGCAGATGTGAAATCATACAAACAAGGATTTTTATATGTTCTAGTATGCACACTGTGCAGACGGAATACTAACTGACCTTCACCCTACTTAGAGGACACTGTAGGGCAATCATTCTATGCGTTAACCAGCATCGCCATGGATTACAGGCAACTCATTATAAACAGATAATGACTATGTCCCCCACTTTGTGACCTCAGCACTGTTTTATTCGGTGTGTACATTATCACGGGAGGGGGGTTTGTATAAATAATCATTTTTAGCTCAGCTACACCCTCCCCTTCAGTGCACTGTAGCAAAAACATTTTTTTTTTTAAAAAGGGCTTAATGCTTCTTTTCACTTCACTTAGGTAATTAAGTGCCAGAGGCAAAGTTAATCGAGATGAAATGTTGTGAATTTAAAAAGGGCACAGACGGCTTGTAGAGTGAGCTATTAATTAAATATCTGGGAATTAGCTGGACAGGGAGAGGGAGTGGCAGTTGATTTGTTCCACGGCTCCAGAGGGTGCCTCCTGCTAAGTTCACAAGTCTCTCCCCTGAGCTGGGCAGGGTTGGTGAGCAATGGGAGTCCTTTGTCAGCTCTGAGAGACGTGATTGCTTCCAAGGGGAAAATGAAGAAAAGAAACACAATCAGGTGACATCTGTCCCAGGGTTATGGGGATGTGAGCATCTACAGCCCTGAGGAGACTATTACAAGCAAATAAACCTATGCGGACTTAACCCATTGGGTGCCAGGTAGTGGATTATTCATTCATATTGACTTGGGGGTCTGTAACTTTAGAAATCGTCTCATGTCTCATTTTCAGACACATGTCAGTTTAAATTAAACATATGTACTTTATCCTGCTTCCCACCTTTTCTTCTTCTTTAGAACTATGCACATTAACATGTAAAGATTGTGTCATGAGCTGTTACTGTGGCAATATCTATGATGTCATTATGGGGAATTATGATGTCAGTGTTAAACAAGCAGCCAGAGCAGATGGAGTTGGATGGAAGGGGATACTCTTTTGAGGAATAATGACCAAGAAGCTGGTAATTTCCTAGGGATTTATGACCATATTGGGGAGATCGTTGCCCAAAGTGCAGCCAAGGCCACCTCCCTCAAGCGGTCATTAATCCTCAATCATAATCCTGTCAGTGTCAGTGGCTCAGTAGGTAGCACACTCGCCTCTGAGGCGGGAGATCAGAGGCTGTGGGTTCAGTTCCCACATCTGGCACTTGGGTTAATATCCCAGTACTGACACTGTAGTGCAGCATGAGAAGGGTGCTGCACTTCTGAGTGCCTGCTCTTTCAGATGGGCGTTAAACGAGGTCCCATCTGCCTGGATTGGTGGTAGTTCAGGTGGATGTTAAAGATCCCATGGCACTTATAGAAAAGTGGGGAATCTCCCGGTGTCCTAGCAAATGTCCCTCATTCACTAAAAATACCACCAACAGCTTAATCTGGTTCGAGGTCAGTTGGCATTCATCTGTATCCCCCTCCCCCGGGTCGTGCCTGAAAATAGGCAGGATTTGTCTAGTGCACTTACCTGGTCAACAAAAACTAAATAAAATAAATAAATAAATAAAATAAAATCCTAGGAAACTACCAGCTTCGAGATTGTGATTGCAATTATAACCCTAATCACAACAGTAACATTTTGTTCAAGCTCTCTTTTACTTACTGCTGCTGTTTTGAGGGCTGTGGAGGGACGGTTTGGCACAAGGACATCTCAAGTAGCATACCACATTGGCATGTGACCTAACCAGACAGCTGGATCAGTCATTTCTAAAGATAAATGCCCACTCCAGTAGCCAGTCAGCAGTCTGTCTGGGCTCATGATCTGTAATTCATGATCATTCACATACTGCTATTGAATATGGGGATGCTAACAGAGAGAGTATGCTAAACATAGTGTGAAATTTACAGTTGCGACACATAATACTTTTTCAATGTTTCCCTTGTTGGCCCCCCTGTGGAAGAACCATTTCAGTTCAAAGCACAGGGGTCATTAGCATTTGTCTCATTGTTGAGTTTATGGCACAAAAACACTATCTAACCCCAGCAACATTGCTTTCAGCCCTGATTTAGTGCGTGGCTTTTCATTTTTGCTTTTTGCTTGCTGTCCATTGGAGTCACGGCACGTCCAACTTCTGTGTGCCTAAATCTGTATAGATCTTTATTTCCTTTGATTTATAATTGACCATTAGGAACACTGCATGCATGGAACAAGTCTTGGATTTCCTTCCTTCCTTCCTTCCTTCCTTCCTTCCTTCCTTTCTTCCTTCCTTCTTTCCTTCCTTCTATAAATCAGGAGTAGAAGTGCACCACGGGTGCTTCAAGCCTACTCCCCCACTATATAGTGGCAATCCATTTGTCTTCACAGGTATCCTTAAGGTCGTCCAAGGATTTTTTTTAAATCGTCCAGATCTGGAGCATCAACAATACATTGGGGCAAATGATTCCAATATTTTACAACTCTCTGAGTAAAGTATGAACCCCTTTTTTCAGCTTTAAATAGTTTACCACATAATTGTTTGGCATGGCTCCTAGAGTTGTTTGTTCTTTAAGTTCCAGTCCCATATCTGCCAATAACTCATTGATCTTTATTACATTAAAGGCTGAAATGAGGTCTCCCCTCAGTCGATGCCTTTCTAAGCTGTGCAAGCCCAATAATTTCAACCTATCTTTATAATTCAAACCATCCATGCCATATAATCTCCTTTGCACCCTTTCTACATCATTTATATCACTCTTTAAATGGGAAGACCAAAATTGAGAACAAGAGTCCAAGTGCGGCCGCATCAAGCTTCTACACAGGGGTGCAATGATGTTTTTATGCCTACTAATGAAGTTTCTTTTTATACACCCTAAAATTCTGGTAACCTTTGCAATAGCAGCTAAACTATTTGATGTAAAAGACAAGTTGTTTTAAATGACAACCCCTAAATCTCTCTCATCCCTAACAGCTTTTAATACGGAACCTCTCAAGTTCACTAAAAATACCACCACCAGCTTAATCTGGTTTAGCTTCCGCTGGTTACCATCTGTATCCCCCCCCCCACACCAATTGCCCCTGAAAAAGGGACTAAATTGTATGATGCACAGATGTTTTTATTTCCGAAGAGGAGCACCACACATTTATCTGGATTAAATTTCATCTCCCACCTTTCGGACCACAGGTACTATATAGTAAATCAAGGTCTGCTTGGATCCTGGCAGCATCATCGCAGTTTTGTACACACACAGACAAGCAGTGCACCAGGGTGGCACACAGCCAGCTGCCAACCGCCCAGGGGGACAGTGAACAGCAAGAGCCATGGACAGTGCACCCTTCATGATGGAGACAGTAATGAGTGGTGTGAGGGGGGGGCAGGAGGAATGGCGACGTGTCTGAGGAAGGGTCCATCAGCAGTATGCCCGACACAGGTGGTACCATGCCTGCATCACCTTTGAGAACTACAGTAACACTGAGATCATGCGCCAGTACCACCTGAACAGGGCCATTCTGTGGCAGCTCTGTGAGCTGTGCAGTGAGGAGATGCAGGCACACACCAGATGGAGCCACGCCATGTCCGTGGAGACAAAGATGACTGCCGTCATGTGCCTGCTCACCAAGGGCACCTTCTAGAGACCAACAGGGGACACCACAGGCATCACCCAGTCAGCCATGTTCCACCTCCTCACACAGTTCCTCAATGATCTGCTACCACGTGCTTCAGAATTTATCTGTTTCCCCAGCACACAGGCAGAGCGTACAGCAACCATGCAGGACTTCCACAGGGTGGCACGTATGCCTGGCATGATTGGGGACATTGACTGCACCCATGTGGCCATCGCATGCCACCTAGCCTTGAGGGAGTGGCCTACATCAACGGAAGGGGACCGGGTGTCAACTGCCAGGTGGTGTGTGATGCCACAGGGCGCATCACCAATGTTTGCCCACACAACCTGGGGTGACATGACACATTCATCTGGCACAGCTCTGTGCTGTACCACAGGTTTGAATGTGGGGACATCCCCACGGGCCACCTAGTGAGTGACTATGGCATGGACAAGGGGCGATGAGCAGAGCAGACCTGGGGATGGGGTGGGCAGGGTGTGAATGGTGGTGTGGGTGCCAGGGAGAGGCAAGGGGCATGGCATAGAATAGCAGAGGACTAGCCATGTCAATCTCCACACAGGTGACAGTGCGTATCCACTGAGGCCCTGGCTGCTCACCCCCTACTTGCACCTGTCGTCCCCAGCAGAGGAACAGTATAACGAGGCACACGCCAGCATGCATAACATCATCAAGCATGTCTTTGGCATGCTGACAGCATGATACCATTGCCTAGACAGGTCAGGCGGTGCCCTACAGTGCAGCCCCTCAAAAGTCTGTGGCCTATTCCTGGCCTGCTGCATACTGCACAACATGACCAATGACCATGGGATAGCTGTCGAGGCTGATGAGGGCAACAGTAGTGGGAACGACGGAGGTAATGGGCTGGAGGGTGGTGGACAGCCAACTCCTGGCCGGAGGGACCTCCGGCTGCTCCAGCAGGTGTGACGCCACTGGGACACCACTGCACAGGAGCACTATGGTACACACAGGTAGGTAGTGCGGTACACATACATGGGCCACACAAACAGGTACAGCACACATGGAGGGGCATGCATGGCAATGGGCATGCACACACAGAGGCATGAGGCAGGGGTAGGGAAATCAGTGGCACATAACCACACACACACACACTCACACACACACACACACACACACACACACACACACACACACACACACCCAGGCGTTTGTATGTGGCGTGGATCAGATGCATTGCACCGGTGCACAGGCGCAACTGGTACTAGACTGCCCTCATCACACCCAAGCCACATGGTCCAGCGGCTGGGCAAGCAAGCACACAGGCAGTGTGCGGTGTGACACACAGGTGCGACACCATTGGTGGCACACACACTGCCCCTGGAGTGCACAGGGCAGCAGCTGCAGACTGTGGGCAGGGTGGCCCACACATCAAGGCCGCTGCATGGAACCATTACCACCATGGCCATGGGAGCGGCCGTGTCAGGGCCGATCGCCAGCCACAGGCTGTGCATCAGCCATGGAGGGGGTTCAACAGACTCCCAGGGGTTGAACCATGGGACCGCGACTGTGTCTGCGCGGGGGTGTGCAGGTGCCCAAGCAGGCCAGCCCCAGGCATGCCTGAGATGCCTACATCAGAGCCCGGCATCAACTGTGTTGGGGTCACCTGATGCCGGTTTCGTGGGGTGGACAGCGCACTGCGGGGGGGTCACCTGTGCACGGCCATGCCCTGTGGCCACTAGCAATGCAAAGCCATCCATGATCACAGTGGCAATGCGATCCAAGGATGCAGTTTTGGCCTCCTGCATATGCTGCATCCCCACCAGGATCTGCGCAGTGTCCCTTTCCTGCTGCACAGCTAACTGGCGCACGTCCGCACCAGTAGCGGAGGAAGAGAAAGATGGGCCCCCCCAGTGCAGGTCATAATTTTGGGCCCCATCCCCATCCTGACACCTCAACCCCCACCCGGCTGGTGCCACCTCTGATTTTTTACGTTTTAAGGACCCCATGCTGACATGCCGCTGTTGTGTGCCTGCTCATTGTGTCTTGTAGGCAGCCCAAGGTGATTGATTCAATTTCCAAAATCCCATGCCCCAACAGCACACACATTTACATTTGGGGGACCCCTGAGGACAGAGGACTAGGGAGGCTGCAAGGCAATGGGCATGGCAGCAGGCATCCTAGAGCCACAACAGCAGCAGCGAGGAGCGAAGCGAGGTGAGCAGTTCAGATCCCATGTAACTGTTCCTGACTGATTGCATGATTGTTGTTTGTGACATCACAGTCTGACATCATGATAAGCAAGGTGATGTCACAAAGAAGAGCACTGTGAGTTCAATTGGGGACTGGTAGCAACTTTTTATACAGATTTTTGGGATAGTTTACCGAGATATGCTATAAAAAGAAAACTGCAAAATAAAAATGTATTATCTAATAAAATGTAATAACTGAACCATTATTTATATGAAAGTACATACTGAAGTACTGAGCTGCTCTTTAAATAGGGCAGGGACTGGTCTCTAACCTTCACAGGATCACAGATTTGGGTAATGAGGAATGAAACAGAGACTTTCCTAGAGCAGCAACTACCAGCTAGCATCAGTTGTTCCAGCACTGGACACCCCCCCCCTTCATTTTTATGGTTCTGGAGTTTTTATTGTAATAAATGTTAATGGCCATGTACCATTGCAATAAATCAGTTTTGGTTTTTTGACTTTCATTGTGTGTGGTATTTTCAAAAATACATATTAGTCACAAGCATAGCTACACGTCACACACCCTAACAAAAAACTGAAACAGGTGCTGTGCAAGACAGTCCCTCAGAAACACTGAGACAGAAGCAGTTATTACCTAATGAGTTGTAAACAGCACTGGCCCTAGCTATTCTAGGGTCCTGTGCAAACCTCCTTGCTGGGGCCCCATATCAGAAGTTGCATGATCCTAGTCTTCCACACTGCAGTGCATAACCATCACTTCCTGGCCATCCATAAAACGCCTGTCCTTTCGCTCTCACCACCAGTAAGTACACAACACAATATACACAATACATCCACTTACCCATTATGGTGGTATGGGGGGGGGCTGCTGCTGCACCGAGTAATAGTGCACTACTTGAGAGAGACTCGGAGACAGGCTATAGTATTAGTAGAGTGCACGCTGCGTGATGCGTGAGGACAGTCCACCATCTCATCTCACCCACTTGCCTTGCCTGCCTGCGTGGCATGCTCCCAACGTCCTCCCGACCCGCAACTCTGTCAGTGCTGCCCTCTGCAGTACGGGAGTAGTAGTGGCACTGGCCACGGCAGGCTGTGGCTGACAGCTCTGTCAGCCAGTCAGCTGGGGCTGGCAGACAGTTTACACAGACAAGTCAAGTTAATGATCGAGAAAACCTTGATTTTTTTCAAATGGGCCCCTAAGTGTGTCGAGCCACTGTGCCACTGCACCGGCTGCACCAGCTATTCCTCTGCCACTGCTCTGCATGCATTGCATGCACCCCAGTGGCAAGCAGCACCTGTTGCTGAATGGACACCCACAGCAGACGGGTGTGCTCAGCCAGCCGGTCAGTATCTTGGGGCTCCCAGGTGGGACGCCGATCCTTTTGTGGTGACCGGTCACACTCACAGCCCCCTCTGGTGGACACTGCACAGTGGGGTCTGCAGGGGGAATGGGCACAGTAGGTGCACCAGCAACAGGCCCTGTGTCCGACTGCCTGGTTGTACCTGCAGCCTGCTGCTGTCACCTGTCCAGATGCTGTATGCCGCCCAGAGCCTGTGGGGCCGCACCACCACCACCACTGCTGAGCACAGTCGGGGCAGCGCACACCACTGCACCTGTAGTAGTGGCAGCCAGCTGTTCTGCTGCTGGCAGAGCACTGGGCGTGGTGCCTGTGTCAGATGCCAGCAGGGCGTCTCACCCACAATGTTGCCCAGGATAAGTGTGATGTTGTCGCCGGGTCAGATCCCGTCCGATTTGTGTCTCTCGCATACTACACCAAGGCTGGCATCCTGCAGGAACACATCCAGGGCCTCGCCCAACCCCAGGTCCAGGACATCCGCCTGCACTGTGGTGCTGAGCTGTAGCCTGTTGGGCCCCAGATGCCGATGGAGGTGGATGGCTGGTCCTCTGGGGCCATACCAGCATCCACGGTTGCTGCCGCTGCCCACATCCCATCATCTGCATGGAGGCATGCTGGTGCTGCAAAGAGAAAAGAGTATGTCAGTGATGCAATGCCCATATGCCCCCGTACACTGCCTCTGCATGGTCTGCAGCATGGCATTCGCATGGGTGCACACACACGTACTTGACATGCATGCCGGCCGCATGCATGCCAGCATGCCTGAGCATGCACCTCCATGCCACTGGCTGTGCGTGGCTGACATACTTACCATGCAGTGATGGGCTGCCACCCATCTGGAATCCTCCTCCAGGCACACCTCCACCGTGGTGCGGCGCATGGTGGCTGCCACCATCTCCTCCCACAGCGTTAGTGTGGGTGCATCTGCGAGCCCTCATCCGGTGGTGGTATGGGATGCTTGGATGGCTGCCACCTTCTCCTTAATCTGCCGCTTGTCCATTCCCACCTTCTTTCAGCACTCCCACGCCGACCGCTGGTGGCTGCATGCTGGTTCACATAGGTTGCCACCTCCTCCCATGCACCAGCCCTGGCAGCATGGTGTGCCCGTGGCACCACTCAACAAGGGCTCTCTTCCAGGTAGGCCTCAAACAGAGTATCAGTCTCAGCCTTTGTGAAGTTGGGCTTGCGCTTCTGTACAGAGTACCGCTCCTTGCTTTCCTTATTGTGCCCGACATGTGCTGCCTGTGAACACAGAGCAGCACAGTGTGACAGTGGCAGCATCTCTCCGGTCCGTCCCTCCATGCAGTGCTATTGGCTCCCAGTGGGCTCCAGCGGCATGCACAGTTTACTTATCAAGGTTGCAATACCGGTCCATGGGCTGTGCTGTTCCGTGGCACTTATAAGATGCAACGCATGCAAATGAGGTTGGGCACAACAGTAATAGCATGCTAATGTACCCACTGCTCCATGCATTGGCTGATGAGCTCATTTGCATGTGATGTCTGAATATCACAGTATTGTGCTGTGCTGGGGATTGCACCAGAGCAAGTCACGATGGTGCAGTGTGCATGCATGCGCGTGTGCGCAGCCCCTGCAGTGCACATGAATGTCTATGGCATCATGGTGTCAATTGTGCACCATGTGCAGACAGCATGATGCAGTGGCATTGTGCATGTTGTATGGGCCAGCTATGCGCATGGGGTGCCGTGCCCTATCGCGCATGTGCACAATGCCGGGTGAACCCTGACCCCTGGGTCAGACCTCTGATCATATGACCCCACATAGCCACGCCCATTCTACACATCTCCAGCACTGCATTATGGGTGTGCACTGTGCATGCTCCCTCACATCGCATGGCGGGTGCATGGTGTGGACATGTGCGCCTCCTGCCGCCATTTTCACAGCTGAACACGTTTTGCTGACCATGGCACAGGCAAGATGCAGGAGGGCCCAGAATTGGTCACAGGTTGAGTTGGCCAACTTAGTGTCCTGCATGGAGCCCCACCCCTCCAGCTCTTTGGAAAGGTGCTCCTGCAGTGGGCCAGGGGCACCGTGTGGCAGGACATAGCCAACAGCCTGGAATGCAGGACGGGGGTGCCCAGGACAGGTGAACAATGCCACCACCACTATGGGGATCTCATGTGGTGATACCTAGAGCACCTGAGGAGGCTACTGGCACGCACCAGGCAAGAGACTGTACCACAGCCAGGTAAGTCATCCCATGTTGCATGTCTGCCCTGGTGCTGTACTGTGGTGTTAGCTTGGCTGCCTGCCATGTCCTGCAGAGGGTACACTGTCATCGTGTGCATCATGGGGTGGCATTGCCAGCTTCTGCTTGCATTTCGATGCAACCCGTGCAGCTGTGCGGGGATGTGTCGGGCAGGGCACACCCTGTGCACAGGGTGGGGGTGGGGAAAGCAGCTGTTGTGGTCGGTTCCTGATGTACACCTGTCTTATTTCCCTTCTCAGGACCTGAGGACAATAGGACGGCCCAGGTTGCAGCAGTGCAGTAGGCCGCAGAAGGCCGTGGAGGAGCAGGACAAGCACGAGCAGGGCCGCAGAGGTCAGGTAGGCACTGTCATGGTCCTTCACACTGTACATGGGGGGTGGCGGGGGGAGTGGGTGTGGGCATGGCTGTCTGTGCCATGTGCCATGGTAGCTGTGTGTGTCACACTGTGCATGGCGCATGCCACTGTGGCGCATCCATTGGAAACGTGTGCCAGCTGTTGGTGGGGTGGGCCTGCACCCAGCTACCACTGTTGTTGCTGTGGTGCTGCTGGTGCACTGTGCCATGCGACTGTCATTGCGTAGTTTTGTGGCCATTGTGTGGCAGGGACCACCTCTGTGCACTGTTGTGATGCGCCGAGTTGCTGGCTGGCGTTGGCTCACCCCTCTGTGAGTGGCCGTTACGGGCCCTCCAGAGGTGTGTGCTTCCACTGCCCATTGTGCGCTGTTGGTGGGCATGGTTCCTTGGGACATTACACTGATCATCTGTCCTGTCCCTTGTTATAGGTATCCAGCGGTGAAGACCGCCACGGGCAATTTTAAGCCTCCTGCTGTGCCAGACTCTGCTTGTGGCATCGGTGGCCATGGAGGCGGTGATGCAGATTTGCCGGATGCTGCTAGCCGAATGGAGGTGCATTGACTCGTCAAGGCGGCCAGACAGGGCAGCCATTAGTTCTGACCCTGTTTTCCTGTTTCCTCTGCTGTACCTCCCCCTACAGTTCCCCCCCCCCACTGTACAGTCCCTGTTCCCTGTCCCCTTCCCTCACTATACCTATCCTTTCCCAGCCCCTGGTTTTGTACATAGTTGGTACCAATATATATTTACTGATTTACCTGCCTGTGTCTGTGTCAGCTTTGCAGGTGGCATGAGAGCCATGCTGCAGTGGCCCAGTGTCTGTCCATGTGGTGTGCATGTGATGGGCACATGTTGTGCTTCCGTGGTTCACTGCTGTGTGCTGTGGTGTGTCCCACTGTGGTGGTGTCCATCCCTGGGTCGGGTGGCTGTGCCTTGGGGACCCACGGGCCAGCTGTCAGTGCTGTGTGGTGGTTGTATGTGTGGTGGTGGCACAGCCATGGTCATTGGTCAGGTACTGTCCGCACACTGTGTTGGAGCCCCTGTTTGATGTTGTGCGGCCTGTCCCATGTGATCTGCCATGCTACCTACCACCTGGCACATTCAGTGCCTACTGTGTGGGCTTCCTGTGTGCCTATGTGGTGTGTGTGTGCTTAGTTGCATGGTCCTGGGTGTGGCTTGCTATGGTCTAGGAGAGGGGCACTGCCAGTGGCCTGTGGGGGGGGCTGCCTTGGTGGCCCTCCATTGGCCGTTGTCACTCCCTGTTGCCTGCTGTTTGTGCCACTGTTGTGTTCTGGGATCACGTATCTGGGTGCCTGTGTGTGCCCTGCTGTGCCCTGCTGGTGGAGGTCTCCTGTGGCCTGTCACTGTGCTTCCATGGCTCTGTCCCTGGGTCTGCTCTCTGTGCTGTGCCCTCCTCTGTTGCTTTTCTCCCACAGTTGCATTGGAGTACCTCTTTTTGGGTAACTGCCAGTGAGTGTGTGCAGTATATAGTACGAGCTCACTGGTTGATCGGTCATGGGGAAAAAAATCAGTTGACATTCGCAGGTGTCACAGCTCTCCCAGTATTTCTGAAGCATCTCTCTGAAATGTTCATATTAGCATCCCACTACAACATAAATGTTTCTCTGCAAAAAGCCAAACCTTAATGAAATATTGACAGACAGATTCAGGTAATCCTTCCTGACTTGTGTCTATGTGTGCACAGGGGTGGGGGGTGGGGGGGTTGAAGACAATTGCAGAAAACAGCCTGCTATAACTAAACCACAAACCAGTAGCCAGACATTACTTTAGCCCCTCTTGTCACAGTGCAGCTCCCAAGAGTGTCTATCTTGATGAAGGAACTATTTCACAATATTTTTATAAGGATTTTATGATTCTTTATTATTGTTTATTTTTATTTGTATTTATTGCACTTAAAAAAAAAAACACAAGGTTATACAACTCATGTCAGACATACATATTTGATACAGGAGACATTCAATGTATGATAGGGTAGGCAGCCTAATCTGGCTTTTGAAGATGAGGGTATACCAAACAGGTGTACATAACAGTAATTTGTAGAGTCCAGAAAGCTAACACCTTGCAAGTGTGAGAGAGCCTGCTAGAGATGTGTTACATTAACCAACAATATTTAGATTCTTATCTGAAACTGGATATGCTGTCAACTGAAACATATTAATAATACCAAACATTGACAGCAAACTATAATAATAATAATAATCTTTATTTATTATGCGCCTATCAAAATTGTCAAGGCGCATTACAACGAATTAAAAACAAGAAGATAAAACAACTTTATATAAAATATTCAGTAAATCCGATAATCAACATTAGAAATTATGATAAGCTCAAGTCCATAAATACATCTTTATTGCCTGTTTAAAGCCCACCATGGTCGCGCACTTCCGGAGCTGACGTGGTAGAGAATTACAAAGGGCTGGGGCCCCGTACATAAGTGCACGGGCCCCTAAAGATTTTAAAGATACACTTGGAATCTCTAGCAATCCCTCATCAGCTGAACGGAGCAATTGCTTGGGGCAGAATGGGGACAGAGGCTCTTTCAAGTAGTCTGGGCCAAGTCCATGTAGGGCTTTATAAATCAGTAATACGACTTTGAAGGTGATCCGCCACTGGACTGGCAGCCAGTGCAGTTTGCACAGCACCAGTGTGATGCGACATGTATGGGGAGTTCCTGTCAACAACCGGGATGCAGAGTTCTGCACCAGCTGCAGGCGGCAGATATCAACCCCCGGTAGCCCAAAGTAAAGGGAGTTGCAGTAATCAAGGCGCGAGGTCACAAAGGCGTGGATCATTGTAGGCAGGTCACCAGACGGAACAAGATGCTTGGTCCTAGCGATGTTCCTCAGGTGGCAAAAGATGACTTCGATTCATGCCGACACCTCGATCGCAGTGTCAACTCACTGGGCACTGACCAATGTTTAAAAACAAATGCTAGCAACCCATTTAATAAGCCCTATAAGACACTTCAGGGTGTTGTTTGGGCTGGGACAAACACACTTCCAGGAGTCTGCAGCCTCGTGCCTTATAATGCCCCTGAGTATACATTTATCCCAGCCAACACCATGTTGTGTTTTACTGATTGCTCAACACACGTCACTATACATCGCTATACATTTAGCCATAATATTATGGCTACACATGCCTTGATGTGTACTGGCATACACTGACATGCGCATTCTTATGATGTTGCTCCTGAAGCTATATTACATCTAATGTGTCATGATCCTTTGCCAAAAATAAGACAACTTCCTAAATAGCTGCAGTCCCGTATGTGTAACATTCTAGGGGTAGAACAGATGGTCAGCCTTGGACTAAATTCTAGAAAATCTGGGCACCATACCACGGAATGGACTGTTGTTGCCTGTACAATCAAATGTTCTTTCATGAACAGATGATCATGTCTGCGTGTACTTACTGTATATTATACTTCTATTTTCCTAGGCACAAGCATGTACTCTCAGCACAGATGGTTATTGTTTGTGTTTGCACGATTTTTATTCGTACTGCAAAAATCTAATTAAACGAAAGTTAAAAAAAATTCTAGTGATCTTCTATCAAGGAGAAACACCCCTCTTTTCTGATTTGCATCGTCTGTACTGCATCCAGTCCCCGCACTACTGGAATCTTGCCTTGTAAAACACTTTGGGATACAGTGTGTTAAAAGGCACTATATAAAACTAACATTTACCATTTTCTACTCTACTATTCATTGTGCTTATTGGCTGCATTTTGGAATGAGGGGGCCATAATTAATTCACTAATCCAGGCAATTTTACAGCTGCTGACTCCTGTCTGCAGAGTGTCAGGATTCTAGGCTTTCCAACAGAATAGGAGTTAAAAGGGTCAAAAGTGGGTTCTATGTGATAATGGCGAAAGCCTAGAGGCGATAGTCATTATCGCAAAGTCAAATTTTCAGCACTCTGACACTCTGGCGCTTGTAAGCAGCACGGGGACTTCGTTTTAATGTTTTCTGCAGGGGCTGCATCCCCACAGGGGCTTTGCCCCGCACCCCCTACTAAAGGATTTCAACTCCAGGGGGTGCATGCTGCGGGGATGAAAACGCTAAAAAAAAAAAAAAAGTTCGCCTGGGCACAAAACACACCAGTGCGGACCCGAACCCAGTACCCTGTGGACCGGTGCCGGAAACCCACCCACCCACCACACCACAGGGTCGGCTCGCCAACACACCATGGCACCACCCTCACATCCCTCCTGCCCCTCGTCAGTGTGCCCACTCCCACCCAGCCCAGCTAGCATATAGCGACATCCTGTTGCTATACTCGCCCACCCCTATCTGGACGTCCTACCAACCTGTGGCTGTCCATGTAATGCACCGGGAAGGTTGCTATATTGTAGGTGCTCTTTCCCAGCGCCAATATCACGGGATACCAAAAGTGAACCCCAATTCCAAAATGCCAGCTGCATTCCAAATTACTCTCAGTCCTGCTATATTTTTGAATAATAATAAGTCAAAGGGTACAGTGCATCAGTATATAATCAGACCTTCCTCTATCCCATCTCCCTTGCTCTCTGTCCCTCTCCCTTCCCTCCCTCTCTGTCCCTTCTGTACTCTCTCCGCCCTTTTCTCCCTCTCTTCCCTCTCCCATCCTTCTATGTCCCTCTCCCTACTTCTCTGTCCCTCTCTACTTTCTCCCTCTCTCCTCTTCTTTCCTCTCTCCCTCTTTGCCACCTCTCCCCCTCTCTGTCCCTTCGCTTCCCTCTTTTCCCTCCCCACCTCTCTGTCGCCCTCTCTACTCTTTCTCCCTTCTTCTCTGTCCTCTCCCTTCCTCCATGTCCCTCTCACCTCTGACCCTCTGTCCCTTATCTACTGTCTCCCCACTCATTCCCCTTCCTTCCTTCCTCCACCCCTCCTCCCTCTGCGCCCTCTCCTCTGCTTCTCTGTCCCCTCTCTACTCTTTCCCTTCTTCTCTGTCCTTTCTCCCTTCCTCCCTGTCCCTCTCACCTCCGATCTCTCTGTCCCTTCTCTATCATTTCCTCACTCATTCCCTCCTTCCCTTCCTTCCTCCACCCTCCCTCCTCTGCATCCCCCTCCTCCCTCTCTGTTCCAGCTCTACTATTTCTCTCTCCTTCCCTCCCACCCTCTCTGTTCTCTCTCCTTCCTCTGTTCCTTCTCTGTCTCTCTTCCTTCCTCCTCCCCACTCTGATCTTCCCTCCTTCCTTCCCTCCCTTCTCTCTGTCCGCCTCCTCCCTCCTTCCCTCTCTGTCCACTTTCCCCAGCCCTGTGTCCTCTTCCTAGTATCCCCGCTCCCTCCCTCTGTCCCCTCTCTACTCTCTCTGCTCCCTCCTCTCTTTCCCTCCCTTCTTCCTTCCTCTCTTCCCTCTCCCAGCCCATCTGTCCTCTTCCTGGTATCCCTCTCCTCCTTCTTTGTTCCCTCTCTCACTCCCTCCTCTCCATTCCCTCTCCTCTCTCTACTCTCCTCTCCTCCTCTCTCTCTCTCTCTCTGTCTGCCCTCTTTCTCTGTCCCTCCCTCCCTCTCTACATTCTCTCTCCCTCTCTGTTTCTCCCTCCTCCTTGGTCCCCTCTCACATTTTCCTCCTCTGTACCTTCTCTGTCCCTCTCTCACCTCATTTCCTCACTTGTTGTCCATCTTGACTCTATCCCTCCCTCTCTGTCCCCAGTCTACCCTTCCATTCTCACACCCCTTTTCCTCACTCTGTCCCCTCCACGCTTTGTGCCTCCCTCACTACCCACTTTTCACTCTAACTTCTCTTGGTCCCCAATCCACCCTCTTCTCTCACCACTCACTCTCCCTCTCTGTCCCCTTTCCACTCTTTTCTTCTCTTCTCTTTCTGTTCTCTCTACTGCCTCACTTCCTTGCTCTCTGTCTCATCTTTGTCCCCTCTGCACTTCCTTCCTTCCTCTCTCGCTCTCTCTCTCTCTCTGTCCCCAATCTGCCCTCCCCTTCTCACACCTCTTTTCCTCACTCTCTGCCCCTCTACACTTTATCCCTCTCTCGCTGCCCATTTTTCACTGTCACCTCCTCCCTGTCCCCAATCCACCCTCTCCTTCTCACAACTGTTCTGCTCTCTCTCTGCTCTTTCACCTCGCTGCCCCTTCTGTATCCCCTCTACCATCTCTCTCTCCCACTTCTCTGTTCCCTCCACATTATTCCTGCCTCTGTGTCAGCAATCCACCCTCCATTTCTCCCAACTCTCTCTCCTTATTCTCTGTCCCTCTCTGTTCCCTCACCACACTATCGCTCCTTTTCTGTCCCCAGTCCCCTCATCTCCTTCTCACACCGCTCTGCCTCCTCTGTCTGTCCCTCTGCACTCTTTCTCTCCCTTTGTCCTCAGTCCTCCTTTATCCACCTTCTGCCACCTCTCTTCCTCATTCTCAGTCCCTTCTCCACTCTCACTTCCACGTCTTCATTCCCCCCTCTTTCTCACTGTACCCTCATTGCCCCTCTCTCCTCCCTCTCCCCTCCCTCCCCCCTGCTCTTAGGATCATGGATAAACCATGTTTGCACTGGGATAATCCATGGTTATACATGATCAACTATCATGGTTATTCATGGTTTGTCTATGATTTTAACTGTGGTTATTCCTGGACAAGCACTGATGATAAATGGCCCAGGGGTAAATGACAATTTGCTCCCATCAGTTTGTTCCCATTGATTCGTCCCCATCAACTCACTCCTGCGACAACTCACTCTGCCACTTTTCTGCTCCCTTCAATTCACTCCCAGTACAATAAGATTTTTTATTGTGTAGCATCTATCAACACCATTAAGACTGCCCAAAATTAAATTAAGAAACAATTCATACACTGGCATTGTAAATCTCCTGAGGCAGAAATATTTCATTCCTTTTGGAATTGCTATTTAATTTAAAACTGGGTAGAAATACGTATTATTAATAATTTTCCCCCACACATCTGAAGCAATGCTGTTTTCTATATTAAGTACTAACAGAAAAGAAGCCCAAAAAGTTGCAGTAATAAACACACCTTTAATGACAGGTGAATTCTATAAAAAAAACTGGAAGAAAAAAATACAACTGACTGACCTGACTGTTAAGATGCGACCATCAGCAACCGCTCCCTCTATCTCTTCTCCGGTACATGTTGCTTGCTAATATTGATAACTTTCTGTCATGAAACTCAGGAGACTCAGGATTCAGTTACTCTAGCGTCTCCTCTCATGCAGATGGAACAGAGAGTCTGTCAGAGTCAGAAGACAGCTACGGGCCCCAGGAGTGGATGGGCTGGACCGGTCTTCAAGTTCTTCTATGTGGGACTGGGCAAAGGGGTGACTTGAGTCACGTGGGGGGGGGGCAGCAGCTGGTGGGGCAAACTGCAATGTACCTGCCACCAGGCATGCAGAACAGGGTCCATTCCTTTGAAATATTTCAATCACTAGTAATGACAGTAATCTACACTAAACATTTAACTGAGTAACTCAGTTACTCGGGGGGGGGGTAGCTGACGGGACAAACTGCAGTCTACCTGCCTCCAGGCATGCATAACAGGAATGAAGATAGAGCAGTAACATATAATAAATATTTAACTAAGCCCTGTATTAAATTATCCTCTAGTCCTTCTAATCCCTGTATCAGTTTGTCAGTACTAAAAACTGTATTCAGTGGCAATTTCCATGGGAGCGAGTTGACGTGGGAGGGAATTGTCTGGAGTGAAATATCAGGGAGCGAATTGTCAGGAGCAAATTGTTGTGTTCCTATGGCACAGGGACAGACCACTGATAAACATCATCAGTATAGTTTGAGAATTAGTCAGGCTGACCAAGGTCATTGATGGTTATCCATGGTTATTAATTTCAGAAGTTTCCTGCATTGTAAAACTAATTTCTACACCACTCTGGTAATTCCATTTTTCAACAACATTGATATTCTGTAAAAATACAAATAGTATTATCTACCCATAGTTTTGAAATAGCATTCATTTGCTTACCCATTATTGCTGTTCTTCCTTTTTATAATGGAGTGTCTCCTCCTTCAAGATACAATGACCTTACTGCTATACCCCCCATAAAAGGAAACTCTTTTAAGATGTGGTGAGTTTTCATTTGAATTTTGTATGCTCAAATAATTAATTTCCTTGTATAACCCAGAGGGCCAGATATTGAAAACTTTGCACTGGGCACAAACTGTTTGCACAGGATTAGTGCCAGGTTAGCGCGGGTCTGCTATATTCAAAAGGTCAAATAGCATGCTCAAACTGCATTAGCGCTGGGCAAAATTATAATGTATGCAAGGGGAAAACTGAGGGTGTGTATGCATGATTACAGGCGCAATGCTATATTCAGCGAATAGTGCAGCGCAAAGTGTTTTTGCATGACTTAGCACAACACTTTGCACAGTACACATTACTGCCCAGGAAAAGGTAGTCTTAACTCTGGGCAAACCAGCTTTGTGTGACTTTGTGGCTTTGCGCAACTTCTGCGCTGCTTTGCGTGACCCTAATCAGTAAGTGTGACACAGAAATAAACCAGTTAGAGAGGAGACATGCTGCTCACAGATGACATCATATGCCACCAACCCCAGCCATGCCAGGCAGTAAGTGGTGACCCGGCTCCCAGTGGACACCATGGCAGTTTGGCCATACAGCACACACCGGCAGATCACATGTCGGTGGACGCCAACAGATGCCAGCACGCACATGCAGCACTGAAGGCATGGAGGGCGTTGAGGGGAGGGTGTACAAGTGGCCAGGCTGCACCACAGACTGGGTGCGGCCACAAGACTGGGACAAGCCACACAGTGAAAATGGGCCAGTTTTGGGAATACCCCAACACCAGTGAGTCTGTCTGATGGTACGTGCCCCTCCCAGCCACATGCTGCGCATCTGTACAGACACCACATCACATGCAGCCAGCCATGCATATGTCACTGTGAGTATCCCATGCCAGTGGTGCAGCATCTGTGGGTCACACAACAGCATAACAATAATGTCCACTGTCAGTAAACACCTGCAAGTTGGGCCTGTGACTGTGTACAGTGCCATGGTAATCACTGCCCTACACACCATAGGCATTGCTGTGTCCCTCACACTACTGCCCCACTTGCTACTATAGTGTCTGCTGTGCACTGTAGCATGAACCAAAGTTTGACAATTGCATGCAGCACCACCACCTGTGCCTGTGCTATGTAGTCCCCTGGGGCACAATATTCTATGCTGTACTATACAAATGTAGCCTGCAGCTACCACCATGCACTGCCAGACTGACCTACAGGTGGAGCTGTGGGCAGACCCAGCTAGCCCCTGTACTTTCAGACTGACCTACAGGTGGAACTGTGGGACCCTGCAATAGTGCTGGGTAAACGGCATGCAAATCAGGTCAGAATGAGATGCTAATCTGGATGTTTGCCCACAGACTACCTAAATAAGCTCATTTGCATGTCACTTTTGAATATAGCAAAGTTTAGCCCTGGGCAAACGTGATTGTGCCAGGCAAATGGCTTAGCTCTGCGCTAAACCTGCACAAATGTGTTTGCGCCACACAAACGTTTCAGAAATATTGTAAATTTCTGCACAATGTAATATCACATACGCTGATGCTTGCAGCTTTACTTACCCCACTTCTTTATTAGCACACACATTGGCCACATAGTTCACCTCCACCTTCCTTCCTTCATGTCACTGTGAACTGGGATGCTGTTGTGGTTTATACTTCCCGGTTGCTATATTCAGAGCTGTCTTATTCCCAGGCTATTTTTGCACTGTACTCTCAGCCCAGTTTGCCAGGCTTCCTTAGCATGCTATATTCAGCAGGTTTAGTACCGGGGCTGTCCCTTTTGAATATAGCAGGCTATTGGTTCTGGGCTAATTTAACACACTAGGCAGTGCTAATTTAGCCTGGGGCAAAGTTTTGAACATCTGGCCCATAATTTGTTTCATAAATTGCAAACAAATGATAATACAGGATTGTGATCATGTGAAAGTGTCAAATGCAAGAAAGTGAGTAGTGCTCACAACAGAGGGAGGTGACCCTTACAATTTACAATTGTCTTTGGTTTGAAGCAGATTCCTTAGGAAAGTTAATATTCTTCAGGTGGAGGATACTTCTAACTGAAGGGTGAAATAAGCAACTTAGAATTATCAGAAAAGGCAGTATTTCAATCAACAGAGGGAGGTGGAGTTTGCTTTACTTCTTACAAGTGTTAAGATTTTACTGTTTTCTGTGTTTCTGCCCTTCTGACTTGATTGGAGTTAGTGATTGACTGTTTGCATTGCAATATTTGTAATACTGTGAGTATTCACTGGGCTAAGAATTTGTCATAAGCCCTGAATTGAGAGCAGGTTACAGGCTGTGTATTGGACCCAGACAGTGCCTAGGGGTGGAAACTGGTTTTCTTTGTTTACCTCAGTGTGCCTTATAAGGCCAAGCCAGACTGTGTCAGGAAGTGCTTACATCACAGCTACTTAACAGCCAATAGCTCTGGAAGAATCTTACAGACCTTGATAAAAGTACTAATTTTAGCAGGCTCATCAGATAACCTCATAGTCTTCAGGTGAAGCTACCTCTGGCTGCAAGCTGCAACACTGGACTTAAGATTTGCAAGAAAGTGAGTAGTGCTCACAACAGAGGGAGGTGAACCTTACAATTTACAATTGTCTTTGGTTTGAAGCAGATTCCTTAGGAAAGTTAATATTCTTCAGGTGGAGGATACTTCTAACTGAAGGGTGAAATAAGCAACTTAGAATTATCAGAAAAGGCAGTCTTTCAATCAACAGAGGGAGGTGGAGTTTGCTTTACTTGTGTTACAAGTGTTAAGGTTTTCAGTGCAGGAAGAGTTTAAACCCAGATAGGCTGAATACTGTTTTCTGTTTCTGCCCTTCTGCACAGCTGACGTGTTTTGGGGCTGACTGTTTTCAGAGCACAAGTCACCAGGCTCTTTTGGGGCTGGGGAGGTTTACCTGTGTCTGACTTAGATGTTTGGATTTTTCTCTGTTTGATTAGCAGGGTATTTTCTCTGTCAAATTGGTTTGAAGCAGTATTACAAATTGTCGTGTATGGTGCTTGACAGGAAGGCACTCATCACATCGGTAGGTCAGGAGCTGCTTAGCTGATTGTTTCGTGAGGGCACAGTTTAAGCCCAACCCTTCCCACCCTCACCCCACCCACCCCTGGAAATAGTTCATTTATACCTGGGTTCTGACATCATTTCCTCAAGAGGGCAAGGTACACATCACTGTCATATCCTGTCTAGCACACTGCATTGACAATATAAGCATACACATTATATAATTACATATATTTCTATATAGCACCAATCACACACACAAAAAAAAACAAACAAAAAAAAAGCTAAACAAGGTAGACAGTTATGTGGGGAGTAGTACAATGTAATGGCTGTGGGGCAGCAGTCTTCCGGGAGTCTTTCTGGAGGCTGAGATGCTGCCCTGTTTGTAGACAACTATCTGCCCTGAGGGAGGAAGTTGCCCATCTTCAAGCTGCACTGGACAGTGGCAAGGGAACCTCCCCTATCCAGGGAGCACCACAGCCACCATCACTTCCTCAGAGGTTGTGAAGAAAGCACAGCAGTTGGACCACAGTGGGCTCAGGGAGGGTAAGGGTGGTGGAACAGAGGCACACCCAGTCAGTTATTACACTCCACAATCCATACACCATTCTGGGGGAGCATAGTTCCCCTATGGATGCACCCAGAGAGGAGACTAAGGAGGGTGCAGACAACTGTCACAAGGGAGGCCCTCAGGAAGGAGGCAGAGGGCACCACAGGGAAAGAAAGCAGCTCCTGGTGGGGGACTCAATTATTAGGGGGATAGAACTGGGGGGAGCAGGGAAAACTGAAGTAAGGTGCCTGCCTGGTGCCATGGCTTGGAGGGACAGGAAGCACATCCTTAGGATCACGAGAACAGTTGCACGGGAGTCTGAGCTGGACGTCATTGTCCACCTAGGGACAAATGACTTGGCTCATCATGAGATTAGAGCAGTGCAAAAGGACTTTGTAGTGTTGGGGAGGGGCTTAAGACAAGTAGCACACACAGTATCCTTCTCAGAGGTGCTGCCTGTCAGTGGCATGAGTGAGGCGAGGGTACTTTGCACCATGCAGTTTAACTAATGGTTGAAAAAATGGTGTGGAGCACAGGGGTTTGGCTTCACTGGGGACTGGGGTTCCACCTGGAGGGACACCAGCCTATACTAGCAGAATGGTCTGCATCTGTCCAGGAAGGGAACAAGTCTTTTGGCAATCGGTTTAAATGCTTCATTGGCAAGCCTTTAAACTAGTCAAGGGGAGGCACTGATAAGCAGCAGGAAAATCCCAGCCTCCCTACAAAACAGGGTACTAAATGAGAAAAGACCAAGGTAGAAAGGTCAGTGGGGTTGCTGCTACAGAAGGTAAAGCCATCAAAAATGGAGAGCAATGTGTACCAATGCCGGTAGTCTGGGCAACAAGCTTCCTGAATTAGTGTCCTTGATGGAGGAGGAAGATCTGATATCGTGGCAGAGTCACAGAAACATGGTACACGAGAACCATGACTGTGACGTAAACATACCAGGATACACTATCTACAGGAGGGACAGGGAGGGTAAAAGAGGAAGAGGAGTAGCTCTCACATAAGAGAAGAAATCAAAGCAACAGAACAAAAGGGTAAACAGGGAGGAGAAGAAGCACTGTGGGTCAATTTGAGGCAGGCAATGGCACCACAATCCGCACAGGGTTAGATACAGACCCTCTAAGGGGAGGAAATGGACAAGGAAATGATAGAAAGTATACTTAGAATGGCAGATAAAGGAGATATTGCTGATGGGTGATCTGAATATGCCAGATGTTAACTGGAGTGCAGTTGCAGCAGCCACTTCTAAGAGTGGGGTTATTCTAGATGCCCTACAGGGGCATGCCTTAGACAACTAGTATTGGAGCCCACTCGAGAGGGAGCAATCTTAGACCTGGTTCTCTCAAATGGAGATGAAGAGGATCACAGATGTAGAAGTGGGTAGCCATCTGGGAACTAGCTACCATCGAACAGTATGGTTCACAATAAACACAGCAATAGAGTCAAGCTTCACAAAGACAAAGGTACTGGATTTTAGGAGGGCTGACTTTGCTAAAATGGGTGAGTGCCTAAGGAATGCACTAGCAAATGGGCAGGAAGGAGGGGTGGAAGAACAATGGGGAATAATAAAAACTGCCATCACAGAGGTAACAAGCCTTTGTGTAAAGCAAATAAACAAAATGAAACGAGGTAAGAAACCACTATGGTTCTTAAAGGAAGTGGCAGTGAAGGTTCAAGAGAAAAAGAAAGCATTCAGAAAGTACAAGGAATCACAGAAGGAACAGGACAGAGAACTGTATCAGTTAAAGCAAAAGGAAGCTGGAAAGGCAGTCAGAACAGCAAAGGCCCAAACCGAGGAAAAGATAGCCAACTCAGTTAAGAAGGGGATAAAACCTTTATAGGTACATCAGGAGCGAAGGAAGACCAAGGAGGGATAGTGAGGCTTAATAAAGGGAGGAGGATGGGCAGAGGGTGACTGTGAAAAGGCAGAGATACTAAACAAATATTTTGCTCAGTATTTACAAAAGAAGAGGGGAGGTACCTAAAACAAACAGTAGAAACACTCTGGATACAGAAGTTGATACCAGCCCATTTACAGAAGAAAGGGTTCTGAAAGAGCTCTTAAAACTGAAGGTGGACAAAGCAATGGGGCCTGATGGGATTCATCCCAGAATTCTAAAAGAACTAAGGGTAGAACTAGTGACACCACTGACTACCTCTTTAACAAATCATGGAAGATGGGGTGGTACCTGAGGACTGGAGGAGGGCAGATGTGATTTCCTTCACAAAATGGGAATGCAGAAGCAGGAAACTACAGACCTGTTAGTTTAACCTCAGTGGTAGGGAAAATGATGGAATCACTTCTGAAGGAAAGAATTGTTAGTGATCTAGAGGCCAGAGGGCACAGGACCCAAGGCAGCATGGATTCACAGTGGAAGGTCATGCCAGACAAATCTGATAGATTTCTTTGACTGGGTGACCAAAGTAGTTGATCAGGGAGGGCTGTGGACATGGCCTACCTAGACTTTAGCAAGGCATTTGACACAGTCCCACACAAAAGATTAATATACAAGTTAGCCAGCCTGGGAGTGGGTCCCAAGATGACAGCCTGGGTAAGAATTGGCTGGAGAATAGGACACAGAGTAATAGTAAATGGAGTCCACTCTGAAAAAAGGGGGGTTAGCAGTGGGTACCGCAGGGTTCAGTATTAGGACCGGTCCTCTTCAATGTCTTTATAAGCGACATTGCAGAGGGACTGGAAGGAAAAGTATGTCTCTTTGCAGATGACACAAAGATCTGCAACAGAGTTGATGCACAAGGTGGGGTGGAAAGGATGAGAAGGGACTTGGCAAGGTTAGAGGAATGGTCAAATATATGGCAGCTTAGATTCAATGCTAAGAAGTGCAGGTAATGCACCTGGGAAAAAAACCCAGGGAAGAGTACACAATGGGAGGTGAGATACTAACAACAACAAAAATGGAAAGGGACCTGGGGGTAGTCATATCAGATGACCTAAAGGTGGGCAAGCAATGTGAGAGGACAGCAAGGAGGGCTGGGGGGATACTGGGGTGCATAGGGAAAGGCATCACCAGTAGAAAACAAGAAGTTATTATCCCTCTGTACAGACAGCTGGTGAGACCACATCTGGAGTACTGCATGCAGTTCTGGAGACCCAATCTCCGCAAAGACATAGACAGGATGGAAGCTGTCCAGAGGAGGGCAACTAAAATGGTGCAGGGTCTGCACCGGAAGACATATGAAGAGAGACTTAAGGAGCTTAATATGTATAGCCTCGAGGAAAGGAGGGAGAGGGGACATGATAGAAACTTTCAAGTACCTCAAGGGAATCAACAAAGTCCAAGAGGGTAGCATCTTTCAAAAAAAGTGTGCAAGAACAAGGGGCACAATTTGAAGATAGAAGGGGGCGCTCAGAGGTAATTTAAGAAGTATTTTTTTTCAGAGAGGGTTGTGGATGTATGGAACAGCCTTCCAGAGGAGGTTGTGGAGTCAAAACAGTGGTGGAATTCAAGCATGCATGGGACAGTCAAAGGCAATTCTAGGGGTGGGGGTAGGAAGAAGTAGGCTGCTGGTTAACTAGGATCTGCAGCTTATCCATCAGGTAGGAAATGGGCAGACTGGTGGGCAGCTGTCCTTATCTCGTCAAATTCTATGTTTCTATGTTTCTAAATTCTGCACTCTGATTTGCAGATATGGTTGACATACCATGGTAGACAACTGTGTGTCCAGAACATTCAGACAACATATTGAGAAAGGTCATAATACACAGAGATCATAAGGAATTCTGTAATAATTTTGACCAAGCCAAACAGAACCAAAACAATTTTTAGTTAACATAGTATATTGAGAAATGACAGATTTTAGGACTACAGCTACAACTTGAATATATTTTGAGAAACTGTCTTTTATTTTGAAAACCAGAATAAGGTGCAATAGGTAGCAGTCATTTACAGCTACAATCAGAGATGGCGTAATTTAGTGTGACAATAAAATGGATCCTGGCAGGGCTTAGGATACATTATAATTAGCGGAAATAAGAAGTGGCAAACACTAAAAATAAGAGTCTAACCAGAAAATTAACAGAGTTGTTTCTTTCAAACTAATCTTCACACTTGGGGCTGATGCCATTAACACTGCTTAAAATAATCATGACTCTTGTAAATGGCTTAAGTGGACTCATCTCAAAATGAGTCTCAATTGATAATCAGAAATATTTTATAGTTATATTGTAGAATCTGTGCCATAAGTAATTTAAAGGATGGATTAATTTGTTAAAAACATGTTTATATTTTAAACAGGACATGATGGCCCCCATATTCAGAACCAGCTATGTGTGATGTGCAGACAGGAGTGCTGCACGACAGTTGGCACACAACCAGCTCATGTCAACATTTAGCCAATTAGCCTGCTCCAACCACAGCGCAGTGTCTGAATATGGGGATGTGCCAGCGCATTGTCACAATGTGTTGTGCTGGCACAGTGTCAGACTGAAGATGCCCACAGGAGTCTAATGGAGACAGCACGACTCAAATGGAATAGCACCAGGGCTTCTGTGGACCATATTCAGTCGTAGCTTTCTAATGAACCCACTTAACATGCAAGATGCTAAGGGGCCATTAGCATGCCCATTGTGGGCTCACCAGCATGCATGCATGGCCCCCTGTGTGCACATCTTGTCATGTTCATTCCCGGTTCTGGTGGTCTAGCAGTTCCCCACCCCCATTCGCCCAACCATTCATGTGTTTCATGAGCGCCACCATGCATGGAGTGGGAGAGACCTCATTGTTTGAATGCTGGGCCATGTGTGAGGGTCCAGATGCAGGTTGCAGGATTCTTCTCATGTACTGGTCTCTGAGGTGCAAGAGGGAATTACTGCTGGAAATCACAGACTTCATCACCAATAGATCACCCGAATAGTTGGTTCTGAGGGACTTCAATGCTTGGATCAATGATAAACTCTCATAGTTTGGACAACATTTCCTTCGAATGATGGACTCATTGGGCCTTGCGCAAGTGGTTTCTTCTGCAACCCACCAACATGGGCACCTCCTTGGACTTGTTTTCTCTCTGATGCTCAAGATTAATAGCCTTGAGAGTGATCCAGTCAGTGGGTCAGATCACTGCACGGTGAAGTTATCCTTCAGTTGCACCCTTATAGCCCACACCCTGTGGAGATGGTTTGGTACTGCTCTTGAAGTGAGTTATGGCCAGAGGGACTTCAGGCAGTGTTGGACATGTCGGGTGTGGTTACAGCATGTGAGACAGGGTCTGAGGAAGTGGTGGTGGCTTATAACAGAGCTATATCCATGGCTTTTGATAGTGTTGCACTTACTCGTATATGACTCCAGGATATTACAGGGAAAACTGTTGTTCTGTATGTTAATACCTCCACTGAGACCACTCTCATGGTTGTAAGAGTGCAGGTGCATTATAAAGGTGTCAGAATTGCGAATCAAGGGGGGGGTAGTTTTGATACCCTAAGTATGTAAGAGAGACCACTCGTACACAGTGGTCTTGGCAGTGGTACTGATATATTATTGATCGAGATCAAGCAATAATATACTACATTTTTTAAAAAGTGACACCAAACATGCTTGTTTCCTTGGTGTGTGAGACACAGAATAAGAGTGTTTTACGTGCAGAGGAAAGGAGCGCTCTGATTGGTTGGGAATGCTCTCTCAATCTATAATGGGTCAATAAGGACCCCAGTTATGGGAAGTTGGAAAGCTTACCTATATGTTTCATGAGTGCTTGTGGCTCATGCCTAAACACAGAAACTAGAAGTGGACATCAGAAAAAGATCATTGGCTTATCTAGTCTACCCATAATACCTATCCTGCCCCCAAGGTTTGGTGTTTATACAGGGTTTATGCCCATGCTACCCACCCCTATGTTTCCTGCCTTGCTGCTACCCCCTTCCGATGGACTGTTAAGTTCTTATTTCTGTCCTAGCCATGTCTACAGCCATTAACGGTCTTGGTTCCCGTCACTTCAGATGGCAGGCTGTTCCACAGCTCAGTCACTCTCTCAGTAAAAAGAACTGTCTCACATCCCTCCTAAATTTCCTCCTACTAGTTTCCACTCGTGTCCCCTTATTCTAGATTCACTGTTCCAGTTGTATAGTTCCTTGCAATTCACCTTGTTTATTCCTATCCTGAACCTGAAGGGCTCTATCACAGTACCCTCTCCCTTCTGGCATCCAGCGAGTACATGCCCAGTGCCTTAAGCTGAGCCTTATAGGATCTGTCCTGCAGGTCATGAATCATTTTTGTTACTTTATGCTGCACTCCGTCTTCAGTCTGGCCCTGTCTTTAATCAGTTCAGGGCCTCAGAACTGGGCACAGTACTCCAGGTGTAGCCTTACAAGTGATCTATAGCGAGGAAGTAATACCTCCTTTTCCAGCTATGCAGATTACAATACTGTGCCTGGCAAAAGGATACAGGATGTTGTTGTTCATTTGTTCAGCTGCAGGGCTGACCAACTGCTTTACTGGTGGAACAATCTGAAAAGTGGTAGGGCCAAGGAGGTAAGGAGTACATTCTCCCAATACCCCACTGAATGGGTTCACTCACCGAATAAGTTTTTTCCCATCCAGATTTGTAATCTGTGAGTAACCCCTCCACACAGGTACACTGATTGACAGCAGCTTCCAGTGCCAAGTTATTTGCTAGTTCCTTGATACCCACCTGAAGGCCTGGCCCTTCCTTTTCATTTTTACAGTTTTAACACTGCCTTAACTTATCAGGCCATGAACTCAGCCCAACTCCATCAACACTATTCAGGCCTTCACTTTTTAAAATTCTGCTAATGGCCCACTGGCGCAGTGGTTGGATTTCTGCTTGCGATGCTGGTGACCTGGGTTTAGGAACAGACCCAGGAGTCGGAGGGATAGCCAGGGGAGAAGGACTGAGCATCCTTGGGACTGCTGTCCTTCTCTGAGGGGGAGGGAGGGGGAAGAGTGTCTGGTGCTTTACGGACCCCTGGTGGAGGCTGGGGCACCGCACAACTGGCACCATCACATAAGGGGGTGGGTGGATGATTCCGTCATTGCACATCCTGCCACCAGGAGCAAGCATGGGAAAACCAGGCCTCTGGCATAACAATCTGCTCTACCCCTGCCGTCCACTGCCTCTGACGCCTGCTGGGGAGTCCGCCCCGTGGCCCGACCTGGGGGTAAGCTGGAGCTTCCCAATAGTGTCCATTGGGAAGAGGAGCTCACCCAGCAGCCCTGCCCAGGGTATTGGGGCAGCATGCGGAGCGGGTCTGAGGATAGGGGGAACCGGACAAAATAAAACATTCTGCTAACACCCTGTGATTTAAAGAGGGAGTGATTAGCACGTAACACTGTTTACTGCACATGCTGCAATTTAAAGGCACAGTCCTCCCTAGTTATACATTACCATGGCTGCTAAGACTGATAGGGCCAGGCCATAACACATATGAAAGTGATGGGGTCCTGGCCATAGTGGCCCCCCATTCTGGCACCAATGACTACCTTTTTGTTTGCTATGAGGGACAGGAAGTACACTTTAGGACCCCAGGGTAGGCAGTGGACACAGGGGTGACATTTGTGCAGCCAAAGCTGATAGAGATGATCACAAGGCAGGCTGACACTGCAATGCATTTTAAGCACTGCCAAATGTCCCACTGAATTGGCACACACACACACACACATTTCTCAACTGCTTGACTGCTGATCTGTATTTCCAGGCTACTGGAAGGCAGTCAAACACCAACCCTGGCCACCCAGTCACCTCAGAGAAGGAAAAGGAGGTCCATGTGCTGGAATGCCCTGGCCTGCACCACGTCTCCCTCTTGGTGCTCCTGCCAGCACAATGAGGTGGCCCCTAGGTTTCAGTCACCTTAAGCATGTTTCTGTAACAGCAAACTGACGGGCCTGGGTTGGGAACCTACTCCTGTGAAGGTCTGGCTCTCAGACCCCAAGACTTCTAATTTAACAAAACAGGAAAAACAGGAAAATGTTACCAGTTTCACTCCATACTGGGCTGTGCCACCTGGCTGTTTTTTGACCATCTTAGTTTGTTTTTCAAATATGTTGTTGTTTGTGGACAGTCTTTGAAGTAAGCAAAAGCAAACAAAAAAAAAACACACAACAGATATCAAACAGTCCCCAAATGACCAGTTTGCATGAAAAAGCCTGTTTGTTTTCAGGGGTGATGCCCCCCATATAATATGTAGATCACTCATTTCCAAGCTCAGACCCTGATATAAACAAGCACTTGTCAATGCCAGATATGTTTGCTTTATGCTGCTGCAAGCTGGTACAATTTCTTGAGGCTACAGGCAGACCTTTCTTATTTCTAGTAGCCCTTGCCTTGTGGACATCGGATTCCACTAGGCTTAGAGGTTTAGGCCCCCATACTCAGAGTCTGCCATGTGAGCTGGACTGACAGAAGTGCTGCACACCACTTAATACATTGCTGGCTTGGGGACAATATTCAGATAATTAGCATGCTTTGACCAGAGTGTGCTAACTGTCTGAATATGGGTCTTTGTCGGTGCAGTACCTTGTGACTATGCTCTGTGATGAGACAGCCCTAGGCTGAATATGGCTCACAGGAGCTCACTGGAGATAGGTGGGCTCAAACAGGATAGTGCCAGGGCTCCGGTGAGCAATATTCAGACCTAACATGCTAATGAGCCCAATGGGCATGCAAGGTGCTAAAGGGCTATTAGCCTGCCCATTATAGACTCAATAGCATGTGTGCACTCCCCGATCACCCATCCTGTAGCTGTCTTGAATATTCCTGTTGGTCTAGTGTTCCCCCCAATAAGGGCATCTCACACCTCCTGACCGCCCCTGCTCAGGACCCTCCTCCCTGACTAACACCCCACCCTGGTCATCAAAGGCAAGGTATGGTAATCGTGAAGATAACTGGCACAGCTGTCCACACACCACCTCTGCTGTCTACCATCTGACTATCAGTGAGAGATCATGAGTACTGTAGGCAAGGCAATGGCAAAGGCAAGGCAATTTTATTTATATGGCACCCATACCCAGAGACTCTGAGCATTTCACAATAAATAAAAATAAATAAACAATTAAATGGAAATACTAAAAATTAGTAACTTGAATAGAGGCCAAAACTTTTTTTTTGTTGTTACTCCACCCCCTGGTTGGCCTTCCTTCCAAGAAGCATCCCAGCCCCGTCACCCCGACCTCTGCTGGGACTTACCTACTGCTGTCTTTGTCCAGCGCTTGTCCCCTCCAGCGGGGTTGTTGGGGACCCCCCAAGTCCCACTGCAAAATGGATCCAGTTCTGGCAGTATGCCCAGCTGGTTGGGTATAGGGCCTGTGGGCACTCCTTGTCATCCTGCCACCAGTGTTTTTCCTCTGTTTTTCAGCCCCGGAGACGTGACATGTAATGACATCATGGTGCATGCCACATGCTCTCATGCAACATGCATTAACGTCTGCCATGTTCCCCCAATCGTCTTGGCACCGAGATGCCTTTCCCCCAGCTTCCACCAGGGGTCAGGCGAGTTGTGGGTTCTACCCCCCCCCCACCCTGGTGGAGGAAAGCAATCCTGCAGATGCTCAGTCCTGTTCCCAAGCAGCCAACCCTCCTACAGCCTGGATTTTCTCCCAAACCAGCCCTAGTGGGCCAGCTATCCAGGTCAAAACTTAAAGAAATATGCTTTTAAAGATCATTTGAAAGTGACCAGTGAAGAAGCACCTGTCACTTCTCAGGGAAGGGCATTCCAGAGCATAGATGCCACCATACCAAATGCCTTATCATCTAAGGATTTCAGCCATGAATGAGGGATGGACAAGAGGTCTGCCTCCACTGAGCAGAGGGTGCAAACAGGAGTGTATGGAACTAGGAGGTCTTTCATGTACCCAGACTGGGTAGGGCCATGAAAGTCATCAAGCAAACCTTGAAATGGATGTGCCATTGAACTGGCAGCCAGTAGAGATCACAGAGAACAGTGTGATATGTTTGGACCATGAGGTCCCAGCCACCAGCTGAGCCGCTGTATTTTGAATTAGCTGTAGGTGGTGCACCAGCCTCATGGATAACCCAAGGTACAGAGCATTGCAGTAGTCCAGCCAAGATGTGACTAAGGCATGTACCAGTGATGCCAGCTCAGTCGTCTCAAGATAGGGCTTGATCCGGGTGATATTACGAAAATGGCATAAGCACTGTAGACGACAGCCAACACCTGCTGCTCCAGGGTCAACTTGTAGTCTACAATGGTGCCCAGATTCTTCACCCTATCTGCAGCGTGAAGAGCAATGCCATCCAGCAAAGGAAGGGCAATGCTATTTCTAGGCCCAGTTCCATCAGTAACACCTCTGTCTTCAATGGATTCAGGTTAAACCAGCTAGCCACCATCAAATCTTGGATTGCCCTAAGGCACTCATTCAGATGGGAAACAACTGCACCATCATCCAAGGTGCAAGACATATATGAATAGGTGTCATTGGCATAGCAATGAAACACCAAGCCAGAGCGTCTTATGATATTGCCCAGTGGCAGCAATATACAGCGAGTAACATGGCAATCAGGATCGCCCCCTGAGGCACTCCACAGCTGAGTGCAGCACTGCTCGATGTAACAGAGTCAAGGGCAACCTGCTGCATTCTGCTGGATACATAGGACCTGAACCATCGCAGCACTGCTCTCGAGAGTCCCACAGTGCCTCAGGTGATCCAACAGTATCCCATGATCAATCCTATCAAATGCTGAGGATAGGTTTAGCAGCATGAGAATGGAACAACGACCACCATCCCTCACTAGGAGAAGATCATGGTGCACCCTGACTAAGGCAGTTTTTGTGCTATGACAATACCTGAAACCTGATTAAAAGGGCTAGTAGATGCTGTGTTTCTCCAAGTGTTGTTCCAGCTGCACTGCCACCACATTCCCAATCAACTTCTCAAGAAAAGGAAGGTTCAAGAGAGGTCTGTAGTTGGAAAGATCATCAGGGTTCAAAGCAGCCTTCTTAAGAAGAGGCTTCACCCTAGCTATTTTAAGAGCCGATGGAAAGACACCCTCCTGAAGGGAACATATGACGATCTCCACCATAATTGGACTGAGCGAATCCCAGCATTCTAAAAGAAGTCTGGTCAGACCAGGGTCTAATGCACAGAAGGTGGGGTGCAGACTGGAAACCACTCGGGAAACATTATCTGCTGAGACTGTCTCAAACTTATTCCACAGAAATGGAGTGGCAACAGTCTGAAAAGGTTGGATACTGTCAGCCAATGACATGCTACTCGGGGATATCCCTGCCCAGATAACAGACACCTTGTCCAGGAAGAATTGGTTGAACTACTTACATTTCTTGAAAGAAAAGGCCCTACAAGACTGCAAACAGACCAGATTTAACAGTCTGTTCACAGTGTTGAAGAGCTGAGCCAGTCAGTTCTTCCCAGCAGCAATCACTTGTGGCAGGAATGCTGCCTTTTTCAGAGTGTTTGCTCGCTGATACTCACCGTAGTGAGTTTTCAGAGCCAATTTGTTGACCTCCAAATGGGACCTCCACCAACAATATTCCAAACTCCAGCCCTTAGTCTTTAGCCTCCTCAGGTCTGCACCATATCAGGGTGACCTGAGGGGGGAGGTCAAGGGGCACACAAAGAATGGTGCTTGGGAGTCGATGGTAATCGAGAGGGATAAATTATAACTCTCTGCAACTGCATCAACCCCCATTGCACAAGCCATCTTTAGACTTAAGGTGTCCAGTACCACCAGGATACTCTGAGGCTCCAAGTTGTTAAAAGAGCAGTATCTGACCAGTTCCACGGGGGAAATTAGGTGGGGAGCCCCACAGAGGAGCTGAACAACATGATGATCAGACTAAGTGACCGGATCAACTCTGACATCACTAATGCCAAGACCCATGGAGAAGACCAGATCCAAGACATGGCCTTGTTGGTGGGTGCCGGAGACAACCACCTGTACAAAGCCCAGGGATGACATCACATGGAGGAACAGTAAAGCAAAAAAAGTTTTGTCAACCCAAACACTGAAGTCACCCAAAACCAAATGTTTGGGTGACCCCAACACCAGATCAGCCATGAAACCCTCCTTTTCCTGCAGGAATTCATGTCCGTAACCTGGAGGACAGTATACGAGCACAATCCTGCAGCTTGTACCCGGCCCACCTTTTACAGCCACATATCCAAATGTTCTGGTCGAACCCAAGGAGTCTGCTGTCAGTCCCAAAGCAGAGCTAAAGCAGATGGCTACCTTGCCCCCTCTGCACTCCTGACTAGGGTAATGTACCATGGAGTAACCCAGGGGGATGGATGACTCAAGCATAGGTCCCAAGTTGTCCCCCAGCCAGGTCACCATAATACATACCAGGTCTGCAGAGGAATCCACAATGAAAGCTTCCATTATGACTGTTTTATTCTTGAGAGACCTAGTATTACAAAGGACTGCCCGAAGTGGAGGGGTTGAATTGGCTGGTCCATTAGCCACCTGATGAGTGGAAAGCTCAGTAGAGCCAGTTATTTCTGCAATACTTGTGATTGCACTTGCCATCACTATTTACACAGTTTAGCTTAGGTAACCAGGGCAAGGATGTGTGTGGGAAGGAGGGACCTGAGCAGACAGGTCAGGTGGAAGTCGGATGCCCTTATGGGGGGGGGACCACTAGACCACCAGGAATTTTCCAGACAGCTACTGTACAGGTGATCGGGGGTGGTGGACCACTAGACCACTGAATATCCAAGGCAGCTACAGGATGGGTGATGAGGGGTTGGAGTGACCACTAGACCATCAGGAATATTTTTGAAATTTAACATATTTTATTAAATTTTAAGATACAACAATCAGAACATGGCGTAAAGAGTGAACATGTAGTCCCCTGCATCCCCCCATCCAATACCTGTACCTCCCTCCCACACCCCCCTGCATACCCACCCTGGAGAGCATCATTTAGGAAACTGTGATATCAAGAAACTTGACTGGTATGGTACAATGATATAGTGAGGGGTAAGGGAACTATCTAGAAGAACCCGTCAAGTACAAAGCACACAGTTTACCCCATTTAGTATTGAAAAGATGGGGTTTATTATGGACACTCGCTATCATTTGCTCAATTCTCAGGTAGAAGGATAACTTATGAAGCCACTCTTTGTAAGAAATCGGGGATTGATTCATCCAGTGTCAGATGACACGTTTTTAGACCTCCATAGAGATAAGTGAGATATGGTATTTCCTTTCCTGGACCCTAATTTGAGAGAGGTTCCCCAATATACAAATTGGAGGGCTAAAAAGGTCATCCAGGCTGAGTAGAGGGCTCATACAGGATTGGATCTTGGACCAAAGTGGGGAAACCTTCTCACAGTCCCATAATATGTGCAGGAGAGACCCCTCTAGTTTGCCACATCTGATACATATGGAGGAGGCAAGATGACCCATTTTAACCAACTTAGCCGGGGTATAGTACATGTTGTTTAATATTTGGTATTGGGTAAGTCTGAGGCTGTCTTGCAAGTGTTATTTGTGTAGGACCTTCCATATATTGGCCCAATTACTCATGTGGTCCAGTAGGAGGCTCTCCCATATTTTAGAGCCCATTAAATGCGTAGGGGACTGTTCCATTAGTAACAGGCCGTATAGGGACGCAACTCCAGGTGGTTGAGTAGCCAAAGTGTGTATCTGAATAATTTAATTGGGAAATCTCAGAAGAAGCTGAAGTTAAACTGAAGACTTGCAGGAGGAGATGCCGCACTTGTTAGACCTTAAAGACAGACTGAGAGAGAATAAGGAACATGGCTAACATATCTTTGACCAAGAACAAGGATCCAGCTGGATATAACTCTGATACAATAGAGCCCCATAAGTGTGGCAGCCAGTCCCTAGTAAGGATAGACCCCCCCTATTTTCAAATTAGAATTAGATAAGATATGGGGGCATGGCTTTGACCCGTTGGCAATGACAGCTTAGGACTTTTGCTCTGCCCCTACCTGGTGCCAATTTGCCTATAATCCTCGGTAATGCCAGACTGAAACATCTCCATAACAGCTGGAAAGTCCCTTCCCACCTCTGCCGCTGCCATCCTGATGTTTTTTGTTGGGTACAGTGCTGGCAACTGAGAGCCACGTAGCTATGATAGGCGTCATCAGCCTGAGTGTTGGGGTACCAGTTCTCCCATCGGGATGCCTGCCGATACCTTTGTGCTTGAGTGAAAGCTGCCTGGTTGCGATCTTCATTCGGTACGGGCATCTCTCTGTGGATTACCAGCTACTTTCCTATTGTGTCTGCAAGTCAGAGCTGTGCTGTTGGGGTGATGGCTGCCACTGCGAATGGTGCACATGGGCCTAGTTCGAGCAGCAATCAAGGTCCCCCTGGCCAGGCTCAGGTGGGGGATGCCCTCTCCCACATCACTAGAATGCTGGAGGCCTTGCTGACCAGGGTGGATGGCATCATGGCATCCTTGGCAGGGAACATGGTGGATGTACACTGCCTAGAAGACAAGCAAAATGTGTTGGAGCAGAGACCCGAGAAGCTTGAGAGGCAGCATATCATGGTCTGGCAGCACCTTAGGGAGCATGATGCAAAACTCTCCAAGCTCTGGAATAGGAATGAAGACCAAGAGAATAGGAGCAGGAGGAATAACATAAGGATCCTGGGGGTCCCAGAAGGGTCTGAAGGTCCCAATAGGGAACGTTTTCTCAATGAGTGGTTGCCCCAGCTGCTGGGGGACAGACAGAGAGAGCCAATTGACTTGGAAAGGACCCACATGGTAGCCTGCAAGCCAGAGAGTGCTAACACCCCCAGAACCATCATAGCATACCTGCTTCAGTACTCAGTGAAGGAGAGGATGCTCCATGCAGCTAGGGATATTGGACAGCTTACTTGGAGGGGAGCTACTATTTCTCTTTATTGTGACTTCTCACAAGAGGTAGCAGCTCAAATACAGATTTCTGCTCTATTGCTGTGCTATTAATTTGTTCTCTGCCTGTTTTGTGCTTTCTCAGCTTGTAGTGGGTGGCATGCTGAATGTACTAGCCCAGCTGTGCGCCCATCTCATTGCCGGTCTCTTGCTGCGTACACCATAGAGTTTCAGTTCCGACCTTTCTTAGAGAGGTTGGATGACCACTCACCACTTCGCCCTCCCTCCTCCTCCTCTCCTTTCTAGAGTCTTAGGGACAAGGGGTGTACTCTGGGTCATAATGCTTTTTTTTTTACTCCCCCCAGCTGAGACAGCTCACAGGCTTACTAGGGAGCCCCTTGGCGGTGTATTTCAGCTACTTATATCCTTTCCATCACCTTCACTGAAGTGTAAGGTGCCTGTTGTTCACCTGGGGGTTTCTCCTTGGTATAGGGTGGGTACTAAGCTTATCTGACACCCGAGCAGGATACCTCAGCTACCCCAGCACTCATCATCCCCCCATATCTTTATTTGGTTCCACAAAGCAGCATAGAGAGGGTCCTCCCCCCCTTTGACATGGGGAGGGCTCTCCCCTCCCCCCACCCCCTCCCACCAGCTGTTACCCGTTTATATGTTACCTAACAGCTATATGCTGTCAGGGTTACCTGGATTCTCCGGACCACCATTCCTGTTGGATTCTGAGGCCAGGTTGGGACTGGTCACCCAAGCTTGCAGAGGCCTTTCCCCATTACTGGTGTCTGAGTTAGTGTGGCCAGGAGCTCTAGGGACTCCATCACACATTCACTTCAACGCCATTTGAGTTGGTACAGTTTTGTGCATTACTTTTGCTATAATCATTTTATTGTGTGCACTGTTTTTTCTTCTGAAATAACATATAGTATAACTGTTCTTGTTATCTGGCCAGGTTTTCATTCAGGGTAGTGTCAACTGCTGCAGTTCTCAACAGCCTGTGTTCCATCTTCGCTCCTCCTCCTCCTCCCCGTCTCCTCTAGGGCCTGGGACCCTCTTCCTGAGCCAGCAACCAGGTGTCTTTTTCTTCCTCCTGCTTTCAGTCATTTACTCTTCTCACTGGTGAGTACTCCCTTTCTCTTAACTCCTTTTTAGTGGGTAACCATGACTATTAAGTCCTCTATAGCTCATAGTTGGAAGTGCGTCTCCTGGAACTTCAAAGGGCTTAATCACCCGGCTAAATGCAGGTGCTACAGTTTTTGAATTCTCTGGAAGCTGATATAGCTCTGCTCCAGGAGATGCACCTAACCACCAGAACTGTTCAGTGGCTCAAAAAGCTATGGGTAGAATCTGTAATTGCTAGCTGTACTTCGAGTAAATCCAGAGGGGTGGCCATACTGCTGCGCAAAGCCTCAACTTGGGTGGTGGAAGACAAGTGCCCAGATTCCAAGGGGAGGTGGGTTATGGTCAGATTTTCCTATCCAGGGGGAGGTGTTCCTAGCCAACATATTCGGCCATAACAGTGACTCAGGGGAGTTCTATCCAGATATTAGCCAGGCCTTTACCAACCTGACGAACGGGTTCTCAGACATCCTGATACTGATGGGGGGGTGACCATAACCTGGTCCTGGACATCTTCCTTGACAAGTCCCTCCCCATCCCTCAGACCCACCCCAAGGATCTGGCCGGTCTCACTGAACGTATGGCAGAATGGGGCTTGTGTGACCCTGAAGGAAGGATAACCCACAGAGGTGGGATTATTCCTTCTATTCAGCAGTCCATCGCACCCATAGTAGGCTAGACTTTTGGTTGGCCAACCAAGTGGCTGTGCCATGGGTCTTGAAAGCCTCAATTGGATGCATTATTACATCCGATCACACCTCTGGGTCTATCTTGTTCTGTCCACCAGGTCAGGGGGCCCCCTTCCATGAGATGGAGGTGCATTCCCTTGTTGCTGCAAGACAAAGAGTTTTGGTCCTTCATAAAGGAGGAGGCTCGCACCTACTTCTCCCTTAACACCTCAGATGAAGTTTCAGCATCCATGATCTGGGAGGCCTTCAAAGCTGTCATTAGAGGGAGGATTATCTCCTACACAGCAGCTAAGAACAAGACCCGGGTAGAGGAAGTGTGCCAGCTGCAAGCAGAACTTACAGCCCTGGAGGGGCAATTCAAAGCCTCTGCATGGCAATCAGCCAACTCCTTCCTTTCCCCTGCCATTTGAGGCTTGAAATATCGGATAAACTTCTTGCTAAATAGGAAGGCGGAGTGGCAACTCCTCTGCTCCAAACATAAGTCATGGGAAGGGGGGATAAAGGGGGTAGGCTGTTAGCTTACCACCTATGTAAGCAACAAGCCTCATCTAGAATCCATGTGCTTAGGAATAAGGAGGAAAAGGTGGTCTCTGTGCCCAAAGACATTAACGAAGCGATGTGCTTTTCTATCAGGCTCTTTATCGGACCCGCTCAAGGACTCACATGAGGGATTTCAAAGCGCCTATCAGAGTTTGCCATTGGGCCTGTCTCCTGAAACTTTCTAACCAGATGCCCCCCATTACTGTGGGGAACTCGAATGCACCTTTCACAAGCAGCGAAGGGCAAAGCCCCAGGCCGGATGGCATGTCCGTGGAATTATATCAACTCCTCAAGACTGAAATCACAACTCCTTTGCTGCGAGTGTTGCAGGAGGCTCACAGCAAGGGTTCACTTCCACCTACCGTGTGGGAAGTGCTCATAACGTTAATCCTCAAGAAGTCCTCTGATGCACTGGACTGTGCCAATTTCTGGCCCATTTCACTGCTCTCAGTGGACACTAAGTTGGTGGCTAAGGTTCTGGTGAACAGGTTGACCCATGTCCTCCCTAACTTAATTTACCCCTCACAGTCTGGCTTCTCAAAGGGCAAGTCCAGGGTGACAATCTGCACCTAGTTCTCAACCTAAAATGGATGGCACTACAATCTTCTACCCCTATGGCAGCCCTTGCAATTGATTTCTCTAAGTCCTTTGATTCCTTGGAGTGGGACTGTCTTCATAGTGTTCTCAGGCTCTATGGCTTTGGTACTCACTTTTGTTCCCAGATCGCCACCCTATATCACCTACCAGCAGCCACGATTCTCACCAATTGGGATATCTCCTCCCCTTTCTTTCTGCAGAGGTGCACCAGGCAAGGCTGCCCCATCTCTCCTCTTCTGTTTCTCATCCCCTAGACCCCTGATCAGGAGGCTTCTGGATACCCCCATTATTGCTGGAATCCCCATCAAAGGTCGGAGCTTCCTGGTCAGTGCCTATGTGGATGGTATGCTGCTCACGCTGTCCAACCCAGATCTCCCCCTCCCTACTGTGCTGCCGGTGTTACAGGAGTTTGCTTCTCTCTCTGCTCACTGGTTAATCAGAAGAAACAATCTTTTCCTTGCTGAATCCAAGGTGTAGCAGGAACTGCCTGGCAGGCATGGACATCGCCTGGGCCCCCAAGGTTTCTCATACCTAGGCATTTTCATTTCCTTGGCATGGAAGGATCTGGAAAATACCAATTTCTCCCCTCTTGTGTCAGCCATGGCAGCTGAGGCTCAGCGTTGGCGCAAACTTCAGCTGTCCCTGAAGGGCAAAGTGGAGGCACTACACATGTTTGTACTTCCGAGAGTCTCCTACCTTCTGAATAACCTTCCGGTCCTCCTGTCCACTAAACTGTTTTCCTCTCTGGACAAGCTTATATCCTCTTCTTGTGGGAAGGCAAAAGCATCCCTCTGGAGGTGTTTGAAACTAAGAGCACTGGTCCAGAGGTGGGCTGGGGCTCCTTTGGTTGACAGGTTACCACTTGACCTTTTGGATGGCACAGTCCACCACTTGGTGCGCCCCTGGTCTCTCCTCCCCTCCGCAATAGGTCATCCTAGAATCTGCCCTCACGCCAGATAATTCTCTTATCTCTCTGCTAACAGGCAAAAAGGTCCCTGAGAACCAGATCACTCTAATCATGGTTGAGTCTTACAGAGCATGGCGACAGACTATGGCAATCACAGGCACCCCAAATACTGCCCGCTCCCTCCCGATACTGTATGCTCCCCTTTAGAACAATAGGCTAATTACGGTGTATCACAAACCTCTCTCTTGGCACCAGTGGGTGGCAAAAGGTGTTTGGGTGGTGGGTGATCTTCTCCTCCCCGATAACAAAACCCTAATGTCTTTTGACCAGCTGCAAGAGCGCTTTGATCTGAAGGCTCAGGATTTCTGGAGGTATCTTCAGATAAGAAACGTGGTCTGCCCTCTCTTGTTGGGGTACATTGATGAGGGTGAGTGGGTGGGGTTTCCTAGCCACACTCCACAAGCCAAGACAGGGTCAGGGACTCGTGGGAGTTATTTACAAGGTGCTGAGAGATTCACAGCCAGACACTACCTCCAAATGCTGGTTGGTGTGGGAGGCCGAGCTCCAGCGTCCTCTCCCTCAGAAGCAGTGGTCTGCCTGTTTGAGGGCAGCACACAGAGCATACAAAAATGCTAAGAGCCAGCTGATGCAGCTGAAAATTCTTCTTAGGTGGTACAGGATGCCAGCGATGCTCTTCGGGCTCAAGATGCTGGGCTATGACAGATGTTGGAGGTGCCAAGCCTCCCCAGCGCACCTATTTCATATCCTCTGGGCGTGCCCCGCTCTTAACAAATTCTGGCAGGCAGTGCTAGATGATTGCTCTAAGATTGTGGGCAAGAGAATCTTGCACTCTCATAACTTTCTTCTTTTGGGGGATGCTTCAACATTAGACCCCTTGCCCACACTGCACAAAATATGGGCCCTTGCCACTGTTATGGAAGCTAAGAGGGCAATCTTGATGAGATGGAGGCAACCTACGCTTCTGTTATCTCTTGGTGAGTGGCTCTGGCCAGATTAGCCGTCTTTGAAAGGCTCACAGCAATAGGGTGGGGACAACTCCCCCGATACCACAAAAAATGGGATCCACACCTGCACTTTCACATCTGTATGGTCCCACCTACACCTCCTGGCAGTCCCACTGTAGTCTAACCCCCTACTCCCCCCCTCCATTACTTATGCAGGATGTGAAGTTCTCATCTTTCATATTAGCATTTTTCTTCTCTGCCCTCTTTTCCTCTTCTGACCCCTCTATTCTCCGCTTCGTGAACTGGTTTGCTGGCCAATGGAGATGTAAGTGGAGCCCTGATGGATGTAGGTCTGCCACACCCCAGTATCTACTTTGTTGTTATTTAAATTCTCTAGGTTTTTTTCACATGGAATAAATAGCTGCAGTTGAGCGGACATTAGCTTGAATCCACTGAATAATGTATGCTTGTTCTTCTTTTCTCTGTTATTTGGACACAGTTCCATGATAATTGCCGCATGTCAGTTGTTGCATCATTGTCTGATATCTGTGTTTATCTCATCTGATGCTGTTACCCTGGCTGTACTGAAAAGATAAAGTTCAATAAAATTTTACATGTTAAAAAAAAAAAGGATTAGATAAGATCGGTTGTGTCAGGTCCTTACTGAGACACTTACGGAGGAAATTAAAAAATCGAGAGAGCACAGCCACTGAAGAACCTATTACAGAGCTTCGCAGGTGAGATAGTAGAGATGTTCTAGAGGCAAAGAAGGCAGCAATAGGAGAAACATTGGAAAAGGAGAGCAAATGTATTTCTATTTGTAGTCATATAGGAACATAATTCGAACCTTGCAATGTTTTGGGATTGGTAAGCCATTTCCCCACCTTCTGGAGATGGCTGGCCCAGTATTAAAACAGAAAGCTAGGAAGTCGTAGACCTCCCAGCTCTTTAGGGGGTGTCAGTTTGGCATATGAACGCCTAGGTGTTTTATCCGACCACACAAAATTAGAGATAATCACATGGATCTGTTTAAAAAAAAACAGAGGGAGCCAGATATTGAGCATATTAAGCTGGCAGAAGAGTCTTGGGAGGATATTCATTTTCACCACACTGATTCTGCCCTATAAAAATAGAGGAAGATGTTTCCATCTAGCTAAATCCTCTTTTATAAGTAAAATAAGATCTTCTAAGTTTAATTTCATCAGCAGGGAATTAAGTAAGTAAAAATGTATTTGTTAAGCGCCTTTCAAATTGTCAAGGTGCTGTACAATAAAATACAGTATAAACAAGAATATAATAATAAAAAATTTAGAAACATTCAGAAAAAGCTTGATAAATCAGATAAGTTTTAAATTCTGATTTAAAATTTGTGATGGTCAGGCATTCTCTTAACCAATGAGGTAGAGAATTCCACAGGGTGGGTGCAGCATAAGAAAAAGCATGTGCCCCAGATGTCTTTAAACGAACCCTGTGAATCTCCAACAATTCCTTGTTGGTGGATTGGAGTGAGCAGCGGGGGCAGTTGGGAATAAGGAGCTCTTGCAGATATCGGGGTCCCTGCTCATGAAGGGCTTTATAGGTCAGCAAACTGACCTTAAAGGTGATATGCCACTGTACAGGCAGCCAGTGCAGTTTGCGCAGCAAAGGCGTAATATGACTAGTCCTAGACGTACCAGTCAAAAATCTGGCTGCTGCGTTCTGTACTAGCAGCAAGCAATGGATATGAACCCCAAGAAGTCCTAGGTAGAGGTCATTGCAGTAATCAAGGTGGGTGGTTACGAAGGCGTGGACCAGTGTAGAAAGGTCAGCTGGGGGAACCAGGTGTTTCACCTGGGCGAGATTCCTTAGATGGTAAAAGGAACATTTAATGACAGCGGACACCTGAGATTTTAAGGTCAAACCACTGTTGAAAATAACACCCAGGTTACACACCTGGTCTGAGGTCATGAGCTGAACATCATCAAGCCATAAACCCGAAAGGTGCCCAGCCCCAAGACCTGCCTCCGGATGACCCGGATCCATGACCAACACCTAAGTCTTGTCTGGATTTAACCTCAGCCAGCTAGTGCTCATCCAATTCTTGATCTTGGCTAGACAGTTGTTAAGCACAGGGACCGCATCATCCTGTCTGGGTGTGAAGGACATATACAGTTGGGTATCATCTGCATGACAGTGAAAACCCAAACTGTATTGCCTAATGATATCTCCCAATGGCAGCATGTACACTGAAAACAACATGGGTGCCAATATGGAGCCCTGTGGCACCCCACAGTACAGGGGAAGGCCATCAGAGGAATAAATTCCAATGACAACCCTCTGTGATCTGCCCATGAGGAAGGGTCAAAACCAACTTAGGACTGTAGCAGACAGTCCACAGAAATGCAGCAGGTGCTCCAAAAGCAGACCATGGTCTACAGTGTCAAATGCCACCGAGAGATCAAGAAGGTCTAAGATAGTACGAGCCTTTCAATCTCTTGCAATTAGGAGATCATTTAACACCCGAACAAGGGCAGTCTCAGTGCTATGTCTCTTTCTAAACCCAGACTGGAAAGCATCAAAGACATTGTGGGTTGTAAGATGATCATCCAGCTGCAACGCAACCACCTTCTCAATAACCTTGCCCACAATGGGCAGATTAGAGACAGGTCTGTAGTTTGCTAGACAGTCTGGATCCAAGGAAGGTTTTTTGAGGAGTGGTCAAATGACTGCCTCCTTAAGGGGAATTGGGGAAGACCCCCTTTTCCAAGGAACACCAGACAATTTCAGCAAGGATCAGGCAGATGACATCTATGCAACATACCAATAACAGCGTAGGGCCCAGATCCAAACTACAGCTGGTTGATCGCAAGGTCTGGACAATTCTCACAATGTTCAAGAGTTTCGGCTGGCTGAAGTCAGACCAGACAGAACAGGTGCATGCAACCTCCCATCAATCTCCGCAATCCCTCATAGAGGGCTGTTCAAAAAGATTCTACCTTTTTAAACCATGCTCTAGAGAAAGGAATGTTTAGCATGGAGAGAGGATACATCATTCTGGGAAAAAATCACCATCTTGATTATGTTTGCTCTCCTTCATAGGGATCGAGGTAAACTTTGCCACCTCTTTAAATCTTGTTGCATTTGTGTAACAACTGGGTCGATGTTTAGTGCTTTTAATGTATTAATATCTAAGGCAATTTCAATTCCTAGAAATGTAATTGTTTTTGACGTCCATCTCAAACCTAATTCCTCCAGAGAGGAGATAATTCTTTAAGGAAACACTTGTAAAAATTGGAAGAGAACCCATCTGGTTCGGGGGATTTGTCTAATGCAACACTTTTAATAGCTTGTTCCACTTTGTACAATGAGATGGGAGAGGATAAGAAATTTTGTTGAGTCTCATCCGGGGTAGGGAGGAAGGGGAATCTTAACCAGATACTGTTCTATTTCTAGCTGGGAAGGAGATGAGTCCCTTTTACTATACAGACTAGCATAAAGTACTCATACTCAAAAACTTGAACGATATCCCTAGGACTAGTTTGGATTTTCCCATCTTGGTCTTCTATAGACTGAATTATCCATAAACTTTTTAATCTCCTCCATTGTAATGCCAGTAGTCGCCTCGCCTTGTCCCCTTGGTCTATATATGTGGAACGGGTCTTAAGTATGGCATATTCAGCCTTTTCTTGTAACAATAGGGAATAGTCATTCCTTAGGGAGAGCAGGGAAGTTAAGTGATCCAGAGGGGAAAAAAGAGATGACGATCTCTCAAGGTTACGTATCTGCTGAAGCAAGTCTTTCGCTTTAGCCTCACGCATACGTTTTCTTTTTGAAGCCAAGCGGATGAACTCTCCCCTGAAGTAATATTTTAGGAAACACCATATATGGTCGAATCTAAGGCAGGAATTTAGACTGGACTCTAAGAATTCCTGGATTAGGGACTTAATTCTCATAACTATGAAGCCATCTTTAAGAAGTTGCGTGTTTAATCGCCATGTCGGGTTGTGTTGAGAGGCACTAATGGGAAGGATGCTGATCCACACCACTGCATGGTCTGAAAGGACTATTGGGTCAATACCTCCCTCTACCACAGTAGGTAATAGAGCAGAGCTGGTTAATATGTAGTCAGTTCTGGACAGTGTCAGGTGAACTGTAGAGTAAAATGAATACTCTTTAGTGGATGGGTTTAGAATTCGCCAGGGGTCACATACCCCAAGCAAATCTTGAAAACCTTCAAGTGCTCTTTGAGCCAGGGATAATGGGTGAGTATGTTGGAATGAACAATCAAGATCCTGAGTGGGAGGGAGATTCCAGTCTCATAGAAACATGAAAACATAGAATTTGACGGCAGATAAGGACCGCTTGGCCCACCCAGTCTGCCCATTTCCCTGCCTACTGGATAAGCTGCAGATCCTAGTTAACCAGCAGCCTACTTCTTCCTACCCCCATCCCATAGAATTGCCTTATGACTGTCCTATGCATGCTTGAATTCCACCACTGTTTTTGACTCCACGACCTCCTCCGGAAGGCCGTTCCATGCATCCACAACCCTCTCTGTGAAAAAATACTTCCTTAAATTACCTCTGAGCCGCTCCCCCTCTATCTCCCCCTAATATTAAATGTGCCAGTAATAGGGGTGCAATTGTGTCCACAAGATCCCTGAGGAAAGTGCCCCCCCCACCGGGCAGTAAATACTTCCGATAATTATGTCCATCCTGTCCAGGATGCCCTTGACCAACACAAATCTACCTTGTGGGTCAGAAATCATCTGGTCTGCTTGAAAGGCAATATTCTTCAAGATCATAATAGCTACTCCCCTTCCCGAGGTGGACTCTCCTGCAGCAAAGACTTGACTAAACCCTTGTCTGCGGTCCTGAGACAAGAGATGGGTCTTTTGGAGGAGGGCAATTTGGGCTCTGAGTACTCCAAGATGTTTAAATATTTGATATCTCTTAAATTGGTCCCTTACCCCTTGTACATTCCAAGATATCATTTTGATTGCTTGGTTAGCCATTATCTAGCATAACGACAAGTAGTGAGCAAATAGGAACCATGATTTGACACTCTCCATTCCTACCTCAGAAAACCGCACTCCCATAACAAACTACTAACCATTAACAGCAACCATACCCCGTGATATCTTAATAATGCTAATAATAAATAAGAGAAATAACTGAACCCCTTAGCCCCTTCCACCTACTCCAATCCACCCACTCTCCTCACATAACAAATTTTGAAACATTAATAGCAACCGAACCGTTTAATGACATAGTAATGCAAGCAATATTCGATAAAGATGACTGTACCCCTCGCCCCCCACCTCCCTCCCCCATTTCACCATGTGCCTGATACCCTGGCTAGTACCAGTCACTGCTCATCCCCATCCCTTCCCACCAAACCCCAGCAACTATTTACAAAGGTCCTCCCTTTACTGGGTTTATTCGGCCTCAGTGTAACATTGAAATAAAGGAGGAACCAACCCATTATAGCTCTGATGATCTCCTTTGTTACTGGCCGAGTATCTGAAATACTCAGGTGTGTGGAGGACAGCAAAAGTCCTAAAACAATGAGAATCATGTCAAGGATCTTGTAATCCGCTGTCCAGTTGAAAGGAGGTGGTAAGAAGCCATCCCCCCCATTAATCAGAGCACTATGCAGCTCCACCTTAAGCCTGCATTCCCAGAGCCCCCACTGCAGATGCTTACCACCACTGAACACCTGCTCTGAATAAACTGGTATCAGCAATCAGAGCTTCTACTCCATCAAAATATAGTATCGGCCACATTAAGTTAAGGCAACATTAGCTCTGCTCCACTGGTACAACTTAGAGTTAAGTTGAGATGCTAGCTGGTTCAAAGAGGGGAACCTCCACAAGGTAAAACCTCAGTCGGCTTTAATCCAGGCCAGAAACCAGGCCCCTTCAAGTGCCCCATCAGTGAAGTAATTCTACAGGGTATCTGGGCTCTGATCTTATGAGTTCTGGAGTAGTGAGTGGCCATAGTTATCTTGAATGGCTAAGCCTGTCAGGGACCGCACTGCAGTATAGCACCATGCCTCAAACAAACATAGACCGTGAAGGCGTTCCCATTTGGCCCAGGTGAGGCACATATCGTGAGGGATCCGCATGATGCCCTTATAATATAACATTGGAACAGGGAAGTCAGCCTTAAAAGGGAGCAACAATAATAAAAAGGTACTTGCATAAGCTGAGAAAATCCATTCTGTACCCTTAATTCCACTTGTGGAAGTCTCCAGGGGAAGAAATTATGAGTGGTACAAAGTAGGTCCCAGGAGAGAAGGAACTCCCCCCAAACCACACCCATCACAAAGGTTCCATCCCTAGAATCACAGCCAAGCTGCACACACTCGATCAGGAAGGTGAGGCCAGCTAAACAGGGAGCTTGAATCCCCACCCCATCCGATCAGCCCCCAGCCCCCAAGGATGGAGACTGTTTGCTACCAGGTATTTAGTAAGCTAAATGGAACATTGAGCAAAGAACAAAGACATGTAAGTCCCACATAAACCCCAGAGAGTTTCTTTTAGACTTGATGACAGTTCAGCCAACTTTAAACAGTTCTGGAAGCTTGATAGACAGTTCTGCTACCGCTTTCTCCTGAGAATCATATGAGAACCAGGTGCCCACTATGGAGTCTTGGAGCTTGGTGGGGTAGAGAATTTTGAAAGGGATACCAGCGGCTAATAATTTGCTCACTGTGAGATGGAAAGCTGACCTCTTTTGGCATGTCTCATAGGTGAGCTCTTCGGTTATATGAAATTTGCTGCCTTCCCAGGTGATTACTTGAAGCTCTCGCACCTTGGCGAGGACGTGTTGCTTCTCAATAAAACTCAGGAATTTCAATATAATGGGTCTTGGGGGGAGGGGCTCCCAGGTATGGATTGGCCCTGTCGGGGACCGTACTACAGTATGGCACCATGCCTCAAACAAACATAGGCCGTGAAAGCATTCCCATTTGGCCCAGGTGAGGCTCATATCGTGAGGGATCCGCATGATGCCCTTATAATATAACATTGGAACAGGAAAGTCAGCCTAAAAGGAAGCAACAATAATAAAAAGGTACTTGCATAAGCTGAGAAAATCCATTCCGTCCCCTTAATTCCGCTTGTGGAAGTCTCCAGGGGAAGAAATTATGAGTGGGACGAAGTAGGTCCCAGAAGAGAAGGAACTCCCCCAAAACCACACCCATCCCAAAGGTTCCATGCCTAGAATCAAAGCCAAGCTATGCACACTCGCTCAGGAGGGTGAGGCCAGCTAAACAGGGAGCTTGAATCCCCACCCCATCCGACCAGACTCCAGCCCCCGAGGATGGAGACTGCTTGCTACCAGGTATTTAGTAAGCTACAGTAAATGGAACATTGTGTAAAGAACAAAGACATGTAAGTCCCACATAAACCCCAGAGAGTTTCTTTTAGACTTGATGACAGTTCAGTCAACTTTAAACAGTTCTGGAAGCTTGATAGACAGTTCAGCTGCCGCTTTCTCCAGGGAATCATACGAGAACCGGGTGCCCACTATGGAGTCTTGGAACTTGGTGGGGTAGAGCATTTTGAAAGGGATACCAGCGGCTAATAATTTGCTCACTGTGGGATGGAAGACAGACCTATTTTGGCATGTCTAGTAGGGGAGATCTTGGGTTATATGAAACTTGCTGTCTTCCCAGGTGATTGCTTGAAGCTCTCGCACCTTGGCGAGGACATGTTGCTTTTCAATAAAACTCAGGAATTTCAATATTATGGGTCTTGGGGGGAGGGGCTCCCAGCTATGGTTTGGCCATGTCTGGGACCTCACTACAGTATGGCACCATGCCTCAAACAAACATAGGCCATGAAGGCGTTCCCATTTGGCCCAGGTGAGGCACATATCGTAAGTGGATCTGCATGACTCCCTTATAATATAACATTGGAACAGGGAAGTCAGCCTTAAAAGGGAGCAACAATAATAAAAAGGTACTTGCATGAGCTGAGAAAATCCATTCCGTCCCCTTAATTCTGCTTGTGGAAGCCTCCAGGGGAAGAAATTATGAGTGAGACGATGTAGGTCCCAGGAGAGAAGGAACTCCCCCAAAACCACACCCATCCCAAAGGTTCTATCCCTAGAATCAAAACCAAGCTACGCACACTCGCTCGGGAGGGTGAGGCCTAGATAAACAGGGAGCTTGAGTCCCCACCCCATCCGACCAGACCCCATCCCCAAGGATGGAGACTGCTTGCTACCAGGTATTTAGTAATCTACAGTAAATGGAACATTGTGTAAAGAACAAAGACATGTAAGTCCCACATAAACCCCAGAGAGTTTCTTTTAGACTTGATGACAGTTCAGTCAACTTTAAACAGTTCTGGAAGCTTGATAGACAGTTCAGCTGCTGCTTTCTCTGGGGAATCATACGAGAACCAGGTGCCCACTATGGAGATTTGGTGCTTGGTGGGGAAGAGCATTTTGAAAGGGATACCAGCGGCTAATAATTTGCTCACTGTGGGATGGAAGGCAGACCTCTTTTGGCGTGTCTTGTAGAGGAGATCTTGGGTTATATGAAACTTGCTGCCTTCCCAGGTGATTGTTTGAAGCTCTCACACCTTGGCGAGGACGTATTACTTCTCAATAAAACTTAGAAATTTCAATATTATGGGTCTTGGGGGTGGAGGGGCTCCCAGTTGTGGTTTGGGCCAGAGGGACCTGTGAGCTTGTTCAATTTGATACACGGACCCATAGGAGAGGGGTCCACCACCTTCTGTAGAAACTTTTGTAAAATGGCTAAAACGTTGGGGTCTTCTTCTGTCTCCGTAAGCCCATGATAAGGATATTGTTGTGCCGACTTCTTCTTCAAGGTCTTCTGTTTTAATTGTAGCTTAGTGTAGTTGCTGGCGAAGTAGCACCACCTCTGGGACTAGTTTCTCCCTCCAGTGTTCAAGCGAGGAAGCATGGGCCTCAGTATCTCCACTCTGCAGGTTAGGTCCCGAGGTCAGATCTTATGGACTTAACTCGAAGATATGTCCTGCAGAGTGTCCCAAAATGGTAATAGTTCTTGCAGGAAGCAGTCCTCCATTAACAGGACCACTTGAGCAGCCATGGAAGTGCCTTTACCAGTCGCGGCTCCCAGCGTCTTGGATTTTTTTGGCATCTTCTCAGGTGAAGGAGGAGGCGTGTGTCTCAGTGAGGCCTGCCTCATATCAACATCCATCGTGGTGTGTAAAACCAATAGTGATGAAGAAATAAGGCAAAATGAATGCTGAAGGCAGATTCCAATGTGTAGTGGTGGTATTTCAGCTCAGATTGTCCAAAAATGTAGTTTAATTAGCAGTGATAGAGTGCGGTGGTCAGGAGCCCTGAGACTTTGCTGCTGCTGCTAGGTCACCTGCATCACATGATCCCACCATCAGGAATATTAAGACAGCTACAAGAACAGGCAATGGGGTTTTCACTAGACCCTCAAAAATATGCAAGACAGCTTCAGGATGGGTGATTGGAGGTGAGCCATGCATGTGAATAAGGGTAGGGTTTTGTCAGCGTTAAACAGCACTGTGATGGAGAGTGCTAAGTACTATTGAAATTGCTGAATGTACTGCTGTGCCTGGTATGAATAAGGGAAGGCCCTCATTTGCATGGACACAGTGGTATAGTCTGTGTAAATGCACTGTCGGGTCAGCGCAGCACATCACACGAGGGGCCTTTGCATATAGCCCACACTGTTGGCCAGCACTATTCACAGTTAGCTCTGTTGGCCAGCACTATTCACGGTTAGCATGGCACTAACCCAGTTAGTGCCATGCTAACTGTTTGAACATGGGGGCTCTTGAGCTGAAAAAAATTCTGAATAGAATAAAAAACATCTTTAGAAGTTCACTGTTTCTTCATAAAGTTTTTGCTTTTAGACATTTTGATCCCACATTTTCAACATAGTAACATAGAAACATAGAAGTTGACAGCAGATAAGGACTGCAAAGCCCATCCAGTCTACCCATTTTTTCTACCTTATGAATGTGCCATAGTAGGCCTTTCCTCTGTCAATGGCCTATCTATTCACACTCATCTGTATTGCTCTTTTGTGACCCCACATTTTGATCAAGACAGGTGGAATTTTATAAATCCTGTCTGAAAGGTATTTTTGTGGACTACAAAAACATGTTTGGAGGTGATTTTAAAATTGACACCTGTCATGTTCATCAGGTGGGGTTGCACAAGGTCTATGTTAAAATTTGGGTCGAAGTCTGAAAAAATGACAGTTATGAGTAAATGTTGGAAAAGTTCAAAACTTCTGCATGATGTCATTGTTTTTTGAAATTTTGACCCCAGATTTTAAATATACTCTTTTTATGACCTCACCTCAAGATTAAGACAGATGGAGTATTTCGCATCTTGTCCACAAGGTGATTTTGCAGACTGCGAAAACATATTTAGGAGGTTATTTAAAAATGGCACCTGTCATGTTCATCAGGTGAGATAGCAAAAGGGCTATGTTTCACATTGGGGTCAAAATCTGCAAAAAACATGATGTCATGAGTAAACAATGAAAAAATCTATGTTTCTTCATAAGTTCAGTGCTTTTTGACATTCTGACCCCAAATTTTCCACATAGTTCAATTACAATTTAAATTATACTGATAAGCAGATAAGCAACAATGCCCTTTTGCACTTGGCAACCAGTTACATACATAGTAAGCCACGACAGGATGTGCATTATAAGATTTTAATACATGCCCCGGGGTGTAGTAAGGCATGAGACCAAAGGCTGAGTGTCTGTATGCCCTTGGGAAGTGCATTAAAATCCTATGATACTCACCCTGGAGGGGCTTATTACACTTTTGAAATTATATTTCTTTATTATTTTATATAAAGGTAATATACCTGAGAGTACAGTACAGGGATTGCACATTATGACCAATGACATAAACTGTATAGCAGCTGCAGTGTGACAATATACAACATTTTACAGAAATCCCTGAAACTGGAAAAACAATGAGAAATACCCCCCTACCCCCTCATCCAGATCCCCAGGCCCCCATCCCCCCTCCCCCAGAATGTGCCTTCTATACAGGAGAAAGAAAAAAGAAGGAAAAAAGAGAAGAAAAAGGAAGAAAGGGAGCTGATCCTGATACATATGAGATGCATAAAGGTATATCAGCTGCCAAGGTAGCTAGAGGTGTACCCAACAGGACATTAATTCAAATAAAGAGCATATAATTTGCCCCATTTCTGCTCAAATGAAACCAGACAATTCCGAGAACTTGCTATTAGCCTTTCAGTCCGAAAGCAGAGAGAAATGTCGCTGATCCATTCTGCATACGAGATAACCAATTCGTCCATCCAATGCCTAAGGACCAATCTTTTGACAACCATCGAGATTAAAGCCATATGGAATCTATGCTCCATCACTTGTATATTGGAAAGCATCCCTAGGATACAAACTTCTATAGTGAATAAATCATCAAGGCCCAAAAGAGGGTCTAAGTTAGATTGGATGGACTGCCATAAGGGAGCCACCTTCTCACAATACCAGAAAATGTGTACCAGGTTCCCTTCCACTGTGCCACACCTTGTGCATAGAGTTGAAGATAATCTATTTAATTTAACCAGTTTAACTGGGGTATAATACATGTTGTTCAATATATGGTATTGAGTGAGTCTATGTTTGTCTTGAGAGAGATACCGATATGTATCTACCCAAATTTGTTCCCAATCTAGAAGGGTGGCTGGCAGAAGAGAAGACCAGCATTTGGAACCAGTCAGGGAGTCCGGGAGTTTAGTGTCCAGTAGGAAAGAATAAAGCTTAGAAATGCTATGGGCCTTAGTTGCCTGTTCCTGTATCTGGTTTAGGAAGGGTTTAATTTGAGACAGTGTGGGATTGGAGCCGAAACTGGGAGCCACTAGGTGTCGTAACTGAAAAACTTTAAAGATGTGCTTCTGAGGAATATTATACTTGGTCAGAACCTCCCCAGAGGGTAGAAGAGAGTTATTCAGGAAAAAATTGTCGACACAACAATCTCTCAGCTGAAGAAGCCAGTCTAGAGAAAGTGGGAGACCCCCGATCCTAATATTTAAATTAAGGGTAAGAGGTTGGGAAGTGTCTTTCCTGGGAGAGAGATTGAAAAAGTGCCAGCATTGATTCATCACCTTGATAGAAGTACCAATGATGCTCCCCTGTAAAAGTGGAGGCAAAGTGGATAGGTTATAATAGAGGAGTCTGGATGGGGGAAGGCCAGACTCGGTTAGAATCTTTTTCTCAAGTTGTACCCAAATTGGTAGAAACTCGTCCACCCTCTGGTCATACCACCTCCCAATTTTCACCATGTGGCTTGCCCAGTAATAGAGCATAAAGTTGGGAAGACGGAGCCCTCCCTTCTCTTTGGGTAAATTAAGTTTTAAGAAGGCTTTCCTGGGCTGTTTACCCTGCCAAATAAACTTGGAAATGGACCTGTGAATGTGATGAAAATAGGACATCGGCAGGAAAATGTTCATTAGGCTAAGTGGGTAGAAGACCAGAGGCAACACATTCATCTTAACAATATTAATACGACCCCACAGCGATAAAGGGAGGGCAGACCATCTCTGAAGGTCTTGTTGAATTTTAATCAATAGATTGTTTAGGTTAAGCTTCCTGAAGAATTCAAGGTCTTTAGTAAGGAAAATGTCTAAATATTTGAGAGAGGAGGGGGCCCATTTCATACCAAACTGGGAAAAGTTGACCTGAAGCGTGTTAACGTTCAGTGGAAATATGATTGATTTAGCTAAATTCAACTTGTAATTAGCCACTTGGCCAAACTGGGTTATAATGTGTAGTATATGTGTTAGAGACACTTCGGGGTTAGTCAAGTGTAAGAGAATGTCATCAGCATAGGCCGAGAGAACCAGAGACTGCTGCTGAATGAAACATCCTGTGACCAGTGGAGAGTTTTTGATACTGAGAAGGAGAGGCTCCAGATATAGATTAAACAGGAAAGGTGACAGGGGGCAGCCCTGCCGGGTGCCTGTAAATAGTGAAAATAGAGAGGAAAAAAACCCGTTATAGTAAATTTTGGTAGTAGGGGATTGGTAGACCGATTTAATCCATTGAATAAAGACCTCTGGGAAGCCCATTCTCTTTAATATAATCCAGAGAAATTCCCAATGGACTCTCAAAGGCTTTCTCCGCATCTAATGATATCAGAGTCATAGAGATTTGAGAGTCTTGGGTGGCTTGAAAAATATGTGAGAGAATACGCAGGTGGTCTATAGAGGACCTGCCCTGCACAAACCCTACTTGTTTGGGACTCAACAAGTTAAGCCAGACCTGTTTGAGTCTAACGGATAGGATTTTTGTTGGGATTTTAATGTCGTAATTAAGAAGTGAGATTGGGCGGTAACTAGCAGGATCGGTCGGGGATTTATCTGGTTTCAGTATCAGAACAATAGTGGCTTCCAGCAGGGAAGGGTCCAGAGTGGTAGCGTTAAACATGTATTCAAATAATTTCATGAGGAGAGGGGCAAGTTCCTTCCCAAAAGTTTTATAGAAATTGGAGGGGAAGCCATCAGGTCCTGGAGCTTTGTCCAGAGCAAATTCCTTGATAACCTCCTCCACTTCCGTTACCATGATAGGAGTAGTCAGAGCTTCTCCTAGGTGAGTTTGGAGGGTAGGAAGGTGCAAGCCCTCCAGAAACTGGTCCACAAGGGAATGAGAGAGGTGGAAGACACCACTGCCGTAAAGTTCCTTATAAAATGACTCAAAAATTTGTGAAATATCCCTAGGGGAAGTTTTAAGGGAACCATCAGAAGATAATAATGAGGGAATCCATCTTGATCCCTTGATTTCCCTCAAACGTAGAGCTAGCATTTTACCCGATTTCTCCTCTTGATTGAGATAGAGGGCCTTTGTTTTCAGGAGCGCATACTCTGCCTTATCTCTTATCCAATCTGAGTACTCATTTCTAAGTTTCATTAGGGTTTCTAGATCAGCTTGGGAAGAGAAGGAGGATAACTCATTCTCTGCCAACCTAATTTGGTTCGATAATAACATGATCTTGGCCTCCCTCTGTTTTCTCCTCCTAGAGGCGAGTTTAATAAATTTGCCCCGATGAAGCATTTAAGGGAGCACCAAAGCAGATGCTCCCTCTCGATTGAACCTGTGTTGGTCTCAACAAATGAGGTGATTAGGGATCTAATATGGGAGACTATGCCTTTGTTCTTTAAAAGCTGGGTGTTTAGTTTCCAGGCAGTGTCTCTCTGCACCTGTGGGTTTGGGGAGACCAAAATCCAGACCACTGAGTGGTCTGACACAACTATGGGCTCAATACCAGACTGGAGTACTCCCGACAGAAGGTTATTGCTGACTAGTATTAGGTCAATTCTGGACCACGTCTTGTGTACTTGGGAATAATAAGAGAAAAGTTGTCTAGTGGGATTAAGTAGGCACCAAGGGTCACACAGGCCCAGTAGGTCCACAAAATTCCTCAAGGCTAGCTGTGAAGAGGAGAGTGGTTTCAGGGGTCTATACGATTTATCCAAACCTTGTGAGGAAGCGATATTCCAGTCCCCCCCGATTATTAACACTGAGTGTAAGAGGCCACTCAACTTTTCAGCCAAGGTCATGAGGAAGTCTGGGCCCCCCCCCTACTGGGGCGTAAATCGCCCCTAATGTTATCTTCACATTATAGAGTGATCCTTTCACAATAATGAATCTACCTTCATGGTCCGATAAAAGCTCTTCTGCCAGAAAGGGAATGTGCTTCTTAACCAGAATGGCCACCCCCTTACTAGAGGACGACCCCCCTGAGGCAAAAATCTGAGCGTAACCTTGACGGTGAAGCCCATTGACTTCTGATGAGAGCAAATGGGTTTCTTGCATCAAGAGAATATCAACATTCAATAAAGCACAGTTTTTGAAAACCTGGTACCTTTTAGTTAGGTCTCTGACACCTCTTACATTCCATGTAGCAATTTTAAGCGCTGTAACACTCATTATCAAATATACAGTGCAGCAATGGAATATGAAAACATGAAAAAGCAGACCACCCTAGAAGGCACATCCTGCCCTCCCCCCCCCCCCAAAAACCAACCCCGACCAGATTCCACCCCTCTGCCTCCCTTCCCCTCCCCTCAAAACCAGTAAAGAAAAACTGAAGCTGTGTAAATTTCAGGCATGGTATTACAGCCTTTACCAAATCATGAACTAAGAAAGAGAGACCCTCCCCTCCCTTCCCCCCTCCTCATCCCTGAAACTATATACAACTGTTCTCCCGACTGCTTCCTGAAGAAAACTGAAAGTGAAATTGCTTGGGTCGGGGAACAAAAAGCCACCACCAGATGGGTGTACCAGGAGGTAATCGTGAACCGGTACCCTGAGAAAGTGTCAGCTAGTGAGTAGAGAGTAATTCCCTCATAAGTACTGAGAACTTCCTGGCTGAAGAAACCCCCATCTGCGTTGCTCTCCCCTCCTCCTCTTGGTGTGTTTAGCAGTCCCACCATGGCCGACCCTCCCGGGGAGCCCCCCCAACAGATAAATCAGAATAAGCCTACAAAAAGACTGGGAAAGTTGAGAGCCTGACCAAAATTTCGGGTTTATTCAGAGAAAGACCCATTAACCTGTGTTCGATACAACCAGAACTCACTAGAGAATGAGAGCCAACCAGGGCCTCCTGGATTCCAGTCTTCACCATGAGAAAATAGCCCCTGATCAACTTGCTGACCGACTGGTTCATCACCTGTCTCCAACCTCTAAACTGCCATCTGAACTCCTCAAACCCTCAAGAAAGATAACCAAACTACATTACCCGCCTAGGTTTCGAACTAAATAGGGTAGGGGATAATAACCCTGAGACCCCAATGGTAGTGCTAAAAATCAGAGTCAGCCCCCCAGTCCAGGGGGCCAACTTTGGGGTTCACTGCCATCAAAACCGTCAGCGGTAAAAAATGATGTTCCCAAATATAGGAGTGTGTTAGGGCACAGGCAGGGTCAGACTGATGTCTTGCTAACCCCCCTCCAAAGTGTTCACCATAACGACAACAATCCTCATTGCCTAATATTGGCCCAGCTCATCCCTTTTCTCAAAAAACCTCCCCAACCCACCAACCACACCTGATGAATACCCCAGGATATCCTACTGACTGCTTCTGTCCAACTTGTTGTAAAATTAAGCAAGCCTAATTACCTGAGCCGGGGAAGCACAGGAGGAACCGGGGAGCAATAGTTACTAGGGGGACCAAAAGGTCCCACGGTACCACGTCGTGAGAAACCGCTTCTACACTCCAAGTCCCCCAGCAGTGGCAGGGGCCCCATGAACCACTGCACAAACCAAGCCCACCTAACCCCCTATAGACCGGCCCAAAGCCGTTCTCCGCCACCAGAGAATCCAGACAAAAGAGAAGAGAAAAAACAAAAAACAAAAGGTGAGAGTCCAAAAATACAGCATGTAGTAAGAGGTAACTTCTTGGTGCTGTCTCAACGATTCGGCTCAGTTTAAACAGGTTAGGCAACTTGATTGAGAGATCTGCACCAGAGAGTCCAGACGAGAGAGAAAAGAGGAATCAAAAACGAAAAGTGAGAGTCCAAAAATGCAGCATGTAGTAAGAGGTAACTTCTTGGCTCTGCCTTAGCGATTCAGCCCGGTTTAAACAGGTTAGGTAACTTGATTGAGAGATCTGATGCCGCTTTGTCTGGCGATTCATAGGAGAACCAAGAACCATCAATGGCAACTTGTAGCTTGGCAGGGTAGTTCATTTTGTAGCGAATGCCCACTGCGATCAACTTGCTGACTGTAGAATGGAACGCTGAGCATTTTTGCCTCATCTCGTAGGGAAGATCCTGAGTAATACGCAGCTTGGAACCACTCCATAGAATTGCCTGTAACTCTCTTGCCTTTGATAATACATATTGTTTTTCCAAGAAGCTTAGAAATTTAATAATGATAGGTCTTGGCGGGGCTCCAACGGCAGGTTTCGGTCTAAGAAAGCAGTGAGCACATTCAATATGTTATTGTGGATTAAGAGGGGAAGGCCCAACGACTTTGTTTAGAAACTTCTGGAGAAAGAGATTAATGTCAGGGCTCTCCTTGGGCTTGGGGAGGCCTAGGATCACCAAGTTGTTTCTTCAGCTCCTTCCTTCTAAGCCCTCCGTTTTGAGTTGAGTTTACTGATCTGTTGTCTGAGGTGAATGATTTCTGGGTCTATCTTTTCCCTCCAGGTCTCCAAGGAGGAAGTTCTGGCTTCTGAATCTCCCATTCTGGTGGTTAGGGCACCGAGGTCTCCCTTTAGTGATTTCAGCTCAGCAGAGATATCATCCAATGTTTCCTTAAAAGGTATAAGCTCTTGTAAGAAACGGTCTTCAGTAAGAGGAGTTGGAGAAGTATTGGAAGGGGGTGGTTTTACTGCAGGCCCCGATTTCTGGTTTTTAGATTTTTTTTTGAAGATTTCTCCGGCGTAGATGGTGGAGTGTGCTTCATGCCAGCAGGCCTCATCTCCGCTTCCATCTCAATCTGCCTCCAAGTGCATTAATATGCATAATGCTAGATTCTGCCAAGTACTGAAGAGTGTTATCTATACTCTAAATGTAGAATAGAACTTTAAATGTCAAATTTGTAGGCTGAAAATAGTTAAAAGATGGGTGGGTAACGGGAGCTCCGCGAAAACGCTGCCTCTAGCTGCAGTGCATCATGTGACCCCCCCCGGGCTTATTACACTTATAAAATGGCTCTAAGTAGTTTTTTGGAAGGAAAATGACATTTAGCACCTGACTGTATTTATAGAGTTACCGCACAGTCAGGAGATGTCTCTCGGCCAATGAAAATTCTGGATCCTTTTCTTGCCATTTTACAAATAAAATGAATCAAAATGACATAGAAACAATGAATTCACATGTACCTGTAAGTGCAGAAACATTATACATTACAGGTACAAATCAATCTATCAGTAAACAGTTTTGAAACACTGGCTTTGACACTTTTGATCTTATTTCACTCTGTAACATTGGAAGGAAGTCTATTATAGAAGCAGGTTGCCCTGTATCTAAATGATCTCTGCCCAAGGAGTGTTAAAAACATGGAGCATCAAAAAACAGTTTGTAAATATTATTAAAAAATCTAGGGAATAATTCAGCTATAGTTTCAAACATTGTTCTGAATGCTATTTTGTGCAAAGACATAGCAGGCTAGGGAGATATACTTTCCAAAGAAAGACAGTCCTTTTCCTGGTAAAGAAGGCAGGAGGGGGAGCACTGAGCTAACCATGTGGCGTGGTGGTGTGGGAGGCTATCTCTAGCAGGGCAGGTACTGGGTTGTGGACCTGGAGCAGGTTACATTTTGAACACCCCACCAGAGGAAGTGATGGGGGCTGAAACAATCATGGGATTTAAGAATGCATGGGATAGACATAAAGAAATTCTGGAGGTCAGGGGTAAGGGGCAACAGACTTCTAGGAAAACATAAAGTGAACTTACAAGCTCAAATGGGCAGACTGGGTGGGCCGTAGGCCCTTATCTGCCAGCAATATGAATCTATGTATCTATGATGGGTTTTTTTGTGGGTAGCCCTTATGACCAAGACAGGAAGAATTTTTCAAATCCGGTCCAAAAGGTGATTTCGGAGAGCTACTATGAAAACATGTTTCAGAGGAGATTTGAAAAATGATGCCTGTCATGTTCACTAAAATGGTGAAGTAACAAAAGGGTAATGTTGAAAATTTTGGGTCAAAAATCTGCATAAATCAAAACGTTATGAGAAAATGTCAACCAAGTCAATGTTTCTACATAACTTCATGTATTTTGACCCCACATTTTCAAAACTAGTCTTTTTATGACCCCACCATATGATCAAGACAGGCAGAATTTTTGAAATTCCATCCAAAATGGGATTTTGCAGGGCACCTACAAAGAAATGTGTTAGGTTTTTTTTTGGGGGGCACTTGAAAAATGTCACCTACCTTGGCCATGAGGTTGGTTCCCCAAAAGGCTATCTTGAAAGGTCAAAATGCATTAGAAAGCTATTGACCAAACTTACCTTGTAGTCAGTCTGTTGGCAGTCAGGCTACGGAGCAGTAGGATGTTCAAGTCATCAGAGTTCAGCAAATGCATAACTGAGGGGTTGGGGGGTGCTGATAGAGGGAGTTGGTAGAGCACAAAACATTGAGGGACTGTGTTCTTTTTTACAGGTTTTATACCACAGGGACTGGGAATGAAGGGTGGGTGTGAGACAGCAAACAGAGGGAGGACATGGGAGAGTTTTGTTTACATACACCCTGGCCTGGAAAAGAGGATGGGGGTGGGAGAGCATGCAAAGGGAGCAGCATGCTCTGTTTACATACACTGGGTGCCAGAAATGGAGGATGAGTACAGGAAAGCATGCAGAGGGAGGGAGGGAGTAGGAGGGTTTTATTTACTTACACAGGGGCCGGGAACAGAGGGTGGGGAATGGGAGAGCACACAGAGGGAGTGAGTGAGAGGGTTTTGTATACATACATCGGGGGCAGGAACAGAGAGTTGGGGTGGGAGAGCATGCAGAGGGAAGGAGTGAGAGGGTTTTGTTTACCTAAACCCTGGCCTGAAATGGAGAATGGGGGTGGCAAAGCATGCAGAAGGAGGGAGCGGGAGGGTTTGCATTTTGTTCAGTACTGGGATGAGAATGGGAGGGAGTAAGCTAGACAGCAGGCAGAGAGAGGGAGCAGGGAGTTAGGAGGAGGGAACACTGGGCATTGGCTGATGGGTCAAAATATATGAAAGGGTGCAGCCACACTGTGATAGGTTCAGCTGCATCCTTTCACATCTGAGAGGTTTCAGTCCTTCAGCCAACTTATCAGCAGCAGCCTTGTCAGGACTGGGTGTACATGGGCACCCCTCCTGCAGGCTCAGCTGCATTGGCCGATACAGCACACACCTCCCTGTCCCCTAACTCTGCCTGAGCACCCCAAGATGTTTGCTTTGTGCATGCATACAAGCAAACATAAAAAGCACAAAAATTAAACCAGCAAATATCGCTGTTTAGCGTTAAAGGGCCCCCGCAACATCTCAAGAGGCACTCTGGAAAATATAATATACTGTATGAAACTGTAGATTATAGTGCACACATTTTTTGTACACTTTTCCCTTTTCAGCCTAACTCTGCAATAACAGGAAGTTAGGATCATTGTCCTTTAGAATACATCTGCTTTTGCAGCTGTCTACAACTGACAACATAATCCCATTTATGAACTCATAACTTCCTCAGCAACAGATTATGATGTCGCAAGCTGAAGACAGTGCTGTCAGTTGTAGAGAAGCAACCAGGACGATGTTAGAAGATTATATTTTTGAAAAGTTTTCCTTGTGATGTCAGGGGAGGGGCTGTTTAAATATCCTGAACTGACTGTTAACCAGATCTTCATGGTTAAAAGAGCCTATTTCAAACTACATCTGACCAAAGATGTACCAGATAGTACCACTAAAAAAATAAAACTTTCTGATTGAAATTCAATGGATTCAGGTGCCTGCCAGGTACACTAGCCATTTGGGAACATTGACAGGATAGGGAGGATGGTGTGGTGGTTGGGGGGCTTGAAGTGCTGGTACAGTTTAGTGCCAATGAGCTGGCAAACCAGCTAATTAAGATGGTTAAGTGCAACTTCCAAGACTGGGGGACAGACCGAAGGCACGCTCACCCTCCATGTCATTTTCTTAGGTCCTCCCTATGTGGATGAGGGGGGAGAAGATGAGAGGAGTGAGGAAGGAGGAAATTGAGGAGTTAAATGGGTGCCTGAAGGGACTGTGTTGGGAACAGAGGTACCATTTTGTTGGAAATTGTGGGGGCTTCTGGGACAGGAGGCTCTTAAATGGTGATGGCCTTCACCTGACGAGATGTTGCTAGTGAGTTGGAGCAGATGTTTGATATCTGTGTTGGTGTACATTTAAACTAAGTGGGGGGGGGGGTGAGAACTGAGGCTGGAGGAACCACAGAGGAAGGAGAACAAATGGGGAACCTAGCCAGGACTTCTCCAGAAATGGGGGCAAGAAATAGTGAGGATGTAGTCACCCAGATATGGGTCCATAATAAAGTAAAAAAAAGAGTCAGAGGGCAGGGGCACACAGAACAAGCAAAGAGCAGGTAATTAATAGGGGAAAGCGAGGACAAGGGGAGAGATGCTAACAAGAAAGATTAGGTTATAGGCATGTGTTGTAAGGCAGTCTGCCTAAATGCCAGGAGCCTGGGAAACACAGTTAGTGAGCTCCAGGTGATGGTGGCAGATGTGGATTAAACCTTGTAGCCATCACAGAAACATGAACCACTGGCAATAATGACTGGGGCTTAGCAATATCAGGATACACCATGTATGAATGAGGTGGGGTAGCACTACGTCAAGAAAGGCATGGATGCAGACCAAATCACTGTAGGTGCAGCTCACAATCACATTGGGTAAGAAGCTGTGCGTGGGGGCAGTCTACAGATCACCAGGACAGGGGGATGAGGGAGATGGGGAACTGAGACAGAGATTCAGAAGGGGCAGGCAAAGGAGGAGGTAGTAGCGGTGTGGGACCTCAGTCTACCAGGCATAGATTAGGACATTCCAGTGGTTAAGAGCAGCAGGAGTCAGGCCCTACTAAATACATTGCTGCATTGCCTGCTGGTACAGCTGGTTAAAGACCCCACAAGGCAAATTGCCATTCTTGACTTGGTGCTTACCAATTAGGAAATGGAAGGTGACATTGTCTACAGCACTTCTCCTAGTGCACCCTGACCAGACTGGATTCCCTCTTCCACTCCTTCTGTCGCTTTGCTTTGGACTGCCTGTCCCACACTCACCATTGCTCCCTTTATACTGTACCTCCCTCTACTTTCCCTCCCTTGAAGGCAGGTGCCTCTCTCATTGTCCCTCCTTTATTGCTAAATTCTGGCTGGGCTGTCTCCCCTCATACCTAACCTTGATCCCCCCACCCTCCTTCTCAATACAACCTTCATAACCCTGGTTTCCGCTCCTTGCACTCCTTACTTCGACATCCTCAGCTGGCCAGGCTGTCTTCTCCTACTAATTCCCCAAACTATGGAATTCCCTCCCCCTCTCCAACCACTCTGCTTCTTCCCTATGCCCTCTCTCCTCTCACTTCCTCAAATTCTCTTCTCATGCCTGCAGCTGCCCCTGGCCCCCACATTACCTATCTTCCCTTCTTTCTACTCTCTCCTCTTCTCCCTCGCCTTTTCTTTTACCTTCTCTATTCTAACTCCTAGCCCTATGTCCTGCTGTCAATCCCTATTTCCACTTTCCAAAAACAATATAATTCCACATTCACCCCACCTAAAACAAAGACTGCTCACCAGAGTGTGATTTCATTTTAATAAAGTGCTATTTTACATGTCGTGTAGCATTTAAGTAATACACTTATTGCTTTTTCAGAGGATCCTTTGAAAAAGGAATAATTGTATTCCAAAACATGTCAGGATGGTGTGCACAATGGCACTTTTTTAAAATGAAGCACCTTCATTTCTGGTAAGCAGTCTTTTGTTTTTGGAATTTGGACTTTATTCCTGTACCCCCCCCCCCCATGTGCAACCTCTTTCTCCTCTGTGTACCCCATTTCCCCTACTCCAAATAGACTATTTGGGTTAGCTTAGTTACTAGTTACCTGCATCTCTGGACTGTGCACTTACTGCATCCTCCTGTTTGTCTTCATGATGCACCCTGTTAGTATTGTCTATCTATGGCAATGTACAAAATGTGTTTAATTGCCTTGTTATTTCCTTTTTACCTGGTATGTATTCAGTTCTAAATGTTTCTGTCTCTCCCATACCACTTGCCCCCAGGATGCATCTGGAAATGAGTTGTTACAATCTCAGTTATGTCTTTCCTGGTGAAACATTTAAATAAATAAATAAATAATAGATAAGGTAGGGTGAGGACTGGGGAGCCTCTGGGGCTGGGGTCTAGTGAACACAACACCACATGGTTTAAACTGGGAACCAAAAGGAAAACCACACTAAAACACGCTGAGAACACAATTAACTGTAAAACAGCGGTGGTTTTACTCCAAACACTGAGTATGCAAAAGACAGCAACCAGTGGTCGGGAGAAAGGGACAGAAAGGAAAAGGATAAAAAAAAGGAAGGATATAAAAGGTAGAAAGCGTGGAATCCAAGATGAATACCATGGAATGGCCATAATTTTCCTTTCGTCTCCCAATCCCTCCCCTTCTCTACTTCCTATACCCTTTTCACTTTTTTTTCTTTCCTTTCTTCTGATCCTTTGAACTCTGTAGTACAAACTGTTTTTAAGTTTCTTTACAGTTTTGCACTTGGGCCAAGTTGCTTGTTAAGATTTTACCATAGAATTCAATTGAATTGATGTTTGTCAGACTTATCGGCAATTCCATGTGTACTGGGACACTATAGCTTTAAGTGCACTCTGTTTAATATGTGCTTGGTTTGTGTGGCTCCGCCCTCTGAGGAAGAACCAGCTAGGTTTGAAGCACCGGGGGTATTGGTTGTCGTCTTTTGTGTACCCCACGTTTAGTATAAAACTGCCACTGTTTTACAGCTAGATTTGTTCTTAGCACTTTTTCTAGCGCAGTTTTCTTTTCTGGCTTTCAGTGTTGATACGTTGAAATTGCTGCTCCATACTGCGACGCTGCATCATGTGACATCTCTTCTTTCTGGTTCGAACTGGCCCTGGGTAGAAATATATCCTCATTAAAAGCTATGGTTCTGGATATCAGAAGAACAGACTTTGACCAGAGGAGGGGATTAGTCAAGAGTAAGCTGAGGGGAGTGAACAAAATCAGGGGGGTTGAGGGGATTAGAGGAGCGGTGGAGAGCTAGGGCCATTCTAGAGGCTGCAATGCAATGCAAAAAAGACCTCTCCTGTTCTCAGTAAAACAATTCACTTGGAAAAAACACAAACTGGGCAACAGCTGATCTGTTCTATGAAGGTCATAAGCTGATTATCAAAGAAATTGTGCAAACGGATTAACTTTATTTAAGCTAAGAGTGCATACCACCAAAAATGAGGCACCGGGAGCCTAGAAGCCTGACGTTTCATGCTTGTGCATTCGCTTAATCATGGCATGGCACCACTCACTGGCCCATTTCATTCGTACACCAGTACATTTAATTTCAGTTGTTACAATAATCGCAAACAGCCAAAAAAGTGCAACTTACAAGGTTAAAAGCAAAAGGGCAAAATACCCATACCCTGAAATTTACAAGTTCCCATGGAGTCAGGGTACCATACAGATAAATGTTCCCAATATAACAAGCTAAGCAAGCAAAGTTGTAAGCCTGTCAATATTCGCTAGATCATAATAAATACGCATTCTAATATCTAGAGCAGATAGCTCAGCATTAGGTAAAGCAAGGCAATCTTTGTTCATAAATCGCACTATCCTGAAGGCTCAGGGCACTGTACATCCTACAAATCAAAAAGTGCAGAGCAAGGTAGACATAATATCAAAAGTTTTAAAATATAGTTCGATTAAACAAACTGCACAGCATGTACATAAGTTAAGCCAGGGATAGGTAGCAGGGCTGAAGGACAACAATGCAGTTGATAATAAAAGTTGTCCTGTTCATAAATGTACAATTCTTCTTTGTAAAACTTTCCGTATATTACAGACGGTCTCTCTCAAATCTAAACGCTGATCAATAGTGAAAAAAATCAGTGAAATCAAAATACAAAAAGTATCCTAGATAGATTAAACAAAAAAGCCAGCACACACAGGCCAGATACTGCATCAAATGTTAATGCCAGATCATCACAAATAAAACAAACAGTGCAAAGTCACAGATGGGTCACTAGCCCACTGACAAACTCCTCAGCACTTTGCAGTGCTTTGCCTCTTCATCCATTCACATATCCATCATCTATGCACATACAACTAACGTCCCACAGGATATCACAAGCCAATAGAGGCTATAAGTTTGTTGCATATCTCAGGCATTTTTTTGGAATTTTGACACCAGATTTTCAGCATGGGGTTTTTGGGACCCCTCCTCATGAATTCTGTCACTGTCATGGCGTTAATCGGGCCCGAAGGGTGATTTTGCGGTCACTGTGCGAAATCACCTTTCAGGACCGATTAACAAAATGACAGTGCCAGTGTTCATAAGGTGGGCTCTCAAAAAGCCTATGTTGCAAATTTGGTGAAAAAAATTCCTAAAAATGACTGTTTCACGAGTGTGCGTTGTGCAGTTCCTACGCACGCTTGTAAGTTCGCATATTTTTAATATTTGCACTCCAGATTTTCAACATTGAAATTTACCACACCTCCTTATGAGCAGCACAGCTGTCATTTTTCACATCTTGCCCAAAATGTGTTTCCGCGCATGTAGCGCACAATGGCGCAGTCGGTGTACGAAATCAATGTATGGGACACATTAAGAAAATCACAGTGACACTGGTCATGAGCAGAGGTCTTAAAATGGCTATGTTGAAAATTTGGATAAAAAATTCCTAAAAATGACTGTTTCACGAGCATACATTGCGCAGTTCCTACGCACGCTCGTAAGTTCGCAAATTTTTAATAGTATCACTCCAGATTTTCAACATTGCCAGTTTACCACACCTCCTTATGAGCAGTACAGCTGCCATTTTTCAAATCTCGCCCAAAATGTGTTTCTGTGCATGTAGCGCACAATGGCGCATTCGGTGTGCGCAATCAATGTTTGGGACAGATTAAGAAAATCACAGTGACACTGTTCATGAGCAGAGGTCTTAAAATGGCTATGTTGAAAATTTGGATAAAAAATTCCCTTCAGACGTTCTGCAATGTTACTAATGAAGACATTAAACAGACTGGCCCCAGGACCGATCCCTGCAGCACCCCACTGGTCACCCCCTCTCCCTAGACTGCACCACATTTACCACCACTCTCTGCCTCCTGTCTGTTAGCCAGTTTCTAACCCAATTAACCACCCTTTCCCCATGCCCAGCCTACCCAGCTAGTTTATCAGCCTCCTATGTGGGATGGTGTCAAAGGCTTTGCTGAAATCAAGGTAAGCGTTGTCCACTGCCCCACCCTGATTCACTTCCTTTGTCACCCAGTCAAACAAATCAACCAGATTTGTCTGACTTGATGTCCCCACTGTGAATCCATGTTGTCTATGGTCCTGGGCTACGATGACTTCTGGATGCCCCACTATCCTTTCTTTAAGCAATGTCTCCATGATCTTCCCCACTACTGAGGTGAGGCTGAACGGCCTATTGTTCCCCGCCTCCTCCCTGCTGCCGGACTTCTGTAGAGGGACCACATGTGCCCTCCTCAAGTTCACTCGTGTTGAATGACTCAGTGGACATGGCTGCCAGAGGTACTGCTATCTCCCAGTTCTCTTAATATCCTTGGGCGTATGCCATCTGGTTCCATCGTTTTGTCCATCTTCAATTTAGTGAGCTCCTGCAGGACTCTTTTGCCTTTGAATGGATTATTGTCCACTTCTTCACCCCCTTGGCAACTGCTGTACTGTTGTGGCCCTTGCCCCTCCCATTTTTCTGTGAATACTGAATGGAAAGACACAGTGGATGTCTTGGGAGGAAGGCATGGAACTATCACTTCCAAATACCTAACCAGCACATAAAAGCAAGCAACATTCGGCATTGACAAATGCTTGTTCGTACTGTTTTCCTGTTAGCACCTGTTAGGCAAAACAATGTTAATATGTGTGCATATTATTCAGTTTATCATCTGTTGGTCAAAAAAGGTGCAAGGTCAATCCTTTCATTAAGCCCCAGTACTATAAGTGCTTTTAACTTCTGGATCCAGGCGGCCTGGTGGCGCTGAGGGTTGAGGCACTGGATGCCACACCTCATGCTATGCCGGCGACCTGGGTTCGGGAATGAACTCTGGTCATCGGGGGTCGTCAGGGGAGGGGCAGGACTGAGCTTCCAGAGGACAGCTCTCCTCTCCTGGGGTGGGTGGGTTCCTCCTTGTACAGCACTGGTGACCCCTGGGATGCTGGGGAGCAATGCAGTCTACGCAGGGACGTAGCAGGGGATTGGGCGGTGGTGGGTGTTTTTCACCCAGGCATGGGAGCATACCCCATGAGAGCAGGACGCCATTGCACATTTGCGCCCAGGCAACACACAAGAAGGAAAGAACCCTGTACCCTGGATAGGCGACGGCGTCCTCCGGTGCCCCACTGTCACACTCCCAATGCCGGGTCCACTTCACTGGCTCTCCCGATCCCCTCAGCTGCCTGGTGGGATGGGAACAAATGTCTGTCCAGGTAGGTGGGGGGAGTGTCTGTCCCTGATTTCCTGGTGGGATGGATTTCAGGCCGGAGGTAGCACGGTAGGTGGCGAGTGGGGATCACCTGAGAGAGTTCCAGGGGGATGGGTGCAGAAAAAGAGTTAACAAAAAAAACAGAAAAAACTTGTGGATCCGAAAGGATTTCCTTCATCAAAGTAGGCTATCAAGATCACCTCTCCTGGGTCCTTTTTATTTTTTTATTTATTTAAGAATCAGTTTACAACCTTTGAGCCAGAGGCTCGTTTCCAAAGGTACTTCGTCACATAAAGACATACATTGCATTTCGGTTACATAGCAAAGATTTGCAAAAAAATCAATAGGCATTCACCAGAGGTGCCACGTCACATTGTGGTCAGACAAATACAATTGGGTACAGGGTACATGTAATTGATAACAGGTATTACACAAGTCGGTATCAAGTGAGCATTCTGGTAGATAAACATTGAAAACAGCTGGCACTGGCCAGGTTAAACCTAGGCATGGTGTACAGGGAAGTGGTGGAGGGGATGGTTGGGTGGAGAGCTGCCGGGGCATTGTCAAGAGAAAGAGGTGGAGGCTATGTTCAGAGACAGGAGCAGTTACGAGTGCTGAAGATGTGGTTCAGTGCGGTTTTGAATGTGGAGATGGTGATTGGCATTGGTGATGGTGGCAGGGAGAGTTAAACCAGGTTGGGGCTCTATAGCTGAAGGACCTCTGGCCACGGCTGGTTCTCGTTCTGGGGACCTTTAGAGTGGTCTTGTAGGAAGACCGTGTTGCAATGGTGGGAGGGCTCTGGTGGATGGATGCCGTTACCCCAGGGGAGAGCCAGTAAGGGTTTTGGTGAGGAGACAGGTCTGGTATCGGAGCCGTTCATCCAGGGTAAGCAGGTTAGCATCGACATATAGCTGACAGGTGTGTGTGTGAGCCTGGGAGCACCAATAATCAATCTGCACGCTTTAGTCAGGGTTAGTTGAATTTTGTTGAGTGCAGTGGTTCGGCAGCACAGATACTGGTAGACCATAGTCTACAAGGACAGAACGGATCGGCGTAACAGCTAGTCGGAGAGCATTTGGGAAGGCAGGTTTTATGGTGGAATAGGATGCCAAGCTGTGTGTTGGTGGCGGATGTTAGGGCATCGATGTTGTTGTGAAATGTGAGGGCTGAATCGAAGGTAACCCCAAGGTATTTGTAGGAGCAGACTTGTTCCAGTGGTTGGTTGGTGCTTGGAAGGATATAGAGTGGGTGGTTGCTAGCTTTGTTTTGGTCTTAAACATACCCTTTCAATACCAGGAAACTCCAAGCAGCATCCAGGGCCTTGTTCAAGTGCATGTCTAGCCAGCATGTTCTATTTATTGCCCCATTGATGTCACGGGGATAATTACAGAGGCAACTAAGTCATGCCTGAGAATGGTTACCAGGAGTAACAGGCACAAGAACTCAGTCTGGTTCTCTAACAAGGTCAGGGAGGCAGTCAGAGCTATAAAAGGGCCTTCATTTGATGCAGAGAGCACCAGGGAGATGAGGAATGGAGTGAATACCAGTTAAGGATGAGGAAGGCCAAGAAGGCACTGAAGGAAACAAAAGCAGAACTGCTTATTGTGGAGGGCATCAAGGATCAGAGAACAGTTCGTTAGATACATTAGGGAAAACAAGGAAGCTGATAGGTAGAATTATTGGGCTTATGGAGGGGGCGCAAAGTAATAGAGGAGGACAAGCAGAAAGCAGCGATTCTAAACAACTACTTTGCTCTGCATTCACAGTGGAGGATAGTGGTCCTTGCCAGAAAGTGGCATAAAGATAGCTGCACGAGGGATCCCAGAAATGAGGCAGGGGGGCTTTACAGGAGAATGGGTCAGAAAAGGGCAGCTCAGAAAATAGACAAGGCTCCAGGAAGGCCAGATGGGATTTACCTGAGGATGGTCAGGGAACTAGCATCGAAAGTGACTGAACACCTGAAAGGGTAAACTCTCTACAGTCAGGGATGGTTACAAAAGATTGGAGGGTAGTAGACATAGTCCCATGCTACAAGATAAGAGACGAAGTGCAGTAAGGAAACTAGAGCTCCACTAGTCTTACCTCAATAGCAAGTAAACTAATGGAGACAGTAGTCAAAGAGGCCCTCGTGGACCACCTGGGGATAAATGGGCTCCTAGATAGTAAGTAACAGAAGTTACTTGGTTACTTGGTAAATGGACAAAAGAAGGCCGAAGCCCATCGAGGATGTCCTCCACACATTGTGGATCATTGATAAGTTATGTCCTTTCCAGAAGCCATTTATCAAGTTTGACTTTAAAGGTATTTATATTCTGGCAATCAACAATATCCTATGGCAAGGAATTCCAAATTCTCGTGGCTCTGACAGTAAAAAACTGCTGTCTTTTATTTGTTCTGGTTCTGTTGATTTCTATTTGTTTATTGTGTATTCTAGCTACAATCTTTCTAGATGTAAAGGATAATCCGCATGAGCTCATTAGCGTAGTTGAATGTGAGATCTTAAATAACTGAAGGAGATCGCCCCTTAACCTTCTAAATTCGAGGGAATAAAGCCCCGTTCTATGAAGCCTAGTTTCATAATCCAATGAAGAAAGATGTGGTATAATTTTTGTGGCCCTTCTTTGAACTTTTTCAATTCTTGTGATGTCCGTAGCCAGATAGGGACTCCAGAAAGGTGAACCGTAATCCAAGTGAGGTCTAACGTGGGTTTTATACAGGGCCATGATGCACTCCTCAGTTTTAAGAATGAATGTATTATTAATTCTATGTAAAAGGGCATTACATAGAAACATAGAAACATAGAAACATAGAAACATAGAAGTTGACGGCAGATAAGGACCGCAAGGCCCATCCAGTCTGCCCATTTCTTTTCTACCTTATAAATGTGCCATCGACCTTTGCTCTGTCAGTGACCTATCTATTCATAGTCATTTGTATTGCTCCATATGCCTATCCCATGCCTGTTTGAAGCCCTGCACTGTATTCATAGCCACCACTTCTTGGTAAGCCATTCCATGCATCTACCACCCTTTTCTGTGAAAAAGAATTTCCCTCACATTCCCCTTAATGGCCTCCCTCTAATCTCATGCTGTGTCCTCTTGTCCTGCTATTTTCTTATATTTAAACATGTTAGACTCTTTCACCTTGTTTATGCCCTTAAGGTATTTAAATGTCTCGATCCATATCACCTCTCTCCCTCCTTTGCTCAAGGGTATACATATTGAGCTCCGTTAATCTGTCCTATATGTCTTCTGATGCGTCCCTGCACCATTTTGGTTGCCCTTCTCTGGACTGCCTCAATTTGGTTAATGTCCTTGTGAAGGTGTGGCCTCAGTACTGCCATGAGTACTCCAGATCGGACCTAACCAATGTCTTGTACAGAGAGGGATTACTCCCTCTTACGACTTGTGATACTCCTACTTAATACACCCTAACACCCCCTACCTCACTCTACTGCTACAGGTCTGCTTGGATGATTTTAGGTCATCAGTGATGATGCCGATCTCTTTCTTCCTTTGTCTCTAGCAACTCCCCTCCCAGCCTATAAGTGGCTTCAGGGTTTCTCTTCCCTATGTGCATGATTTTGCACTTCTTTGCATTAAATCCCAGTTGCCACTCTTCAGACCATTCTGCTAGTTTATCAGATCTCTTCTCATTCTGCCCACCCATCTGGATCATCTACTCTGTGCAGATCTTGGTGTCATCTGCAAACAGACAAACCTTACCTCTAGTCCATCTGAAGGGTCACTAATGAAGATGTTGAATAGGACTGGCCCCAGGACTGATCCCTGAGGTACCCTTGTGACTTGCATCTCTTCTGACTGTATACCATTTACCACCACTCTCTCTGTTTTCTGCCAGTCAACCAGTTTGCCACCCAGTTGACCAACTTCGACCCAACCGAGCCTACCTAGCTTATTTATCAATCTTCTATGTGGAACAGTGTCAAAAAGCTTTGCTGAAGTCAAGGTAGGCGACATCAACTGCTCCCCTTGAATACCACTCTGGTTACCCAGTCAAAAGAAATCTATGAGATTAGTTTGACAGGACCTTCCTTTTGTAAACCCATGCTGTCTTGGATCCTGTGCCCCTATGGATTCCAGGTGTTGCACTATCCTTTCCTCAAGGGTGCCTCCATAATCTTGCCCACTACTGAGGTGAAGACGGACTGGATTCTAGTTCCCATGCCTCCTACCTACACTCTGTGGAGTGGGATCACATGAGCCTTTCTCCAGACTTCTGGGACCTCTCCTGTGCTCAGACTCACTAAACAATTCTGCTAATGGCTCACTAGTTCCTCCTTTAGCTCCTTAAGTACCCTGGGATGTACTGCCATCAGGTCCCATTGCCTTATCCACCCTGAGAGCTTAGCAAGCTCTTGTAGGACCCTTCTCTTGTGTGAAGGGAGTAGTGCTCTACCTCCCCCTGTGTCCATGATGCTGAGCTGTGGGCCCTGCCTACCTTCTCTTCACTAGTAAATACTGGAGCAAAAGTATCTATTTAGGATAGATGCCTTTGCAGGGTCCTCCTCCTCACATGCTCCCTTTCTCCATTAAGCTTAGCAATGCCCCCTCTGGACTTTCTCCTTTCACTAATGTATCTATAGAAAGTCTTGTCACCTTTTTACTGTTCGTGCTAGTGTTTCCTCAGTTTGGGACTTTTGCTGCCTTACTGCCTTACCTGCTTCCCATAAGGGCAGTTTGGTATGCCTCCTATCTTCATCCCGCTGTGTTCCCTTATATATTTCTGAAAGGAGCCTTTTGGCTCTGACCTTTCTGCTACTATGTTTGAGAACCAAAGTGGTTTCCTTCTTCTTTGCACTTCCTTTTCTGTCTAACACAATGGGATGTTTGCTTCAAGTATTGTATCTAATGCTTGCCCACTTTGCCTGTACCTCCTCACCTGTGTTTCTTTTTGCCAGGGCTAGCTTAACTCTGTTGGCCATCTTATCAAAGTCAGCTCCTCTGAAGTCCCATATTTTTGCCTTGGAATGGGATGATTTAGATGTAGTAGCCAAATTGAACCATACCATGTGATGGTCACTGGCCCCAGGTGACCTTCTACCTGGAGATCTGTGATCCCTTCTTTTGTTAGTCACTACTAGATCTAGGATAGCCCTGTCTCTTGTGGGTTGCTGTACCAGTTGTTTGAGGCCCTCTGCAGGGAATCCACTATGAGTCTAGTTCTGGCAGATGTTCCTGCTGGTATTGACCAATCTGTATCTGGCATGTTGAAGTCTCCCATTATCAGAACCTCCCCTTTAGCTGTCATGTTTTGTATATCTTCTAACAGTAATGTGTCTATGTCCTCCCTCTGGTCTGGCATTGGCATGGTTAGCAACCTTATTACAATGGTTGGAAAAAGACAGCTTGTTGTTAACCAGTATACCCAGATCTTTTTCCATGGAAGATTCCCTAACCATCATGTTGTTAAGATAATATGTTTGTTTAAGGTTATTTTTACCCATATGTAACACTGAACACTTAGACACATTAAATGACATTCTGTTAGTTATTGCCCATGATTCAGTTCTTTTAAGATCATCTTTAAGAATACTTCTGTTGGTATCGCTATCGACTGGTCCTCCTAATTTAGTATCGTCCGTGAACTTTGATATGATATTATTTGTTGAGATAGTAAGGTCGCTAATGAAGATATCAAACAATGTAGGACCAAGCACCGAGCCCTGGGGGACACCACTTGACACCAATCTTTCATCTGATTGTTCCCCCGTTTACCCTAACGGTCTGGGTTCTATTATAAAGCCAGCTATTGACCCAAGACACAATACAATTAGAAAAACCTAGAGATACAAGTTTATTTATTAATATGGAATGTGAGACCTTGTTGAAAGCTTTACTATAATCAAGCAAAATAACGTCCACTGGAATGTTTAAGTCAAGATTTATACTAACTGAATTATAAAAAGATAGCAAGTTGGTTGTGCAAGAATACCCAGTTTTAAATCCATGTTGTGTAATATCGTTTAAATTCAACGCCAGCATCTCTTCTTTGATTAAATGTTTAATCTGTTTTTCTAGTAATTTACATGGAATGGAAGCAAGACTGATGGGTCTATAGTTTTCAGCTTTATAGTGTAACCCTTTTTTAAAGATTGGCGTGACAGTAGCTGTTTTCCAATCTGAAGGAACATTAGACTCTCTAAGGGATTTATTAAAAATAATGGTGAGTGGAATAGCGATATAATTGTATGTTCCCATAAGAAATTTAGGGGTTATATTGTCGGGACCTGGACTTGTTGTTGACTTCAATGTGTCTAAGAGCTTGAGGGTATCAGAGATGGTGATGGTGTAGCTAGGTGATGTACCAGAGTTGGCGTATGTTAAGAGTTCGGTATCTTGTTCAAAAACAGAACAGAAGTATTTATTAAACTCAATTGCAGTAACCTTATCTGAGAGGATGGTAGTATTGTCTATAATTAATGAGCCTATTTTTTTTGTATCTCCCTTTTTATTGTTTAAGTATGAATGTAAACTTTTGTGTGAATCCTTAGTATGAGCAATTCTGAATTCTAAGTTCTGCTTAGATAGAACAATTAACGTTTTAAGATCCTTGACTGCCTTCCTGTATTCTAGTAGTTTTCCCTCCAACTGTTCAGGCTGACACTTTTTTAAACATATGAATAGTTTACGTTTGCGGATGCTGAGTTTTTCAATTTTATTGTTATACCAAGCGGGAACTTTGCCTTTGTTGTTGTATTTCTTTCTTTCTGGAACATGTTGTTTTTCTAAATCGTGCACAATATCTTTAAAGGTGTTCCATGCATCATTAATATTAAGCGGTGAAAGTATTGAGTCCCATGGTATGGCTATAAGTTGCTCATTAATTTTTGAGAAATTTGCCTTCTCATATTGTTTTATCATACATTCATTTATAGAGGTTTTATGAACCAGAAGAATGGAAAATTGGATTGACATATGATCACTATTACTCAATGGGTCCAGAACTCGTAGGTTAGACAGGGAGACCTCCATGCTGGTTATCACTAGGTCCAGTATATTAGTCCCACGAGTGGGTTCTCTAACTAGTTGAGTGAGGCCAAGATCAGTGATCATTGAAATTAACTGTAAGTCATACTGGTTAGTACCTGATAGTGTATCCCAGTTTATAGTAGGGAGATTGAAGTCACCTAGGACAATTACTGATCCTTTATCCGCTATTTGGGTGATTTATGAGGATAATTGTTTAAGATATGCAATATCTGAAGGGGGGGGGCAATAGCAGGTGCCAACCAAGATCTGGGGGTGACCATTAGGTTGCAAATAAACCCAGATACTTTCAGTCTGAGTCAGTAAGGAGGATTCGAAGAATGAAATGCTATTGGCAACATAGAGAATCACTCCTCCACCTTTGTGGTCATCAGCTCTGTTTTTACAGTAAAGTTTGAACCCTGGAATGTTCGTTATCCAATGTTTATCCAAATTTCCCCATGTTTCGGTTATGGCAATCAGTCCTATACTGAATTCATGAATCTTTAGCTCTAATTCTGCCATTTTTATTTTATTAAGCAACCTTGCGTTAAATGATAGGACATTCAATTTATGTACTGGTGAAGTATTAAGAGATGGCGTTACTGGCCTGGTCTCCCCCTTTTGTGTCAGTTTAAATGGTTATTGATAAATGATAGAAACTGGCGACCAAGAAGAGAACTTCCCCTTCTGCTGAGGTGCAGACTGTCCCAGCAGAAGAGGGAAGGATTGTCGTTAAATTCCTCCCAATGTGTGAGACAGGCAATGCCCTGCCTGAAGCACCATTTTCGAAGCCATTCGTTCAGTGCTTTAATTTTATTAAGGGTGTGGTATGAGGCTCGGGGTACAGGGAGGATTTCAGAAATACCAATGCTACATCCCCTTTCATTTAGTATGTTACATAGTGAAACAATGTCTTGTTTAAGTTGTTGTAGTGGAACTTTAGTGATGTCATTAGTCCCAGCATGAACTATGACCAGCGGATTATTACCTGCTGCTGATAAGGCAGTTTTAGTTATAGATATTATGTCAGAGACCCTAGCCCCCCTATAACTTGAACAGGTCCTGTTTTCTTTATCGGGGTTACAGATAGCTCGAACAATGAACTTGATCATGGAGTCACCCAGTACGAAGACCTGTTTAGGGATGTTTTCAAGGGGGGTGGGATCTACCTGGATGTTGATTGATTCATGTTTCTGGCTAAAGCTGGAATCGTCAGCTGGAGAGAAATGCAATGGTTCATAAGAATTGTGCAACACAACTGAAGGGGAAGTATTAACGTGTAGGTCTACTCTCTGATTGGATTTAAAGGGCGCAATGGTAGACCAAGGGTTTTTTTCTGGTAATAGTTGTGGCTTTGAAGGGGAGTTAAAACAGTGAGGAGTTGAAGCAGTTTTTTGTACTTCATATTTTAAAGGGTTTGTTTTTGAGGAACCCTGTGGTGCAGTAGTATTTGGGACATCAGTATGGGGGGAAGTTGTATTGTTAGCTTCCAGTAGGAGGGACATATGGTCTATATAATCCTCTAATGCCTCTATTTCTGGATCAATAACTAGTTTGGTAGTATCGGAGACCATTTCTACTTTATTTAGAAGTCGTGCTACTTCCTCCTGCAATGATTTAACCAATATACACCTGTCACAGATATATTTGGCTGTCTGTTTGCCAATAGCATACATCTGACAGGAGGTGCAGTATTTGTTAGCTCTCTTCATTATGGTGTAGTATACCTGATGCTAAAGACAAACTAAATCAGTACTTTACCTTAAATTGTTCTACTTGAATGTCACTGGTTTTATTTACTTTGGGCCTTGGTCGAAGTACTCGATGGACACAATAGACACACACTAAGGCATGGCGTGTCTCTCGCGTCTCCATGTGAGCAACCCAGCACTGCTTGCCAGCTAAGCTGAGTGCGAGGGCTTTTAAGGGACAAAACCGAAGTCGTCACATCGCGACTTCCAGTTTCGCGCTACCAGAAGTTCTAAATTGGAACTTTAAGTTTTAAAAGCAAAGCCTTTAAAAAGGCAAGATTTCAGTAGTAGTAGTAAAGTGTAGGATATTCCCCCCTGCGTGGAGCTCTAATCAGTATGAGAAGATGTGGTATGGAAGAAAGCAGGGATGACCCCTCAGTCCTCCAGTATCCCACACTGCCCTGAGTCTCCAACCAGGAAGTGCAACTCCCCACTTTAACAGCACCAGTTCACAAAAGCACAACACAATATTGACTAAGATATATTTCACAATACAGAAAATGGTGTATTTCAAGGCACACACTCCTTGACAGCAAATGTGTTATCTGTTGTGGCAGGAAGATCTTGTCAGACCAACCTAATAGTGTTCTTTTGCTGGGTAACTAGGACAGTGGACAAGGGGCAAGCAGTGGATTTGCTCTACTTTGACTTCAGCAAGGCATTCTGTTCTATGCTGCACAGAAGACTGTTGAAGAAGTTAGAGGATCTGGGAGCAGTAAAGGAGCTAGTTAGATGGGTGGAAAGTGGGCTGGGGTAAAGGGGAGACAGCAGAGGGTAATGGTAAATGGGGTCAAGTCAGGGCAGAGGGAGGTCATGAGTGGGATGCCACAGGGGTCAGTCCTAGGACCAGTCCTTTTTAGTATGTTCATCAGTGACATAGGAGAAGGAATATAAGGCAAGATGTGTCTCTTCACAGATGACACAAAGCTCTGTGGCAGGGTAGACAGTGAGGATGGGGATCAGAGAGCTGCAGAAGGACCTGAAAAGATTAGAAGGTGGTTCAACTCCAGCCCATGACTGCAATGGTAGCACAACTGCTCACAGTACCAGCAACCTGGGTTTGGGAACAAGCCTGGGGTCATTGGGGGCTGGCTGGGGAGGAGGACTGAGCATCTCAGAGGACATCATCCTCCTCTGGGGTGGGAGGGTCCTCATCTGGGGTGGGAGGGTCCTCCTCTTTGGTGGGAGGGCTGCCAGCTCCCCTGCTATACTGCAACCTTGGTGACCACAGGTGGCAGTGCAAACAGGGCAACACGAGGAGGGGGGATGCAGGCTGGTGCTGCGCTATGTGTGTTGGCATGCATGCACATGCGCACCTGAGCTGCCAGCGTTCCAAGGGACAGGACCTACACAACAAGTGAAAATACCGAGGCAGAAGACAGAATAATTACCTGTCTTCCCTCAAGCCCTGCACCGGTGACATGGCTGTCCTCCAGTCTGGGACCTGGTCTGAGCAGCGTGATGGCTTAGCCCACTGCCCCATGTCGAGAGGGTGTAACAAGGGGTGGCTAGAGATGGAAGGTCAGTCTATGAGAAGCTGGGTGATGAGGCTGGGGATAGCCAGCACAAAGGGGGCCCAGCCAGATAGGGAACTATAACAAGCATTTGTAAATGCCAAATGTTTCCTTGCATGGCGTATGGGATGGTTTCAGTGTTAAACATGCCTGGTAATTAACAAAAGGGAACCTTGGTAACAGGGCTGGGGGGGGTGGCGGATATAGCTGAACAGCAATTAGGATCAGTGGTAGCACAGTAGGTAGGGACCTTACAGCAGACTACAGTAGGTGGGCCAGGAGGTCTTTTGTTTTATGCAATTGTCCTTGGTAAACTAGGTCAAATCCAAATTGGTCTGCTGAGTAGGGTACATGAATGCTGGGAGTAATAAAGGGAAAAAGTATGAATACCATCTTGTACTCCTCCTGCATTGGAAGATGTATACCCCCTGCACCTTGTTCATCCCTTCAGGTACCAGAATGTTTCTATCATGTTCCCTCTCTCCCTCCTTTCCTCCAATGAGTACGTATTGAGGTCACTTGATGTGTCCTCACAAGTTTTGTGGTGCAAGCCATGTACCATGTTAGTCACCCTTCTCTGGACCGTGTCCAGCCTGTTTATGTCCTTTCGACGGTGAGGCCTCCAGAACTGTACACAGTACTCCATGTGAGGCCTGACCAGGGTTTTCTATAATGGCATCACCACCTCCCTCCTTGTGCTGATGATACCCCTGCCTATGCACCCCAGCATGCAAGTGGCTCTCCCCCCTACCTTCGCATTCTGCTTTGACATTTTCAGGTGATCTGAAATAATAATCCCCAGGTCCCTTTGTTCCTTGGTGACTGCCAGCAACTCCCCTCCCATCCTGTAGCTCTCCCCAGGGTTTCTATGGCCCAGGTGCATAATATTGCAGTTCTTTGAATTACACCTCAGTTGCCACTCTTCACACCATTTCTGAAGCCTGCCTAGTTCCTTTCTCATTTTCTCTACCCCTTCTGGAATATCCACCCTGTTATAGGTCTTGTTGTCAGCTGCAAACATGCAGGCAGACCTTTTGTTCCAGTCCCTAAGCAATGTCACTAATGAAGACATTGAACAGGACTGGCCCAAAGACTGATCCCTGCGGTACCCCGCTGGTAACCCCCATGTACCCAGATTGTACCCCATTTACCACCATCCTCTTTCTGTCTGTTAGCCAGTTCCTAACCCAGTTTACCATCTTGAGTTCCATGCCCAGGCTACCCATCTTGTTAATAAGCCTCTTATGTGGGACGGTGTTGAAGGCCTTGCTGAAATCGAGGTAGGCAACATTCACTGCCCCCCCTCCATTTACTTCCTTCATCACCCAGTCAAAGAAATCTATCAGATTCATGTGACATGACTTACCCACTGTGAATCCATGCCACCTAGAGTCTGGGGCACCGATGGCTTGTAAATGTTCCACTATCCTTTCTTTAAGCAGTGCGTGCATGATCTTCACCACTAGTGATGTGAGGCTGAGTGGCCTATAGTTCTCTGCCTCCTCCCTACTGCCGGATTTTTGTAGAGGAAGCACATGTGCCCTCCTCCAATCCTCTGGCACCAGTCCTGTGTTGAGTGACTCTGTGAACATGGCTGCCAGAGGTTGAAACATAGAAGTTGCTGGCAGTGAGCTGGCCCAGTGGCGCTGAGGGTTGAGGCACTGGACGCCACACCATGTGCTATGCCAGCGACCCGGGTTCAGGAATGGACTCAGGCACGCTGCCCAGAATGGGGAGGGCCCACATCCAGGGTGTTAGACTGCCTCCATGGAGGCGTAGACAGTCACCCTACCCATTGAATTTTTGTGGGCTGTGGGGCGTAAAACTGGAGGAAAGAGACAGAGCTGGCAGGCTCCATGATGGCCGGCTGCACCTGCGCCGACCCCCAGCAATCTGGATGTTGGCTTCCAGCAGTGGGGGAGGCCAGTGCTCCTCACCATCAGCCCTGTTATGGAGGGGGGTAACCTGTGGGGGATGGCCGGGTGGGATGGGTGCAGGGAAGCCTGGCCGGAGAGACGAGTCCCCTCTGAGGGAGGGGCTGAATCCGCCTGCCCGCTCTGAGAAGGAGCAGAAAAAAATGTATATGGAAAAAAACCCCAGAAATTATCAGAAGATAAGGACTGCTAGGCCCATCCAGTCTGACCGTAAGCCATGTACATGACTATGGCTTCTGACCCTCCCTCAGCTGTACATCTATGGTTCTCCCATGCCTGTCTTATGCACGTTTAACTCCCACCACAGTACTCACTCCTACCACCTCCTGCAGCAGACTATCCATATGTCCACCACCTTCTCTGTGAAGAAAAACGTCCTCATATTTCCTCTTAGCCTGCCACCTTCCAGTTTCATGTCCTGCCCCCTCATTCTTGTATTCCTCCTGTACTGGAAGATGACTCCCCCCTGAATCTTGTTTATACCCTTGAGAGAGATACTCAAATGTCTCTATCATGTCACCTCTCTGTCTTCTCTCCTCCAGTGAGTACATATTGCGGTTCCTTAATCTCTGCTCGTTTGTTTTGTGGTGCAAGCCCTGTGCCATCTTAGTTGCCCTTCACTGGAATGTCTCCAGCCTGTTTATGCCCTTTCGAAGGTGCGGCTTCCAGAACTGCACGCAGTACTCCATGTGAGGCCTGACCAGAGTTATATATAATATCATCACTATCTCCCTCCTTCTGCTGGTGATACCCCTGTTATGAACCCCAGCATGCCACCAGCCCTCCCAGCTGCCTTTGTAGTCTGCTTTGACATTTCTAAGTCATGCAAAATTATAACCCCCGGTCCCTTTGTTCCTTGGTGGCTGTCAGCAAGTGTCCTCCCCCCATCAAGTAGCTGTCCCAAGAGTTTCTGTGCCCCTGGTGCATAATGTTGCACTGCTTTGATTTAAACCTCTGTTGCTACTCCTCAGACCATTTCTCAAGCCTGCCTAGGTCCTTTCTCATGTTCTCCACTCTTTCTGGAGTATGCACCCTGTTGCAGATCTGGGTGTCATCTGCAAACAGGCAGACTTTTCCTTCCAGACCCTCTGCAATGTCACTAATGAAGACATTCAACAGGACTGTTCCAAGCACTGATTCCTGCGGAACCCTGTTGGTTACCCCCCCTCTCCCCAGATTGTATCCTATTTACCACCCTCTTTGTCTCCTGCCTGTTAGTCAGTTCCTAACCCAGTTCACCACCTTGTCTACCATGCCCAGACTACCAATCTTGTTAACAAGCCTGTTATGTGAGATGGTGTTGAAGACCTTTCTGAAACTGAGGTAGGTGACATTCAAGCCCCTCCCCTCAATGACCTTCCTTTGTCACCCAAAGAAATCTATCAGATTCATCTGACACAACCTACCCGCTGTTACGCCTGATCAGGGTTTTTTATAATGGCATCACTACCTCCCCCCTTCTGCTAGTGACACCCCTGCCTATGCACCTGTGTCATTTTTTCACATTTTGACCCCACATTTTCAACATAGTCTTCTTATCACCGTATCTCATAAACCTCTTAGTTGAAAATTAATCTGTGGCAAAACGCCATTCCACACCACAGGTGCAGAGACTCATTTTGGGCAGGATGTGTGAAATGACAGCTGTATTGTACATGAGATTGTGTGAAAAAATGGCTTGGTTGAAAATTTGGAGTCAAAATATAAAAAATTGGCAAAGTTACGAATGTGCGTAGGAAAATTTCAATGAGCGCATGTAACTCTGTCGTTTGTTGGTATTTTTGCTCCAAATTTTCAATCTGGGTTTTTTATTACCCCACCTCATGATCAGTGGTGCTATCATTTTTTTACTCAATCCCGAAAGGAGGTTTTGCGCAGTGATTGTGCCATTCCATGCCACAAGTGCGAGAACATGTTTTGGGCAGGATGTGAGAAATGACAGCTATACTGTTCATGAGGTAGTGTGGAAACATGACTATGCTGAAAATTTGGAGCAATAATATTAAAAATTGGCCAAGTTACGCTCATGCATAGGAAAATTTAACTGAACACACGTAACTTGGACGTTTGTTGGTATTTTTGCTCCAAATTTTCAACATGGACTTTTTGGGACCCCACCTCATGAACAGTGGCATGATCACTTCAGTACTGTATCCTGAAAGGTGATTTCACGTAGAGACTGCGCCATTCTGCACCACAGGTGCAAAAGTACATTTCAGGTAGGATGTGAAAAATGGCAGCTTTACTGTTCATGAGGTGGTGTGAAACAATGGCTATGCTGAAAATTTGGAGTCAAAATATTAAAAATAGCCAAAGTTACATGTGTGTGTATAAAAATGTCAATGAGCGCATGTGACTCAGCCATTTTTCTGTATTTTCGCACCAAATTTTCAACATGGACTTTTTGGGACCACACCTCATGAACAGTGGCACTGTCATTTTGTTAATCAGTCCCAAAAGGTGATTCCATGCAGCGACTGCGAAATCACCTTTCAGGACTGAGTAACGAAATGAAACAGCGTTCATGAGGTGGGGTCCCAAGAACCCCATGTTGAAAATTTGGTGCAAATATCTCAAAAAATGGCTGAGCTATCAATTTTTTTGAAACCACCATTAACAGCCATTATACACTTACAGCATTTAGCTTTCAGTTCGCAGTTCGATTTTTAAGAGTGCAGGCATGTCCCGGTCCACAGAAGATTGCAGTCACGAACCTCCAGTGGTAAATATGGGGTAAGGGGGGTGCAGGGAAGTGGGTGCGCAGATGGAGGCTTGGGATGGGTGAGGGGGGATAGGGGAGATGACGAGGAACCATTTTCTTTTTTACAGGGTTAAAAAAATAATAAAGATATTGGAGGACAGTTTTCTTTTTTTTTACGAACAGGAATGTTTCGGGACACTGGGGGTGGGCTCCTCAGTGTTCGACAGTGGTAGTGGGGGTACCAATGACTGGGGACACTGGAAGTGGGCTCCCCAGTGTCCCAAACTGTTGGGGGGGTTCTTCCACTGCCAACACGGGGATTGGACCCCCCAATGTCAGCAAAGATAAGTGGAGGGACTGTGGCGGAAGTGGCATCTGACACCAGGAATGGGCATCCCGGTGTCAGATTGTCAATCAATCAATCAATCAAAATCTTTATTTATCCAGGGGGGCACCATTGAGCAGGGCTCATTTGCAAGATGGACCTGGTCATACAAAAATCATAGTACAGTAACATGGTAAAACATAATGCAATATTATACAAAGAAGAAAAATATACTTATGTACATCAACATTTGAGTGAGAGGGCCTTTACAACAGATAGGCTCATAACTGGGTACAGACAGAATGTTCACTTAAAAGGAGAGAAAAAGACAAGAAGAGGGATACCAGCTTAGGAAGAAATGACTGGGTTGGAATAGTTAACTGGCATACTTCAGGGAAGGGGTGGAACTTGGCCATGGCTAAAGAGAGGCAGAGAAGCCGGTATTTTGGTAGGGAGAGAGAGGCAGGGGCAGATGCAGGGCAGGAGGCAGGATGGGCAGGAGGGAAACTGGAAAATAGGTGAGCTAGTGATGTGGGAAATATTTGCAGGATTCCTTCATGGAGCAGTCATAGAGTGACTTGAAAATATTCAGGCTAACAGGACAGCTCAGTTTCAAGTTTTTTTGCATATTGTTCCACAAGGAAGGCAGCGAGAAACTTATGGCAGCTCTGCCGAAATGAGATTTGACCTTAGGTAATTGCAAGACAATTAGGGAATAGCTTCTTATAGCATAGGCACCTATCACACTCAGGGGAATGCAATCAGAAAAGTATAGGGGGAGCTTGTTGGTAACCGTATCGAAAGCCCATAGAGCAGCATTTCTATTTCTCCTGTAATGAAGGGAAGTCCAGCCCACCACAGTGTACAAGCAGCAATGGTGTGTGGAAAGTGGAAGACCCGTTATGAACCTGATTGCTCTGTGGCATAGGGTGTCCAACTTAGCCAGAGCAGAGGCAGTACAATGGCTATAGAGAAGGTCCGCATAATCTATTAATGAAAGGAACGTGGCTTGAACCAACCGCTGCTTGGCTTCCCTAGTAAGGAAGTGGTTAATTCTGTAGAATAGTCCTAGTCTTTGTCTTAGTTTCTTTGTAGTTCTTCGAGATGTTCAGAGAAGGAGAGTTTGTGATTGAGTCATACACCCAGATATTTGAATTTTGGCACATACTCTAGATTTTCTCCAAGTACTGTGGTAATCTGAGGGATCGCCCCAATGCAAGCGGGGTTCGCCGCATAGGAGGAAGGGGAAAAGAGCATCGCTTTTGTTTTTTTTACATTAAGCAGAAGCTTTTTGCTTATGAGCTGGTATTGCAATAGGTTAAATTCAGCTTGGAGGTCTTCAAAGGTGGCTTCCAGCATAGGACGACTCAAATAAAGTACTGTGTCGTCAGCGAACAAGTGGATATTGGCTTTATTGATGTTGTCATCGATGTTGTTAATGTAAACCGCAAACAACAGGGGACCAAGGATAGACCCCTGAGGCACACCTCTCTGTAGGGGTTTAAGTGGCGAAAGATCACCTTCAGCCTTAACCTGCTGTTTCTGTTCCACAAGGTAGACGGCAAACCAGCACATAGAGTTAGGGTCCAGACCTAGGTTATACAGGGAAGAAAGAAGCAGGCTATGGTCAACTGTGTCGAAGGCCTTACTTAGATCCAAAAAAAACGGCACAGACAAAATTCTTATTGCCAAGGTCAAGGAGCCAATCATTAGTCACTTTTGCTAGGGCAGTTATGGTGCTGTGCTTTGCTCTGAATCCAGACTACACTGGGTTTAACAGACTCCAGGATTCAAGGTATGCCCTTAGCTGACCACTCACTATCTTTTCCAATAATTTAGACAGAATGGGGAGGAGAGAAATCGGTCTATAATTATTAAGGTCACAAGGGTCACTTGATTTGAGCAGAGGGATAACATGGGCAACTTTCCATTGTGAGGGGATAGTGACAAGTTGAAAAGGTGTGTGATTGGTACTGCCAGCACATGGTATGCACATTTCAGAAAGTAAGGCTCTATAGAGTCCGAATCTGCACCCGTCTTGATATCCAACTGCAGCAATAGATCTTCAACATCTTTTAGAGAGGCAGGCAGGAAGGAGAAGACCTCTTTGGTAGCAGGAGACTTGTGAAACAATAATCCCTGCTGAGTGTGGATGGTATTAGCAGGGGATGTGTCAAATGCTAGCCCAGCGGTTGCGAAATGATTATTGAGAGCTTCCAGTATCTCCGATTGGTCTGAAATGGTGTTACTACCGGGTTTAATTTTTGATGGGAGGGAATTTCCAGGTGAATGACCAGACATATCTTTTATTATTTTCCAAAATTTTGAAGCATTCCTTAAGGCAGAGTCTAGCTCAGTGGGATAGAAAGCGGCCTTGTCTGCTCCTACCAACTTGGTGCACTTATTGCGTGCCCTCCTTAACTGACACTAATCCAAGTCATTCTTACTTCTGCATGCTTTTTTCCAAAGCGTATCCCTATCTCACATGGAAGCTTTGAGTTCTGGTGAAAACCAGTGGCAAGTGTTGCTCCTTACATGTACCTTTACCTTGGGGGCATGCCTGTTTAAGGCCACACTTAGTATTTCGTGAAAGATAGTATATGCCTCATTAACCGTTTTGGCTAAGTAGAAATCCTGCCATCGCAGGTAATGTTTCAATTCGTTGAGGTAGGCAAACAGGTCGAAGTTGCGTTTACACCTCTTGATTGAGAACTTTGCTACAAACTGTGGATTATGCACAGATCTGATGCTGGCAATGAAACAGTGATTGCTGATGTCAGAGAAAAACATTCCGACATGGGAGAACAGGTGTGGTATGTTAACCAAAATTACATCTAAAAGGGTGCTGTTACTAGGGTTCTTTTTATTTGGGCGAGTGGGTTCACCAATGAGTTGCACCAGCCCCAAGGTGTCACAAAAGGATTCCAAGGGAGCCAAGGCTTTTGATAACCAGTTGTAGTTTAGATCACCAAGAACAATAGTTTCCAGCGTACTAAGCCTCAGGGCAGAGCTTAGATGTGACAAGAGATGTGACCCTGCAGACGGGGACCTGTAACAGCCTATTATACAGAGTGCACAAGAAAGTGATAGTTCAACCTTTAGGGACAAGCATTCAAATTCATTGGGGGGAGGATGATTCTAGATGTGATACAGAGAATTTGTCCCTGACATAAATCGCAACCCCTCCGCCTCTCGATTGCCTATCAGCTCGGAAGAGCAAATAACCTGGGATGTTGATTTCCCTGTCAGGAGTGGCTGGTCTAAGCCAGGTCTCAGTGATCACCAGAACATCAGGTAGGGTGTGGCTAACCCAAGCCTGGATCATGGTGATCTTTTTCAAAAGGCTGCAGACATTGACATGCAGGAATGACATTCCTTTAATTCTAGCAAGGTTGGAGGGAGAAACAAGGGTATCTAGAGGCCCCGGGTTGAGCTCGACATTGCCTGAGCACAATAGCAATAGCAGCAAAATCCTTTTTAAGACAGCAGAAGTTGATTTGTAGTCTTTGTTCTTTGAGCATCTGGGAGGGCAGTAAAGTTGAACATAGTTATCTCCACTCCTGGTGCTATACTGACCTAGGGTTGCAGCCACTAGAATCCTGACAAAACATGCCAGGAGAAGAAAGTATCGAGATGGGAGGGAGGAGTACACTGCAATGGCAATTTGGGAAATGTCTCACTTCCAGGCAAATACAGCTGTATGATCCAGTAATCATGTAGAAATTCATGAGAGGAGTTGTTGAGCACATAACTGGGAGAGGTGCAAACCTCATCCCCACCCTGGGAGAAATGTGAGGTCTGATAGAGAGAGCAGGGCACTAACAAGACAAGGGACATACAGAGGAGCCAGCTGTTCCCTCCCATGATAAGGTCTTCCTGTATGCCACAGAATAGGGTGATGAATGTCCCAGACCTAGTAACAGATACTATAACTGTGGTTGTGCTGAAACTGATGAACGCCCAGGATAGACTAAAAAGATAGGGAATGGACCTCTGCCGGGTGATTAATGTGTAAAAAACAGCAGGTAGTTAAAATTAAAGTGGCAGCTGCTCCAGAGGGCGTAGAAGACTAGAAGAGGTGGGACGAAGCATATTTAATAAATGCAGGAGGAGGGGGATGGGTGGGTGCGTGGGTGTAAAATTGTGGCTTTTGCTGTACCTTGTCAGGGAGCGAGTCCTGGCTGGAGGTCTCTGGCGGTGGCTAGGTCAGTGTGGACTGCCCGGTGTCCAAGGATGCCTCGGCTGGTGAGCCATATTAATTATTATTATTATTGGATTAATAAAATATTATTTGGGGACAGTGGGAGTGGGCTTCCCACCGTCTCACAGTGCTGGAGGCAAGGGATACATGATGGGGTAGTGGTGCCATTACACACCAGGGATGAAGGACAATGGGCTCACTGAGGTCGGGGGGATGCCACTTGACATCAAGGATAAACAAGGTGGGGAGAGAAGGATTACACTGGGCTGCAGTTGCATCCAGCCTCACTAGTGTGATCATGCTTACGTGAAAGTGCCTTCGGGCACTGGAAATTTCCAGCCCGTACAGATCTTAGGCTGTGGCTTACTCCACACAGCTGGGAGAAGAGGAGCATGTGTTTAATTTTTTTGTGAGGGAGCTCAAGAGAGAGAGAGAGAGAACAGCTTGCCAGTCGGTTGACTTATGCTTTATGCAGATGAAAGAAATTAAGCTCTCTCATTGGTGTGCTTCATTTCTTTCAAGTTGAGAATGGCTTTCAGCTGTGAAACTGAGACTAGAAACATAGAAACATAGACTGACGGCAGATAAGGATTGCTTGGCCCACCTAGTCTGCCCATTTTCCTACCTATTGAATAAGCTGCAGATCCTAGTTAACCAACAGCCTACTTCTTCCTACCCCCCCCCAGAAGTGTCACAGTCTGGTTGCTTTCTCATTGGTCTGTAAAGGATGAGCCCACTGTAGAGAGCTCTGCATTGGACTCATCCCTGACACATCTCTGAAATGTCATTCTACCACAAGATGTTTCTTGCGCACTTGCAAGGAAACATATAAAAAAGAAAGAGATGGCTCAATGTTTGTCACTTGAAATTTAATGCCAAAAAGTGCAAGGTGATGCCCATAGAGACAAGAGACCCAGGACAGAATATTGGATGGGAGGGGTTAAGTTGGACACTACCACAGAGAAAAGGGATCTGGGAGTCATCATAAGTGAATCCCTAAAACAATCTAAGCAATGTAACAAGGCCTACAGCAAGGTAACCAGAGTGTTGGGGTGTACTGAGAGGGGGTTTGGCAACAGTTGGAAGGAGGTGATACTGCCTCTGTAGATCACTGGTGAGGCCGCATCTGGAATACTATTCTCAGTTCAGGAGCCTCAACCTAAGAAAAGACAAAGACAGGCTAGAGATGGTACAGTGCAGGATATACCAAAACAAGCATTTGTCAATGCCGAATGTTTGCTTGCTGGCATTGGCAGTGGTAGTGTAGATGTTACAGAGCTGCGTAATAGGAATGGCAGTGAAGTATTGAACTGAAGCCAACCCCACCACCACCCTGCAGAGAGTGACAGGCATTGGGGTGTGCCTTTGGGTCGTCAGGCATAACGGCCATGCCATTTCACCACACCCCACCCTGCAGTCACTGACAAGTGTCATGGTGTTCCTTGGGGTCTTTGGCCCTTATGCACACCCCATTTCATTAAGAAATACGGTGAGATGGGTGCGATATAGGAGAATGGGGTGAACTTTGGTGCAGAAGAGTGCAAGGCATACCTCGATGCCTCTCACTGGCTGCAGGGTGTGGAATGGTATGAGCATTACAGGCAAGAATCCCAAGTCACACCCCTGATGCCTGTCATTGTCTACAGGGTTGGGCGTTATGGTTGGAAACCCTAATACCTCAGGCATTCGTTGGTATTTTCATTCCAAATTTTCAACATATTTTTTTGTGACCCCACCTCATGAACAGGGGGAATATCAGTTTGTTAGCTGAAAGCTGCTTATGCACAGTGACTACGGCATTTAGCACCACAGGTGCAAAAACATTCCGAACAGGGTGTAAAAAATGACAGCTGTACTGTTCATGGGGAGGTGTAAAAAATGGCAATTTTGCAAATCTGCAGTAAAAATATTTAAAAAAATGGTGAAGTCACGAGCATACATAGAAACTGTGCAACGCACACCCGTAATATAATTAGGTTGGGGATTTTTATAGCAGATTGTCAACTCAGGCATTTTGGTGTCTCCAATCATGAACAGTGTCACTGTGATTTTCTTTATCTGTGCCGAACAATGATTTCCCACAGCGATCACGCATCTCTGCGCTGAAAGTGTGAAAACACACTTCAGACATGTTGTCAAAAATGACAGCTGTACTGTTCATAAGGAAGTGTGGAAAAATGCCACTGGTGAAAATCTGGACTGAAAATATTACAAAGTCATGAACTTACGAGGGTGCATGGGAACTGCGCAACGCAAGCTCGTAAAACAGTCATTTTAAGGAATTTTTTTCACCAAATTTTCAACATAGCCATTTTAAGACCTCTGCTCATGAACAGTGTCACTGTGATTTTCTTAATGTGTCCCACACATTGATTTTGCACATCGACTGCGCCATTGTGCGCTACATGGGCGGAAACACATTTTGGGCAAGATGTGAAAAATGACAGCTATACTACTCATGAGAAAGTGTGGTAAAATGGCAATGTGGAAAATCTGGACGGAAAATATTGAAAATTCGCGAACTTACGAGTGTGCGTAGGAACTGTACAAGGCACGCTTGTAAAACAGTCATTTTTTGGAATTTTTTCACCAAATTTTCATCATAGCCATTTTAAGACCTCAGCTCATGAACAGTGTCACTGTGATTTTCTTAATTGTCCTGTACATTGATTTCACACACCAACTGCGCCATTGTGCGCTACATGGGCGGAAACATGTTTTGGGTGAGATGTGAAAAATGACAGCTGTACTACTCATAAGAAGGTGTGGTAAAATGGCAATGTTGAAAATCTGGAGTGAAAATATTAAAAATACGCGAACTTACGAGCCTGCGTAGGAACTGCTAAGCACTAGCTCGTAAAACAGTCATTTTGGAATTTTTGCGCAAATTTTCAACATGGGGTTTTGAGGACCCCTTCTCATGAATGATGTCACTGTCATGGTGTTATTCCAGGCCCGAAAGGTGATTTCGGCGCGGTGACTGCAAAATCACCCTTCGGGCGAATCTCCTCATGACAATGACATCATTCACGAAAGGGGTCCCAAAACCCCATGTTGAAAATTTGATATAAAATTCCAAAAATGCCTGAGATATGCAACTAAAGTTGAAAACCCCTATCTAGCCATTATACAGCTTACTGGCATTTCCTCAGTTCGCGATCGGCTTTGAAGAGTGCAGACGTGTTCCCGGTCCACCGCAGATCGTTGTGCTGAGCTCTGGAGGTAAGTATGGGGTGAGGGTGTGGGAGAGCAAGGTGCGCAGTGGGTGGGTGCGGGTTGTGGGAGGGGCAGGAGGCTCTACAGGGGACCGCTTTCTTTTCAGGTATTTTAAAAACAAAAAACGACATGGGGACGTTTGCCATACTGAGGTGGGCTCCCAGTGTGGCAGAAGGATGGCTGGGGGGCGTGGAGCCAGCGGGGATTGGGCACCCCGCCGGCCATGGATCTGTTGCCACGCTGGGTGGGCTCTCAGCGTGGCACCCTGAGCTCGGGGAGATAGTGAAGCTGACGGGGATTGGGCACCCCTGTTGGCGACAGCATGGGAGAGGAGAGACAATGGAGCCGGCCGAAGTTGGGCACCCCGTCGGCTCAGCATAGGCCTATGTAACTGTGCTGGGGGCAGCCGCAGCATGCATGTGCTGTGTGTGTGTGTGTGTGTGTGTGTGTGTGTGTGTGGAGACTGCGCATGAGCAGGCGATATCTTATCGCTGCTCATGACATAACTCCTTTCAGCTAATGCCACTGCATTTTGGAGCTGTCATAGACAGCTCCAGCATGCGATGGACAGGGGCCGCGCCTGCCAACACACTGACTGAATTGGAAGAGGGGGTGACACACCTCCGAAATCTTGGATGATGGCACTATGTTTCTTGCACATGTGTGCAAGCAAACATAATGATTCAGAGCCAGCAGGGCAGATTGTACGTGAATCAGCTTAATGCCCTGAACATGTACCCGCTCAAGACCAAAAGAGAGAGGGGAGACATGATAGAGAATGTCAAGTTCCTGAAAGGATTGAACAAGGCAAATTGTGAGAAATATTTAGCGTGACTGGCAAATCAAAAACATGGGGTTATGAGTGGAAGCTGGTGGGAGGATACTGAGGTGGGGCATGAGAACTTTTTTGTTGTTGTTAACATAGAGCAGTTGAGTCATGGAATAGCCTACCTGCAGACGTGGTGAGTGCAAGAACCATTAGGTTTTAAACATGGCTGTGATCGAGTTAAAGGTTTAATAGCTATACAAGTGGAAACAGTAAGGCAGGGGGCAAGGAACGGGGGAGGTGAGGGCAATAACCTGAACTAGACATTGAGTCCTGGGGTAGGACAGGGTAAAAGAGGGCAGACTGGATGGACCAGTGGTCTTTCTCTGTGTTTCTCTATTTTAATATTTATAAAATCTGTGTTTTGCTTCCTTTTGAGCTGTCTTATAAGCAGCTGTATTATTCTGTTGTTACAAAAGGTACAGATGCAGCTGGACTCAGCCCACCCGATGGAGCCTCTACTAACAAAGCACTAGGGCACAACAGTTGTCTATTTTATGACTTGGCATCTTTGCTATATTCATGTCTGTATGACTATAAAGCTATCAGCAGTAAAGAATTGCTGATTGGCATCTGTTTATGTGTTTTCACTGAGTGTAGCTGCATCTGAACCGCTTGTGTTATCAGTTGTGGGGTTACCCTCTCCTCGCAGCAGAACCACGCTGGGATCACTGCAGTGCAGCTGTACAGCTGAGATGGATTGTTATTCTGTTGTTAGCTGGTACTGTCCAGGGCATTCATCAGGAGATCAAGGAACTCCTCAGGTGTAAACTCCAGCTTGAGGCCAATATCCACCAACAAACGTAATGCCCTGCAGTGTGTTAGTGCCTCATAAAATGGCCTGATATTAAACACTTTGGCTTGGAAAATGCAGCACCCTTCATGTACGAATATGTATAGGCATGGCTAGTAACCTGGTTCATCCAGTCAGAGAGCAATATTTGTGGCAGCCATCTTGGCCTACTTTCTTTTTTTTTATTAAGTATGCTTCATTAATTTTCAATAACAATACAGAAACAAGAACCAATGAATACACAAACAACAAAACACAACAACTGAACTGGCAACAGTCACAGATAAAACCCCAAAACAAAAAGCAATAACAACTCAAACCCCAATGCCCCCTCAGGTTCTGCTCTGAATAGAACATTCTAAATAACACAATATGCAGTGATTCTACAAAAAACAGAATGGAAACTATATTAATTTGACTAGACTTAAAAATGGGAGCACTAGAAAGGACAGTAATTACAACAAATAAGTTACACAGTAATTAACCAAGCATACAGTAATCCCCATTTTGTGAGAAAAGATTGACATCTGTGCCTAACAGTAGCAATATATAGCTCTGCATTTGAGGCGACAAGGAGTTCAGCATGCCATTCTGACAATGCTGGGATTTTGACATCTAGCTAATGTTGCAACAACACTATCTAAGCAGCAGCAGATAATAAGACAACAGAACCTTTCAAATAACCCGGTGCTATAGTCTGTTAATAATGGCCCAATAAGCAGATTTCAGGCGTGAAGTCCTCAGACAGCTCGAAAAATGGATCCAAGCGTGATTTGATACCGGTTCAGAATGGCACAGATTTCTCTTAGGACCACAAAATATGATAGAGGGAACCAACTTCTTCTTTGCTCCTGAAACAGGTGGGGTCAGCCCACCTAACCATGATACAAAGTATCTGAGGAGAGAAATAGAGGTTATGCAATATTTTAAATTGTGTGAGTCTGTAATGATCTTATTTCTTATTTAATAAATTTACATATATATATATATATATATATATATATATATATATATATATATATATATATAATATATATATATCCATCTTTGGCCTGCTTTTCTAACCTTTCTCACTGCATAGCTGAACACATTCGTGCCTAAGTCATATACTATGCAGGCTTGGTTTTACCTAATAAAATAAGGAAGCTGTATGGATAGCTCAAGATGCCTACTGCATATTTAAATCACAGACCACAGAAGTGTTTACAGTTCTAAACAAATGATAACATAGTAACATAGTAACAGAGTATTGTGACGATGGACAAGATTTAGGGACTATCTTGTCATACAGCAGTGATTATACCCAATCTGAGTACTGACACATCCAAGCTTAACAGATGGAATGTTACCCCTATTTATGCAGTATAACCCTCAACACCAGCCTCCCACAGGAATCTGTCTGTTCCTGTGTTACCCCTAATCATACTGTGTAACCGTCAATGCCATTCTGCTTCAGGAATCTGTCTAGTTGTGTGTTACCCCTATTCATGCTGTAAAACCCTCAATGCCGTTCTCCCTCAGAAATCTGTATAATCCTGTGTTACCCCTGCTCATGCTGTGTAATCCTCAATGCCATTCTCCCTCAGGAATCTGTCTAGTCATGTGTTACCCCTACTCATGCTGTGTAACCCTCAATGCCATTCTCCCTCAGGAATCTGTCTAGTCATGTGTTACCCCTGCTCATGCTGTTTAACCCTCAATGCTATTCTCCCTCAGGAATCTGTCTAGTCCTGTGTTACCCCTACTCATGCTACATAGTCCTATATGCCATTTTGCCTCAGGAATCTTTTTAGTCCTGTATTACCCCTACTCATACAATGTAACCCTTAATGCCATTCTCCCACAGCAATCTGTCTAGGTCTGTGTTACCTCTACTCATGGTGTGACACCCTCAATGCCATTCTCCCTCAGAAATCTGTCTAGTCCTGTGTTACCCCTACTCATGCTGTGTAACACTCAGAGCCATTCTCCCTCAGGAATCTGTCTGTTCTGTGTTACCCCTACTCCTGCTATGTAATCCTTAATGCCATTTTCCCTCAGAAATCTGTCTAGTCCTGTGTTACACCTACTCATGCAGTATAACCCTCAATGCAATTCATCCTCAAAAATCTGTCTAGTCCTGTATTACCCTTACATTTGATGTGTAACCCTCAATACCATTCTGCCTCAGGAATCTGTCTATTTCTGTATTACCCCTATTCATGCTGTGTAACCCTCAATACCATTCTCCTTCAGGAATCTGTCTAATCTTGTATTACCCCTACTCATGGTGTGTAATCCTCATTTGAGAAAGAGTAATGTGCTCAGGGACAGCCCAGGTTCCAGTTGTCTTAGTGGCACAGCTGGTTAGCGCAATTGTAATGGTATCCCGGGTTGCCTGGGTTCAAGTCCCAGCTGAGGCACTTACTTCTTTCTCACCTCTGTCTGTATGTGTTCCATAAAAATATACACACCACAATCCTGTGTGATTGTTATATATAATCCTCAATGCCATTCTTCCTCAGGAATCTGTCTAACCCTGCATTACCCCTACTCACGCTGTATAATCCTCAGTGCCATTCTCCGTCTGGTATCTGTCTATTCCTGTATTACTCCTACTCATGGTGCATAATCCTTAATGCATAGGTAGTCAGAGTTTGGATTATGATAGCCAGGTTTATTACATCTCTTCCCCCACTACAGAGAAGCTTTTCTTTAAGCACAGTCCCCTATTACTGGGGCATTTTGGCAGGCAATACCTCTTGTGGTAGGTTAGCTGTAGGACACTGAACACTTTCAGGGGCCACTGTAAAGTACATTGCATATTAAGACTAGATCAGCCAGTACTCATGACAGCCAGCTGTTGGGTAGTCATTGAATTACACCTGGCATACTTTTCAAATTATAAACTTAATCCTTTCTAGATTAGATCCTTGCTTGCAGGGCTGAAAAGTATGAATGACCTGCATTCTACCAGTACCCTAATGGAGCAGCTCCTCTAAAAGTGCTAGTAGGAGTCTGGGTTATGACCATCCAGGTTTTCATTACAGTCCACACACACTCACACACACACACACACACACACACACTGATACATACACACACACTCATACACATACACACACACACACACACACACACACACACTGATACATACACACACACACTCACAGGTGCACACACACACATGCACTGATACATACACACACACATGCACTGATACATACACACACACTCACACATATACACATACACACACACACACACACACTCCCTGATACATACATACACACACACTCACATGTATACACACACACTCTCACACATATACACACACACACACACCCTGATACATACATACACACACACTCACATGTATACACACACACACACACACACACACACACACACACTCACACATATACACACACACTCTCACACATACACACACACACACTCGCATGTATACACACACACACTGCATATACTGTATGCATATACTGGCCAGTTGAAGCCAGTACCTTCATGCACAATCTCCATCCATGGGAAACATTGAAAATGCATGCATCAAGGAATGCTGACGTTCTTACAGTCACTCAAATACATTCTTTTTTTTTCAAGTTCTTTGGTTTCAGGCCAAATACCTGAATGGTGCTAATCATTTTAACGCCTGCTTTTTTTTGCACTCTTTGTGCCTTGCGCACATAATGTAAGGGAAGTCATGGATTCAATGTGTGTGTGTGTGTGTGTGTGTGTGTAAGATGTACTTACGTGTGTCCACTGCACATACGCAACTCTGGCATGTCAAGACCTCCCTGCCATGCCAACCATAAGTACGCTTTCCCACAGTAACAAAAAAAAAAAAAAAATTCCAGTTTGCACTCATTAAGGTGTCCTCCTGCTCATTTGAGAAGCCTTCCCTGGGCTTGCTGTGCGCATGCTCACCACACCTAAAAACTGCCAATAGCCAGAGGGCAGGTGCTGAATCGAGTGACAGAGTTGTATAGGAGCTGCAGATTTTGCCTCCCCTGACAACATGCTGAGGCTTTCTAGGGAGACAGTGGAGCTGCAGTAGGCACTAGGGAGGGAGAGGCTGAGATTACTCATGGAGCACAAGTTACAAGCCTTTTCAGAACAAACAGAGCCCATGCAGCTGGGACTGAAGCAGAGACTCCACTGTCTTGTCTGAGCTCAGGGCAAGCTGCAACTACACTTTTGCCAAACAGACATCCTGTGACCTTTTTGCAAGACTGGGATTCTGGGAACTCATTCCTCTACGATACTCTGCAGGTCATACCCTGGAAGCCAGTAACCCACTGGACTGTGTTCTGTCAGTGACCCTAGAGTTAATGTTAGTCCATTGGAGTGATGTCCACTTCCGAGCTGGAAGATCATTTATAAGCATAGTCCTGGCAAGTTGGGAATTTTGGAGTGCTCATAGGCTCATAAACAACACGGAATAATTCCTGTATCTTAAAATAAAAACATGTTCCAACCTGCGCCGAAGAAATGCTTCACCATAGAATCTCTGGTTGGCAAAGACAACAATTCATCAGGTGGGGATGAGCTGGTGAGACCCACTGCATTAAAATTTCCGGACACTGTCCACCCTCCCAGCTTTGGGACATGTTTCCAGAACACTGGCATGAGCCTCTTCAACAACCCCGATTTGGTGTTTCCTGAGCCGGTGGCCCATGGGGCCAGCCCTGCTCTCTCACTACACCCCAACCACCTCCCAACACAACACTTTTTCTCGCCCCACCAGAGGGACGCTTTGAGTTTCTACCCCTGGGTGCTGAGGAACAGATACCTGGCACACCGATTCCAAGGCAAGTACCTGAATCACAATTTGTAATCATTTCTCTTAGTTTGTAATTATTTTAGGTGCTCCTGACCAGGCATATTCTTGCAGGAAGAACAGAATAAAAAAAAAATATGGATTCACATGTCAGTATTTGCCAGGTGGCAGAGATAGCCTAAAATTGAAAGGTGCAGAAATAAACTTCCTTTATTCCTGGAGGGAAGCTTTCACCATGATCTCCAAAATGTTGCATGCAACCAGCCAGGACAGAAAAGATGCTGACATTTTGGTGTTTCTGGTAATACCATCACAACTGTATGATTCAGCAGGTTTGTAAATAATTACTTTTGTATTTACTGTGTATGCACTTTGTGTTCTTGTCTGCTTGATGAATGCACTGGATGTCTGATTGCTGCTGTCCCCCGGGGACCCTCGTGGAAACAAGATACCTCATCCCATGAGGCCATCTTGGTCAGTAACACTGTAAATAAATCCGTCAACAAACTGCTTTGCTAGGTAGTGACCTGACAATGTGATCGTATTTGTTTTGTTATTGTGATTGTGGATCTCATGTGGCTGCCCTTTGCCAGGGACTATAAAACCTTTTGGGAGCTGACCAGAATCATTAGGTGTCAAACAAAGCAAAGTCTGTGTTGCATTGTGAGTTCAGCCTCTGATAATAACGATGATGTTACCAGAAATTCTGAAATGTAACCATATTTTTTAATCTTGGCATGCTGGATGAAACATTGAAAGATTACTATGGAAGCTTCACCCCCAGACTGGAAAGTGTCTGATTTTCTTTTGTTCGCCTTACAATTTTAGGAGCTAGTTTCCTCCTCCTGGTGAGTTCACCTGTGGGTTTTTGTGAGGCTATCCTTTCAGGCTTCATCTCCCCACTCTTTCTCATGTTCCGCTGCAGCGAAATGCACAATATTCATTTGCGGCACTGCTGTTTTGTTAAGGTTGGTTCTCCTATTAAATGGTAATGAGGGAAATGGACCGATGCTACAGAGCGCCATCACATGCTGCCTCCTGCACCTCACTTTTCATGGATGTCAACAGGCAGACTTCAATCCCTTTCACATCTCCTTACTTTTTAGGGCATTTCCCTGGTTTTGCCCAACCGGCATTCCCCAAATGCTTCTTATAGTACCATTCTAATTGCTTAACAACTGTAAAAAAGAACAAACTGTTCCTCTTCTCTTTCAGTGACTCTGGCGTTGTGTCTCTAACATCCTAGACTCAGGCCCAATGACTGTGGCTCACTGTTAAATCTCTTTGATTTTAGAGATCAAAATCAGGAGAGCTCTTTCGTGTAAGTGGTGGTGACTGGGAAGCTTTGGAATTCTCTCACATTCTTCAGGGCACTTTAGCAGAGTATTTACCATCACAAAGAGAAGGACGCTTTTCCAGTGGAGCACAATGACCCATACTTTATTACCTTTGATAGGCTTTCATTACCATCTTTACATCCTGTACGGAATGTGCCAGGAGAAGAAAAAAAATGTAATTCTCAGATACGCAGGCCATGCTTTATTTTTAGGATCAGAGGCCACGCTGTTTCTAAGTGGGGCATACTGTAATTATAGTGCATGCTGGTATCACTGTTTTGAACACAAATGAGAGTGCTGTTTCACTTCGCACTCATCATGCCCTCTTGCTTTGATTGGAACCTTTAATTGTCTAATGCTGCCCATGTAGGGAGGAATGTTTATCACCGCGCTGATCGTGGGAGAAGCACACTTATTGGACAGTGTGACACTGTGTGTTAAGGAAGCCAGCATGGCCTGGTGGTTAAAGTGCAGAGCTGTAAACCTGGAGACCGAGATTTGTATCTCACAACTGCACACTCAGGGTGTGACTCTGAGCAAGTCATCCAAACTCTCAGTAATCTCGCTCTCTAATTTATCTCTGTGTTTCTTGAATCTCCTGGTATGCCTGCAATGGTAACGCTATTCCCTCCCCTTCTGCTTCACGGACTGTAAATCACTTTGTGATGCAGGTTGTATGAAAAGTGCTACATAAAACCAAATTCCTTTCCTTTCCTTTCATTTCCACTTATCAGGCAAGAACTGATATTAGACAGAGGTTTTAAATACACTGGCTTACAGGTTTACACAGGTCCCTCTGGCAGGTGCTTCAGCAGTCAGAGCAGGGGAAACCAAACAGATTCCTGAACTTTCTGAGAGGGTCATCAGTACAGATAATCTGAGGAGGGGGGTCCAGCTGTTGAACTGGTCTGAGTATGCTTACATGCTTGTTTGTAGAGATTAGTTTTACGTCCTGGGGCTGACTGGAAACCTCTTGACTTTCAGTCCAGTTTAACTGTTCAACCAAAGAATCCCAGCAATGATGCAAATGAAGGCAGCTTCCTAGAAACTGCACAGACTTGAAAAGAGGTTTCAAATCCCTTGCCTGTCTGCCCTACCACCACCACCAATCAAGCTTTACTTTCACCATTCTGAGTTCATAATTAGGGGTTTCGGGAGCTTCATGAAAAATCAGTGGGGTATGCAACACAACTATTTTGTGACATAAATATTCACACAATTAGTGTCCAAAGCAAAAATTGATGTTAAGTATCTTTATGTGTTTTAGGCCACATAAAGTATTATTAGACCCAGCTGAGGCTGGTGTGACTCACATAGACAACTATTGCTCGTTCCGTCAATGCATATTTCATAAATAAGTCTATCATATTTTATTAATAGCTCTCAAACCCTTGGTCTTGTACCATCCTTAACAAGAAAAACAAGTTTGAAATCTAAAACACATTTTTATTAAACACAAATGTGCAAACACATGCAAATGGATATATGCATGCAAATCCAAGGGAGAATGCTACAAATACTAAACACCAACCCCATGCCCAGGCCTATACGCTGAAGTATGTTTATATACAATGCAGTTTTATATTACGTATTTCATACAAACTTACCCCAGAATGCATTGATGAAAGATACAGTCACATCAAAAACAAAATATACAGTGGTTTGCTATACGAAAAAGAAATGAGAGAGAGAGAGTGACATGAGTGGGATGCAGAGTCTGAGAGATAGGGACCGTGTGAGAAACAAACAGAAAATGATGCAGGGGAGAGAGATAGGTAGAGAGAGAAAGAAGAGAGGAAGAAAGATGGTGAGAGAGACTGAAAGAGAGAGAAAAATAAAGAGAGAGGGAGTGAGAGATGGTGAGAGAGAGAGAAAAGAGAGAGAGAGAGAGAGAGAGATGGGGGAGCGAGAGATAAAGAAAGAAATATTGTATGTACAGTAGCATGCAATTCTTGTACTGCATATACTAATGTTATTAGTCTGAAATAGGTTTGGCAGTACTTATATTACAGCCATGCCAATAAAGCAACATTGAATTTAAATGATAGTTGGGGGGGGCAGAGAGTGAGCAGGAAAGAGAGAGAATTATGTTGCATCCTACCACCAGCTTCAAAATACAGCATATATGTATTTAAGTGCATTGTAGTATGTTTATGTCTTATGAATAGTTTGATGTATAAACCTTGGCAACACCTATATATCTTGTCATGCTAATAAGGTTATTTTTGAATTTTAAATTTGAATTTGGTAAAGGGGGGCAGTAAGGGGGGAATGTGGATAGGAAGCAGCACACCTATTAATATTACAATATGAATAGTGATTTGGGTTATTACTATATAAAGTGTAAAAGTGAAATAAAATTGATTTAAAAAATTCATATTTTAATCTGTCAGCTGCACTACCATAAAATGAAAACAAACTGTAATTTTATTGATTTATTTCTATAACCACTTAACCTTTATTTTTACCTGGAAGTTCTCATTAAAGTTACAATTCTTTCCAGGAAGGGAAAGCTGCCTGGCATGCAGCAGCTATCAAACATTACAGACTGTGTCACAAAAACACAGAAAAAAAAAACAGATAAAAGAAGGCAATATGCCCATCTAGAGTGTCCGCTGCTTCACAGCGGTGATAGTAGCTGATTTCTGTGCTGCCCATATATACACATCCAGTCCACTCCACTCGTAAAGCCCTGTATGGTGCTACTTTCCACTACATCAGTTGGGAGCTTGTTCCACAGTGAGCTGGCCTTCTGTCTAAACCAGTATCTCCCATCTTCAAAATACCAGTGTGCTGCAAACTATTATCCCATTTTAATACAGTTAGCTATAGATATTATGTAAATAGTGCAGCAGTTCCTTTTTTATTACAATTTATTTACTCACAGTAGCGCTGATGAGATGCAATATCCAGTTTCTAGAGGGGCCCTGCTGCTACGTATTTCTGTAGCTGAATAGACTGGAGCACCAGGAGGTTAAAGCAGCAGTGCAATGAAAAAAGTTATTCCGAAAAGCTCATTTTCTGTTATAGCTATGAAAAATATTGGCAGAATTGTTGATTTGGGTTTTCTGGATGCTTTCTATGCTGTGTACTGTACATTTGCATTTTTGTCTGGACTTTTACCCTCCTTGGGTCCTTAATATTATTTCTATACAAAAATCAGGCAGCCATCTTTTTTTCTTGAGAATTAATTAATTTAAAACATTCATAAAATTCTTAAATGAAAATGAAAACTGAAAATGTTACCACCAAAATACACAAGAAGAGATTTGGCACCAATTAAGAAGAAAGAAAAGTGGGGTCAAATTTTAACCCATTTTCATTGCACTGCTGCTTTAAGTAACTTGCCAACGGTCATGCAGGCTTTGCATCTGTGATTTCCCAGTTCCTAGGCTAGTGCCCTAACCACTAGACCCCTTGCCTACACAAAAGGACCTAATATCTTAGAACATCTCATCAAAGCAGCTGTGACTTTCACATGGCAGAGCATACATTTTCTGAAACTTCAATAATATCACTGTGCTAATAATTTCAAGTTACAGGGCAGTTTTTGGCATTATTGATAAGAATAAATGGGTGATACTGGGGCATTAGGGGAAGAGGTGACCTCCTACAGCAGGCAAGGCACACATTTAATACATTGAAACATACAATTTGGCCCCTCCTGCAAATTTTGAAACACTTTTTTGGGGCAGAACAATGCCTGCCCAGGACTGATAGGGTCACCGTCACATCACAACTGTTATATATTCACAAAATTCTAGGCAGGCATTATTCTGTCCCACCTTTCCAAAAATATCTGCATGAATGACTAAATCCCAAGCACAAATGTTGAGAACCTCCATCTAACCCAGCATGTTTAAATGGTTATGTTTGTGAGAATAATGCTAAGTGTGTAAGCGTGCCAAAGTGGTGGGTGCTAAAGCTGTTGGTAGGTTCAAACACAGTTGTGACAGGACGAAGGGTACAGTGACTGCTCAGGGCAGCAGAAAATGGGAGGAAAATGTGTGTGTGTGTGGGGGAGGATGGGGAAAGCCTGGACCCTGGAGGGACAGTAGGTCCCAGGGCTAGATACGGAACTTGTACAGATGGGATGGACTGTTGGTCTTTTTCTGCCGTCATTGTCTAAGTTTCTGTTTTTATGCAGCTTCCAAAGTCATCCAATTAGAGGGTCCCAAGTGGGCAGCAGGAACCCAGTCACTCATTATATCTAGGGATGGGGAACCACTAAATGGTGTGAGGTTCTGAAAGGTTCTGATAAACCATAAAACATTCTGGCAGTTATCCTAACTTTATGAGCCTTATCAGAACCTTTTAGTTTAAAGTACTATCATTGTTTTACCCACTATTTTGCACCCAAGCTTATTTCTATAAAGGGAAAAGAATATAAAAACTACTTGGAGTGCTACTGCAGTAAATAAAATTAGCATCATATACAGCAGATAGTTAGACCCCCCTGTGCAACACCACCTGAGTATGATTACTTAATAATGTTACAACTTACTGTGCCCTTTCTTCAGCTCTACATTTCTTTCTGAATCCCCACTCCACCTTCATTCTGGATAATGATCAGTTGGGAGCGAATATTAAACTCCAAGATCAATGTTTTATAAAAATATAATAATACTACTACTACTAATAATAATATAATAATAATAATAATAAGCTTTATTTGTATAGTTCCTTTCAGATTGTCAAGGCGCTTTAACATACAGTTGACTAAAGCAATAAAACAGGATAAAACAATAAAGCATGATACAGATATAAATAAAATCAGTAAAATTAATTTGGATGGGCTTGGCGTCACAAATATTTTTTTAGGGCCTGTTTTATACATGATTAAAACTTCATCAGAACCTGGAACATTCATTTATTTATTTGTAAATGTTTAATTGGGAAAGGTGCATTGAGCAAAAGTTCATTTCTAGGCGTGACCAAGGGAACACGTCATGATAAGGTTATTTTACAGAAAATGGCACAGGTTCTGGAAGGTTCTAAATTTATATGATTTTTTTTCCATCCCTAATTTCATCATGCTTACAAAAAGACAAAAGTAATCAACTATTTATTTAAAACATAACACTCAGTTCCAAGTATTGCAGGAACCAGATGCCTGTAAGATTATACGTTATACTATTACTGCTTGTTTAAGGAGGCTTTGTAGTGAGTTCCTCTGAAAGTAATAACCTTTTGAAATAGACCTCCCAAAAATGGAATTCACTTGAAACATATTTCCCTCCAAAGTACTGTAGTTTTAATCCAAGAAAATGGAAACTAAAGGGAAACTAAACAGGAACTAAAAGTGGAAACAAGTACTCAGACCTCTTGGGGGATTCTAAGAATTCCAGGCTATCATTTTTATTTTATTTTTTTGTTTTGTTTGTTTGTGTGGGTAGTAGAAATACTTTTGTGATGTAGAAACAGAAATACTTATGTTTTTATATTGATGACAAAGTAACAGATTCCATAATTTTAGACTTATTGATGAATGTGAGAGAGCCAGAGAGAGGTTGTGTATATATGTATTTATATATATATATGTATATATTTTTATTTATTTAAAAGTTTGGTAACTGGGAAAGGCACACTGAGCCAAAGCTCATGTGCAGGTGTGACCGGGGGAAGGTGAAAACTGGAACAAAACAGCAACAGTTACAATGAAATAAACCAACATCAGCAGTTTTGAAGTGCAAAAATACAATGGAGGCATAGAAAATATATACAATGTGAAGATTTGTTGGCGGTTTGAGGCAAAACTGTACTTACGGACATAAAAAGGGAAAGGTGCTCATTGTAAAACATGCGCATAGGGTTCATTTTAATTTGTTAGGTGTTTTGGGAGCCTCCGCAAGTGTTTAAGAATATATGCAGGTAGGAAAGAAAGAAGACCTTTGGTTTATTAAGTTCTTTACCAACCATTTATTTCTTTTCTTCCTGCTACTTCTGCATTGTCCCTTTATTAAAGGGCATGGGACAGGGATGAGATATTCAGAACCTCTGTGGGTGCAGTTTGGTAATTCATGCAAATTTTGAACATTGTTTTGGGTAGAAAAATGACTGTCCAAAGTCTGCAGGGATAGCCCCAGAAATGTTATAACTACTGTGCATTCTGCCACTATTGTGAGAAATTTAGGGCAGTCATTTTTCTGCTGAAAAAAATGTGATTTTAACATTTACAGTTGCAGCCAAGTTGTGGGTGCAGTTGTAAATACATGTCTGGTCAATGAAACTTGGTCAGGTCATTTGTTGAGGATTTTGCTTGTCTCATTCTGCCTTTATAAATGATGTCCCTGTGCCATATGGCTTTCTCACAAGTGTGCTGGTTGCAGACAGAGTGACCCTGCCTAAATTCACTAAAAAAATACCACCAACAGCTTAATCTGGTTCAAGGTCAGTTGGCATTCATCTATATCTCCCTCCCCCGGGTCGTGCCTGAAAATAGGCAGGATTTGTCTAGTGTACTTACCCGGTCAACAAAAACTAACTAACTAAATAAATAAATAAATATTATAAGTAAACAAATAACTAACTAAAGATCTCTAGGTGTGTTAACTTCTGCAGTTGTGCTGTTATCTAGGGATACTTTATTGATTAGGGCTATATTCCACTGCACAATTTACATACCTCTTTCCCTGTGGAAAGTACTGGGGTAATATCAGGCACATAAACAGCATGAAACAAGATGCTTGTAAGGGACTTTTGTGCCAAAAACACTGGTATATGGTAACAAAGAAAGCGACAATATGTTTATAAAGCATGGGATTTCATTATTATTTTTACCAGTGTTGACAGCATTCTGAGTAATTATTTTGAACCAACTGGGTTTCCATGATTCATATGATTTGTTCGGATATTATTTTCCACAAGTACTTCTGTGTTTTACCAGTAAACACCACAAATCGGTATCCTCACTTGCTGTTGTACAAGTGTGCCCACACCAATGAATAACCTCACTATACATTGCAAGAGTAGCTAGCAATCACAAACCCACAAAGTGTTCTTTTTATGCATAGATATAAGGAAGATATACAATACATGAATTAAACTGAAGGTTAAAAACATAACTAAGAGACAGAGTAATCACACGCACAGCAGCAGAGCAAGACAGACATTAATGGGGGCATCTTATCTTTACGGATCCAGCTAATGGGATGCTTTCTTATTAGTGCAAAATTATTATTCTTGTATTGTTAAATCTCTCACCCTAAAAATATGTTATGGTATCACATCTAGTCATCTGCCTGCATGTATGCATCAAAACATATTTGCAGTATACAAGGAAATATGCAGTACCATTGACGGGAGTTCATGAGGTAAGTAGCCATGAGCCTGAAAGGTGAGTGGCAATACTTATGTCAAGAGCTCCCTCGATAATATATTTCAAGAATATACTACAGTTGTCTATTATTTATCTTGTTTAATACATTTGGATGGTTATTGTCAGTTTTAATAACACTTGGGTATACAGGGAAAGGATATACAGATAAATAACTAATAACCACTTCCATGGGGAAAAGTCCCATCCATGCAATATCTATCTATCTATCTATCTATCTATCTATCTATCTATCTATCTATCTATCTATCTGTCTGTCTGTCTGTCTGTCTGTCTGTCTGTCTGTCTGTCTGTCTATCTATCTATCTCTCCATCTATCTGTGTGTGTGTGTGTGTGTGTGTATGGGCATGCGTGCGTGGTGTGTGTGTGTGTGTGTGTGTGTGTGATAGTTCTTCATGAGTAAAATAATTCATTTAAATTGCTTGGAGCAAATGTCTAATCTCCAGAACACTTTTTAAAGTATAATAATCAGATGCAGTTCATTGTTTTATTTTTTTCTGTATTTATCTTCACTTATTCTACTGAAGACATTTGCATTAAAACAGAATTTTTGTCTCCTAGACATTATCTGTTCCTCCTGCGCTAGCTTCTAATGAAGTCATAAGCTTTTGTTTATGACATCACATCATGTGTTTCTGTAAAAATGAATATGGCATAAACCGATGTCTATGACTTCACTGGAGATTAAAGCAGCAGTGCAATGAAAAATGTTTTTTCCAAAAAGCTAGTTTCAGCTAAAATTGAGAAACATATTAGCACTTGTCAAATGTATTTGTCTGCGTACCTCCTGTACTGCACACCATGAGCCTTTTTTATTTTTTCATTTCTAACCCTTGCCAGGTCTACAATGATATTTCAGTGCAAAATGTGGTGGCCATCTTTTTTTCTTGAGAGAAAACTCAATGAAAACATTTATAAAATATTGAAATGTTGGTGGCATTAGAAAATTGTATCACCAAATAAAACTGGAAGATGCTTGGATTATTTTACAGTGAGAAAAAGGTAGGATCAAATTTTTTACCCAATTTCATTGCACTGCTGTTTTAAGGAAAGTGATCACATGACAAAGATCCTGTTTTTCATGCAGATATATGCAGTAATTAAGAATGAGGAGACATAATGATAGAAACTTACTTAAATAAGCTGACATATCTGGATATCATATTTTATAACATTTTCCTGATACAGGGAAATCACTCTAAAAAGCCCTTTGTAAAGCAGGGCTTTATGCATCATTTTAATCCTGATTGTCTTTATATTTTACTAAGGGAAATTGTTAGTTAAAGCAGCAGTATTTGTTAGCTGGCAAACATTTTCATTGTATAGTTTTTAACAAAAGTCTATTTCTGATAACCTTAGATTTATGATCAGTATCTTTTTTGTTGTCCTCAGATATTTAAAAAAAATGTTTTTATAACAATGTTGGTAATTAATGACTCAAGTGATTAAAGATGGCTGCCACTTGTAATGTTTAAAAACAATCTCCTCTGTTGCAGGCACCTTTAGACTGAAAAATACTGGATTTATACTGTGGCTATATTATGGTGGTGCTAGCACATGTCTCTGACGTAAAGTAGCACTGCACCATGCCACATTGTTTGCAATTTTCATGGAGGGTATTCCAAGGAAACATGAAGTGTTAAAAACTTTTAAATCATATATCTCCATTCAGAAAAGAAAGAAAATGAAAAGAAAAATTTGTATAATGGTGTTTTTACCAGAAATACATTATTGCAAAAAACAAAAACAAAAAAGATAGCTAATAATGCTGCTTTAAAGGTACAATTAACATACTGTAGCTCTGTAAAGGCTGACAGCTTCATATGCAAACCCTTTCATTATGAGCATTAGAAGATGATGGAAGAGACACACAAAGAAAATTTCAAACAAAAAAATATGTATATATTTATTTAAAGTTTTTGCTCACAAGGAAAGGCTCATGAGGTGCAGAATTTCATTTTCCTGAAGTTCCCAGGGGGACAACGGTTGTGTGACCAAAGGTTATGCATCTGCACACAGTATAGATACATAGGTATATAGGTAAAGTTTATTGTCATACAAAAAGTATTGACATTAAAAACAAAAGTAAAAATAGACACATTAGGCCAATACTTTACAGCATACAGTGTTGTCTTCCATGCCATTGATAAAAAGGATCCCATGGCAAATATAACAAAATCCATTTGGGCAGATAAAAGCTTATACAACAAGCACTGATTCATAGACATGTCATATTTACTCACAAATTCACTTCATTTGTAAAGATTTTAAGTATTGACAATGGAACATATAATGCAATAAATAATTGTTAAAAGGCAATATTCTCACCACAACGACAAAGGACTACATTAAAAAATAAAACTGCTAATGTTGCAGGAGTTGTTTTGAATTGAATTTGTGCTATGGCTTCTCTATAGGAATTGTTTTTGCAAAACACTTAGTAGAGATAAAGAGCAAAGGGGACAGCAAACCAAAATTCCATAAAGGGGCTGTGAGGTAGACCTAGTAACACAGACACAGGGTGCTTAGTCACAGGAAGAAACCTTCTCTTAGGGAATGCTATATCAAGTCAATACTTGGCATCAGTGTCACTCATATTAAAAAAAAATCTGTTTTACATAAAATAACGTCCAGGTGTTATCCTTAACATTGACTTCATAAGCCATCTGCCAGCAACTGATCTATAATATCCTTACTTGAGAAAAATTGATTAGAAACCCTCCATGAAAACTGGCAAAGCTACTGTATTATCAGAAGACTTGTGAAAGCACTATATTACCCATCTGATATTAACAGTGGCTCCCGGTCTGACTGCTAACACGGGGAAAGTTTCTTGTTAGTTTTGATATCTACCATGGTAGGAAGGTATCCAACAGTTTTCTATGACTTTTTTGCCTATTGTAGATCCATGATAAAAGTAATCTGGATAGAACTGAGAATGTCTGAGGGTTTAAACAGATAATAATCACATTACATGACCAACGAATAAAATTGAAACAAATTGTTTTGATGATACACAGATAGGAAAGAAGGTTACTAGCTGTGTCGGTCCAGGGGATACTCTTCTTGCTGAGTAGTGCCATGCCTTTTATTAGGAAGTGTATATTCTTCTTTTTTTCACTTTATGGCAGGAAAAATCTCCTGAAGTTGTTCCAAAAGACTTATGACCATATAGGTACTTTTAATTTTCTCTGACAGATTCCTTTGATAATCCAGTTTAAATGCAACCACTGACCTCTTGCTTTGCACTTATTCATGCATACTGTACCTTAGAGTTAGTTATTGATCAAGTCCTGTATTTCTTTTTGCAACCTGCTGTACGTACCACTCATCCTTGTGTCTCTGGGACCTCACTAAAATGAGACCTTGGGTTTCAGTGAGTAACATCTCAGTCCAAACCCTCAGTAAATAAGTAACTACATAAATAAATTAATAAGGAACAATAAACATATGAATACTTACATATTTGAATAATACATAAATATAAAGTAAATGCATTCATATGACTAATACATGAACATATATATATATGTTACATACATATACAGTGGAGCCTGCCAGGATGAAATGCAGTATCACAGCTTTCTGCCTGACAAAAGGGATTATCTCACATTGAAAATGAAGTGATTCCTGTGGTAACTCTGCTGTGGAATTCTGCAGAATTGGGTTGTATCCTGGCAGGCTTCACTGTATACTAAATACATGCATTTATGAATAATACATACATATAGAATAACTATATACATGAATAAATCACAAATGTATAATACATGCACAAATAATGACTATATAATAAATGTATGAATAATAAATAAGTAAACAAATAATACATAAATAATAAGAAACAAAATTCCAGTCCACCTGAAACCCATCCCTCAGTCAAGGACTACCAAATATATCTCAAATTTAGTCTGATGTTGCAAATGGGGCACTAATAATTAACCCAATTATGTTTCCTTACCAAACAGAAGTTTGTATAAAAGAAGTATTTTTACATTAGAAAAATTAAAACAAACAAATAAAGAAATCTGCAATGAAAGTTACTAACAGGTGTAGTGTACTTATAGCTAAGAAGTGAAAATGCTCCCTTTAAAATAACGCCTACACGTCACAACATATCAAACATTTTTATAAATGACACACAATGGAAAATTTCTAACATAATTTCATACACTTACAATTATTGAGCAAAATTCTGTTTGCAAGATAATGTAATTCAGTCAGTACTGTTTTGCATTTAACTTTTTTAACTTTTCATTTATGAAAGTTATGCAAAAAGACATACATTTCTGGAGTGGTGTTGTACAGTCAATAATAAACTGTGTCACTATTACACAAGATTCTAAAATCCACACAAATATGTAAATGTGCCAGCCAGTTTCCCATTTAATTAATTTATTTAAAAAGTAGTGATATTAAAGATGAGCTGTGTAACTTTTGATAGAAAAGTTTAGTACATTTTTACTGGTGAAAGACAGGCCCATTTAAAACTACAAAAATAACTTTTTCCACACCTAAACATACCTTGCCAGTGTTAACCCCTTCAAGACTAATTCATTTGTACTTCCTACAGTTACCGTGTTTCCTTAATATTTTTAATGAGTGAGTATACTCCAGCTGGCCCCCTTCAGGAGCCCTATGAAAACATCTCATGAAGCTATCCTGGACAGCACATTTAAATTAGCATACTTTGTTAGTTGGCAGAAAATGTCATCATATAGTATTTTAGCAGTGATGTTTTTCTGGAAAAGCATCAACATACCCATTTTTTCATTCCATTTTATTTAATTCCTGAACTGAGATCCAGGATGTGGTTTTGCGGATTTTAAAAATTTCTGCTGTCTTGTTATGCCCACCATAAACAGAATAAACATCTCGGTGTGGTGCTGTGCTGTTTGCCATCAGAAACCTGTGCCAGCACCATTCTAAAACATTCATAGTATGAACCCAAAATGCACAGTTGAAAATAACCTTGACAGAAGAGATTTTTAGAAATGTCTAGTTGTGGCCCCATTGACTTGAGCCCTTAAAGGAGGCAGTATAGCGCAGTAGTTTAAGGCTCTGAGCTGCAAATCTGATGACATGCAGCAGATCAGACCTGGGTTTGAATCCCACAGCTTCCACTTACATACTGTGTGATCTTGAGCAAGTCACTTAACTTACCTGAGCTCCCAGGTCACGCCTGTAAAAAAGCTTTCAGCTTAGTGTGCTACTCCTGGTTAAACAACTAAAAAAAAGAAATAAAATAAAGCAACAGTACACTGCCTGAAATTAATATTGACTTTTAAAAGTAGTCAACTGTTTGTTACTGACATGCTTTTTCATTTTATTTTTGCTAATTAGAAGATTGTCTACCTGACAGTACTAGGTGTGACGTGAGGAGTAGTATTCTACCTGGAAGCTGACATATTGAGTTCTGTACTCTGTCATACCCAATCAGAATTGTCATCTCACTGACTGTGACATCCAGCTGACCTAGAACAAACAGTCTCCTGTTGCCTGATTGCTGACTTGTGATCACAGTGAGTGAGGTTATAGTGCTGATGAGACATGAAAGGGGGTAGAGCTGGATATGTCAGCATTCTGGAAAAAAAAGATTGCTGAAACTTCACAACTAATGCTGACAGGTAGAAAACCTAATGAGCAAAAGGAAAAAAGAAAAACAATCAGGAATAAAAAGCAGCAACTGGTTATTCATAAAAATTTATAACACATTCTGCTTGCTATTTTTGGTGCTAATAACTCATTAATTACACTTTCTGCTTGCTATTTGTGGTGCTAATAGCTTATTAATTACAAAACTAGTACTAAAAACTGTTTTCAAAATATCAGAGAGAATTCAAAATACACTGATGATGAAATGAAGGTCGTTATGAATAAAGTACTGTTAAAAATGACACATTAAAATGTTTTGCTGACATACAAACATATATGATTTAAAGAAGTAAACACATAGAGTTATTGTACATGGATGTTGTATGGTCCAGTAGCTTTCAGGGCAACACTGACCCCTCATTGTGAGGAGACTAAGGGACCTCAATATGTATTCACTGGAGGAAAGAGTGGGGGGACATGACTGAAACTTTCAAGTACCTCAAGGGCATAAACAAGGTGCAGGTGGGGGACCTTTTCCAATGTAGAAAAAGTATTAGAACAAGGGGGCACAATATGAAATTGGAAGGGGATAGATTAAGAGGTAATGTGAGGAAGTTTTTCTACCCAGAAAGAGTAGTTGACACTTGGAATAGTCTGCCACAGGAGGTAGTGGGGTTAAGTACAGTGGAGGGGTTTAAGCATGCCTGCAACAGGCACAAGGGAACCTTGAGAGGGGAGGGAGTGATGAAAAGCCATTGATCACATACGGTCAGTAGCCACATACAATGTATAGGGCCTATTGGGCAGACTGGATGGGCCTGGCGGTACTTATCTGCCAACAATTTCTATGTTTCTATGTCATGTGCCATGGTTTGTGCGCTGTAACAACACCAATGTATAATATCTATGTAAGACAAAAATGTATCATACTAGGGTTTGGCAAAGTATTTTTAGCATGTGAAAATCTTGTGAAACTATGTTTTTGTGCAAAAGCTGTTACTGTCAATATTTCAAGGATTTGGCCATTGGTGCTCATCTGTGAAACTGGGTGAAAATGGACCATTTCAACAGAAATTGATTTTTTTCATGCAAGACAAATTACCAGTTTTCAAGCAAAAGCAGCAATTTTTGTATAAAATCCAGTATTTTTGCTAGAAAGTGGCAATTTTTGCACCATGTTTTCTACACAAAAACAGTGATTATTTGGAAAAAAATTGCCATTCATTAAAAAACTTCATGAAAATGAATGAGTTGTTTTTTCCTTAACTCTGTTTCACAAAACCCTCAGAACACGTCCATTGGGATGCACCCGGCCATTAGGTTGCCATGTCCTGATTTTGTCATCCTGTCTTTTTGTGGGGGGCTGTGCCCCCCATTCTCCCCCTTTCTAATTATTCTAACTCAGGGGTTGGACCTCGGGGAGGGTATGGAAAATTTCCCCTTGTGGCACCCTAGTGATGGCTGCATTCCAATGGGTGCCCTAATGGCCACAAGGGATTTCACAATCTATACAATGAGTCTTGCTTGTGGCTGTGTTAGACACTGCAATAAATCTCATTAGTTGTTTGTGGCTGGTAGACTAATGCATGAGTCAGTTTCACTCAGCCCCATATCACACACTAGCCAATGGGTTTCACTTGTGGCTCTGTCAGACACTATTCAACAAGTCTTGCTTATGGTACTATCAGATTAATGTATGAGTCAGTCTCACTCAGCTCTATATGTTTATTTATTTATTTTATTTGTTGACTGGGTAAGTATACTGTTTTGAGGGACCTTTTTCTGGTATGACCCCGGCTTACATTGGCAAAGTATAAGGGTGGTAACAGCAATGAGATACATATGTAAAAACACAGCTGAGGCACATGCTAGCAGCTAACCAGTGAGTCCTACTTATGGTGCTATCAGATTTTTATTTTATTTTTTACAGTTTTTTTTATTAGGGGAAACACATGGAAATGGTACAGATATTACATAATTATAGTACACCACAGGTGGAGAAAAAATTGCCATAATCTTAAAGCAGAACGTGTGATACACGAGCAACTGTACTTATTTATACAAAAGTAATCTCTGAATTAGTAAAAAAGCTGATCCAACTTGATACATCAAGAAGAACATTGAGGTCAGAAAGGGAACCTTGGTAAATATTATGGGCAATGAATATAACAATTTAAATATTTTTTATTATCTTATTGCATGTCTATCTAGCCACATAAGAGGAAGAACAGCACGAGGCAGCTACAGAAGCAAAGGACAGAACCAAACAAAAAAGTACTCACATAGCAGATGGGAAGAGCATGGCTTCACCGTCATTGTTTGGTACGATAAAACAGCACAGATGCAGGCAGGATAAACTCCACAAACTTTGTTTCCACAAACTAGCAGCAAGATGCAGGTGCCCCTCCCCTCAGAAACAGCCAAACGTTTTTTGCACAATTGCAGTGCTTACTCAAGGCTGGGGTGGTAACTGGCACTGCACCTCTATAAAAGGTAAACTTTTAAAGTGACAGTGCAAATTTTAATACTGCAATTTCCAAAAGTGCACGTGCAAAGTACAAGAAATAATAAATACCGCACCACCCAATAAAAAAGCACAGGCAAACTAATACATATCTTAAATGGCTATACACATTATAAAAAGATACTATGCAGGATAAATTTGGTTCTAAGTGGATTCTTCATAAAAAAGTAAATAAAAGCTAAATGACTAACTAGCACTCAAGTAGTCCTATCTGGTAAGTGATTATCTTACAAATTCAGTGTCTGACAACATCATGATCTATAATGGCTTTAGAGTGTGCAACCATAATGAAACCTTTTTTTATATAAATACATACACAACTTTGCAAAGGAAAGATTCCTGTAAAAAGCAAAGCCTCCTATGTAACAGGTTTCATTCACAGATATGAAAATAATTGGAAAAAATCATTTAGACCCAGTAAAACATAGGACTTCATTTGATACTGCCAAGAAGTTTCTCTTTGTCTCAGTTTTTTATCTAAGTCCCCTCCAGTAATGTGTTCAAACATTCTCTCCATCACCTGGAATTCGAAAACATGGTCATTCGCTTTACCTTTAACATGTGCTAAAGTGCTTATATTGTCTTGATGTGAAATACCGCTGATGTGTTGACTGATCATTTCTTTAAATTTTTGTGTGGTCTTCCCTATATGAAAGCTGGGGCATATTTTACAAGTGGACGGCTATACAATATTCGTTGTACTGCACATACAAAAATCTTTAATGTGGTACTGGGTGCCAAATACTGGGTGTTTGAAACTATCTCCAACCTTAATGTATTTACAAAAGGTGAAATTGCCACACCTAAAAGTGCTTTTAGGTAAGGAGGTATTTCTTTCTTTTGGGTCCTCCTAATAAGTGTTGTTTACTAGGGAGTCTCTTAAATTCATGCCCCATCCTGTAGATCACTCGTGAATGTTCTTTAGTAACATTCTGAAGTTTGCTTCCTGTAGTGAGAATGTGCCAATTATTTTTAATGATGTTTTAAACTAAATGGGCCTGAGGACTAAAAGTGGTTATACATTTTGAGACCTGATTTACATTGGATGCCTTACTTCTACCTGTTACTGTCTGAACTATAAAATGACCAAGATTCAATGAGGTTTCCTCTCCAAGTTGTCAACTATTACTTTTTCAACAACCTCTATATTATAGCCCCTAGCCAAAAAACGTTCTGTTAATTCTATGGCACTGTTGTTGTAATCCTCTGTTTGTGAACAATTTCTTTTGGATCTTAAAATTTTCTGACAGGAATGTTTGTTGTAACATGTTCAGGGTGACATCTTTGGAATTGCAATATTGAATTTTTGTTAGTGTTTTTCCAAAAAAGTTTAGCTTCAATATTGCCATCACTCCCCTTTACAATAGTTAAATTCAAGTAGTTGATTTCGTGAAGATGAAAAATTACGTCAAATTTTTAATTTGAGTTTGTGGACTCCAAATAAGTCACAAATTCCTTCAGGTCTGACACAGTCCCTTTCCTAATGAAAATTAAATCATCTATGTGGCGTTCATAAATATCAATCATATATAGGAAGGGATTATTTGTTCCATACATTTATTTATTTATTTATTTAGCTTTTGTTGACCAGGTAGGTACACTAGGCAAGTTATATGCCTATTTTCAGGTACGGCCCAGAAGAGCACAATGAGAATACAGGTTCAAACAGAGAACATAATGACACAAGTAAGGCAGTATACAGAGTCAAAAGGTACCAGGTGAACATAAATAGTCAACAGTAAGCACAGTTATTATAGATACATAAAATATATCGACATAGAAACACCACGGCTAAGAGCAGTACATTTTACAAAGTATAAATTACTCTGAGCCTCAGCCAGAGTTGCATTATAAGTAACTCCTGAACAAAGAATAAACACATCATATGCATCTCAGTGTACAGTAAGGCAGGCAACATCAGCAGAAACTGCAAGAGGGGTACCCAGAAGGTCAGGTGAGCACAGTTTAAGGGTCCTAGCTATGGTGGCTTAGGACGCCCACACATGAATTCCTCCTCCCAACCAACCATGTAGATTACAGCATAATTAGGGTCCATCACTGCCCCCATGGCCATCCCCTTACACTGCAGATATATGTGATCTTTAAATAGAAAGGTGTTACAGGTAAGGACTGTCTCAGTTAGAGTTAGCAGAAATTCTACAAAGGGCTGTGAATAGGTTGTTTTATTGTAAAGAGATTCTCTAAGTTTCTCCAATCCATAAGGGTTTAGAATATTTGTATATAAGGATCAGATGTCCATGGTTGCAAAAAGTGATGCCTCATCCACTTCAGTGTAATTTTGAATATTAACTAAATGCATGGTGTCCTGCAAATAGGATTGTGTCTTTTGTGCTACTGGTTTTATATGATGATCAACTTATTGTGAGATTATATCTGTGAGTGATCCAATGCTTGCTACCATCAGTCTTGCTGGAGAATCTTGTAGCCCTTTATGAATTTTTGGGTAGACCGCAAAGTACTTCCCTGACTGGATGTTTAACAGTCAGAAAATTAAGTCTCCTGGTCGATCAAGCTGTTGAGAAAGGCATTGTTCAGTATGAGATCAGTTTCACTTTTGTACCTTTTAGTAGGGTCAGTTTTCAAACAGGCATAAAAATCTTGATTATCCAGTTGTCGCATCATCTCTTTCTCATAATCAGATTTGTTCTAAATCACAATACCCCTTCCCCCCCCCCATCTGCTGGCTTGATTATAATGGTGTAATTTTTTTTTGAGTTTGTGAATAGCTTTTCTCTCTTCAGTTGCACAGATATAATGTTGAGCCATTGTCAGGTCAAGATTTTCTAAGTCCCGAAGGCATGCTCTTTCAAATATTGAGACCTCTGTAGTTGGGGTGGGGGGGGCAGCAACGAAAGTTGATTTAGGTTTAAATCTAGTTAAGTGGTCATTCTGATTTCATTCCACATGTAGGGATGCACTTTCATCCATAGTATCTTCATTGTTAACCTCATTATCCTCTCTAAAATAAAATGCTTTGAGGTTAAATTTTTGAGTGAATTTATGAAAGTCCACTACAATGTTGCAAATGTTTAGGTTTTTCTTGGAGACACATGAAGGCCCTTTCGTAGGACTTTTAATTCTATATCAGATAACACATAGTCAGGTATATTAAACACAATGTAGTTTACATCTGTTAGTACCTCTGTCCTCTTCTCTGGAATCTGTTGTGCCCCCTGGATCATCTGAAGGGGGTACCTTCTCTTCTGTATCCCTCTGTTCCTCCTCTCCTTACCTCTTGTGCCCCTTCATGTGTTTCCTCTCTGAACCTGGCTATTCTTGGGCTGTATCAGAGAGGACGATCTGGTAACTGTATGGTGGGACCGTGAGTCAATATGTTGGATGTCATATGAGTGAAGGGGGGGATATGAGGGAGCAGGTTATGTCTGGTTGTGTGTCAGTAAAGTCCCCTGTGATCTCTATTGATCCCTGAATGCTTCTTGGTTGGGAGGAATTTCCTCCTGACTGTGATATAAAAAAAGACTGGGAACTGTTGTCCGATTCTGAACCACTAGTATAGATGTCCTGAGAATAATATATAGAATAATGCATGGAGAAGTGTGGTTAATGGGGATTTTATACACATTCAAGGTGTGTGCTGCCCCATAAACCCCAAGGGCAAAGCCTGAGGGGTTTATCTGGGCATCACACACCTTGGGTGTGCATAAAATCTGAATTTTCCAGACTTCACCATGTTTTATTTTTTTATTTATTTACTGGTTGTCCATTTTCGGCAACTCTGTCAAGTCGGGGCTGAGCAACAGAGCCGCTGGCAACCCTTTCAAGCCAGGAAAAACAGCTCTGTGTATTTTCTTAACACTCTGATTCAGTTTTTTCTGATTTGTGGCCAAATAAGCATCAAGTTTTTCATTAAATGAAAAAAATTAAATAAAAACAAATCGGAAGGGTATTTCTTTCAGGAGCAGCTTCTGCTGACAAAAAGTGAAAGTGAAGCCACTGCAGGTTACAGAGATTGTAAATTATCTTACATATAAGATAAAATCCTCCATAGCAATAAAACATAGTACTCAGCTTTCTTTCTGTAAATAAACAACTTCTTATCATAATTTTAAACCTAGAGGCAAATGGTGGGACAGATTCAGTCAAGGAACAGCTTGCTGCAATAAAAAAGAAAGTAAAAGCTGCTCTGTCACACAAACTGAAGCTCCTTTTTGTATGGGTTCTGTCTGTTATGAGGCTGGCATTTTTTGTAATTTATTTTTCTAATATTTATTTAAAGTACTTTTCAGTCATTTTAGCCTGAGCTGCCTAATGAGGAAGCAGAACATGGTTTGGCAGTTGACAGCACAAGGAAAGGCAGCCATGGAGCTGCTCAGCTGGCATCAGATAAGTTGGCACAACATTTAAAGAAGGTTCTCGGATAAACTCTATTATTCACAGTTCATTATTCACATGTGTGAATAATGGAGTTTGCCAGCCACTGCCAGCAGTTGATAATCAAGGGTAACCAATAAATATTATCATGATATTCATTCATTCTTGATTTTTTTTTAAGGATAGATTTTTGTGGGGCCTTCTGATTTTTCCAATTAAAAATCCATCCTTCTTCGTAGTGTCTTCTATCCCGTTCAAATTTGGTAGCTTTAATCCATTCAATCCTTATAGCTTGTCTATGAATGGTCTCTTCCACTTGTTTGTGGTAGTCTGAATATTTTACATGACTTGAAAATGTGAGGGCTATTTTTTCCCGCTCCAACAATTCAGCTTTAATGTCCTGTTCTATTGTCTCTGCATCTTTAAGGATGTATCCAGTTAAGCCAGCCATTGATTTCAAAGGTGAGCTTGCCAGCCAACTAAAAAATTGTCCCTTTCACCACCAAATGCAGGGGTAATTGTCCATCTCAGACTGCGTGGAGCATGGTTCACAGCTAAATAAGCAGAGAATGATATTCTCTACCAGTATGCTGTAGGCATCGTGCTTTTAGAGCCATATGTTCCAATAAAGTAAAAGCCCTTCTGATATCCATAGGTGTAGTTTGTTCTATCTGTGTAACAGGACATGGAGCTGTGTCCCATTGAGCAAATGTTTGCAATAAGGGATCAACAGCACCTTCACTGAAAAAAAAAAGAATCCACAAAGGAATGTGAAAAAACCTGTGGGGGAGGGGCATTGTTGCTAATGTTAGAGGCGTTTTGGCTAGACATCTTGAACGTAATGCCAAAAACCTGACCAAACAGTTTGTTGAGCACACCAAAACAATATACTGTACAAAAGAACAACACATATAGAATAGTGTATGGTTGTCCATACGCAACAAGGCTATGTTGCCATCAGGGGGATATGATGACGTCATACAGACCTCGAGAGCGAAGCTCGAGAGGTCCGTATGACGGCATCATATCCCCGAGTTGGCAACAACCCTGTTGTGTATGGACAACCATACACTGTTTTATATAGTATATTGTCCCCCAAAATATACCAAATTTATCATTTCACAAGGTTTAATTGTAGTTGCTCCTTCATACCTTATATTCATGCTACTGCTCCTCAGTGCAGTCCTGCTCTACTCCCAAATCCAGTCCTCGCTGCTGTACTACTCTGCTCCTTCCCGCTATTATTTATGGATGCCATTGATTTAGAATAAAAAAGCAAAGTGGCAGTTTGGACACACGGAGCTCACTCAGTCAGTGTACAAACTGTCTAAAGCGACCGCTTTCCGGTCTGCTCGCTAACCAGCACCACCATTTTAATTTTGTTTGTTTTTTAACTGAGCTGTTTCCATCAATCAAGTGGCAGATGAAGGCTAAAAAGTTGTTGTACTATCGATGTGACGTCAGAACGCTAGTACAACAACTTTTCTGACCTTTGAGCTGTCCTACAATAAGATTTGGAAAACCTTTGTTTTCCATACACAATAAGCCTTGACCATATACTATAAGGCAGTTACAGAACAGGTACCGCAATGCAGTTGAATTGGTTACTATCTAATTGCCTACACCGGATCAAAACAGTCAGTGTTTTTCCAGATTGTATTAGCGACCACTCTCCTACCTATTGCATGTGGCATAATAATTTTGATGCTCTACCACCCATAATACATGAGTCCAGAAAAATGTCTCAGTTTAAGGTAGACCATTTCTCAATGTCATTTAGAAATGCTGATTGGACGCTCCCTACTCACCTCCCCTCAATAGAACAGGCACTCAGTTACTTTATCCTTACCTTTAAAAACATTAACAGACATGCTCTACTTACTAGACATTAATCTAAGGGTATTAAGGCACCCTGGCTCTCTTCTGAAATCAGGACCCTCGTGAAGAGTCGTGATGCAGCCTGGAAGACCTATAAACGTAGCCTCCTTCACTCAGATTGGCAATATTATCAACAGCTGAGAAATAAGTGTAAAAATAGAATACAGGGTGCTAAACATATCTATCTCTGCTCACTTCAGACTGAAAAACTCAGCAAGCCCAAAAAATTCTGGAAACATATCAATTCTTTGATCAAAGGTAAATCGACCCAATGTCCAAGCTCCATATCATCTGGTGGCTACCTCCTTCAAGATCCCCCATCCATTGCAGAAGGAATTAATCAGTTCCTCACTGACCTAGATAAGTACACAACACACCTACCACCAGTCTCGGATTTCTCTATCCCTATCCAGCATCACGCCGCTCTTGGCTCCCGACCCCCTTTCCACCCAGAACTGGCCACTAGAAGAGAAGTTCTCAGGCTGTTGTCAAATCTCAAGGCAGGGAGCTCCCCTGGCCATGACACATTAGAACCCAGGTTTCTCAAACTAGGGGCAGCAGCACCTGTCTGTGATTTTCTAAATAGATCCAGCCTCTGCCTCTCTGGTGAAGTGCCAAGTCTTTGGAAAGTGGCTGTGGTGGTCCCCCTCCATAAGGGGGGAGCCACGCTGTGGAAAATTATAGGCCTATTTCAATTCTCTGCCCACTGGCTAAGATCCTGGAGCAGATCCTGCACATTCAGCTACAATTCTACCTAGACTTACATCATCTTCTCACAGACTGCCAGCATGGCTTCAGGAAGGGCCACAGTACTACCACAGCCCTTCTCAAAGTCTCGACTGATATTCTTAATGCAAGTGATGCTGGTCTTCTAACCAGTGGAGTATTCATCGATTTGACTAAGGCCTTTGATCTAGACAACCACCACATTCTCCTTGGTAAATTGCATCAATTAGGTCTAGATCGCTTAGCACTCACATGGTTCCGTGACTACCTCACTGGAAGATCGCAAAGGGTAAAATGGTCTGGTTCACTCTCCTCTACAAGGCCTATCTCACATGGTGCACCCCAAGGTTCTATTCTTGGCCCGATACTATTCTCGCTTTTTATCAGCCAGCTCCCTAACTTCTGTGGCAGTGCATCAGTGCAATTATATGCTAATGATGCAATCTTATACCGCTCATCTAACAATATAGACTGGCTTAACCAAAGCCTTAACTCTGATTTCAATGCGCTCGAGACCTGGTTCTATGACAATCACCTAATTCTAAATATGAAAAAATGAAAGCAATGCTTTTCCATAACCCATCCCCCAAACCTACCAAACAGCTCCAGATCAGTACACAGTCAGGAGACCCCTTAGAGGTGGTTAGTGCTTTTAAATACCTTGGGGTTCACTTAGATGCCTCCTTCTCAATGGAGCATCATGCAACTCAGCTTACCAAAATGGTAAACCAGAAGTTCGGGTTATTATACCGCCTCCGCCCTTTTTTATCCAACACTGCATGTAAAAAGATTGTGTCAACATCCCTTCTCCCTATTTTGCTCTATGGTGCCACTCTACTACTCTCCACCCAATCCTCTTCCCTTGCACAGGTGTGTCAACTCTATCATAGGATTGGACATTTTGCCCTTGGAGCGGACCCCAGAAAACACCACTGTGAGGCCCTGTACTCTTTTCAATGGCCTACATATGACTCAAGGTTACAGTTTCACACCTTATGCCTTGTATTCAAATTTACCAAGCTCTTCAGTCCCCTTGCCTAAGGGGAATCATTTACAAAAAAGCACCCACACGCCCTCTTAGATTTACTTCCTTACCCTTATTAGCAATCCAGAAGACGCACCGTCTATTGGGTAAGCGCTCATTCACCTTCTCAGCCTCCTCTGCTTGGAATTCCCTCCCTCCCTAACTTACTCTACTGCCCCACCCTATCCTCCTTCAAAAAAGAGCTTACCTCTTTCCTACTAACCCCCCTCCTCTGCAATTGCTTTAAATAACCTTTATAGCATCATTAATGCCCAGTCTATGGTACTCCAATACATATATCTTGAAATCCACCTGCTCTTGTGTTCCTGCTATGTATATATTGTATAATATTAGTATCCTGTTTATTTATATATGTTAATGCCTGATTTGTTTTAAGTTGATTACTTGGCTTTCCACTGTAATATTTTTTGCAAGATTGTTAAATCTCTCTGTATCTTGTATATTATTATTGTATTTATCTATTGTACTGTGCTCACCTTTGTCACCGGGGTCGTCACTGAAAAAGGGACTGCATGGTCTCAGTGGACTTACCCGGTTACCAAAATTCTAATAAAGAAATAAATAAATACAGAAGCAAAGGATGGAGCCAGGCAAAAAAGTACTCACATAGCAGATGGGAAGAGCACGGCTTCAGTGTCACTGATACAATAAACCAGCACAGATGCAGGCAGGATAAACTCCACAGGCTTTATTTCCACAAACTAGCAGCAAGATGCAGGTACCCCTCCCCCATTATTGTATTGCATGACTATCCAGCTACATAAGAAGAAGGCAGAGAGAAGAAAAAAGGGGATGGTAGAGCAGTGTTCTCTGAGACCTAACCAAAAGGTGGAGGGTAGTGAGAATGAAGCATGAGAAGCTTGAGATAGCATGCCGTATGTGCATAATGATGATAAAATGCCTCGATTAATAATCCTATTGAACAGATCCCATATATATTGGAACTAATTCATTAATTTATTAAAACGGTATTATATTTTTTCAAGTTTATAGATATCGATCACAAAATGAATCCATGTGAGATAGGAAGGAGAATCCATGGCCTTCTATTTTAGTGGGATATACTATTTTTTTACTAGCACCACACCAGTTATGACCAGGTTATAGGCATATGGAACAATGAAAATGGGGGTGAGTAGAAACCGACCATTGTAAGGGATTATGTTAATCGTATTTAAATATATTGATGGCTTTGGAGAGGGTTTTTTAGGATCTGTGACTAATAATGTGTGAGTGAGTTGTGGGCATGAATGAATAAGATGTGTGAGGCTGCCTGAAGTATTGGAGCATCTAGGGAAAAGGTTGGATATTGGCAGGTTCATTTTATTGTGTTTGGATGGCATGTAATATGTATGATGAAATGTACTGAAATTGAATTTTTTTACAGTTCTGTAGATTTTAAAGGAAGATATAGATGATTAATTCTACTCCATTTCTCGTCTGATAGTTGTCTGGCAAGGCCCTGTTCCCATTTGCGTCTCCATTGTGTGGGGCTGTGAAACTGTGAGAAGAAACTGCCAAGTATAGTTGTGAAATTCACTTAGATTTGGACTCATGTTACCTAATGAAGTCTTCCAGTGAAGAAGGGGGATAGACGTGTAGATTACCATTAGAGGTAGAGATCAAGTCCCAGCTCTGATGATAGTGAAAGAAGTGCACTTACGGTAGTTTATATTGTTCTTGAAGTTTTTTAAAGAAAAAAAATATATACCATTCACAAATAGCCTTCCTATACAGGTGAGGCCAATCTCAAACACAGTTTAAATGCTGCATCAGTAACAATCGAGGGAAACTGAACGTTTTTAAAGATAGGTACATCATTAGTTATACAGTACATTTGTTCAAGGAGAGTTTGACATCTATGCCAACTCATGGCATCCATATATGTAGCACAATTAAAGAAATATTTTGAGAGTGGTATTTAGGCAGAAGCATTTGTTTAAAAGAAGAGCAATGATGATTGTCTTTCTCAGTTTCACTTGCTTGAGAGAGGGAATTATCATTTGAGAACCAGTCTTGTATAGTACCTAGTTTTGTAGATAAAAAGTTCCAGTACAAATTAGGGAGAGCTAGCCCCCCATGATCTCGTGGGAGATATAGTTTTGTCAGTTTATTTTTATAATTCCAAATAAACCGAGAACTGGATTTGTTGATTGAAATACATTACATAGAAACATAGACTTTGACGACAGATAAGGACTGCTTGTCCCACCTAGCCTGCCCATTTCCCTACCTACTGGATAAGCTGCAGATTCTAGTTAACCAACAGCCTATTTCCTCCGACCCTAACTATAATTGCCTTATGTCTGTCCAATGCATTCTTGAATTCCCCCACTGTTTTTGACCCCATAACCTCCTCTGAAAGGTGGTTCCATGCATCCACCACCCTCTCCATGAAAAAATACTTCCTCATGTTGCCCCTGAGCTGTCCCCCCTCTATCTTCAAATTATGACCTCTTGTCTTGCACATCTCTTTTTCTGAAAGATGCTCCCATCTTGGACTTTGTTTATTCCCTTGAGGTACTTGAAAGTTTCTATCATGTCCCCCCTCTCCCTCCCTTCCTTGAGGATATACATATTAAGCACTTTTAGTCTCTCTTTGTATGGCTTCTGTTGCAGACTCTGCACTATTTTAGGCCCTCCTCTGGACTACCTCCATCCTGTCTATGTCCTTGTGGAGATGGGGTCTCCAAAACTGCACACAGTACTCCAGATGGTGTCTCACCAGCTGTCTGTACAGAGGGATAGCAACTTCCTGTTTTCTACTGGTGATGCCTCTCCCTATGCATATCAGTGTCCCCCCCAGCTCTCCTACTGCCTTCTCACATTGATTGCCTGGTACCCCCCCCGCCCCCCATTGTGTACTCTTCATCTGGGTTTTTGTTTCCCAGGTGCATTACTTTGCACTTTTTTTGCATTGAATCTAAGCTGCCAGATTTTTGACCATTCCTCCAGCCTTGCCAAGTCCTTTCTCATCCTTTCCACACCCCTCTTGTGTAGCAACCCTGTTGCAGATCTTTGTGTCATCTGCAAAGAGGCATACTTTTCATTCCAGCCCCTCTGCAATGTCTCCTATAAAGACATTAAAGAGGAATCATCCCAGTACTGAACTCTGCAGTACTCCACTAGCAACCACCCTTTCTTCTGAGTGTACTCTGTTTACTATTACCCTCTGTGTCCTGGTGTCCAGCCATTTTGTTACCCAGGCTACCACCCTGGGACCCACTCATAGGCTGGCTAACTTGTTTATTAATCTTTTGTGTGGGACTGTGTCAAATGCCTTGCTAAAGTCTAGGTAGGCCATATCCCAGCAGGGTGGGACAAATAGGGTCGCCAGGTCACCAAATGTGACCTGGCTAATCATTTTGGCCACCAGATTTGTCTAAAAACTCACCATTCTGGTGAGTAGTAAGCCACATCACTGGCGTGCATGCGTGGTAGCTCAGCATCCCCTGTCAATGAATTCAGCTGAGCTGCCGTCATCGCGCATGTGCGGGATGGTCTTTTACAGCCAAGAGAGAGCAGGAGGGACATGTCTGGGTGGGAGCCAGAGGAGGAGTCAGGACTCGAGTCGGGAGACCATCAGCGAGTCTGCACAGCACAGTATCCTCATCACGAGGTGAGCAGTTGGGACTGTTGGGTGCTCACGTGGGTGGGGGAGTCGGGAGGAGGGGAAAGGATTCGCTCGTGCCTTCAATCGCCATTGATTTTGGGCGGTGAGTGGGTGAGGGAGACTTGGTGTGAGCTCTCTCTCAGCAGTGCATAACTTTGCCGTGAAGTTCGACAGCCCTTTTAAGGGCTTAGTAAATAAAAACTACCAGTAGTACCAGTACTGTTTTTTTAAGGAGCCTGTGTCTACTCTGTCCTAATCTGTAGAAAGAGCAGCTTACTTTTCTCAATTTGGGGATGACATGCTGACTGGGGGGAGGGGCCGGTGCTTGGTGGTCCTGTTGTGGGGATTGGGGAAGGAAGCTCTGAATTACTGCAAAGGGGCAAATTGGGTGGGTAAATAAATATTCTTTCTGAATTTGCAATTGCTGCAGCTCAGCTGCTAGCACATTAGTCACTGTGCTGAGTGAGTCTGATGACTGGGGGAAGGGAGGGGGACAACAGAGACCCTGCTTTGTGGACGTGGTGGTACAGGGGGAGCTGTAAGCTGTATCTGATTTTGCTTGTCTTCAGTCTTTTTTGGGTGGGATTGGGGCTCTTGGGCCCAAAACTGAAAAAAATGCAAGCTAAAAGTCCAGAGTCCAGACTACCATTGTTGTGTGCATATTAGTGGTTGTTTATGTCAGGTTTTTTGGGGGGGCCAAACAAAAAAAAAATTAGAGCTTGCCACAATTAATGAAAAGTCCATACTAGTGCTACCTGTGTGCATATTATTGACTGTGTCTTTTGTTGTTTGGCTATCCACCTGTCTCGTCCAGTCCTCTTGAGGTTGTGTCAGGCTTTTTTGAGGGGACCAATTTAAAGGAAAAAAAATTAAATCTTGCCACAATTAATGAAACGCCCATACTAGTACTACCTGTGTGCATATTATTGACTGCATCTTTTGTTGTTTGGCTATCCACCTGTCTCGTCCAGTCCTCTTGAGGCTGTGTCAGGCTTTTTTGAGGTGACAAATTTAAAAGAAAAAAAAAATAAAACTTACCACAATTAATGAAACGCCCATACTAGTACTACCTGTGTGCATATTATTGACTGCGTCTTTTGTTGTCTGGCTATCCACCTGTCTCGTCCAGTCCTTTTGAGGTTGTGTCAGGCTTTTTTGAGGGGACCAATTTAAAACAAAAAAAATTAAAGCTTGCCACAATTAATGAAAAAGGCATAGCTATTATAACCTGTGTGCAAGCATATTAGTGACAGCCTCTGGTTGTGTACTACAAATATCAGTCCATCCAAGACAAGTCCATCAGTCTCAGTCTGACCACTCACAGCCATGGCTACAACCAGTCCTCCTGATTGTGTCAGGCTCAGGCAGGCATCCAAAAACTGTCTGCTGCTGTGCTGCTGCCATTACCGGCAACCACTTGTTGTTTTTCATACTGTTTTGGGATTGGAGTAATAAAAATGTCTGGAAAAAAGAAACAAAAACAACAACCTAATTTGTTTTCCTTTGGCTTTATTAAACCCAGTGTATGTGCTGTGGAAGAATTATGTAACAAAACCATTCAAGTCATCAGTGACACTGACAGTAACATTGTCGATGTTGCTGCTGAGGAGGAACATGTGAAATTAAATCCTCCAGTTGGTAATGCTGCTACTGCTGTTTCTTCTTCTATTTCTGGAGGAAGGAGCAGTCAGGGTGACGGCCGCTAGTCCGACCATATTGACAGACCCTCAGTAATGGTTACTGATATTGTTCAGGTTCCTAGTGTTTCTGCTACTTCTAGTAGTGTTTCTGTTGCAGATAGTTCATCTTCCTCAAGCTCTCTGCCCAGAATAAATCCTATCAACAGGAAAAAAGATTCAGTGAAACGCAAATTCAGGGTTGAATGGTCACGGGAATTTGACTGGCTTCAGTATGAGAAGCAAATCAACACATGAATTGCAAGGTGTGTAGGAAGCAACCCATCTGGCAGATCATACATCTGTGTTTTTTGTTGGTAGGAGTACTTTTAACATGGAGTCTATAAAAATTCATGATGCAAGCAGTTCCCATGTAAAATGCATTCTGGCTGAAAGGGCTCAAAGGGCACCTGAATCCACACCTATGGCTTTTTGTTTTCAAAAGATGAATGTTGCAATGAGAGAATCCATGCGGTGTCTTTTTAATGTTGCCTACTTTCTGGCATCAAGGGATAGGCCATTTCGGGACTTTCCATTTCATACCTCACTGTTACTCAAATGTAATATAAAAGTGATTGAACAATACACAAACCACAAGAGGTGCAGCGAGTTTGTGCATCATATTGCAGCATTAATACGCACAAATACAACTGAAGAGATAAAAAAATCTCCTGCTGTTGGACTGTTAATAGACCGAAGCACTGACAGAAGTGTGAGGGAATTTGTGAATGTGTTCATCAGTTATGTTGGTGAAGATGGTACTCCAAATACCTCCTTTATTGGTACCGAGCTACTAGGGAAAGCAGATGCCGATGGATACATTGCAGCATTAGATTCACTCTTTAACAAACTTACATCCCCTTGTGGAAAACTCTTCCATGGATTTCTGGGATGGCCACTGATGGTGCATCAGTCATGCGAGGTCAACATGGTGGAGTCACGGCAAAGTTACAAAACAGTGGCCTGCCTTGGTTAATTGCTACACATTGCATTGCACATCTTTTTACAACTGGCCATTCTGGATGCCCAAAAACATATGCCAGAAGTTCACGTAAATGAAAATGGCTTGCGGGCCCTGTATTCATTTTATCATTTTTCTCACCGAAGAATGAGAACCTTGGAGGAGGCTGCTAACACCCTTTTTATTGAATTGAAAAAAATGGTCAGCATTTTCACAGTGCGCTGGGTCAGTTCGCACCACAGTGCTGTGTCAGCTCTCTCCGCATCCTGCCGGCAATAATTGCACACTTAGAGAATACTGCAACACAGCACAGTGGGACTCCTGATGCAGACAGCACTAAAGGACATTTGAACTTTGTAAAAAACAAAACAAAAATGTGATTATTGGCCTTTCAACAAGATTATCTATCTATTCTTGGAAGGCTTTCTCAAAATTTTCAAAAAGAGGGTCTTCTTCTTACTCAGGTACAGCCACGGGTGGAGAGCTGCATTTTGGAGCTCATCAAGTTGAAGACCAATGTGGGCCCTGCTGAAGCACAGTTTTAAGAGTATGCCAGTTCGGAGGGCAGTCTCCTTACTGGTGGTATGGATGGCAGCAGCACTCCTCAAGCTCCTCCACCAGGCATGACTGAAAATGCTAGTGAACATCATGTAGTACAGAAAATTAGGAATAAAAGGCAAAAAAGAACCAGGCAGGCCACTGCTTCAGACCAAGCAGCCAAGGAGATTGTTTCCAGTGAAAATGCCCGCACACTGATCAAGGAGAAAATATGTAACAGTGTGGCTGGATTCTTATGTGACAGATTTGAGCCCATGTGGCAGTCGGAAGACTACAAACGATTTTCAGTATTTGACACAACTGTTTGGCCTTCTCCTGATGACCCTCTCTTTCTAAATTTTGGTCAGGAATCCATCACAGGGCTTTGCCAGATGTACATGCCATTCCTGAAAAAGCAATACGGTTCAGGGCAACTTTTATCTGATCCAGAGCTGAAGGATGCTGAACTTGAAAGAAAAATTACACAAAAACTTTTGGAAGAGTGGCAAGATTTCAAAAATGCTGTAAAAAATCAAAATACAGAGCATGTATTAAGAAAGGTTCACCAAAATTTAGAGAGATTTGGTCTGTTACAGTTATTGATCACAATTTTTCAGGTAATGCCAGTGAGTACAGCTGCTTGCGAAAGGGGATTTAGTGCTCATTATAGGATTAAAACAATATCTCGTAGCAATCTTATTGATAGCACTATGGACGCATTTGGTTGATGATCAGTTTAAATGGACCAACAATAGCGGACTTTAATCCAGACCCATCAATTGATCACTGGTACTCATCAACACCAGGATATCGGCATCTTTCTGGGCATAAAGTCACACATCCAGAATCAGATGTAATGGACTTGGAAGCAGAAATAGATCAGGAGTCAGAGTCGACTCGAGGAGTTGAGTTCAAAGGACACAGACAGTGACTACGTTGGAGTGGGACGTGGGAGGTGGACCGATTTTGAAGAAGACAGTAACAGCAATATAAATACTGTTAGCAATCTATCAACCATAGGTTTTTAGGAAGCATTTAAAACTTATTTTCTGCCCTTGCCCTCAAAATCTAATTTTAGTGATGATGACCCTACAGTGGTGGATTGGGGATGGTAACAGCATAGCAGCAGCACATGTCTTCTGGCCATGTCATGAAAAAAAAGTCCCAAAAAAAGTACCCCAAAAAAAACACAAGACAATAAGAGAATCACAACATCTGAAAGGTTTTATTGGTTTATTTAACAAGTCAACAACAACAACAAAAAACAGTGTACACTTAGCACTAGGAGAGGACTTGTTTTCACTTGTAAATCAGCAGGTTCTGGTCAGTCAGAGTCAGACAGACCCCCTCCAGTCACAGTGTTTCTCCACTGGTCCCATCTTCAGTTGTTGATTTTCATCTCATTTTCTCATAATTGTGCCACCCTTCCTTTTTCTGAATCAGTCATGTAGGTGTTTCTCCGATGGTCCCATCTTCAGTAGTTCCTCTGTAGTGACTGGTGATTTCATTTTCATTTTCTCATAGTTGGGAGTGCCACCCTTGCTTTCCTTTTTGCATTAGACAGGCAGGACTTTCAATTTGTACATTATAAATTCTCCCTCCTGTGTATACTTGATGCTGTTCTGGCAGGCTAATTCTCATCAGAATCTCTGGTAAACACATTCCCAAATGTAGGTTAATAGACAATTCCTCATCTGAAAGGCAAGTTAAAAAAATGGCTACCATATTTTATAGGCTAGCGGCCGTAAAAAAATTGGCCACCTAAAAATATTTTTGGCCACCAGATTTTGAGGTATGGTGGCCAAACTGGCCACCAGGTCAAAAAGTGATTTGTCCCACCCTGTATCCCAGCCCCTCCCTGGTCTACTACTTTGGTCACCCAGTCAAAGAAATCTATTAGCTATTACATTGTTAGGAACCAAAACAGGTAGTTATGAAAAAAAAGAATAGCAGCTTTAGGAGGATATTCATTTTAATGACATTCACTCCACTAATTAATGTAAGTAGGGGGCATCTTTTGAGATTCTATTGGATTTTAGTCAATAGAGGTGGATCATTAAGCTGATATAAATTGGAGAGTGATATAGTCAGAGTCCCAAGTACCTTATACTTTAAACACAGTTGCAATTACAATTCCAGGGTGTTGTGCTGTAACATTGTAGTTGGGACAAAGTAGCTGAGATTTTGCCCAGCTAAACTCACAACCTCAGGCTCATCTAAAGAAATTTGTAATATTAAGCTGTTCTGCAGGGTAGCTGGAGGGTTTGTAATATATACTAATGCATCATCCTCATAGAGGCTAATCTTGTACTCATGTACCTGCATTTTAATACAGAGCTTCCCAGGTTGTTTCATATGCAAACTGCAAGAGGTTCAATTGCAAGAGCAAAGATGAGCAGCGAGAGTGAGCATCCTTGGTGAGCACCTCTTCTGAGCGCAAAGCTTGGAGATAACATGTTGTTATTTTTTTTTTTAAATCAGTATTTTATGCTCCTGCCCCCAGGGTCTGCCTGACGGTGCCCCCCACCCTGTCACCAACTTTCTTGAAGACTTACCTGTTACCCACTACTTACCCAGGACCACAGTGTGGTGGGTGGCCAACTGCGTTATTTGTGCTGGAGCCTACAGGGATTGCTATCATGTAGCAGTCTCTTCATTATCCTCCATTTTATCTCCCTGAATCTTGAAGCACAGGGACATGTGTGCCAGAACGTCACACTCCTGCTCTTCATCTCTGTGTTCTGTCTCATTGTGCTGCCATCAGACTTCCACTAGGTGGCAGTCTCTGCAGAGGGATTTGAGGTCTCCCCTCCCAGGGGAGGAGAGCCGCCATTGGGCACATGATCTTCCATTACCTTACTGGCCCACTGAGTGACCCTGTCTGTTCCTGAACAGGGCCACAGGTGTGGGGGCCAGAAGTGCAACCGCTACTCCACTAGGCCAACTTTTGTTGTTAGGAAGAACTTTAGGTCTTGAAGACTGATAGAGCAATTAAATCAAGTATGTAACATTTTGCCCAAGTCCTGCCATATCCAGTACCTTATAGATGTAGTCCTATTCGACCCTATTGAAAGCCTTTCATCAAAAAACTACATCTTATTGGGTATTGTTGTCTACACTATTGATCATGAGAATGATGTTAATCCCCAGCTTTTTTCTTTTAAATAGATTTAAAAAATGGAAAGAAATCATCTAGAAACTTCATTTGCCGAGAGATGTCACCTGAATATGCATTACATTTCTAGTACCACACAGTCAGGTGCCAGATCTCATTACCAAGACAGAAAAGCCTTTTTTTTATCAGGGAATATTTCGTGTACTATTTTGTTACTTAAAATGTATTTGAGTAAATGATTTATGTAAACAAAACCATATTAAAAACTTTTCAATTTACATATAATACAAAAGAGTAGTATAAGGACAGTGATCCACTCCAGGGTGTGCATTGAAGAATTTGAATGCACTTCCCAGGCGCATAAGGACACTTGGCCTTTGGCCCGGTGCCTCCCCCCAGGACCTGCATTAAAATCTTATAATGCACACCTCATCATGGCTTATTGCTTACTAGTTAAGAATGGGGTAAGTTCATAAGTAAACATCTTACATTATATAGATTTATAGGTAAGCCGTCCAGGAGCTTTACTGTTAAGTAGACCAGCTATAGGCTAGCTGTGGTAACCTCTTCCACAGTGAAAGGTAATTCCATGTTGTGAACCAGCTGCAGTTAGAGTGCTGAGAAGCTTATATCAGTACGGAACTGGTTTACAGCATTCAGAGCATTAGGCCTCTCAATGCTATCAAGATTTTAGTAGTAGATTAAAAAAACATGCATTTATAGTTACAGGATTATAATACGTAATTCCAAGTTGATTTCTAATTTATTTATTTAGCTTTTGTTTACCAGGTAAGCACACTAGACAGTCAGGTGCCTATTTTCAGGTGTGACCTGGGAGAATTACATGGTACAGGCAATAACAATACAGAGTCATGGCATGGCAATCAACAAGGAACAGGTTATAACAAAACAGAGTCATAGCATGGCAGTCAATGAGGAACAGACAAAAATAACAACAGATAGCAGCTGAGCAGATAAGAGGGGATATTCAGTTTGTGTACATAAGGGGGTAGAGAAAAAATGGTATATGAGTAGCCAGGGAGGAGAGAGACATTTGCAATGAATTACACCAACAGGAAGGGGGCATGGGATAAACTCATGGCTGCTTAGCCTGTCAGGGGGACACTTAACTCTAGGAAGGTGTATCAGAGTAAATCAAGTGCATAAGTAGAAGATGATGTCTTAAGGTGACAAGCAAGATATGGCCAGGGAGCTCAGGTATACACAGTGTATTTCCCCGGCACATGTGGCAGCTGCACAGAGTCCAAGTGGCACTGGGCCCACCACTCAGGGTGGGGGCACTAGGTGCAGAGGCAAGAGGATACCTGCTTCAGGTAGCCCCAGAGACAGGACCTGAAGATGACGTGTGAGGGTGCAGATCTTACCTAAGCAGGGAGAAGCTTCCATGTTCTGGGAGCAATGGCAGCAAAGGCACAATCCCCAGCAAGAGAGTGGGTTTTGGGGACCTTGAGGGCCAGGGAGTCACTGGTCCTCAGCTGGTAGACAGGGGGGACAGGCTTGAGCAGTTCCACAAGTGCCAGAGGGGTGGACATTCTGACAATAATGTCCATGATTTTTCCCATGACAAAGGTTTGGTCATTGTCAGGGGAAAGCCACCCAAGCCTTGAGTAGAGCTGACAGTGAAACGTAAGGTGGGGTGCTGACAGGGCAAAGCGGCAAATGTCATTGTACGCTGTGTCCCATTTGGAGAGCCAGGTTTTTGGAGCATTCAGGAAGGAGGTTAGCCCATAGCAGAGCATGGGGAGAAGGACCCCTTTTGCAAGGGCAAGTTGGGCAGCAGGAGTGAGGCAACATTTGGCTCTGTAAGCCAGGCTCAGCTTGAAGTTTGTGGCCTTACATGAGTTGCGTATATGCAGGGAGAGGTCAAGCTGAGGATCAAGGGTTACCCCCAGGTACTTGAATGAGTCAACCACTCGTAAGGGAGTACCGTCCGCTCCAGCGACATTGAGAGAGGCAGGGCACACTCTTGTCAAGGCCAGGGAACCAAATAACATGGCCTGTGTTTTCTGGAGGTTGAGGACAAGCTTATGGGCCTTCAGCCAAGACTGAATTCAGTTGAGGTCAGTATTTAGTCTGGTGTTGATGAAGTTGATGTCCTGCGAACTAGTTAGTATCACGAGGTCATCAGCGTACAGGCTGGAATGCCCAACAATATTTGGTTGTTTTCTTGATCTTTTTAAGCTTCCATGCTAACAGCTTTTCTGGTTTGTCCCCAACCAGTGATATTTTGATTGTATAAAGAGGGCCTGACACTCTATTTTTATGGAGAGAATATTATTATATTCTGTTTTTTTTCCAAGTAAGTGTATTGTAGATGTTGGTAGAGTACAATTGAGAATGCAGATCTTCCAAAAGGAAAATGTCCTACTCTAGGGTTAGTAACTTAGTGTGATTGAAATGGTTCCTATGAGATGCATAAGAACTTGCAATACCATGGTTTAATGGTAGCCTAAACCATTGAGAGAGAAACATTTTGGAAGACTTTTAGTGTTAAAAAAATGAGGGATTTCAGTATGGATTTTACTGTTGAGATTAATGTCCCTCAGAGGAGATGGGTCCAATCAACAGTAACAATGGCACCTAGATGGTCAATGAAACTTATGATTAGTCAACGTGGGGAATGGTCAGAAAATAGGATATTTGCTTGGCCCGGTGGTGCTGAGGGTTCAGGTGCTGGATGCCACACCTCACGCCACGCCTGCAACCTGGGTTTGGGAATGGACTCGGGCCACCAGGGGTGAGGAGGGAAGGGATTGAGCATCTGGAGGACTGTTCTCTCTTCCTGGGGTGGGTAGTAGAGGTCTCATCAGTCCTCAGTGGCCCCCAATGGAGACTGGGGGTCCTTCAGGTAGCGATGCCAAAACAAGGGGGTGGCACGGTGGCTGATATCAGCACCATACATGTGTAGATGTCACTGCACATCTGTGCTCCAGGAGAAATGTAAGTAAAAAATTCCTGGTGGACTTAGGGAGGCAACGGAGGCCCTGGTAGCCAAGGCCCACATCCTGACACCAGACCAGCCTTCCACGAGCTCTCCCAAGCCCCTTGTCCTGGCCCAGGACCATCCCTCTAATTCTAGAAAGGCCGCTAGCTAGGTGAGGCAGGCCTTCCCCCAAGGGGCTTGGCAGGTCCATGGGTCCGGGGAGGGGTTACTTAGCAATGTGTCTCCTGGGGAAGGTGGTTTCAGGCTAGGAGTAGAGGCAGCAGCTGTGTGGGCACTCCCAAGAGATGCCATGGCCCCCAGTGCATAAATAGACTGTACAAAAAAGAAAAAAGGAAAATAGGATACCTGGGTAGAGGTTTTTTTATACACAATAGGGAGGATTTTGAGATGAGAAAGAAATCAATGTAGGGAAAAGATTATGGGGTGAGGAAAAGAAAGAGAATCATTTGAGCTCTAGATAAGATTATTGCCTTGGGTCTATCAGATTCAAGTCTTTCACAAAATCATTAACAAACTTTAGCTGCAGAGTGGTTGGGGTGAGAAAACAAAGAGGATTGAGCTAATATAGATGACTAAATCAAATTGATGTTCCTGCCTATAACAAATGGGGAGGAGCATGAAGCCAGAGTAAGAAAGAGGTTAACAAAAAAAGCTTGAACTATTTTCATTAGGACCATAAATGGAAGCAAACATTAGTCTCTGACAATGAAGAGTAACTTGAGCAATAGTAAATCTACCATGAGGGGCCGATAATGACTAGTCTAGAGTAACAGACAGGGCATTTAGTTGTCAAGCTTGTGGTGCTGTCAGGTTTATTTTTATTTTTTATTTATTTTATTCGTACATATCGGAATTACAATCCTATGAGTCATAGACTCATTTCCAAAGGCGTCTCGTCAAACAGTACAGAGATAAACAACACAGTTACACTTACAGTACAGATCTTTCACAGGGTTATATAGTTAACATATTTATATACTCACATAGTTGCATAGCAAGATTGGGTACAGTTACATCACCAAGACACAGTGGTACAGACAGGTTGTAATGTCAACATGCAAATTTCTTGTGATAATGTAATTGGCCTATGCATGATGGACAGGTAGCTAGGTGGATATTAGAGTGAGAGATGTAGGTGACACTCTGCAGTGGAACACAGGTTAGCTGTCCAGGGGACATTGTCAGTGATGGCAGTGGGGTACCAGGTAGACCAGGAGGAGGAGGGCCTGACAGGTATAGGAGCCCTGGGTTGCTATCCACACTTACAGCAGCATGTGGCAAATAGGTGGTTCCTGAGGGCAAATTTGAAGGGACCTATTTTAGTGAGGTTGGTGATAGCAGCAGGGAGGGAATTGTACCAGGATGGGGCCCTGTAAAAGAAGGCCCATTGAGCAAGTGAGGTCCTGACTCTGGGTACCAGGAGGCTGGGCTTGCAGGCACTATGGGTGGAGATGGTGGGGGTGGCACAGTAGAGGGAGGAGGTCATCCCTTGGGGGGGAGAGCCCAGGGAATATTTTTATGGTCACCAGGTAGGACTGATAGAGGAGTCTTTCCTCAAAGTTGAGAATGTTGGCAAAGGAGTAGAGAGAGTAGGTGTGGGTGTACCTGTCAGTGCCGGTCAGGAGCCTGCAGGCCTTGTTAATGGATATTTGCTCTTATTAAGGGCAGTTTTATCTGCAGCAGCATAGATTGGGAGACCATAGTCTATCAGGGACAGAACTGAGGAGGTGATAGTCAGTCAAAGCACCTCGGGGGTAGGCAGTCCCTGTGGCCATAGAAGAGGCCAATCTGTGCATTTGTTGTGGAGACAAGGACAGAGATGTGGGAGTGGAAAGTGAGGGCAGGATCAAAAGTAATGCCCAGCTATTTGTATGTGGGCACTTGTTTGAGGGGGTGCTAAGTGCAGGGGAGGATCTAGAGGGGGGGTGTTACTGGCCATGTTTTGGTGGTGGGCGAATAGCAAGGTTTTCATTTTTTTTAGGTTGATGACCAACCTGTGGTCAGAGAACCATTTTTCTGCCTGGGTGAAAGAGTGCTGGAGAGTGACCTGTAGAGAGGCAGGGTCTTGGTGTGAGGTAAAAAGGACAGCGTTGTCTGCATAGAGAAGGATCCTACCAGTGCAGGAGTTGGGTAGCGCATTTAGGTAGAGGCTGAAGATAAGAGGACCCAATATGGAGCCTTGAGAAACACCTGAGCAGACAGGATGGGTGTTGGACAGATTAATGCATAAATCAGTTTCACTTGGCCCTATATCAATCACCAGTCAATGTGTCTTGCTTGCGGTTCTGTAGAATAATAAATTAGTTTTACTCACCCCTACATCACACACTAGCAAGTGAGTCTTGCTAGTAACTCTGCAGAATAATGCAAGAGTTAGGTTTACATGGCCTTATGTCATACACACTAGCCAGTGAATCTCACTTGTGGCTCTACAGATTAATGTACAAGTCAGTTTCACATGCCCCTAATCAGACACTAGCCAAAGAGTCTTGCTTGTGACTCTGCAGATTAATGCATGAGTCAGTTTAACTGGGCCCTATATCACACAACAGAAAATTAGTTTTGCTAGTGTCTCTGTTAGATACTAACCAGTGAGTCTCACTTGTGGCTCAGCAGATTAATGCATGAGTCAGTTTCACTTAACCCTATATTACACACTGTGACAGGGTGGAATAGGACCCTGTCCCAGTTGTTAGAGAAAGTGTTTAAAATGTGAGGATCTTTCCTTTTCTGTCTCTTCTCTGTCTCGTTGCACAACCCAATTTTCCTGTGAGAACTCGCACTTGATCACCCCCGACAATCTTGTAGTTCTTTGCCTCTCACTGTCTCTCGGCCCTCTCTTGCTGTCTGTCTTTTTCTCTCTTGCATATATGCTAATATAAACATATGTGCAAATCATTGTATGACAGTATAACTGATAATGGGATCACTTTTGTTTAGAAAATATATAGTGTTACTGTTGAAATGTATATAATTATATTTTGAGATGATTGTAAAAAGTTAATGAAAAACTCCAGAGGTTACTTGAGTGCAAATGTTTCAGCCTTTTGCAAAAGCTGCAAAAAAGGGGCCTCAGAAAGCACACTGTGTTCTAGCAGCTCCTGCCTGATATTTACAAGAACAGGATGTATGTTTAGAATGGGGTGGAATGACTTATAAGGGAGCTGAGCTGCAATTGCTAGATTAGGAGAACAAGGGACACAGAGACTGAAAGAAAACTTTATTTTATTTTCTCCTATGTACATAGTTTTTATGAACAAGTTTATTCTTTTTATGATACTGCTAGTGTAAATAAATAATTTTTTGTGAATTCTACAACCAGTCCTGTTTTTCTTATGCTTTCTGACCTGTGCCTCGATGACAGATGGTGTTAGCAGTGGGATTTATGCTGTACATACCCTAAGACAGGAGTTTTATGTGTGGGTACTGGACCTAGTACCAGGGAAGCACAGAGGAAGGTATGGATTCTGCAGCAGCAAGTCCAGGAGTGGTTACCAGGAGACTGGCAGCCAAGCTAGCAGAGACAGAACTCCTGTCTGTGTTTGTACAGCCAGCACAAGTTATGGAAAAAGAACAGGCAGTGATAGAACCTAAAAGCCTGATAGACTTTTTCAAATGGTCAGCTGTACAACAAAAAGAGACCAAGAAGCAGAGAGAGAAAGAGATTCAACATTTTGAAGTGCAGAGGAGAGAAGAGATGCAGCAACAGGAGCAGCAGAGGAGAGAAGAGATGCAGCAACAGGAGCAACAGATGAGAGAAGAGATGCAGCAACAGGAGCAGCGATGGCTGGATGCCTTGCAAGCTATCAAAGGCAGAGGATCCAGCACAGATCCAGATGAGCAACAAAATACAAGCAACCTAAAGGCTATTAAACTTACAGGTTGTGTCCCTCAGATGATATTGAGGCATACCTGACAACTTTTGAAAGAGTTGCCACAGCCTGCCAATGGTCAAAACAGCAATGGACAATCAGACTGGTACCCTACCTGAAAGGGAAAGCCCAACTTGCTTACAGCAGTATGGACACTGCACAGTCAAAAAACTATGACCTGGTAAAAAGCAAAATCCTGAAAAGGTACAACATCTCCAGATAGATATACAGGCAGAGATTTTGATCTCTGAGGTACAACTCGGTCGACAGTCCTCGAAAAGCTTTCACCTGACTTAGAGAACTCATGATAAAATGGATCTGACCAGACAGCAAACCAGTCCCCCAGATCATCAACACATTGGCCATGGAGCACTTCATCAACATATTGCCTACAGATGTCCAGCTGTGGGTAAAGGAACACCGACCAGAGAGTGGAGAAAAGGCTGTTTCTTTGGCCGAGGACTACCAAATGGCCAGACAGATGCCACAGCAGTGAGGTAACAGCCAAGCACTGGTAAGACACTCTTGTTCCCATTTAAACTGCAAGCTTGATAAGAACTCTAGTGGGGGAAACAAACATGTGCCCAAAGATGTTATCTACTATAACTGTAATAAGCCAGGCCATTTTGCAAGAAACTGCTGTAGTAAGGAAAGTGGCACTGGAGCAGATTTGTCCTTGGCAAATTGGGCAAGTACACAACAGATGTGGAGGTGGGGAATAAGACTGTGAAGGGACTCATTGATTCGGGAAGCAGACAGACTCTAGAGTATTGTTAAAGTGCTGGGAAAACACTGTGCAAAGGAACCAGGTACTGGTGTCATCTGCATCCACGGGGACACTCAATACTATCCCACCACCCAAGTGACTCTGACCGTTAAGGGTTTGTCGCACCAAATGAAAGTGCGGGTAGTACCTCAGTTACCTGTACTTGTGATTACTGGAAATGACTTTCCAGGATTTGCTGAGTTGATGAAAGAGGGAGTAAATCCTGATATTTCAGCAGCTGTGGTGACAAGAGATCAGGCAAAGAAAATTTAAGATGGTGGGGACACAGTGATTTTGATTCAGACTTGTTTGAGCACAGCTCCAAGATGCAGAAATGCAGGAAAGAAAGACAAAGCCTGAAGAAACTGTGGCAGCAAATGACTGATTGTGATTTTCGTTCAGAGCAAGCTAATGATGTTTCTCTCCAAGGTTGTTTCAAGCAGCTGGGGTGAAACCAAAACAGGGTGGACCAGTGATTAAAAAATATAATGGGTTACTGTACAGAGTCTGTGTTAAACCACAGACACAGAAACAGACAGAACAATTGGTTATACCACAGAAGTATAGAACAGAGTTGTTACAGATAGCACATAATAGTTCTATGGCTGGCCACTCAGGGAGGGATCTCACCCTTGCCAGATTGCTATATAGATTTTACTGGCCAGAAATTCATGAAGATGTTGCTACCTATTGTAATTCCTGGGCTGAGTGTCAGAAAGTAGCCACAGTCACTAGAAAAGATAAGGTGCCCCTGGTGCCCCTACCCTTGATAGATGTGCCTTTTGAGAGAATTACAATGGATGTGGTTGGTCATTTAGACAAAAGTAAAAAGGGTAATAGATTTATCCTGGTAGTACGCAACTATGCTACTCAATACCCAGAAGCAGTTCCAATGAATACTGTTACAGCCCCAAAAGCTGCAGCAGAGCTTGCCAAAATGTTCAGCAGAGTGGGCATACTTAAAGAAATTATTACTGATCAGGGTAGTAATTTTGGTGCTGCATTGCTTAAGGAGCTGTACAGACTACTAGGTATCACTGCCATAAGACCTTCCATCACCCTCAAACAGACGGTCTCGTTGAGCATTTTAACCAAACCCTAAAATGCATGCTAAAAAGGTTTGTAAAAGGGGAATGGAAAGACTGGGACCAATACTTACCTTACCTACTTTTTGCCTACAGAGACGTGCCACTGGCATCAACAGGGTTTTCACCATTTGAAATGCTGTATGGTATGCAGTCAAGAGGGCCACTGGATGTGATAAAAGAAATGTGGGAAGATAACCCCACTCAGAAACAATCTATAACTTCTTATATGTGTGCCCTAAGAAAGAAGCTGGCAAAATATGTAGAAATGGGCCATAGTAATCAGGAAGAGGCCCAAAACCAGCAGAAGGTATATTATGACCATGGGGTAAAAGAAAATGTTTTTGAGCCAGATGGAAAGGTTTTGCTATTGTTACCCACAACAGAAAATAAGCTGTTAATGAAGTGACATGGGCCCTATAAGGTTCTTAGATATACTGGCATTGTTAACCATGAGACCGAGACCCCTGACAGGAAAAATCCTACTAAGATATATCATGCTAACCTCCTCAAGAAATGGGTTGAAAAAATGCCAAAAGCTGCTTTGCTAGTTTTACCAGAAACTGATAAGGAAGATATTGATGTAGCTTATGATAGACTGGAACAAACTGTAAATGCTGATGCTGTAAAGGTGAATGTTTCCTTAACCTCAGAACAAACTGTAGACATTCGTAATGTGCTAAAGACATTTAACAGTACTTTTATCATGATACCAGGCCGAACAAAAGGGGCTGAGCACATAATAGTGACCAGAAATGCTTGTCCTATTAGACAAAAGACATACAGGTTGCCAGAGCGGTTAAGAGCTGGTGTGGTTAGGGAAATACAAAAAATGAAAGAACTGGGTATCATAGAGGAGTCGAGGTGTGCTTGGTCATTTCCCATTGTAATTGTAAACAAAAAATAAAGAGGTGTTAGAATCTGGCTTGATTTTAGGAAACTTAATCAGGTGTCAGAATTTGACAGTTATCCTATTCCCAGAATAGATGATTTGGTGGACAGTCTGGAGAGTGTAAAGTATATCAGTACCCTCAATCTCGCCAAGGGTTACTGGCAAATACTTTTAGCTAAAGAATCCAGAGACAAAATTGCATTTGCCACCCCTATAGGATTCTATCAGTTCACCACCATGCCATTTGGTTTACATGATGCACCAGCTACATTCCAATGGTACACGGATGTCATTTTATCCCCTTACACTGGTTATTGTGCTGCATACCTGGATGATGTTGTGGTGTACAGTCCAGACTGGAAAAGCCACCTGGAACACCTACGAGCAGTTATCCAAGCTATCAAAAATGCAGATCTGACTATTACTCCTACCATATGTGCATTGGGCATGTAGGAAACCAGATGTTTGGGCTATGTGTTGGGAAAAGGAGAAGTCAAGCCAGAGGTTTCTAAAATAGAAGGTGTAGCTAACAGCCCTGTCCCTAAAACAAAAAACATGTCAGGTCATTTTTAGGGCTGGCTGGTTATTATCAGAGATTTGTTCCCAACTTTGCTGAGTTAGCTATTCCCCTCACTGACCTCATGAAAAAATGGCATCCAAATAATGCAAAATGGACCCCAGAGTGTGATGAAGCTTTTCAAGCCTTAAAGGCTGCATTATGTTCAGCCCCTGTTTTAAGGAGCCCAGACTTTGAAAAAACATTGTTGTTACAAACAGATGCATCAGAGGTAGGTCTAGGTGCAGTCCTGAGTCAAAATGTAGATGAGAAGGAACATCCTATTCTGTACATAAGTACGAAATTGCATGACAGAAAGAAAATGTACTCCACTATAGAAAAGGAATGTTTAGCAGCAAAGTGGGCATGGAGTCCCATAAGTTTTATTCACTAGGAACTGACTTTGTTCTTGTAACAGATCACAATCCTCTCTGTTGGCTTAACCAGATGAAGGATACAAATTCCAGAATCACAAGGTGGTACCTGGCACTGCAGCCATTTAAATTCACTGTGATACACAAATCTGGTAAAGAGAATAGCAATGCTGATTTTCTGTCAAGATATGGATCAAGAATTGAGGGTCCTGAAGGTTGAAAAACAAATGCATGGGTTTGAACTTTGCTGCTTGCTGAACTGTTATAGCAAAACTGACAAGGCACATGTACTTAATTTCGGAAAGCAGCAAATGTTAGTGGAGAATAAAATGTTTTGGAAACCTGTTTGATAAAACAGGTTCCCTCTTAAGGAGGGGGGTGTATATGACAGGGTGGAATAGGACCCTGTCCCAGTTGTTAGAGAAAGTGTTTAAAATGCAAGGATCTTTCCTTTTCTGTCTCTTCTCTGTCCAGTTTCGCAAAACAATTTTCCTGTGAGATCTTGGACTTGGATCACCCTGACAATCTCGTAGTTCTTTGCCTCTCACTGTCTCTCAGCCCTCCCTTGCAGTCTGCTGGTGAATTCTACAACCGCTCCTGGTTTTCTTATGCTTCCTGACCTGTGCCTCGACAACACACACTGGCCAATGTATCTCATTTGTAGTTCCACAGATTAATGCAAGTGTCAGATTCACTTGACCCTATATCACACACTAACCAATGAGTCTCACTTGTGGCTCCACAGATTAATGCACATGTCAGTTTCGCTCAACCCTACATCATACCATATACAATGAGTGTCGCTTGTGTCTCCTCAGATTAATGCACAAGTCAGTTTCACTCTGCCCTGTATCACATACTTGCCAAAGAGCTTCGCTTATGGCACTCTCAGATTAATGCAAGTGCCAGTTTCATAACTATATCCAAAAATCACCCAGCTCGGACACATGAACATCAGTGCTGTATTGTTTTCATTTATTAATATTGCTGATGATTGTAATTTTTATGTTTACATTTTGTGTTTTAGTTGGCCAGTGCATTATATGACTTTTTTATGAATGACATTCACACTGTGTACTTTTGACCTCCCTATATAATAGTTTTTCTGTGGTTTGATTAATTTGTTATGGCTGTGGCCCCATCTGGGTATTGGCAGTGGAAGCACTGTGTACACTTCACTTAATTATGTTCACTCCTTTGTGGCCTGACCCCACCAAGCCTTTGTGGTCTTGTCTCTGAAAAATATAAACTATTTGCAAATTTTTTTTTACAGCTTCTATCTGTTTCTAATTAGAAGGGTTAAATTAGTTTTAACGAGCCACTGATGCCTTGGGAAGAACTTTGAAAAACATAACATTTGGACACAAAACAGTTTATATTTCTCGTTAATCCTGTATTTCTTACCCCCATTATTATTACTAATGCCATATGAGTGAAAGCAGGACAGTTGTTCCTTGAGGGTTTATCAGCTTCTTTCCAATCTGATGTCATAATACTCTGCTGGTGACATCACAGTTATTCCCATGGCAACAGACTTAGATGTCACAACAGAGCATTATAATTTCAAGTGGAGTGGGCTACTCTAAATAAGATGGGTTTTCCGGACCAATTTATTCAGTGGGTCAAGGCGATATACGGTTCACCTTCAGCCAGGGTCTATTGCAACGGGATGTTCTCATCCCGATTCCCCTTGCATTCGGGTACCCGTCAAGGTTGCCCATTATCACCGTACTTATTCAATCTTTACCTTGAACCCTTGCTGATGCGTATCAAATCCTCACCTGACATCACAGGTTGCGTCATTGCTCAACAAATGCTGACCATATCGGTATTTGCAGATGACATCCTTCTCCACCTCACTAACCCGAGTAGGTCTCTGCAAGAGGTTCTGAAGATTGTAAATCAGTTTGGTGAAGTCTCCAACTATAGATTAAACTTAGCCAAATCTGAAATATTTCCGCTCAACTCACTCTTGTTCCACTCTAATGTAGCCCAGTTTGGAATGAAATGGGCCCCGGATCATCTCAAATACCTGGGCATTCACCTAGCCCGAGACGAGGACACGATAAGGAAACTTAATTTAGATGACTTGGTGGACAAAATACAGGGTGACCTTAATAGATGGGATAATCTCCCCTTAATCATAGGAGGGAGAATCAATATAATTAAAATGAATATACTTCCGCGTATTTTCTACCCCTGAGCCTTTTAAACATATGCTGCCCAAATCCTTTTCCAAAGGGTCCACTCATCTCTAACTAAATTTATTTGGAAGGCAAGCAGCCTAGGAGATCTTTTTCAAATTATGTGTGTCTAAGGAAAATGGAGGCCTCCGTTTACCCAATTTTGAATTTTACTACTGGGCCAGTCATTTAGTCAAAATGGGGAAGTGGCTCTGTCCTCCAAATGAATATTATATCCCTAAATGGTTGAAGCTGGAGCTTGAGCTTCTGAAGGAGTACAGTATGGATCCTCAGCACATTTTTTATTGTAATTTTTCGGCCTTACCGGAACACATAAGAAACTCAGTGATAGGGATATCGGTGAAGGTTTTTAACCAGTACTGTACCTCTGTCAGAATTCAATACTCAAAGGATCCAGCTCAGCCGCTGATTCTTAACCCTAATATTAGGATTGGGTCTCAATGGCTGGCACCGTCATGGCTACCACAGATCCGAGATTGTACAGTGGATGACCTTTATATACAGGGTTCACTTGGCTCCTCTGGGGAACTGATGACAAAATTTAATATCCCACCTCAGAGCATCTTTAAGCTATACCAATTGAGACACCTCATAGGCAAGGAATTTGGATTGATGAGGAACACTTCTAATATTAGACCCTTTCTGGAGCAGCTTAGGAACTATGTAACTAAGCCCCACAGTATAGCCAGACTATATGCACAACTTATACTCACCAAGGCTCCGGAGGCTCTAACCGGTTCCAAGGTGTGGTCGACCATAATTCCTGGGCCCTCCATGTCCTGGAGTCAGGTTTGGAGAGATATGCATATATTCCTCACCTTGGATAGGAATAGACTAATACAATTCTATATAGTTAATAATATGTATTACACGCCGTTGAAATTGGCTAAATTTGGGAAGTCTAGTTCTGTTAACTGCACTAGATGTGGTGAGGAGCTGGGTAGCATATTGCATGTGTTTTGGTCCTGTGAAGGTTGCCCCATTGGGAAAGCTATCTGTGACAGCCTGGACCCAATTCTGGGGCTAGAGGAACTATTTACACCCGAAATCTGTATACTAGGTATATACTCCAACATTAAGATTAAGGAGAAAAATACCATATGGCCCTAATTTCAATTGCAGTTAAAGATTAGTTCTCCGACATTGGTTAGACCAATCGGAGATCTCCTATCAGGAGTGGGTGGTGGAAATGTCCCAATGTTTTAAAGTAGAAAAATTAATAGCCAGTTCTAGGCATGCTATACTGACTTTCCAAAAAAAATGGGGCAAACTTTATGCCTTGTACCTTCACTGAGCCTCCTTTTGGTTACCCCTGAGGTTCCTTTCTCTCTCACCTTAATTTGTCTTTCTTCCAGGATAATTCCCTGTTTTGGATAGTATACAAATTACAAATTCTGGTGGTATCTTGCCCCAGGGTACAGGTTGACGACAACTCAGGCACATTCTATATTGGTGGTGACATCTTCTGGGGGGCGGTGGGGGGGTTGGATTTTATGGGGTTCTTGTACTGGTGTTATTTTGTTTATTATGTTTCTTGTTACCGGTTGTGTTTTGACCTTTGTATGTTTACTTTTGTGTTGGAAAATGAATAAACAGAGAATTTAAAAAAAAAATAATTTCAAGTGGGGAATAAGCTATAAAGGCAGATGAACTCTAAGGGATAAAATCATATTTTTGTGGGAATTTCTTCAGCAATAAATAACATAAAGGAGAAATTTATAGAATTAATATGAAATGCAAACTGAATTGTGTCTAAATACTATGTTTTCTAAAGTTTTCCCAAAGGTGTCAACTGCTCTTTAAATTTCAAACTGATTATAACGTTTGACAACAAAAATTTGAAGGCTGGGGTCAGCTCGGACATTTAGGAGTCCTGGATGCTTGGGGCTTGTTATTTGAAAGCACAAAGTGCTCACCCTCAGGTGCTCGGTGTGATGATGCCACTGTGTAGTGTGTTATCACCCACTGTTGCTTTGAGGCCACAAGTTGCTTATAAGAAGTGGCTGGTCAGCACTAAGCCAGCATGCTTTTCTGATACAAACCTGGATTCTGGAGATTTTGAAGACCTCTGTGAGAGGCTGAGCATGTTTTGGGAAATGCATTTATTTATTGAATTTGGTTGACTGGGTAGACCCACTGAGACTAGATGTCCCTTTTTCATTGGTGACCGGGGAGGGGGTGAATACAGATGGTAACCAACTGAAATTAAACCAGATTAAGCTGTTGGTGGTATTTCTAATGAATGGGGGAAACCTGGTCAAGACACCGGGGGAAATTCCCCTACTCTTTTCAAGAAGTGCTATGGGATCTTTAATGTCCACCTGAACAACCACCACAACAGGCAGATGGGACCTCGGTTCAATGTCTCATCTGAAAGACAGCACCTCAGGAGTGCAACATCCCCCTCATGATGCACTACAGTGTCAGTATTGGGATTTTATCCCAGGCGCCTGGTGTGGGGCTAGAACCCACAGCCTTTCAATCTTCTGGCCTCAAAGGGGAGTGTGTAACTTGCTGAGCCACTTCCTTTTGAAACCTGCTAGTAAAACCTTTTCAAATGGTGTGGGTATTTTGGACTTTCCTGCTCAATTGACACATAATGAATTTGTATAATTAGCAAGAGATTGTTAAAGTTGTTTCAGGGGTAATAAATGGCATGTTATGAAATCATACTTATGCATACTATTCTGCTATTTATCATATATGTGTACTATCGTTGAACAAGCATAATTGATATGCGAAATGCTGGAGGTTTAAGGTGGCCAGTTTATCTAAATGAAATGGAAATAAACTGATGGAAGCTACTAGCAGATGTGCACTTTTTGTTGTTAGAAAGCTTCTTTTGTTTTGGGCTGTCCTGTTGCAGACCCAGAGTGCACCCGAATTCTTGATAAATAACCCCTGAAAGTTTGGGAATTACCCTTTCTTGCTACTATTTTGAAGCACAATATTAGGAAAGTAGGGGGGCTTACTAACTTATCATAGAGTTCTAGTCTCAGATGATGTTTTGCTCTGAGCACAAAATGGAAGACACTTTTTTAACACTGGGCCTCTAGAGCAGTGGGTTGGGGGGGTGCTGATTATCCAGGTTTTTTTTCTGCCATAAAAGTTTTTATTGAACTTTTTAGCATTCGAACACAGTGTATACAGCATTGAATATTACATTTACAGGAACTAATTGCAGACATGGGACCCAATTCTAGAAGGTTGATTCAAGTCACCGCCAAACGTGACTTGCGCCAATCACAACTGTGACATTGACCCTGTGCCCTATTCTAGAAGGGGCATGGTCTCCGTGTCTAAGTCCTGTGACTTGCAACATGTGGCCATGTACGCCGAACAGAGGGTGCATCTGGCGAGCATGTCGCAAGCCGCAACAGGTCCAACGCAGAGGCTGTGTGCCCCCCGTGCCTGTAGCAAGCTACATTAGGTGCCCGCAGGGCTGCCCACACCCCTGCCCCTGAAGCATACATTATGTGCCCCAGGGCTGCCCACACCTCCTGTCCCCAGAATCCACCATTGCGATATGCCCCGCAGGTCAGTGCAGTCAACCCCCACCCGTGCTCCCGACCCCGAGTCACTGCCGCAAATGCGGCATTTACCCAGTCCAGCCCTGGTAGTCTAGTGGCCCCCCACCCAGCCGTGACAGTCCACCCAGCACCCCCCACCCATCCCCAGCCAGTGACTGGCACAGCCCACCTCTCACCTCCACGGCCAGCCGCCGACTGAGTTCATTTGGAGCGCTTACTGAAGGAAAGAATAGTTGAGTACCTAGAGGTCAGTGGAGCACAGGACCCAAGGCAGCATGGGTTCACAGCGGGAAGGTCATGTCAGACGAATCTAATAGATTTCTTTGACTGGGTGACCAAAGTAGTAGACCAGGGAGGGGCTGTGGACATGGCCTACCTAGACTTTAGCAAGGCATTTGACACAGTCCCACACAAAAGATTAATAGTCAAATTAACCAGCCTGGGAGTGGGTCCCAGGGTGGTAGCCTGGGTAAAACATTGGCTGCACAACAGGACAGAGAAGGTAATTGTAAATGGAGTCCACTCTGAAGAAAGAGGGGTTACTAGTGGGGTACCGCAGGGTTCAGTATTGGGTCCAGTCCTTTTAATGTCTTCATCAGTGACATTGCAGAGGGACTGGAAGGAAAAGTATGCCTTTTTGCAGATGACACAAAGATCTGCAACAGGGTTGATACACAAGGAGGCGTGGAAAGGATGAAAAGGGACTTGGCAAGGTTGGAGGAATGGTCAGAAGTATGGCAGCTAGGATTCAATGCAAAGAAGTGCAAAATAATGCACCTGGGAAACAAGAACCCAGGGGAAGGATACACAATGGGTGGGGAGGTAGTAACAACAACAAAAAAGGAAAGGGACCTGGAGATAATCATATCAGATGACCTTAAGGTTAGCAAGCAATGTGAGAAGGCAGTAGGGAGGGCTGGGGGTATACTGGGATGTATAGGGAGAGGCATCAGCAGCAGAAAACAGGAAGTTGTTATCCCTCTGTACAGACAGTTGGTGAGACCCCATCTGGAGTACTGTGTCCAGTTCTGGAGACCTCATCTCCGCAAGGACATAGACAGAATAGAGGTAGTCCAGAGGAGGGCAACTAAAATGGTGCAGGGTCTGCAATAGAGGCCATATGAGGAGAGACTAAAGGAGCTTAATATGTATACCCTTGAGGAAAGAAGGGAGAGGGGGGGACATGATAGAAACTTTTAAGTACCTCAGTGGAATCAACAAAGTCCAAGAAGTTAGCATCTTTCAGAAAAAGAGACTTACAAGAACAAGGGGACACAATTTAACGATAGAAGGAGGGCGGTTCAGGGGCAATGTGAGGAAGTATTATTTCACAGAGAGGGTAGTGGATGCATGGAACAGCCTTCCTGAGGAGGTTGTGGGGTCTAAAACTGTGGGAGATTTCAAGAATGCATGGGACAGACATAAGGCAATTCTTGTGGGGGGTAGGAAGAAATAGGCTGTTGGTTAACTAGGATCTGCGGCCTATCCTGTAGGTAGGAAAATGGGCAGACTAGATGGGCCTAGCGGTCCTTATCTGCCGTCAAAGTCTATGTTTCTATGTTTCTATATTTCTACTGAATAGACATGCTCAGAAACTAATTTCTGAGCACGTCTTTACAGTAGCACTCCTACTGAACTCAGGCGGCAGCTGGCCGTGGAGGTGAGAGGTGGGCTGTGCCAGTCACCAGCTGGGGACAGGTGGGGGTGCTGGGAGGACTGGAACAGCTGGGTGGGGGGGTGAGGGGCCACTAGACTACCATGGCTGGACTGGGTAAATGCATTTGCGAAAGGCAGTGACTCGGGTCGGGGCATGGGTGGAGGTTGACTGCGCCATCCTGCAGGGCATATCACAATGGTGGCTTTGGGGACTGGAGGTGTGGGCAGCCCTGCAGCACATAATGTATACGCTTCATGGGGCAGTTGGTGTGGGCAGCCCTCACATAATGTACGCCTGGGGCAGTTGGTGTGGGTAGCCCTGCGGGGCACATAATGTATGCTTCGGGAGCAGGGGGTGTGGGCAGCCCTGCCAGGCACCCACTGGGATATGCTGGGTATGGGGGTGAGGGCATCTGTGGATTGACTGCTGGGCTGCTGGTGGGTCTACAGGACCCCCGGTGGGCATCCATAAGTTACACCAGCTAAAAGCTGGTGTAACTTACGATGCTGGTTCTCCTCTGGGGGTTCTTGTAGAATCTCTACATTGGGGACTTTGTTGCTGCCCTTCTGGAATGGGGCGCAACTGCTGCTGTAAACCCCCTAGCGCCATGTCGCAGGGGGTTTATGGCACAACTGCCAGTGTAACAGCTCTTTGGCACAAGTGGCCTGTGCCATGTTGCAGGCCACATTGTAGAATCGCGCATGTTACAACTGCTGGCATAAGTTGCTACATGCACCATTCTACTTGGTGCAAGTTCTGTTACGCCAGGCATAACTGTACTAGAATCGGGGCCATACATTGCAAAGTTCATGAACAAGTGCACAGTTTGGGACATAGGCATACAGGATAAACAGACTGGTTAAGCTGGTATTAAAATACATCCCTGCAACAAGAGGTGCATAATCAAACAGTAACATGTTTATTTAATAAAGGTAGGTAATCAATCACAGAGATATGTATGCCTTATATATCCATGCAGGACCTTATAGGCAGAGTAGGGCCTACGGCAAGGCTGAATATGTGTAGGGAAATTGCAGATGGGATCTGTGGGCAGTGGTAATGTTCAGTTCATCCCACAGGTGCCCTGTCCCTACTCCTTGCTCCCTTAGTTCCTGGGGAAAGTAATCCTGTTATTATATCCCATATAGTTGTGATCTGCAAGTATACAAGGAAATGCAGGTGAAAGTGAATCATAATGCCTTGGTGGGAAGAGTACGTAATATAACTTCATAAGGTAAAAGAGGCATGTTATTGCTTCATTGATATGGTGTAAGCTATGGTTGTGTATTTACAGAAATGGAAAGGGTGGAGGAAGGGTGGGGGAAATGGGAGGGGGTATTGGACTAAGGAAAGGTACTGGATTAACAGGTGAAGTGGGGGGGGGGAAGAAAAGAGGCACTCAATGGCAGCAGCTGCTCCAGCTTGGCAGAAGACACCAGGAGAAAGGACTGCTGTGTGACTGGACTTCTCTGCTGGGACTAAAGAAGTAGAACTCTTGTACTTGGAACTTTAATTTAGGGTAAAAAAAAAACTAACAAATAAAACAAAAAAAAAAGTGTGTGTTTGTCCGAGTTAACTGAACTGAATGGTTTTCTGAACAGTTATCTAGGTGTAAATCTCAGGTGATTGAAAGGACTTAATAGCTGTGAGGTTTAAATTACTTGTAGAAAGATCTAGTAAGTAGGGGGAGTGGCTTAGCTAGAAGGAAGCTACATTTAAAGACTGCCTTAGGAAGATGTTGCTAGTAGCTTGGCAGAAGACACCAGGAGAAAGGACTGCAGTGTGACTGGACTTCTCTGCTGGGATTATATTGCCCTCCTTCCCTCCCACCCAAAGCTAGTTCTACTTTTATAGGCACAGAATTTGACTGACAACAGGAACTTCTTGTTTGGGAGCAGGCAGTGAGTGATCACAGAGCCACCAAAGACCCACCATCCTAGAAGGGCAAGAGTAGCTATCCGGCCCCCTCTAGCTGCTGGAGGTCTGCCTCTGAGCAAGTAATGGGTCTACTGAGAAATATAGGATAGTCTTGTCTCAGAACAGGACAATCAGGAGCTTAAAGGGCACACAGGCAGAAAGTAAGGAGAGAAAGAGAGAAAAAAAACAGAGGAAAGAGTAAGGATTGCAAACAGTTAAGGGGCCAGAAATAAAACATGATGGGAGTGGTGCAGTGCAGTGGCTGTGGAACAGCAGTCTTCCGGGAGACGTTCTGGAGGATGCGGTGTTGTCCCATCTGCAGGCACCTCTTGGGCTGAGGGAGGAGTTCTCATCTCCGCGCTGAGTTGGCTAGGATTTGTGGGACCTCCTCTTCCATCCAGGGACCACCAGTGCCACTGCCGTTGCCTCAGAGGTTGCCAAGAAAGAGGAGCGGTTGTACCACAGTGGGCTCAGGGAGGGTGAGGGTGGTGGAACAGAGGCACATCCCTCCAGCTGTACCTCTCCACACTTCCTATGCCATTCTGGCAAAGTGTGGTTCCTCTATGGAGGCACCTGCAGTGGAGACCAAGGAGGATGCTGGGAACCTCCACAAAGGAGACCCACAGGAGGGCGGCAGGGGACCCCACAGGGGAAGGAAACAACTTCTGGTGGGGGACTCCATTGTTAGGAAGGTAGAACTGGGGGAGGAAGGGGAGAGGGAGGTAAGGTGCCTTCCTGGCGCCATGGCTTGGAGGGACAGGGAGCGAATCCTCAGGATTGCCGGAGCAGCTGCATAGGGGAGGGAGCTGGATGTCATTGTCCATCTAGGGACAAATGACCTGGCTAAGAAAGGGATTAGAGAAGTGCAGGAAGAGTTTGTAGAATTGGGGCAGGGCCTTAGACAAGTAGCACGCACAGTAACCTTCTCGGAGGTGCTGCCCATCTATGGCTTAGGAGAGGCTAGGGTGTTCTGCACCATGGGAGTCAATCAGTGGTTGAAAAACTGGTGTGCAGCTCAGGGATTTGACTTCATTGGGGACTGGGGGTCCACCTGGAGTGATGCAAGCTTATACTGGCATGATGGGTTGCATCTGTCCAGGAGGGGAACCAGGATCCTAGGTGATAGGTTTAAATGCTTCATTGGCAAGCATTTAAACTAGCCAAGGGGAGAGGCACTGGAAAGGAGCAGGGAAATCCTAGCCCCCCCAAAAAAATCATGGTAGTAAGTGCGGTAAACACAAACATAGAGGTGTCGCTAGGGAGAAGGGCAGGGGTATATGGAGAAAGTGACAAAGGCAAGAAGGACAGGGATGGGGCAAAAAGGAGTAAGGCCATCAGGAAATGGAGGGTAATGAGTACCAATGCCCATAGTCTGGGCAACAAGCTCTCTGAGCTGGTGGCCTTGATGGAAGAGGGATGCCTGATATCGTAGCAGTCACAGAAACATGGTACACAGAGAACCATGACTGGATGTTAACATACCAGGGTACATAACCTACAGGAGAGACAGGCAGGGAGAAGAGGGGAGGAGTAGCTCTCTATGTAAAGGAAGGATAAAAGCAACTGAACAAAAGAGTAAACAGGGAGGAGAGGAGGCACTGTGGGTCACCTTGAGACTGGAAAGGACCCACAATCCGCACAGGGGTTGTGTACAGACCCCATGTCAGGGGAGGGAATGGACAAGGATATGATAGAAGGCATTCTTAGAATGGCAGAGAAAGGAGATACTTTGTTGATGGGAGATCTGAATATGCAGATGTTAACTGGAGCACATTTGCTGCAGCCACATCCAAGAGCAGGGCCATTCTTGATGCCCCACAGGTGGCAGGCCTCAGACAGCTAGTTTCGAACCCACTCATGAGGGAGCAATCTTAGACCTCATAATCTCAAACGGGGCAATGAGAGGATCTCAGATCTAGAAGTGGGTTGCCATCTGGGAACAAGTGACCATCAAACAGTGTGGTTCACGTTAAACTCAGCTACAGAGTCAAGCACAAAAGTGAGGGTACTGGACTTCAGGAGGGCTGACTTTGGCAAGATGAGAGTGCCTCAGAAAAGCACTAGCAAACAGGCTAGAAGGAGGTGTGGAGCAACAATGAGGAATCATCAAACTGCCATCACAGAGGCAACAAGCTCTGTGTAAAGCAAATAAACAAATCAAAACAAAAGAAAAAGCCACTATGGTTCTCAAAAGAGGTGGCTGTGAAAGTCAGGAAGAAAAAGATAGCATTCCAGAAGTATAAGGAAACATAGAAAGAGCAGGACAGAGAGCTGTACCAGTTAAGGCAGAAGGAAGCAGGGAGGGAAGTCAGAATAGCAAAGGCCCAAACTGAGGAAAAGATAGCCAACTCAGTTAAGAAGGGGGATAAAACCTTTTATAGGTACATCAGTGAGCGTAGAAAGACAAAGGGAGGGATAGTGAGGCTGAATAGAATGAACGTGGGTGGGCAGAGAGGACAGTGAAAAGCAGGGATACTGAACGAATATTTCTGCTCAGTATTCACAAAAGAGGAGGGAAGTGCCTAATCCAATTAACAGAAGCACTCTTGATAGGGGGGTCGATCCCAGTCCTTTCACAGAAGAAAGCGTTCTGCAAGAACTCCTAAAACTGAAGGTGGACAAAGCAATGGGGCCTGATGGAATTCACCCCAGAATTCTAAAAGAATTAAGGGGAGAACTAGTGAAACCACTGACAACTCTTTTTAGTAAATCATGGGAGGATGGTGTGGTACCCGAGGACTGGAGGAAGGCGGATGTGATTCCCCTTCACAGAAATGGGACCAAGACAGAGGCAGGAAACTACAGACCTGTCAGTCTGACCTCTGTGGTAGGGAAAGTGATGGAGTCACTTCTGAAGGAAAGAATAGTTGAGTACCTAGAGGCCAGTGGGGCACAGGACCCAAGGCAGCATGGGTTCTAGCGGAAGGTCATATCAGACAGATCTAATAGATTTCTTTGACTGGGTGACCAAAGTAGTAGACCAGGGAGGGGCTGTGGACATGGTCTACCTAGACTTTAGCAAGGCATTTGACACAGTCCCACACAAAAGATTAATAGTCAAATTAACCAGCCTGGGAGTGGGTCCCAGGGTGGTAGCCTGGGTAAAACATTGGCTGGACAACAGGACACAGAAGGTAATTGTAAATGGAGTCCACTCTGAAGAAAGAGGGGTTACTAGTGGGGTGCCGCAGTGTTCAGTATTGGGTCCAGTCCTTTTTAATGTCTTCATCAGTGACATTGCAGAGGGACTGGAAGGAAAAGTATGCCTCTTTGCAGATGACACAAAGATCTGCAACAGGGTTGATACACAAGGAGGCGTGGAAAGGATGAGAAGGGACTTGGCAAGGTTGGAGGAATTGTAGAAATATGGCAGCTAGGATTCAATGCAAAGAAGTGCAAAATAATGCACCTGGGAAACAAGAACCATAGGGAAGAATACACAATGTGGGGAAGGTAGTAACAACAACAAAAAAGGAAAGGAAAGGGACCTGGGGGTAATCATATCAGATGACCTTAAGGTTAGTAAGCAATGTGAGAAGGCAGTAGGGAGGGCTGGGGTATACTGGGATGCACAGGGAGGGCATCAGCAGCAGAAAACAGGAAGTTGTTATCCCTCTGTACAGACAGTTGGTGAGACCCCATCTGGAGTACTGTGTCCAGTTCCGGAGACCCCATCTCCACAAGGACATAGACAAGATAGAGGCAGTCCAGAGGAGGGCAACTAAAATGGTGCAAGGTCTGCAAGAGAAGCCGTATGAGGAGAGACTAAAGGAGCTTAATATATATACCCTTGAGGAAAGAAGGGAGAGGGGGGACATGATAGAAACTTTAAGTACCTCAGTGGAATCAACAAAGTCCAAGAGGGTAGCATCTTTCAGAAAAGAGATGTGCAAGAACAAGGGACACAATTTAAAGATAGAGGAGGCGGTTCAGGGCAATGTGAGGAAGTATTATTTCACAGAGAGGTAGTGGATGCATGGAACAGCCTTCCTGAGGAGGTTGTGGGGTCTAAAACTGTGGGAGAATTCATGAATGCATGGGACAGACATAAGGCAATTCTTGTGGGGGGTAGGAAGAAATAGGCTGTTGGTTAACTAGGATCTGCGGCCTATCCTGTAGGTAGGGAAATGGGCAGACTAGGTGGACCAAGGGGTCCTTATCTGCCGACAAAGTCTATGTTTCTATGTTTCTATGTTAAGAAGGGAAGAGTCACAGTTATTTGAGTGGTACTCATCCGGCAATAGATAGGGGCTGAGACCCAAGGGATAGTAGCTTGAGGAACTGGGTCATCTGGCAGGAGGGAATGTAGGGGTAGGTCAGGGGTGTGTTTCTATGTAGGGTCGCCAGATGTTCAGATAGAGTGATAGCTTCCCTGCTGCCCCTTGCACCACTTTTGCATAGTGAGCTATCAGTACCAGGAGATTCTTATACTTACGTAGTGTGGGGAGGGGGTCAAGGTCTCTCCAGTGGTGGAGTATGCCCCACTTGGATGATTCTACAACATGACTGATCCAGTGGAGTTGAGTAGAAGAAAAAATGACAGGTGCAGGTTCTAGGCCTAGTAGTGTCAAGTATGGGTCTTTCAGTCATGGGGGTAGGGGGGTGGCAGCGTTCTACAAAAGGCCCAGACATCTGTCCAATATTCAGCTAGGACTGGGCATGATCATATAATGTGGAACAGGGAGGCTTGTGGAGAATTACATCTCCAACAATCACTAGTAGGAGACAGGCCAGCTCTATAGAGCCATTGGATGGTCCGATAATCACTATTCAGTAGTTTGTGTTGTGTGGTCTTGGCCTGGAGCTCCCTGTTTGCCACGTATAGATACATAGATACACAGATACATAGATACTGATGGCAGATAAGGGCCTTTGGCCCACCCAGTCTGCCCATTTGCACATGTAACTTTGCTTTTTCAAGCTTCTCTAGAACTGGGTTCTCCCCTTCCCCGACTACCAGGATCCCCCTATGCCTATCCCATGCATTCTTAAATCCTGTAATTGTTTCAGCTTCCACCGCCTCCAACGGTGGGGCATTTCATTTGTCCACCACCCTCTCCGTGAAGAAATATTTCCTCGCATTCCCTTTGAACCTCCCTCCCTCCCTCCAGTTTCATCCCATGTCCCCTAGTCTTGGAACCTCTTTTCTGATGAAAAATTGTGTTTTCCTGCCCCATATTCCTTACCGTGAGGTACTTATGTGTCTCAGTAATATCCCCCCCTCTCCCTCCTTTCCTCCAGGGAGTACATATTTAAGTCCTTCAGCCTGTAATGATAGGTTTTATGATGTAATCCTTGCGCCATCTTGGTTGCCCTCCTCTGGACTGCCTCCACCCTATGTCCTTACGTAGGTAAGACCTCCAGAACTGGACACTATACTCTAGGTGTGACCTCACTAATGTTTTGTATAGTGGCATTATGACCTCCCTTTTCCTGCTGGTGATCCCTCTGCCTATTGCATCCTAGCATCCTGTTTGATTTCCATGCTGCCTTGTTGCACTGACTGAGGTCATCAGAGATGATAACCCCCAGGTCCCTTTCCTGCTTGGAGCATTCTTTATCCTCCTCTCCCAGATGATATGTTGTTCCAGGGTTTTTGTGCCCAATGTGCATTATTTTGCATTTTTGTTTGTAAAATCTCAACTGCCACATCCTTGACCAGTCCTCAAGCTTCTGCAGATCTCTTCTTATTCTATCCACTCTCTCCAGCATGTCCACCCTGTTACAGAGCTTTGTGTCATCATCAAACAGGCAAATTCTCCCCTCTGGGTCTTCTGTAATGTCACTGATAAAGATGTTAAAGAGGACTGGAACCAGCACTGATCCCTATGGCACCCCACTGGTCACCCTTCCCTCTGTGGAGTGACAGCCATGTACCACCACCCTCTGTGTCCTGCATTTGAGCCAGTTTCCACCCATCGCACCACCGTCCTACCCACTCTCATTTTTTCCAGCTTGTTTAACAGCCTTCTATGTGGCACAGTGTCAAAGGCCTTGCTGAAGTCCAGGTAGGCCACGTCCACTGCCCCCTTCCCCAATCCACCTCATTTGTCACCCAGTCGAAAAATTCAAAGTGGTTAATCTGGCACAACCTTCCCTCAGTAAAACCATGCTGCCTCAGGTTTCTGTAGACCATTGGCAACCAAATGTTTCACTATTCTTTCCTTCAGTAGTTTTTCCATTATCTTCCCCACTACCAAGGTCAGGCTGACTGGTCTGTAGTTCCCTGCTTCCTCTCTGTTCCCACTTTTGTATAAGGGGACTACATCAGCTGTCCTTCAGTCCTTGGGTACCTCTCCTGTTTCCAGTGATCGGCTTAACAGGGTCACCAGTGGTTCAGCCTTCACCTCCCTTAGCTCCCTCAGCACTCTAGGATTTACCCTATCTGGCCCATAGCTTTTTCAATTCTTATTCCTTCCAGCTCCTTTAGGACCCTTTACCATGGAAAGGGACTTGTATCTATTTCCATGCTCTTCCTACCCTTTCTACTCCCTTCTGGTCCATTACCCGCCCACTTCTCTGCAAAGACAGAGCAGAAATGTCTGTTCAATATGCCTGCTTTCCTGTTGTCATCCTCCACTCTGTTTCCACCCTCCCCCTTCAGCCTCACTATCCCTCCCTTTGCCTTCCTTTTTTCACTTACATACCTGTAAAAGATGCTGTCCCCCCATCCACTGATTTTGCAATGCGCTCCTCTGTCTGTGCTTTGGTTTCCCTTACTGCCCTCCCTGCCTCCCTTTGCTTCTCCTGGTACCTCTCCCTGTCCCCTTCTGACAGTGTCTTTTTGTATTGTTTGAATGAGATTGTTTTGGCTTTCATGTCTTCCACTACCTCCTTGGAATACCATACTGGTCTCCTCTTCCTCTTCCCCTTACTAACATTTTGCTAGTAGTCGGGGGGGGGGGGTGCAGTATCAGCATCTAATTTTGTTGAAAGTTTGAACACCAATGATTTGGGTTTAAAATTTACATGTGCTATTGATTTTAATAAGACTACCTTTTTGGATCTCATTTTGGAAGGGATAGAGGGCAAATGGACTACTTCTTCAGTATTCAGAAAACCTGCCTCAGGCAATATACTGCTTCATACAGAAAGTGCGCACCCCAAGCGTGTTACATGGGGGATTCCATATGGGCAATTTCTGAGAATCAGGAGGGATTGTTCAAATCTGAGTGATTTTGAGAAACAAGGGGGTGAGCTAAAAATAAGATTATTACAAAGAGGGTACTCTGAGAAAACAGTTGAGCAAGCCTTCTCTAGACCCAGAAATTTAGACGGAAACAGTTTGCTGGTTCCTAAAAGAAAAGATAAAAATGCTGAACAACCAGTTACTTTTGTGACAGGGTTCAACAGAACTGCAAATAAGATCTCTGACATTGTGTTAAAATACTGGCATGTCCTTAAGGGAGACCTTCTTTTAAGTAAGGCAGTGGGAGAAAAACCCAGAATCGCGTACAGAAGGGGAAACATTTAGGTGATAATCTTACAAGAAGTTACAATGAAAAAGAACTCACAGCTCTAAGACCAAATTGGATGCCACCTAAACATGCTGGGTGTTTTCGCTGTGGTTGATGCAGTATATGTCGCTATAATTACTGTCGATCAATTTTTTAAATGAGTTTAACAAGTTGATATTTGGCGTAATAACCAGTCAGTTATTACGGCATTCATGCGCTGTGTCAGTCAAAAGGGAGCGCTCCTTCATTGGCTCCATGTCTGTGTGAAGGCGGTCTAAATAGTCCATAAAACATGGCAGCTCCGTTGCTAGCGAGGAACCGCCACAACCATCCTCTCACCTTCTGATAATTTTTTTTTTTTTACATCTGGTTGATCCTATGTTGAATCATACCGTGATTTTTCTATTTTTAAGTAACTGGTTGATCCTGCAGTTTGGCAGCCAGCTCCAGATGCCACACACACACACACGCTGTCAGCATGAATGGGTTGAGTCCATGGCTAACTGCTTTTTAGAGAGGGAAGCTCGAGCGCAATTACGATCGCGATTTGAACTGTAACTTAGAGGGATAAAATGAATTTAAGTGGGAACATAAGAAGCTGTAGGTTCCTGTGCTGTGTTCAGGCTGCTGCGGGTATGAGGAAGAGGGAATGGGGACACTGTACAGCTGGGGAATATGGAAGGTTGGGAGCTGCTGCCATTTAGTAGTGGGCTGCTGCTGCAAAGGGGAGGCTGCTGATGCTGTATGTAGGGGTGCCTGCTGCTGCATTTAAGATTGTGAGTGCCGGATTGCTGGAGTAGGTGCGGTGGGGAGGTTACTGAGGGAGAGAGAGAGAGAGGGAGTGTGTGTGTGTGACAGCAATAGGGTTGGAAAAAAAAATTGCACACCAGCAAATTATATAAAATAAAAGATGGGGAAGTGTGATATGAAAATTTAATTCAAACCCTCTGTGTGGGATGCTTTGATAAACCCCTCGGGCGTTTATGTAGTATCCCACACCTCGGGTGTGAATTAAATTCTCATATCACACACTTCCTCATCCATTATTCTCTATTTAGTATCCAGGGTGAGAATTTTTCCCAGCCCCTTCGTCAAAAACAAGTGAAGATCACTGAGTTTATTAACTGTTAAACCAGTTTTGTGATGCATATTGTTAAATGTACATGTCCCATGTTTTATGTGGGTAGAACAAAGCAAGCATTGAAAGAAAGAATGCAGGAGCATATATACACTATTACTAGACCTGAACCAAATACTACACTTTGCAGATATTCATAATACAAATTCTGCAGATTTTGAATATATGGGCATTGTCCACATAACAGTGAACCCCAGAGGGGGGATAGAATAGGAAGACTATCCAGATGTGAGGCAAAATGGATTTATCTGCTAAAGGCTTTGATTCCCAAAGGTCTGAATGACTGTTTAGATATCACCCCCTTCTATAATGTGGGTTTACACAGAAAAAGCAATCTGTTTCTGGGACAGCAACATTTGTTATTTATGTTTTTAGCCATGAGGATTTTTGTAGGCTGTCACCCCCCCCCCCCTTCTATCTTTCTCTTTTGACCTTTTCTGATTTGGTATATTAAGAGTAGTTTACTGTTTAGTAGTTGGAGACTTTAAATATATAATCTTATACGTGTTATTTATATGCTTTCTGCACCTACTTGTTTGTTGCAAAAAATATCTTTTAGAAGAATTTCCAAGGAGCTATATATGTGCCTGTTGTAGGTCTTAGTTTTAGACCTGCTTTTCTTTTTCCTTCTCTTCTTTGTTTCTCTTTTTCCTCTTCTTTCCTCCACCCTTTTCCCTCCTTCTCTTCCGCCTCCCCTTCATATTTATATTTGCACTACTGCTTTATCCAGTGTGGTTTACCAGCGTCCATTTGATTTATTAAATAATGTTTCTAACACATACAGGGTAGATAATGAAATGTTGCACATTAAGATCTTACCACCTGCTGGGAGTGCATTTGGAAATGTTTGAAATTATATAAACTGTTTTTTATGTGTGTTGCACTTTAAGACTTGAAAGTAATGCCTTTGCATCCTTGGCCACACCCCCTGACAAAGTGTCACAAGAAGACCTGAAGCACTGGGGTTAGTGCTGTGGACTCTGGCATTTGCTGAATACACATTTCTGTGTTGCTTTATTTTCTTTTGATTTATTGCTTCATATTTATTGCTTTATTTGTTGAATGCTTTTGTGAGGGCCGCCACTCCTGCTGATGTTTGTGTAAGTCTGTTCCTGTGGCAGGCACCCGCTGGATCTTCAGGATGCTGTTTGACTGTTTCTTGATCTGTTTTATGCATAGTTGTGTTGCCCTTGTCATCCCTGTTTTGAATACTGCCCACTGTTCTTCCACCCCTAATTCTCTCCCTACTCCAGCTAGTGCCTCTTTCAGTCATTTTCTGATTTGCCCCAAATCTGCCCTGCTAAAGTTCAGGATACCCATTTTTGTGTGGCTGTATTCTGCCCCTTCAGTTATGTCAAACTACATTGACCGGTGGGCACTGTTTCCCAGGTGCTCCCCCACTGTGACCCCTGTCACACTGTCTGCATTTTTGAGCACCAGGTCCAGTAGTGCCTTCTGCTGTGTGGGTTCTGTGACCAGTTGTTTAATGAAGGCTCCCTGAAGGGAGTCCTGGATGAATCTGCTTCTGGCCAATATCACTGCTTGGAGGCTCCAGTCCACATCTGGATTGTTGAAGTCTCCAACCAGCACTACCTCCCCCTGTTCGCCATCCTTTGGATAGCTAGCATTATCTCCTTACACATCTCCTCCCCCGGGCTGGAGGTCTGTAGATTACTCCCATGTGGATGACTGCACCCTGCTTTCCTTTCAAGCTTAACCCACATTACCACCCCCTGTTCCCCTTGAATCTCTGTGGTCTTTATGTTATCTTTCACATAAAGTGCCACTCCTCCCCCCTTCCTGCCCTTCCTGTCCTTCATGAATAGATTGTAGGCTGGTATGGTCATAGCCCAGTCATGGTTATCATTACACAATGTCTCCATGATGGCCACAATGTCCAAGTCTGACTGTGCCATGGCTCCCTCCAGGTCCTCCATCTTGTTACTGAGGCTCTGGGCATTGGTGCACATGGCTTTCATTGATGTGACTTCCCTCCCGTTCTGCTGCCCTAAGCATCACCCCCCCTCTTCCTGAGCATTATTTTTCCCTCATCCTCCCTGCCTCCTGCCCTTATGCTGTATTCTTCCCTCTGTCTGTCTATCCACTCCTTGGTCACTTGTATAGTGCATGCGTAGTGCATGTGCTCATGTGGTGGGTATGCCTGTGACCAGACTGTGTCCCAGTCCAGAAGGGTTATAGGAGCATCCAGTTCCATGGTTTGCTTGTTCCTTGGACCCACAGAGTCCATAGTGGTGCTTCCCTGTCCATAAGCTGTTTCAGCTTACCTGCTAGGTGTTGGGGTGATGTCAGAGTGTCCACCCATCTGTCATTAGTGGATGAGGAAGGGATTGTATGGTTGGATGGTTCCTTGGTATGCAGAAATTCTCTGAGTTGGAGGTATGTCATGAAGTGTGTTCTCGGTAGGTAGCACTTGATCTGGAGGTCTTCAAAGGATCACAAGACACCAGTTAGGGGATGGTATAGGTCTCCCTATGTCTTGACGCCTTGAACTGCACATGATTCCCAGTATCTTGGGGACCCTTCAATAGTGAGAAGCAGGCTGTGCCACAAGGGCCTGGAGCTGGAAATGTTGGCTTTCCAGCCCAGTTGTCTGCAGTGTTTGAGCCACATCTGTCTGGTGTGTTTGGCACATGGGGAAATGCTAGGTTAAATGTTCCAGTTGGGAGAGATGATGGTAATTGGTTCAGGAAGCCCTCCTGTGCCATTTCTACTGCAAGCCAGCACGGAGGACACATGGTTAGGGGTTGGCCTATAACAGGAGATCACCTGTCTAAGAAGTACAAAGTCAGGCATGGACTTTAGATTCGGGAGACCAAAGTTCCCCTTACTCCAGTGGAACGGCAGAATGGATAGTTTGTTCGGGGCCTTCCCTGTCAGATAAAGGAAGACAATTTTGAGGACAGTTTTCTGAAAAATGAGCTTGGTTTTTGTACTGGCAGATTAGAGAGGATGTACTGTAGATTGGGTAGGGTTATGCATTTAAGTGCATTCACTCTGCCTCATGTAGAAAGTAACAGATTGCTCCAATGCTGAGTGTTGGTGTCCACTTCATCTAGCATAACTCTAGTATTAGCAGCTATAGTGGCCAGATTGTAGGTCAGAGATGCACTCCTAGGCATACTACGCCCTCTGGGGCTCCTTGGTATGGAAAGTTGAGGAAAAGTTGCTGGATGCAGGCCTGATTAAGATGCATAACTTAGGATTTTGCCCTGTTCAGTTTATAGCCAGATAGAACTGGGAATTCCTGTATGATGGTTTCCAAAGCTTGTGGGGAATTTGGGTGTCAGAAAAGAACAGTGTGATATCATCTGTAAACAGTAATTTAGTGGGTGCCCCTATCATGGCTATGGTCACAAAAGATGGGGAAGCATGAATTTTGAGGGCAAGTGGCTTCACTGCTAAGAGAAAAAGGTAGGGTGATAGGGGGCACCTCTGTCTGGTGCCAGTCCCTAAGAGGGAGGCTGACGAGACTACAGAGTTAGTAAGGACAGAGGCTGAGTGGTTGGTATAGAGGAGAGAGATCAGTGAAACAAATTGTGGCTCAAAACCAAACCTGTCCATGGCATCAAAAAGATATGCCCACGCCACCCTGTTGAATGTTTTCTTGGCACCTAGAGACAGGGTGGCAGTGGGCAGTTGGCAGGTCTGGCCTCCCACAAGAGATCCAGGGTTCAAAGAGTATTGTCTGTCCTGAGATGTCTAAGGACAAACCCCACCTGGCCTGGATGAGTGAGGGAACCCATGGTAAAAGTGGGAAGATTGGGTGGACCCAGCGGCCCTTATCTGCCGTCAGTTTCTATGTTTCTATGATGTCATTGAGTCAACTGGTGAGGACCTTCATGAAGATATTGGCATTCACATTGATGAGTGAGAGTGCACAGAACTGTGAGCAAAGAACACTGACTTTCCCTTTTTTAGGGATAAGAGTAATCAAAGCCTGCTGAAAGGAGGCTGGCAGGCTCCCAATCATTTCACAGACCTCGTTAAATACCTTGGCCAATTTAAGGGCCAAAATCTCCACAAAAGCTCCATAAAAGTCTCTAAGGTACCCATCCAGCCTGGGAGACTTTCCCCAGAGCATACTCAAGATCGTCTCTTGCACCTCTTGGTCCATGATAGGTGCAATAAGGACTTGGTTTGTATGAAAGGACACTTGTGGAAGGGTAAGGTCATGGAATAAAAAGAAATGCTGGTCAGTTGAGGGGGATGCTTCTGAAGCATACAGGGTTTGGTAGTAGTTTATTTATTTATTAATTGAAATGTTTCACTAGGAAGGCACACTGAACAACAAGTTGCTCGTTTAATGGTGCGACCGGGGAGAGGGGTACACTGAGGATGAGAGAACAGAGATTAAACTAAAAATAGATGGTAAGAACAGTTACAATTAAGTAGGATGGATATATATGATGTAATACAACAGTTAGTGCACAGTACAGCCATTATTGCTTGTAAAAATCAATACAACCAATAGGAATTACAAAAATAAGATATAATAAGACAGATGGTATAACAATGTGACAATACAATCATAGTGCAAAACGTTCCAAGTGCTAGGCTCAAAAGTAGTAACAAGTGCAATTGGGAGAGTAGGGAGAGAAGTAGCTGAGAGGTCATGAGAAAGGTGTAGAGGAAAGGGAGGAGAGGGGGGGGAAGGAAGACCGTCAATACCTACTTCCCCTTCAGGATGTTGAGAACCCAGCAAGGGGGACAGGGAGCTGGCAGCAGGATCAATGTGTAAAGGAATTAAGGAGGATTAAAGCAGAATGCCAAAACCTATTTCCCTGCTAGATGTTGAACCCTATAAGGGTGACAGGGAGCTAGCAAGCAGGAGTAAAGTTACGAGGAAATTAAGGAGAATTAAAGCAGGAACAGCTGGAAGAGGGAAAATTATGAAGTGCAGTACTGAGGGAATAGGTGGAAGAAGAGTGATGTATTTGTGTATGTGGGGGGGGGGAGTTCCAGATTTTAAGGAAGCGATGGGAAAATCCTGACTGGCCGATGAGGGTAGAGTGGCGTGGGACCATCAAGGAGCATGTGTCACTAGGTCTGAGGGAATGGGAGGTTTGGAGAGGGGTAGAAAGGGAAGATAATAGGTAAGGAGGGAGTTCACCAAGCCAGAATTTGGAGGTCAGTTTGGCACACTGGGAGAGGTGCCTGTTAGACAGTGGGGGAAAGGCTAGGGTGTGATAGAGGTAACAGTGATGAGTACGAGAGGGGGAATCAAGGGCAAAGCAGCAGAAGGAGTTAAAGAGAGAGTCCGATTTGGTCAGGAAAGATTTGGGAGCAGCACTGTAGACTACATCACAATAGTCAAAAATGGGGAGTATCATCTTCTGGACAAGTTCACGCCACACAGTCAGCGGGATGAAACTATGGTTCCTGTACAAGGCACCAAGCTTGGATGCAGTTTCTTCAGGATGGCATTGACTTGTACAGAGAAGTTGAGGTGTTGGTCCAACCAAACCCCAAGACATCTAAATGAGGATGTGTCCTCAAGGGCTGTCCCATCAAGGATATGGAATGAGGGCAGGCCAATAAGCCTAGAGAGTCTCTACCTGGTGCCAACGACCATAGAGACTGTCTTCTTGGCATTTAGGAAGAGTTAGTGGGAGGCAAACCAGAGCTGAACCTGGTTGAAGTCATGCTGTAAGCTGGTTTCCACAGCAGCAGGGTTGTTGCCGGAGCTGTACAAGACAGTATCATCGGTGTACATATGGATGGAGGAGGTGGAGCAATCTGTAGGAAGGTCATTAATGAAGATGGAGAAAAGCAGGGGAGCTAGCACGGAACATTGAGGGACTCCAGTGTTGATATGGAGTGGAGGGGAAGTGGAAGCAGAGATTCTTAACGATTGAGTCCTACTGGTGAGGTAAGTTGTAAACCAGTTTATAGCAGATGATGCCAGGCCTGCTGCAGCAAGGGAAACAAGAAGCAGTGTATGGGAGACTGTGTCGAATGCTTTGGCTAGTTGGACAAAGATGGCTGAAGTAATCAGGCCATCGTCCATTCCAGTAAGAATGGAGTCATCGAGCCTGAGGAGGGAGGTGGTAGTAGAATGGTCCTTCAGAAAACCAGATTGGAATGGGGTGAAAAAGGAGGAGTCAGAAAGAAAGGAGGAAATTTGGGAGAGGACCAGGTGTTCTTGAAGTTTAGCAAGGGTAGGAAGGAGAGAGATGGGGTGATAGTTGCCAGAAGCGGAGGAGTCACAACCCTTGTGGAGTGGAAGGACAACAGCGTGTTTCCAGGAGGTAGGAACTTGAGCAGACATAAACGAGAGATTTAGATTAAGGAAACAGGGTAGGCAATAGCAGGAGCAGAGAGGTAGAGCAGTTTAGGATTGAGGTCGTCTGGTGAGGAGCATTTTGAAGGGTTAAGGGAGAGGAGGGCACTTAAAGCTTCATTGGGGGAGATGGTGGAGAAGGGAGGGGTGTCTGACACAGGATGAGGAGGTAGGCATGGGGAGAGGGGGTAGGTGGGGAGGAAGGGAGCTTTGAAGAGAAGTGGCACAAGAGATGTAGTAGGTGTTGAATTCATTGGCCACCAAGCAGGGGTCAGATACCAGGGAATTGTTTATTTTGAGAATTGGGGGTGGAGGAGGGAAGGAGGGGAGAAGAGGGCATGGACCACTCGCCAGAATTTGGAGGGGGTATTTATATTTGAGAGGAATGAGGATTTAAAATACTCAGACTTTGCCAATCTGGTAGCTTTGGTACATGAGTTACGGAGCATTCTGTATGTGGCGTGGTCGCTGGGCAGTTTAGAAGTTTTGTGTTTTTTTTCAGGCTCTGTCATGCTCCCTTAGGCAGGCCAGTAATTTGGGGGTAACCCAGGGGAGATGTAACCCACAAACTCTGGTCTACCTAAAGGAAGCGAATGTGTTCCAGAAGGAGATGAATTTTGCCTTGAAGTAAGCAAGGGCATGGTAGATGGAAGTGGCAGAGGAGAGAGGGGCTCAGTCAGTGCAGGCAAGTTCAGATTGGAGTGGGGCAAGATCCAAGGATTTAATGGAGCGTAGCTGAATGATTTTGTGAGGGGCTTGGGTTGATGGACCTTGTGAACCAGGAAGATGAGGTTGTAGTCGCTAAGGGCATCTGGGAGGATACCCGACTTGATAACACGGTGAGGATGAGTAGTGAGTGCCCAGTCAAGCAGGGTGTGATTTTGCATTTTATGATTTGGATGGGTTGGCTGAAGGATAAGTCGAGTGAGGCTGAGTGCAGCAATATCATTCTGTGTCTTACTCGACTTGGGAGGCAACCAGTTTATGTTGAAATCACCCAATATGAACAGCTCACCAGACTGTGAGATGGAGGTAATGGAGGATATAAGTTCAGCCATGACTGAAGGGTGGGTACTAGGATGACAGTAGATGCTAGCCATGAAAATTGGGACAGCGAAAGGAAGTGTTATATGGGTGACTAGGGCCTCGTAGGTTGCTGGGACGGAAGAGGAAAGAATAGTTGTAAATTGCAATATTGTAGTATTTGTATTTATTTATTTTACCAGGAAAAACGCTCCATTGAGCAACGCTCATTTACGAAGAGGTCCTGGTTAGGACCGATGACAATACTGAAGATAAAATGACAGATTACAGGATATAGTACATATAATACAGAGTTAAAATTAATTCATAATACAGGTCAGGAGGTATACTCTAATACAGAGACTAGCACAATAGGAGCAGTTTGATACTGGTTTTGTTGAAGGGAAAAAGGAACAAAATCCAATGTTTCATAAACTGTAATACATAGTTTATATACTTTTCTAATAGCAAACACATTTGCCAACACAGAATTGATCAAGAAGGGCCTGAAAATAACGGGGGCTAACTGGGGAATTCAATTTAAGTGATTTCTGAAGGGCATTCCAAGCCCTGGGGCAGTCCAGCTAAAGGCCATCTTACCAAATTTTGAAAAGTGCCTAGGGACATCAAGCAGGGTAGCACTGTTCTTTCTTAGGTTATATAACTCCATGGATCTGCAAAGGAGACTAGATATGTATGTTGGTGAGGAATTCTGCTGCATCGCTTTAAAGGCTCAATAATTTAGATTCCATCCTGAGCCTTCTGATTTCAAGTGAAGACCATCCCACTTCCTTGTATAGAAGACAATGATGGGTTTTACCCTGTAAATCAGTGACGAACTGGAGTGCTGTATGGTGGATCACATCCAGTTTAACCAAATTAGAAGCAGTGACACTTCTATATATAATATCATCATAGTCTAGCAGGGGAAAAAATGTCACCTGAACAAATCTTACTGCTGAAATTCCTTATTAGTGAGACAAGGAGAGGGGGCTGAAGTGCCCTGCCCTGTCTAAATCGGGAGAAGTATTTTTTCAACTTCTCTTGCCTTCAGTCTGTGGGCCAAAGCTTCCCAGGCTGTTCTTCCACATCCCAATAGGTCTGATTCAGCCAGAACAGGGCACACCCAGTTTTGTGATATAGGGATTCCTGTAGTGCAGCCCAGGCTTCAGTAATCTGAAGTCAGAGAGCTGGGCATAAATGAAGAACAGCCAGATAGTAAGACTCCAGTTTTTTTCAGGTCTTTTTCTCTTTTACACATCAAGGCGTCTCTTCCTTTATGAAGCTGAGAGGTGTGGGTGGTTAATCTTCCGGTGACCACTGCCTTTATCACTTCCAGGAGGGTTGCTGCTGAGACCTCTGGGGTCTCATTAAGGGAAAAAGTATTGCAGCAGCTCTTTTTCCAGCCAGGCTTGAAAAATGTTCCTGCTGCAAGAGGGAGGTATTGGAAGATCATTTATTCTGAGGTCCAGTCAGTCTACCCCAAGCAAGGGAGAGAATGACCAGGGTGTGGTCAGAGATTAGAATATTACCCAGGGTAGTCCACCTCCCCCCATGCCCTGGAGACCAGTCCTTGAGAAATGAATATAACATACATCTAGTTGGCTGTATGTTTCATGAACTGTGGAATAATATGAAAAGTCTAATAAAGCTGGGTACAGGGTTCGCCAGATGTCTCTGAGGCCTACCCTGCTAAATGCAGAGGAAACATGGGCTGCTATGGTGGCTTCCCCTTTATAGCCAGGCCTGTATGGCCCTGAGAGGGGGAGAGAGCCAAATTCAGGTTTCCTCCATGATAGTACCATCTGGATTTGAGGGAAGCTGGATTGTGGAGAAGGTGGCTCAGGAACAGTGGACAGAACTCCAAAGTGTAAAAGTGTGCAGACAATTGGAGAAGCTGAGCTGCAGATGTCCTAGAAGAACCACACAGATCCCCAAAATATTGGATTTTTTTCAAGATTATTAGTAAAATGAAAGCAAAAGGAGTAGCACCTCCCCTCCCACCCTTACTGGTGCCTAATGTTTCGCATCACTACCTCACACTTTTTCAAAGGCTCGGTGCAAAAGTACAAGGTAGTGATGCGAAAGGTCAGGCACCAGTAAAGGGGGGGCAGGGTGCTACTCTATAGCTTTCGTTTTAATAATAAAGTCTTGAAAAAACTCCAATATTGTGGGGATCTGTGCAGTTCTGCAAGGATATCTGCAGCTTAACTTCTCTAATCATCTGTATTTGGGGGGAACGCTCCCTAAGGACTTGGTCAAAGAGAACTATTTCTGGGGTACTTTGGACATATATACTGCCCAGTACTTCTGATCCCCCATGGTAAGTGTCCTCTACAATGAGGATCCGATCTGCATCATCTTGGAATTCCATATGCATCCCCAACTGGAGACCCTTCCTGCAGAGGATAGCCACCCTCTGCTGCTTGGAAGTGTAAGCATTATTTATTTAGTTAGTTTTTGTTGACTGGGTAAGTGCACTAGACAAATCCTGCCTATTTTCAGGCACGACCCCAGGAAGGGGGATACAGATGAATGCCAACTGACTTTGAACCAGATGAAACTGTTGGTGGTATTTTTAGTGAATGAGGGAAATTTGGCCAGCATACCGGGGAAATTCCCCTACTCTTTTTGATAAGTGCCATGGGATCTTTAACATCCACCTGAACTACCACCAATTCAGGCAGATGGGACCTCAGTTTAACGTCTCATCTGAAAGACGGCACCTCACAAGTGCAGCACCCCTCTCATGCTGCACTACAGTATCAGTACTGGGATAGTAACCCAAGTGCCAGATGTGGGAACTGAACCCACAGCCCTCTGATCTCCTGGCCCCAGAGGTGAGTGTGCTACCTACTGAGCCACTGACACTGATTATGGTAGGAGGCACCCACCCAAGAGCAGCATGGGGGGCCTCCACCTTCGCTAAGTGTTCCTCCTGAAGGAGGACTATATCACACTGCATGGACTTCAGTTGTAGCAAAACTTTTCTTTGTTAGAGAGGGCAGTTAAGACCTGTTGTGTTACAAGAAATAGTTTTTAAACTATCAAAGGCAGTAATCTGCTTTGTAACAGTGCAGCAGCTAGATGTAGGAAATAACCCCACCAAATCCCTCACCCTCAGCCAGACGACCACCCCTAAGACACAAATATATAACCACACACTACTATGCTGTACCATAAACATTTAAAACTTCTTTATTGTAGCCCTCACTTGGTGTGATATAAAAATAACTCAAAACAAGTCAAGGCAGTCACAACTATGTACAGAGACTAGTACCAGGAAATCAGGAAACTAAAAATACTGGCTTGATGAGCGAGTCCTCTGGCTGAGGCAACCAGCTGCTACCACTACCTGATAACAAAGATGGATTTAAGCTGTGGCTCACACAGAACCTGGGCTAAGCAGAGAAGGAGCACTCCTGCTAGCCCCTGGAATATGCCTCCTGACTTAATGAGGCAAGATGTGGGAAGCCCATTGATAGCAATGTTAGGGAGATGGCGTGATCAGGTCATTGAGGTAGCAAGCCCTCTTTGTTCTTGCTGGCTGCACTGTAGTCCTGCAGTGCATTGATGTATTCATAACCAGGAAAGGAAATGGGCCTAGCACTGTGAGCAGAGGTCCCTGTAGGTTATCGGGGGAAACTGCTGTGACCTAGAGACCAGTACCAGGATCCAGATAGGAACTGTGAAGTGTGCTGACCCTTAAGGGGAGCGAGGTGCTGGTAGCTGAGCATGGATACTAACCAGAAAGAGAAAAATGTACCTGTAAAACCTCAAATACATCTCATGTAGGTAACCCAGTATTTAACAGCAAAACTAGCTGAACAATCAGAAAGTCCAACTGGAGAACTGTAAATAGATTGTCCCATTCTGAGCTGCCAGGGGCAAAGAGGCTGGTACAGCTCTTCTGATTCTGTGTCATTTCTAATAGTCTCTTTTAATCCAGAAGTGTTCACAGTACAGAGAGAAGGTCAGGTTTCTAGTCCCCCTTGGAGCTGGAGTTCATTATGGGAGGGATACGAGGTGGCAGTTGGAGAGGGTCTGGGGCTCATGTCAGTGCACTGCTGCAGGTACAGCAGTTACAGAATGGCAGTGCCTCATGGCAACTGGTCCCGAAGGGAACTATGCAGCAGAGCAGATGGCAGTGCAGGGGAGATTTGCAATCAGAGAGCTAGCATTGCTGAAAAAGTCCAGTGCAGCCCTAGTTCTCCCATGTCAAACAGACAAATGCACTTACAGTTTAGGGTGCAGCATCTTGTCCTGGTGGGTGCTGTGCATCCCTGTCCATGCCTCCAGCAAGGACATCAGGAAGGGCTGCAGCTGCTCGGGGGGATCTTGCTCACACTAGGGCAGGCTGGAAAAAGTTGTCGGCTTTTTCTAGGCTCTAAAAATGGTGAGTCTGGCCCTGGAAATTTACTGCAAGTATAGCAGGGTAGAGGAGAGAGTACTGGATTCCCCTGTTGTAGAGGCCCATCTTCACCTTGTCAGAGGCCTGCTGCTTGTCCAGGACTCCATGAGGATAGTCAGGATAAAAGGAGACTTTTTGATTTACCACTTAAATGTCCATCATTTCTCTTGCTACCTTAATTTCCTTGTCCAGAAAACTTAAAGGTTTAAAGATCAAAGGTGAGGTTTTGCTGTAGAGGTCATCTTGGCTCTCTGAATGCGGTGGGCTTGCCCTATTTCAAAATCAAACACACTGCTGGGTCAGGACCAAGCCACACCGGGAGGCTGGAGTGGAAATATTGCATTGGGTCCTTCCTCTCGAAACCCTCTTGCAGCCCGATAATTCTGAGGTTCTTTCTACAGCCTCTCGCCTCTAAATCTTCCATTTTGGTTGTGAGCCACTTGATATGTGCCTCTCCAGCTTGCAGTCATTGGTCACGGGCAGTCTGAGTTTTGTGACCACAGTGGTCTGTGTTTTGGTGGTGGAGACTCGGACGGTGAGGGAGGCAAAGCTGACTTGGCCATCAGTCACTGTCTGCCTGGCCAGTTCCACACTGGCTGCGATTTGTTCCAGGAGTGTATTTTGATGAGTCAGGATCTGCTGTGAAGAAATCCGGGAGCCTTGTGAAGCGGATGTCTTTTCTTCGTTTCAGTGGTGATCAAGGTGAGTCCGGAGTGCTGCGACTCGTGGGCATTACTCTCTTTTTTATACGTTGTCCTCAGGGCTACTGCAGTGATGAAGAAATCAAAAAACGAGGCTGGATTCCCATGGGGCTAACATGTAGCTGAGGAGTTAGGCAACCATGTTAGCCAGGCATTCACGTGACCTCCCGGAGCATCCAGTTTAACAGAAAGTGTCTCTAAGGAAGCCAGAAGCATGCCAATATGCGTAAAATGTATCAACACCTCTGATCAGAGCTGGCTGTACAACTGGCACTGATATACAGTATGGCCATGCATAGCCCTAAAGTAAGGGGCACACCCAAACGCATCAGGAATAGAAATGGCAGTCAATAACCTTCAACCTCCCTCCAGATGTAAATCAAAAGAGAATTAACTGCTGCAGTACAGACAGCGCTTCGAAGTGGGATGTATAACTGGGGGGGTAAATGGTAACATTTACTTACCAGTCACTTTTTTATGATCCAAGGTGATGGTGCAGAAACAACACCTTAAACATTTTTTATTTATTTATTTTAATCTTTGGTAACCAGGTAAGGCCCACTAGGCACAAGTGTCTGTTTTCAGGGGTGACCTGGGAGCACTGGCCGGTTAAGTGACTTACTCAGAGTCACACAGTATGCAAGTGGAGGTTGTGAGAATCAAACTCAGGTCTGGTCTGCTGGATGTATCAAGCACATTCACACCTTGTTCCTCTAACCTCTAGGTTATACTGCCAGCCCATAAAACAGCTATGGAGAAATAATAACTGAAAAAAAACTTAATACAACTTAGCATTGTACATTATTCCAGAAATGCCTTTTGAAACATACTCTGATTGTGTTTAGCCTTTTCTTAAACCTTTTTATCATGGGGGACCCAATGTTGTAATTGGGTGGAGGAGAGTTGCCTGGGATTGCACCTCATAGTTCTGAACTGAGCCCCTGTAGCTCACATATCATTGTCCATATCATTGTCACTGACATCATTGGGAGGGGGCTCTTTTTAAAGGCAGGGGCAAATCGGGTCCACCATAACTCCCCAAACTCAAAAAGTGTTATCTGAGGCATGATGTAGTAGTAAATCCCATTCCAATAAACACTGATTTCTTAAAAATTGGTAACTCTTTGAAACACTGGACAAACTGCTTCCTGTACTCTAGGGATCCCTGCACCTTTTCCATCCCTCATCCCTGCTGGGCAACCAGTCATTTCCTATAATCTCCCATCACTTTGGAACCAACTACCCTCTACCCTCTGCTTCACTGCCTCCTGTGGCTCACTTAGGTATCAGCTGAAACTCCTTCCCTGACCCCCATTCCTGTTTTCCCTTTACTTGACTACTCCCCTTGCATTTGCCTCCCACCCCGGTATACGGGTGACTGAAACACCTTATATTGTTGCTTCTACCTTGGTTGCTCATTTTGCATTTCCTCCTGTCATTAATTTGTGTTCTCTGATTCTCTTTATTGTAACTGAGAATTGTGTCTGTGTTATGTATTTTGTACCCCTTATTCACTTCCCCAGGGAATGAGCCTCAACTGAGTATGCTTTTCTCAGTCACCAGTTTTCAAATAAATAAATAACTGGGCAGCAACCTGGCAATTTGCATATATTACCCATGGTGCCTTGCATTAGGGGTATGTGTAACTTTGTGTTTCTTGAAGAAGAACCTGGCTCTTTGCTTGTGTTGTTCCTACAGCATAAAACAGAACAGTTTAGCAGTTGCTCCTAATACAATGAAAATGTTTCACTAAGTAATACTTTTGCCCAGAAAGTGTACTCCTTACCTTGCTTTCAGAGTAAGATATGATTTTTCTAATTCTATAAGTCAGTTAATAAATTTATTAATGACATGTTCTATAACTTACCTTTCTTAGACAACACCACTTTTAAAGAGATATTCTGGAAAAGATGCTTAGAGTACACAAAGACTAAAACCCAGTTTAGCATGTTACAGTAACAAAACAAACTGTGACCTGACTGTTTTGTTTTATTGGTTGGTACTTGCGTCCCTGTTTGTTATGTCTGGCTGCATGTGCGTATATGTATATGTGTAAGTAAGTTTTTGTGTTTGCTTACGTATGTGTGCACATGTCTGTGTGTATGCATGTACTTATTTACGTACATATGTATGTACGTAAAGGTGTGTGTATGTATGTGCATATGTATGCATATATGTATGAGTATGCATGCATGTACGTATATATGCATGTATTTTATATATGTACATATGCACGCATGTGCTTGTGTGTATGTATTTGTATGTATATGTGTGTACTTAAGTATGCATGCATCTAGGTATATGTACAGATGTGACAGCCAGGATGCAATGCAGTAATGCTGCAGAATATCACAGAATGCTGCGGTTTACTGCAGGGGCCATTGTAAGTCAATGGCAATTAAGTGCTTTTGTCATGCAGGATTTTGTGATATGTCATTACTGCAAGTTATTGCTCTTCATCATGGCTGACCACACTGTATGCACATCTGTGTATACAATATGCATGTACTGTATGCACGTGTATATGTATGTATGCATGCAAGTAATTGTGTATGCATATGTTTATGAATGCATGCATGTATGTATAAGTATGTATGTTTGTGAGTATGTATATATTTATATGATTGTGGGTTTGTATGTATAGATGTATATATATATATATGTATATATATATATATATATATATGTGCATGTATGTACATGTTTATATAAGTATGTATGATTGAGTGCATGTGTGTATGTATATATGCATGTTTGTAATATGTATATATGTGTGTATGCATTCATATGTGTGCATGGATGTGTGTTTATTATGCAAGTATGTAAGTATACATATTTGCAGGTCGGTAAATATGCATATATGCATGTATGTGTTTATGTATGATTGTAAGTATACTTGTATGTAAATATGCATGTATGAGTGTATGTATACATGTGTATATGTATGTAAGTGTACATATACGTATGCATGTATGCAGTAAATATGTGTGTACATGTTTATGTACATAACTATAAATGTATGTAAGCATTATGCATATATGTGTCTGTGTGTATGTGTGCATATATGTATGTAAGTATACATTTATAAGTATGAATGTATGTATATATGCATATAAGTATGTATGTGTGTATGTACATATGTATGTATAAATGTAAGTATACATGCTTTATGTAAATATATAAGTGTGTATATGTAGGTATACATGCTTGTACATGTGTATTTATGGATGGATGCATGCATGTGTGTATGTATGTAAGTGTACATGTAAGTATGTACCATATGCATGCATATATGTATGTGTGTATATATATGTATGTATATAAGTATGCATGTTTGTGTGTATGCATGCATATATGTATGTATATGTGCATATATGTGTGTATTTATGTATGTGCATGTATGTAAGAAAGTATGTTAGTATAAAAGTATAATAGATGGATGATTGTGTGTGTGTGTGTGTGTGTGTGTTTGTATGTATGGAGTGAAATTGTTTTAACTATAAAACTCCACAGAGGAGGGGCTTCAACTAGCAAAACAATTACAGTTGTCATTAGTGAAACTCATTTAAACATCAACTCCAAAATAACTGAATTTGGTGCCACTATTTTCTTTACTATTCAGGACATCTATGTTTCTCAGGCTTTGCAAACTCCTTGTCATGAGGACATTATTTAATTTATTTATTGAATACTTCAGAGATTACCTGTGAGCACAAGCGTTTATTTACAAAGGGTCCGTGTCAAATACATAGTCACAAAAAACAATACCAGTACAAGCAGCAGTTCCCGTGGAGATGCAGTCAAATCAGGCTTCAAGTACTTAAGGCATAACAATTACATACTGTTTTGAAAAAATCTGATACAGATCATTGTACAAAAAGTCACAGGTCATGTACAGTGAGAAACTGAACAAAACTGTGTAACCGGCAGAATTACATTGGACTGCAAAGGAAGACTGCAAAGAGCTCTTAAATGTTTGCACTTCATGAGTTCAGTGTTCCGCCATCAGGTTTATTTACTCCATAAGTGCAGCACAGCAAAACAGATGAAAAGTGGCCAGGAGGACCACTGTCTTATGTTTCACTCACCCAAGTGATTTGATGAAGCTCACTTGGTTGAGTGAAACATAAGACAGTGGTCCTCCTGACCACTTTTCCTCTGTTTTGCTGTGCTGCACTTATGGAGTTAATAAACCTGATGGCATAACACTGAACTCATGAAGTGATTTCTTTTTTAACCAGTTTGAATAGCAGGGGTGAGTGCTCTCTATGACTGTTTCTTGGTATCCCTTATTTTCAGAAACACCACCACCCCAGTGCTTGCTCTCATCTGAAAATGGAATTTGTGTACTGTTAGCGGCTCTGACAGCAAATAACCATTTTCCCAGCTAAGTACACAGGAAAGGATGCTTAAGGGTATTCCTGGTCATGTTCCTAGTGTATTAATTGGAGAAGGCGCAGAAGCAATTTGTTAAAGCAGGGGTATTAGGCCCAAGAGCACCTTTTTGGCTAGCAAATAGATCTGGAGCTTTATTCTGCTGGGTAAAGGTGTCCAGTTAGTGAGTGCATAAAGGGTACAACTACGAGTGTGGTTATCTGCACCAAGCACAAAGTGACATGCCTTACTACAGATCAGCTTTAGTCTGTTTAAATTTAATAGCAAACCACACAGGAATCAGGTTTAACAACAACTTAGGTTATTACTTCTGCAATCCATGCGCACACATGGCTTCTGTATTAGGATTACATCATCACTGCTTACTACACTCTGCACACTACCCTCTAGTGCCACTGTTTCTCATTTACATGTGTAGAGTTCCCCCAAATGGTCCCCTAGTGCAACTAATTGCTTGCTTCAGGTTCCACTAACATATAGTACTGTTACATCCTTTCTTTTTTCAAATACATACCTCTATGTGAGATTTAAAACTATCACCCTTTTCAATGGTGCTAAATGATCTCTATCTGATATATAATGGCTTTTCCTATGTTTCAATATACAGTTTTGAATAGTATTTCTTCATCTCATAGCATATAGGTTTCATAATACAAGTTAAACATATTACATAGACCAAACGGTTCTGAGTCAATAGGTGCAGTTTAGTACCACACTACAGTCTGTTTACACATTGAGCTCGATTTTCAAAGATCCCTTAAAGTGACACAAGTTGCGTCACTCCAGGGATGTGGCAAACTGGGTTCACCAGGGACCCTGTACACGATTTCATACAAATCAGTGTCCCGGTGCCAGTCTCCCTGGGTTTGCCACAAGTCGACAGCTGTGCCAAACATTTGGCATACCTGCGGGAAACATAGAAACATAGAAGTTGACAGCAGATAAAGACTGCAAGGCCCATCCAGTCTGCACATTTTTTCTACCTTATGAATGTGCCACAGGCCTTTTCTCTGTCAATGGCCTATCTATTCATACTCATCTGTATTGAAACATAGAAACATAGAAACATAGAAGTTGACGGCAGATAAGGACAGCAAGGCCCATCCAGTCTGCCCATATTGCTCCCTTATGCCTATCCCATGCCTGTTTGAAGCCCTACACTGTATTCATATCCATCACTTCCTGATGTAGGCCGTCCCATGCATCCACCACCCTTTCTGTGAAAAAGAACTTCCTTATATTACCCCTTAATCGGCCTCCCTCTAATCTCATGCTGTGTCTTCTCGTCCTGCAATTTTTCTTATATTGAAACATGTTAGACTCTTTCACCTTGTTAATGCCCTTAAGGTGTTTGAATGTTTCAATCATATCACCTCTCTCCCTCCTTTTCTCTAGGGTATACATATTGAACTCCATTAGTCTGTCCTCCGATGTTTTCTGATGCAGTGCCTGCACCATTTTAGTTGCCCTTCTCGGGACTGCCTCCATTTTGTTAATGTCATTGTGCAGGTGTGGCCTCAAGTACTGCACGCAGTACTTCAGATGGGGTCTAACCAGTGTCTTGTAAAGAGGGATCATTACCTCCCTCTTTTTTTTTTCTTACCAATTATTTTACCAGGTGAGACACACTAAGCTGAAAGCTTGTTTGCAGGTGCAACCTGGGAGCACGAGGAAGTTAAGTGACTTGCTCAGGGTCACACAGTATGCAAGTGAGGGCTGTGGGATTCAAACCCAGGTCGCCAGATTTGCAGCTCAGAGCCTTAAACCACTGTGCCATACTGCCTGTTACGACTTGTGATACCGCTACTAATACAGCCCAACATCCCTCTAGCCTTATCTGCTGCTTTAGTGGTCTGCTTGGATGATTTCAGGTCATCTGTGATGATGATGATGTCCAAGTCTCTGTCTTCCCTTGTGATTGCCAGCAATTCCCCTCCCAACCTATAGGTAGCTTCATGGTTTCTCTTCTCTATGTGCATGCTCTTGCACTTTTTTGTGTTAAACCCCAGTTGCCACTCTTCCGACCATTTTGCCAGTTTATCCAGATCACTTCTCATTCTGCCCAGCCCATCTGGATCATCTACTCTGTTGCAGATCTTTGTGTCATCTGCAAACAGACAAACCTTACCTTCCAGGCATCTGCAATGTCACTGATGAAGATATTGAAGAAGATTGGCCCCAGGACTGATCCCTGAGGTACCCCACTTGTGATTTGCATCTCTTCTGACTATATACTGTTTACCACCACTCTCTGCTTTCTGCCCACCAACCAGTTTGCCACCCAGTTGAGCAACCTCTGACCCACCCTGAGCCTACTCAGCTTATTAATCAATCTTCTATGTGGAACAGTATCGAACGTTTTGCTGAAGTCAAGGTAGGCAACATCAGCTGCACCCCCTTGGTCCACCACTCTGGTTACCCAGTCAAAGAAATCTATGAGGTCAGTTTGACAGGACTTTCCTGTTGTAAACCCATGCTGTCTTGGATCCTGTGCTCCTATGGATTTTAGGTGTTGCACTATCCTTTCCTTAAGGAGTGCCTCCATAATCTTGCCCACTACTGAGGTAAGACTGACTGGTCTGTAGTTCCCTGCCTCCTCCCTGCTACCACTCTTTTGGAACAGGATCACATGAGCCCTTCTCCGGTCTTCTGGGATCTCTCCTGTGCTCACAGACTCACTTAACAGTTCTGATAATGGCTCTGCTGGTTCCACCCTTAGCTCCTTTAGTACCCTGGGATGTATGCCCTCAGGTCCTATTGCCTTGTCCACCCTGAGCTTAGCGAGCTCTTGTAGGATCCTTTCTTTTGTGAAGGGACTTGTGGACACCTCCTTCCCCCCTGTGTCCATGGTGCTGAGCTGTGGGCCTTGCCCTACCTTCTCTTCAGTAAATACTGAGCAGAAATATCTATTTAGGATAGATGCTTTTCCTTGGTCCTCCACCACACACTCTCCCTAATCCCCTTTGATCTTAGCAATACCCCCTCTGGACTTTCTCCTTTCACTAATGTATCTATAGAAAATCTTGTCCCCTTCTTTTACTGTTTGTGCTAGTGTTTCCCTCAGTTTGGGCCTTTGTCTGCCTTACTGCCTTCCCTGCTTCCCTTAGGGACATTTGGTATGCCTCCCTATCTTCGTCCCACTGCGTTCCCTTATATTTCCTGAAAGCCAGCCTTTTGGCTCTGATCTTTTCTTCTACTGTTTTTGAGAACCAAAGTGGTTTTCTCCTTCTTTTGTTCTTGCTTTTCTCCCTAACACTATTGGATGTTGCTTCAAGTATTGCATCCTTAATGCTTGCCTACTTTGCCTGTAAACCCTCACCTGTATTTCTTCTTGCCGTGGCTAGCTTAACTCTGTTGGTCATCTTATCAAAGTCAGCTCCTCTGAAGTTCCATATTTTTGCCTTGGAATGGGATGGTTTAGTTCTAGTGGCCAAATTGAACCATACCATGTGATGGTCACCTTCTACCTGGAGAGCTGTGTTGCAGGGATCCACCCCCCCCACCTGACCCAACACTAAAGGGGCCAGAATGGGGGGATGACTAGCCTGGACAGGAGGGGCCTTTGGGTAGAAGGGGCATGGGAGCTGGCAGGGGGAGTAGGGGTGACAGCTGTGCATTAATGGGAGTGCTGTGGTACCCAGTGGGTTGCATTTGCAATTGTATATATTTGCATATGGTGCTGTAATATGCATTATAAAATGGCAGGGTAAAATCCAGTAATCTGATTGGCTCTTATTTAAGTATAAAATATGGTTTATACATGGTTAAAAAAAGGACTGTTCAGCAGTAAAGAGTCTGGCACCCAGATCAATGGGCATTTGGAACACAGGCATTTCAGTTAGTCCCCTGAACAGCCAGAACTGATCTTCCACCACAAATATGGCTGCTACCTTTACACTGTGAAAAAAAATTCAACTGGGACCTAAAAATAAAACTACCTTAAATAAAAAATAAAACAAAACATCTAAATGTTGTTTCCCTGATTATCACACTCTCCTTACATACATAACAAAATTAGAAACAATAAGTATTGTTTATAGTTTTCACTACAACTGTTTCTTTGCTGACAATGAAAAATCCCCCTTCTATCTTTACCTGCTCATCAGGGAACTCTCTTCTTCTTGATCTGACAGTGAGATAATTGAGTCTCTGGCTGAAACAAAGGCCTTTCAAACAACATGAAGTCTTGCTGTATTCTGACTATTACAGTTAGCCCCAGCACTCAAACTGCCCCGTAGAGTAGATGGTTAATTTCTATGCAGAGCATAGAATGTTGAGCTCGAGCTCGGTGCAAACCTCTGTCTGCTGCACTTTGAAGCGCAACTGTCAGATTCTTTACTCCGCCTAACTGAACGGCCGCTCTGGATACTTCTCCTTTGCTCACGGTTCGAAAGTTGGTTAAAGTCCTCTGTTTTACCGATTATTTTTTGCAAGTTTTGGTTCAGATCTCTGTCTGTGGTACAGTAAGTACTAGGTAGTGAACTAGATATAGTAAACTTGTGGAAACTGTAAAAATGGATTTTTCGACAGGTTCTGCTGAACCGGCCGTTTAATGATTTATATATTCTGTCTTTGTTTTTAAACTTAGAGTGTGGTTACCGGTCCTTATCGGTTTTAAAAAAAACCTGCATTTTCTTGTGTTTTTTTCCAATACCTGTGACACGGTTAGAAACGATAAGGGTGTCTTGCCTGGTTGTTTGCCACAAAAAGGGTAAGTTTGTGGTTAGGATGGCTACATGAGACACCCAAAAGAAAACCGGGCCCACTGGGTTTCAGCACTGCAGTGTGTGTGGGGAGGTCTTTGCTAAGGCTGATCCCCACACCACCTGTGTTTATTGTCTGGGGTTTGACCACCTCGATTCAGACTGCCAAATCTGTAAAAATGTCCCTTAGTCTACCCTGGAAAAAGGATTAGGTAGGCTCAGGGATAAGGAGGCTGTGAAGTCCACTGACCCGGATGGCGAACCTGGTTTGGTTCCGACCGAACCTGAGGGAGTGCCCTCTGACCAGGGCGATACTTCTTCAGGCAAGAGGAGAGCCAATCCTGAGGGATCGGTTCCTACAAAAAGAAAAAGAAAAGAAAAATCGGCCGGTTCGGATCCAGAGACCCATTTTCCGACCGCCGAAGAGATTGCCAATGCAATAAGGGTTGTAGAATTGCTTCATCCAGTTCTGTCTGATCCAGTGCCTTCTGGTAGGTGCTCGGTTCAGTCTGTTCCTCCGGTTCAAGATTATGCCCCTGAAGATTTCTATGAACGGGATTCGGAGGGGGATGAAGATTGTGATGATGATGATGATGATGACAATGGTGTGGGAGGTCTGGTTGAGCCCATTGAACCGGACATTTCCCCAGACAGGCCTTCTGGTGTTTCCCCTCCTAAACTTTCTAAGTCCCCTTCCCACTACATGTTCTACAGGAAAGTGGCAGAAACCCTCCAGTTCCCTGTGGAAGAAGCTGTAGAGGAACAAGAGGAACCTGATTATGTGGAGATGATGGACATCCCAGAGTCCACGAGACTGTCTGTTCTCCTTCATAAGTCTTTTGGGAAAAAGACACAAAAGATTTTAAAAACTCTAAATTCTGTACGTCCTGTCGACAGAAGGATGGACAAAAGGTACACCTTATCAGGTTCAGGTACAGAGTACTTGCATCAACAATGCAGCTATGTTGGGGTTGTGCAGGCTGCAGCCTGTGATAAGGCTAATATACCCTTGGCTTCACACCCCAAGATAAAGATTCTAGGAAGCTGGATGCCATGGCAAAGAAACAGTACATGGCATCCAGCTTGGGATTCAGGCAGGCTAATTATATTGCCTATGCAGTCAGGTACCAGAAGTCCAGGTGGGACACTGTACTGGCACTGGCTAAGCAGACCTCCCCCCAGCTAGCCTCGGAGCTGGAGGGGGTGGCTGTTGATGGGACTGAGGCATCTAATGAAGTTACATGCTGCTGTGGACTCCAATGATGTGTTATCTAGAGTCATGGCTACATCTGTGGCTCTTCGGAGAATGGCTTGTCTCAGATGTACTAGTCTCTCACAGGATACCCAGGCTAAGGCCATGGCTTTCCCTGTGGTGGGTAATTCTCTGTTTGGGGAGCAGACAGAGAATTACATGAAAAAGATGGATGAGTATAGGACCACCTATAAGGGTGCGCAGGCCAAAGAAAGGCAGGCAACTTCTCAAAGGCAGCAGGCTCGGGGCAGGGGCAGGCCTTTTCATTGGCCTTTCTACCCAGCACAGGCCTCTTCTCCCTTTCCTCAGAGGGGGTTCTTCAGAGGGAGAGGCAGAAGGGGGATGAGCAGGGCTGCATCCATCCCTCAACCTAAGGTTCCTGCCAAGCAGACACCCTGATGTGTCAGCCCGGGTCAACTCTCTCATTCCCGTAGGAGGCAGGCTGGCTTACTTCATCCAGGACTGGATGTCTGTTACCACAGACAAGTGGGTCCTGGAGGTGGTAAGCCAGGGGCTGGTTCTCAGCTTCAAGAAATTTCCAAAGCTGAGGGCCAGATCTTTTCCTTCTGCAAGCATTTCTGAAACCATTGCCCTAGAGGAAGAGGTTTCATCTCTACTGGCTCTAAAAGCTATAGAGAGAGTTCCTACATTGCGCAGGGGCAAAGGTCTGTACTCTAGGTACTTCCTTACCCCAAAAAAGACAGGTGAGTGGTGACCCATCCTAGATTTAAGATACCTGAACAAACATCTTTTAAAACCAAAATTCAAAACGGTGACTCTGGGAATAATCAGTCCCTCTCTAAGGCCAGGGGACTGGCTAGCCTCCCTGGACTTAAAAGATGCCTACTTTCACATTCCCATCAGGTGCTCCCACAGAAAGTACCTCAGGTTCGAACTGCCTTCAGGCCATTATCAGTTCTAAGCTATGCCCTTCGGCCTGACATCAGCTCCAAGGGTATTCACAAAATGCCTAGCAGTAGTAATGGCCTTTTTAAGAAGGAAAAATATTTCCATATTTCCATACCTGGGCGACTGGCTCATTGTGGGTCAGTTCCCAGACCAAGTCAAGTCAGACCTTCAAGTGACTCAGCAAGTGCTCACTTCCCTAGGATTCCTTCTCAATCTTCCTAAGTCAGTTCTCGAGCCTGTACAGCTCCTCACCTTCATAGGGGCAGAGTTGGATACAGTCAAAGCAAGAGCTTTTCTTCCCCTGGAAAGGGCAAGGGCTATTGTAGAGCTGGCTTCTTCATTCCACCTTCTGGTCTTTCAGCCAGCAAGGCACTTCCTTCAACTTCTGAGCCACATGGCAACTTTTACAGCAGTGGTCCAAGGGGCCAGATTTCAGATGAGGGACATTCAGTTTCACCTGAGGGTCTTTTGGTCTCAGAGGAAAGATTCTCTAACCAAACTAGTTCCAGTGACCCAAACTCTGATCCAGGCTCTCCAATGGTGGCAGGATTAGGGCAACCTCACGCAAGGGGTCCCATTCATCACTCAGTGTTACTCTGTGGTCCTAACCATGGATGCTTCTCTATTGGGGTGGGGAGCCCATCTGGGGGCTCTCACAGCCCAGGGATTGTGGTCCCCTCAGGAATCCCTTCTTCATATTAATCTCTTGGAACTCAGGGCAGTCTTTCTCACCCTGCAAGCTTTCTCTCAGTCAATGCAGAACAAGGTGGTTCAGGTCAGGACAGACAACACCACCACTATGTGGTACATCAACAAGTAGGGAGGGTACTCGGTCCACGGCCTTGTGAACGGAAGCCATGAAATTGTAGTCCTTAGCTTATTCTCTGCAGACCTCTCTGATAGCAGTCCACCTTCCAGGGAAGGACAATGTGCTAGCAGATGCATTGAGCAGGATCTCCAGGGCCATCACGAATGGTCCCTGGACCCTCTGGTGTTGAAAGTGATTTTTTTCAAGGTGGGGCACTCCAGAGATAGATCTCTTTGCAGCCCCAGACAATCACCGACTTCCTTTGTTTTGTTGCAGACCTCCAGTCTTGGGCTCAGTCCCTCTGGATGCTCTGATTTTGAACTGGGAAGGGAAATTTCTATATGCCTTCCCTCCCTTTCCTCTACTGATTAAGGTTCTGGTCAAGGTAAGGTCAAAACCTTGCAAAGTGATTCTGATTGCTCCAGACTGGGCCAGGCAGCCTTGGTACCCCCCTGTTGCTGTCCCTAGCAGTCCATCTTCCCCTGTCTCTTCCCAGGAATTACAACCTGTTAACCTCCTCTTAGGGGAGGATTTGGTACCCCAATCTTTGGTCTCTCAATCTCAAGGCATGGTTCTTGAAGAGTTAGAGTATGCAGATTTGCATCTGTCCCAAGGGGTTCTGGATATTCTCAAAGCCTCTTCAAAGCCTGCCACCAGAAAAACTTACAACTCCAAATGGAAAAGCTTCAGCATTTGGTGTTCCAAGAAGCATATATCCCCAGACACCACTGAATTGTCTACAGTTCTGGATTATATGGTTCATCTTAATGGCCTAGGCCTCAGACCAGCTACTTTCAAAGTACATTTGTCAGCTGTTTCTGCTTTTCTGTCAGCGGGAAAGCCTTCCTCACTGTCATCTCACCCTGTATTCTGTACATTTTTCAAGGGATTGCTTCATACCAATCCCCCCTTTAGGGATCCTAACCCTGCTTGGGATCTTAATGTTTGCATTGCTCAGTTTATGCAACCCCCTTTTGAGCCTTTGTCTTCAGCAGAGCTTAAGTACTTGACTTGGAAAACTGTGTGTTCCTGGTAACTATTACCTCTGCCAGGTGTATCAGTGAATTGCAAGCTCTGTCAGTGGAGCCTGATTTTATATCATTCCATAGAGATAAGGTGGTCCTTAGAACTAATAGGAGGTTTTTACCTAAAGTGGCTTCAGATGTTCATCTGAACCAATCTATGTCTCTCCCTGTGTTCTTCACTGATCATTCTTCTTCAGCAGAAAGAAGTTTATATAGTTTGGATGTTAAAAGAGCCCTTAGTTACTACAGTGACACTGTACAGACAGCTGGTGAGACCCCATCTGGAGTACTGTGTGCAGTTCTGGAGACCCAATCTCCGCAAGGACATAGACAAGATGGAAGCTGTCCAGAGGAGGGCAACTAAAATGGTGCATGGTCTGCACCAGAAGACGTATGAAGAGAGACTAAAGGAGCTTAATATGTATAACCTCAAGGAAAGGAGGAAGGGGGGGGACATGATAGAAATTTTCAAGTACCTCAAGGAATCAACAAAGTCCAAGAGGGTTGCATCTTTCGAAAAAGGTGTGCAAGAACAAGGGGGCACAATTTGAAGATAGAGGGGCAGCTCAGAGGTAATGTAAGGAAGTATTATTTCACAGAGAGGGTTGTGGATGCATGGAATGGCCTTCCGGAGGAGGTTGTGGAGTCAAAAACAGTGGTTGAATTCAAACATGCATGGGACAGCCATAAGGCAATTCTAGGGGGTGGGGGTAGAAAGAAGTAGGCTGCTGGTTAACTAGGATCTGCAGCTTATCCATTAGGTAGGGAAATGGGCAGACTGGGTGGGCCAAGCGGTCTTTATCTGCTGTCAAATTCTATGTTTCCATGTTTCTATTGAGCCTACTAAGGCTCATAGGTTTGACTCCCTTCAGTTGTTTCTCACTTATGGGGAAGTGGGTAAGAGCAAACTTGCCACTAAGAGAACTATTGTCAGGTGGATTGTCTCTTGTATTCAATTCTGCTATGAGAAGCTAGGCAAAATACCTCCCTCAGGCCTGAGGGCTCATTCGACTAGAGGTACAGCTGCTTCCCTGGCTGCGGCCAGGGATATTCCTTTGCTAGAGATATGTAAAGCAGCCACTTGGAAAACAGTCCATACATTTATCAAGCATTACTCCCTGGACATCCAGGCTAGGAGTGATGCTCAGTTTGTTACAGCAGTACTGCAGACCCTATTCCCAAGGTAGGTTCGATTCCCTCCTCCATGGAAGTACTGCTTGGTAGTCTGCAATAGTCAGAATACAGCAAGACTTCATGTTGTTTGAAGAAAAAAATTACTCACCTTAGTAATTATGTTTCTTCTAATGGAGTCTTGTTGCATTCTGACCTCCCTCCCTACCTCCCCACCTCCCCTCTCAGAACCTGTTTTTGGGAAGTGGGCTGGCAGGTGCAGTGTTGCACCCAAGGGGTGCATTTGGGTACTCCCTCCTTTTAGAGAGGGGGAGTGAGTTATATTATTAATTTAACAGTCTTAAGTTGTTCACTACCTAGTTTTTGATTTTGGATTTCTTGACTTGAGTCTTTTGGGGATCCAAAACATTTGGTTGCCATTTGGCTAGTAAAAATTTTACAATTTCCACATAGTAGTTAGTTAGTATTAGCTTGTAAGAATCTGACAGTTGCACTTCAAAGTGCAGCAGACAGAGGTTTGAACCAAGCTCGAGCTCAGCATTCTATGCTCTGCATAGAAATTAACCCTCTACACTCCGGGGCAGTTTAAGTGCTGGGGTTAACTGCAATAGTCAGAATACAGCAAGACTCCATTAGAAGAAACATAATTACTAAGGTGAGTGATTTTTTCTTGTTGTCTGTGTGTACAGAGTGTTAGGAGAGAAACATTCTGCCAGGGGAACTGAGCAGAATTTAGAATCCATGTATTCTGTGGTACACATTCCATGATAAACATTCCTTATCTTGAATGTGGAGAAAAACAGAGAAAAAAACAGGAAGAAGAAAGTAGGCAATAATACAATGACATCACTTGCAGTGGGCAGAAGAACTATTTTATTACAAATGCACACAAGCAAATCTACTGTTTCTACATATAAACATGCTTTTTTCAATAGTTAAAAAAAAAGGAGCCAATTTTATAGGTGCAATAAGGCACTCAGGGATGTGTGTAAAACATATTTTATAGCATGTTTAGTGGCTGAAGTCACTCGGTTTTCATCCTCATGCCTTACTACACCCCAAGCCGTATTTTAAAATATGTTTTACACACACCTCTTTGTACCTTATTGCTTACTTATACTGTACAGGTGGAGGTTGAGGGACAGAATGTGCAGCTGCCAGGGCTGAGTCCTCCTGGTGCCATGTCACGTTCTGTCCCTGGACACCCCCTGTACAGTATAATGCATAGTACAGTACAATACGCAAATATTAGACAAGGCAGAAGTACTACAACAAATGTAATTTGCTTCTATGAAAAAATCAGCAACTTACTGGACCAGACAATACCATGTGATGTGGTGTTTCTTGATCTCAGTAAGATGTCTGACCTTATACTGCATTGGGCTCTGTTAGAGAAATTCTTTAAATATGATTTCAATAAAGCAATAATTAATTGGATTGCCCAATGGTTAACAGTTAGAGATCAAAGAGTTGTTATTAATGGGTACCTGTCTTACAAGAGCAACGTGTCTAGTGGGGTAGCTAGCACCACCAATTAGCTATTTATTTCAGTATTCTCTAAATAAGGGTGAAGTAGTCACTGCTTGGAGAGAGGCGATGGTAATACCATTGTTTAAAAAGGGAGACAGGAAATGTCCATCAAATTATAGGCCAGTAAGTCTAACTAGTGTGGTATGCAAAGTGTTGGAGGGTATTATTAAAGAACATATTACCACATTTCTCCAAGAAAAGGGACTGGAGGATGATACACAGCAGGGGTTCAGAAACGGGAGGTCATGTCAAACAAACATGCTTGAGTTTTACAACAAAGCGAGCAAACATTTGGATGATGGTAAAGCAGTGGACGTGACCTTCCTAGATTTCACTAAGGCATTTGACAAACTGCCTCATAAATTACTAATAGCCAGCCTACAGGACATAGGCATCCCAGAAAGCATTGTAAATTGGGGTAACGTCATGGCTCACGCAGAGGAAACAGCAAGTTAGCATAAGGGGGGCAGTATCTAGCTGGACTGAGTTACCCAGTGGAGTACCTCAGAGATCAGCATTGGAGCCATGCTTATTCAACATATATGTCTCTACACTAAAACTGGGTAATGAAAAGGTCTGTTTGACTAAATTTGCAGATGACTGTCATTTGGGAGTAGAGATATCTGAACAAAATGATCACACATTGTTACAAAAAGCATTAGACCACATAAATAATTGGTGCAGCATATACAAACTACATTTAAATCCTGAAAAATGCACCATTATGCATCTTGGTCACAAAAAATCAAATGGCAGACTATCATCTAGGAAATATAGGCCTAAGAACTATAACAGAGGAGAGGGACCTAGGAATAACCATCTCAAATGACCTGAACTTTAGCTCCCATTGTAATAAAATCGGTAAAAAAGCAAATGGTATAGTAAATTATATTTTAAGGCACATTGCTAGTAGAGAGAAAGTAGTTATGGTTACATTATACAGCTAACCGGTGAGAACTATACTGGAGTATGGTGTCCAGGTATGGGCTCCTCACCAAAAGAAGGCTATATCAAGGCTGGACAATGTACAGAGGAATGGCACCAGACATGTAAATGGGATGCAAGCAAAGTATTATACTATAAGACTCAGGGCTTTGAATATGTTCTCACTGCAGTAAAGAAGAACAAGGGGTGATATGTGTTTAATATATAGATCCCTAACAGATCAGGACCTGAGGGTGAAACTGGGCTTAGAATTCAGGTGCAAAAATTATAATACTAGGGCTCATTCATTCCAGCTTAAGGGAGAACAGTATAAAACATGGAAGAGAAAACATAGATTCAATCAGAGAGCAATCACTACTGGAGATAATTTACTGGGATCAATAATAGAAAGTACATCTATGTCAGTGTTTAAAGACCGCTTGGATAAATTCTTACAGCAGAGGGACATACAGTGAGAATAATGGATGTAAGTTCGATCAGTTCAGTATAGACCTATGAAACCTATGCAAGGTTCTGTTCTAGGCCCCCTCATTTTTCCAAATTTTTATATTAGACATGATGAATGATGTATTTAATTGGACAGGTAAGTTTGCAGACAATTCTAAGTTGGAAGGAAAATGTGACACCCAGTCCAATATTGATGCCCTTCAGAGAAACCTTGACACGGTTACTGCTTGGGTAAACCACTGGGGCATGAAATGAAACACAGACACATGCAGATTATTACATTTAGGCAGTAGAAATCCTGGAAATATATATCAATTGAATGGAATAAATTTTTTTTATCTCTGAGAAAGAACAGGATTTGGGTATTACTATACTGGACAGCTTTGATAATTCACAATCTATTAATCAAGCAATTAATAGATCAAGAAAAATCATATGGTCGATTAGAAAAAACATTATCTCCAGAGACAAAAAAGTTTTAATGCTTCTGTTCAGATCTTATGTATGACCTCTTCTTGAGTATGCATCCCAAGTTTGGTGTCCCTACAAAAAAGGAGAGTGTATATTGTTGGAAAGAATTCAGAGAAGATTCACCAAAAATATTACCAATATTAAGAATAAAACATATCAGGAACGTTTATCACAGCTCAATTTGATGACTCTTGAAACCAGAAGGTTACGGTGGATTTACTTCTGATGTGCGACATTATGCAGGACCCATATTTACTAACAGAAATGGGAATTGAATTTGTGTCCCTCAAGAGATACCAGAGGACACCCGCTGCAGATTATAGGAAAAGCATTTAGAACCAACAAATGCAAATATTTTTATACCATGAGAATTTTAAACTTGTGGAACAAATTGCCTATTCATATTGTAATTAGTAGAACTAAACAAGAATTTTAAAACACGTTGGATAAATATATCTTGGCAGGTGGGAAACTTTTCTATTACCTGGAGCATTAATTGTATAGGAGCTTTCTTGGGCTACTCACCTTCTTGTGCCTTATCCATCCTTAGTATGAAATACATACAATTGCAAATGCACCCCGCCGGGTGTCACAGCAGTCCCATTAATGCATTGTTATCTCCACGACTACCCTATGCCCCCTCCTGTGCTCCCTTGGTCCCTGGCAGCCCATTGTCCAACCCTGTCCCACTGGCACAAGCCACTTAGACAACTTACTGGTGGGTCTAAGTGGTGCCCCTTGCTGTGTCCACAGCAGGGCTTGCAAAATCCCCAAAAAGGGGTTATGGCAACCTGTGCAACAGTGTTTGTTTTGTCTTTGCCCCAGAGATCTTCCTTCCTCCAGACTCCAGCACGGGATGCCCTCAACATCTCCTTAGCGACAGGTATTAGTACTTAGTTGAGATCGGCTAACTTTTCAACCCGCTTACAGTCATTTCCTGATTGTACATGTGCCTAACTACGATCTTGGCACTGAGTCCTTTCTTATTTCACCCTCCCACAATTTTCTTAGATGTTTTTGTTTTGTCTTAGGACATGCCTATTTATCAACTGAATCTAAAGGGATCTCGGTTCTACATGTCTCAATACTTTTCCTCCTTGCTAATGTTTTTCAGTTAGTCTATTTTCTGGTCTCTGAGTTTATCCCATGAAGTGTGTTCTGATAGATCGCTTGCTGTTTGCTTATAGTAGTACTGCTATCTGTGTTGTTGACACTTTAGTTGTTCTCTCACTCCTTTCTGTGCCCTCAACCAAAGTAAGGTTTGTCCGGTTGGCAGCAATAGTTTCGCTCTCCTGTTCATTAGTCTCTGTACTGGGCTACTCCTTAGCCACTATGTTGGCTTATTTCTGTGATCCAACGCAGTCAAATATGAGTCAGTCTCTGCATCTTTACATCTATGCAGCAGTCTTTTAACAGTTTTTACAGTGGACACTACTTTTCTGTTGACCATTGGTATCCTGGAGATGACATAACCTGCTCAAAATCTCATTTTGTGCTGAAAGTTTTAAAGGGAAATTTAGCTCCCTTACATTAATGCTGCAGGACCTAGCAGTCACGATTAAGCCAAATGCCTGAACAGATAATTTTTCCTTTGACTAACTTGTTAAGGGCTTTAGAGTTTATCTGGTTGATCCTGTATTCCCCCACCCACCAAGCCACCAAACTAAAAATCTCAGTGCCCCACCACAGCTAACCCTCTGATGACATGAATGACGGGCTAAGCCGTGGGGGATGTCTATGTGCTGGCACTCCAGTATTTGTGTAAACACAGTAAAACAGTGCATTTTCGCACTTAGCACAATCAGTACCAGTAGACTAAGCATGAAAATGCACTACTTTCTCACTGAGAACCTTCAACTTGATCTCAACCTTTTCTCTGAGGTTGGCAAGTACTCTACCATGTTAACAGTTTCTATTTCCATTTCTACTGGTCCTTCATTGGCAGGTATGCTCTGCTGAGTGTGTCAGTTAGCAATAGTTCTTGGCCTGGTCAATAGCCAATGCAAACATCGTACTTCTGCAATCATAATAGCGTACTCTGCAGTCTTTATGGTGCTTGCAGCAAAGACTCCACCATAATACTCTCCAGGGGGTTTATGGTCAGATTGCACATCCACTGTCCTGCAACAAGCATACTGGTGGAACTTCTCCATGCCAATTAATACTGGCAAAAATTATTTTTCTGTGTGCATACACTCATTCAGATTGAGTTAGTACTCTGCTGGCAAAAGCAATATGTTGACTCTCCTGGAACCATGCTGATGTCAGTCTTGACTTGAATGCATCACAAACTGCAAAATCAGACTTTTACTGGGTCATAGTTTTATAACACAGGCACGTGCTCTATCAACTCTTATTTGCTTGAAGTCTCCCTTATGCGTATCCTTCTATTCATACAGAGTGTTCCAGTAAGTCAGCTGTCTCAGTGTTTTACACTTCTGGAAAATGCTGACAGAACATTACTAGATAGTTCACAATGCCAAAAACCTCAGTACACCCTTCAAATCTTAAGGCCTTTGCATTCTTTTTAAGGCCTTCACCTTTTCAGGCTTCAACTTCAGGCACTCTAATGTAAGCAAGTGTCCTACATATTGTAATTCCCTCAGCTTCAATTATTTGAATTTATCTTTGTTTAGCTTGATATTTTTACTCTGGCGCCTTTCCAGGAACTCTATCAGTTTTCCATCATAGTTTCTCGTTGCCTGCTTTAGGCTGTCTCCTTCACCCACAATCAGTGCATCATCTGCTATTTTTCTGATGCCTGAAAGTCTCTTAGGCCTTATTTAGCCTTTGCTGGAACCTGTCTGGGACTGGTCTGGTTCCCACCAGCATCCTAAGCCACAGATACCTCCAAAAGGCACGGGGTCATAACAGCACGGTACAGAACCACACACAGCTTGCGAACAACGTGCGGCAAGACCCACAGCTACTTTATTTGTTTTACAGGGCTTTGCCCCACTCCAGAACTATTATAACCAACTCTGAAGGGGTGCAGACACAGGGGCAAGAAATAAATATAAAAAATCCCTTACAGGGAATCAAACCGCTCCCCCCCCCCAACCCCATACACTGCAGGGTCGGGTGCTCTAGCCATTCCACCATGGGAGTGGCTCAACCGAGAACCTGACCTGCAGTGGGTAAATACACTTCCTTCTTCTGTGTGAGCGACAGGGGGTAATGATACTTTCGTATTGCTGTAATTCCCCTGTTGCTATAAAGCTGTTTGTACTCTTCACAGTGCGGTCTTGCTGTGTGTGGTATCATCCACGCTATTCTCACCCGGTACCCCTCTGGAAGGGTATTACAAATGTGGTCAGATAGCTTCCCCCTCTTCCTACTCTATGTGCTGAAACCCATCTTTCACATCACACACAGTGAAAAGTCTTACTTTTTAACAAAAATAGTCTTGTGTTTGACAAATCTGGCAACACTTCAGCAATTGTTAGCAATTGTTAGAAGTGAAAATGCTTCATTTGACTACTTTAATGGTTTTGGATCTATTCAAAAGCATAGCTTTCACAACCCCCAGACTGCTTATCCAGTCCATGCTACACTGTACAGGTGTAATGATCCCTATCCTGTGGACTCTGCAGCTCTTGCTTTAACAGTTTTACCAAAGCAACTGGTCCTTTTTGGTGGCTTTACTGCTTCCACAGATGCATCCACTTCCAACTTAATTTCCCTTCTAAGCAGTCATCTCCCTGGAAGAAGTCACGATATGTCTCAGTCATTTCCTTTAAATCCTCTAGTTCATTTCATAGCAGTGTCAGTGGCTCAGTAGTTTGCACACTCGATTCTGAGACCAGAAGGTTGTTGGTTCTAGCCCCGCACTAGGAACTTGAAGTCAACATCAGTACTGACACTGTATTGCAACATGTGGGGGTTGCTGCAGTTGTCAGATGCTGTATTTCAGATGAGATGTTAAACTGAGGTCCTGTCTGCCTCTTGTGATGGTTGTTCAGGTCAACGTTGAAGATCCCATGGCACTTCTTGAAAAGTGTAGGAGAATTTCCCTGGTGTTCAGGCCAAATTTCCCCATTCACTAAAAATACCACCAAGCTTAACCTAACTCAATATGCTTATTTGCATATGTATCCCCACCCCCAGCATAAAGCTGAAAATATGCAGAATTGCCTAGCCCTCCTTTCCTGCACATCAAAAAAAAAAATCCTTCTTTCTCCTGCACTGTCTCTAATGTACTGACACGTAACATGTTTTAATACTGAAACTGTATCAGTTCCATCGCCAGTACCACTCTACTACCCAGCAGAGGGGTTAGATCTTTTTGCAGCACCACAGATTCTGCTCAGTTCAGTCTATTATTTTGGGATTTCTCTGTTTCAGATCACATGTATAGACTGGCTTTATTGTATTTCTTTCACAAACTTTCCATGGGTCTCCTTCCTGACAGCATCAGATCCCCCTTCCCTAAGTCAGCCCACTCTAGGACCATAAGATGATACTCCATCCTTTCCTTCACCATCCCATTCTACCACACCACCCAGGATGAAAACACCCTCTCTTACATGGGCACTAAACTCCTCAACAATCTCCCCCCTGCTCTCATTAAGTGTCCCTCTACCTCATCCTTTAAATAAAACCTAAGGAAGCACATGTCTCAGGCCTCCTCTTGCAGGTGTCCCCTTCCCTAATTTTTCTCACCCATGTACTCCTCTCTCTCTCCTGCTAACTCTGAAGAATAGGGCTAACACTCACCCTGTGTCCCGCTTCCTAGCCCTCTAAGTATAATATCTGGAAGCTCCTATCCCTATCCATCACATGCAGCTGCCCCCAGCCTTGACTGTCACACCCTACTACTCCTCCATCTCTCCTGCTAACTCTGACAGGATAATGTCATCACTCCCCAGTAGCAAGCTTACCTGTTTGGTGACTACCTGGCCTACCATGGCTCTTACTGGCACCATGCCTGATCTTAGCACTAGCCTCTAATCATTTGACCAGTGGTACAGTCTCTTAGGTTTTGTCTTTGTATTTGTTTTTTAATGTATAATGTCCTGTTGTATTGTACCCATATTGTTGCACTACAACCCTTATAATATGTTGTATTTTTTATTTTATTGGAATTTTATGTGTACTGTACATATTTATTGTACTCATGTTTTTTCACTGTAACCCTTATAATATGTTGTCCCTAACTGGCCACTTGTGAAAATTAGCAATTTTTGCTCACATACTTTTCCGGTATAAATAATAAAACTGAAACTGAAACTTGTATTTTTATACATCATAGGCGTTTTTCAGGATCCACCAACATTACAACTTGCCCCACAGCCTAATGGAAATCTAATTGGCACCTTGTTCACTAATATTTTTGCAAACAATTTTTTTAATACTATGGCTTCCCAAGCTGTGTTGTGTTTACAGTTTGCTTTTCTGGCTCCTCTGATATCCACAAAAAAATAAAATAATAATTTTTCCAAAAAAAAAAATAATAAAAAAAAAATAAATAAATCTAAACATTTATAAAATACTAAAATGTTGATGGAACTAGAAACTCTTACCACCAAATAAGTCTGGAAGATGCCTGGAATCTTTCCTACTGAAAAAAGGATAGGGTCAAATTTTTTGCACAGCTATGTTGCACTGCTGCTTTAAATAGTACTCGTGGCCTGAACTCTGTTCACTTTCTTCACTGCTTTCACTTCTTTTAGGGGGTCCCCACAGAGCTGGCTTTTCTTTTTAAATTCTTTCTTTTACAGCACAGCTGATCCCACCATTGCCACCATGTTTCACAGGCTCTTTCAAACTCCTTGACTTGAGGACATTAACCAGTGAGTCAAACAGTAATAGTACTGGACGAAACTGCAAAAATCCATTCAAAGCACTTTTCACAAAAAATGTGCAATTTTCATGTAATTTCACGCAATTTCATGAACTGAGCACAGCACACAGTACTATGTAGCTTTCTGCACAAAATGAGTGAAACTGTGCAATTTTACAGATTAAGGTTTATAAAACTGCAAACTTTCAAACGTTTATGCTTAGCCTGTGGCATTGTTTGCTGAAATAGAAAATTTTTAAGAATTCTCATTTTCAAACTGTGCAGTTTGGGAAAAAAATGGTACTATTTGCTGAACTTGTGCATTTTTAAGAACTCATGTTTTTAAAAGTGTGCAATTTGGGGGAAGGGTGCTATTTGCTAAAATTGTGCATTTTTAAGAACTTATTTTAAGTAATGAGTAATTTTGGAAGAAATTCACAATTTCGGAAAAAAGGGAAGCAAAATTACACTAGATTTTAATGCAATTTTGCAAAAATTGCGCAAATGTGAAATCAGTAAATTCATGCAGTTTCATAGAAACAGAGAATTTGACAGCAAATAAGGACCGTTTGGCCCATCTTGTCTGCCTATTTTTACCCTACCTACACTATTACATCGGACCATGCCCGATCTATAGCTCTTTCTCCCTCCCTCTTCCTTTCCACTATGATTCCTTTATGCTTATCCTATGCATTCTTGAAGCCCGTCACTGTTTTTGCCCTCACCACCTCCACTGGAAGGCTATTCCAGGAATCCACCACTCTTTCTGTGAAGAAGCACGTCCTCACATCTCTACTGAATCTACACTTCTGCAGCTTCATTGCATGTCCCCCTGTTCTTGAGCACCTTTTCCTCTGAAAAATACTTCCCTCCTCTACCTTATTCACCCCCGTGAGGTATTTTATGGTCTCTGTCATATCTCCCCTCTCCCTCCTCTGTTCCAGGGTGTACTGTACTTATTGAGGTCCTTTGATGTCTCCTCATAGGGCTTTTGATACAGACTCTGCACCATTTTAGTTGCCCTCTTCTGGAAGGTCTCCACTCTATCTAAGTTGTTCTGATGATGTGGTCTCCAGAACTGGACACAATACTCTAGGTGGGATCTTACCAGTGATCTATGCAGTGGCAACACCACTTCCCTTTTTCTGCTGGTGATAAGCCTCCCTATGAACCCCAGCATCCCACTTACCCTTCCTACTGCCTTGTCACACTGCCTGGGCACCTTTAGGTCATCAGATATGATCACCCTCTGGTCTCTTTCCTGCTTGGCGATCATCAGTACCATTCCACCCATTTTGTACTTTGCCCCTGGGTTTCTGTGTCCTAAGTGCATTATTTTGCACTTTTTTGCATTGAAACCCAGCTGCCATACCTTTGACCACTCCTCTAGTTTTTTCAGGTGTCTACTCGTCCTTTCCACCTCCCCTGGAGTGTCCACCCTATTGCAGATTTTGATGTCATCCACAAAGAGGCAGACCTTCCCTTCCAGCTAGTCTGCAATGTCACTTATAAAAATATTAAAGAGAACTGGTCCCAGCACTGATTCCTGAGGCACCCCACTGGTCACCCTCCCTTCCTTGGAGTGAACTCCATTTACCACCACCCTCTGTCGCCTACCCCGACCCATTTCTTATACAGTTTACTACCTTTGGACCTAGTATAATCAGTAGCAAAACAAAACAAATACTGTCACCACTCACTGTGTACACAAAAGGTTTTATTAAATACTGATAATAAAAAACATACCATCACAGCACCGGGTCAGTATAAAACCCCAACTGGTTTCACAATCAATGTATCATCAAGGGGATGTAGAAGTGAATCACAAGGGGTTTTAAATAGGGTACCTCTTAAAAAGACAAGTGCACATAAATAACACATAATGGGCCCCATTTTCAAACAGTGAGACACAAACCGGGTTTGTGCCATGCTAATCGGGAATAGTGCCAGCTGTCAGGGGAATGCCCATATTTAAAGGACACATATGATTGGTGCACCCCAGACACTTCCACTACACACAATGTTGTGCTGTGCCCATTCAAATGAGGGTTCCCTCATGCATATGCAGTGCAGCACAATATTGAAAGTATTCAGAAGTGATAAACGGCCACCAGCAGTGGCACAATTTAATGTTTCTGAAACCCAGCCCTCAACAGTGTGCAGACCTGTCTGCTGCACTGTCAAGGACTGAGTACCCTGGTGGTGCAGCAGTCCCTTCCCTGCCCCGATCCATGTCCCCATACTGAAATAAAATAAAAGTGGTGGTTCAGTGGTCTCTCCTTAGCCCCAATCCCTTCCCTGGTAATTCCTTAACAATCCCTGGTGGTGTAGTGGTCTCCCCGAGCCCCGATCCCTGTCCCCATACCTTTATAGATATATTGGTGTTTTAGCTGTCCCTTCCCCCTCCCCATTCCCCAATCATGCCTCGGTTCATAGAAATAATTCCTGGTGGTCCAGTGGTCTCTCTCCTCTCCCCCATTCCTCAATCACCATGCTGTTTCACAGAAATAATTCCTGGTGGTCCAGTGGTCCTTCCCCCTGCTCTGTTCTTGGATCACCACCCTGTTTCATAGAAATAATTCCTGATGGTCCAGTGGTCCCTCCCCCTCCACCATTCCCCAATTGTTGTCCTGACCCAAAGGAATCAATTCTCTGGTGGTTTAGTGGTCCCCTTCCCCACCCCAGCAGGTAGGGACCCACCACCCCAACCCAACCAGTGCCAGCAACTGGTGCAGCCCTCCTCACACCAACACAGCCAGCTGCCGACTGAACTGTCAATGAGCATGTACAGTACATAGTATGCATTCATTGACTGACCAGTCAACCACCAAGTTACATGTCAATACAGGCTCAGAACACTGTGGAAAACAAATGCTTTTATTTGTGCAAAGTACATTTTTGAGCTAAGATCGTAGAGTATTATGAATTTATCTGGGAATTTCTCCTTTATAGTTTGAGTTTGCAGCACCTTATCTGTGTGGGTAGCACATTTTTCATGGGGCCAGATGTTGGAAAAACAGTTTTAAGGTTTAAAATTAGGAACATCCCTCATAATGATGGACAGTTGAGAGGTATGTCTCTCAACTTCTTAGCATTAAAGTGCATAGAATTGGTCTGCTCAGGGGCCCACACTGGGTGCTTTTTGACTTGCAGTCTGTGGGGTGGGCTGACAATAACCCTGTTACTTGCAGTACTAACATAGTGTATTATATTGTCAAGATATACTGTATACCCTATATCAAGGTTTTTGAAGCTCCACAGAAACACCCATAAGTATCTTTATTAAGTAGTAAAAAGATGTAAAACATTTTAATAAGCATTTACTACTTTTAACAGCATGAAGGTCTGTCAGAAAAGAGCTCCAGTGTCTTGAAGCATTGTAAGAAAATACCCTGTCCATCTGTTGCAGACCCATAATCTGGTTCCTCACCTTATGCCAAGTGGGGGGCATAACTGACTCCTTGTATTTATATTTAAGGGGTGTGACATTTTTGGCCAAGAACAAGGAAAGGGGTTATTTCCGAAAAGTGCAGACAAGCATGGGTGCCTCTTTTTATGCTGGCTTGCATGCATGTGCAAGCAACATCTTGTGGTAATAGCACATTTCAGAGGTGTGTCAGTGTTGTGGTAAATTCAGGGGATGCTTTAGTGGGTGCGTCCCTTAGCTGTCAGTCAGTGAGCATGCTGGAGAAGACAGAAAACTTCAAAGAGAGCCAAAAAGTTGAAAGAAATCTGCTGCTGCAATCAGGTGCAGTTTCATCATTGCAGCGGTAGATGACAAGACTTTAGTATGCAATTACAATTACACAGTGTCGCATGGCCAGAGTTAGGAGCAACAAGTTTGCTCAGTATGCCTTTCCTGGTAAAACATTTCAATAAATAATGTAGCCGCAAAGTGCCTTTCCACAACAGTGGCTCCTACCACCCACCACACAGTCCCCCAAAGCCAACATCGGGGGTGCCCAATCCCTGTGTCATCATATATCCTCCCCCATTAAATGTGGCACACTGGGAGCCCACCCCAGTGTGTAAAAACATAGTGGCTCCTGCCCTCCACTACACACTCCCAAAAAGCCAACACTGGGGTGCCCAGTCCCCGTGTTGACATGTATCCCCCCTCCCTCCATTAATGTGGCACACTGGGACCCCACCCCAGTGTGCCAAATTTTTTTTTTATTTTCTTCCGACACTGGGATACCCACTCCTGGAGTCGGATGGGCCCCCTCCATGATTTGCTGACATCAGGCTGCCCAATCCCCATTTCGGCATGCCCCCCAACTATTGTGGCACACTGGAAGCCCACCTCAGTGTGCCCACATTAATAAAAAACATCTTTCATGTGAAAGAAGAAAAATATCCTTCGCTGTTTTTTGTTTTGTACCTGTAAAAAAGGATATGGTCTATTGTTGTGTCGCTGTCCCCTCCTTCATCCCAACCCTCCATCTGTGCACCCGCCTCCCACACCCACCCATACCCAACTCCGAGGTCAGGCACTGTCATCTTCTGTGGACCAGGACATGTCTGCACTCTGCAAAGCCGAACCATAAAATGAGGAATCGGGCTAAGCCACATGATGGGAGTCAAGGGGGGTTGGGGTTCAACTAAGGTTGATATCTCAGCCATTTTTTGGAATTTTGGCCCCAAATTTTCAACATGGCATTCTTGGGACCCTAGCTCATGAACACTTGTACTGTCATTTTGTTTTTTTGTCCCAAAATGCGATTTTGCAGTCACTGTGCAAAATTACCTTTCGGGACTGTTTAATGAAATGACAGTGCCACTCTTCATGAGGGGATGTCCTAAAACGTCCATGTTGCAAATTTGGTGAAAAGATTCCTAACAATGACTGCATTATGAGTGTGTGTTGTGCAGTTTCTATGCACGTTCGTAACTCCAACTTTTCAACATTGCCATTTTTTCATACCTCCTTATGAATAGTACAGCTTTCATTTTTTGCATCCTTCACAAAATGTGTTTTTGCACCTGTGGTGCAGAATGGCACAGTCGCTGTGGGAAATCAACTTTTGGGACTGATTAACACAATTGCAGTGTCACTGTTCATGACAGCAGGTCCCAAAATGCCCATGTTGAAAATCTGGTGGAAAAATTCCAAAACATGATTGCGTTACAGGTGTGCGTTGCACAGTTTCTATGCACACTCTTGACTTCACCAATTTTTCATATTTTCACCCCAGATTTTCAACATTGCCATTTTTTCACGCCTCCTCATGAACAGTGTAACTGTCATTTTTCATAACCTGCTCAAAATGTGTTTCCGTACCTGTGGCACCAAATGGTGCAGTTTCTGTGCAAAATCACCTTTCAGGATTGAGCAATGAAATGATAGTAACACTGTTCATTTGGTGGGGTCCCAAAAAGCCCATGTTGAAAATCTGGAGTGAAAATACCAACAAACGTCCAGGGTGTTAGGGTTTCCAACCATAATGCCCTGCTCTGTAGATACTGACAGGCATTGGGGGTGTGACTTGGGTTCATTGGCCACAATGCTCACAGCATTCCACCCCCACCCTGTAGTCATTGACAGGCATCGAGGTGTGCCTTGGGGTCTTCAGCCCTAACATTCACCTTATTCTCCTAAACTGCACCCATCTCAGCTTATTTCCTTATGTAATGTGGCGAGCATAAGGGCCAAAGACCCCAGGGCACACTGTGATACCTGTTGCTGTCTGCAGGGTGCGATGAGGTGGAATGGCATAAGCATCATGGCTGATGACCCAAAGGCACACCCCCAATGCCTTTCAGTCTCTGCGGGATGAGGGGTTTGGTGTTAGTTCAATATTTCACTGCCATTCCTATTATGCATCTCTTTAACTCCTGCACTACCAATGCCAATGCCAGCAAGCCAACATTTGGCATTGAAAAATGCTTGTTATAGAGCAGGGGTGTAGCTACAATGGTGCAGGGGGTGCAGTCGCACTCGGGCCCATGAGTTTTGAGGGGCCCAAACCATAATTTTGGTGTCTATTCAAAACCAGGAGGGCCCTATAACATACCCTTGTACCCAGGCCCTCTGGGAATTTGCTACGCTACTGTTTTAGAGAGTGTCACCACCACCAGGCCCTGAGTCTATCATTATGTAAATACCCTCAGTAATGAACAGCAGAATAACAAGTAATTCATGTTTTTTCAGAATATAGTAAAACTGGTTGTGATGCTGCCACCTGTTGTAAATCTGTAGGTAGCCTAGCCCTTTGTGTATGTGACTGCACATGTCAAATTAATACACAGTATCTGTCATAGATCTAGTTATTGAACAAGCATTGTTATCATCTCCATGGTAACCGTGTTGAATGCACTGGTAGTTTCTTTTGCATAACCATGTTGAGCTATGTACTGCTGTAACCTGAAATTCCTCACATGATGTTCCCGTAAGGGGGAGCATATCTCAGTGGTGCAATCCTCCATGAAGAGACAATAAATGTAAAACTTGAGTCTTGACTCATTTTTGCTTGCAACTGGGTCTCAGAAGGCAGAAACTAAGCAAATAGTAACATAGTAATTAAGGTCAAGAGGGGTCTCTAGTTCCATCAAGTCTCCCCCCCCCCCACCTTGCTTAATAAGCAGGAGGCCAGCAAGTATGCAATGCAAACATGTACACATTTTTAAAGATTTACCACCCATGCATTCTACTATCAGGGATACCCTGTGATTCCCTTGGTAGTCAGAAATTCATTCAGGCTTACCTTGAAGGTCTGTACTGTCTTCACATCCTCTGTTTCCACTGGTAGGCTGTTCCATAGGTTCACCACTCTCTGGGAGAAGAAGTGTCTCCCAACGTTTCCCCTGTATTTATCACCTGCTAGCTTCATGGTGTTTTCACAGTGACTTGCTAGAGCACACCAGCCTTCTTGACAGCAGCCATGCACTACTTGTTCTGCTTTAGTCCCTTGTCTATTATTAAGCCCAGGTTCTTTTTCTTGCCCACTGCAACAAGAGGAGCCCTAACCTCCCCAACCCCGCACAGTGTGTAGCTCCTACTGTACCTCTGTTTCACCTCCACAAGTGCAGCATCCCATATTTGGCTACATTAAATCTAAGGCTCCAGAAGTCTGACCAGTTGCCCAGCTCGTTCAGGTCCTGCTGACATTTGTTCCCTTCCTCGAAGAAGTCTGCCACCCTAGCCAGATTAGCGTAAGCAGCAAACTTTAGAAGTCTGCTGGAGACTCCAGCTTCTAGATTGTTGATGAAACTGTTGAAAACCAAAGGCTCAAGCAGTGATCCCTGAAGGATGCCCCTGAGTACACCTCTCCACTCAGAGTACTACCCATTAACTACAACCCTCTGCATCCTGCAATCAACTCAATTAGCAATCCCCCTTATGTATGCATTGTATCCACCACACTGCTGTACTTTGATCAGAAGCTTGTCATGTGCCACAGTATTAAAGGACTTGCTGAAGTCCAAATGGACTATGTCTATGGCCTTACCACCTCACAAGACACCCCTTTAAAGAATTTAATCAGGTTGGGTTGGCATGATCTATCCCTCATAAGCCAATGCAGAGAGGGTGTAAGAACCTTGACTTCAGTCAAGTGATCCATCATTCCCTCCTTGCATGCAGAGAGGGTGCGAGAACCTTGGCTTTAATCAAGTGATTGATTCTTCTCTACTTGATAATGGATTCCAGGACCTTTCCTAGGGCTGAAATCAGGCTGACCAATCTGTAGTTGTCTGAGTTTGACCCTGTACCCTTCCTGAACACAGGGACCCCATTGGCTGCTTTCCAGCCATCTTATACCACACCTGTACAAAAAGACTCAGGAAAGAATACAGCAAGAGGCACTGCCAATTTTTCCTTTAGCTCCACTGTGATGCTAGTGTATATCCCTTTGGCCAACTAAGTGTTTCCTAGCTTAATCTTTGCTAGGTAGTCAGTTGCCATGGCAGGCATTATGTCCTGTGGTTGCACCATGAGCTTAACCAATGAGCACCCTCCCCTTATCTGAAGACTGAAACTTAGTCATTCAGTATGTTAGCCATCAACACTGGTTCCTCTCCCTTTCCTTTGCTTTCGGTGCCTCTATCCCTTCTCCACCTTCTGATTTTCATTCACATACTACAAGAAGGCTTTGGTGCTATCTGCAGCTCCTGTTCCTAGCCTGGTTTCCAGACCCTCTTTGGCTTCCTTAATTTTGTTTTTGCAGTCCCTCAGTGCTGCTCCATACTCATGCCTTGCCTGAAGGTAAACAGTAATAACAGAGCCTCCTTTTGTGCGATCGAATACCTTAGGTCCCTGTTTAGTGGGGGTGGGAGGCAGGATTTGGTGACCAGTTTCCTCTTACTGCATACAGAGATGCTCCCTTTCTGGCATCCACAACCTCCCTGCGGCCTTGATGAATATGAGTAGAGCAGCATGTAGGAGCTTGTGGCATGCAGGGAGGTGGATCTGCGCTGAACACTAGCATGACCCCCCTCTGCTGGCCATATGTACCGTGCATTTTAATTATGGATTGCAGGAAGTGCATCCCTACCCCAGTGCCAGTCCCTGACCGGGCTCCTCACATACTGTGGGAAGGATGGCATCATGGGATCAGGAGTGGAAGGGTGTGCATCCATGTTTGTGGTTGCTGTAGCATGCCTGTATGCGCAGAGGGGGCACCCTGAAGCCCCACCTGGCCCAATGCACTGGCAAAGGGAAAGATATTTTTTTTGTGGATGGGTCCCTTAGATTGAACCATCAGTTGATTCAGCTATGATGGAAAGTAGCAGATGCTCCCCCTCCTCCCCCAGGCTAGCATACAGCAGCGCCTAACCTGAATTTTAAAAAGGAACATTTGACATTTTTGTCAGGAAAGTGTGATGCCTCCTTCAAGAAAATAAATAGAAACCCATTGAAACAAATTCTGATCAGCCCCTGATATCCAACTGCACCACAGGATTCTCGCCTCAGTCCAAGCATACTTCTTAACCTCTTGTCCCTGAAAATGCGGGACACTGACACTCATAATGTGAACACATCCTCAAACATGAAGATCTAAGTCCAGAACTCTGTGGAATCCAGTGCCTTTATTTCTGCATTGATTTTTATGTTAGCAAGCTTGTGCAGCCAACATCTTATGGTAGTGCAGCTTTGGCGGCGCAGTCACTGTTGGGCGGATGCAGGGCACGCACCAGTAGGTGCGTCCCTCATTCCCAATCGACCCTGCATGTGACACCACCATGCACATACATAATGTGGCAAACACATCCCAAGAAAAGGTCCACTGCAATCCGAGCAAAGGCAGTGGACTTTTCCTGGACGTGCTTCGCCGACATTATGAGAATGGCAGCACAGTGGCTGCCAAACTACCGACTTTAGGGTACCCAATCCCCTGTGATAAACCCCACCCGCCCCCTCTATATGTGCCAGCGGGGAGCCCCTCCTAAGTAGAGCATAAATCCATCCCCACATTGTTAAATGCAGAGGGTGCCCAATCCCCTCGGCTCAGCCCCCACTTTCTTTGTGTGCCGACGGGGGAGCCCACTACCCATCGGCATAAAGAACCCCCCCCATTGTTAAATGCTGAGGGGATGCCCAATCCCCCTCAGCTCGGCCCCCCTTGCTTTCTTTGTGTGCTGACAGGGGTGCCCAATCCCCATCGGCATAAAATCCTCCCCCCATGTTGTCTGTCGACGAAGGTGCCCAATCCCCCGTTGGCTACAGCCTCCCAAAACAGTTAGGTGGCACGCTGGAAGCCCACCCCAGCATGCCAAATCCCCTAAAACAAAAAAACTGTCCCACAATGTTTGTTTTTTTTGTCACCTGTAAAACGAAAACGATCCTTCGTATTCTCCCTGCCCCCCCACCTGCACCCACCCTCTGCGCACTCTTCCTCCCCCCACCCCACCCCATACTTACCTTCGGAGTCTGGTTCAACGATCTTCGGTGGACCAGGAACACGTCTGCACTCTTCAAAGCCGACCACGAACTGTGGAAATGCCGGTAAGCTGTATAATGGAATAAATAGGGTTTTTTCAACTTTGATGCATATCTCAGGTATTTTTAGGAATTTTGGCCCCAAATTTTCAACATGGGGTTTTTGGGACCCTTTCTCATGAATTCTTGCATTGTCATGGCGTTATTCAGTCCTGAAAGGTGATTTTGCAGTCACTGCGGAATCACCTTTCAGGACTGCTAACAATAACGAATGCCGTGTTCATCAGGGGCTCTCAAAAGCCTATATTGCAAATTTGATGGGAAATCCGAAAATGACTGTTTTATGAGCATCGCTAAAGGTGCAGTTACTAATGCCTCGTAAGTTAGCGAATTCACAATACTTCCTTACACTAGATTCTCAACATTGGCATTTTACCACACCTTCTTGTGAACCATACAGCTGTCATTTTTCACATCCTGGCTGAAATGTGTTTTCGCACTTCCGGCACAGAATAGCATGGTCATTGTGCGAAATCAGTGTTTGGGACACATTACAAAAATGACAGTGACACTGTTCATGAGCAGAGGTCCTAAAATGCCTGTGTTGAAAATTTGGTGACAATAGTCCATAAAATGATTGTGTTACGAGTGTGCGTTGAGCATTTTGCATGCACGCTCGTAAGTTCGCAAACTTATAATATTTTCACTCCAGATTTTCAACAGTGCCATTGTTCTGCACCTCCTAATAAACAGTACAGCTGTCACTTTTCACATCCTGACCAAAATCTGTTTTCACAGTTCCGGCACAGAATAGCGCGGTCGCTGTGGAAAGTCCGTGTTCAAGACACATTATGAAAATGACAGTGACACTGTTCATTAGCAGATGTCCTAAAATGCCTATATTGAAAATTTGGGGCTGAAAGTCAATAAAATTAGTGTTTTATGAGCGTGCATTGCGCAGTTTTCACACACGCTCGTGACTTTGTGAATTTGTAATAGTTTCACTCTAGCTGTTCATCATCGACATTTTTCCATACCTCCTTTTGAACAGTACAGCTGGCTGAAATGTGTTTTCGCACATCCGGCACAGAATTGCACGGTCGCTGTGCGAAATCAGTTTTCGGGACAGTTTGAGGAAATGACGGTGACACTATTCATGAGCAGAAGTTCTAAAATGCCTATGTTGAAAATTTGATGCCGAAAGTCCATTCAATGACTGTGTTGCAAGAGTGCATTGTGCAGTTTCCATACACCCTTGTAACTTCATCAATCTGCAATATTTTCATGCCACATTTTCTCCTCTGGCATTTGTGCACACCTCCTTAGCAACAGTCCAGCTGCCATTTTTCACAGCCTGCCCAAAACGCATTTCCGCAGCTGTGGCACACAATGGTGTGCTCGCTGTGCAAATTCCCCTTTTGGGACACATTAACAAAATCACAGCACTATGCGTCTCTAGCTCTGCCACTGCCAATGCCAACGCAACAACATTCGGCATTGACAAAAGCTTGTTGTTATAGTGGTGCTAAGAACCAGCTGATTCTGATCCAATTTTCAGATTTAGGATTTTAGGAACTTCCAGATTCTAATCCTTGTCCATTTCAAATCCTAAAAGGACCTAAAAATGGGATTTAGGATTTGGATTTGCAATCCTAAATCTTAAATTCTAAATGCCTATGTAGAAATAAGTTTTAGAATTCAGTTTAGGATTTCGGATTTTCAGACAGCAGATCCGAAAATCCAAATTCTGAAAATCAGATCAGAATCTGATGAATCTAATTCCCTGTCGGCAGATTCCAAACAACTCTAATTGATTTATTTTGCTTTAGCATCACAGAATAATATGAATTAATGCTTCAGAGTCTGAGCTTACAAACTGAGGCAACACCTTCTCTGTGTGGGCAGCAACGCTTCCCTGTAGAGCAGAGCAATTCTAAATGGTTAACTGAGGGATGTCCTGTGTGATTTGGGGCAGTTTAGGGGCATGAGCCCTTACAGTAATAGTAAGGAAGTAGAAACTGGTGTGTGTGTGTGTGTGTGTGTGTGTGTGTACGCCAAGAGATGTGATTGCAGTAGGGCCCTAACTGTCAGGGGGCCCACTGCCTCAGAGGTCAGTATTAAGAAAACCTTATACTGTCACAGAAAAACCTGCAACTTTCTTTGCATACATTGCTTATCCATTTGAAACTAGATTTGTCAGCCGTGGCAGCAGTGGCGTCTGTGCTGCAGATTCCAACCCCCCAGTTTCTTGGGGTGGGGGTACAGAACAAGGGAGCAATAGGACCTGTTACTGAAAATATCTGGTCTTGCTGCTGGAGTCCTCAGGAGGACAGGGACAAATGACTGTTCAGTTCCTTGACTATGGTGCCAGCAAAGGGGGAGGGGCAGCATAGACAACCTACGGGTGCGCTGCAGGACTGCTACAAAAGAACCAATGCTATAAATATTTATATGCACTAACGGTTATTTTACAATTATTGGTGGGGAGGTAGGGTCCCACAAAGTATTTTGCAGGGGGGGGGCCCCCTACTGTTGTCAGCATGGCCCTGCTGCATGGGGACTCTGTTATCTATTTATCAACCTCGGTGGATTTTCTGCGTGACTGAGCATGTTATGTGAAAGATGTGGCTGCCTTTCAGTCTACTTGTGCAATGACATAGCTTATCAATGGATGTATTTATCCACCAGCCCAGACAGATATTGCTCTCCCAGCTAGCTGCAGATTGTTAACTTTGATTAGTACTCAGCCACAAAACATAGTCACAAAACCCACATCCTCCTCTGAACAGGAAACCCTGCAGCAATGTATCATCTGAAGGGACTCTGATGTCCAAGCAACTTGGATCAACAGAAGGTTTTACGAAGCTTTCATTGTCAAAGCCTAAGGCTCTTCCTGCCAACCTTCACACTCTAGGAACTGTGCCATGAACTGCTGAGATCTCTTCCCCCCCAACCATCTTTTACATTCCTGTGTTCTAGGTAGGTGCATTATATAGTAAGGTAACGTGACATCTAGATAATCTGTAAACTGCCATCTTCAGTCAGATGTTGTTTGTTGTTTATGCATTCAACAGCCACTGACACCTCTGGGAAAACTTGAACATACATATTTTGATAAACTCCATATGTATTTCAAGACGACAGATGTTTTTTGGTGCAGTATTAGCCACTGCTAAGCAATTTAGATCATAAATTGTAGTGAGAAAGAAATAATGTGACTCACTGGGAATTGAACCCAGGCCCCCAGAATACCATCCTGGTGCTCTAACCACTGAGCAATAGGCTCACGTGGTTGGACCTGAAGTTCTTGGACACACTTTCTTTCCCTATTATTGCATATCCTGTGACTAGGAACAATCGAGATGACAATTAGATGTCTTTGGTGCAGTATTAGCCACTGCTGAGCAGTTTAAATCACAAATTGTAAGTCACCTTATTTCTTTGTCACTACAATTAATGATTTAAATTGCTTAGCAGTGTCCAATACTGCACCAAAAACATCTAATTGTCGTACTGATTGCTCCTAGTCGCAGGATATGCAATACCAGGGTTCAAAAGAAAGTGTGTCCAGGAAGAGTCAGGCCAAGCATGTGAACCTATAACTCAGTGGTTAAAGAACCAGTAGGTCTCATTATTTCTTTATCACTATAATTTGTGGTTTATATTTCACTGACTTGCTGTGTTATCCAGTCCTGTGTTCTTTCTTATTGAGGATATTAGCATGTAAACAGGAGAAAAACAATTTTGTCCTATCCCCTTTCAAAAGAGAGTGTGTTTGCAGCCATGTTAGTCCTGGAATACTGGAGTCATTGCAGATTATGATACCTTTAATTGGACCAGCACAGAAACATAGAAACAGAATCTAACAGGAGAAGGTAATGGATACCCCATCAAAGTCTGCCCATAGTTGTTACTACCTTACCCCCAGCCCAGTGCCTTGGTGGGATATTCACCTCCTCCCTCCCTTCCACCTTACCCCCATTCCAGGTTCCCACAATTGGGATTATGAGTCCCCAGGCCCTGTCACACCCTTGTTTGAACCCATTAATGGTTCTTGCCCCAACAACCTCCACCAATAATCTGTTCCAAGGCTCCACCACCCTTTCCATAAAGAAAAACGTCCTCACATTCTTCTTGAATTTTTCTTCCACTACTCTCCAGTTATCCAGTCATGCCCCTTGTGCCTCAATCTCTGTTTGTAACAAATGGGTCCTTGTAATGTACCCTATTTATACCCCTTAGGAATGGGTAAGTCTCTACCATGTATCCCCTCTCCTGTCTAGCTTCCAGCAAGTACGTGTTCAGGTCCTTTAGATGTTCCTTGTAAGATCTGCCCTGCCAGCCAAGAATCATCTTGGTGAACCTTCACTGTACTACCTCCAGCCTATCAATATCCTTTCTCAGGTGAGGACTCCAAAACTGGGCACGGTACTCCAGGAGAGACCTCACCAGGGATCTGTATGGGGGCAGTGTTACCTCCCAGCTCCTACTGTCAAAATCCTTCCCTACACACCCCAGCATCATAGGTGCCTTGCCATAGGCCTTCTTGCACTGGATGGTTTGGTTCAGCGAGTCACAGATGAGTACTCCCAGATACTGTTCCTCCGCTGACATGGCCAGCATGAACCCTCCCATCCAGTACTCTGTGTGGGGATTCTTAGTCCCTAAGTGCATCACCTTGCACTTTTGACATTGAATCTCAACTGCCATACCTTTGACCACCTCTCAAGCCTTTCTTGGTCCCTTTGAAGTTACCTCATCCTTTCTTCACTTTCTACCCTGCTGCAGAGCTTTGTGTCATCAGCAAAGATACACATTTTTCTCCAGGTACTTTCCCTAATATCATAATGAACATACTAAATAGGACAGGTCCCAAGAATGATCCCAGTGGCATACCACTTGTGACCCCCACTGTCCCCAGATTTGATCCAGTTAACCACCACTCTCTGTTACTTTTCCCCTATCCAGTTTCCCACCCACATGACTAATCCCTTCTCTGCTCCTAAGTCCTCAAGCTTTTTGAGCAGCCTGCAGTGCAGCATGGAATGAAAGACTTTGCTGTTTAAAGTTGTACAGAGGTGTCACAGAACGCAAGTGTTTGAGCCAACACAGGTACTTTTGTCAGGTGTGTTAGCTGACTGCTTATCCCCTATCCCCTCCTATCTTTTTTTAATTGCCCTTCTATAACTACTTGTCATGCCCTCTTGTAATCAACCCTGAACCCCTTGGATTTAGATCAAACCTTAAACCCATCTCTTGATCCTTCATTAACCCATACAAGACTATTACATCACATCGTAGTCTTCTTCGGTACAAATGGGACAGTCCCACATATGCTAACCTATCCTCTTACGTCATGTCCTTCCCCCACCATCATTCTGGATGCTGTTGTTTGTACCCTCTCCAACCTATTCCAGTGAGAATAAATTAAAATAGGAAGCATAATATGTGATTGTTAAAATACAAGCTCTATTTTGTCAAACTATTATATTTCTCTAAGTTTTGTTGCTGGTGCTCATTGCTGTTTAAGAATATTTACGCTGCGCTGCTCCATGGACGTTGAGGATATCACTGTTAGAAGTGCCCTTTGATTTCACCTTGCACTGCAGCTTGAAGGCTAATCCCAAATGCAAAACAAGCTGTTCGCCCTTGTGACATCTAGAAATGCAACAGACTCACGTCCATAGAGATCCACTCTTTATGGAGCCCTGTTTATTGCGAATGTTTAGGTTCCTCGTCCAGCGATGTCATTAGTGACAATCAGTCAGTGGCCCTTGACACTAATACCGCTACCTGTGCAGATTGCTACTTTGCTGAAAATTGAGCAAATTGAGGAGCTGCCCTGTTTCCATCACTATAGCAACCCACACATATGGCAGCATCAGTGTCAGGTACTGCTGACTGATTCAACCAATGATGTGCCACACACATACATAAATATATTTATTTATCTAAAATGTTTTATCAGGAAGGACATACTAAGCTTGTAGCAGCTTGTTTCTAGATGTGTCCCTGGGGAAGGGAGCGTGGAAGAAAACAGTGCAAAAACAGCAATTTATTAATAAGGTGCACACATAATTATGAAAAACAGCACAGTAGCTGTACAGAGGTACAAAGGTATAAGCAGCTACAACAATTAGGACAATAAGTAGAACTGCACTAAGATGACAGATACAGTTTTAGTGCTGCCAATGCAGCAGAATAATATCAATAATCAGATTTGGAGATGCAATCATGGAAGAGGGGTCCCCTGAGGATAGTGGACCATAGGAGCTGACATATGTCACTGTGTAGAAGCAATGGGCTAGAAAGGGTCAGAGGCAACTGCAGCAGTGAGAGGAGAAGTCTTGAAGGAGTGACTTGAGAGACGAGGAGTTGGAGCAAATAGCGGAGGTGGGGGTGGAGGGGAGTAGTAGACCAGAGCTTGGGGAATCTGAGGAAGAAAGTTGAATTAGCTGCAGAAGATTTCCCTGGAAGAAGGGAGAGAAAGCAGTGGGTCAGTGTTACGAAAGGAGTACATGGGAGAGGAGGAGTGGGAAAGAAGAGGAGTAAGGTAAAGAGAATGAGGGAGCCAATATGGATGTTAGAGATAAAGGAGTCACAATAGAGCATGGGTGTAGGCAGACATACTCCAAGTACTCCATGGTGTGCAATTTTATTTAAGGGGGGTAGCAAATAGGCTCTGAACTACTTCCTTTTCCATGAAAACTAAAAGAAAATACTGAACCTTTCTGTAATTTTATTCATAGGAGTTGAAACTAGAAGAACTGGTCACTAATACTCTCTTTGCATCCCAAGGACAATACAAATTTACAAGCTCTGGGTTGGTATGTGGGTGTCTTAGGGAACAATGCATGGCATTTGTATTTACCCATGCATGGCAACAACCACTGTCATGAGATACAAAAGTTGTATTTATTGTGCCAAATGAGGCAACAAACATGGTCCTGGTGTACATTTGTATATTGTCTGGCTGCACCCGGGGGCTAGCTCACCCTAATGGGGGGGGGGTAGCAGTGAGTCCACATGGTGTGCAGATCTGAAATCCCTGGCTACACCACTGCAATAGAGAGGTGTCGGGCTTTGAGGGAGGAGAGAACAAGGGAGGTGAAGAATAGAGATGTTGTGAAGTTTTCCTTTGCTGGTGGAGTTCCAGCGAAGTTGTGAAATTTGATTGCCTGCGTTGCCACTTTGCTTTGAGTTTCCCTCAGGACATGACATTTTTTCAGGTGAAGGCAGGTGAAGTTAAGCAACTACACCAGTAAATTTTTATAACTTCTCGTGAGAGGGTGCCACTTCACCTGCCGAAATCTTCATGAAGGTGGCACCTTGCAAATTATTTTGCAAAGTGAAGTTTGCCAACTTTGTACATCTCTAGTATAGAGGCAGCAGTGGTGGATATGGGGGGGCGGGGGCAGTCCAGAGCAAAGTGGCAGGAGGAATGAAATAATGGGTCCAGTCTAGTCACTGTGGATTTGGGGCGATGCAAATGTCGTCATATTGGATGTTAGGGAGGCTCAGCTTCAAGGTGATTTTTCCGTGAAGTGAAGGCAGGCTACACACTTTATTTCTGTACAGAACGCTGCATTTGGGGTGGAGCTTCTAGCGTATGGCATTCACATGAACAGAGAAATCAAGGTGATGGTCTAACCAGACACCAAGGAATTTAAAGGAGAAAATGTCCTCAGTAACAGCACCATCAAAGATATGGAAGGACAGCGATACACAGATGCATACTAGGGGTGTGCAAGTAACAGCATTTCCTGAATACCATGAATAATGCACTATTTGTTATTTGCATCTGAATAATGAATAGGGCACTATTCATCCCTTATCTATAGTTCCGGCCAGCAACATTGCGGGATGAAATACCGTGGCCAAAAATAAAGTGGCAATAACATCGCCACCCACAATGTCGGCAGCACATGACATCGCAGGACGTAGCAGTGCATGCCAGTGAACATGTGGGCAGCAAACACAGCCTGCTACATGGAGACACCACACAACACAGCAGCAGGAACCTGAGCATAAGAACAACACAGGGGTGCCTGAGTAGGGAGCAGTTCATGGGACCCCATGCCATTGTGGTGTTGTTGTTCGGCCCCCAACCTGCTCATACCCCTCAGTCCTGTCCAGGGGGCTCCAGGTGCAGCCATAGCCCCTGCCTGCTGTTCCATGCCTAGCACAACCTGTGCATTCTGTGTCCTCTGTTCCATAGGGTGACATACTACGCCATGTTCCCCCCTGTTGTCTGCCCTCTGGAGTCCTGGCATAGCACCCTTTCTGCTACCCCCAGGTGGGGACTGCCTGGGGGTGGGCATTGCACTATCTCCAGTGTGCCCCTGTGCTCAGGGTCCCAGTATTGGTCTCTGACAGCAGATACACCTGCTCAGTCCCACCCCATGCATCCATATGCCGGAGCGCTGTAGCTGTGCACAGCAGGTCAGTGTGCAGCATTGTTACCCAGCTTTATTTTATGCCTCACCATATTATGGACGGCGATGTTATGCCGGTGATATTATTTCCACGATATTTCAGCCGCGATGTTACTGGCCGGAACTTCCCTATCTATACAGGAAATACCATAAAAGAAGTAAAAAAACAGCCCCACCCTCCTCTCCTGTAGAAATCCTTAAATGCAACCCCCATCACCCACCCCCCGTTAGAATCCCAATGCCACCTTCCTGCCCGAGCACACACAATTTGACATTTTAAAGTATATTTAAAAAAAAAACACCCACAATGGGTCACCAGTACAACCCACCCACCTCCACAGCCAGCAGCCATCTAAGCAGTCATTTGTACTGAAAGAAGTATAATGTACCTCCATCCTAGCAGCACCCTCCAACCACCTTCGTCCCCCCCCCAGCAACAAATTTTTCTTATTAGAAATGGTCATCTGGATGAAAAGAAGATGATCGTCATAAACCAGCCCTCCTCCATGGCCGACTGCCTCCTGCTGAATGAAAACTCTTGCACGCTTGCTCGCCTTGCATACTAAAACCAGCTGATCACAGCCAACATACATACCTGCCTACATACATACACATACATGCAGTCATACATACAGACCTATATACATATATATATATATATATATACATACACATGCATACATACCTTCATACACATGCATTCATACGTAGAAACCTGTAAACATACATACATGTATTCATACATATATATACATGCATTCATACATATAGACCTATTATAGTGCCCCTATAGTTAGGGTTGAGTAGCTTGTTCACTGTTAAACTCATAACTTGCACATTAATATCTTTGGCTCCATTTGATGAAATGAGCTGACATTGTGCATGTCTTGTCTAGGAGGCAAGGTCTTGATCTGTGGAAACTTGTGAGATGTCAGCTTGTGCAGTTTCTGAGATATGCATGTGTAATGTTTAGTAAAAGTCTAACTTTTTTCCTATACTTAACATGTTTTTTTTTTTTTTGCTCTCTCCTACAGCCTACATGGAATGGCATTTTTATCCCAAACTTGCAGGGGACATGATGTGTCATGCCTTAAAGTAGTACCTTTGACAGGTCTGATGAAAAAATATTAAAGGGTTCCAGAGTTCTAAGGCCATAAATGTTAATGTTTTCTGACCTGTGCATGCGCAGTAGGATTTTTGACATAACATTATGTGGCAAAAGTGAAAATTTGATGCTGCAAATGCATGTTTTTGATTTCACGCCACTTGCTTCGCAGGGCACCAAACACTTTTTGTGCTGTGTCAACTGCCATTTCATTTTTCCAAGAACACTAACAAACGTGGAAAATACATAAAAGTGCTGGGGTTTTAAAAAACAAACATCAGAACCTAGCTAAATGGGAGCCATTTAGCTAGGTTCTGATGTTTGTTTCTTAAAGGGACACTGCCAACCTATGTTCCATCATATTATTTCTAATTAAACACCTACATTTTATGATTGCCTACCTTCTCTAAAATTCATTGATGTTGCTGTTTGTTTCGTCTGTCTCATTGTTTAGTAGCACTGAAATGCAAACAGCTTTTGTTTTGTTTCAAATCCTTAATCTGTTCTTTCTGAATACTTCCTGAACATTAGAAACACCCCCGAACAGTGCAGTCACTCATGATACAATAGCCTCCTAAACTTCCACTGCATCAAGAGTGGCAGGACTGTGTTGGGGTGGTTCCCAGGCCCAGGAAAGATGCAGCTGGAGTTGATCAATGAATATAAACAAAACTGTTTTTGTGTGGTAACCCCAGTATGTTGGACAGTCTATTTTTCACTTTTTAAAAGAAACAAAGAATCAGAATCAAACTGCCAGTTTCATTAGCAACATTTACATAATGTTGGCTATCATAAAATACATTTGAGGTCTAAGGGGGTTGACAGTGTCCCTTTAACATAATGACCACAAATACGTTTTCTGGGCACCCAAATTCCCGGGTGCCTATCTTAGCGAGAGGAGCACTTCCCCCGTGTTCTCTATATGATAACAGTGGGAATTTCTTGACTTCTGCAGCCATAGCTGAACTCATGCTGCCAGCTGCAGTGTGCGCTGTGAGACGCCATTTCCCTGGTGTTTGGTGGTGCCCCCCAACTCCATTGCATCCCTGGCAATGTGTGATGTTGCCTGGTGTCTAGTGGCACCCACCACTCTTTCAATCACTGTCCCTTCATCAATATTAACTTTCCCTGGTATCTAGGGGCACCCCCACCCACTGATCGCTGTACCCCTATTAATATATTTCCCTGGTATCTAGTGGTACCTCCCACCCACCGATCGTGGTCCCCATAAAGAAGTAAATATATTCCTTGGTATCTAGTAGCACCCCCCCACCTGCCGATCACCGTCCCCATTATCACATTTTATATTCCCTGGTGTCTAGTGGCACCCCTCATTCTCCCATTTGTGGTGCAACCTGAAATGAAGAAAATGGTCCTGCAATGTTTTTTTTCTCTCCAAACCTGTAAAAAAAGAAAACAGTTCCTCACCGTTCAGCCCCCCCCAACTCCCACTCAGCACCCACCACCCCACACCTCCCAGTACTCACCCATACAGCCTCACTCACCTGAACAGGTGCCAGGTTCAAGACCCACTGTCTGATCAAAGACACGTCTTGCTACTGGAACCGGCAACTGCAATATGAGAAACTAAGGTAAATGTGGTTCAATGTATTTCAATGGGGGGGTCAACTGTATGCATAACTTAGCCATTTCTTGACATTTTGACCCCAAATTTTCAACATGGCCTTTAGAGGACCCCACCTCATGAACAATATGACTGCCATTATGCAACCCCCGCCCAAAAGGTGACTTTGCAGTTGCTTGGCAAATTCACCTTTTGGGCAGGATTTGAAAGTTGTGTTCCCTGCCCTTGTTCATGGGGTGGGGTCATAGAAAACTATGTTGGAAATTAGGGGTCAAAATATGTAAAAATGGCAAAGTTTTGACCATTTTTTGCAATTTCGCTACACATGCTTGTAACTTTGGAAATTTTAAATATTTTGACCCCAGATTCTCAACATAGCCCTCTTATTACCCCACCTCATGTATGTCAAAGCTGTCATTTTTCAAATCCAGCCAAAATGTGTTTTCACACATGTGGTGTGGAATGGCATTGCAGTTACGCAGAATTACATTTTGGTGGGGATTATAATATTTTCTGCACCGGGTTCATGAGGTGGGATAATAAGATGGCTATGCTGACAATTTGGTCACTGTTGGCGTATAAATGGAAGTGCAGGGCCTGGAAGGCCCTGTGCTTCCACAGCTACATACATATATGCATCTATGGAGGGATGGGTGCGTAGGGCCCAGAGGGTCTTGTGCTCCCACAGACAAATAAAGATATGATTATACTATCTCAAAAAGTAAGAAAATAAATTGCAGAACACTTCACTAATGCTCTAGTTAACCACCTAAGCAGCAGTGCTGGCCTCTTCCTTGGGGCTCTCAACCCTAATACTCACTCCTTCCCCTGATCAAACAAGGTTAGATGTGATCTGTTTTCTTCAGGCAGGTCCACAGGTTGTTGACAACATATGGCAATACATAATTCTGTACCTTTGAAGAGTATATCAGTATGAGACACTGGCTTGGAGTTGTACCTTGTGCTTTGTAAAGGAGGCTACAGGCTGGGGGTAGGGGTGAGCTTTATTTTTCTTTAGTGGGCCTCATGAAAGAAGACAATCAGCTCATGAAACTAGACTCACTAAGGATTTTTCTGATGTCCCAAAAACACCTTTCAGGGTTGTTTTTTTTAAAAAAAATTTGTCCAGAATTGAGCTAAATGGGTCCCGTGTACCTAGATTCATATGATTTTTTTTGTCTCTGGGGAATAATTTTTATGGGTTTTGAAATACTTTTTTTTTAAAACAGAAACAAGATGGCTGCCATATGAAAGAAGAATTTTTTTTTTTAATGAAAGGGGAATTTGGCCTCAGGAAACATGAATCCTCTTTCGTATGGCCACATTCTTCTTTTGTATGAAACATCTATCAGAAAGACCCTAATGAGCATGCTAAAAACCAAAATTTCAAATCCTTATGACTTGGCGATGGATTAATATTTTTTCTCCAAACCAATGAAGGGCATCATTCTAGGGGAAGCCCTTTCTACCCTGAAAATTTCAAAACAAAATTCCAAACCATCTGTGCTGTAGGTGAGAGCAAAAAAACAGCAAAAGCACCAATTTTTCCTAAACTTGCACTATCTGGATCTTGGAATCTGCACATCTAACTGGAACAAAACTTACCACATCAATTGACCTTGCCCCCCTCAGACTGTACATGCAGAGTTTTGTGCAATTCCATTGAATGGAGGCAAAGCTATTAAGGTGCAAAGTTTAACATTCAACACCCTATTTAACTCTAACTGTAGTAGTGCTACCACTAATTAAATACACGCACACATATCTGCATACATATATATATATACATACATGTGTGACACTTGGCCAGCTGGTTATGATTGTTCTATGATTTTGTAATATAAAAATGTAGTGTGTGATTGTCTGTCATGAGACATCCTGTGGTCCTGGGATGACTCCCCTTCCCACGGTTTCAGCTACAGGATGTTAACCTGAAACCGGAAGGTAATTAAAGACTAGAGAGACATAATTAAGGACCTCCTGTTTATTTGACTTAATTGGAGCTGACCAGCTGCCAGGATATAGGGATCGTAAACTTTTATGACGTTTTAGAGGAGTTGCATTTTATGGCCGTGTTTGTGGCTTCCTGCCTTTGAAGCTGAAAAACTAAAATATCCTTTGATCCTTGGGGAAGCAGAAAACCACTCAAGATCAAAGAGTCATATTGGGAAATGAGTTTTTGCTAATGTCACCTTATTTAAAATACCTCCTGATAGGACATCCTGTGTGTATTATTGTTTTATATTTAACAAGGAGGAGCTAGGTGACATCATGGCAGAGGTGGGTATAGAGACAGTTTAAACTATTCTGTGTCTGATCTAGAGACACTTTTCTTTGTGGGCTCTTGGAAACAACATCTAACTTTAAGCACTGTAAGAAGGTAATACATTAGATAGAAAAGTCTAATTATATTGTGGTAGGAGTTTATGTTTGTACTTTAACCTTGTTCTTTTAAGTGATTGTATGCTTTGTGATATAGTGTTCTGTGCTTACATTTTACATATTTTTCTCCATTTTTAAGTAAACCTCTTATTTTAAAGAGACTGCCTGGTGTGCCTTCAAAATTCTTTCTTTTGCATGTGAAGTATAGATGGTTAAAGTTGACAACTGTTCATAAGCTTAATGGTGTTACTGAACTGGAAAAAGATAAGAATATACCTAAGGTCTTTTATAGAGTTTTAAAGGGTTCATTTTGGATACCTGGTTAGGTGCCCTTAGGCGAAAGATGTCTGGCATTCCCTGAAGAGCAGAATTATCTGAGCCTGTACATTTGGGTATGCTAGCATAAGGGCCACAGTTTGAATCCCCCCAGAACTTGAGACCAAAGGTGATTCAGACCCACAAGCAGACAGGAGGGGTACCCTGTTCTGTTACCTGTTCACAATACTGCACTCAGAGGTTGGCACTGTGGGAGCAGAGGGCCTGACCTGCTGAATGGGTTTGTGGCAGATTGGTTGGCAGTGGTGCTGATATATTTGGTAACACAAGCTTTAATTGTTCAGTGTGTCAGCAATTTATGTTGGTGGACACCCCGGAACTGAGGATATCTGATTTTAGGGGTGGTCTGCTTGAACAAGTGTCTCAGTTTAAGCATTTGGGCACACTATTGGACCCCAGTTTGACCTTTTCACTTCAGATTCAGTCTATGGTTAAGAAAGTAAGTCGAAGAATAGGGGTGTTATACAAATTCAAGTCATTCTTCTCACAAGCAACTAGATTAGCAATTGCTGTTGGTTCTGTTCTTCCATATTTTGATTACAGTTCTTGTTTATATTATGACATAGGTACAAAATAAATGCAAGCACTAACTGTGGCCTATAATAATGTTTGTAGATTTATTTTAGGAGCCCTTAATAGGACACATTGGTGTAATCTTTATTCTCGGTTGGGGTAGTTTTCCCCTAGTTGCAGAATAGAATATTTTGTTGGCTGTCTGATGTATAAATGTTTTTACTTTGGCTCCCTTTTTCCTCTTTCTGATCTTGTTGTAATGAGAGAAATGCTTCCCAGCCCGAGGTCGGCTGACGACCCCCTATATTTTGTCCCCAGGTCTCGGCTTAGAATAAGTTCTAGAGCTTTTTCAATAGCAGCACCCTTGTATTGGAATTCACTTCCACTTGATGTTAGGATTGCTCCCTCTGTTTTAACTTTTAAACAGAGGTTAAAACATTATTTATTACATAAATCTGCTCGTAACTGTAATTTGTATTTTTTGGTTTTGTATTGCTGTTGATTGTATTTGTGTATTCTTGTATTTTTATTTTGTCCGGGTTGGGCCTGAAAAGGGACCTTTGGTCCAGTGCCTTTACCCAGTTACCAAAGAATAAATGAAAATGAAATGAAATGAAATTGATACTATACAGCTCACCTGCAAAAAAAGGCAGTAATTTATTTTTAAAAAGGAAACAGAACTATATCATTTGCTTACAGTCAAGTTGCTACCTGTTTTATTTTTTTTCTGAAGTGCAAGTTAGAGTAGCCATAGTTAGGGAAGAAGATGGCTTCCAACTACAGCGGGCACACTGTAGACTACTTGAGGCAGTTGTGCAAGGACAGAGGAGTCCTGTACGAGGTGAGAGCCACTAAGCAGAACCTCATGGATGCCCTGATGACAGCAGATACCCAGAGCATTGAGTCACAGACTGTGACCGTAAAGGACCAAACCTTGAGTGTGGAAGGGATAGCGGCCCATGCAGTGTCCAGATCCGATGATGATGACAGCAGGGCCAGTGTCAGTGAAGGGCCACAGCAGCAGGGGAAGGTCACCAGCATTCTGGAGCCAGAGGCAATCAGGCTGCAGATTGAGTTGCACAGAATGGAGCTGGATTTCCAGTGAGAACAGTGAGAGGCTGACCGGGAATGGCGAGAGCTGGACCATGACCAGTGAGAGGCTGACCATGAGGACCATGAGTGCCTTTGAGCTGCAGAGGAGAAGAGGGAGTAAGAACAGCAAGAGGCGGACTGTGAACAGTGAGAGGCGGACTTTGAGGAGCATGAGCACCAGAGGCGACATGAACTGGAGAAGCTACGACACCAACTACCTGCACCAGAGCAGGTAAGTGGCTTGGGTTTAACTTGAAATACAGGACTGGTTTACAAATTGAATTCCAAATTGATAGCTGAATTTAAAGAGGGGGAGGATATGGATGCCTTTTTAAATTCCTTGGAAAGAGTTTGTATTCAGGCTAAAATTCCTAGAGGGTCCTGGAGCTTCCAGCTATCTCTGCTACCTACCAGGAAAGCTCGGGATGCATCGGGTCAAATGGACAATGAGGACAGTAATGATTACAGCAAACTTAAAGCTGCAGTTTTAAAAAAAGTTTGATTTAACTGCAGAATCATACAGAGCTAAATTCCATAAGCTCAGGAGAAGCCCTGACATGAGCTACTAGGAGCTAGCCACTTGACAATGTCAGTTTTTAAAACGTTGGTGGGAAGGAATTGAAGCAAACTCTGGAGATAAAATTGAAAATGCTGTTCTGTTAGAACAGCTTTTTTCGGCATGCCCAGCAGAGCTGAAAACCTGGCTGGAGGACCGAGATCTCAAAACAGTGCAAGAGGCTGCTGAACTCTCGGACCACTATGCCAAGAGCAGACCTGCTCTGACAGCGAATGTGGTGGGTGTGGCAATGCAGAAAGGGAAAAGCGCACCTTTAGGGCAGCTAAAACCCTCACTGCCTCCACCGAAACCAGTTAGCCTGAGGTTTCAGAGAAAAGATTTCTCTGAGAAAAGAAATGAATGTTGGGTTTGTAAGGAAATTGTGCATATTGACAGACAGTGTCCTTCAAGAGCAAGCAATATGCAACATGGGACTAGGAAAGAAGTGGGTTGTTTGTGTGTCCATGGAAGCATGCCTGTGAACATCAAGGAACACATGCACCCAGTCACGGTGAATGGTGTACAGACACAAGGGTTAAGGGACACAGGGGCATCCCTGACATTGGTAAAAGGGGATCTGGTAGAGCCCGGTCAGCTTATACCCAATAAATATGTCACTGTACAGGACTTTACTGGTGAGGAGAAAACATTGCTCCTCGCTAGTGTCCTCCTAGACTGGGGTGAAACAGGGGAAACTGTGCAACAGGTGGCTGTAGCCAAAATGTCAGCAGTCGACGTCATCCTTGGCAACAATCTCGAACAGGGGATGGTGTATGCAGTTACCCGTAGCCAAGTGGCAAGGGAAAATTGTAGTTCACTGACCCCACAGAAGCCATTGTGGACACCACTTGGAGGCTGGTTCTCCAGCCTGTGTCTCCTGATATGGAGACTAATGAAAAGGGGGTAGAAATTTCCCCAGCAGCAGTTAACCACACAGCTACGGAGGGTTACTCCAAAGAGGGAAGGGTGACCCATTGTCAGAGGGTTAGGGATGACAGTGATCTTGAGTGCCCTGATGGTGGTGCTAGGGACCCTAGTTTAGATACTGAAGGGGGCCTGTCCCATGCCTTGGGAATGTGTAAGGAGTTTGTAGCTGCTCAGAAAAGTGAGCGTAGTCTAGAGCAGCTGAGGGCTTGGGCAGACTCTGATGGAGCACAAGGCGGTGATGATAAACATAAGGTTTCTTGGGAAAATGGAGTGATGTATACTCAGGCTGTGCAGACAGAGGGAGGGGTGATAGGCAGGCAGCTTGTCGTTCCCCCGGGTATCGTGAGGAGTTGCTCAAGATTGCACATGATATTCCCTTGTCGGATCATCTGGTAATCGCATGCGCTACACAGCGGTTGGCCCAGAATTTCTAGTGGCCCAACTTCACCCAGCAGGTGAAGGAGTATTGCAGGTCTTGTCAACGGTGCCAAGAAATAGGGAAGGTGGGCAAGAAACCCAATTCCATTGCCCATAGTGGAGGAGCCATTCTAGAGGGCGGGAATGGATATTGTGGGGCCTTTAAATACCCCCAGCTCCTCAGAGAAGAGGTTCATCCTGACTGTGGTGGATTATGCACCCGGTACCCCAAGGCAGTCACCCTATCCTCACTGAGGACAGACAAAGTGGCAGGTGCCTTACTTGGAATTTTCTCCCTTGTTGGGTTTCTGCAGGAGGTTATCACTGATCGAGGGGGTTCCTTCATGTCGGACCTGATGAAATGTTTGTGGGAGAAGTGTGGGATGGTGCAGAGATGCACAACACCGTATCACCCACAAGCCAATGGGCTTGTGGAAAGATTTAATGGTACCCTGAAGTCAATGCTCTGAGCGTTTGCTGAACAGCATGGGCAGGACTGGGAGAAATACCTTCCCCACCTGATGTTATCATTAACATCACAATGAGAAATCACCTATGGTCAAGTGATCACCACATGGTGCAGTTCGAGGTTAGAACTGGGAAAGAGATGTGACACACTAAGATGAGGGTCCTGGACTTCAGGAGGGCTGATTTCAGGAAGATGGGGAACTGCGTCAAGGAAACACTGGCACAGACAGGGAACCTAGAAGGGGTAGAGGAAAGGTGGGCAGCAAAAAGGAAGGCAGTTGAGAGAGTAGCAAACCTTTACATCAAGCAGGTGTCAAAGAAAAGGAGAAATAGAAAGCTGCTATCATTCTCCAGTGAAGTTGCAGCAAAGGTTAAGGCAAAGAGGTTATCCTTTGTGAGATAGAAGGCAACACAGAAGGCAGAGGACAGGGATCAGGAGAAGCTGAAGGAAGCAACAAAAGCTACAAGGAGTGCTAAAGCACGAACAGAGGAGAACATAGCTAGAACAGTGATGTGTGGAAATAAGAGCTTTTTAGATATATGGGTGAAAGGAGAAAAAGCATGGCAGGGATAGTCAGACTGAAGGGGGAGAGCGTGTGGAAGAGGACCAGAAGAAAGCAGATATACTGAACAGATATTTCTGTTCAGTATTTACAAAGGAAGGGATGGGTGAAGGGCCACTGTTAGAGAGTAAGGAAGTTACTGGAAGGGAGGTAGATACTAACCTCTTTACAAAAGAGAGAATAATGAAGAAACTTGAAAGATTAAAAGTGGATAAAGCTATGGGGCCAGACAGGGTGCACCCAAGGATATTGAGGGAACTGAAGGAGGTATTAACAGTGCCCTTGACAGCCCTGTTTAACAGGTTCCTGGAGTCAGCGGTGGTACCAGAGGACTGGAGGAGGGTGAATGTGATGCAGATCCACAAGAGTGGCAATAAAGAGGAGGCAGGAAACTATAAACTGGTAAGCCTGACACCAGTGGCGTGTAAAATCATGGAAACATTAACTAAGGAAAGGATGATGGATTACCTTGCTGCAAATGGGCTACAGGATTGAAGGCAGCATGGGTTCACAGGGGGAAGATTGTGCCAAACAAACATGATCTACCTCTTCGACTGGGTGACAAGAAAAGTGGATTGGGGGTTGGGCAGTGGACGTGGCCTACCTGGATTTCAGCAAGGGCTTTGATACTGTCCCACGCAGAAGATTAGTTAAACTATGAAGTCTCTGGGTGGGGTCAAAAGTAATAAACTGGGTACAAAATTGGCTAAGTCACAGGAGCCAGTGGGTGGTAGTAAATGGGGTACATTCCGAAGAGGGGCGAGTGACTAGTGGGATGCTACAGGGGTTGGTTCTGGGGCCAGTACTCTTTAATGTCTTCATTAGTGACATTGCGGAAGGACTGGAAGGGAAGGTGTGTCTGTTCGCAGATGACACAAAAATATGCAACAGAGTGGACACACGGGGTGGGGTACACAAAATGAAAAAAGACTTAAAAAAAACTGGAGGATTAGTCAAGGGTATGGCAGCTGAGCTTTAATGCTAAAAAGTGCAAAGTTATGCACATAGGATGCAAGAACCCAAGAATAAAGTACCATCTGGGGGGAGGGGTAGAGGTGGCACCCACAGAACAAGAAAGAGACCTGGGAGTAATCATAACAGATTACCTCAAAGTGGCAAGTCAGTGTGACAAGGCAGTGAGAAAAGCTTGTAGAATGCTGAGGTGTATAGGCAGAGGTATAACAAGCAGGAAGAAGGAGGTGGTGCTCCCCCTGTATAGGTCACTGGTGAGGCCCTACCTGGAGTACAGCATCCAGTTTTGGAGGCCACATCTGAAGAAAGACATAGATCGGGTCGAGGTGATACAGAGGAGGGCAATCAAGATAGTAAAGGGTATGCAGCAGAAAAGTTATGAGGAAAGACTCAAGGAATTAAATATGTACTCTCTGGAGGATAGAACAGAGAGGGATGACATGATAGACTTTGAAATACCTCAAAGGCATCAATAGGGTACAGGAGGGAAGCATTCTGCAGAAAAGGACATGCCCTAGGACAAGAGGACATGACATGAGGTTGGGGGAGGGACGCAGAGGAAATGTCAGGAAGTACTTCTTCATGGAAAGGGTGGTCGATGCATGGAGCAGACTACCAGTAGAGGTGGTGGGTTCATGCACTGTGGTGGTATTCAAGCATGTATGGGACAGGCACAAGGGGGTCTTAGAAATAGAAATGGAGGGAAGAAAAGAAGTGGATTAAGCAGGGTCTGCTGTGTAGGACGAGGGACTATAGGGCAGACTAGATGTACCCGAAGATTTTTATCTGCCAACAAATACTATGTTACTATAAACATACATACATGAATAAATACAGATCTATATATATCTGTTCTTACGTACATTCATATATACGCATACATACAGACTTATATACATACATACACATATATACATGCATTTATACATACAGACCAATACACATACAATATATACTTACACATGTACAGTCCATAATACATATGCATACATATACATGCATACATACATACATACCTATTATAGGGGTGCAGTCAAGCCCTTGTATTAGGGTTCAGTCTTCACTTCTATGTTAAACTGAAAATGTTGCACTTTAATAACTTCACAACCATTTGACCTATTCACATGATGTTTTACATGTGCCATTGAGGACCAAAGATCTCTTGATGTGGCAAGTTTCAGATGTGTGGATGCAGAGATACAGATTGTCAAAAATATGAAAATTACCGCTTTGGTGAAATTCTTTGTCACACCGCTGTGCAAAAACAGTCTGGAATTTTGGTCTGACATTTTCAGGGTATATAGGCTTTGGGTCACAGATGCGCCTTTTGAATGTTTGGTGAAAACATATTGATCCATTCCCAAAGTTATTACATTTTAAAGTTTCCCATTATTTCCTATGGGACCAGTTAGATGTCCCACTTGAAAAAGGATTCTTCATCACAAATGCGATATCCTTTTTTGCGTTTCTGCCATCTTGTTTTTGGTTAGAGAGGGAAACAAAGTTAAATTACAAAAAAAAAATAAAAAATACAGGGCTTTGGTAAACACCAGCAGTTGTGTTTGCCTAACTGGGGCCTGTAGAATCAGATTCTGGGTCTGTTTTTTGATAACTTATTCAGAAATGTTTTTTTTTAATCCACAGAAATCCTTTTGCCGCAAGTTGCGGAAAACTTATTCCGTGAAACAGGATCCTTTTTCACAATTTGCATAACAGGATTTTCTTTTGCCACAATTTGCAAAAAAGGAATCTTGAAAAAGGATTCTTTTTCTCAATTTGAGAAAAATGATTTCTTAGACAGCTGTTTCTTTGTCACTGCACAGTTACAAAATGACTTGTTCATTTGGGTTGACATTTTCAGGGTGCAAAGGGCTTACCCCACAGATGTGCCTTTTGCTGATTTGGTGAAAATATATTACTTTGCTGTAGAGTTCTGCAGGGTTACATTTTGCTTCATTCCCGTAGGATAACATTGTAATGGGATGTGTACAGAGTTGTTTCTTTGTCACTGCTCTGTGAAGAAATGGTTTGTAATTTTTCTTCTGAAATTCCCAGAGTGGAGATGGCTTGCCTCACTGATGAGCCTTTTGCTGGTTTCATGAAAATATATTAATTAGGTGTAGAGTTCTGTAAGGTTACATTTACCTTTGTTTCCCATAGGATAATACTGAAATGAGTCTTTAGAGGTGAACAGGGTTGTTTCTTTGTCTCTCTGATGTGAAGAAACAGTTTGCAATTTTCTTCTGAAATTTCCAGGGTACAGACAGCTTGCCCCACTGATGTGCCTTTTGCTGGTTTTATGAAAATATATTAATTTGGTGTACAGTTACATGGGTTTTACATTTTCCTGTGCTTTCTATAGGAGAACATTGCAATGTCAAATGTTTCTTTAGGTCTGCACACTATGGCATTGGAGCGCAGGGCCCTACAGTATGTCAAAAATGATGCCTGAATGAGAGTGTAGGGCCCAGAGGGCCCTGCACTCTCACATGCAAATATGGATACTATTAACAACTGATGGGAGCACAGGTCTCAGAGGGCCCTGCGTTCCCACACAAAAATAGGGATACGATTACAATATCTCAGACATATGGATGGATGGCACTGTGTGTTCCCAGATGCAAATATGAATAGTATCATGGAGTGCTGGGACTGCAGGCCTTATCCATACATGGTAATGCAGGGTCCTGAGCTCCCACAAACAAATATCTCTCAAAGATTATGGATGGTTGGGACCTCAAGGCTTGGAGGGCATTCCCACAAGCAAATACTGTAAGACTTTGATTATACTTTCTGAAAAAGTAAGGAAATTCTCTGCAAAAAAACTTTGTTAATGGACCATTAGAGTTCCAGCATCAAAAGTTGGGAAATGCCATCTTAGGGTTTCCAACCCAAAGTCCCCATCCTCACCTTCGGTTTCTAACCCTAAGACCCTGCCCCAACCCTACATGCAGGAACAGGCATCAGGAGTGTGTCTTGGGGTTGTGAGCCCTAATGCTCACCCCATTCTCTTATACTGTACCCATCTTAGCTTACTTACTCATGGAATGGGGTGAGCATTAAGGTTCACAACCCCAAGGCACTCCTCTGATGCCTGTTCCTGCATGCAGGGTGGGAGTGCGGTCTTAGGGTTGGAAACTGAGGGTGGGGGTTGGGGTCTTAAGGTTAGGAGCCCTAGGATGGCTTTTCCTTACTTTTGATGCTGGAACCCTAATGGTCCATTAAAAAGGTTTTTTGCAGGGAATATATATATATATACACACACACACATATGCATACATACAGTTTGGGTATTCACCTTCATATAAGCCTGAACCTGTAATTCCAGGTGGCAGATACTGTGAAGACTGTTTTTTTGCCATCCAAGAAATGGGACCAGACTTTGTCCTTGTCTTTGTTTAAGATTTTCTTGTGACTTTTAAACATACCCTTCTTACATCAGGGTTCTATTATTGTAACACTCTGTTTCCAGGCCTTCCCTTTGGAATTTGCCTGGATGTTTGTTGCTTGTGTAGAATACCGTGGCAAGACTATTGACTGACACAGGCACTGTGGCATGTATTGATTGACACAAGCCAATCTGAGCGTGGTATTTGGTTCTCATGGAGCAGTGTGGGCTGCCTGCCTGCCAGGTCTATCTTGCATTGATTGCAAGGTATTCTAGACTGTTCTGCTGGTGTCATCCCATCTAAATCTAGAGCAATTATTGCAGAATGTGGAGACAACTAGATAATAATCCACTCCCCAGTCTCTGTACTCATTCCTAACTGATGTACACTGCACATCCTCCAGTTCCAATTGTTAGGTCAGAGGAGGCATTCACAGGTTAGTAACATGCATTACTTGAAATGCAGAGCAGTATGGATTAGAAACGACTTCACTTTTTTCACCTCCATGAGGGTCTGGTTTTGCAAATGTTTGCATGTCATCAGATACTTGGGTGATGGGCAGCTAAAACAATGACTAGTTCGACAGCATCTGTTTTAAGAGAATGTGGCCACTTCAGACACAGCTTATAAATCTGAGTATGTCTGGAAAAAATGGAGGACTGGATAAGGACCTGAAAAACCAGATGATCCTTCCACAAACTGAACAGACCTTTACTTCCTCTCCAAACTCCTGGACTGCTATGATCCAGCTGCCTCTGCCCTAGGTCTGCTGGCATGGGTCTTTATAACTGTGCCATGTGCTAAACAAAATAAAGTGGACTTTCAATTGTTCACAGATAATGCTCCTAATTTGGGAAATCCTCTGTTAAACAGCAGTATTCATTTTTCTTTTCTCAACTGAAGCTTTCAAAAGAAGAATTTTTTTATCTTTCTATTTTCTAGCTTCCTTGCTAGTCCCTGGACCCTCCCACTGCTGGCACCTGTACATGCTGCATTACATGACTGATTGGCTGCCTGTTCAGGGTCCCCCATCTATTTCATGTTAGATTCATCAGAGAGGTGTGGCTTCCCATCGCACCTGCTGGCTGGCAGATGTTCCACCTCCATATGTTCATTGGGTTTATCAGACATGCTGGTTAAAGGCTACTGCCTGGCCTTACAGCCACACACTGACTAGCTCTGTCAGCCCTGCTTGCTCACTTATTCCATTAACTTCAGTGCGCACACACATGCACACACACACACACACACACTTGCAGAAACACAGACAATGATAGCAGAAAAAGACAAAGGTCCATCTAATTTGCCCTGAGTTCCCTATCTGCTCTGGGTCCTTTTGTCCATATGGGGTGTTATCCCTCCCCATCTGCCCCCTGCTCCCCTCACTACTGCTACCAACCTGAGCAACCACCAAATCCTTTACCATATCCCAGCCATGCTTGAAACCATTTATGGTCTTGGTGCCCACCACCTCTGCTGACAGACAGTTCTATGGCTGTACCACCCTCTTTTGGTAAAAACAGAACTTCCAGCCGGCCCAGTGGCACTTAGGGCTGAGGTGCTGGATGCCACACCTCCCGCCATGCCAGTGACCCAGGTTCGGGAGCGAGTATGGGTCACTGAGGGCTGGCAGGGGAGGAGAGGGATCGAGCGTCCGATGGACTGCTCTTCCTCTCCAGGGAGGGGTGTCCACAATGGTTGGCATCCGACTGCCCCCTGGCGGAGGCTGGGGTATGAGGACACACGCCATACTCTGGGAGGAGTTGAGAGTAGACGCCTGGATGGGGATACGTGTGGACGTGTGCCCGCACACACCCGCTGGCATCATAGCACACCCTCTGACTCCAGGTAATTGAGAACAGGGGGAAAATTGGCACCGGTTGTGGCGGCTTGATGGCCGTTCAGCGGGACGCCCAGCTCTGAGGGCTCACTGCGGTGACTGGATCTTGTGTCAGCAGAGATAGGGGGGTCTCTCGGCCACCCCGCCTTGGGGGGCAAGCCGCAGGGGTATGCAGTGAAGCCCCAGGTGAGAGTCAGAGTGGTCTGGACAGCGGCTGGATGAGGTGGATGCCTGGACATGGATGCAGACCGGGGGCCAAGGTAAAGGAAAAATTACCAACTTAAAAAAAAAACAACAAAAAAACAGAATTTCCTCACATCCCTCTTAAACGTTCCCCCCACTATAGGCCTTGTTACACTGGTTTGACTGCTTGAGGGAGTCACTAATGATGACTCCTAGATCCCTTTCCTTTGCTGTAATGCTCAGTTTATCCCCTCCCACCCAGCACTCTGTCCTGTTTTTTTCCCCTAGGAGCATAACCCTACATTTTTTGGTGTTGAATTTCAACTGTCAAATCTTAGACCCCCTCTCTAGTCTTTGTAGATACCTCTGCAACTCCCTGATCCCTTCATCACTATGTGCCCTACCACAGAGCTTTGTGTCATCTGAGAAGAGACACAGCTTGCCCTGGATGCCATCTCAAATGTTGCTGATGAACAGATTGAAGAAGACAGTGCCCAGCACAAATCCCTGTTGCACCCTACTCATGACCTCCTTCTCTTCTGATTTGACCCCATTTGCTGCCACCCTCTGCTGTTTCCCCTTCATCCATTTCATATCCATGTAACTATGTCCCCTTGCTAGGCCAGGTCCTCCAGTTTCTTCAGCAATCTTTTGTGTGGCATGGAGTTGAAAGCCTTACTCAAAGTAGAATAAGTACACACCGTGGCTCTTATCTACTACTTTTGTTATCCAGTTAAAGAAAACTATCAGGTTCAGCTGACAAGACCTCCCTGCCACAAACCCATGCTGTTTACTATCCTGTAGGCCATTGCTCTCCAGGTAGACCAGAACGTCTTCTTTGATCAGTGACTCCATTAGTTTACTCACTACACAGGTAAGGCTGACAGGTCTGTAATTCCACGGTTGCTCCTTGATACCCCCCCCAATGTAGTGGGAATATATCTGCTACACTCCAGTCTTTTGGAACTACCCCTGTCTGAATTAAGCTATTGAATAGCACTACTAGAAGTTCAGCTAGTTCTGCAGGCCTTATCTACCTTTAGGGCTTCAAGCCCCTGCTGGACCCTTTCTGTGGTAAATACTGGCAGCTTCATTTCAGGAATGCTCCTGACAGCTGCCTGATTCCACTTTCCGGCAGGGGCCCACTGTAGACGTGATTGTTAAGGACAGCTGCACTTTGTTAATCTTCCTCTTACCCATCCCCATAGCCTAATAATGCCCCCTCCCTTCTTCCTCTGTTCCTCAATATATCTGAAGAATTGTTTTTCCCCACCTTGAACCCCTCCACAAATTTTACACAGGTCCATGTCTGCCGTTGCCTCCCTGACTGCTCTCTTTGCTTCCCTCGTTTTTGTTCGGTACTCTCCCCATTCTTCCCCCCCCTGGTTCTACTTGCACCTAGTGAAAGCCTTTTTCTTGGCCCTCACTACTTCTCTGACCCTTTCGGAGAACCTTATTGTTCTGTCGTATCTGTTTCATTTTGTAACAATTCTCATGTATGACTTTGTTGCCTTGAGAATGGTCCCCTTGATTGCCCCCCCAATCTTTCCTCTACACCTCCAATGCTGTCCACCCTTGTCAGTTTGTCTCGGACCAGCTCCCTCATCCAGTTGAAGTCTGCTTTTCTGAAATCTAGGGATTCAATTTCTGATAGTGGCATTCTGGTACCAAGGGCCAGCATGAACCAAATTTAGTTATGGTTGCTGAACCCCGGCGGCTACCCTAACCTCACTCCACCACCACCTCTGAGTTGGAGAGCACCAAATCAAGAATGGCTGCCTGTTTAATGGGTACCTTAACTAGCTGCACCAGCAGGCAGTCCTGCAATGTATGCAACAGTGCCTAACGTCTGGTGTAACTGGCCACTAGAATGTCCCAGTCAATATCCAGCAGGTTCAGATCACTCACTGCCATCACTTCCCTCTTCTCTGCTCCCCTTGCCAGTTCTTCATCAAGCTCCCTATCTCTCTCTTCCCCTTGTTCTGATGGTCTACAGATCACCCCCACCCATATTTTCTTGTCTGAGGGCATTGTGAGGAGAACCCACAGTGACTCTGTTTCCCCTTTGCTTCCCCTAGTATGTCCATCCTCCACAGCTCTATGCCCTTCCTGATATACAGGGCTATGCTCCCTCCATTTGTCTTTCCCTGTATCTTGTCTAAACATTTGTAACCTAGGACTGACAAGTCCCAGTCATTATTCTCTGTGGCCCAAGTTTCTTTGATGGCTACAATGTCCACCCCAGTGTCTAACACCAATGTCTGGAGCTCACTGATTTCATTACCCAGACTCCTAGCATTAAGGTAGACACCCTTCCAATGAGTTCCAGATCCTCTTTTTTATGGGGGAAGGCATTTTCTGTTTTATCGTAATTTTATATTACACGTATTTGTACATGTGTTTTGTTTTTATGAATATTGTACAGCGCTTTGAAATTCGAAAGGCGCTTAATCAAATAAATGTTATTATTATTATTACTCTTTTGTTCTTTTGTTATCCTACACCTGTATTCCTTCTCATTCTCCTTACCTTCTTATTTTTCCTGTTGCTTGCAGAACCTGTGAGCCTTTCCCCTCTTTGCCTCTTCCACTGCTCCTTTTTGAACCTCATCCTTATTTTTACCCACCTTACTGCTACCAGTCCCCAGTATAGGGGGAGTACTAGCTAGGTTCCCCTCCACTTACTTTACTGTTGATCCCCTAGCCTCAGTGTCCCCCGCAGTCAGTTCAACTATCTAATGTAGACGTGAAACGTCTGCCCCAGTGCACTGGCCCTCTCTCTTGTCAGGTGAAGGCCATCATCCTTGGAGAACCTCCTGTCCTAAAAGTCCTCCCAGTCCCCCACAAAATTCTACCCTTTCTCCTGACAGCATCCCTTTAATCACCCATTTAATTCCTCTATCTCTTCCCTCCTTACTCTATTTTTGCCTCTCCCCTACTCCACATATGGGGGACCTCAGAAAAGGCCAGGAAGACTGTGCGTGCCTGCACTCTGTCCCAGCAGCCTCTGAATGTTCTGCTTCACTTGCTCCGCAGGCTGGTTCACCAGGTTGTTGGTACCCTAGTGTACCAGCACCCCCAGCTCCCCCACCACCACTGCTTTCCTCCCTATTCTGTCTATGTCCTTCATGGCTTGTGCTCCAGGAAGGCATACTGTTGTAATTAAATAATTTCATTTATATATGAACTGCATCTTTAAGATGCTGGCCTTAAATCTGAGTGTTGGCAAGCTATAGCCATGCCCCTGATGAAGCGTCATGTCTATGACATGAAGTGCCGGGGCTTTGTGCCGAGCTTTCTTTGTGGAATTAAAACTTTTAACATACTAACTTACTATGAAGCCAGCGGAATAGGCCCTATGGTCTATCGAGTCTGCTCGATGGTCAGTACCTATGCCAGGCACTGATTTTAGCCCTCCTCCCACCCACAGAAGGACCCCTATTTCCCAGCAGGGTTCCTGGATATACTCTCATCCTGCACCTATCCCAGCCCTTCTTGAACTCCTCTATCGTAGTAGCAGCCACCAGCTCTCTGGGCAACGCATTCCAGGGCTCCGCCACGCTCTCAGTGAAGTAGCACCTCCTTGTTTCCCCCCTCAACCTCCCCCCATCCAGCTTCATGGAGTGTCCCCTGGTGGCTCCTGGTTCCCTTAGCTGTAGGACCCCTCAAGGCTTACCCTATTGACCCCCTTGAGATGCTTGAAAACCCCTATCATATCCCCCCTGTCTCTTCTCTCCAATGAGTATAGGTTGAGCTCCCTCAGTCACTCCTCATATGGCATTTGCCCTAGCACCAGTACCATCCTAGTGGTATGCCTCCTTGGTTGGCTACATCATCTACTGTACTATGTTTTGGGAGTATTTTTTTACTTTTTGAGTGCTGCCATTGTTCATATGTGTGCTCTCTCTGTTTTTGATTCCAGCACCCACTTGGTTTTCTGAGAGCACATGTCTTTATTGTTTTGTTGCCCCAGGAAGGCACCTGACTATCCCCAACCCCTCCTCCTCCTCCTCACCCACATCCTCTACGCCCCTGATCATAGAATCCCTGAGCACTGAGACTCTCATACCTTCCTTTTTCATACTCTCACCCCTGGGTGCTACAGGTCATCACTCCCATTTCCCCTGACTGACCTAGAATCCCCGCCAGTGGAGTCAGGTATCTGAGTCGCCAGGGGTGCAAAGTGATTTGCTGTCAGAATGTTGTGGAGCTGGGTGGCCTCCTCGTGGCTGCCCCTGCCAACCTTCCCCACTACTGTCCACCCCCCTAGGCCAATGAATCTTTGCGGGAGTGGGGGTGTGGAACTGGTGCCACAGGAGAAATACCTTTTCCCTCACTGCTACCAACTCAGCATGGGGCTCTGCATAGGCCCTACAGAAGAGGCAGTGACCCCTTCTCCAGAGCATAACTGGAGGTAAGTGCCTCACAGTCTCTGCAACTGACTTGCTTCCTACTAACCCTCATCCCTCTACTGACCCTTACGGTAATCTTTAGACTTCTTCTAAATGAAATGTAGCAAAGATGTTCTAGCTGCCTCAGTCAATTGCCTCCTTGCAATGACAGCAAGAGCTAACATACTCTGTATTTCAAATAACTTTGGCTTTACTGGACATACTCCAAATCAGTACGTCACAGATCCACTTACCCGCTCTTCACAGGCAACAACTAAAACACCATTTATATGTACATTTTGTTTCATCACAGCCTATGCACCTCTTCCTGTCTGACCACCTGCTCGATCTCCATTCTCCCGTTCATCCACTACTACTACTACTGTGGCAACTGCAACATGTACTGTATGTGTGTGCGAGAGTGGGAGGAGAGGGGAGACCTGTGGTAGGGGAGACAAAAGAGCACAAACTGATAAACAAAACTGTTCAACAAAACAACTGCACCTCACAAAGCAGCAGTTATCACCTTCTAGTGGCACATCTATGAAAAGGGACTATTTCACTTTAATTTAAAATGGATTCCTTTTTTCATGATTTCTGACATTTTTTAAAATAACCAAGTCACCCCTTTTTGTACATATTTTTTTATTGAAGTCTGTTGAAATACATTCCAGCTGATACATTTCTGCATAGCTCGTGATCACAAGAATGCTCTCCAGGGTGTTGGTAGATGTGCCACAGTGGTACTTCCAGGGGCTTAAAGGTTACTTCCAGGGTACTCCTACTCTGTGCAACACCCCAGGACCTGCAGCTGAGGCACAACTATCAACACTTGTTCATGTTTCATTGTTTACTTCTCGCAGTCTCACTACACTGTCCCATAGCCTGAAAACACTGAGACATCTGGGAAGAGGATCTGACTGGTTTATAAAACCTTTGATGCATTGCCTTGAAAAACAAGACAAAAAAATGTAAGCTAGCCTGTCTGGTCTGGTCTTAACTCTCTCTGGACTCTGACCTCCCCTGAACTGTTTGACCAGGTGTGATGTACCACCACCCACAATAATGGTCTGAGTTATCCCCCTCTTACAAAAAGGGGCCTAGCTCCAGCTGACTCCTGGCCCATTCCTCCTAAGGATACATGTATGTGTGTGGCACAGTTTGGCCCAGGTTCAATTCACTTTATGGAGGTTGTACCAATTTGATGTGCATGTTTTGTACAGGGAGGGTTACCAGCTGCAGAGTACCTGGATAGTTCCCAGAAGATCTGAGGTCTGCTGAAGCGGACTGCTCTTTCTGATTAAATAGGTCAAAGTTTTGATGAGTGGGACAGACCAACTTGGCTGGCCCCCCAGATCACCCTTCAAGCTTAAATCAGAGTTCAAACACAGTGGTGTGGGTATTTCTACAACTACTGTACTGAGGGTCCAACTGTGCTCTTCGCTCTTCTAATAGTTTTGGATATTAATCTGCAATACTCAGTCTCCAGAGAAATAGCAAGGAACTCATTTTTGTGCTTCTTCCACAGAACTCTTCCTAGAGTCATGCTGTGTAGGTATCTGGTTACACACACACACACACACACACACACACACACACACACACACACACACACTGAAAAAAGCTAAGTTAATAGCCTGAACAGAAGGTAGAGGAAGGGTTTGTGTCTGATACTGTGACACCCCCCCCCATGCCTACAGGAGTCTACCTGGACTAATTGCTGGAACTGTTAGGGTTGTTGGTTACAGAAACCTCGATCCAGCCACTAGATAAGGAGCCCTTGTTTTGCTTTGAGACTAAAAGCCCAGATCTGCTTACTAACTGCTTCCAATAACCATGAAATTACTCTTAATGCAGTAAAAGCTTGAATACAGCCCGAGGGGCATGGTGTGAAACACTTATTAACTGCTAAGTGAGAACAAAGAAATTGAGGCGAGAATATTTCTTGAGGCTGAGGCATGGACTTAGAGCTGCTGTCATCAGTGTTTGGACACTAATGTTTCTCAGAGGTGATTCACAGTCTGTCCTGTGAATAGAGAGGATGTCGACACAAATCATAGAAACATAGAATTTGTCCATAGATAAGGATTGCTTGGCCCACCCAATCAGCCCATTTCATCCTTGCCTATACTGGCACTGAAGACCCTACCTGATCTCACTCCCCCCTCCCTTCCTTTCCTATCAAGATTCATTTATGCCTATCCCATGCATGCTTGAAGCCCACCTTTGTTTTCTCCCTCACCACCTCCACTGGAAGACTGTTCCATGTGTCCACCACTCTTTCAGTAAAGAAGTACTTCTTCACATCTCTCCTAAATTTCCTCCTTCCATCTTTATTGCATGCCCCCTTGTTCTCATGCACCTTCCACTCAGAAAAATACTCCAATTCTTTACCTTATTCACTCCCATTTGGTACTTACAGATCTCTATCATGTCCCCTCTCCCTCCTCTCCTCCAGGGTGTACATATTTAGATCCCTCAGTTTCTCCTCATAGGTCTTATGATGCAGCTGGTTCCACACCAAAACAATGCTTGCAAAATGTCATGGACAAACAACAGCCAGGGAAAAACAGTGAAAAGAAAAATTGCAACCAGCAGAACAGCATGGACCAAAAAGTCAAAACCACTAACCCAATTCACTGACCGGATCTCCAGCTGTACAAGGGTGGGGGACAGAACTTAGAGGGAAGCAAGTGGGGGGCAGATTTGGGGGGCATATGAGAGGGGGAGAATGGGAAACAACTACATGAAAATCACAGTCACTTGATTTACCTGCAGTGACTTTCTGAGGGGGGTTCTGCATTCCGCACCCCCTTACTATTTATAATCATAACTAGGGGGACAAATTGGGGAGGGAGGGCATTGAACTGGCAGAAAATGTTAAACATAAAAAAAAAGGAGACATCAGGTATTGAATACAGGCCTGCCAGAGGTAGCAAACACACACACAGGTGGTGTCTCTAACCACTATGCTCCACGGCCAGCACAGCTTCCACCACCCACCTACTGGCTTACATCACCAATTTAAATTACTGCCTACATCGCTGAAATCAGCAAGTGCTAAAAAGACCATGTTGCTATTATGACGTGTGCTGCTTTTCATGCCCTGTTATTGACTCACTCATATTTACTCTCTATCTTGATGCGATACCCTCCCCACACTCCATTTCAGTTGCCTTCCTCTGGACAGTCTCTACTCTGTCTATGTCCTTCCTGAGATGTGGTTTCCAGAACTGGACACCATACTCCAAGTGGGGGTCTCACCAACCATCTATACAGTGCTAACATCACCTCTGTCCTTCTGCTGGTGATTCCCCACCGTATGTACCCCAACATCCCACTGATGCTGCCTACTGCCTTGTTGCACTGCCCTGCCACAGAGCACAAAGCCAGCAGGGCCAGGCTCATCTAGTGAAGGCAGTACCCATTCCTCCCTGGGTTCCTTAGCTGAAACCATACAGATCCCCCACCAAAGTAACACAGGATAATTAAATTCACAACATATGTCAAGCTACCACTGTTATGGTAACAGAGTTGATTTCAATTGACTTACTTCATCTTACTCCTACTTTATATGGAAGTACCAACATTTTCCACCATTGTACCAATCCCAACAGATCTGTAACTGATGACGTATTAAGTCAACTGGCTATTGTTTACTTTTGTAACTCAGGTGCTGGTATATATTTGGGTTTGCACACCAGGCTATCTAAATTTAGGTGATATGCCTAATTTTTATGAGGGTCCTAAAGGAAGATTACAGCAGCAAGGAGTTGCTAACACAGAGACTAAACAAGAATAATTATGTTGCTTGCATGCATGTGCAAGAAACATAGTGCCATCATCGGAGATTTCGGAGGTGTGTCACCTCCTCCTCCAATTCGGTCAGTGAGATGGCAGGTGCGGCCCCTGTAAGCCAATGCATTTTGGAGCTGTCTATGACCGCTCCAAAATGCAGTGGCCTCTGATTAAAGGGCTACGCTTTGTGAGCACCGATAAGCGAGCTCCCCCACATGCAGGCGGCGCTACTCAAGACGCTTTGTAGCCGACGGGTGTCCAACTCACCGGCTCAGCTGCTGTCGCCCCTCAGAAGCTGAAAGCACGCTGGGAGCCCACCCCAGCGTGGCAATCACTTATTTGGCCGACTGGGGTGCCCAACTCGGCCGGCTGAACGGCCTCCGCTCTTGTGCCACGCTGGGAGCCCACCCCAGCATGGCAAGTGGTCCCATTAAGTCTTTTTTGTTTTAACCTGTAAAACAAAACGGTCCCTCGCGCGCCCAACCCCCTCCCGCAACCCGCACCCACCCACCCAGTGCGCACTCCAGCCTCCCCACACCCCTCACCCCATACTTACCTCTGACCCGGCGCGACGATCTTCAGTGGACTGGGAACACGCCTGCACTCTTCAAAGCCGACCGCTAACTGAGGAAATGCCGGTAAGCTGTATAATGGGCTAGATAGGAGGGGTTCAACTTTATTGCATATTCAGTATTTTATATTTTACACTACTAACATGTTGAAGGACCCCTTTCATGAATGATGTCACTGTCATGGCGTTATTCGGCTCGAAGGGTGATTTCCGCATAGTGACTGCGTAAATCATCCTTTGGGACTGAATACCACCATGACAGTGACATCGTTCATGAGAAGGGGTCCCAAAAACACCATGTTGAAAATTTGGTCCAAAAATTCCAAAAAATGACTGTTTTACGAGTGTGCTTTGCAGTTCCTACGCAGGCTCGTAAGTTCGCGAAATTTCAATATTTTCACTCCAGATTTTCAACATTGCCATTTTACCACACCTTCTTATGAGTAGTACAGCTGTCATTTTTCACATCTCACCCAAAATGTGTTTCCGCCCTTGTAGCGCAGAATGGCGCAGTCGGTGTGCAAAATCAATGTACGGGACAAATTAAGAAAATCACAGTGACACTGTTCATGAGCAGAGGTCTTAAAATGGCTATGTTGAAAATTTGGTGAAAAAATTCCTAAAAATGACTGTTTTACGAGAGTGCGTTGCGCAGTTCCTACGCAGGCTCGTAAGTTCACAAATTTTCAATATTTTCACTCCAGATTTTCAATATTGTCATTTTACCACACCTCCTCATGAACAGTACAGTTGTCATTTTTCACATCCTGCTCAAAACATGTTTCCGCTCATGTAGCGCACAACGGCGCAGTCAGTGTGCGAACTCAGTGTATGGGACACATTAAGAAAATCACAGTGCCACTGTTCATGAGCAGAGATCTTAAAATGGCAATGTTGAAAATTTGGTGAAAGAATTCCTAAAAATGACTGTTTTACGAGTGTGCGTTGCACAGTTCCCATGCACGCTGGTAGGTTTGCGAATTTTCAATATTTCCACTCCAGATTTTCAACACTGCCATTTTACCACACCTCCTTATGAGCAGCACAGCTTTCATTTTTCACATCCTGCCCAAAACGTGTTGTCACTTCATGTAGCGTAACAATGCAGTCAGTGTGCAAACTCAATGTATGGGACACATTAACAAAATCACACTGACACTGTTCATGACCAGAGATCTTAAAATGGCTATGTTGAACATTTCATGACAAATTTCCTAACAATGACTGTTTTTCGAGCGTGCGTTGCGCAGTTCCTACGCACGCTCGTAAGTTCGCAAATTTTCAATATTTGCACTCCAATGACTTCCAAATACCTAAACAGCACATAGAAGCAAGCAACATTCGGCATTGACAAATGCTTGTTTTTAGATTGAGGCAATAACACACAACTGGGTGTGCTGCACATTGTGCAGTGAAACAAAACAATGAATGCATTGTGCAATAACACACAACATGTTGTGTGTTTTGAAAGGTGTTGCATCAAATGAGCAAATGCATTTAAGCAACTCAGTTTGAGTTATGAAAGAATAGCACATGCTATTTGAGTGAGCTGTCATTAAAAGTGAATGTAATTTCAGCGAGGGCGATTTGTGTTGAGTTAGTATGGACCCTGCTGTATAATTAATGCAGTCTCGGTGATGGTTATTTATAGTAAGGGGGTGTGTACGGCCTGTGCAGCCCCCCACGGAAAATAACTGTAGCATTATATCAGTGTGGTAGATAGTGAGTGGTTATTTTCTGTTTCCTGTAGTGAGCTGTTTTGATGTTCACTGTATTTGATGTTCGCAATATTTTCCGGCACTCATTTGTGCTCACTGATATGGTTGGTGCTGTTTTTTTTTTTTTTGCTCTTTTGACATGGAACCATTTTGAGATAACACATAACAGGGTGTGCATGTTGAAATAACACACAACAGGGTGTGCTTTGTGCACTAACACACAACAAGAAGTGCACTGTACAATAACATGCAACAGGGTGTTTGTTGTGCAATAACACACAACAGGCACACAGTGGGGAGTGTGTTGTGCAGTAACCTGCAACAGAGAGTACATTGTACAGTTACACACAACAGTGGGTGTGTTGTTCAATAACACACAGCAGGGTGTGCATTGTGAAGTAACACACAATGGGATGTGCTTCATGCAGTGATCCAAAACAGGGTGTGCATTGTGCAATAACCCATATCAGGGAATTCATAGTGCAATAACATACAACAAGATGTGCATTGTGCAATAACACACAACAGAGAGTGTGTTGTGGAACAGTACACAGCATGGTGTATGTTGTGCAATAAGCCACAACAGGGAGACCATTGTGCAGTAACACACCACAGGGTGTGCATTGTGCACTAACACACAACAGGAAGTGCATTGTATCATAACACACAGCAGGTACTACATTGAGCACTAAAACACAACTGGGTGTGTGTTGTGCAATAAAAGACAACGTGGTGTGTGTTGTGCATTAACATACAACAAAGAGTGCATTGTGCAATGACACACAAGGGTTTGTGCATTGTGCAATAACACACAACATGGGAGAGCGTTATGCAAAAATCCACAACAGGGAGTGTGTTATGCAACAATATACAACAGGGAGGAAGTTGTGGAATAATACACTACATGGTATACATTGGGCAATAACAGACATGAGGGTGTGTGCTGTGGAATAATACACACCAGGATGTGCATTGTGCAGTAACACACAGCAGGGAGTCTGTTATGCATTAACACATAGCAAGGACAGCACTGTGCAATAATCCAGAACAGGGAGTCTGTTGTGCAATAAAACACAACAGGGAGTGCATTGTGCAATAACTCATAACAGGGTGTATGTTGTGCAATAATACACAACAAGGCATGTGCTGTGCAATAATACACAACAAGGAGTGCGTTATGTAATAATTCACAAAAGGGAGTGCTTTGTGGAATAATACACAACATGATGTGCACTGTGCAAAGATACACAGCAGGGTGTCTGTTGTGCACTAACATACAACAAGGAGTGCATTGTGCAGTGACACACAGTGGGATGTTGCATTGTGTCATAACACTCAACCTGGGTGTTGGTTGTGCAAAAATCCCAAACAGGGTGTGCATTGTGCAATAACACACTGCAAGGAGTGCATTTTGCAATAATCCACAGCAGGGAGTGCTCTGTGGACTAATACACACCAAAGAATGCATTGTGCAAAAACACACAACAGGGTGTGCATTGTGCATGCAATAACACACAACAGAGTGTGTGTTGAGCAATGATACACAACAAGGAGTGCATTGTGCAATACTCCACAGTAGGGAGTGTGTTGTGCAATAATCCACAACAGAGAGTGTGATGTGTACTAACACACAGTGGTATATGTGTGTGTGTGTGTTGTTGTACATCATAAAACACAATGGAGTGTGCTATGCAACAACCCACAACAGAGAGAGTGTTGTGCACCAATAACAAACGGATATGCGTTGTGTACTAAAACACAACTAGGTGTGCATTGTGTAATAATAGGCAACAGAAGTTGTGTTGTGCAATTATGCACAACAGTGAGTGTGTTGTACAGTAATACACAAAAGGGAGTGCATTGTGCAATAACATACAACAGGGAGTCTGTTGTGTATTAACACACACCAGTGTGCACTGTACAGTAATAGACACCAGGGAGTGTGTTGTGCAGTAACACACTACAAAGTGTGCATTGTGCAATAACACACCACAGGGTGTGCATTCTGCAATAATCCACAACAGGGAATGCATTGTGCAATAACCCACAACAGTATTTCTTGTACAATAACCCACAACAGTGCGTGTGTTGTGCAATGATATACAACAAGGAGTGCATTGTGCAATAACCCACAACAGGCATTGCAGTGTGAATTAATCCACAACACGGTGTGTGCTGTGCAATAACACACAACAGGATATGCACCATGCAATAACACACAACAGGGTGTGTGTTATGCAGTAACACACAACAGGGAGTGTGTTGTGCAATAATACACAACAAGGAGTGTATTGTGCAAGAATCCACTGGGTGTGCATTGTGCACTAATCCACAACAGGAAGTGCATGCACACAGCAATGAATGTGTTGTACAGTAACACACAATGGGGTGTAATTGTGCAATAGCACATAACCTGGGTGTGCGTTGTGCAAAAATCCATAACGGGGAGTGTGCTTTGCATTAACATACAACAGGGTGTGTGTTGTTCAATAACTCACATCAGTCAGTGCATTCTGCAAGTAATGCACAACAAAGAGTGTGTTGTGCAGTAACAAATAACAGGTGGTGCATTATGGAATAATACCCAACAGAGAATGTGTTGTGTGACAATCCACAACAGGATGTGTGCAGAGCAATCACACTCAACAGGGTGTGCATTGCACAGTGACATAAAAGATGGTGTGCATTGTGCAATAATAAACAACAGGGTGGCATTGTGCAATAATACACAGCAGGGTAAGTGATGTACAATAACACACAAGGATGTGTGTGTTGTGCAATAACACAAAACAGGTTATGCATTGTGCAATAACACATAACAGGGCATGCATTGTGCAATAACACACAACAAACTGTATGTTGTGCAAAGTGTGCAATAACACACAAAAGGGAGTGCCTTGTGTAATAACATACAAAAGGGATTGCACTGTGGAATGATACATAACAGGGTGAAAATTATGTAATAATGTGTAATAATATGTAATAACACATAACATCATGTGCATTGTTTAATAATGCACAGCAGGGTGTGCATTGTGCAGTTACCCATAACAGGGAGCGAATCGTGCAGTAACACACAACAAAGAGTGTGTTGTGAAATAATCCACAACAGGGAATGCATTGTGCAATAACAGACAACAGGGAGTGCCCTGTGTAATAACATACAAGATGTATGTTGTGCAATAACACACAACAGAGTGTGCATAGTTCAGAAACACAACAGGGAGCACACTGCATTGTAACCCACAACTGGGTGTGCATTGCGCAATAACACACAACAAGAAGTATGTTGTACAGTAACACACAACAGAGTGTACATTGTTCAGTAACACAACAGGGAGTGTGTTGTGCAGTAACCCACAACAGGGTGTGCATTGTGCAATTACCCATAACAGGAAGTGCATTGAGCAATTATGCACAATAGCGAGTGTGTTGTACACTAACACACAAAAGTGAGAGCATTGTGCAATAACACACAACAGGGAATGCCTTGTGCAATAACACACAAGATGTACGTTGTGCAGTAACACACAACAGAGTGTGCCTTGTTCAGAAGCACAGCAGGAAGTGTACTGCATTATAACCCACAACTGGGTGTGCATTGTGCAATAACACACAGCAAGAAGTATGTTGTACAATAATACGCAACAGAGTGTGCATTGTTCAGTAACACAACAGGGAGTGTGTTGTGCAGTAACCCACAAAAGGGTGTGCATTGTGCAGTAACACACAACATGGTGTGCATTGTGCAATTATCTATAACAGGAAGTGCATTGCGCAATTACGCACAATAGCGAGTGTGTTGTACACTAACACACAAAAGGGAGAGCATTGTGCAGTAACACACAACAGCAAGTCTGTTGTACATTAACACACAACAGGATGTGAGTTGTGCAATAATAGACAACAGGAAGTGTGTTGTGCATTAATACACTACAACGTGTGAGTTATGCAATAACCCACCACTGGGCATGCATTCTGCAATAATCCACAACAGGGAATGCATTGTGCAATAACCCACAAGAGTGTGTGTGTGTGTGTGTGTGTGTGTGTGTGTTGTGCAATGAACATAACTAAGAGTGCATTGTGCAATAATCCACAACAGGGAGTGCAATGTGCATTAATTCACAACAGGGTGTGTGCTGTATGACAACAAACAACAGGGTATGCACTGTGCAATAACACGCAATGGGATGTGTGTTGTGCAATAACATACAACAGGGTGTGTGTTGTGCAATAATGCACAACAAAGAATGTGTTGTGCAATAATCCACAACAGGCAGTGTGCTGTGCAGTAACCCACAAAAGGGAGTGTGGTTGTACAACCACATACAGCAAGTAGTGCATTGTGCAACTACACACAGCAGGCAGTGTGTTGTACAATAGCACACTAAAGGATGTGAGTTGTGCAGTAACACACTACAGGGAGTCTTTTGTGCACAAATGCACAACAAGGTGTGCAATATGCAATGGCACACAATGGAGTTTGCTTTGTGCAATAACACACAACCTGGGTGTGCATTTAAGCAATAATGCCTGACAGGGTATGTGTCGTTCTGGGATAACGTCATACCTCAGGTGGTGCATTCAACAACTGAGGCGTGACATTATCCCAAACGACACACAACCTGAAGGGTATTATTTCTATTATACAATGGCTTGTTGTTATATATAAAATAAAAAAAATAATTTTAAAGAATGTCTTTTAGTATGGAAAAGTATTTTTGTTTCTCAATAGGAGATGCAAAAAAAGAGGTCATCTAGCTCATCATATACATTTACAGGTTCACAGTGAGGCTGAGACTAGACCCGTGATGTTGTACTAGGATAACATCACGGGGCCAGCCCAAGACTGACCAATCAGAGTCCAGGATTTTTTCTTGCCATTGTATAATGTGCAGTAATACACAACAGGGAGTTTGTCATGCAATAACACATAACAGGGATTGCATTGTGCAATGACACACAACAGGGAGTGTGTTGTGCAATAACACACAAGAGGGAGCACATTGAACAATAACACACAGCAGGGAGTGCATTGTGCAATAACACATAACAAGGAGTGCATTCTGAAATAACAGACAACAGAGAGTGCACTGTGCACTAACACACAACGGGTGTAGTTTGTGAAAAAACACAACAGGGAGTCTGTTGCGCAACAACATACATCAGGGTGTGCTTTGTGAAAAACACAACAGTCCATTTTCCAAAAACACACATCAGGGAGTGCTTTGTGCAATAACATACAACAAGGAGTGTTTTGAATAGTAACACACAGGAGGGTGTGCATTGTGCAAATAACACACAGCAGACTGTGTATTGTGCAATAACACACAACAGGATGTATGTTGTGCAATAACACACAGCAGGGTGTGCAATGTGCAATAACTAACAACAAGGTGTATGCTGAACAACAATACTCAGCAGGGACTGTGTTGAGCAATAACCCACAACAGGAAGTGCATTGTGCAAAACACACAATGGCGTGTCCCTCATGGAAAAAACACACAACAAGGAGTACATTGTGTAATAACACACAACAGGATAGGCAATGTGCAATAACACACAACAGGGTGTACTTTGTGAAAAAACACAACACAGAGTCCGCTGTGCAATAACACACAATGGGAGTGTGTTATGGAATAACACACAACAGGGAGTGCATTATGCAATAACACACAACAGGGTGTGCATTTTGCAGTAACACACAACAGGGAGTATATATTGCAATAACACACAACATGGAGTGCATTGTGCAGTAACAAACAACATAGAGTGCGTTGAATAAAAACACACACACGAGGGAGTGTGTTGTGCAATTACACACAACAAGGAGTGAGTTGAAAAGTAACACACAACTGTGAGTGGTTGAATAATAACACACAACAGGGAGTGTATTTAATGGGTGTGCATGGTGCAATAACACACAACAGAGAGTCCATTGTGCAATAATACTGAGTGCATTGTGCAGTAACACACAGCATGGAGTGTGTTGGAGTGGATCTCAACAATTACAGACCTATCTCCATCCTACCAGTACTATCTAAGATGCTCGAAAAACTAGTAAACTCTCAGTTAAGGGACTATCTGGATAACAATAACCTTCTAAATTCTGCACAATCTGGATTTAGATCAAAGCATAGCACCATTACTGCCTTAGCCAAGGTAACCAACGATTGGCAGACTAATTTGGACAAAAAAAATTTTACCTGTGCTGTGTTTCTGGATTTGAGTAAAGCTTTGACACAGTGGATCATGACTTATTACTCACCTCCCTTAACTCATTAGGCCTGGATTCCTATCACTCAACTGGTTTAAGGATTACCTTTCAGATAGGTCGCAACTGGTTAGAAATGAAATTACCTATCCACCTCAAAACCTCTGCTAGGGGTGTACCACAAGGCTCTATTCTTGGCCCTATCCTCTTTGCTATTTATATAAACAATATTGATGCAACCTCACTCAATCTAACATTCATCTGTTTGCTGATGATACTGTATTGTATGTCAGCAATCCCTCACCTTCAAAGCCTGTGAACTTCTACAATCCGAATTCTCCATTCTGCAGCACAATCTACTTGACAAAAAACTACTTCTAAATGCAAAAAAACAAAGCTATGTTCTTTACCACAAAGAGTTGTACTACCACTACCCCAGCATCCAACACCTACATATATCCACCTTACTTGGAGAAACTTGAATTTGTTGATAACTTCAAATACCTTGGGTCTGGATAGATAACAGGCTTGACTATTCTGTCCATATTGAAGAGTTACTTAAAAGCTAAGACAGAGGCTCGGACTATTTTTAGAATAAAACATTACCTAAACAGTGATTCCAAAAAGGTTAATTCAGGCCTCATTCCTATCCCTCATTGATTATGCTGATTTTCTCTACTGCCATTGTTCAAGTCATCTCTTACATAAGCTGGACACCCTGTATCACAGGTCCATAAGATTTATTACTGACCTTCCTCAACACCCATCATTGCTCCCTTTATATGGCAGTCAACTGGACATCATTGCAACACAGAAGAAATAGGAATGCTGTTATCTGGATACTCAAAGCGTTAACAGGCAAACAACCGACCTATATCACTGATTGCTTTACCCAAATTACAACCAGGCCATACACCTTAAGGATCAGTAAACTCATCACATTAAAGGTCCCCAATGCCTGCACCGGTATGGGAGGGCTGCTTTCAGCTATTCCTTAGCAGCTGCATGGAACTCTCTCCAAAATCCATGAAGCTAGATAGCCTACTACCTCTGGCATCCTTCAAAGATTGTTCTCCGCCCTTTTCCAGAGCTCTGCAATTGCTTTTATAAAGCATAATCCCCACCTATCTGACCAACTAAACCTCCTTTTTCTATCCATTATATTTACTCAATGTCTTTCTTCCGAATCACCAATTATATTCACTTAAAACTAGTTTAGACCATATAACTTATATTTTAGGACTGCTATACCCTTTGTCCTCTTTTTTTCCTACAGGCTAAATGGTTCTATTGTTACTTGTATATATGTAAATTGTTGTATATAATCATTTCATGCCATTGTATTGCTATTTATTCTATTCTTGTCTATGTAATAATACTTGTATCCTCATTTGTATGACCACTCAGGTCCATCTTGTAAATGAGCTTTGCTCAATGATGTTCGCCTGAATAAATAAAGATTTTGATTGATTGATTGATTGATTGATTGTTGAGCAATAGCAGACATGAGGGAGTGTGTTGTGCAATTACACACAAGAGGGAGTGCACTGAGCAATAACACACAATGGGATGTGCATTGTAGAATAACACACAACTGGGTGTGCATTGTGCTATAACACAGAGGGGTTGTACAGTAGCACACAGCAGGGTGAACATTGTGTAATAACACAACAGGGGTGTGTTGTGAAATAACACAAAACAGGGTGTGTGTTGTGCAATAACACACAACAGGGTGTGCATATTGCAATAACACATAATAGGGTGTGTGTTATGGAATAACACAACAGGGTGCACATTGTGCAATAACAGGCAACTGGGTGTACATTGTAGAAAAACACACAACAGGATGTGCAGTGTGTAATAACACAAGAAAGTGTATGTTGAACAATAACACACCACAGGGAGAGCATTGTGCAATAACACGCAACAGGGTGTGTGTTGTGTAGTAACACACAACAGAGTGGGTGGGTGGGTGTTGTGCAATAACACACAACAGGGTGTACATATTGCAATAACTCACAACATGGTGTGCATTATGGAATAACACAACAGTGTGTAAAATGTACAATAACATACAACAAAGTGTGAGTTGTGCAATAACACACAACAGGTTGTGCAGTGTGCAATAACACACCAAGGTGTACATTAGACAATAACACACAACAAGGAGTGTGTTGTGCAATAACATGCAAAGGGAAATGTGTGCAATAACATGTAAAGGGGAATGCATTGTGCAGTTACCAATAACAGGCAGTGGGTTTTGCAATAACACACAACAGGGAGTGTGCTGACAATAACAGACAACAGGGTGTGCATTGTACAAGAAAACACAACTGGGAGTGTATTGTGCAATTACCAAGAACAGGGAGTGTGTTGTGCAATAACACACAACAGAGTGTGCATTGCACAATAAACAAAATACAACAGGGCTTGCGCTGTGCAATGCGTTGTGCAATAACACACAACACACAGTGTATTTGCAATAACATGCAGCATGATGTGCACTGTACAGTAAAACACAACAGGGACTGTGTTGTGCAATTACCAATAACAGGGAGGGTGTTGTGGAATAACACACAACAAGGTGTGCATTGTACAAAGTGTGCAATACAGATAACACTCAGATATCCAACCCCATCTGTTCCCATTGTCTTAGATGGATATCTGCATGTGACTGTTATCTGAGGGCAGATTGTAAGACAAATGTAACAAACAATTGATGAGTGTGACAGTTAAGTGAGAGGTGGATACATGAGTGTTGACTGTAACACTCAACAGGGAGTGCATTTTTCAGTAACATTAAACAGGGTGTGCTTTTTGAACAAACACAACAGAGTGTCCATTGTGCAATAACACACAGCAGGGTTTGATTTGTGAAAAAAAAACACAACAGGGAGTCCATTCTGCAATAACAGATAACAGGGAGGGCATTGTGCAATAACACACTATAGATGGTGCATTATGCAATGTCACACAACAGAGAGTGTACTGTGCAGTAACACACAACAGGGTGAGCATTGTGCAAAAACTCATAACAGCATGTGTGTTGTGCATTAATGCACAGCAGGATGTGTGATGTGCAATTACCTATAACAGGGAGTGCATTGTGCAGTAACACACAGCAGGGAGTGCATTGTGCAATAGTCCACAACAGGGAGTACGTTGTGCAATAACATGCAACAGGGAGTGCATTGTTCAATAGCACAAAACAGGGTGTGCCTTGTGCAATAACCCACAACAAGGTGTGCTTTGCAAAAAAACACAACAGGGAGTCTGTTGTGCAATACCAGACAACAGGGAGTGCACTGTACAATAACACACTACAGGGTGTATGTTGTGTAATAACACAACAGGGTGTGCCTTGTACAGTAACACACAACTGGATGTGTGTGTTATGCAATAACACACCAAAGAATGTGTGTTGTGCAATAACACACAACAGAGTCTGCATTGTGCAGTAATACACAACAAGCTGTATGTTGAACAATAACACAAAACAGGGAGTGCGGTGTGCAATAACACACAATAGGGAGTGTGTTTTGCTACAACACACAACAAGGAGTGCATAAGGCAATTACACAGAACAGAGTGTACATCATGCAATAACATACCACAGGGTGTGTGTGTCATGCAATAATATACAACAGGGTGTACATTGTGCAATAGCACATAGCAGGGTGTATGTGGTGAAATAACATACAACAGGGTATAAATTGTGCAACAACACACACCAGAGTGTGCATTGTGCAATAACACAAAACAAGGTGTACATTGTGCAATAGCACACAACAGAGAGTGCGATGTTCAGTAACACAAAAGAGGGAATGTCTTGTGCAATAATATACAATGGGATGTGTTTTGTGCAGTAACGCACAACAGGGAGTGCATTGTGCAGTAACACCCAGAAAAGAGTGCATTTAGCAACTACACACAACGCAGTGTGCATTGTGCAATAATAATCCACAGGGTGTGCATTGTACATAACAGTCAACAGGGTGTGCATGGTACAGTAACACACAACAAGCTGTGCATTGTGCAATAATACAGAGCAGGTGTGCATTGTGCAATAACAAACAACAGGGTGTGCATTCTGCAGTAACATATAACAGGTTATGTATTGTAGAATAACACACAAGAAGGTGTGCATTGGGCAGTAACACACAGCAGGGAGTGCATTGTGCAATAACACAAACAAGGTGTACTTTGTGCAATAACACAGTGGAGTGTGTATTGTTCAGTAACACACAACAGGGAGTGCATTGAGCAATAACACACAACAGGGTTTGATCTGTGAACAGACACACAACAGGGTGGGCATTGTGTAATAACACAAAACAGGGTGTGCATTCTGCAGTAATGTACAACAGGTTATGCATTGTAGAATAACACATGAGAGGGTATGCAATGTGCAGTAATACACAACAGGGAGTGCGTTGTGCAATAACACAAAACAAGGTGTACTTTGTGCAGTATCATACAACAGAGTGTGCACTGTTCAGTAACACACAAGGAGTGCGTTGCACAGTAACAAATAACGTAGTGTGATTTGTGAAAAAACATAACAGGGAGTCCATTGTGCAATAACACACAACTGGGTGTGCTTTGCGAAAAAACAGAAGAAGAAGTCCATCGTGCAATAACACACAACAGGGAGTGCATTTGCAGTAACACAGAACAGGGAGTACATTGTGCAGTAACACACAACCGAGTGTGTATTATGCAATAACACACAACAAAGAGTGAGTTGAACAATAATACACATGTGGGAGTGCATTGTGCAATTACATGCAACAGGGAGTACATTGTGCAGTAACACACAACAAGGTGTGTATTGTGTAGTAACACACAACAAGGAGTGGGTTGAACAATAACACACACAAGGGAGTGCATTGTATAATTACACACAAGAGGGAGTGTGCTGAACAATAACACAGCAGGATGTGCACTGTGCAATAACATAGAACAGGATGTGTATTGTGCTATAACACACAACAGGGTGTGCATTGTACAATAACACACAAGATAGTGTGCATTGTGCAACAACACACAAAAGGATGAGCATTGTGCAATAACCCTCAACAGAGAGTGTGTGTGTCTGTGTGTGTGTGTGTGTGTGTGTCCAATAACACACGACATGGTGTACATTGTGCAATAACACACACCAGGGTGTATTTTGCACAGTAACTCACTACAGGTTGTGCGATGTGCAATAACACACAACAAGGTTACGATGAGGACTAACACATAATAGAGAATGAGTTGTACAATTAAACACAAAAGTAAACGCATTGTGCAATGACACCCAACAGGGTGTGCATTGTGAAATTACCAGTAACAGGGAGTGCATGGTGCAATAACACACAACAGTGAGTGTGTTGGCAATAACACAAAAGAGGCTGTACACTGTGCAATAAAACAACAGGTAGTGTGTTGTGAAATTACTGATAACAAGGAGTGCATTGTGCAATAACACATAACGGGGAGTGCTTTGACAATAACACACAACAGGCTGTGCACTGTGCAATAAAATACAACAGGGAGTATGTTGTATAATTACCAATAACAGGGAGTGTATTATGTAGTAACACACAACAGGCTGTGCTTTGTGCAATAAAACTCAACAATGAGTGTGTTGTGCAATTAAGCAATAAGGCACAACATGGTGTGTGTCATTGTGTAATAATGTCATGCCTCAGGTGGTTGAAGTATGAGGCTACAGGCCAAGTGATTGCAACACCTGAGAAGTGACATTATTGCACAATAACACACATCCTGGGGTGCCTTATTGCTATTATACCATGGCTCTTTGTAGAAAAATAAAATGAGAAAAATGTTTAAAATGTTTTCTTTTTTCCAGTTTTTCTTAGGGTAGGTATACCTATTAAAAAAGATTCTGTAGTTTCTGTTTTGACCAGCAGGTGGCATTGCTGGTACACATTTGCTTTGCATCTCATTGTAGGTCTCTTGCTGTCTGTCTGTGTGTCTGTAAGGCCTCCATTGATCTGTTGCTCTCTGCCTGTTTTCACTCCACCAGATAACTGTTTCAAATTCCACACTATGCTATTTTTTTTTTTTACTTTTATCTTGTGCCCCCATTGGTGGTTTTTCTTTAGTTGCTGTGTTGAGTGGGCAGTTCGTGAAGCCAACAACTGGTCACTCAGCCTTTGAAATACTACTCGATCGCTGACAGAGTATGCACATTTCTTCATGTTCTGCTCACTGCAAAGTCAATCGGAAGTAAGATTTTTAAAGAAAACCTTAAATTATGGTGAACAAACACAGTTTGATCTGTAGCGAGCGACCACGATCGGTAGTGGAAATAGACAACGTGTGCTATTTGTTTAAAGAACCGGACTCTCGCTCACTCCGTCCCTCCTTCACAGAAGCTGGACTGCTACATTTGAAAAAAAAAATGAATACTGCTAGTTAAAAGAAAGTTTGGAGAAGAAAATGAGTACCAAAGGACAGAATGTGTGTGTGTGTGGGGGGTTGGAGTTGTTGTGACAGCTTACTACATGCCAGCCACATCCTGGCTGAAACAGTTTACAGCGGTGGTAATCGGTGGAGCTGTGGGATGATTTCTGTATGTGTTATGCAGTCATGTGTGTGCCTGGACTTCGTATAGTGATGTTATTGTGAATTATACGGCAGGTATTTGTTCTCAGCCAATCATACTAGAGAACAGCCATCAGTTATTCTCTCACAAACTGCAAGTAGAGACACCCAGAGTCAGTTATTCAATGAAACCATTTCGCCTCCACCATCTCCAAAACATAAAAGGAAGCTCATTGCTAGCAGTCCATATAGTGACAGTGAATGTAGAAAATCCATAATGACAGGGATAAAATGCCCAACCTTACCCCAGACTGCATCCTCAGGTCCCACAATCACAATGCATATAAAATATGACTCAGGGTTCGACTAGCACCCTCCGAATCTGTAATCCACCTTTTGGTCACAGCTAAGACCAAAAATCCACCTCAGGATCCTTGACACAATGTATATACTGTACCTATGAATAATACCAGTAAATGTTATGTCTTGTTCTTTATGTACTGACGTGGAGCCATTGCAAAGGAGTCTATGACTCAAAGGATTATAATTCCGATTCTCTTCAATAAATAAATAAATAAAATAAAACCCCTTCTACAGTTGGTTAATGAAATGTAACCACGCTCACAGTCAGTTAATTAAGTGATAACATTCTGCGAGTTAGAGTATACAAAGCAATAACCGGCTTCTGTGGGGATTAAACACCAAGGCGCAGCCGAGGCATTTAATCAACACAGAAGCTTTGTTATTAGAGTATATCCAACTGCTGAATGCTGTTACTATTATGCGAAGCTAAGTGTGTTGCAAGAAGAAGCGTTTTACTGTCGGGGGAAAACTGCTGGCACAACAGCATTTTCTACTGCTTGTTTTTTTTTATGTGTGTGGGCGGTTGATTAAACCACTTTGGGTGGAGTTTTAGGTGAATAAACTACTCTGAGCCATTGTTTTGAAGCTTGTGGGGAAATAACTGACCAGACTTCTGAATGCTGATTGGCTGAGTACAGATACCTGTCGTATAATGAAACATTTACCACCACCCACAGTTGGTTAATTAAAGTGTTACCTTTGGAGGAGCAAGAGAAAGGGCATTCTTCTTGTGGGGTACATCAGTGTGCTGGAAGGAAGGAACTATATCCACCATCCCACTCGGAGTGCCGAAGCTTGCAAAGGATTTTACTTTTTAAAGGACTCTGTCGGTCAGAGGTATCACCCCACCAGGATTTTTTTACAGTGAACACCACCACAGTGACAAATCTCACCAGGTCAAAACTGGTTGCTGTGGTGGTCCGCTGTCTGACAAAGCAGTTATTCCCAGTGCTGCACCCCAACCCCAAACCAATTCCGACACGGAGTTGGTTATTTAGAGATGGGAAGTGTGAGGGGCACAGCCCCCACATGGGGGGTGCGGGGGGATTTGCACCCCACAGAAAAGCACTTTGTCCTGTTGAGAGCAATGCCGACTGTCGGCATTGTTCCTGTCACTGTCGGTGGGTGTCAACATCAACACCGTCGATGTACTGATGTGAAACCTCAGTTAGGACCCCTGTCCTCAGAGACAGCCAGGCTGGCGGTGGGACCCCTGAGCAACTAAGACAGCAGCCCAGTCCAGGGAACAATCCGCCATCAACCTGAGTTTGGTCTCTCCCTCCATAATTTGATACACACATCGGGGCAACTTGGCAATCTTTCATACCATAAGGTAACCAGACTTCTCATTTTCTGTATATGATTGGGTGGCTGGTTAGGGGTTACAACTTCTTTATTATTTACTTTCTAATTTGTTGCGAATACCCAGAGATTGCAGTGTTAGATTTCTCTGTTGCTCTGAGTTGATTTGATTCAGCTCGGCTAAAGCTCAGATTACAATTTCCTATACTGATCATCACCGATTATGGATTCCTAGGCACCAGCTCCACCCGTCTCACCAGCCTGGCTCTCACTGGGAGTATATCATTCAGCTCTTCGGTGTCTTCACGGGGATTACTCATGCTTGGTAATTTTAGACACCATCACCACTACCAAACCCACAAATTCAAACATTGTATCCTCTCCATAATAATCATAATCATAATAATAGTAATAATAATAATAAAATGGCACCGCTTTCCTAGTTCATGATTTGTCTCTAATCATTCCTGCTATTACTGCTGTAAGTGTTTTCATCCCTGTCAGTATTTTCTGTAGTCAGCTGGCAGACATGGCGGGTCACATCCAGTAGAGAACTGACTTGGGCATTACCTGTTAGAGGTGAAGCTAGTAGCTCAAAAGCAGGTAAAAATACAAACTGCGGAGTCTGTCATTTTTGTTTTTAATTTAACCCGCTCCCTCTCAACTTACTCTGGAACTTGATATAAGAAAGCTTGAGTAAAAAGGCAACTCCAAGTCATATAACAGTAATAACTTTCATTTAGTTAGAGTATACTCGCAATAACCAGCTTCCGTGGGGATTAAACACCTTGGCTTCACCTAGGCATTTAATCATCCAAAAAAAAAACAGTTATTACTTTGTGTACTCCAATTAAATGAATGTTATCACCTAAATATCATTACTGTTCCAGGCACCCACTGACCATTCAGGATACAGGATATTTACTTGCTATTATATAATTACCATTATAAAAAGGGTCTGAGAAACAGAGCTTTCTGATTGGTTGTAAACATTCTACCAGCCCTGTGTTAATGTTGGATTAACATACTTGTACAGTCTAATCACATGCTGAACAAGGCTTAACACTATTTAAAAAAATATTTTTATTATAATAGCAATAAGGCACTCCCAGGGGTTATGTTAATGGTCAGTTAATCACCCTGTTGGGGCATGTAGCACTCGGCTATGCCTCATGCCACATTACACCCCTAGAGGGTGATTAACAGACCATTAACATAACCCCTGGTCATGCCTTATTTCTTAAATAACAGGGAGTGCATTGAGCAATAAGACCCAGCAAGGTGTAAATTGTGCAAGGTGTGCAATACACTCAGCACTCAGATTTCTGACCCCGTCTGTTCCCATTGTCTTAGATGGATATCTGCGTGTGACTGTTATCTGAGGGCAGATTCTATGACGAGCATAGCAAACAATAGCTCAACCACAGGGACAGAAAACAAGTGTGACAGTTAAGTGAGAGGTGGATACATGAGCGTTGACTGTAACACACAACAGGGAGTGTATTTTTCAATAACATTCAACAGAGTGTGCTTTTTGAAAAAACACAACAGGGTGCAATAACATTGTGCAATAACACACAACAGGGTGTGATTTGTGAAAAAGCACAACAGGGAGTGTGTTGTGCAATAACACACAACATGGAGTGTGTTACACAAAAACACACAACAAGATGTGCATTGTGCAAAGTGTGCAGTACAGATAGCTCTCAGATATCTGACCCCATCTGTTCCCATTGCCTTAGATGGATATCTGCGTGTGACTGTTATCTGAGAGCAGATTGTATGACAAACATAGCAAACAATAGTTTAACCACAGGGATGAAAAATGAGTGTGACAGTTAAGTGAGAGGTGGATACGTGAATGTTGACTGTAACACACAACAGGGTGTGCTTTGTGAAAAAAACACAGGGAGTGCATTGCTCAATAACACACATTAGGGAGTCTGTTGTTCAATAACAGACAATAGGGAGTGTGTTGTGCAATAATATACAACAGGGAATGCACTGCACAGTACCGAACTATAAGGAGTGTACTATGCAATAACATGCAACAGGGTGAGAACTGCACAATAAAACACAACAGGGAGCACTGTGCAATAACACATAACAGAGTGAGTGTTGTTCAGTAACACATAACACCATGTGCATTGTGCAATAATGCACAGCAGGGTGGGCACAGTGCAATTACCCATAACAGGGAGTGCGTTATGCAGTAACACACAACAGAGAGTTCATAGTGCAATACTCCACAACAGGGAGTGTAATGTTCAATAACACACAACAGGGAGTGCATTGTGCAATAATACACAACAGGGTGTGCCTTGTGAAAAAATAAAACAGGGAGTCCATTTTGCAGTAATGCACAACTGGGTGTGCTTTGTTAAAAAACAGAGCAGAATGTCTGTTGTGCAATAACAGACAAGAAGGAGTGCATTGTTCAACAACACGCAACAGGTCAACAGGGAGTCCATTGTGCAATAACACACAATGAGGTGTGCTTTGTAAAACACAATGCAGGAAGTGTGTTGTGCAATAACAGGAAACAGGGAGTGCACTGTGCAATACCACACAATAGAGTGTGTGTTGTGCAATAATTCACATCAGGGAATGCATTGTGCAATAACACACAACAGGGAATGTGCAGTGTAATAACACAAAACATGGTGCACATCCTGCAATAACACACACCAGAGTGTGATCTGTGCAACAAGACAATAAGAAGTCCATTGTGCAGTAACACGCAACAAGATATGCTTTATGGAAACACAACAAGGAATCCATTGTGCAGTAACACATACAGTAACAGGGAGTGCATTGTGGAATGGCACACAACAGGGTGTGCTTTGTGACAAATACAACAGGGAGTCTGTTGTGCAAGATCACACAACAGGGAGTGATTTGTGAAAAACTACAACACAGAGTCCATTGTACAATAACTCACAACAGGAGTAGGTTTGCAGTAACACACAGCAGGGAGTGCATTGTGCAATAACACACAAAAGGGAGTTGTGCAATAACACACAAGAAGGAGTGCGTTGAACAGTAACAAACAACAGGGAGTGCACTGTGCAACAACTAACAGCAGAGTGTGCATTGTGGAATAACACACAACGGGGTGTGCTTTCTTAAAAAAAAACACAACAGGGAGTCCATTGTGCAACAACACACAGCAGAGTGTCCTTTGTGCAATAACACACAGCATTGAGTGCATTGTGCAATAACACACAACAGGGTGTGTGTTGTGCAATAACACATAATAGGGATGTGTCTTGCAGTAGCATACAACAGACTGCGCGTTGTGTAGTGACACACAACAGGCTGTGTGTTGGTTGGAGATATGGACACTCCTCAGTATGCGATGAAGCAGGAGGGCATATTCAAGTACATAAGAAGGATATCACCATCAGACCAAGCACAGTGCTTCACCATACAGAAAGATGAAAAGACAAGGGGACGCTTCGTGCCATGCCATTGAAAGGAGGAAGATTCATGGAAACATCAGGGAGAACAACTTCACACAGTGAGGGGTGAACACTTGGAATACACTGCCACAGAACATGGTATCAAATCAAACTCAACAAGTACCTTGAAGAAAATAGGCTGACAGGATATTCCCACTGAACTATCAGGAGAGAAGACTTTGACTGGCCCCTTGTCTTCTTCCACCTATAACATAGAGAATGATGTATGGACAACCATATACAACAAGCCTGTGTTTCCATTGAGTGGCTGAGATGACATCCTAGCTAGGGACCTCAAGAGTGAACCTTGAGTAATGTACAGAATAATGTATGGGCAACCATGCACAACAAGGCTATGTTTCCATGGAAGGGTGAGATGACCTTATAGGGACCCTGAGAGCAAAGCTTGAGAGGTCTCTATGATGTCATCTCACCCCAAGATGGAAACATCAGTCTTGTTATGTATGGTTGCCTAAAGATATTTCCTGCTGTATATGTTTGTTTAAATTTGTTCACTTTCTTTCTAACTCTGTCTTGAACTGTGTTCAAATAAACAGAAAACAGCAAACAACAGGGTCAGATAAACAAAGGATTGTCAGTGCTAATGCCCATCCCCTTCCCCCCACCAGCATATAGCTTCCTGTCCAAAGCACAAGGTACAGTTGCAAGCCAGTGCCTCATAGTGATACAGTCTTCAGTGGTAGAGAAGTATGTCTTGCCACATGTTGCCAACAGAATTTGTTGTAACTTGCGGGCCCTGCGTAAAGAAAGGAGATGATGCTGATGTTGTTTGCCTAGGAAACAGGGTGGGCATTAGGGTTGACTAAAACGCTAATGTTTCTTCCTTTAGCTGCTTGGGGGGTGGCGGTGGGGCATTAGGGTTGGAAATCCTAATGCCACATTTCCCTACTTTTGTGGTTAACTTGATTCCTAACTAGTGCATTAACAAAGTTTTTTGCAAAGAATTCCCTTTCTTTTTGAGATAGTGGAATCATATCCTTATTCATATGCAGACACACTGGGCCCTATGGGCTCTGTGCCAAGGGAAGACTTCATCCACCTACGGAAGTCAACAATTCAAGAGGCTGTCTCATGGGCTACAGAAGTCAGGGCTCTCTGGTCCCTGAGCTTCTATGTGTCCACAGATATAGACACACAGGGCAAAGAGTCCATCTGCCAGCCAATGCACAGGGCCCTCTGCCACCCGTGGGTTTAGAGCTGCAGGGCCTTATGCCAAGAGAAAAGTTGTCTTCTCTACATGGTACCTGCGTCTGTGTGGGCAACCCTGCAGCTCTCATTCCCTGGCTGGGGGGATGTTGCATAACACCGCCATTCCTCCACCCTTACCTCATGTAGCTGGACCACTGAGCTCACCCCTGAACTCAGGTCACCAGCATGGGATCATGAAGAATACCCACTGGGGTGAACAGTAGCACTACACAGAAAGTTTCTTAATAATTATAATATTTTTATTTTACATAGATACACAGATACATAGAAAGTATCATCACATGGGGCCATTGATCCATCTTGTCTGCCCATGTTTTGGACAACCCATTTTGACCTCATTTTGGACAACTCTTTTTTTCCCCAAATGTTCAAGATAGTCGTTTTATGACTCCACTTATAAACATGACATGTGGCACTTGTACTATATTGTCCAAAACATTATTTTGCCCCACAAGAGCAAAAACACATCTCTTCAAGGATTTAAAAAATTATACCTGTCACGTTTATGACTGAGTTGATCTGGAATAATGGCTATGTTAAAAGTATGGAGTTCAAATACTGAAAATTAATAATGTTATGAATGAACGTTGAAACAGTCCAATGTTCCTTCATATCTTGGGCATTTTACCCTATTTGTACACCGAATTTTCAGCATAATCTTCTTATGAGCCCACCTTATGAATCCATTCAGTGAAAATTTTCAAATCACCACCGAAACGTCATTCCACGCCACGGGTGTAAAAACACATTCTGACCAAGATTTAAAAAATGACAGCTGTCATGTTCGTGAGGTGGTGTGAAGAAACTGGCTATGTTGAAAATCTGGCCCAGGATTCACTAAAAAGTGCAAAGGGTACAAATGTTTGTTCAGTACCCCGTGGTTGCACTGCTGGGCAATCGGGCTATTCACAGTTGGATAGCGCGGTGCACTATCTGACTGTGAATAGGGACCAGTGGGGGCAGTGCTAACCAAGGAAAAGCAGTGGAACACCTAGTAGGGCTGCACCCACATCCAGCCAGGAAAATGGCCCCACAGCCAATAGTGATCATGCGCTAATGTGCAGTTCATGAAAGCCATGCAAATGAGCCATTGGGCATGCAAGGCACTAGTGGCCATTTGCATGCCCATTATGGCATTGCACGGCCCCCTACCAGTACATGCCCCACGTAGCCACAGTCCCTGGTAGTCTAGTGGTGCCCTCCCCAACCCCAATCACCCACTAAATATTAATAAAAAAAAGTTTCCATAGTGCAGTGTCCCTACCCAGTCCCTAATCTCACACACCATATGTTTTAATAAGTTTGCCGTAGTGTAGTGTCCCACCCCAGTCCCCAATCTCCCACCCAATATCCAAGAATCCCTTTTCCATAGTGCAGTGTCCCTTCCCCCCTCCCTGGTCCTCAATCCCCTATATAAAACCCATTTTCCATACTGTAGTGTTGGCCCTCCCGCCACCAATTGCTGCACTGTATTATAAAGACTTTTTCCATAGTGTAGTATCTTCATCCCCTCCCAATCACTGATCTGATCCCCATTCAAATAAAAACCTTTCCATAGTGTAGTGTCCCACCCCCCACCCTGATCACTGATCCCTCCACTCTCCACCACGGCTGGCCACTGACTGAGCCCTCGGTGAGCATGTACTGTATACAGTATGGCTCACTGACTGTGATTGACCAATCTGCCATGTTGGTGAGTGGAGGGTTGTGTTGGTCGCGGGCTGTGGGTTGGTCTGGTGGGGGGAGTGTGGTTGTGGGACTCTCCGTTACCAGGTGGGTGGTCCACTGGACTGCCAGGGGTTTCTCCTGCTGCATGGGGTCAGGGATCGGGGACCATTTTTTTTTTTTATAATACAGTGTCACGATTGTGGCAGGGAGGGGGGAGGGACACTATGCTATAGAACTTTTTTTTTATAATACAGTGCCATTATCAGTGGCAGGGAAGGGGGTGGGACACTATGCTATGGAAAAAGGGGTTTATTTTATGTTACAGTGATAGCGATTGGGACTGGGGGGGCTGCAGTACCACTGAGAGCCACTAGGGTTGTGCGGATTACTACCAGGTTTTTGCCAGCAGTATTTCACCCACGCAAGGGCCTTTGCAACTGGCCCTTGCATGGGTAAAATTCTTTGTGAATGGGACTGTGGGGTTATGCAGGTCCCCTCCACTTCATTTGCATTGCGGACCCCTTACCAGCTTTGCTTGGGGCAAACTGGTTTTGACCCAGGAAAAGTTTTGTATATCCCGCTTGAAAGGTGATTTTGCGTAGTGACTGCAAAATCACTTTTCAGACCAGATTTGTATAATTTCATCACACTTGTTCATGAGATGGGGTCCCAAAAAGGCCATGTTGAAAACTTGGGTTAAAAATATTAAAAAATTACTAAGTTATGAGTAAATGTTCAAAATGCATTGAAATACATTATACAGTATTTACCTGTTTTCCTCAGTTCCCACTCCAGTGCTGAAGAGTGAAGATGTGTCTCCAGACCAGAGAGGATTACAGCATTTGACCTTGGCTAGGTAAGTACAGGGTAAAAGGGTATGTGTGTTATGTGTGTGGGGTGGTGGGGTCTGAGTGCAAGGGTTGGGTGGGGGCTGGGGACAATGACAGACAACAAGGGACCATTTTCTTTATTTCAGGGTAAGAAAAAAAGATGTTGCAAGACAGTTTTCTTTATTTACGGTACCTCTGACACTAGGGATTGAGCACCCCAGTGTTGGCATGATACTTGGGGGCACCTGGGGTAGGCACCCCCGTGTCCCAAACTGCTGGGTTGGGGGAGGGAGGTTGTCTATGCTAACACTAGGGATTTGCACCCTGGTGTCAGCAAGTTGAAGTTTTAGGTGTTGGGGGGACCTGGGGGGGGGGATGAAGCGACACCGAGAGTTGGCATGCCTGTGTCAAAGTATATTATTAATCATTAAATTGGCACCAGGGATTGGGTACCCTGCTGTCCAGTTCAAATAAAAAAGCTGCTCAGGTGGCTAATGACACTGTACTAAACAAACATACACACACATACACACATGCACAGCATGTTAAGTGGGGTGTGGCTACACACTCACACGTTGCCTTGTCCCGGCAGAATGGAAACAGCACTATGGCATATGGAAACATGAAACCAGTCTTGCCACCTGATACAGCGATACATTCTCATAAAAAGACCACTTAAACAATGTGGTCATAAAAATTCAGTTATCTTTAGAACACTGATTTTTAAACTGCGCATGCTCAGAAATTGAACTTTTTTTTGAATATTTTTAAAACCTACTTAAGTTTGGGAGATAAAGACCACAAACGCACACACCTTGGGCTAACATCTATCAAATCTGCAAGTTGCAGGTTTCAAATCCCCCCAGTTTTTAATGTTATAGGTAAGTAAAAAAGGTCTTAATTTGTGTGATTTGTTTGTGTTTTTTGCCCTACTGTAACTTTGCCCCATGAACCAATTGCTATGCAATTTTCAGGATCCAGAGATCCTGGCACCATCTCTGTCCATTCCAAATTTCATGTTAATCAGTTGAACAGGGCAAAATTATCAAGTAGCACAAACTGGGGTTGAACATTAAAATACTTACTCAACCATAATATATAGGCATGTCCACACCTGTTTATTTTAAATGATTTATTTTAAATGTGTTTTACCAGGTAAGTGCACAGAGCCCAGGGCTCATTTCCAGTTTGCGACCTCAGGGGAGGGGAGGAATTGGACAGTGAGGAACCTTACAGCATTCATCCATTATGTAGATTATACATTCCAAACACAAATGAAACAAGTACATGGTAAGCAGCATGTCCTATTGCAGTAAATTATAGCAACATGACAGAGTAGCCCCAGGGAAAGAAAATAAAGGGGTAGAACCATGGCTGTTCTGCAGAGGATCACAGCAGCTGGCACAATGTACATCACTGGGTTAATATGATCTGCATCAGTAAGATGATACAGGTATAGATATAGAGCTACAGTTTGGCTTGAAACTATAACTTTAAGGACGAGCAGCTAAGTACTTAACATGTCCTAGCATCAGGTCATGGCATTCAGGCCTTGCACAGTCACGTTTATCAGAATGGGCATTAAGTAGCTGATAGCTCAGTAAGTAACCTACCCTGTTATCAGCTGGATAATAGACAGAACTTAGCATTAAATATTTTTAATATATGGATATCAAATTTAATACTATACTAAAGCATACAAAAAATTTCTGTTAATACCATAGCCAACAAACTGATAATACCACACTTGCCAACTGATAATACCATCATTCAGAAGTGATAATACTATCGTTCAGGTCCCATAATAGCATCGTTCAGGCCCTGAACGATAGTATTATCACTGACACGCAACAGTGCAACCGCAAGTCTGCCACATCACTTCTTCCAAAGTGCACCTTCTGATTGGCCGCTTTTTGTGGGCGGCAGAAATGTTTAAAACATAGGGCCGCCTCTCATGAAGGAGAGGAATTGAGTCCGTGCTTCGCTTTTTTTTTCTTCCTCAAAAAAAAGAAATGGAATTATCTAGTTGATCCTGCCTTCAAAAAGAAACACAAAGGTAGGACTGCATTCCAAAGTAAACATAATTTAGTTGCATAGTCTCGGGTTGGGAGGTGAGAGACCAAGGGGTGGGGGTGAGAGACCAACAACCAAGACAGTACTGTGGCGGTCGGTCAGGACCAAGAGATGACTTCAGTGCAGTGGCTGACCTCCCCTTACAAAATGACCAAAAATAAAAACAAATTGGATCCATATGTTTAAAAAAAATAATGTATAGGTTCCAGTTCATTACCGGCGAGTGATACCGTCTTGAGGTTCTGGACACGAGAACCACTCGAGCTTCGCTCTTGAGGTTCCTATGTGTTCAGAACCTCTCAATGTTATTACTCACTGGTAATGCACCAGAACCTATACATTATTCTATTTCTCTGAGAAACCATACTTTAACTATATAGTATTCGTAGCATTAATGGAATACATGTTCTGGCAGCAGACTAGGGCATTTGAATTAGGCAGAAAGATCACGTATCAGCTGCAGATCCAGGTTTCTGACAGAGTGTAGTGTCAGTTATCTTAGCACTTACCACGGGGAGGTGGACCAGTCAGTAGGGAGCCTGCATAATACATTTATGTGCTGCATGTATTGCCATTGTGTTGAGTGACATGACCACAGTAATGAGTGATCTAACTGTAATGGTTATTACAGCACAGAAAGACCTGCTTGGTGAAACAGAGAACTTATTTAGTGTGCCTTTATCAGGCTGCCAAGACACACTAAATATGCTAATTACCTGATAAAGGAAGTTCTGGTATGCTAATGAGCTCCCACCTAATGCTCAGCATGTGAACATTCTGTCAGAAAGCTGCTTCAAATGTGGAAAAAGGCCTACAATCTCTGGGTTCGCTAATCTCTCTTTGTTTTTTCTTTTTTTTTTCTACTCACTAAAATAACTATATATTTCCTTCAGCCTTGGTCTTACTCTGCTGTTCACAATGCCATTATCCCCTCGTAACACATCCACACTGTAGCATTATCACTATTGTAACATCACCACTGTTGTGTCAAGTGACATTACCACAGTCCTGAATGGGCACCCTGTAATGGTGAGTGTCATCACCATTGTTTGGGGCCACATCACCACAGTGCTGGATGATCTCACTGTAATGGTGAGTGACATCACCATCATGTGGCATGACATCACCTCAGTGCCGGCTGCACTGTACCAGTGAGTGACATCACCATAGAGTGGCATGACATCTCCGTAGTGCTGGGTGATCCCACGTTAATGGTGAGTGATGTCACTGTAGTGTGAGTGATATCACAGCACTGCTGAGTGATTTACCTGTAATGGTGAGTGATATCACCATTCTGTGGTGTGATATCACCACAGTGCTGGGTGATCTCATTGTAATGGGGTATACCATTATAATGGCAACTGAAAGTGAGTGACTCAAATATGAGCGACTCACTTTCAGCACCTGTTATGTGGGCTACCCTGCAAGGGTAGCGATGGGGAAGAACACGGCCACAGAAAGAATAGGAGGGAGACAGGAAGAGGAGGGAGACAGAAAGAGGAGGGAGGTTATGTAAGGAGTGGTGCAGCTTGAGGCTGCCAAGCTGGCACCTTGGTGGAGTGGCATGGGTGACTGGCTACAGTGTGGAGGGTTCGGGGCTGGGGAGGGATACAGTATTTTTACATTTCGTCTTCCTAGTATTTTTTTTTCCCCAATGTTTCATCACCTCTCCGACATGCACCACCCTGGAGTTAGTAATCTTTAGTTAGAGATGCGGGGGGCAACCACCCCCACAGAACATTTTCCATTTTCACCCATTTTTTGTCACTACGAGTATACATTGTCTTTTTTTTGTTTGTTTGGTGAGGTACACTCACCATAATGGTGATTGCTATTCTACAATCACCGTTATGACATGGAACCCTGTAATGGTGAAAGACATCACATTGACATCACCACAGTGCTCAGTGCTGTCCCTGTAATGTTAAGTGACATTGCCATAGTGCGGTGTGACATCACCTCAGTGCTGGATGTACTGTAATAGTGAGTGACATCACCACAGTGTGGGGTAATGTCACCACAGTGAATCACAGAATCATAGAATTGTGCCAGCAGAAAAGGACCATTTGGCCCATTGAGTCTGCCTGAGAAGCCCTCCTGTGTGACAAGACATCACCACAGTACTCAGTGATCTCACTGTAATAATGAGTGACATTACCACTGTGTGGTGTGACATAACTACAGTGCTTGGTGATCTCACTGTAATAGTGAGAGACGTCACCATAGTGTGGTATGACATCACCACAGGGCTAGGTGATCTCACTTTAATTGTGAGTGACGTTACCATACTGGGGATGAAATCATTGCAGTGCTGAGTGATCTCAATGTAATGTCGAGTGATGTCACCATTGTGGGTAATGACATTACTGCAGTGCCGAATGATCTCACTATACTGGTGAGTGACATCACCACAGTGTTGAGTGATCTTACAATAATGGTATCTGACATTGCCACTGAGAAACCACAACATTGCTGCATCAGTGAACCTCAGTGCTACCCTAGATGCAGCACCTGTGTGGAGCGAAACTTGATTAGTTATGGAGCTTCTGTTGAGCAGTGCTCACCTATTGAGGAGTGACTATATGACTTCATGGATTGGCAGAAGGTTATAAAGCCTTTCACCTCAAGCACTGCATAAAGTGATGCCTGCTGGGAGAGGCTGGAACTGCAGTAGCAGCTAGCCTCTCCCCAACCCACAGCTTGTATTCTTACCCCATCACCTGCAGTGATTCCTGCTGGGACAGTCTGGGACTAGAGTGGTTGTGAAAATGCATGGGCAGGTAGTAAAATACCCTAAACACTACCTGCAGGTACTTCCAAACTGCCCTAAATTACCCTACAAATACCCTAATGCAAAAGAGTTACATAGAAACATAGAAACATAGAAACATAGACTTTGATGGCAGATAAGGACCGCTTGGCTCATCTAGTCTGCCCATTTCCCTACCTGCAGGATAGGCCGCAGATCCTAGTTAACCAACAGCCTGTTTCTTCCTACCCCCCACAAGAATTGCCTTATGTCTGTCCCACGATTCTTGAATTCTCCTACAGTTTTAGACCATAACCTCCTCAGGAAGGCTGTTCCATGCATCCACTACCCTCTCTGTGAAATAATACTTCCTCACATTGCCCCTGAACCGCCCCTTCTATCTTTAAATTGTGTCCCCTTGTTCTTGCACGTCTTTTTCTGAAAGATGCTACCCTCTTGGACTTTGTTGATTCCACTGAGGTACTTGAAAGTTTCTATCATGTCCCCCCCTCTCCCTTCTTTCCTCAAGGGTATACATATTAAGCTCCTTTAGTCTCTCCTCATACGGCTTCTCTTGCAGACCCTGCACCATTTTAGTTGCCTTCCTCTGGACTGCCTCTATCCTGTCTATGTCCTTGGTTAAGGTAGGGTAGTTACTACCCTGAATTGTTTACTAGCCTACCCTGTCCATAATAAATGTTAAAGGGGCCTGTTTTGGGCATTGCTGAGCCAGGTAAGAGAGGTGCAGCTGCTCTGAGCAGGCCTGCTGCAGCTGTTTCCTTCTCTCTCATCCACCATTTATTTTTCTCCATCAACAATCTCAGCAGTGCATTCTACAAAACCACTACAGCAAAAGAAGTAAATAAACTGGTCACAATTTAAACACTGTAGCCCCTATATTCAAATGGTTACTGTGTCACTAACTAGGTTAGTGCCACACTAACCATGAGTAGTGCCGGTGCTCAGGGGAAAGCCTTATTAAGAGGCCCTAAAGTGCCACTCTAACCCGGCAGTACAACTGTGTAAAATACACCATTGCACCTATGCAAATGAAGGATCCCTCATGCATAAAGGGTGCAGTGGTATACTGTATTCATAAGTTTTGGCAGCACAACAATGTTAACTGATGCTGAACCCTAGCCTTGATCGGGCACTTTAGCTGCGCACCTCCTCCCTGATCACCCATGTCAAATAAATATCACCCATTCCCTGGTAGCCTAGTGCCCCCCATTGCCATGCTGTAATAATCCTTTTTTTTCCTGGTGTCTAGTGGACCCTCTGATTGCCCAGGTTATAGTAATGTTTTCCCTTCCCTTGTGTATAGCAGAGCCCCCACCTCCAATCTCCCATGTTGCAACAATATTATCCTTTCCTTGGTAATATGGTGCACCTCTGCCTACTGACTAATTGCCATCTGATCACCCGCTGAGGACCCCTCACTCCACACTCCCCTCACCCCAGTCACCAGTTTCTGTTTCTACAATACTCAAGATCACATTCATTGACTATTAGATGGTGACCAGCCAAAGAAGTGAGTGGAGAGCTATCCCGATTGCTGTCAGTTGAAGTAAAACCAGGGACTGAGGTAAGGGGGGCATGGAGCAGGGGTTCTTCTGTGGATGGGGGGGAAGTCATTTGGGGGGGGTCTGTGAGAGGCCAAGGATAAGATAAGATTATTACAACATGAGTGATCGGGGGGCCCATAGGAACCCTGTCGCTATCCCATTTTGGGCAGCGCTATCTCCAGTGGGCTCCCCATGAGCCATATTCGACCTTTGTCAATGTCAGCATACAGCCCCATATTCAGACTGTTAGTGTGCTCCATCAAAACATGACAAGTGTCTGCATATTGCTCAGAACTGGTTATGCACTATTTACCATGCAGTGCTACGTCTGAACGGTGCTATTGACCAGTTCAGAATCTGGGACAGTTATTATAATTCCAAACTTGATTTTCCAAATGACTGTTAGGCTCAAGTGTTTTTTCTGTTTCAGTCTGACACAACATACTAGTCTTAATTGATCTTCCTAAATTGCATTTTATTTTATCTTTTTTTTTTACTCACATGACCTTTGTGTGTGATTTCCTTCCACTCATCCATGACTGCTGCCCAAGCTTCTCATCCTCTAATCTAACCAGAGAGCCAAAAAGTTTTGCTTCCCAACTGATGCCTGTCCCAGCTATGACACGAGTGCTACCCTGATGGCCCGCATGACTTTATTGATTACAATTTGGGCATGAAAAGGAATATTAATGCTTTAAAAAAGTAATATCGGGCTGCTTGCCAGTGATGCTTAGCATAGCTTTGTTTAATTGCACATTGTACTGTTGTGACTAGAACTGACAAGAAAATGTAATCCTCTGTACTTCACGATGTCCCTCCATACCATGACGATGACTGAGGATTGAGCACTGTATTTTATGATAAATGTACTTGTTTTTAAAATGTGGATAAATGTGTTAGTTGTTGGTCTGATTGAAGATTTGTGTCTTGTATAATGTCAAAAATTATTTATTAGTTGTTTTATGTAGTCTGAATTTTTGTATGTTATATTGAATGTAATTTGTTCTTGCCACAGGACAACTTTGAAAATAGGTCTATGACCTAAAGTTTGCTATCGTGCATAAAAATAAACATTTTTACTACTACTACTACTACTACATGACCTGCTCCTGCCATCTCTCACACAACTGTCATTATTCAGATTCAGAGGGAGACTTGCCGATGCTGCTTGCCTGCTTAACTGCTGAAATGGAGATTTCATACCAATATGCAGCAGTTGCAGACAGCCCTCTCGTCACATTGGCAGCAAGGGGAGGAAGTGATGGGGCAGGATACTGGAAAGTTTAACATGGGCAAAGCTCACTCAGTCAATAGGATTGGCACATGGCTGAGGGTGAATGGCTGTCTGTGACTGTCAGTCACTTGAACTATGGTGCAGGACATCAGCACACAAAGACACAGCCATCCCCCTGATGTCCCAGTAGAGAGACAAACAAAGTCTCATCATGAAGTACAGGAACTGAAGTCCTTAGGCAGAGACATCATGGCAGGTAAACGTAAGTACCTGATCTAAAGTACTCCGACCTGATTACAGAACTGCAACTCCAGGTAGGGTAGTATATTGCCCTAACTACCCTACCTGGTTGAAAAAGAGGGATACCCAATGTACCCGATGTACTGTAGATATCCATCAAGTAGCCCAAGCCTAGTTGTGAGCTCCCCACAGTCAGTGCTCCCACACCATTACCTACAGTGATTCCTGCTGGGAGATACTGGGACTGCAGTAGATGTGACCCCCCCCCAGCCAGTGCTCCTACATCATCACCTATTACCTACAGTGACTCCTGCAGAGAGATGCTAGGACTGCAGTTGATGTGACCCCCCCCCCCTTAGCCAGTGCTCCTACATCATCATGTATGGTACAGTCAGTTGGGGGGTGCTAAAACTGCAGAAGATGTGACCACCTAAGCCTCAACATAGGGCAACATAACAAATAAAATAAGTGAGTTCCAGTGGAATGAAGTCACCCAAGTACAAATAAATAGGTTAGATCAATTACATTCAATTTTACAATAAGGCAGGTAGACAGGATTAGTGTATAACAAGCATAGTAATGGTTCATGGCCACAGAACCAACAGCCAGTGTTCCTACACCATTAACATTTTAACAGGCAAAACTGGAGATGTGGACTGGCCCAGTGGTGCTGAGGGTTGAGGCGCTGGATGTCACACCTCGTGCCAAGCCAGCGACCTGGGTTGGGGAACGGACTTGGGTCATCAGGGGTTGGCGGGGGCAGGGGAGGAGTGAGCGTCCAGATGATGGCTCTCCTCTCTTGGGGTGGGTTAAGGGCGTCACTCGTTGCACTGGTGGCCCCTAGTGGAGACTGGGGGAAGCAGCGACCAGCAAGCCAGAACTTGGGGTTGGGAAAGGTGGACAACCTGAGTACGTGCACGGGAGCGTGCCTGCTATGTGCTGGACGTCATTGCACATCCTCTCCCCAGGGAACTACAGTATAAACCCCTCCCTGCAGCAGTATGAAGCCACCAACAGATGACCTGATTCATTGGCCAAACAAAGCCCGACAGCTGGGATGAGGGCTTTAGGGTGATGCGGTCTCCTCTCCCAGTTCCCCCCCACTGCCTGGGAAAGCCCCTCCATAGGGGGAAAGCTATGGTCCTCCTCGCTTTGGCAGTCACAGCAGAGGCTGGCTCCACAGGATCAGTTGAGCGACTGCGTATATGGCCGATAGGGGTAAGTACTCCCCAGCTGCAGAGAGCATATAAAGAAAGTCTACAAAAAAAAAATTGGGGATGTGTGCAGTGATGTCACTGCACACCTCCCCAGTTTTGCTTGTTCACTTGATGTGTTGTTACCCACAATAATCTTGATGCACCAGCAAAAATGATTTTAGCATCTTGTTTCCTCTGCCCCCAGTGAGTAGCACCAGTTTTCTTGTCTCAGTTGTTGCTTTTTACTGGTAGCACCACCTTCAATCCAGTGGCAGCTCTGTTTGTCCTGATTAGGAGAGACAGTAACATAGTAATATACTGTAATAGTTGACAGCAGATAAGGACCACTAGGCCCACCTAGTCTGCCCGTATTCCCTGCCTGCATCAGCGACCACTGACCCTACTTGGTCATTGGCTTTTGCCTCTCTTTCCCACCTCTAGGGTACCCTTATGCCTATCCCATGCATATTTAAATCCCCCCCACTGTGTTAGCTCCCACTACTACTTCCCAGTGATCAGCGGTGTGCTGCAGTGCTCTGTGCTGGGGCCGGTGTTGTTTGGACTGTTCATATTGGATATTGCACACGGGGGTTGGGAGGAGGATCAGTCTGTTCATGGACGACACCAAGATGGGAGCGGTTGTGGATGACATAGAGGGGTGGCAGAGCTAGAGTGACTTAACCAGACTTGAGGAGTGGTCAACGAGGCAGCAATTGGATTTTAATGCAAAGTGCAAAGTTATGCAATTCGGGGCGAGGAACCCAAGGAGGGAATATTAATTGGGTTGGGTGGGGTGCGGTTAGGGGTCACTGAGGATGAGAAGAAGGATCTGGTGGTCATAGTAATAGGGAGCATGAACAACTCTGTTCAATGCAGGAGGGCTGCAGCTAGGGCCAATAGGATGCTGGCGTGCACTGCGTGGATATTCTCATCCAGGCACAAGGAGGTGATCCTGCCCCTGTACAGGTCCTTGGCCAGGCTGCAGCTGGAGTACTGTGTACAATATTGGCACCTGTACCTGAGGAAGGATATCAAGCTGCCCAAGGCAGTGCAGCATAGCGTGATGAAAATGATACAGGGGATGGAAGGCAGAACCTATGAAGAAGAATGGCTGAGTCACTTGAGTTTGTTCACCCTGGAGGAGAGAAAGGATCGGTGGGACATGACTGAAACTTTCAAATACTTGAGGGGGATCAACAAATCTGTTACAGAGGGGCTGTTTAAGCTGAGAAAGGGAAGGGACATGAAGGGGCATGGGTTAAGATTGGAGGGAGGCAGGTTCAGGAGGGAGATGAGGAGGCATTATTTCACTGAGAAGGTGGTGTCAAAATGGAACACTCTGCCAGAGGAGATGGTGGCATGTAGAACAGTGGGGAGTTTCAAAAGGGCATGGGACAGAGCGGGGGGGGGCTGGGTAAATGACACTGAGCAGTTCCAGGAGGTGAATAGGGGTTGGGCGGTGGGATAGCTGCAATATAAGGGTGCTAGCTGTGCATACGATCAGACTTGATAGACTGTGAGGCTTGTTTCTGTTGGCAAGTTTTGTATGTTCATATGTTTGTACTATCTGGGGTAGGCTATTCCAAGCATTCACCACCCTTTCTGTGAAGAGAAACTTCCTCACATTCCCCTTTATCCTGCCCCCTCTAGTCTCATAGTGTGCCTCTTCATCCGTGTACAGTTCCTGTACTGAAAGATGTCACCCCCTTGAACTTTGTTCAAGCCCTTAAAGGAAAACTACACCCAAAACCTGAAAAAATATATGTTGTGCAGAGTGTTTTAATTTGTATGTGAAGTTCTATTGTTTCCTTCCCTCTGACTGGTATTAGGAGTTTTTCCCAAATTAGCCTGCTAGCTTTATGCTAGTTTTATGACCCCTGGGGATCTCCATACCTGATAGTGTAATTGTATTTCTGGTTCCCACAGTGCATTTTGTCTCATGTGACTGTGATGTAAGAGAGACCCAACATTCAGCACACGCATGCCAAACAAACTAAATATCTTGGAAGCTTTACAAGCTGCACAAAAATTACCAGCAACAAAGTTTTTCAGGACAGTAAAACCTTTAGGATGAGGGTGGTCACCAAACTGAATTCTACAGATTTTAAAATATAGCCATCTCTGTTGATGTGAACTGATTGTAATGCAGTGCTTTCTGCTGGATTTATGGGCTCTGCTACATCACCATTACATGAAACAAGGTGCACTGTAGGACAAATAAATGCAATAAAACTATTTGATATGGTGATCTCCAGGGGTCGTAAAACTACCCTAAAGCTAGCAGGCTAATTTAGGAAAAACTCCTAATACCAGTCAGAGGGAAGGAAACACTAGAACGTCACATACAAATTAAAACACTCTGCACAACATATATTTTTTCAAGTTTTGGGTGTAGTTTTCCTTTAAGACACTTGAAGGTTTCAATCATATCTCCCCGTTCCTGCCTCTCTTACAGTGTATATATATTGAGGTCTTTTAATCTCTCCAGACACAGGGAGTTAGTGTTCTTGTGAAGCAGCAAGGAACAAGAGTCCTGTAAAAACTGAAACTGAGGTTATAAGAACAAGCATTTGTCAATGCCGAATGTTTGCTTGCTGGCATTGGCAGTGGTTGTGTAGAAGTTACAGAGCTGCGTAATAGGAATGGCAGTGAAGTATTGAACTGAAGTCAACCCCACCACCACCCTGCAGAGAGTGACAGGCATTGGGGTGTGCGTTTGGGTCGTCAGGCATAACGGCCACGCCATTTCACCACACCCCACTCTGCAGAGACTGACAAGTGTCACGTGTTCCTTGAGGTCTTTGGCCCTTATGCGCACCCCATTTCATTAGGAAATACAGTGAGATGGGTGCAATATAGGAGAATGGGGTGAAGTTTGGGGCCGAAGAGTCCAAGGCATACCTCGATGCCTCTCAGTGACTGCAGGGTGTGGAATGGTATGAGCATCACAGGCAAGAATCCCAAGTCACACCCCTGATTCCTGTCATTCTCTGTAGGGTTGGGCAATTTAGTTGAAAAGCCTAATACCTCAGGCATTCGTTGGTATGTTAACTCCAAATTTTCAACATGTTTGTTTTGTGACCCCACCTCATGAACAGGGGGAATATCAGTTTGGTAGCCAAAAGCCGCTTATGCACAGTGACTACGGCATTTAGCACCACAGGTGCAAAAATATTCCGAACAGGATGTAAAAAATGACAGCTGTACTCTTTCATGGGGAGGTGTAAAAATGGCTATGTTGCAAATGTGTAGTAAAAATATTTAAAAAAATGGTGACGCCACGAGCATACATAGAAACTGTGCAACACACACCTGTTATATAATTAGGTTGGGATTTTTATAGCAGATTGTCAACTCCAGGCATTTTGGTGCCTCGATCATGAACAATGTCACTGTGATTTTCTTTATCTGTGCCAAACAATGATTTCCCACAGCGACCACGCATCTCTGCACTGAAAGTGTGAAAACACACTCGACCATGTTGTGAAAAATGGCAGCTGTACTGTGTCATAAGGAAGTGTTGAAAAATGCCACTAGTGAAAATCTGGACTGAAAATATTACAAAGTCATGAACTAACGAGGATGCGTGGAAACTGCACAATGCTCACTCATAACACAGTCATTTTATGGACTTTGTCACCAAATTTCAACATAGCCATTTTAAGACCTCTGCTCATGAACAGTGTAACTGTGATTTTCTTAATCTGTCCTAAACATTGCTTCAGACACCAACAGCACCATTGTGCGCCATATGGCCGGAAACACGTTTTGGGCAGGATGTGAAAATGACAGCTGTACTGCTCATAAGGAGGTGTGGAAAATGGCAATGTTGGAAATCTGGAGGAAATATTGAAAATTCAAAACTACGAAAGGCATGCGTGGAACTGTGCAACGACACTGTGAAACAGTCATTTTAGGAATTCTGTCACCAAATTTGAAACATTGCCATTTTAAGATCTCTGCTCATGAACAGTGACACTGTGATTTTCTTAATGTGTCCCATACACTGAGTTCGCACAATGACTGCGCCATTGTGCGCTACATGGGCGGAAACACATTTTGGGTGAGATGTGAAAAATGACAGCTGTACTACTCATAAGAAGGTGTGGAAAAATGGCAATGTTGAAAATCTGGAGTGGAAATATTGAAAATTCGCAAACCTATGAGCGTGTGTAGGAACTGCGCAACGCACGCCCGTAAAACAGTCATTTTTAGGATTTTTCACCAAATTTTCAACATAGCCATTTCAAGACCTCTGCTCATGAACAGTGTCACTGTGATTTTCTTAATTTGTCCCGCATATTGATTTCAAGACACCGACTCGCGCCATTCTGCGCTACATGGTAGAAACACATTTTGGGTGAGATGTAAAATGACAGCTGCACTACTCATAAGAAGGTGTGGTGAAATGGTAATGTTGAAAATCTGGAGGAAAATATTGAAATTCGCGAACTTACGAGCCTGCGAGGAACCGCGTAACGCACGCCGTTAAACAGTCATTTTTGAATTTTGCACCAAATTTTCAACATAGGTTTGGGTCTTTCATGAATGATGTCACTGTCATGGCGGTAAGTTCAGGTCCGGCGGGTGATTTCGCAGTCACTGCGAAATCACCCTTCGGCCCGAATAACGCCATGACAGTGACATCATTCATGAGAAGGGTCCCAAACCCCATGTTGAAAATTTGGTACAAAAATTCCAAAATGGCTGGAGATATGCAATAAGTTGAACCCCCTATCTAGCCCATTATACAGCTTACCGGCATTTCCTCAGTTTGCGTCGGCTTTGAGGAGTGCAGACGGTTCCAGGTCCACCAAGATCGTCGCGCCGAGTCCAGAGATAAGTATGGGGTGGCGGGGGCGTGGGGAGGCTGGGTGTGCAGTGGGTGGGTGCGGGTTGTTGGGGTCAGGAGAGACCGCTGGACCGCTTTTTTTCTTACAGGTAAAAAAAAGACGCCGTGGATTGTTTGCCACGCTGGGTGGCCCAGCTGGCACAAGGACTTTTTGGGAGGTTTCCGACGGGATTAGGGCACCCCAGTCGGCAAAAATCAAAAAAAATCGCTGGATTGCTTTGCCACGCTGGGGTGGCTCCCAGCGTGGCACACAGGACTTTGGGAGGGGGACGATTCAGCCGACGGGGACTGGGCACTTCGTCGGCAACATGACTGATTGCCATGTGGGTGGGCTCCAGCATGGCATCAACACTGGGAGGGGAGACAGATGCAGCTCAGCATACCGGGATTGGGCACCCTGTCGGCTATACACTGCGCTGCAGGTGCGCACACCTGCGGCTGGGAGCTGCACGTGAGCAGCTTCATCGCTGCTCACTCAAGCGTAGCTCCCTTTCAATCTGGGAGGTTACTGCATTTTGGAGTGTGTCATAGACAGCTCCAAAATGCATTAGGCTTACAGGGCCGCGCCTGCCAGCTCGCTGCCTGAATTGGAGGAGGAGGTGACACACCTCCGAAATCTCCGATGATGGCACTATGTTTCTTGCACATGCGTGCAAGCAAACATAAAAATGGAAGAAACACTTGGCAGTGAATTGCAAATTACTTGATGAACAGAATTTAAAGAGACAGAGAACATTTTAGTAGGAGTTGCATTTCAGAAACAAAGGGAAATAGAGCTATAATCAGGACCAAAATACTGTCAAGAAAATAGTGAGGTCTTAATATAGAAAAAGAAAAAGAAACACTACGGGGCCTGAGGAAGTGGTGGAGCCCCAAAACTGTTGCTCCACCATATGATGTGTAAAGGGAAATAAAGAAGAAACTTTTGCAAAGAACCTTACAGTGACATGCATCCTGCTTATTTTCTAGTTGAGATAGTCTTTTAATCTCTCTCCTGTGTTTTCTGATGCAAGCCCTGCACCATCTTAGTCACCCTTCTCTGGACTGCTCCACCCTGTCTATGTCCTTGTGAAGATGCAGCCTCCAGAACTTTTCTTTTTTCAAATAATTTTTATTTAGGAGAAATATGACATAGTATAGACATTATTTGGATTTTTCATTATGCATTTTATATAGTTGTTTTTTCCATTTCTTCATATTTTACAGTCAATGTAAAACTCGTACCATTTTATGAATAATTATTGATCACACAAAAAAGTATTTAGTCAACATTTTCCCATTATCCCTATTCAACCTATCTACACCCCTCCCCACCATACATATAGAATCGAGAGATTAGGGTTGAATTCTCTTTTTAAATTCTCATAAGAGGAGGTAGCAATGAAATCAATTCTTTCCATGAGTTATTTTCAAAGTTACGAAGGTCTTCTATTACACAACCCAGTTTTTTGAAAAGTAATGTTTATCTAAAGGTGTTCCACCATTCCTGTTTGACGCAGGGAGGGAGGCTTTGGTTATTCCAGAATTTTAAAATTAATCTTTTCAGAGCCAGAGAGTCCCAGACTGAGTATTTTCTCTTGGTTATGGTTTAGATTTAAGGAATCATATAAGTTTAGTAATAGAATTGTAACCTCGCAAAAGATTTCTATTCCAATGAGTTTTATTAGCTTGAGACTAAGGTTTCTCCACCATGTGTTAATTGCCGGGCAAGATCATAAATTGTGCATGTGTGTTCCTATCAAGTTAGAATTATGCCAACAAGTTTTGGAGTATGATGGGTTATTTGTTGCCAGGAGTTCAGGCATTATATATGCTCTGTAAACTATTTTTTGCAGTATACTCCTGTTTTTGGCTGAGATAATATTTGTATTGGCTCACACTCTTCTGGCTTGCCATTGGTTTTCTTGAAGTACTTGTCCCATTTCTTTTTCCAATGATTTGTATTGGTCTGTTTTATATACTTCTTGAGTTTTAGTGATCAAATTATAGAATATAGATAGTTTTTTCTTTTTAGTTATATTGATCATTTTTTCTTCTAACTCGAGAGTTTTGGTTAGATTTTTTTTTCATCAATTATAAGTGTATGGCAATAATTTTTGAAAGAGTTAAAATATTGTCATGTATGTTATATAATTTTTAATTTTGGGATTTGTCACAATATGTCTTTTTATTGTTGGTAAGATATAAATTGGTTGTCTTTAAATGCTTCCACAAACAGATTTTCTCCAATTGGAGTAGTTTAAGGTTTTCTATATATTAGAGTTCATCTGTGTTTGGTTAATATTGCAAGGTGCATGTAACCATGGTATAAAGTTAGTGCCCAGCCTTTGTTTTGCCTTAAATGCATGCAAAAACGCATGGTAAAGTGGACCTTTTTCTTTCAGTTTTTTGTAATTTGTAAAAGAGATGAGGGGCCGGATTTTCAAAGGCTTTAGACTAACACAAGGTGCTTGTGTCAAACAGGTCTGACACAAGAGGCACCATGTGCCAAGAGCTGCGCCAAGTGTTATTTTCAAAGGCTGCCTGCATCACCCAGCAGGCTGCCTCTGCCAAAGTATGCTAGCACCTGCCTTGTGCCATGAAAGTGGCTGCAGCATGGTGCTAGGGGCCTTGCGGCAGACCCATGCCACAGCCCTCAGATCCGGAATTTCAAAGACCTCCCCAGGAACTAAATACCAAGTACTGTTAGACCAGTGAAGGGCTGGTCTAATGGTACATAGGAAGCTCCTGGGAGGGTTGTCCACTATGTGCCACTGTGTGGCCTGCCCAGATCCATCCCCAGTGGGCGATCCCTGGTGGTTCAGTGGTACCCTCTCACCCCTCCTTCAGATCCCTGGCACCCATTGCATTGCAATAGTTCCATCTCCCTGGTGGTCTACTGCCCCCCAGGTAGTGACCAGCACCTCACTCCGACCCCCCCTGCACTCCTGATCCGTGACTGGCACAGTTTTCCTCACACCACCATGGCCAGCCACCGAATGAGTTGTCAGTGTGCCTACTGTATACAGTACACACACTGGCAGCAAATTTGGTGGCCAGCCATGGTGGTGTGTGGAGGGTAGTGCCAGTCACTGGATCAGGGTACAGGAGGGGGGTGGGAGTGAGGTGCTGGGCACTACCTGGGGGTCACTAAACCACCAGGGTCCCGGTGTGCATTGGGGAGTGGGTGCCGGTGGTGCGGTGGTGTTGGAGGGGCTGTGTCCAGTCACTAGCACCTGTCTGTGGGTCCTGCAGACACCCCACCACTGTTGCAGCATTCCAGGTGGGTGCGCCATCCATTTGGTGCAGCACCACCTTTGCCACATGCTGCTGGACTTTGGCACCAGGACCCTGTGAAATAGAAAATCAGGCGCAGGGTCCCAGATGCACTCACACTCGGCGCAAGCTGCCATTGTTGCAGCTTGCATCGGGGCTTTGAAAATCTGGCCCGAGATCTTTTTTTAAGGTTTGAGGATATTTTTTTTTTATTATTTCTTCTTGCAAGATTGGAACTTCATTCTGTGGATAGAAGGCCCATTCCCACATTGATGCCACTGTTTGTGCTAGTAAATAATAGCATGCATCAGGGTACCCAAAGCCTCCCTCCTTCACAGGCAACATCAATGTACTCCACGCAGTCCTTGGTTTTCCTCTTCTCCACAAAAATTTCAGCAAACCATTTTTGGTTAGGCACTACAATCATTGAGTGAAGTATAAAGACCAAGTAAGGAAATACCATCATTTTTATGGTTTGTACTCTTCCCCCATAAGGAAACAAACAGATTATTCTAAAGATCCAAATTCCTCACAACCTTTTCTTTTGCTGTTTTGTGATTTATGTTTATGCTTTTTCCATTTGATTGGTAAGGATGACTCCTAAATATTTGATTTCATCCACTTTGTGGAACTTTGTAATGATTAAAAGTCATTATCAATCTTGTTTCTAGTTAATTGCATTATCATTTATTTTTGTTTATTTAATTGGTAGCTAGAGAAGGAGGACAAGGTATTTGTTAAGGTTTGAAAAAACAACTAGTGTGTCATCTGCAAATATGATGAGTTTCGTTTCTATATCCTGTAAGTGGATACCTTTGATTTTGGGGCATTTTCTAATTATTTATTAGAGGTTCCAGACATAATATAAAAATCAGCAGAGACAGTGGGCATCCCTGTCTTATGCTAGCCTCCATTAGGATCCCTGGTGCCGGAATACCATTTAGTATTATGTTAGCTGTTATATTATTGTATACGGCCTGCATTATTTGTAATACATTATGAGGTATTTCCCATTTCTCTAAAATATATAACATGTATGCTCTGTTGATTAAATCCAATGCTTTACTGGCATCAAGTGCCAGAGCATAGTAGGTATCCTGTAAATTTTGCAGATATTCCATGCACATTTTGATCTTTTGTATTGCAGTAGCTGCAGTTCTACCCGGTATAAATCCATTTTAAGCTTGGTGAATGTGGAGGGGAGTTACTGTAAGAAATCCATTGGCAATTGTTTTTGCTACTATTTTGTAATCACTATTTAGTAATGCAATTGGTCTGTAACTACTTGGTTGATCTTTGGACTTTACTTCTTTTTGAATCAAACTTAATTTGGCCTGTAATATAGAAGGGGGCATAACCCCCTCCACATCCATCCACTCTTGCATCATTTGAAGTATTCAGAGGGCTAATATATCACTGATTGTTTGTAAAATTCATTTGTTGGACCATCTGGTCTGGGACTTTTATTGTTTGGTAGATCATTGATCGTATTTTTAATCTCTTCCACAGTAAATAGATCATTTTGCATATTAAAAGTTTCAATATTAGTATCAGCTACAAATGTTTCCATTATTTCAGGGTTGATAATCGGTATATTTTTATATATGTTAATGAAGTATACTGACATAATTGTTGTTACGTCCAGCCATTCAGATTTTATCTGGTTTTGCAAGTTTTTAAAATTTTAGATAATATTGTTCTCTCTTCGTTTTGTCAAAAGATGGGCCAATAATTAACCAGATTTATCTCCTTGGAGATATTTAGCCTGTTTAATTTTTCTAATGTTTTGTTCTGTTTCGTGATTTAATTTTTGTTGCCATTTTAACCTATATTTATTCCGTTCTGTGATGTATTTATTGTAATCTTGCAATATCAATTAGTCCAATTCTTTTAATCTTCTCTGAATTACCAACTCCTCCTTTTTTGTTTTTGTAAATCCAGGCTTGATAAGAAATATATATTCCCTTTTTGATGGGTTTCAATGCATTCCATAATGAAGATATAGATTGTTGACCAGTATAGTTATAAAACCAGAATTCCTGTATTACTACTCTAATTTTTTCTATGAAGTCATTCTTGGATAAGAGATCATTATTAAATGTCTAGGATTTTACTGAAGGGTTTGTTCTCTGTTGTAAATTTAGTTGAATTTCTACTAGAATGTGGTCAGAGTACAGAACTGATCTTATGTTGGTATCGTCAACAAGGGGCATTAAGGTTTTTGTAATAAAAATGTAATCAAGCCTGGCAAAAATGTAATTTTTTTTATAATGAAATGTGTATTCATTTAATTTGGGGTTCTGAATTCTCCAAGGATCAATTAGATTATTCTCTTCCAAAATGTTTTCAGAATAGTAATTATTTTCTTATTTATATATGGGATGCTTTTATTTTTATCAATATAAGGATTGTTTAGAGCATTAAAGTCCCCCATCATAATAAGGTTATTTGGCTGAATTTTGATCAGTGCTTGTGTTATAGTAGCTGTAAATTTAGAGTAGTTTTGAAAGGGCCCATAAACAATACCGACAGTTATGTTAATCTTGTTAAATATAATGGGCGGGATTCTAGAAGAGTGGTGCAAGCCACCGCTAAAGGCGACTTGCACCAAGACAAGGACCCTGCACCCAGTTCTAGAAGGGGTTGTGTCCCCATGGCTAAGTCCAGCGACATGCAGAGAGTACACCACATTAAGGGCATACCCGATGGGCATGTTTCAAGTCACAGCCATCAGTGGACTGGTGCAGTCATCACCCCCTCACTGAAAAGTTCTGCAGGGCACTGCTCACCCCCCAGCCCCTGAATCCCCATCGGCTAATGTTCCGGAGGGTGGCTGTGCCCCCGATCCCCCAAACAGTAATGCCTCACAGTGCAGCAGTGTCCCCTCAGCTCTCTGATCCCCCAAACAGTATTTACCCACAGGGCTGTTCACTTCCTCCAGCGCCCAAACATCCACATTGGCAATAGCCCTGCAGGGCAGCACATTCCCCTCCCCAGGACACATTCCCTGACCACAAAACCCAGGTCCCTCCAGTGCACATGGTGTAGACGCAAATAAGATATCTAATACCCCGATGTCCCTGGCAGTCTAGTGGTTTCCCCACCCAGCAGTGCCAGTCCACCTGCACCCCCGACCCATCCCCAGCCAGCGACTGGCATAGTCCACCTCTCACCTCCATGGCCAGCCACTGACTGAGCTCCTATGAGCAGTTACTGTACATATGCATGCAACAAATGAATATACATTCTCCATATGTACATTAATTCATTGAGCACATATGTACAGTAATCAAGGAGTGAGGCCACACTTGGAATACTATGTGCAAATCTGCTGTCCCTACTTAAAAAGGGACATCAGGCTACTGGAGGAGGTGCAGAGAAGGGCTAAGGATCCTAAGTGGGATGAGGGAAAGGCCCTATGTGGAGAGACTATGGAGGCTAAATATGTACTCCTTGGAGGACAGAAGGGACAGAGGAGACATGATTGAGACCTTCAGATACTTGAAGGGTATAAATAGAGTTCTCCAGGAGGGTCTGTTCAAGTATAGAATGGAAGGGATCACAAGGGGGCATACTTAGAAATAGGAGGGGGGTTTGGGAGGGAGATAGGGAGGCACTTTCTTACAGAGAGGGTGGTGACACCATGGAATGTTTTGCCTGCAGAACTGATAATGCAGATATCAGTAGGAGGATTTAAGAGGGGGTTGGGACAGGGTCAAGGGCAAAATCAGAATGGGATGGAGGGGGAGGGAGGAGGTAACACAGAAAATGTATTCAAGTGGAAAAATGGGGGACAGTTGGAGGAGCAGCATCAGTATTCAAAACTGAGAACTGCACACTCAAGCAGACTTGATAGACCATGCTGGCATCTTCGTATGTTAGTACAAGTATATACTTTACATTATTATATACGTACAAGTATATACACTATAATATCAATATACGAATATATGTTGTAATATAAATACAAGTATACAGGCAAGACAAGTTTATTTATCAGCACCCTAACCTACAGGCTCAATGTGCCTTACATAACATATAAAAACATACCATAACAAAATAAATAAATAGTGCTGGAAGAGTAACATAACTAAAAACTTTACAAAAAACTTTGATAAGTTAATTCAAATAAATGGAATTTCAGTGCATTTTTTGAAGTCCCTCACCAATGATGCATCATGAACATGAAGTGGAAGAAAGTTCCATAGCAGTAGAGTCACAACTCCAAAAGCTCTGTGTCCTGAAAATTTCAGCCTGGATCAAGATACAACCAGCAAGCCCACCTTTGCAGAAAAAAGAGGACATACAGGAACATATAAGCGTAGGGAATATTTCGGATAGCCAGGGATCCAAACCATGCAGGGCATTGTACATCAACAAATCCATCCTGAAGGTGATACACTCCTCCCATTGGCAGCCAGTGCAGATTGAGCAGAATCAGTGTGATGTGCTCTGACCAGGAGGGGGAACTGTGCAGAGGGGGACCAGGTACAGAGCATTGCAGTAATGCAGTTGCAGTGTAACCAAGGCATCCAGGTAAATCTAGGTAAAGAGCATTGCAGTGATCCAGTCAGGATGTAACAAAGGCATTCAAGTAACCCTAGGTGCAGAGCATTGCAGTAATTCAGCTGGGAAGTAACCAAGGCATCCAGATTACCCTAGGTGCAGAACACTGCAGTAATCCAGTTGGAATGTAATCAAGGCATTCAGGTAACCCTAAGCGCAGAGTATTGCAGTAATCTAGTTGGGATGTAACCAAGGCATCCAGGTAACCCCAGGTGCAGAGCACTGCAGTAATCCAGTCGGGATACAACAAACACATCCAGATAACTCTAGACACAGAGAACTGCAGTAATCCAGTTGGGATGTAACAAAGGTATACAGATAACCCAAGGTACAAAGCATTAGAGTAATCCAGTCGGGCTGTAACAGGTATCAGGATAACCCTAGGTATAGAGCATTAGAGTAAGCAGATAACCTAGGTACAGAGCATTAGAGTAATCCAGTAACCCTAGGTACAGAGCATTAGAGTAATCCAGTTGGGATGTAAAAAAGATATCCAGGTCACCCTATGTACTGAGCATTAAAGTTATCCAGCTGTAATGTAACAAGGGTATCCAGACAACCCTAGGTACAGAGCATTAAAGTAGTCCAGTTGGGATGTAACAACGGTATCCAGATAACCCTAGAAACAGAGCATTAGAGTAATCCAGTTGGGATGTAACAAAAGTATCCAGATAACCCAAGGCACAGAGCATTAGAGTAATCCAGTTGGGATGTAACAAACATATCCAGATAACACTAGGTACAGAGCACTAGAGTAATCCAGTTGGGATGTAACAAAGATATCCAGATAACCCAAGGCACAGTGCATTAGAGTTATCCAGTTGAATGTAACAAAGGTATCCAGATAACACTAGGTACAGAGCATTAGAGTTATCCAGTTGGGATGTAACAAAGGTATACAGATAACCCTAGGTGTAGAGCATTAGAGTTATCCAGTTGGGATGTAACAAAGGTAGAAAAAAACCTAGATATAGAGCATTAGAGTAATCCAATTGGGCTGTAACAAAGGTATCCAGATAACCCAAGGCACAGTGCATTAGAGTTATCCAGTAGGATATAACAAAGGTACCCAGATAACACTAGGTACAGAGCACTAGAGTTATCCAGTTGGGAGGTAACAAAGATATCCAGATAACCCTAGATACAGAGCATTAGAGTAATCCAGTTGGGCTGTAACAAATGTATATAGATAACCCTAGGTGCAGAGCATTAGAGTTATCCAGTTGGGATGTAACAAAGATATCCAGATAACCCTAGGTACAGAGCATTAAAGCTATCCAGTTGGGATGTAACAAAGGTATCCAGATAACCCTAGGTACAGAGTATTAGAGTAACCCAGTTGGGATGTAGCAAAGGTATCCAGATAACCCTAGGTACAGCGCATTACAGTAACCCAGTTGGAATGTAGCAAAGATATCCAGATAACCCTAGGTACAGAGCATTAGAGTAATCCAATTGGGATGCAGCAAAGGCATCCATTAGTAGGATCAAGTCCCCAGGCACTAAATGTAGTTTAATACATGCAATTGTACACAGATGAAAAAAACACTATGGACTGCCACTGAAACCTGATGCTCCAGAATCAGTCTGTAGTCAATAATGACCCCAGAGTTTGTAACCTATCCACAGCTCTGAATGGCACACTACTTAAAGATGGCAAAGTGTCACCATCACCCACCATTGCTGACCCATGGGAACTGATTTAATCAGTAGCCTCTCTGGCTTACTCAGGCTGAGGCTCAGCCAGCTGAAGGCCATCCAGCAATTAATATTCACATACCGTTGTCTCAGCACAGAGACCACATCACCCATTTAGTGAGACAGACAGATACAGCTGTGTATCATTCATATAGCAGTGAAACTCCAAGCCATAGCATCAGTAGTTCATGAGAATGTCAGGGTTCAAGAATGGTTTCTTAAGTAAGGATCTCACCACTGTCCTTTTCAGTGCAGTTGGGAAAACACCCCCCTCTAGAGAACATTTGACATTTCCCAGAATCTAGGTTCTAAGCCAGCAACCCACCAGCAGTCAAGTAGGAACTGGATCAAGCAAACAGAAAGTGGGGCACAACTCAGAGATCACATGGAGCACCTCATCCAACAGAACTGGCCAAAGCTCCTCCCAGAGTTCCAGGTTACTGATACCCACCCTAGGTCTCAACTGGATGCAACTGGCCCAAGAGAGACCACTTGCGATGCTCCTGTTCCCAATGGAGGATAACTTGTCAAGAAAAACTGGTTAAACTCTTTGCAATTTTGTGCTGAAAGCATTCATCCAGACTGGATTCAGGGTGGATCTAATAAACTGTCCACAGTGTAGATGAGTTGAGCTGGTTGGCTTTTTTCTGAAGCAATCTTCCTTGACAGGAGGTCTATATACACTGTATTACAAATACAAGTATATATGCTATAATATAAATCAAAGTATATATAGTAAATATGCTATAAATACAAGTATAAACACTATAATATAAATACAGGTATATATACCATAAAATATAGATATATAGAATAAATAATGGGTAAGGGTGGTATACAAGGATGTATACCCATTGAGGGGGCTAATTAGGCTGTAAGGGCAAAAGCCCAAAGGGCAAGTGACTTTATTGCCCTAATTAGCCCCTGAGATGGGTATGCTCCTGAGTGTTCCACCCTTACCCATTGTTTGTTGAATATAATACATTAGGATGGTTGTTGCTATGGAGATTGTATTCACAATCATGTTATGGCACCTGAAGGTCTCTTGCAGCAAGGCGACAATGGTGCATAGTGAGTGCAGGTAGGAGTTTGGGAAATTTCTGGGTTTGAGAGGGTTTTGTGTAAATTTATTTTTTCCATTTTATTTTGCAGCTTGTTAATTGATTTGGCTAGCTTCCTAATTCGGTGTCTTTTGTGTTAGTGTTGGTATCCCATAGGTTTTATTGTAGTGCAGCTGTGTACTTTTTATTAGTGTAGGTATATACTTTTAGTGGTTTGATTAGTGTAGGTATATACTTTTAGTTGTTAGATTAGTGTAGGTATATACTTTTAGTTGTTAGATTAGTGTAGGTATATACTTTTAGTGGTTTGATTAGTGTAGGTACTGTATATACTTTTAGTTGTTAGATTAGTGTAGTTATATACTTTTAGTTGTTAGATTGGTGTAAGTATATTCTTTTAGTTGTTAGATTAGTGTAGGTATATACTTTTAGTGGTTTGATTAGTGTAGGTGTATACTTTTAGTTGTTTTATTAGTGTAGGTATATACTTTTAGTTGTTAGATTAGTGTAGGTATATACTTTTGGTTGTTTGATTAGTGTAGGTATATACTTTTAGTCATTAGATTAGTGTAGGTATATGCTTTTAGTTGTTCGATTAGTGTAGGTATATACTTTTAGTTGTTTGACTAGTGTAGGTATATACTTTTAGTTGTTAGATTAGTGTAGGTATATACTTTTAGTTGTTTGATTAGTGTAGGTATATAGCTGTAATTGATTGATTAGTGCAGGTATATAACTTTCATTGGTAGGTTAGTCAGAGGTATACAGGAAAATAAATGATGGTATTTTCTATGAGGAAATGTTCCCATCTATGTATTATGTAGTAAATATGCTATCATTACAAATATAAACACTATAATATAAATGCAAGTATATACACTATACTATACTATACTGTACATTCAAGTATATACAGTACAATATAATACACCTAAATAAAATATTGAATTGAAATCTGTCCAATCAGGTCACCATGCCTTTGAGGTACTCCACCTTGTCACATTTTTATTTTTTTTATTTATTTAGTTGTTTTACCAGGAGTAGTACACTAAGCTGAAAGCTTTTTTTACAGGAGTGACCTGGGAGCACTGGGAAGTTAAGTGACTTGCTCAGGATCACACAGTATGCAAGTGGAAGCTGTGGGATTCAAATCCAGGTCTGGTCTGCTAGATGTCACCAGATCTGCAGCTCAGAGCCCTAAACCGCTGCACTATACTGCCTCCTTTGCATTTCCCCTGTACAAGCCAAACAGTGGCATTAGTGCCTAAAGGAGAGGTTTTTGCATGTGAATTTGCTTATGTTAAACACATCTTGTCCTACTGAATACGTTTTAGATATTTAGTAGCAGATGTTCCTGGTGATGGGTGTAACATTACAATGAAACTATAGCAGTGTGAGGCATTCGTTATATTTAAAGGACACCCATTGATTAGACTGATTTTGGACAATGCCCTCCCCTACCATTTTCATCTGAGCAGGGCTGGAAAGGTCATCAAAGAATCAGAACTCCTTATGCTTCAGGGGTACAAGTCTTTCCAAACAGTAATAGACTACCCGGTGAAAAAACAACAATAAATGTCCAAACTGATCAACCTAGCAAACATTGTATTTTGAACCAATAATTTTCACCCCAAGTGACAAATAATCATCACAATTTAGAGTCCCAAGTCAGTTGGAAACATAGCAGAAGAAAAAGAATTAGCATTTATACTATGCTCTTCATATACATTGTATCCCAAGGTGCTTTACAAGCACAGAGATAATAGTAGTGAAGTGACTGAATGTGTAGTGGCAGCCATTTTGCACATCAACACCCACAGACAACCTTGCACAATTAGGTAAAACAGTTTTATGGGAAAAGAAATGTTGGCCTGGACACCAGAGGAAAATATCCTACTCTTGTGAAAAGTGCCTAGAGTTCTTTTGCTTCCATCTGGACACCCACCAGGATAGCCCCAGAGATGGACAGAAGGGACCTTGGTTTAATGTCTCATCTGAAGGATGGTACACCCTGAGAGCACAGCATCCCCCAAGGACTGCACCTGGGTGCCTGTGTTAATGGTATGAGTTCAGTCCCAGTGTGGGACAGGAACCCACGACCTTTAGGTGCCGAGCTGGATGTGCAACTAGCTGAGCCACACTGACCCCTCACTACAAAGCTAGAGAGATTTGAACTTCCTCAAGATTGATGGGGATGGGAACGGAGAACCCTTTTAAGCCCGCAAAACATTCTTATTCATCCTAGCAAGGAACAAACATGATGGGTCTACAGTTTAATCTGGTTCACTTTCAGTTTGTTTCCATCTGTATCCCCCACCCCTCGGAACGAGGCTAAAAAAATGCAGAATTGCCAAGTACTCCATTTCCAGTTAAAGACAATGGAATGGTTTATAGCTTGGAACTTTCCAGACTTGATTATGTACAACTTTCAAAATAAAATTTTGTTTTCAGAACATAGAGTGCAATCTGGGTAAATTATTGGGTCATACAGCTGTTAGCTTCTTTGGGGAGCTGTTAGGAGTGCCAGTCAGGGGAGCCACTGTGGACAGGACAGAATGTTTTGCAGTTACACTCCCGGGAGTAGAAGGAGAGTTTTATGATCTGCTGGCCTATACTGTAGTCACCTCTCAGGGTTAAATGGCCTCTTTGGTTTGCTAGAAGCAGCTCCCGCTATTGGCTGGCCAGCCATGGAGCATGCCAGACTGCTATTGTTAGTGAAGCTGAGTAACCACGAAAGGATTTGACTGACAGTTCCCAGTGAAGACTTCTGTAATGACTAGTTTAATAAAGCATTGTCAACCCCCATTATGCCTTAAATTTTCCCCTTTTTAAAATGATACATTTTCTAATTGCTCATCTTCTGTAGAATCCGTTGAAGCAGTTGGTTGCTTTGCACCTGCTTTCTTCTTCTTAAAACTACACCTGAGTAGTGTTACCAGACTAAAACCTTCCTGAAACTTGAAAACACTCCCCACACAGGATAATCACTGAAAATACAGTAGACAGGCAAGACTGTATAATAAGTGGCTAAGGTGTGTGTGTGTGTGTGTGTGTGTGTGTGTGTGTGTGTGTGTGTGCACATGTGCGTGTGTGTGTTTTCCTTAAGAAGACTTCCAGACTAAACCAGTTGCTATAACACAAATAGATGTTTTGTTTACTTTTGCTAAGAAATAGGAAGCAGATAAACCAGTTATTGTTTTTTTCAATTATCATTGTAATTGAATTAGTGAGTCTCTGAGCACAGGAGAGGTCCCAGAAGACTGGAGAAGGGCTCATGTGATCCCACTCCACAAGAGTGGTAGCAGGGAGGAGGCAGGGAACTACAGACCAGTCAGTCTTCCCTCAGTAGTGGGCAAGATTATGGAGGCACTCCTTAAGGAAAGGATAGTGCAAGACATGGAATCCATAGGAGCACAGGATCCAAGACAGCATGGGTTTACAAAAGGAAGGCCCTGTCAAACTAATCTCATAGATTTCTTTGACTGGGTAACCAGAGTGATGGACTAAGGGGGAGCAGTTGATGTTGCCTATCTTGACTTCACCAAAGCTTTCAATACTGTTCCACATAGAAGATTGATTAATAAGCTGGGTAGCCTCGGGGTGGGTCAGAAGTTCATCAACTGGGTGGCAAACTGGTTGACGGGCAGAAAACAGAGAGTGGTGGTAAATGGTATACAGTCAGGAGAGATGCAAGTCACAAGTGGGGTACCTCAGGGATCAGTCCTGGTGCCAGTCCTCTTCAATATCTTCATCAATGACATTGCAGATGGACTGGAGGGTAGGTTTTGTGTGTTTGCAGATGACACCAAGATCTGCAACAGAGTAGACGATCCAGATGGGGTGGGCAGAATGAGAAGAGATCTGGATAAACTAGCAAAATGGTTGAAGAGTGGCAACTGGGGTTTAATGCAAAGAAGTGCAAGATCATGCACATGGGAAACAAAAACCCAGGGGAAGCATACACAATGGGGGGGTGAGAAACTGACAACAGTAAAAATGGAAAGGGACCTGGGGGGTAATTACATCAGATGACCTAAAGGTGGGCAAGCAATGTGAGAAGGCAGTAAGAAAGGCTGAGGGATACTGGGATGCATAGGAAGAGGCATCAATAGTAGAAAACAGGAAGTTGTTATCCCTCTGTACAGACAGTTGGTGAGACCCCATCTGGAGTACTGTGTGCAGTTCTGGAGACCCCATCTCCGCAAAAACATAGACAGAATGGAGGCTGTCCAGAGGAGGGCAACCAAAATGGTGCAGGGTCTGCACCAGAAGACATACGAAGAAAGACTAAAGGAGCTTAATAGGCATACCCTTGAGGAAAGAAGGGAGAGTGGGGACATGATAGAAACTTTCAAGTACCTCAAGGGAATCAACAAAGTCCAAGAGGGTAGCATCTTTCAGAAAAAGATGTGCAAGAACAAGGGGGCACAATTTGAAGATAGAGGGGGGGACGGCTCAGAGGTAATGTGAGGAAGAATTTTTTCACAGAGAGGGTTGTGGATGTATGGAACAGCCTCCCTGAGGAGGTCGTGGAGTCAAGAACAGTGGAGGAATTCAAGAATGCATGGGACAGACATAAGCAGTCCTAGTGGGGGGTAGGAGGAAGTAAGCTGTTGGTTAACAAGGATCTGCAGCTTATCTGTTAGGTAGGAAAATGGGCAGACTAGGTGGGCCAAGCAGTCCTTATATGCCATCAAATTCTATGTTTCTATAGGGAAGAGAAACTCTGAAGCCACCCATAGGCTGGGAGGGGAGTTGCTGGCAGTCACTAGGGAAGAAAGAGACTTGGGCATCATCATCATCACCGTTGACCTGAAATCATCCAAGCAGACCACTAAAGTAGTAAGTAAGGCTAGGGGGGATGTTAGGGTGTATTAGTAGGGATATCATAAGTTGTAAGAGGGAGATAATAATCCCTCTTTACAAGACACTGGTTAGGCCCCATCTGGAGTATTGCAAGCAGTACTGGAGGCCACACCTTCCCAAGGCCATTAACCAAATTGAGGCAGTCCAGAAAAGGGCATCCAAAATGGTGCAGGGACTGCACCAGAAAACATATGAGGACAGATTGACGGAGCTCAATATGTATACCCTAGAGCAAAGGAGGGAGACAGGTGATATGATTGAAACATTCAAACACCTTAAGGGCATTAACAAGGTGAAAGAGTCTAACATGTTTCAATATAAGAAAAATAGCAGGATAAGAGGACGCAGCTTGAGATTAGAGGGAGGCCGATTAAGGGGTAATGTGAGGAAGTTCTTTTTCATAAAAAGGGTGGTGGATGCATGGAACGCCCTACCTCAGGAAGTGGTGGATATGAATACAGTGCAGGGCTTCAAACAGACATGGGATAGGCATAAGGGAGCAATACTGATGAGTATGAATAGATAGGCCACTGACAGACCAAAGGCCGATGGCACATTTATAAGGTAGAAAAAGAAATGAGCAGACTGGATGGGCCTTGCAGTCCTTATCTGCCATTAACGTCTATGTTTCTATGAATTTTCAAAAGTAATATCAATAAGTTAACGTGTAATACAAAACAACAAGCATTATTCAAACATCAACTATAATTCAACTACAATAAACCAGTTTCTGTACATCAACACATTATACAGCAGGTGAGCAATCATAAAATATGTTTTTCAATCTAGAAACAATGGCAGAGTTAAAGGCTGATGGTGTCCCAAACTATAGTTAGTGAAGTAATATTATATTGTATTTTTTTGTATTATAATTAATAATTGCAGTGTTTATCATTTGGCTGTCCATTACTCTAAAAACACATAATAACCTGCTTAATTGATATCAACCAGTTACCCAGTTATTATGGAGCTCCATAATAACTGGTTAACTGGTTGATATCACTAAATGTCAGTGATGACTTTTGTTTTGTACAGAAACAGCCTGCCATAACATAAATTGTTGTTATATCTTAAAAATCATTACAACTCTCACTCACATAGCGTTCTCCCACTGCACAACTCCTACCCTGGCACTCGAGACAGAATGACTCTGAACTGAACTCTGACCTCTGAACTGCTGACTTCATGACTATTAGTCCTGCATGAATCTCCAACTCCTTTGCACTCGGGTTTAAGTGGCATCACATGCCTTGGGTGTGTGAAAAAAATCATAATACACATCTGCACATACATTATTCTATATATAATTACTGGCCAGCATTTTTTCCCATAACCAGCTGGTTACAATAACAAACATGTGCCGGGTTTCTCTCAGACCACACATTTACCAGCCGCCACTCCTCCCTTCTTCAGCACCACTCTTGGACACTTAACCGCAACTCGCAGTTGGCGGTAAGTAACTCTAAAAAAAACTCCCTGTCATCACTGAAGCTTTAAGCTTTGAAGCTCACTGACAGAGAAAACCTTAAAATAAAAAAAAACCTGAAAGGTTTCAGCAGCTGCTCGTCCCCGGACCGTGTTTTATCCTGACTGTAACGCGGCAGAACAGTGGCTGTATTTTATATAATTGCTGAGGTGAAAAAGTGCTGGGTAGCAATGATATAAAATAAAGGCTAGGTAGGTGTGTAAAACTCAAATTTTACACAGACTTTCAGTGTGGGATGCTTTTATAAACCTCTCGAGCTTTGTTCTCGGGGTTTCTGTGGCGTCCCACACATCGGGTGTGCATAAAATTCTCATTATAACCCCCTACCCATCCATTATTCTATATGTACTGTCCTGTACTGTACTGACTACTGTTTTGAATTGTCCTGTGAACATCGCCATGAATAAAGAATGGTGGTTCCTCACAGAGCATTTTTTTCAACTCTTAGCCTTCTTCCTGGGACTTTTCACCTCCCCAACCTTCTCTCTTGGCAAAGACCCACAGTGAGAGTACAATGAGCTCCCCTACAATTTCTTAGATTATCAGAACTTCATCAAAGCTTGAAAAATGGTTATGATAAGGTACTTTTTCTGAAAATTGTGCAGGTTCCATCCCTCCACAACAATCCAGCTCAGCGTTTCTGTACCTGTGCAACAGGGCATTCTAAGGTGCAGCCCTCTTTGCTGGAAGTCTCCTGCCTCTGCTTGTCAAGTTAGCAACCTTTCAGGAAAAGTTAAAATAGGACTAACAATGTAATTCATAAAAAAGCCTATAACTCTTAATAGCAAAGTTTCATTTCTCACTTGTTTATATTAGCAATAACATGTAATGATGTGTCTAGTCATGCTAAAATACATATGAACACCATGGGTGGATTGTGACAGGCATGAGGTACATTCAAGTGGCTTCAACAGCCCAAGAAATGCATCTATTTCTTCACAACTGTATGGTGTTGACGCGCATGAAAAATTATATTTTTTTTTTCTTTTTCCACAATGCATTTTACTGTGGGGGGGGGGGTGTCAGGTAGACAGGCTCTCAGTCTCATTCTTGTCCCTCCCAACTGATGTCCACCTCTCCCAATCCACCAGGGGCTAAGTCCCACCTCAATTGCCCCTGTGGCAGGACTGGGGGGAGGGCCGTCCTCCCCCTGGTGCACAAATCCAGATGCCCCTGGTGGTCGGGTGGTGATGCAGGCCAAGTGAGAGTGGGCAGGGCTTCATGTAGCTCCAAGTCACCATTTTCCTTTTCCTGTTCCCCCTTCTGCTACCATGGTGACACATCAGACCACGTACATGGAGGCACACATGCTCTGCAGAACCACAGCTCCCTCCCTTCGAGCCATTCACTAACCTGCACTACCACCAGGGCTCCACCAGGTGGCAGTCAGAGGTCGAGATGGCTGTCCACCTTCCCCTAGAAAATAGAGCAGACCATGGAAAGCTTGATCTTCTCCCACCCTGCCTACCCCCTGCAACCTGTGCCCATTCACGAACATGTGTCACTGGCATGGCTGGAGGTAAGGCGAATAGTGCCTCAGCCAGCCTGGCCCATAAACAAAACAGTATTAAAAGACTTTGAAAATCAAAAAATGTAATGAAAAATCATCAGCAAGGGTCAAGCTGTCTAGTTGTATTGAGATAGCCAGTCTTCCCAGACCAGTCTTCTTCAATATCTTCATTGGGGACATTGCAGAAGAACTGGGGGGAAGGTATGCCTTTCTGCAGATGATACCAACATCTACAAAAGGGTAGATACTCAGGTGGGGTGGAGAAAATACGCAGGAATCTGGGGAAATTGGAGGAGTGATCAAGGACATGGCAGTTGGGGTTCAATGGCAAAAAGTGCAAAATTACGCACCTAGGGCATAGGAAGCACAGTGCTGAGTACAGGATTGGGGGGTATTGGCAGTCACTAGACAGGAAAGGGCTGTTGGAGTTACAGTATTATATCAGAAATCCTATAGGTGGAAATGCAGTGTGACAAGGCCACAGGCAGGGCAAGTGTGATGCTGAGGAGCAAAAGAAAGGGTATCACTAGCAGGAGGGGGCAGTTGCTGATGCTGCTGCTGCTGTATTGCTGTCTAGTACACCCCCACCTGGAGTACTGTGTCCAGTTCTGGAGACCACACTACAACAAGGGTATAGTCAGGCTGGAGGAGGTCTAAAGGGAGGGCAACTGAAACTGTACAGGGTTGCAAGGGAAGCCCTATGTGGAGAGACTGAGGGATCACAACATGTACACCCAGTAAGAGAGATGAGCGAGAGGTGACATGATCGAGTCAATCTACAAATACCTCACAGGGGTGAACAGGGTGCTGGAGGGGAACCTTTTTTTTGAGATGTATTTATTTAACATTTGGTGACCGGGATAGGCACACTGAGTCAGGGACTTGTTTTTTAGGTGCAACTTGGAAGAGGGGACACAACAGGGAGTGAAACAGCAATAACAAAGTGATGACAATAGCTGTATGCCCATGTACAATAAAATCACAAGTAATGAATTTCAGAAAAAGACAAAAACAATGTAAAAAGTCTACATGTACATTTGCTGTGGGTTAGCGAGGCTGAGAGCTTAAGGAACATGCCACTAGTGTTGGGCAAGACATTTGTATAGAACCAATGAGGCATCACATTCAGATTACGAGGTACATTGAGTTGAAAGCTATTCAAATGAGTAGGCAAAAAAAAGGATAAAGCAGGTAAAATAGCAAGGGGAGAGGGCGAACCGGGCACGGGTTGTAGTGATGTGGAGAGAAGAGGAAGAAGTCCATCTGTAGGTACATTCCTTAGTGAATAATGAGGACAAGCTCCAGGACTAGGGAGCATGCGATGAAGCCGGAAAGGAGGAGGTTCGGTGCTTCATTGAAAGGGTGGTGGATGAATGGAACTGACTGCCAGCCAGAGTAGTGGAGGCTAGAATGGTGGAGGGCTTTAAGCATGCATTAGATAAACACAAGGGTATAATAGAACAGAGGCAGGGAGAGTCGCTGGAAACAGTTCTGGTTTGCAGAGGCTGAACAGACAGGGAGCACTTGGGCAGGCTGGATGGGCCAAGTAGTCCTTTTCTGCCAACAAATTCTGTGTTTCTATAATATTACACCATGTGATGTTTCTCAGTCAGTCAGACTACTGGATTTTTTTCCCAACCTGTTTTATAAATATTGTTACAATATTCTGTACCCTCAAAGTTTAGTTAATATGTCATTAAACGTGCCTTATATCATGTATTACGCTATTATGATATGTTTGTTCTTGCCTTTATGGGGAGCATGTTGAACTCTGGAAAGGTGTTATATAAATAAAAAACTACATACTGCCAGCTCTGAATGTTTATTCACTGTGATGGGCTGATGAAGGAAAATTGTATTTCCCTGTTAAAACTGAATTAAAAAAGAAACATTGGCATTGCTGGAGGGACTTCTCAGAATGCAGCTCCTAATTTACATCAGTCTGTGTGGGAAATTGTAGCTATGCACTCGCTGACTATTTGGCTGTCAAATATGGTTGTAGATGTTTTGCATAACTAACCTAGATTGTGTTGTCATTTATTATATGAATTACAGTTTTGTATATGAATGTATTTATTATGAATTTTTATTATATGAATGCATGAGCTTAGTGTATAAATATGTTTATTGCAAATGTTTATTATATGAATGTGTGTTCACTGTAATTGCTTATTATACAAATATATGTTTATTACAAATGTTCATCATATGAATGTGTGTTGATTATGGAAGAATACTATATAAAATGATTCTTATGCATGTGTATTATGTGAATGCATTGGTATATTAAGATATTTGTTATGCATGTTTATGTTATAAATGTATGTTTATTATGCATGTTTACTATATGATTACATGTTTATAATATTAATGCTTTTTATATGAATGTAATGCTTATTATGTATGTTTAAAATAGAGATGTATGCTAATTATAGGAATGCATGGTTATGCAAGTGTACTGCATAAGTACATGTTTATTATATGACTGTTATATGAATGCAATGCTTACTATGCATATTTATCACAGAAATGTAATATTATGCATGCTTATTACATGAATGCATGGTAACTTATGTTTACTAAATGAATGTAAGCTATTATGCATGATTATTATGCAAATGTATGCTTATTATGAAGGTTTATTGTATTAATGTATGCTTATTATGAATGTTTGTTATATGACTGCATGCTTATTATGAAATTTTATTATATGAATGCATGCTTATCATGAATGTTTAGTATATGAATGTATGCTTATTGTGAATGTTTATTACATTAATACACAGTCATGCATTTTATTATATAAATATGAAATACATTAATTCATGCTTATTATGAATGCTTATTATATTTATACATGGTTAAGTATGTTAATTACACAAATGTTTAATATATGAATGTTTGTTATAGGAATGCTGTATCGTCTATGTTATATCATCTAAACAAGCATTTAACTTCTGAAACAAGGTTAATTCATATGCATAGTTTTTTATTTTCGCTTATGGACTATGGTTCCATAATCTATTCTTTTACAACAGAAAGGATGCTTAATAAGCTTAAACCCACTTTTCATAATATAATCCATTTTGCAACTGGACTCACAAGAATGACACATCATTGTGACCTCTATAGGTCTCTTGGTTGTCTTTTGTTGGTTAAAATATTCAACTTTAGATCATTGATTTTTTTACACAGAATTCACCTGGATCTCTTACCTGATTGTATTGTTAATCCATTCCCTAAACTATCTAGCTTACTTTTTACTAGGTCTCAAAGCACATACTCTTTTCAGGTTTCTTTTTAGGGCTGCAGTGGGTGTAGCCCTGTGGATCTCTTGCTATTAAAAAAGCAGGCAGTGCATTCCTTCCGACCGAACAACATGTTGGAATTGCAACACAGTAGCCTCTCCACCAGTGAAGCACTCTGCTTGCTGTCTCCTTTGGCAGTTGTACTGCACTATTTTTTAGTCTGTCTGTGGTCACAGCAGAACACAGCACACTCTGCCATGTCCAAGATGGCCACCAAACCATATTGCACATATGCGACCACTAGCACATGCACAGTACAGTGCAGTGACCATTTTAGTCATGGTAGACTGTGCTGTGTTCTGCCATGACTGCCGATTTCCCTTTTTTTTAATTATACATATCCCCCCACTTGACCCTCACTCTCAGCACCCACCACCACCCCAGAAACATAACAATCACACTAGGGATGCTCAATCTTCCAGTGTTGCGACAGTGTTCTGCATGACCTTTCTTTTATATTTATGTTTTTTTATCCCCCCCTACCCAAACCTCCCTCTCAGCAGCCACCACCTTCCCCCCTCCAGAAACACAACAGTGACACTGGGAATCCTCCGCCATGATTTTGTTTCACCTGTAAAAAGAAAACCATCCATCAATGTCTTTTGTGTACATTTCTGACCCCCCGCCTGACTCTCCCACTCAACACCCACCATCCCACACCCTCAAGCCCTTACTTACCAATCGGGGTCTGACACTGTAATCCTCTTTGGACCACATACATGTCTTCACTCTTCAAAGCCAGACCATGAACTGAAGAAACAGGTATGTGGTTCAATGTGTTTCAATGGGGTTTTGAACTTAATGGCACAACTTGGGCATTTTTGCATATTTCTGGCCCAAATTTTCAATATGACTTTTTTAGGACCCTGTCTCATGAACAATTGCACTGGCATTAGGCAAATCTGTCCCAAAAGGTGATTTTGCCATCCCTACACAAAATCACCTTTCAGGCAGGAGTTGAAAATTTTCTCTGCCCTGTTCATGAAATGGGGTCATAAGAAGTCTATGTTGAGAATTTGGTGTATAACTATTAAAAAACTGTAACGTTATGAGCCTACATTGAATTTTGTGAATGAAGGCTCATAACTTTGGTCATTTTCAACATTTTTACCCCAAATTTACAACCTAGCCATATCTTTACAGCACCTCAGGAATGTGACAGCTGTCATTTTTCAAATCCTGGCCAAAATGTTTTTTTTACATCTCAAAAGGTGATTTTGAAGCTCCTGCGTGAAATCATGTTTCAGGCAGGAGTGGAAAATTTTCTCTGCCCTTGTTCATGAGGTGGGGTAATAAGAAGGCAATGTTGAAAATTTGGTGTAATAATATTACAAATCAAATTTTCAGTATTTTATGCCAAATTCTTTGGCTGCAGCCCTATCAGCACTGGTCAGAATTTGTTTTCATACTGCATTGGCACAAAATTCAATCGCATTCTTGGCCACTAAACCTTATAACAAATTGCCAAATTTCATTGTTAGTTGTACTAAGATTTCAGTATTTAAGTGAAGAAGTATTTCTTCACAGAAAGGGTGGCGGATGCATGGAATAGACTCCCAGTGGAGGTGGTGGGGGCAAACACAGTGAGGGGATTCAAGCATGCATGGGACAGGCAAAGGAGAACCCTAGCAATAGGAACAATGAGGTAAAGCAGGCAGCGCATTCCTTCCAACCGAACAACATGTTGGAATTGCAACACAGTAGCCTCCTCACCTGTGAAGCACTCTGCTTGCTGTCTCCTTTGATCAAGTGGGATCTGCAGCTTTTACAGTAGGCAGGGAAAATGGGCAGACTAGATGGGCCTAGTGGTTCTTATCTGCCATCAATTTATATGTTTCTGTGTTTAAGAAGTCCTCAAAAATTATTTACTCACTAATTCTGTATGTAAGTGTTTTAACTGATTTTTTATAATAATACATATTTTATGTATATGTTTTGTTGTATTATGTCATACTTTTGTATGTATGTATTTTTGTATTGATAGTAACTGGATGCTTGTGAAAATGAGCAATATTGTTCACAGGCCTTCCAGCATATAATAAACAAAATGAAATGAATGCATGTTTATTATAAATGTTTATGATAGGATTATGTACTTATTACAAATAAGTGATTATGCATGTGAAGCTGCAGCAGACTGCACAAATCTTGGTGTAGTGGCAGAGCCAGAAGCACTCACACAAAAAAACATGGCTACTGTTCAATAAATTGGTCTTCTTCCATACTTTAATCAGCTGTGTTCACTGTCACTTTCAACCATGGATGCAGTTCATAAATTCTACAAATTATATGGCCACAAGAAAGAGTCCACAAAGTGCTAATGCAGGCACTCCCTTTATAAAAACATCATGTTAGCCTTGAATGTTTGGGTAGTGAATGTGTGCTGCCAAGGTTGAATGCTCCTGTCACTGATGTTTTGACATGTGTCTTTTTTTTCAGTTTATTTTTTTTTTCTTCTTGGAAACTGACAGACCTACTTCCCCTTGAACTATCTAGCTTCATCAGCCCTTTTTTTCCACGCGCATGTGTCTATGTATCTTCACACAAAAGCAATCTAGCAGAAACCTTAGTTTGATAATCTCACTAATAGAAACTCCCTCAACAAAATTCCATACACACTTTATGAAGTCAGGTTAACTTTCCCATTTTTTAATATTGTTGTATCTCAGATTACAGAATCCAAAGGAAATACACACAAGAGAAGTATTTTAAAATAAAATACATCTTTAGAACTGTACACAGACAACGTCTAAGGACTCAGACAGCCATTAAGCTTAATATTAAAAAAACATCTAGTGTTCAGACTGCCCATGGTCACATCAGAAACATTAGCAGCCCCAGAAGTAGATGTACATGTAGTGGTGACTGACTTGGTGCCTCCTAGTTTTTATATTTTGGTGATGCATCAAAATTAAGATCCCCGAGTTGTTTTTGAGTGTCTTTTTCAAAGTGTGGATCATGCATATTTTGTATATGAATACATATTCATTATATGAATGTTTGGTATATGAATATAATGCTTATTATAAATGTATATTATTGTACTATATGCCTTTTCTGAATGTTTATGATATGAATGTATGTTTATGAATGTTTATTACAGTATTATTGCAGTATATAAATCTCTGTTTATTATGGATGATTAACATTTGAATGCAATACTTGATGTTTATGTTTATTATTATAAATGTTAACTATATGAATCTGTGCTTGTTGTGGATGCTTATTAGATGAATGTATGTTTATTAAGCAAATTGATTATATGAATGTATGCTTACTATGAATGCTTACTGTATGAATGTACTGTATGCTTGTTATGAATGTTACATGAATATGAATGCAGTGTTTATTGTGAATGTTTATTACATAAATGTATATGCTTTTTATGACTGTTCATTATATGAGTTTAAGATTATAATGAATGTTTATTATATGAATGTATGCATAATGATGTCTTAATGTGTGGATTGCCTATGCAGTGTGGATCTGCGGTGAATAGGTAACCCTACAACTGAATGTCATGCACCAGGGATCTGGCAAAACCACAGTGACATTCGCGGAAGGGACACATATCTCTTCCACACTGGATCCCCTAGATAGTCATGCAGCTATGTGTGTGGCCAGTCTGGGTGTGTGTCTAGAGGTGTGGCTTCACTCCATGCCATTCTTGAACGCTCAGAGTGTTGGGCAAGGAGGGGCACAGGATACAGCAGTGGGGACCTTACTTTATCTTTTGCATACCCCCCTCAATGACACCCGCCAGCTGTAGCCGAACAGGGAATCACCGCACAGTGCTGCCCCACCCCACTTTGCTGCCATGGAAGGCTGGAGCCAGCCATTCAGGCACTCTTCTGTACTTCTAATATTGGCAGACCTGTGCCTTCTCAAAATCCCCTGCTTGTGTGGAACAGGGGATTCATACTGGATCCAGGACTGGCATCCAATTGGATGCCCACCTGTGTTCCTCAAACCACTCCCCCCATTCAGCAACATGCAGGAAGGGGGTAGAGCTGTAGACAGGTGCCCTGCAAGGCATGCTGTAGTGCATATCATGCAAAGTGCACCTGTCTGCAGGTACAGAGCTACATGGGCTGGGTACACAAAAGTCATGCATATCTGGCACCACATTGATGCATAGCTCCCATCATGAATATTTGTTATATGCATGCAATGCATATGGGGCCCTATGCACTCTGCCAAAGTGCCTCATAACCCAGGTGCATTGGCATAGCTAAGTCTGAATGCCATGGAGCAGGGTCCTACAGACCCCGCGTGGCATTCACTAGGGGGGTGCTAGACAGGTACACACTGATCCCCCAGCCATGTGGATAGCAGAACTCTGGGGGCATGCAGGGGGCATGCCTGCATTCTGCACCATTCAAGAAGGTGTGGAGTGCTTTTTGGTGATATACATTTGCTATGATAATGACTGCTGTATTGTGATTGCTATCATGACATGGAAACGGTTGAGCCTGACAAGAGGACTGGCTAGCTGTAGCTGACGAACAAGGACAACAGCCAAAAGTAGGATGAAAATGTATAGCACCTGAGTTCCACAGATTCTAGCCTAAATTTGCAAATGCACATCTGTCAAAAGAGCTGGTATTAGAGGAATGCACCGGCTTGAGCATGGCTGAATAACGCAAACCAGATCTTATAGCTATATGGACTAACATCTCACTGATATAGCCAGGAGATTTTGGATAAAAAATATAAATAAATTGAAGAAAATGAAGCTATCTTTATTCCAGCAGGGGCAGCCATCTAAGTCTGAGATATAAGTCACAATGGTGGGTGTCCCTGTGGGAGCAAAGAATAAGATGGCCAAGTTTTTTAAAGTAACATACATATTTTGCAATTGAGAAGCTGAAACTGATTCATAAATAAAGTCAGCATGGTCCAATAAAGGAATTATCATTGAGGAAACAATCTTCTTTTGAACAGTTTCAGAAAAACAGTTTTTGTTTATTGATTGATTGATTTAGGTTTGTCGACAGGGAAAGGAGGGTTAGACAATACTGCCCATTTTCAGCCCAGAGGGAGGGAAACAAATACAAACCAACTGAAAGTGAAGCAGATTAAGCTGACAAAATGTGACATTAGCACAAGGGCCCAGTTTTTGTCATGGGGCCCAAATCGTGCCCTGCATTATTTGGGCCCTAGCTATCTGAAAGACCTGTTGACAGAATACACTCCTGTCTGCCCTCATCATTTCACAGATATGGATTTCCTCATGGTTCCATGCTCCTGACTGAAATCCTTGGGAGACAGAGCTTTTTGTGTGGCAGCTCCAGTGGTATGGAACACACTTTCAGCTTCAGTTAGAGGAGCCCTTCCCCCGGGACATTTTAAAAGTTTACTTGAAACATGTCTTTTTAATCAGATCTTTGGGACCAACTAAACATTTTTGAACCTATAAGTTATTATTTATTAGTTATGTCTGTCATGCAGAACCTTTGCTTCTACATGTAATGTATTGTTTTAATTTTGCTGTGTGTACGGTGCCTAGAACCTTGGATAGGTGCCAAGCAAATTAAATTTGTCTTGCTTTTCCTTGCCTTGCATTATTAAATTTGTGATGTGAACATTCCTGGACAAAGAAGGGTCAAACCATAAACTTATGTTAAACTTAAACTTGTTCCCATGTACGCCAGTGGCATAGTTCTCTACACCCCCGGTCTCTTGAGTGCATCTCTGGAAGTCTCACTTCAGCAAGACTTTCACAATGTCCTGTGCTAGTTCCAGGCCAACTAGCTTCAGGTCAACACACACAAAAATGGCATGTATTACCTTTGGTACCAGCCAGAAGATGGCCTGGCTCGCTCTCCCCCCTCTTCTTCTCCGTACTGGATGGAACACTGCTTGAAGTAGTCATAGATTTTAAGTACCTTGGTGTGTGGCTTGATAGCAAACTTGACTTCTCTGCCTACATTGATGCCATCCATGACAAACTCTGCCCCAAAGTCAGTGCTCTGTGCTGTAATAAGGACAGCCTTTCTCCCCAGGTCTATCGGGAGTAGGTTGCCAAAATGGTTCACCAAGTTTTTGACTATGTGGATGTGGCCCCCTCCAGCTCCCTTGCCAGACTGGACACCCTCTGCAATGCCTTCTGCTGCTTTGCTACCAACTCATCCTCTGATAATCATCACTGCTGCCTTTAGTCCTCCCTATCCATCCTCCCTCTCCCCTCATATTGCCAGTTCCACTGTGCTTCCCTCATCTCTAAATATTGGTTTGTGTCCCTCCCCTCTTACCTGTTCCATCTGCTCTCCACTATCCCCTCCTCTTCCTACTCCCCGCACTCAAGAGATCCATGCACAGTCTCCCTTCCCCACCCTCACTCCTCAGCTTGGAAATCTGCCTTCTCATACTGCCTCTGCTTCCTCTGGAACCAGCTACCATCCTCCATCTGTCCCTCTCCCCCTCCCTTCCCACCATTAGATGCCATCTAAAACTCCCCCCCACCCCCCGCTCCTGCCAACCCTATTCCTGAACCCTTCCTTACCCTTGCCTGGCTTTTGACAACCCCTTACCTTTCCCTCTCACTTAACCTCAATGTTCCAGCAACCTTGTTGAAGTTTATCAACCTGTTTTGACTTCTTCTTTGAGCACCAGCTCAGCCTTCCTTCACCCTGGCACTATGCACTTTGTGTTTGCTCAGTTTGCAAGATGATTTGTATACTAATTCATTTGTCCTCCACATGCAATGTTTTTCCATTTTGTCTGTACTGCATTCAATGAATGCTGTTTATGTCATCCTCACTGTAACCACATCACCTTACTGGCTGTATTTCATTTGTAAATATGTTTCTGCCCTTCTGCTTTACCTCGAGTTGCACCTAGAAATGAGCCTTAGCTCAGTGTGCCTCTCCCAGTTACTAATTTTAAATAACTAAATAAATAAAGTTCTTGTAACTCTGTAAAAATGTAATTTTCTTAAAAGCTGTAGTTTCAAGAATTAAAGAATATAGTGGTTGCTGTTTTAATCTGCGATCTGAGCCAAAGACCACTGCCTGTGTTTTTGCAGTATTTCACACAAGCTTGTTTAAAAAGCAGTACTGTTGGACATTATCAAACTCATGTTGCGGAGAGGTTTGAACAGCATCCAGAGTCACTCCTGAGCCATTGCATTGGTGTCATCAGCCTACAAATGTGTGAGATGTGGAACAGTCTGCCTGCAGAGGTGGTGGGTGCCAAAACCATTAATGGTTTGAAGCACAGCTGGAACAGAGTGAAGGGCTTAGTGGTTACTCAGAGGGGCAGCAGTAAAACAGGGAGCATTGGTGTGGAAAATGTGGGATAAAACCCTGTACAGACAAAAGGTCTCAGGGTAGGATAGGGTGGTACCAGCAGACTGGATGGACCAATGGTCTTTTTCTGTCATTTTTGTTCCATGTTCTATGTAAACAGGTGCCCACTGAGCACTTGGCTAAATCATTCACATAATGTGGGAAAAGTAAGGGTCTGAGGAGAACCCTGCAGTGCACCTTTATTTACTAAGACACAGGAAGACAGAACACTCCAAAAGAAAACACATGGTAAGTGACTACTGAGGTAACTCTGAAAGTACCTCGTAGACCCATTACCAAATCCAGATCCAGACACTTCAGTTTACAGATCCTGATATTTTAATTAATACTGTCAAAAGCTTTGGACAGGTCACCACTGGCTGATCTATTTGATTGTTTCCTAGCAACAGGGGTGGTGCTAGCAGACTGGAGGATGGCTAATGTAGTGCCATTCCCCAAAAGTGGAGACAGAAAGGACCCCAGTAACTACAGGGGCATACACACTCTGACCTCAATTGTAGGGTGGCAGATGGAAACCATTATTAAAGGAACACCTAGTAACATTAATGGGGGCAAATGGACTACAGGACAAGAGGCAACATGTATTCATGGCAGGCAGATCATGCCAGACTATTCTGATCAACTTTTTTGACTCGTTACCAAGGTGGTGGACAGAGGTTAGGCAGTAGATATGCTGCATCTGGACTTTTGCAAGACCTTGGACTCCATACCACACAGAAGGCTGGTTAAAAACCTAGAGGACCTGGGTGGGGGTGGGGGGATCCACCATAAGAAGAGGGGATTGGGTTGTGGGGGCAGGCCTCAGAGGATGGTATTTAATGACAAATTCTCTGAGGTTTTTAGAAATTCTTGAGTGGTGTGCCCAAGGGATCAGTCCTGGGAGCTGTGTTATTCAATATATTCACCTGTGACACAGGGTGGCTATCCAGAGCAATATATGTGTCTTTGCAGACGACACCAAGACCTTTGGTAGGGAAGACACAGAGGAGAGGAAAATGTACATGAAAAGGGCTCTGGAAAAGCTGCAGATGTGGTACAAGGTATGGCAGCTGAAATGTCATGCCTGGAAGTGTAAGGTTATGCATATTGGCACTAAAAACCCTAGAACGGAATACTGGATGTGGGGAGTGAGGGTAGTTCCCACCTCTGGGAAAGTGGTCTGAGAATCATTATGGGTGGCAGCCTCAAGATTACGGCACAGTGCAATAAGGCATATGGGAAGGGATGCTGTGGATGTATATGTAGGGTATTCACTAGCAGAAAGACAGAAGTGATACTGCCCCTGTATAGGCCCCTGATGAGACCATATCTGGAGCACTGTGCACATTTCTGGAGTCACCACCTACAGAAAGACAGAAGACACTTGCAGAGGGTCCAGAGCAGGCTTCATAAATAATCCAGGGGCAGCAAGGGAAGATGTACAAGAGGCCAGAGAGTTTTAACATGCACTCTCTGGAGCCCAGGAGAGAGAGAGACAGGGGAGATGTTCTTCAGGAGAATAAACAGGATAGACTGCAATCTATTTATGAGGTATAGAAGCAGTGTTAACCACGGGCGTGGATGAAAGTTGTTGATGGGGGACATTCCAAAGGCACACAGGGAAGTTATTTTTCACGGAGCCGGTGGGGGATAAATGGAATAGTTTTCCCAAGCAAGGGTGTTGAAGCCAAGTCAAGGATGATGTGTAAGAATGGATGGGTGAGACACAAGGGGATTGTGTGTTCTGTTGGAATTGGGCAATATAGGCAGCCTGGGGAGGGAGTTACAACGATATCATTAGGGCAATTGGCTCTAGTAAATCTGGTCTGGGGTTAGATTGGAAACATAGTGAGGCAGGTAATGGGTAGACTGGGTGACCTGACGAGTCTTTATCTGTCAACACATTCTCTGTTTCTATGTATCTATTTCAATGAAGATGGTTCCAGAGACCTTATTCTGGTTCACAGCTAACAAAAAGGTCATTTATGACCTTTGTAATAGCAGCTATAGAACTGTGGTGGGGTCAAAATCCTGACTGCAGAGGTCTAAAAATGTTATTACAAGTTAAGAAAGACAATCATTGAAAAGCAATCAACTTTTCCATTGCTTTGGAAACAAGAGGTACCAATGAAATGGGCTGATAATTAAAGAGAGCTGATCTCTTGCTCCAGATTCAAAAATGGGGATTACTTAGGCCATTTACTAGCTACTCAAGAATGTCCTGATTTAAATTGAGAGATTACACAAAGATGCATATGGATAGTACACAACAGGAGCTGCATTTTGCAATAACCTACAATCTGTACCATTTGGGGTTGCTGCCCTCCCAGGGTTTAATAACAAAAGTTCCTAAAGAACTTCAGCAGAAGAGATAGGACAAAATAAAAATAAATTGTTCTTTGATCAGGAGAACATATCTAATTTTACATAATGGTGAAGATGAAGTGAAGAACCAGATGATTCAAATAGATTACAAGAATTTATAAAATATCTAACTTCCTCAGCAATAGAGGAATTATTTACATTTTGGTCGCATAAGACAAAAGAAAAAAGGTAATCTGATTTGGGAGGTCTGTCTGAGGTGTCAACATCTTCCAGAAGGATTTATGATTATAGAAATGATTATCCTAGAGCAGTGTCCTTAAGAAGGCTGATTAAGCCTGCCTTACTTCTTTTTAATAAGAATTTCTCAAGTGCTTGTCAATAAGCCAAGCTTTGTCCCCATGTAGATGAAGTTTTACATGATCTCATCATGTACCTTGGAGAACTGCTGAATCTTATTTGTTTCCTCCATAGAGGACTGTGGTCATCACAGTGGACAGTTCTGCAAGGAAGAATGGCCACACATCATCCACAGAAGGAATCAAATCAGTTCTTTCCCAGTTAATACATTTAGGTGCAGACATAAAGAAAAATTTATCAAATCCCTTAAATGAACTATACACAATTAAAGCAGGGCTTGCTACATTAATACATTTCTTTTTAATACAGAAAATCAACTCATGGACACTAAAGGTTTCTGAAGGAATGCTGTGGTGAAACATAGAAATAGACTTTGTTGGCAGAAAAGACCAATAGGCCTGTCTAGTCTACCCATTTTCCTTGTCTATTGCAACACCTCTTACTCTATTTGGTCACTGGTATTTCTCTCTCAGCCCTTCCTCCACCCAATTTGCCCCTGTGCCTATCTAACACATGCTTAAAGCTCCTCACAGTCTTTATACCTACTACCCCCTCTGGCAGGCTGTTCCAGTCGTCCACCACTCTTTCAATGAAGAAGTATTTGCTCACATCTGTGCTAAACTTCCCCCTTTAGCTTCATTGCATGCCCCTGTGTACTAGTGCCTCTTTTCTCTGAAAGAGGCACGCCACCTGCACCTTTTTCACTCCTGTGAGGTAACTGTAGATCTCAATCATATCCCCTCTCACTCTCCTCTCCTCCAGGGAGTACATGTTGAGTTCCTGTAGCCTTTCCTCGTGGCTTTTCATGCAACTCTCGCACCATTTTGGTTGCATTTCTCTGTACAGCCTCCACCCTGTCAATGTCCTTGTGGAGGTGCAACCTCCAGAATTGGACATAGTACTCCAGGTGGGGCCTCACCAATGAGCAATACAACAGCAACACCACCCGCTCGTCCTGCTAGAAATTCCTCTCCCATTGCACCCCAGTATCCTACTAGCTTTTCCAGCTGCCTTATAGCACTGACCAGCTACCTTGAGGTCATCAGATATGATACAAACAAACATGACTTGCTTGATGACTCGCACTGCCTACCTTGCATGCTCCCACTTCTCAGCTGGCTATGACAAAAATGAGAATATTTAGATACTCTGTGCATATGCTTAACAAATTCTCTGTATCTCGGCCTGTATTCTTTGTCTAATGTTATGTTATCTCCATGCCTGCAAACATTATGTAAATGATGACTGTTCTCACTGTCCTAATGTTGTTGTAACCACTGTACACTTCAATGTGAATTTGTATCCACTCCTGTATTTCCCTGTACTGCCACCTTTGTGGCCCGGTTCATGACTGAAAATGGTCCACTGGATCAGTGCACTTACCTGGTTACCAAAAACATAAATAAATAAATGACCCTGAGGTCTCTTTCTTGCTTGGTGACTGTAAGTACCTCTTCCCCCATCTTATACACAGCTCCTGTGTTTCCCCACACCAGGTGCATAACCTTGTTCTTTTTGGCATTGCAATCCAGCTGCCGCATCCTACACTCCTCTAGTTTCCCCAGATACCTTTGCATTCTCTCCACTCCTTCTTGAATGTCTACCCTGTTGCAGACTTTTGCATCATCCACAAAGAGACACACCTTCCCTCCAGCTCCTCAGCCATGTCACTTATGAAGACATTGAAGAGGACTGTTCCCAGTACCAATCACTTTGGCACCACACTTGTCACTCTCCCATGCCTGAGTGTCTGACATTTACCACAACCCTTTGCCTCCTAGCCTTCAACCAGTTAGATACTCAGCTTACTACTTTCTCCCCACCCCTAGGCTTCTTAGTTTCTTAACTAACCTCCTGTGTGGCACAGTGTCAAAAGACTTATAAAAGTCCAGATAGGCCACATTCACTGCTCTACCTTGATCCACCACCCTAGTAACCCAGTCAAAGAAATCTATGAGATTTGTTTGATATGACCCCCCCCACGTGAAACCCTGCTGCCGGTGCTCCTGCAGCCCTTTAGCCTCTAGGTATTCCATGAGCCTCTCCTTCAGAGGGGTTTTTGATGATTTGTATAAACCAGATCAAGTATAGCAGAACAGGTGGGATCTTTGTAATTTATTTGTATCATTTTCTTAATGAACTGAACCAACCAAAGATTAAAGGCTATGTTGATTAGATTATATGAACTAGACTGAGAAATCCAGTTCATACTGAAGTCCTTAATGGATACAATGTTATGATATAGGGAAAAAGACAAGTGCACATAACCTGCATGACCTTGGGGTTTGTTGCTGGAGGACGATACCATGCAAATAAGCATGTAAGGATTAACCCACGACAGAGTGTGGGTCAACTGGGCATTAATGTATGGTTGGGGGGGGGTTGCAACAGGAGGCCGAAGGCCAAGTGGTTCCAACCACCCAGCCATATATTAATCCCCAGTAGACCCACGCTCTGGAGTGGGTTAATTCACTTGTAACATGGGGAAGAGAAAGGGTTCGGTGCTCTTTTTATATGTTTCTCTTCCCCATGTTACATTTGCGTAAAAGTAATTTAAAGTGCAAAATTACAAAGGTTCTTGGAGAATATTAAGGTTCCTACCATGGGGAAGAGAAAGGGGGTTGCACCTGACTGAAGAAACTACATGCTGAACAGGCTGAATTTGTTTATATTGTGAGTGCAATGGTGAACAATTACTGATTACATGCAGATGTGATCAACATTTCAGAATATGTGTTCATTTTGGCTGACTTAGTTTTGTAAACTGTGGAATCATCTCCATTTTTCTGCCATGTTTGATGTTTGAGATTTGGCTGCTGTACATTATGGGAAATGCATATATTTAAGTGCAGAGGACATCTGAGATCTGGTAGTTGTTGCTGCAATTCCCTTGGCTGGCCAACAGATGGTACACTGAGGCTTACATCCTTTTTATCTGTGAATTTTACAGCCAGCATTGTACATTAATAACTTTGCCCCCTTTTAACTGATTTACATGAAATTTAGAAAGCACAGCCTCTGTGTCAGGAACTCTTGATCTTGTAAATTCCATGTAGATCAGTTTGGGGGGGCAAAGTTACAGAGGTGCAAAAAAAAAAGCAAAAATCTAAATTTTTGAAAATGTTAAACCTTTTTTTTGCCACCCAACAACTAAACAAATAGGAGACTCTGAAACCTGAAACTTTCAGGTTTGATAGAGATTGGTCCAAGGTATGTGCTTTTTTGGTTTTTAATGCCCACTGTTTGAGTAGTTTAAAATATTTAATAAAAAACATGGAGGCAATCTGGAAAATCATATGTGGAATACATTACTGTGTAGTTACTGAATGGGTATTTGTTTCTGAGCCAATAGACCAAGTAAAAAAATAAACACATTACATAGTCATATAGATGTTTTCAAGCTATTTATGATGGAACTACCAACAATTTCACTTAAGCATATCTATTCTTGTTTGACAACCATATGTTGGCCGACCATGAATTGCAGACTAAGACTGTTTTAACCACTATATACTAACAGTCTTAGCCTGCAATTCACGACCGGCCAACAGATGGCTGTCAAACAAGAATGGTACTATTGCATCTGCAAGAGGTTCTTGTGAGAGGGGGAAGACAATGTCGGCGGACACAACCTTATATTAATTGAAGATTAATGTATGGTCAGCTGATGCAAGTTGACTAATCCTGTACAACCCTTTCTCTTCCCCCATGTTACAAAAAGTTTTAGAGGAGGGTAATAAAATGTCCACCGCCAAATACTTCAGATGACTAGAACTGGATTCTTTAGATAAGAAATGTAACAGAAAAATTATTCTGAGCATAAGCAATAATTCCACCACCTCTTTTATTATAGTCCATCCAGCAAAATGGGTAACCTCAATGCACACACTCAGTAATCACCAAGAAATCCAGATGATGGTCAAGGGTCCAGGAACAGATGGTGCCCCTCATGAGGACCAAGCTGCAGAGGTTTCCATGTACAAATAAGATTCCCAGATGTAAAAGGATGGGAAGCAGGGCCTGGGTTTGGTCAAACACCACACATTGTGAAAGAGAAATAATAAAATAAACTTACTAAAATGAACTAACAAAACCCAATGATGACTAAAAAATTTACCTATAGTTAGTTTAGCATGTGGATGACACACAGCAAAACATGAAGTGACAGGCAGGACATTCCAGGAAAAAGTTAAAATTAAACAGCACATCAACTTAAAGCAGTAGTGCAACAAAATTGGGCAGAAAATGTGATGTTTTTTCACTATAAAAGATTCCGGGCACCTTCCACTTTTATATGGTGGTAAAACATTCTAGTTCTATCAGAATTTGAGCATTTTATAAATGTTTTAATTGAGTTTGTTCTCAAGAAAAAAATGTGGCTGCCACATTTGGCTCAGAAATATCACTGTAAACCTAGCATAGGAGGTACCTAGAAAAATAGATTTGACAGGTATGCTAACATTGGGGCCTATGTTCAGATGAACAGGTAATACACACCAGAGGTGTGTATCCTGCCCACGTAGCTCCACACCTGCAGACAGGTGTGCACAGGATGGCAGATGCCAATGTCTGCCACCTGTCCACAGCCCCCTGGTACACAGGGCTGCTCAGGGTGGCCGGAGGTGGAGTAGTGGACCCATGTGTGCATCCAATTGGATGCCCACCTGGGTACCAAAGTGGATCCCTAGCACAAGAAGGCATGGGTCCAGGTGCGTGAATACCCAATGCAGGCACCCAGACCCATGCAGTCTGTCCCATTGGCTGAGGGACCTCTAACCATGTCCCTGTAGCACTGCACACCTGAACTACCCCCAACAGGACCCCTGCCTTGGCCCATATGGCAGGCAGCCATCCCCCCCCCCACAAGCCATCCAAGACACCGGTGATATGGCAGCAAACCCCTGCCCAGCACAAGGCATCCTGATCCCAGTACCTGAACAGCAGACCCCCCCCCAGCACTTGGAGCTCCCTATGCCTTGCTCTGTGTATCTGTGCAGGGGACATGTAGATATGGACTGCCCCAGTGCACCCCCAACCCAACCCATTTTCCCAGTGTCATCATTGTTGGCCTGTGGCCAGTAGCCAGTAGCACCCCCCCATGGCACGGACACCACCATCCCCCCTACCTGAGAGCTGATGCCACAGGCATGCACAGCCAGTGGCACATCCCTCCTCACACCATCTCAGCCACCGACTATACCACTGATGCTGGGGGCACACCGCTATAAATAGGCAGCACATTCCCAGCATTGGTTGTACGGCTGGTGGCTGAGGTGAGGTGGGGAGTGATGTGCCACTGACTGTGCATGCCCGCAGCACCGACTGGCAGGTATGGGTGATGAGGTTGTCGATTTCATGGGAGGGTTGGGGACCACTGGCCTCCACTGGGAGTTGCAGAGTGCTGGGCACAGGCCAGGGGTGGGTTCAGCAGGGGGCTCCTCTGTTGGTGCATGGGGGCTGCCAGAGCAATACAGGGGGCAGCCTGTGTGATGCCAGGGGTGGGGACTACTCTATGTGGGAAGGGGGGATACTTATGCAATACCAGGAACAGGGATGGGATGGCCTGTGGTAGTGGTGGTGGGGGTGTCCATTGCATTAGGACGTGCCCGGGGCTATGATGTGGGCAGGGAGGGCAGGCATATGGGACAAGGGTGGGAGTGCTGTTGGCCCAGTGGGTTTGCCATCAGCAGCGTGGATCTGGCAGGGGACTGTGTGCATGCTGGCATGTACTGAAGTTATGGCAGGGTCCCCCCTCCCATAACCTGTGCCCTCCTCTGCACCCCCCATGGGCAGCACTACATGCCTTAGTGAATGGCACATAGTGCTAGCATGCCCCCCACCTACCCCTGGTGTGTCACTGTCCACATGGATGGGGGATCAGGTGCATATGGGTTGTACACCCCATGTTGTGCATCCCACATGTGGGGAGCAATGGCTACGGAGTGGCTATGCGCCATGAATCTGCGGCACGTAGCCACTCTGCTTATTCATGATAGAGGCCATTTTCAGTAGTTGTAGCTGAAATTAGCTTTTTTGGAAAAACATTTTTTGTTGCACTGCTGCTTTAAATAGACAGTGCCAATAAGCTGAAGCACACACATACCCCAATAATAACTGAACCCAGAGCTTCTTTAACAAATTTTATTGCACCAACAGCTCCACCTGACGCGTTTCGGATAAAGGTCCTTTATCAAAGGCCTTTGATGAAGGACCTTATTGGCACTATCATTTGTTTAGCTGAAAGCACCACTACTACCTTGTGCATGGTTTGTGTGTGAAGATGCTTTAAATAGACCCATGCAAAACTGGTTATGGAAGAGGGAAAGATAACTAATAAACTGACTCACTTTAAAGAGCACTAAGTACTGTATCAGTGCAATCTCAAGCCCCTTGCTTATAACTAACCTATGAAGGACTGAAACAGTCATTGTTCCATAACTTTTGCCTCAATAGAATTTTTAGGAGAAGAGATCATAAATCTTTGTATCGAGGAGAAGTTAGCCAGATCCCTTCACCTTCCCGGTACACTGAAATTAAAGCTCTGCCCCGTGTGGCCCCTCCCCCACTCATACGTTTTGTGATATACGACTTAGCAGAGCATGGGGACGCGCTGTACTGAATTCAATGGGGGTGGATTTTGAATGGCATAGTTATACATTTTAGAGTTCCACTGGGTTTAAACCAATGCTGCACCAATGAGAGTCTTGTTAGTTAAGCTGCTCATTGATTTAAACCCAGTGGCACTCTAAAAATATAGAAAATGCCATTTGAAGTCCACCCCACATTAAATTCAATGTAACACATCCCTGTGCTTTACAAACTCATATGTCACAAAATGTATAAGCACAGAGGGGGCACGGGACAGACCTTTAATTTCAATGTACCAGGAAGGGGAAGGGATATGGCTGACAGCTCCTCAATAAGAGGATGCAAACATTGGGTCAATCGTTGCTCTTTCATAACTAAGTAACTACATTTGAGTAAAAATCAGTACCAGAGAAAAAGGAATCATGAATAAATAGATTTGTTTTGATGGTCAATATAATCCAACAGACCAGGTAATAAAATGAAACCAAACAGCATTATGAGCGCCAATCACTGCTCGGTCAAGTTGTGGGTAAGCATTGCCAAGGAACAATAATTCCCCATGCTGCTACACAACAGAAACTAGGAATGATAATTAAAACCAAATTAATTAAAATCTGCATTTTACAATAGCCTAGCAGAGTTGCATACCTCTGCCTGTACCTCCTCTGGTGACTCCTGCCAAGGACGCCAGCCACTCCTGTGGGAACCACTCACATGGAGAGATGCACTGAGTGACTCTGCCTGCTGTACCACCACAGCGCCCCCCCCCCCCAACTAGTTTCAGGCTTGGTTCTGGAAAAAGGCAGATTTCAGCCAGGTAAGTCAGAACTGTACTTAAATGGAATCATTGGCAGGCTTCTGTAAAAGGTGACAAAGTGAGAAATGCAGTTTGTGGATTATTCTGAATGTTTATTTTGTGAATGTGTGCGTATAAGGAATGTTTATTTTAGGAAATTATGCTTTTTACGAATGTGTGATTATTCATGTTTACTATATGAATGTTTGACATATGAATGCAATTCTTAGTATGCAAATTTATTATAGGAATGTGTGATTATTTATGAATGGTTATTATATGAATGCATACCTATTATTAATTGTTATGATATAAATGTAGGCTTCCTATGCATTCTATTATATGGTATGAATGCAGGCTTATTTTGAAGGTTTATCATCTGAATGCAATGTATGCTTTTTATTAATGTTTATTGCATGAATATATCTATTATGAATTGTTATATGAATGCAATGAATGTTTGATAAATACATGCTTTTATTAATGTTCATCACATGAATGTATGTTTATTGTGAATGCTTATTATATGATTGTGTGCTTATTATAAATGTTTGTTATATGAATAAGTGCTCATCATGCAGTTTGATTTATAAATATATGTTTATGCTTATTATGAAAGCTTATAGTTATTCATTTTAAAATTGGTAACCAGGAAAGGCATGATGAGCCTAGGCTCATTTCCAGGTGCAATCAAGGGAAGGGGAGAAGGGAGTACAGACAGAAATAGTGTTACAGACATTTGAATTGCAAAACACAAAGTACATAGGCAACCAAAACTACAAGAAATACATAAAGAGTGCACAGTGCTTTTGGGGTGCAGAGAACAGAATGAGGACAAGGGCACAGTAGGGCCTGGTTTAGGGAGCCCGAGGCAGGAGTATGTACTCTGATTATGAATGTGTGATTATGCATGTTTATTAAATGCATGCAGGTTTATTTTGAATATAATGCTTATATGCATGTTTATTATAGGAATACAAGCTTATGAATGTTTATTATATGACTACTTATTACGAACTTTTATTATATGAATGTATGCTATTTCACTCCATCTCTCCTTCCCTCCTCTGGCTTACGAACTCCATTCTCTCAGGCATGGATCAGGGCCTTATCATCTCAGCAATCTTTGTCAGCTTAACAAAAGCCTTCGGCACTGTATCTCACCCTCTTCTCCTTGGCAAGCTTAGGGCAGCAGGCCTCTCCGACTCTACCAATTGATTCCACTCCTATCTTGAGGCTAGGTCTTAATCTGTGTGAATTGGCAATGCCATTTGCTCTCCACTTCCTAGCAACACTGGTGTCCCACAAAGCTCAGTCCTTGGCTCAGTACTCTTTTCGGTCTTTCTGGATGGCTTCTCTGCTGTCTGCTTCTCTGTGTCCGTCCACATGTATGCAGATGATGCACTTCTGTTTGCCTCTGGTTCCTCCCCATCTCATGTCATCATGGCCAGGCTTCAGCTGTATTTCAACAATATTTAGCACTGGCTCTGTTTGAATCCGCTATCCCTCAACACAAAGAAAATGGTTTCAATTACCTTTGGTGCTAGACAGAAGCTCACTAGACTTACTGAACTCCCTTCCTTCTACACCTTAGATGGTCCACTACTGATGATGTTCCATCATGTAAATACCTTGGGATCTGGCTCGATCAGCACCTTGACTTCTCAGGGCATGTGAATGCTATACACAAAAAACTTCACCCTAAACTAGGAGCATTATACAGGAACAGAAGTTGCATTCCTCCTCCTGCTTGCCATGTTATTGTACTGAAGATGATCCTTCCCATCTTCGATTTTGGTGACATTGTCTACAGTGCTGCTCCTAAGACCACCCTAGCCAGACTGGATTCCCTCTCACTCTTTCTGTTGCTTTGTTCTGGACTGTCCACCCCGAACCCATCATTGCTCCCTTTAGTCTTCTCTTTCCGTCCCCTCCCTTGAAGCCAGATGCCACATGCATTGTGTCTCCTTTATCTCCAAATACTGGCTTGGCTCCTTCCCCCATACCTTACCTCTCTCCTTCCCCTCCCCTTCCTCTTAACCCCTTCATAACTCTGGCTATCACTCCCTCATTCTCCCAACTAGGAAATCCTCAGCTGGCCAGGTTGCTTTCTCCTACCATTTCCTAAAACTGTGGAATTCTCTTCCCCTCTCTAGCCACTCTGCAACTTCTCAATGCTTTCTCTCCTCTCTCTTCCACAATTTCACCTTGCACTCCTGCAACTGCACCTAATACCATACCTTACTCTATCCCTCTACCCCAACTTTCCACCCACCCACTACTCTCCCTCTCCTTCATATCCATGCTTCCTACCCTAGCTCACATGTACTCCCCCCATTTACCTCTGCACTCCAATTTATATTCCTTGACTCTCCCTCTCCTCAGTTTCCTTGCTTTATAATAAGCATGCATGCACATAATAAACATTCATGCATCAGGGCAACAATTAAGTAGTAGAAAACAGATATCATATACAAGCAACAGATAAACAGTAGAAGAAGCATTTTATGCCTTTTGTATAAAATTGATCTTTTACTGTTTATACATTGCTTGTATATGATATCTGTTTACTGGTATGTAATTGCTGCCCTGATGCACTGTCATTGCCTTCCTTTATCCCCTCCCTCCAGGATGCATCTAAAAAAGGAGCTGTTCAGCTCAGTATGTCTTTCCTGGTAAAACCTTTGAAAGACATACAATAGATAAATTATAAAGAATGTGTATTATGTGATTGCATGCTTATGCATGTTTATTATATGAATGCATGCTTCTTTTGAATGCTTATCATTTCAATGCAGTACATACTTTGTGAATGTTTGTTGTACGAATGCAATGCATACTTATTATGAATGTTTATTATGGGAATGCATGCTTATTATAAATGTGTAATATAATAATGCATGTTTACTATATGTAGAACAAACGATGGGCAAGTGTGAGTTACACGATAATAATTCATTTGAGGGGTTTATGGAACATAATAATCCATGAATCTAAATGCTGAATGGATTGGGTAGTTCCATAAACTGAATTGTCACCTTGTAACTCACACTTGCATATTGTTGTATTTTTTTATATTATAATAATAATCCAGGGTTTTATTTAACTCTAAAAATTGATTAGCGTTTTGCTTATAAAAGTGCTAAAACATTGTGAAAATGCATATCACTTGCCACACCGTGTTTAACAAACATAACACTTCTAGAAAACCTATATCAATACTTTCTGTACAGTTAGTATTGTCCCAAGAAAAAAACTGCTAATCAATTATTTAAAACCCTGTAATCCCACACGTTACTGCCAGTGTGCTACCTAATCACATCAGTGGCTCCACCTCCAATCAAATACAATCTATTATCAAAACAGCAGAAGCACATGTTTTTTTTTCAGCCTTTTCAACTGTGCTGAGCTAATGCTGAAGTTTAATGCTTTAATGCATTTAATGCTTTTCGTGGCCCCCTACCCGATCCCTACTGTGATACCTGATTTCCTCCCGTTGTGTCAACGTTTTTTAGTGGGACTGTCTGCAGGGCAGTTAATGAGTCACAGCTCAGTGAGCTTAAAATGTAATCAACTGTAATTCAAACTCTTTTAAAAATCAAGAAACAAGCTTATTTAATTTTCTTTACTTGTAGTGGTTACTTCCCGATTCTCTCATTCTTGTGTCGGTGTGACTGACGATGCAAGTACATTATGTAGGTGTTCACTACTGTACAGACATTTTGTGCAACAGTAAAAGAATATTGCAGAACTTTATCTTATTTTGTATAATATATTGCAGTATTTTACAAAATAACACTGCTCTTGGGCAATAGAAGTACTGCTCTCAGTGTTTGTTGGGCTATCTGGTGGCAGTATAGTGAAGGTAAAACCAGGGCAGAAGTTTAAAAACATTGGCAGCAGTGAGAAGAAAACTTATGTTGCGTCAGCTTTCAATGGCGCAAGTGTGGTTTTGTGTCATTTTGCATAATCCACTGTTGGTGATTGACAGGCATTGAAGAGTGGCTATTCTTTATTTTGTGCAATGTTTTTCCATGATATGCATCTGACTGTAAACAAGGTAAACTTATCCAGGATGCAAAATGCATACTTATTTTGGAAACAGAGAAAAACACAACGGTGTTAACAGAAAAAGACTCAAAGTTCATCTTGTCTGCCCATTTTGCTACTTGAGTTGTACCAGCCTACCCTTGGTCATGCCTAGGCTAAATGCAAAATTAATGGTTTATCCCCTCTGCTCTCCAACCCATTCACTGTCTGGCTGCAACCCCTTACAGTTTCTCCATGATCTCTTGAAACTTGTCACCATCTTTTTGCAGATGACACCAAATTCTGCAATAGGATAGCTACTCAGGAGGGGTCGAGAGAATAAGAAGGGACCTAAGAAAACTCAAGGAATAGTTCAGGGCATAGAAGCTGGGGTTCAGTGTGAAAAAGTGCAAAATCATGCACCTAGGCATAGAAACCCAAGACCTGAGTCGAGGTTGGGGGGATACTGACTGTAAATAAGCAAGAAATAGACCTTGGGGTTATAATACCTGATGACCTCAAAGTGGCAGGGCAGGGAAACCAGGCATTGGGCAGGGCCAAATGGATGCTGGGGTGCATAAGGAGAGATATCACCAGCAGGAGGAGGGGGTGATGCTACCACTGTATCAGTCACTGGTGTGACCCCACATGGGATACTGTGTCCAATTCTGGAGGCTGCATACCAGAAAGGACACAGTCAAGATAGCAGCAGTCCAGAGGAGAGCAACTAAAATGGTACAGAGGTTACATGAAAAGTCACAGAGCAGCAATCTCCACTCCCTACCACACAAAATATGCCCAATATACGCAAGCAGTCAAAAAAAACAAACACCGGCATCTTTTGGATGAAGTGCAGTCGGCTTTATTGGGGAGTTACAAATGCCAACAACTTGGGAATGCTCAAACCTCGACTTGTTTCACTACTCACAATGTCATAATGAGGATTATCAAGGCTTCTTGCATAGTTGGAAGAAGATCCCAATTTAATACTGGACTATTACATACAGTACTTCTAAAAGGATAGAGCATATAATTTATGTTCAGTTTATACCACACAGCTGTATAACCCTCTAGACCTGGTGATTTGTTGTTGGCCAATTTGAGATTGACCTCTGTATCTTATATCACAGAGATTGTTTTATGACAATACGATTTGTCCTCTGGTTTCATACTCCTAATCAGTAGTTAGTCCATGAAACTGTTCAAAAGTGTATCATCATAAAGATTTTATGAGGTATAGAGATCTGACCAGTATCCCCCTGAATGTGTTATTAACTTCTCTGAGGTCACTAGTTAAGTTTGCACTGCACATCTTCATTGCTATTATTGAACTATTTTCTTCCAGATTTTTGAGGGCCTGAGCCAGCACCTTTCTGGTTTGTCTCAAAATTTGTGGTACCTTCTCTTTAATCCAGTAGCTTGAATTCTTCCTATGCAATAAGTTTATTATTTAGGATACATTTTGCCTTTAGTAGGCTATTATAGCTGAAAGGGGGTAGGTGCCAAACCCTCCTCTGTCTCTTTTATCTTTTCCATCAAGGCTTTTAAGGGTCACAGTCAACCCATTTTGTACCATGCTATTTCTAGTTGAAAACCCACATTTTATGTTTGCTTACCAGCTCTAAAATTCATTAACGTTGCTGGTTGTTTTATCTGCTGCCTTTTATAGAGGAACAGAAATGCATAGTAAGGGTACAATTATACCTAGTCTTGTTTTGTTTCAAATCCTTGATTTGCTGTAACCAAATACTGAAAAAACAAAGGTGATGATATTTGGAAGGAAAAAAATATAGAAAACTGAGGTTGCTTGGTACTAGTTTGGAATATTTTAATGAATTTGCCTGTTTGGGTGTTTTGCCATCCAGTAATTTAAAATAGAATAAACACACTCAATTATGTGCGAAAAAATTACAGACCTCCACGAAAGCCTTAAAAAGGTTTAATGTCTTGTATGTGGGAAACACAGTGTAGTGCCCCAAAACTGGGGGCACAGCAGAAATTAAACAAATAAGCAAAATGCCCCATTTAGGTGGGCAGACAAGGGGTAGTGTGCAGGGGTTGCCCTGTTAGTGTGTTCTTTCCCCCCATCAGCAGAGCAGCTGCTGCAAAAGAAAAAGAAAGCCTTCCCTCACTTTTCCCTTGCTGCCTGCTCCATTCTAGAATTCCACCCAGGAACAAGCAATGCAAGCCAGGGAGCATTGTTTAAACTTCAGCCCGTGCTGAGCTGTTGGAGGGCAGCCACCGTTGCCAGGGACATGGCATCTTGAAGGCTGGTGGCACCATAAATGGACTCCGGTGAGTGAAGAGGATGGGAGGTCACCACTGAGTGCTGTGGGCAGCATAAGAGCCCAAAGTGAGTGCTGCTAGGGCACTCCGAAGAGTGCAGAAAGACATCCGCTGGCCACAGTGTGAGGTAGAGAGGGGACACAGGTAGAAAAGCAAAGCAAAGGACTTGCCTGTGGTCTGCCTCTCGTCCCTTCTTGTGTGCATTGGGTCTAGTTGTGAGCAGCATCTGAAGTGGGGTGGCGGTCCCAGCTCCCCTCCTGACTGCAGTGTGGGCTCTGTTCAGCCCCTTTTATTATTTTTAAAGTACAGTCCCCATTGTAGTGTGACTGAGTGGCAACCGCTTCCTGAAGTGCTCCAAGAAGAAGATAGAAGAGGACCTTCAAGGACCCCAGTCGTCTGCCGTGGAACCTGCCTCCTGTTGAAAATCCTTCCCTCTGCCGGAAGCCTCCCACCTCCCCAGAGCAGTCTTCTTCACCCCGGGCCAGGGTGGTGAGTTGACAGTAGTTTTGAAAAGTTTAAAAGCACCGGTAGGGCACCAGAATGGTTGGCAGAAAGCCGAGGGGAAGGGCTGAGGGCTTCATTTAAATAAATTAACATTTGGTGTGGCAGAGCAATGCCACAAGGAGGGGCTAGTGCATAAAAGCCTAAATGAAAGTTATAAATATTCATAGGAGGAGATCCTTGAGGCAGAGCCAAGGGCAGCAGGCCCTGTCAAGAAATAAATGTTTTATTTAAAGCAGCCTCTGGAGAATTAAAGGGGCATGACCAGCCTCAGTTAAACTGAACAGCCAGCTGGGCTAGGGAGGAGTAAGTGGGGCGAACCCCAGTTTTAGCCACGTGGGATAGCGGGAGAAGGGCTAGTGTGCCCATAAAGCTCTCTTTTTTCTAATTTTTCATAACATTTTTTAAGCCCCAAGTGAGCCAGTGGCAGGAAGGGGCCCAGGAAGGAAATACCCATAGTAAAAAGGCACCCAGCTACAACAGACCCTAGCCTAGAGGGGCCCAGCCACAATAGGCCCTAGCTTAGAAGGTCCCAGTCACAATAGGCCCATAGCCTTAAGGGGCCCAGTCACAATAAGCCCTTCTAGATGAGGGGGCTCAAAATATTAGCCCACGGTTAAAAGGGCCCAGCATTTAGCACCACACAGGAGTGGCCTAACCTACACAGATAAAGGGGGCTCCAGTATAGAAAGCCGTGTGCTCAAATAGAGACTCAGCTAAGGGAAACTCAATTTAGTTAGAGGGACCCCGCTGCAGTTGAGCCTACAGCCAGTAAGGACCCAACTAAGGGAGCATCCCCTAGCAAGAATAACCAGATATCTGCTGATTTTACTGTGGTCTGGACATGCAGAGACTGTGATATCGACCACCACTGTTGGAACTGTAATATTGAGCTTAACTGTTTGAACTGTGACATTTACCCGAACTGTGGAAACTGTGCATGTTTTCTGAACTGTGTAATTGCCCCAGGATCGCAGTTGCATTGCAGTGTGCCAGCATCTTGTGCTAAGGGTATTTCTGAATCAGTCTTCAGCAGCCCTCAAAGCGCCTTCAGCAAGTGTACTTCTGAATCAGTCTTCAGCAACTTTCCAAGAATGTTCAACAAGTGCATTCTAGAATCAGTTTGCAACAGGATTTCCAAAGATTCTCATCCATGGCCAGACCCTTGCAAGGTCACATTTGTTATTTTCCAGAAAAGTCCCAGTGCAGAACTTGTCATTCACTGCAAGTCACAGTCCATTGAAGTCCAGTGTGATTTGCGGCTGTTGTTTTCTTGGTTCTTCTTCATCTTTTATTTTACATTGTACCTTGGCTTGTCCAGCCTTGACACCCAGAAAGTCATCCCCTGTCCAGCAGAATGAGATATCTTCATCCTGTTCCTCAATTCCTTTGAGGTCCTCCCATCCTTCCCTGCATCATGTCCCAGCCGGTCAGAGAAGAGACCGTGGCTGGGTGGTTCCTGCATCCCTTCCTGCATCGTGTCCCAGGTGGTCGGAGAAAATACCGTGGCTGGGTGGTTCCTGCATCTCATCTTTCCTGTATCATGTCCCAAGGTGGTCAGAGAAGAGACCATGGCTGGGTGATCTTACGCATCAGTTTTCCATTCCAGCAGCCCAACAGAAGGGTTCAGAGTCAAGAGATTCCTTACAGTTGTTCTTCATTTCCGGCAGCCCCAGATTGGGTCTTCAGCCGAAATAGTTCTGGTGGTTGCTCCTTGTTTCCAGCAACACAGGAGAAGTGAGTGTAGCCAATGGACCTATGGCCTGTTCACAAAACCTCTCCATTCCCCATTGATCTCATAGAAACCTTCCATAGCCAAGCAGGCCAGCAAGCCTGTTTTTCATTCTTTCCCCTTTCAGGATCTTCCTTGTCCCCTTTTCGTTCAGCATTCCTCAGCCATCACATGGACAGAGACTTGATAACTGTGTTCAAAGTGCAAATTGTGTTTATGGTAGAGTCTAACCTTAAGTTACAGTACTAGTTCTTGCAGTTGGAGTACTCCAGGGATAACCATTTGGGGTACAGGTGCACCTCAGGGTCAGGGTAGAGTAACCCATACAGTAATCAACAGTACCCATACAGTGATAACAGACTCTTGTAGTTTAGCTGTTACAGCAATTTCCATTTTAGAGCTTTTTTCTTACAGGAATCAGAGATTTGAGTAGATTCTTCTTCCCTGCAATCATGTCTTCCCTACCCTGGTTATCGATAAATTCTGTAAAGCATCTGAAACTCATTCATGACTCCTGCCTCTCTTTTTCAGGTGTCAACGTCCACCTCCTTGGACACCTGATGTATTCTCCCACTATTCTACCTGCAGGGAATGGCACTGGTGTCGGTAAATAGCGTACGATTCATTTCGGTCATCAAAACACTGTTGCTTTCGCCACCCTTTTATTTTAGTGGAGCCCAGCACACACTACCATCAGGGCACCACAACAGTTGTACCAATGATTAAAGCTATAAATGCTAAATTAATTAGCCAAGCCATGTATGCCATAGAAATATGGGAAATAGAGAATACCACAAAAATGGACATAATATTAAATAAAATATATAAATATCTATTAAACATTCTCAGAAGTTCTCGCACAGAATAATTGAAGGTTAGCTGACAAAGAGACTTTTTCATCGAAAGCCAGACTCAACCAAGAGTTCTAAGTTCAGAGAAGAACAACAACTTCTACAACCAGAAATATAAGTATAATTTTATTACTTTCACTAATTTTAATTAATAATCTTGGTAATTTAAATTGGCTTATCTGGGAAAGTAACAAGGGAACTTACCTTTAACTGTAGAATCTGAGTATATAGCTTAAAAGCTTTAAACTAAGAAATTTTGCATAATTTGAAGAGTTAAAACTGAGTTTTATGAAAGTGTAGTACAAACACTGATGTAATCAGTTGTTGCCAGTTCTCATAGAAAATACATTTTACATGCTATAAAGTTTTGATACAAGTTTTATATAGAAATAATGTGAGATATTGATCTTATGAGTTGCATGTTCTTATGCATAAAGGTTATGGTAAATGCAAAGTATGATAAAAGCTTAGTATAACTATTACCATTTATTATGCTGAGTATTGCTTATTCCTTTGCATTGTTTATTTGCTAGAATTTGTTTTGTTAGTTTGCTTGATTATCTGAAACAATTCTGATGTTTACAATATTAGGCTTGATATTTATGCTAATTCTAAGTGTGATATCTCAAGGTTCTGGACACGGGAAACTCTCGAGGTTCCTACGTGTTCAGAACCTCTCGATGGTATTACTCGCTGGTAATGCACTGGAACCTATACATTATTCTATTTGTAGTAGCAATAGCTGAACAAATAAACTTAAGCTTGAAACTTGCTCTAACTGCATACTTTCTGAACATTAGGAACACCCTCCAACAGTGCAGCCACTAATGATGTAATAGCCTTTTCTTCTCCCACTGCATCATGAGTGGCTAGACTGTGTGGGAGGTGTTCCCAGAAAGATGCAGTGGGAGTTGATCATGGACTGTAAATGGTATACCATTAGGGGCAATGCAGTTAGGGCACTGCAATTAGGGCGACAAGAAAAGGTCGTGAGTGATAGCGGTGTACTGGATTTTGCAGCGCCCTGCACTCATGATGTTTTCACCACTGACACTGTTCTCCTCTGGTCCACTCATGCCCAGACCCAGAGGAGATTATATTTAGTGTTGGGGGCAAAACTCCCTGCAAAAACTAATTCTTCTCCCCGTTATCACTTGTTGGTGAAGCTGAATTGCGGCAGAATGTGGGGTGGCAATCATTGTGGGTGACATGTTTCTGCACCCTAATTTATGGTGACCAGATTCATGTCACATTGGTGCAGAGGGTTAACCCTGTAAGCAAACATGTTTCTGTGCAGTAATACCAATGTGATGGGCTGTCTGTTTTTCATTTACATAGAAACATAGAACTTGATGGCAGATAAGGACTGCAAGGCCCATCCAGTCTGCCCATTTCTTTTTCTACCTTATGAATGTGCCATTGTCCTTTGCTGTCAGTGGCCTATCTATTCATACTCATCTGTATTGCTCCCTTATTCCTGTCCCATGCCTGTTTGAAGCCCTGCACTGTATTCATAGCCACCACTTCCTGAGGTAGGCTGTTCCATGCATCCACCACCTTTTCTGTGAAAAAGAACTTCCTCACATTACCCCTTAATTGGCCTCCCTCTAATCTCATGCTGTGTTCTCTTGTCCTGCTTTTTTGCTTTTACTGAAACATGTTAGACTCTTTCACCTTGTTAATGCTCTTAAGATGTTTGAATGTTTCAATCGTATCACCTCTCTCCCACCTTTGCTCTAGGGTATACATACTGAGCTCCGTTAATCTGTTCTCATGTCTTCTGATGCAGTCTCTGCACCATTTTGGTTGCCCTTCTCTGGACTGCCTCAATTTGGTTAATGTCCTTGTGAAGGTGTGGCCTCAGTACTGCATGCAGTACTCAGATGGGGCTCTAACCAGTGTCTTGTAAAGAGGGATTATTACTTCCCTCTTACGACTTGTGATACCCCTACTAATACACCCTGACATCCCCCTAGCCTTACCTACTGCTTTAGAGGTCTGCTTGGATGATTTCAGGTCATCGGTGATGATGATGCCCAAGTCTTTTTCTTCCTTTGTAACTGCCAGCAACTCCCCTCCCAGCATATAGGTGGCTTCAGGGTTTCTCTTCCCTATGTGCGTGATCTTGCACTTCTTTGCATTAAATCCCAGTTGCCACTCTTCTGACCATTGTGCTAGTTTATCCAGATCTCTTCTCATTCTGCCCACCCCATCTGGATCATCTACTCTGTTGCAGATCTTAGTGTCATCTGCAAACAGACAAGCCTTACCCTCTAGTCCATCTGCAATGTCACTGATGAAGATATTGAAGAGGACTGGCCCCAGGACTGATCCCTGAGATACCCCACTTGTGACTTGCATCTCTTCTGACTGTATACCATTTACCACCACTCTCTGTTTTCTGCCCGTCAACCAGTTTGCCACCCAGTTGACCAATGTCTGACCCACCCTGAGCCTACCCATCTTGTTTATCAATCTTCTATGTGGAACAATGTCGAAAGCTTTGCTGAAGTCAAGGTAGGCGACATCAACTGCTCCCCCTTGGTCCATCACTCTGGTTAACCAGTCAAAGAACTCTATGAGATTAGTTTGACAGGACCTTCCTTTTGTAAACCCATGCTGTCTTGGATCCTGTGCCCCTATGGATTCCAGGTGTTGCACTCTCCTTTCCTTAAGGAGTGCCTCCATAATCTTGCCCACTACTGAGGTAAGACTGACTGGTCTGTAGTTCCCTGCCTCCTCCCTGCTACCACTCTTGTGGAGCGGGATCACATGAGACCTCTCCAGTCTTCTGGGACTTCTTCTGTGCTTGAGACTCACTAAACAGTTCTGCTAATGGCTCTGCTAGTTCCACCCTTAGCTCCTTTAGTACCCTGGGATGTATGCCATCAGGCCCCATTGCCTTGTTCACCCTGGAGCTTGAAGTGCTCTTGTAGGACCCTTTCTTTTTGTGAAGGAGTAGTGCTCACCTCCCTCCCCTGTGTCCATGGTGTTGAGCTATGGGCTCTGCCCACCTTCTCTTCAGTAAATACTGAGCAAAAGTATCTATTTAGGATAGATGCTTTTTACAGGGTCCTCCTCCTCACATGCCCCCTTTTCTCCTTTGAGCTTAGCAATACCCCTTCTGGACTTTCTCCTTTCAGTAATGTATCTATAGAAAGTCTTGTCACCTTCTTTTACTGTTCGTGCTAGTGTTTCCTTGCTTTGGGCCTTTGCCTGCCCTTACTGCCTTCCCTGATTCCCTTAGGGAAGTTTGGTATGCCTCCCTATCTTCATCCTGCTGTGTTCCCTTATATTTCCTGAAGGCCAGCCTTTTGGCTCTTACCTTTTCTGCTACTGTATTTGAATTTTTTAAAAGAAAAAAGGAATCTGAATCAAACTACCAGCTACATCAGCAGTTTTTACAGAATGTGACCAATCATAAAGGCTCAAATAAACTGAAACCACAAATCTAGTGGTGCTGGGTGGTGCTATTAACAGAGATGGCTAGCCCCTACATAAATAGGCACAGGCTCATAATCTCAAAACACATAAGCTTGCAGCAATGTACTGCACTGTAAATTCAGCGGATACATTGCTGCCACACAGACAAAGTGCTGAAACACATTTCGGCGAAAGGAACATGTAGGTTCTTTGTTATCTGCAGGGGATGGCACCCTGAACCCCCCCCATTAATATAATCAACTCTGGGGGGGTCAACATGGGGATGGGAAGAAACACTGTAGGGGAGACAAAAAAAAGAAACCGTACAATACGGTTCAGCAAAAGTCTGGGACCGGGATTCGAGCCCTGGTCCACAGATGCATAGCGACACTCTGCACTAACTGCTCATCCCACTGAGCTATGGCAGCACCTCAGCAGACCACCTCCCAAATGGAGGTCTTCACCTCCATGTAACTACTCCTCCCCACCCATGTGCGATAGGGTACAAAACCATGCATGCAACATATCTATCTTGCGGGGTTCTGTACCCTATCGCGTTAGTGCACTGCGTGATATATTCCACGCAGTATTCCATGCATGGTTGTGTCGGTGAAGAATTGATCCAGTAGGACATAAATACATAGATTCTGTCAGCAGATAAGGGCCTATGGCCCACCCAGTCTTCCCATTTGAGCTCATAAGATCACTTTAAGTTTTTCTAGAAGTGTTTTGCCCCTTACCCCTGACCTCCAGGACTCCCTTATGTCTATCCCATGCATTCTTAAATCCTGTGATTGTTTCAGCCCCCACCACATCCTCAGGCAGGATGTTCCACTTGTCCATCACCCTTTCTGTGAAGAAATTCTTCCTCACGTTTCCTCTGAATCACCCTCCCTCCAACTTCATCCCAAGCCCTCTAGTCCTGGAACATCTTTTTTGCTGGAAAATAGTGTTTTCCTGTACCCTCTTCCTCCCTGTAAGGTACTTGTATATCTCTATCATAACCCCCTCTCTCCCTTCTCTCCTCCAGGGAGTACTTATTTAAGTCCTTCAGCCTGTCCTCATAGGACTTGTGATGCAATCCCTGTACCATTTTGTTGCTCTCCTCCGAACCTTCTTCACCCTACGTCCTTACGTAGGTAAGATCTCCAGAACTGGACACTGTACTCCAGGTGGGACCTCACTAGTGTCTTGTATAGTGGAATTATGATCTCCCTTTTCCTGCTGGTGATGCCACTGCCTATGCATCCCAGCATCCTATTTGCTTTACCTGCCACCTTGTCGCACTGTTTCCCTAACTTGAGGTCATCAGAGATGATAGCCCCAAGGTCCCGTCCCTGCTTTGTGCACGCTATATCCTCACCCTGCAACTTATATATTGTGCCAGGGTTTTTGTGCCTCATATGCATCATCTTGCACTTTTTTGTGTTAAATTTCAACTGCTAAGTCCTTGGCCATTCTTCAAGCTTCTGCAGGTCCCTCCTTATTCTGTCTACACCCTCTGGCATGTCCACCCTGTTACAGAGCTTCATGTCATCAGCAAATAGGGAAATTCTGCCTTCTAGGTTCTGCACAATGTCACTGATGAAGATGTTGAATAGGACTGGTCCCAGCACTGATCCCTGAGGCACCACACTGGCCACTCTTCCCTCTGTGGCATGACAGCCATTTACTACCACCCTCTGTGTCCTGCCAACCAGCCAATAACCCACTCACTGCACTACTGTACTGCCCACTCCCATATTTCCCAGTTTGTTTAACAGCTGTCTATGTGGCACAGTGTCAAAGGCCTTGCTGAAGTCAATCGCCATCAATAGTGTGGTGCAAGCCCTTGTTGACTAGGGAAGTTGCTAAAAAAGCGTTTCTAAATGCTAGATACTGCAGCACTGAACCGGAAGCAGGAAGTGCGGTACTTCCAGTTTTGGCTGCTTAAAAGGTCCCCTGCAAGCAAGCGGGGTGAGCATGTGAGGGGCTATGCACGGAGACGCGCACAGAGACACGCGCATGTGGCATGTCTGCTGTGTCAGCTGAAGACAGCTGGGGACCTAGGCCATAAACCTTAATCAGGGTAAGATAATCAAATCACCAATCAGCTGGAGATAGAGGGTTGTCAGTATACACCTAACAAATGGCTGCAGATATCACAGGAGCGGAGCACAGAAAGTACTGCCCAGGCTGTCATATGTATGCCATAGGGGAACAAGTTGAAATCTTTACCGGTGACAAATGCAGTAGGATAGAGGAGCTACAAAGGAAGTGGCTGAACTTAAGCAGAAACTGCAAATACATAAAGAAATCAGTATACTAGAGCAGTATGGATCCGGCTAGTAACATCGTGTCCTAAACAGCAAGACACATTACAAAGCAGGGAAATCATCGCAGCCGACAATGTTGGCATGCACATAATATCGCCACCCAGCATATCGCAAGCAGGCAGTATGAGGTACTGCCCCTGGTTGCCAGTGTGTCCCCTATCCCAGCTGCCAAGTCCCACCCACAGCAACTCACTACCCAGCAGTACACCATAGTGCCCCCCATCGCCGATCGCTGAGCAGCCCCCCCCAATCCGTCACAGTAAGCGGTAACGAGCGAGAACTCCCTGGTGTCTAGTGGACCACCCAACCACCCCAGGTAGTCCCCCACCACCTCGCTTCCACCCCTACCTCAACTGCTAGTGGGCGACCAGCACAGCCCTTTACTGTCCACCATGGCTGGCCGCCCGACTGAACTGCGATGAATGAGTGCGTACCCTGCAGTTGGGTATGCGCTCATTCACCGCAGTTCAGTCGGCGGCATACTTAATTATACTGCTACTATAAGAGCAGTGGTGGTAGCAACGTCACTAAATGGGTGCAATACCCATGACTCTTTGTGCCCACTTATATGGAAACCCATGGCGCTTCCGTGTTCAGCTGAAAGTTTCGGCATTTTATTACAAAAAACATGATGGATTAAAAATTAAGCTCACTGCAGCCCCAGACTCCCGCAGCAGCATTTTAAGGTATGTGGGAATGGGAGCAGGCTGCAGTCTTTCTTTACAGGTCACCTTTAAGCTATGGAACAGCCTTCCAGCCGAGGTGGTGGAAAGTGATTATATGTCAAAGTTCAGGACACTACTCGATAATTACCTCATACAAAATAAAATCCAGGATATAGTTAGTTTAAACAGTGAGCTCAGTGGACTTTGGTCTTCTATGCTGTGCTAAAACCTATGAAACCTATGAAGTTCAGATAGGCCATGTCCACTGTCTTCCCCTGATCCACCTCACTTGTCACCCAGTCGAAAAATTCAATGAGGTTGGTCTGGCATGACCTCTCCCTGGTGAAACCATGCTGCCTTGGGTCCTGTAGTCCATTGGCAACCAGATGTTCCATCAATCTCTCCTTCAGTAATGCTCCCATGATCTTCCCCAATACTGAGGTCAGGCTGACTGGTCTGTAGTTCCCTGATTATTTGTTCCCAATTTTGTATAAGGGGACTACATCTGCTGTCCTCCAGTCTTTGGGTACCTCCCCTGTTTCCAGTGACTGGCTAAACAGGATTGCTAGAGGTTCAGCCACCACCTCTCTTAGTTCCTTTAGGACCCTGGGGTTCATGCCATCTGGCCACATTGCTTTATCAACTCTTATTCCTTCCAGTTCCTTTAGGACCCTTTCCTGTGTAGAGGGACTTGTGTCCATTTCCGTGCCCTTCCCACACCTTGTACTCCTATCAGGCCCATTACCCTCCACTTCCTCAGTAAAGACTGAGCAGAAATATCTGCTCAGTATATCAGCTTTACTGTTGTCATCCTCCACACTGCCCCTGTCCTCCCCCTTCAATCTCACTATCCCTCCCTTCACCCTCCTTTTTTCTCTTATGTACCTGCAAAAGGTTTTGTCCCCTCTAACCACTGATTTTGCAATGCGATCTTCTAATCTTTGGCTTTCCTTACTGATCTCCTTGCCTCCCTTTGCTTCTCCTGGTACTTCTTCCTATCCCCCTTCTGTCTGTGTCTTTTTGTATTTCCTGAATGCAATCTTTTTGGCTTTCACTTTCTCCACAACCTCCTTGGAAAACCAAAATGGCCTCCTCTTCCGTTTCCCTTTGCTAACCTGCTTAACGCATAAGATTCCACGTCATTACAGCAAAAGTAATATAGCAAGTGCAATTTCAGCGACTCAATTATAATGTGTTAATTTACAGCGACCGGCAATTTCAGCGACCGTCTTTCCAGCTCAATATTCACAGCTGGAGCTGGAAATTGTATGCCAATTCTCTTTAAAACTCAGCTCGGGATCGTGTGGCATACTCCCCAATGACCTGCACCAGTCTTTCAGTGAGGTCACGGTACCAACGACGACTGCTTCCCGACACTATCCCCAGACACTGTCTATTCCTGGCAAACGTCTGCCATTCACTGCTGTTCCTGGAACTCCACAACCATGTTGAGGTTCCTCCCACCATGCACCTATACCAGTAATATACCCTCTGACACCTGTGAACAATCAGGATACTTACTGGGCAATCAGGCTGTTCACTAGTGCTAATTACCTGTCAGTTGTATTGCAGGGGGGCTATGCCCCCTGCACCCCCCATGGGGGCTGTGCCCCTGAACCCCTCCCATCTCTATGATTCTAACTCCGAGGCGCTCAATGCCTTGGGAGATCACTGAATAGCCATAGGCGCACATATTCCAAATGGAGTCATGCAAATTGATTCACCCAGAATTACTCGCTGACTTGTCATGCTACCATGCATAATTGTGTTGCTTTTGTAATCCCTGTTTTAAATATTGGCCACTGTTCCACCACCCCTGAGTCCCTTCCCATTCCTATTAGTGCTCCTTTCAAGCATGTCTCCATTTTCCCAACGTCTGCCCTCCTAAAACCCAGGATATGTGTTTTTGTGCAAATAGGTTCTGCTTCTTCTGTGATTTCAAACCACAGTTACCAGTGGTGACTGTTCTCTAGGTGCTCCCCCACAGTTACCCCTATCACACTGCCCCCGTTTGTGAGCATGAGCTCCAGTATTACCTTCTGCCGAGTTGGTTCCATGACCAGTTGTTTAAGGAAGACACCCTGAAGGGAGTCCAGGATAAATCTGCCCCAGTTGATGCTGCTGCTGGGAGACTTAAGTCCACATCTAGAATATTGAAGTATCCAACCAGCACCACTTCCACCTTGTCCACCATCCTTTGGATGGCTAGCATTAACTCTCTGTCTGTCTCTTCTGCCTGGGCTCGTGGTCTGTAGACCACCCCTGTGTGGATGGCTGACCCCGTTTTCCTTTCCAGCTTAACCCACAATATATCCCCTCCATTTTGTTCCTCCTGGATCTCTGTGGTCTTTATGTCATTCTCTCATAAAGTGCCACTCCTCCTCCCTTCCTGCCGGCCCTGTCTCTTCTGAACATGTTGTAGCTGGGTATGGCCATCTCCCAGTTGCGGATATCATTACACCAGGTTTCTGTGATGGCCACAATGTCTAGGTCTGACTGCACTGTGGCAGCCTCCAGATCCTCCATCTTGTTGCTAAGGCTCCTGGCATTGACACATCTCCACTCTGAGTTTGGCACACATGGCTTTCAGTGATGTGACCTCCCTGATCTGTTTTGCTGTTCTTCTCCAGTCCCTTCCCTGGTTATCCTTTATCCCTGGTTCTCCCTGTTGTCTGCCCTTCTGGTATATTTTGTCCTTTTCTGCCTACCTACCCCCTGGATGCCTATCTCCATCGTTCTCACACTACTTTGTAGAGATATCTCCTCCTTTTGTTCTCTGGTTCCACTGCTAGCTATGGGGGTGGGCAATTAGGTACCCTCCTTGCTGATCTGCCCCCCCGACGGGTTTAAATACTTGTCCATGTAGCACTTTAACTTTTCATTGGGTGCTTGGATTCCCCTCCAGGATGGATGCTGGATGTCAGGCTTGAACAAGCCTCCATCCCTCCAGGTGGGTCCCCAGTCACCAATGAATCAGAACCCTTTCTCACAGCATCAGTTCTTCAACCATGTGATAAAGTTCCTGGTGAGTGCGCCCCCTACCCTCTCCCATGCCTCTCACAGGTAGTACTTCCGAGAGGGTGACAGATGTAGCTACTTGCTTGAGACCCCTCCCTAATTTTCTAAACTCTTCCTGAACTTCCTTCGGCTCCCCGTTTACCAGGTCATTAGTTTTTAGGTGGATAATGACATCCAGCTCTCCCTCCCATCTTGCCTTTCCAGCAATCCTCAGGATCTTACTCCCATCCCTGTATGCCATAGCACCTGGTAGGCATCTCACCTCCCCTCCCTGTCATCCCTCTTCCATGTTCCTAGCTTGATTCCTCCATATGATAAGAGTCCCCCACCAGGTTTCACTTCCTCCTCCTCTGGGGTCCACTGCTCCCTTCCACTGAGGTCACCTCCTTGGTTGACCTCCACATCCTTCCCTTCCACTTCTCTGGGTGCCTCTATCTGGTTGTCCCCATTTGTCAGTGCAGCATATGAGTTCTGGAATGGAACAGGATTTGAGATTTGCCTCTGTCTGACCATCCTAACCCTCCCTGAGCCCACCATTATCCAAGAACTCCTTGTTCTTGGCATCCTTTGAGGCAGCGGTGTTGGACTGGGTGATCTCTGGATAGGGGCAAAGGTACTCCTGACACAGTTTACCTGTGCTCTAAGTCTGTCTACCTCATCCCGCAGTCCCGAGAGATGCCTGCAGATAGGGCAGCTCCTCAGTATCCAGAAGGTCTGCCTGAATATGGCTGCCCCACATTCACTGCATTGCACCACTCCCCATGTTATTCTGCACTTATAAAACTATTTGTGTAATTACACTATTACACTATTTGTCTGTTAGCTATTACATTGGTCGTCTGTTTCTGAAGCCCTCCTCTAGTTCCCCCTAGATGTGTAGCTCTCCTTCTAGGTCCCTGTGTTTGTTTTTTTTGGAAGTATTTTTACTTGATGTCAGTTTTTTGTTGTTGTTGTTGTTGTAATTTACGCTATGGTAGCCCCCAAGTTTTTTAGCAGCAAATAAAAACAGCAAGGAAATAACAGCCCCACTTAAATCACACCAAAATAGGTTTCAAATTTTCAACAGCAAGTAAAAAACAGCTAAGAAATAACAGCCCCACTAAAAGCACACTAAAATAGGTTTGAAAGTAGAAGAAATAGGTTTCTAATTCAAAAAAATAACAGCCTCACTTAAATCACACCAAAATAGGTTTCAAATTTTTAACAGCCCCAAAACAGTTCCCTACTGGCACCTTTATAGTAGTCAAAAAATCCACCTGCTACCAAGAGAAATCAACAATAAGCAGTAAAAGAAGCAATAAAAGCAGCAATGAGCAGTTACTGCACTGAAAATAATCTGATTCCTTCCCTTTCAAGCCTCTTATGAGAAGCCAAAAAGTAACCTGCTACCACAAATCTGACTTAGCCCTGCCTCCAGTTATCATGTAGTGGAGGCCAAAGGCCAAGTGGAACCCCCCCGCCCGTATCCCTGTTCATCTGTAATGTCACCTGTGAAAATCCCTGGTAGTCTAGTGGTGCCCACCCCACCTGAATCCCCATTCATCTGGCAATGTCACCCATAGGAATCCCTAGTAGTCTGTGGTACCCCCTCCCTGCCCAAATCCCTGATCCAAAAAGAAATAACCCGTGAAGTTCCTTGGTAGTGCAGTGGTGCCCCCTCCATCCCCAACCTGATTGTCATTGCAAATTGATAGACCAAGGTATCCCTGGTGGTTCAGTGGACCCTCAACCCCAACCCACGTAGGCACTCCCACCCCACCCTGCTTCCCCACAACCCAGCATGGTCCAAATGTCGATGGGCAGCTCAACCTCCCGCACACTGCTTTGGCTGCCTGCTGAATGAGCTGTCAGTGAATGACAGGGTACAGTACACCTGGAAGCCCATTGGTTGACGTTGTCAACCATTGGGCTTACAGTGTGTACTGTAAGCCATCATTCACAACCAACTTTGTGAATGACGGCTTACAGTGCATACTGCAAGCCCATTGGTTGACAGGGTCAACCAATGGGCTTCCAGGCATACTGTACCCTGTCATTCACTGACAGCTCAGTTGGCAGCTGCGGTGCGGTAGTGGTGTTGAGCTGCCCGCTGACATTTGGACCATGCTGGGATGGGAGGGCGGGGTGGAGGGTGCCTATGTGAGTGGGAGTGTGTGGGGTCCACTGGACCACCAGGTATACCTTGGTCTACCAGTTTGCAACGGGATTGGGTCTGGACTGGGAGGGGGGACCACTGGAAATTTACGGGGTTATTTCTTTTCAATCAAGGATTCAGGTATGGAGAGGGGTACCATTAGACTACCAGAGATTTTCACGGGTGACACTACAGATGAATGGGGATACGGGCAGGGAGGGGGTACCACTAGACTAGCAGAGATTTTCACAGGTGACATTACAGATGAATGGGAATACAGGCAGGGAGGGGGGTTCCACTAGACTACCAAGGATTTTAATGAGTGACAGTATGGATGAACGGGGATATGGGCGGGGGGGACACTGGTCTGCCAGGGTAGACAGGCTGCCATGCTGCTGTCTGCAGTATTGCAGCCTGCTTGTGGGCTGACACCCACTTAGGTCTACTTTTTCTAGACATAACTTTGGGAGGCGCATCTTCAGACTTGCTCCGAAGATATGCCTCCTAGGTGGGTTGTGAATAGGGTTGCACCCCAAATGTATGGGTATGCCCCCTGCATGCCCCCTCCAGATGCACCAAATACCATTATAGGTGCTGTTCGGTGCATCTCTGCCCTTTGTGAATCATGCTTGGAAGCAATTCCAAGTTGCTCTGGCTTATCTCAGATGCACTGGGCATATCTCTTCTGTGAATCCCACCTGATGTCCTCTCACTGGTGTGTTTGGCCTAGAATTGCCTGTGTTCCTATGTACCCAGTGTTTAGTGCTACAACTGCCTGGATGGCAGAAGATAAACATGATGTCCCCTCATTGGTGTGTTTGGCCTAGAATTGCCTATGTTCCTATGTTCCCATTGTTCAGTTCTGCAGCTGGCTGGTTGGCAGAAGATAAACATGATGTCCACTCAATGGTCTGTTTGGTTTAGAATTCCCTATGTTCCTATGTACCCAGTGTTCAGCACTGCAGCTTCTTGGATGGCAGAAGATAACCATGATGTTCCTTCATTGGTCTGCTTGGTATAGAATTGACTATGTTCCTATGTACCCAAAGTTCAGTTCTGCAGCTGCCTGGATGGCAGAAGGTAACCATGATGTCCCCTCATTGGTCTGTTTGGTCTAGAATTCCCTATGTTCTTATGTACCCAAAGTTCAGTTCTGCAGCTGCCTGGATGGCAGAAGATAACCGTGATGTTCCCTCCTTGTCTGTTTGGCCTAGAATTCCCTCGGTTCCTATGTACCCAATGTTCAGTCCTGCAGCTTGCTGTAGGCAGAAGATAACCATGATGTCCCCATCTTGGTCTGTTTGGTCTAGAATTGCCTATGTTCCTATGTACCCAGTGTTAAGTGCAGCAGCTTTCTGGATGGTAGAAGGTAACCATGATGTACCTTCCTTGGTCTGTTTGGTCTAGAATTGCCTATGTTCCTATGTACCCAGTGTTCTGTGTTGCACCTGCCTGGATGGCAGATTATGATGCCCCCTCATTGGTCCATTTGGTATAGAATTCACTATGTTTCTACATACCCAATGTTCAGTGCTGCACCTGCCTGAATGGAAGAAGATAACCAAGATGTTCTCTTATTGGCCTGTTTGACCTAGAATTGCCTATGTTCCTACATACACAAAGTTCAGTTCTGCAGCTGCCTGGATGGCAGAAGATAAACATGATGTCCCTTCATTGGTGTGTTAGGCCTAGAATTGCCTATGTTCCTATGTACTCAGTCTTCAGTTCTGCAGCTGTCTGGATAGGAAGAGATGAACATGATCAAAGCTGTGCAGAACGCAGAATGTCAATTCCGTTTCCAAAATACTTTTTGAATTCCATGGAATTCCAAAAAGCATTTCTGTGTGAACCATGGAATAACTTTTTGTGGATCACATAAACTGCGGGATAAATTTCCTCAGATTGCGGAAAAAGAATCCACAGTTTATGTACACTGCCGATTACTAACCTGGAAAAAATATTTCCTTTTCCAAGTGCCAGAATTCCAGTACTAGTGGAATCCCATACAGTTAGGTGGAATTTTCTGGTAATCCTGTGGTATTCCATTGCATTCCAAATTTGAAAATTCTGCACAGTACTAAACACAAAGGACCCCCCCAACTCCCCACCCATCTGTGTTCCTCTAACATTTCCTGTTTTCCTGTGTACACAGTGTTAGGTGCCACAGCTGACTAAATTACAGAAGATGAACATGATAATCCCCCTTGGCCATTTACCTTCTAGTGTTTCTTATGTTTGTTTGCAGCCACTGGGTTGGGTGCTGCAGTTGCCTAGCTGGTAGGAGACGAACACAATGGACCCTTGTTCTTCATTCGTCTGGTATTTCCAATGCTCCCATGTACTCAGTATCATAAGTCTAGTTAAATATTCATGAACCTTTCAAAGCCCCTGACTGGCTACTGGGATTGGTCATCTCAGAAATGACCGATTCGGCTGTGTACTGACCCTGTGAAGCATGCGATTACTTCATCATAACTGCTCGCTCCACAGCTCTCTGTGGCAAAATGAAATGGTGAATGTAAGTTAAAGAAATTTTAAAAATGAAAGCTGTTATTTGATTAGACTTATAATTGCAATAACAACTTTGAAGCTGGCAATTTCCTATCATTAATGCCTGGCCAGAGTGAGGTGGCCCTCAGCTGAACCTGAGACTATCCATCGCCCCACCCAATCATTAATCCCTCAGAAATGACTGGCTTCTTGGTCATTATTGCTAGATGGATCCACCTTGGTTTGTTTTCATCTAGCGTTCACTGTGCATCTATGAGGTTCTGCAGGTTGTCCTTGGCTCAGCTCTAGGCAGTTGGATTTGTGAGTGGAGGGTGCTGCACTCCCCCTCTTTGGTCCAGGGTGGTTCCTTGTTTAACTCTCCCTTTGTGTTTTTTGATAGAGCTCTGCTGCTAGAAACAATGCTCCATGTGACCTAGCTTTGAAATAATTCAATACAGAGGGTGAAAGTTATAATGTCATTATAAACAATTCCGTGTAATCCACCCCAAGGGGCACACCTCTTGGAAATGAGCTGTCATTGCTCAGTGTGTCTTTCCTTCTCAAAAATTACAAATAAATAAATAAAACAGGTGCATGTAGCCCTTCCCCCCAGACACACCTGGAAACGAGCTTTCACAGCTCAGTGTGCCTTTCCTGGTTAAACATTATGTATAAATAAATAAATATGCATCAATCAATCAATCAAGTAATAAATAAGCAAGCAAGCAAATGCCCATTAATCCCTTCCCTTCCATGACACACCTGGAAATAAGCTGTCACTGCTCAGTGTGCCTTTTCTGACAAAAATTACAAATTACAAAACATGGCCTGTAGCCCTGTCAAATCCTTCTCCCCATGCTGGCCAACACCCCCATGTTCTAGATGCTGTGTATGTCATGGGTATGCTCAGGAATGTGAAAACATTTCATAGAGTATATTCTGCTTTCTTGCAGGTGAGGAAAATACTTCTGATGGTTTGATTCTGCATGGCCCATTCTCTCGGAAGCCGAAACGGATCCGGACGGCTTTCTCACCATCTCAGCTCCTCCGACTGGAGAGGGCCTTCGAAAAAAACCACTATGTGGTTGGAGCAGAGAGGAAGCAGCTGGCAAACAGTCTTTGTCTTACAGAAACCCAGGTACAGTACTGCTAAGTGTAATTTATTTGGAGTTATTTGCACCAACTGAAGTTTGTTGTACTTTTTTCCAAAATAGCGTTGCCTTTGTGTGGTCTATACCTACCAGCCCTGCCACCTCTCTATCACTCATGGAAAAGGAGTCAGACAGGGATACGGTATCCAGTTCAAGAGTATTAGCATATCACTGTGCAGGCAAAGCTCCATTTTTTCCATCATTTTCTCCATTCCACCCATCACCCACCACCCTTTTGGAGCTGTGATGTGCCTATGTGGCCTCACACATTACTCAGTGGAAGAGTGAATGCCCTGACTCACCACCAACCACCATGCTGGAGCTGTGCTGTGTTTACATGGACACACACATTGCTCTGTGGAGAAGTGAACAACCTGACTCACCACCCACAATGCTGCTGGAGCTGTGGTGCATCTACATGACCATGCACTTTGCTCTGTGGAAGAATGAGCACCCTGACTCACACCCCCCCCCAAAAACCCTGCTGGAGTTGTGCTGTGCCTACGTGGCCACACACATTGTTCTGTGAAAGAAAGGTGCACCCTGACTTACCACCCACCATCCACCACTCTGCTGCAGCCATGCCTATGTGGCCACGCTCATTGCTCTTGGAACAATAAGCACCCTGACTCACCACCCGTCACCCACCACTCTGCTGCAGCCATGCCTATATGGAACAATGAGCACCCTGACACACCACCCATCACCCACCACTCTGCTGCAGCCATGCCTATGTGGCCACGCTCATTGCTCTTGGAACAATAAGCACCCTGACTCACCACCCGTCACCCACCACTCTGCTGCAGCCATGCCTATATGGAACAATGAGCACCCTGACACACCACCCATCACCCACCACTCTGCTGCAACCATGCCTATGTGGAACAGTGAGCATCTTGACACACCACCCATCACCCACCACTCTGCTGCAGCCATGCCTATGTGGCCACGCTCATTGCTCTGTGGAACAATGAGCACCCTGACACACCACCCACCATCCACCACTCTGCTGCAGCCATGCCTATGTGGCCACGCTCATTGCTCTGTGGAACAGTGAGCACCCTGACACACCACCCATCACCCACCAAGCTGAACAAGAGCTACTGCCCGTGAGTGAAAACGATCCCCACCAACTCCGATATTCTGCAAAAAATGTGCTCTTTGTTGCAGGTTCACACCAATGTGATATTTACTGATGTTACTCAGCTGAGAGAGGAGCAGAGGCTAGCACACCAAGTGCCCCCACACTTGCTTAGATGGGCTTCATCAGGGGGCCCCCCTGCAATAAAGGGCACATTTTTTGCAGAATATCAGAGATGGTGGTGGTTGTTCTCACTTGAGTGCAGTACTTCTTGTTCAGCTGAATATGTTTACAGGACCATCTGGCCTGTATCTGCACCACAGACCCGCTCCGCCCTGAGTGTGAGCATCCCTTGTTTTGGTTCCACTCAACTCCCTGCTGGAGCTGTGCTCTGTCTACGTGGCAACACACATTACTCTGTAGAGGAGTTGGCTTCTTGGCCTACCATGGAGGTTCTGGTGACAGCAAACTGCTGCATCACCTTCCATGGACTGGGATGTGCTGCAGCCCTGACCATCAAATGGTAGCAAACCATGTCTGCCCTGAATCCTGCTTTCTTGGCATGGTCTGATACAATGTGTATAGCCACGTGGGCATAGCACAGCTCTAGCAGCATGGTGGATGGTGAGTCAGAGAGCTCACTCTTTCACAGAGCAATGTGTGTGGCCACGTTGACACAGCACAGCTCCAGCAGGGTGGCTGGTGGTGAGTCAGGGTGCTCACTCTTCCACAGAGAAATATGTGAGTGCCACATGGTCACAGCAAAGCTAGGAGCGATGGAGAAAATGAAGGGAAAAAATGGAGTTTCACCAGCATAGTGACACGACGGTACCCTTGAGTCGACCCTCAAACCCAGGTCACCTGCATGAGAGCATGACACACTTCCCATGTGTCACCAGATGGTGCCATTCTCTGGAACTTTTGAAGTTGCAATTCAGCAATAAGGCATGACAGGTGGTGTGTTAAGGTGGAATAACGGCCCAACTCGGGAGGGTAGAAGCATGAGGTGAAGCCTAGTGCTTCCACTATCTGAGAAAGGCCATTAGTCCACCAAAATACACTCCCTGGAGTGCCTTATTGTGATTATGAAATGGGTTCTTTTTAGTAAATTGGACATATTTTTTAAAGATATTTTCGTTGAGCTACTTTCAGCTGGGCTGTTGTGCTGGGAAAACAGCCCAGTTGGAAGGACCTCTTGGCCAATCAGGAGTCAGCATTCTTTCTACCCACTACATTATTAATCAATAAGGCATGACGGGGGTGTGTTATGGTGGGATAATGGCCCACCTTGGGTGGGTTGAAGCACAAGGTGTAGCTGAGTGCTTCCACCACCTGCGAAGGGCTGTTAGCCCACCATAACATACCCCCCTGGAGTGCCTTATTGTGACTATGAAATGGGTAATTTTTAGTAAATTGTATGCCTTTTTTAAACATATTACTTTTAGCTCGGCCGTTGTGCTGGGATAATTTATGCTGTCCCTTTCCATAAATGGAATATCCCCGAAAAAAGCAGTCCCAGTTCCCCAAGAGTCTTCACTGACTGCTGGCTAGTAGGGTTGCGGGCTGCCCATGTTTCTGTGTGTACAGTATCTGTATGGATGGGAGTCTGCTTGTGACTTGTTAGTGTTTCTGTTACTTTGTGTATCTGTTGGATGTGTGTTTGTGTGCAGTTCCTCACATGCTGACTGTGCAAGTACATTGACTCCAGCCAGTGCTTAAATAAATATATGCTGTTTTTCCAACTACTTAGAAGACCAATTCATGGTAACATTGAATTGCAGGCACAAATGTCCAGGAAGGGGGCGGAGTGCATGTCAGCCCTTTTATTTTTAGTTGAACTCTTTCAGCTGCAGATCACTGGTTCTCTGAATACTCTGCAATGCGGCTATATAGTAATCCAGCCAAGGGACTTTGAACATTTCAATAGAAATGGAGGTTGGAAAGATTAGAGACACCCAAGCTAACGTTAATCCCCTTGGTTCTCTCTTGTTAACTGCATGTAAATCTCTAATCACTCCTCAACTCCCTCCAAGCACCTTATTAAATTTGAAACAATTCGGGTGAGCTGCAGTCCTTAGAGATGTCTCTTATTTATTTTTATTTTTTTATTAAAGATTTTTACATGAAGTGCACACTAAGCTGCAAACAGCTTATTTCCAGATATGTCTTTGAGGATGGGGACAAGGGAGTAACACAGAGAATCAAGAAAAAAAATTAGGTGCCAAAGTGGAACAATCAGTGCAGTGAAAAGACAAACACAAATAAATGGTGAAGGCGTGTAACGTCAGAATAAATGTGCAAACTGAGTGAACAGTGGGAGTGTTCCAAATTATTTCACCCATGCAAGGGAGGCCATGCCAAAAAGGCAGATATAGTCAATAGGAGAATTCAAATTAATATACACAGTAGACGTAGCATAAAAAAGTATGTAAAAATCAACAGAATTAAATGGAAAAGGTACTGCATACAGTAAAAAAGGAAAGGGGGCAGGAGGCAAGAACCAAAATATAAATGTGTGTGTATGTGTGTGTGTTGGGGGGGGGGGGTAGCAAAAAGTGGATCAGTGGAAACTAACCAAGGGTGAAACAAAGAGCTGGATGGAGACTGGGCGCTTTTGGGAGCAAGACAATGTTATAACAGCAACGATAATAATAACCATCACAATAAAACAATAATACAATTGCTAATGGTGAAATTCTGTTGTAAATTAGATGATCATTATTGAGGCTGCCATTATGAGAAAGGGCTGGATGTGATTTTATTGCAGGGGTGCTGGGATATTTTACAGTTGGACATGATCTAAACTTGAACTGCACCACCCTCACGCACATAATAAATTATATCCGCCCCCCTCATAAGCTTTAACGGGGCATTCTCAACAACACAGTGTCTTTTCCTTGCCGAGAACAGTTTGCAACAAAAAGCTTCTAAGACATATTTCAGGCTGGGTTTCACTTCACAATAGCCAAAATATCTATACGGAAACTAAGTTCCATATTTTGAATTTCTTAAATAATGAAGTATATTTAAAGTGACAATGGTATCAGCTATCAGTGGCGGGTGAGCGGAATTATGCTTGTTGGGTTTGTGACTTTGTGTTGATGAAAAATACACTTTCAGGTACTACTTGAAAGTTTGTTCACACCATTATAGGCACAGAACTGGAAGGCCAAAAGCAGCCTAAAAGCGAAAGTCAGGAGGTTGTGGGATGCATACCTTTCGCCCTCTCCACATTAACATACATAGCACTAGAGCAAATGGCTAGAATGTGTAGCCCTTTCTTATTTTAAAGAATAATATGTCTACAGATAGTAGGCACCATATGTTTATTGTTAAGGAATGTTTCTAACAATTTAGTTCCATGTTTTAATAGTTTTTGTGTCCAGAAATAGCTCTAACATTATTAGGAACATCAAGTCAACCTTTGCGGAGCAAGGGTAAATTTATGAATAAAAAGCACAGCAGTTGAAAGGTATGGTGAGATATAAGTTACCAATGTGCCGCCTGAAAACACTGTGTATGTGTCTGGCACTGCATGCTGGCTATACATGCCTGTAGAGCTCACATGTGCTGGCTCAATATGTGAATCATGTTTGCTCACAGCCACGTGCATTTTGTCATCTGCATCGGATGGGGGTGGGGGTGGGGGTTAATCACATCACTTCTCAGTATAGAAGAAAAGGAATCAGCATTTATATAGCACTTATCGTACACATTGTATCCCAAAGCACTTTACAAACAATGCTAGACTGGTAGTGAAGTGACTGAACTTGTAGTGGCAGCAGTTTTGCACATCAACACCCACACACAGCCTTGGACAACTGCATGAACCAGTTTTATGGGAAGAAGAATATTGGCCAAGACACTGGGGAAAGTCCCCTACTCTTGCATAAAAGTGCCTCGGGTTCTTTTACTTCTACCTGGACACCCAATATGACAGCAGGGATCTCGGTTTAGTGTGTCATCCAAAGGATGGCATACCCCGACGGTACAGCACCACCCTAGAACTGCACTCAGCTGCCAGCATTTTATGTATAAACCTAATCCCAGTGTGGGATTAGAACCCATGTCCTTCAGGTCCAGAGGTGGATGTGCTACCAACTGAGCCACGCTGACACCTATATATAAAATAATAGCATAAGAGGTGTATTCTGTGTCCTGTTTTCCATTGTAAACGTAACTGTAACTCAGGACACTGATATTTTTAAGGTTTCCCTGATCATGTCATGACCTTTTTAATGCTTCCTCTGAAAAGAAAAAAAAAATTTAAAATCCTACTTGTTCTTATGAGATTTCCTTTTTTCTGCCAATTCCTGTAATCTCCTATCAGTTTGTGGGTATGGGAGGGGGGGGACTGAAAGCCTTTAAGGCCAAGTTTATGAATTATGGAATAAAGACTTTTTTTATCCACAGTTGGATCCTTTCAAGTTTGAGCATGTTTGACAAGTTTTAAATGATGATAAACTTCTCAAGTGCTTTTTTGCCCCTGAGCAGCTCCGATGTGTGTTGTTTAGGGCAAATCCCACATCACCTCGAAAGCATTTTAGTCAATTTGGTTGTTGGAAAAACAAAATATTTAACCTGGGTGGCCCAAAGGGATTGTTACACCAACCTGAAAGAAGCTTTGATACTCAGAAAGAAACAAAAAAGCTGCACTGATAAATGGCACAATGAACTCCAGTACAGTACTGGTAAACAGAAAAAAATTACTTTTTTGTGAACTGTAACAGGAAGTTACAAATGTAAATTGTAGATAGACATTTTTTTGTATTTGTAAACTATTAAAAAATTGATGGTATTTGCAAATTATAAAAGAAAAGCTTACATTGTAACAAGGTAATTTTTTTTTATATAGCTTTTTACCTCTCAGGTTCACTGGCTGCTGCATCCCCAACTCCCCCAGACCAGCTGCTACCTCCCCTGGGCTTTCCTCTGTGCAGGTTCCCCCACAGCTTGCCCTCTATGATGCGCCAGAGGAATGAGGGCCATCCCCCTTCAGTGAACAAATCCAGAATGTGCCAAGGTGTCCTGGGATGGTACATGTCTAGGGAGGCATGCAGTGTGCCAGCCAACCCTGGGGTTCCTTTTTACATTTTCTGTCCCTTGCGCAAGATGAGGAAACAGGAGATGTGCATTTGCATGCAGGCGCACATTAACCCCAGAACCTATGTCTCTCTCTCCCATCCTATGACACACGCATCTGCTGCTTGGGCATTTGGTGCTGCCACCAGACCTCCACCTGGTGGAAGCCAAGAGTCGAGTCAGCAAACTGCCCTGCTCCTGAGGAAGAGATGGTGGCTGCTATATCCACTCCCAGACCATCCCTCTGCTGACCCCTGACAACCCGAGTTTCTTCCCAAACTCAGGTCATCTGAGGGGTGTGAGGTAAGGTGCATTACTGGGCCAGCTGTAACATGGTAATTTAACTAAATTAAGGTCAGAAGGGACTCTAGGTTCATCATGTTCATTCCCCCTGCTTCATAAGCAGGGATGAAAAAGAGGGCTGGATCTAATGCATGTAGGACAGGCAATGCATAGAGAATAATGTATGGTAATAAACAAAAAAGCAGTTTCCATTGAGGTGTTCTGATGACATCACAGGGACCTTGAGAGCTAAGGTTGAGACATGTGCAGAATAATGTATTGGCAACCATGCACAACAAGGGTGTGTTTCCATAGAGGGGTGCTGATGATTTCACAGGGACCTTGTGAATGTAGCTTGAGTACTGTACAGAATAATATATGAGCAACTATGAACAATGAGACTGTTTCCATTGAGGGATTCTGATGACATCACAGTGACCTTTGAGAGTAAAACTTGAGTAATGTACAGAACAAGACAAGAATGTCTTTATTCTTAGACAGAACAACCAGTATTATAGAACTGTGTGGAATGAGAACATTTCCAAATTCACAGAATTTCAACAAAATTTCATGACATTCCATGGAAGTTAACAGAATTTCGTCAACATTTTGAAGAATTTTTGAAATGTATTAATTTGGCCATACCATGGCCATCTATTGAGCTAGAGCTAGCTCTGAACTTTGGCATGCTTAATGTCTTTGAGGAGTTCTAAAGACGTGCCTAATATCATGAAATTAGGATGGACTGTCTCAATGTTATAGGTGATCAAAGTCTGTAATTTTATTTTTTATGGGGAAATTCATGAACATTTTTATCTGCATATACCTCAGCTGTCAAGTGGGCAGAGATTTTAAATTTGACATGATAAATTGATGATAGGTGTTCTAACAATGTGCCAGATTTCATGGCATTAGTATGGATTGTCTCATGGGCCTGGTGGTGCTGAGTGTTGAGGCACTAGATGCCTCACCTCGCGCCACGCTATTGACCCGGGTCATAGGGGGTTGGCAGGAGAGGAGTAGGACTGAGTGTCTGTAGGACTGCTCTCCTCTCCTGGGGAGGGTGAGTGGTTGCATGCTGCAGTTCTTGCAGCTCCTAGTGGAGACCAAGAGCATCGCACCTTATGGCAGCACGAACTTGGGGTAGGCGGGTGTCAACGGATATCCTCTGCATGGGTGTGGGAGCACATCCATTGCACACTGGACATCACTGCACATTTGCACCCTGGGAGTACCAGAACAAGGAAAAGCCCTGGCACCAGATAGGCAACAGTGGGTCCAGTGGATGGCTCCTACACTCACAGTCAGGTCAGTCCCAGCTAGTTTCTGGCTCTCCCCAAAACTCTGACCACCCCTGCTAGATTGTAGATAGAGTGGCAGAGGAATAGGCAGTCCCACCTCGGGGGCTCAGATACAGAGGTTGCGGGGTGTTGGTAGCTGTGGAGGAGAGATTATGAGACTTGGCCTGGAGAGGACCTCAGGCAGAGTGGGAACTGGCTGGTTCATGTGACCACACCCAACAGAGACCTAAGGGTCCAGTGTGTGGGAGCATAAAGAGAATTAGAAAATAAAAAGGATGGATTGTCTCACAAGTATAGCTGCTCAAAATATGTCATTTTATTTTTTGTGGGAAATTTCATTAAAGTATGTATCTGTATATACTACATCCATCTATTGGGTCAGAGATTTGAAATTGGGCATGGCTACTTGATGATAGATTTTCTAAAAAATTGTTCAATTGTATGACATTAGGATGCACACTCTCAAAATTTTATGTGCTTAAAAATCTGTTATTTTATTTTCCACAGGAAATTTCATGAAACATTTTATCTGCATATAGCTCAGGCACCTTTGGAGCTAGACATGTGTATATTAGCACAAATAACCTTTTTGTAATGGTTATAAAATCTAATTATGGAGAGAACCAGACTAGAGATTTTTAAGCTACAGGGGTTCAAATGTTTACTATGTAAATATTTGCAAACTTTTATGAAAACTCTCAAAAATGTAGATGTTTGTAATTTCTTTGCTCTTGCAGGCATAGACTTAAACATTTAGAAACAGAAACGTAGAAGTTGATGGCAGAAGGAGATCACTAGGTCCACCTAGTCTGCCCATTTGTTTTAGACCTATTTTGACACTCTAGTTACCCTTTGTAGTCAGGGCTCCCTTGTGCCTATCCCATGCATTCTTGAATCCCCTCACATTGTTGACCCCCACAACCTCTTGGGGCAGGCTGTTCCAGGCATCCACCACTCTTTCTGTGAAGAAAAACTTCCTGGTGTTGGTAGAGAACCTTCCTCCTTGCAGCCTGAGGTCATCTCCCCTGGTCCTGGAGCCCTTCTTGAAGTGAAAAAGTTCTGATGTGCCTGTACCTTGTTAATGCCTTTTATGTACTTGAATGTTTCAATCATATTCCCGCTCTCGCTTCCCTGCTCCATGGAGTACATATTTAGTTACTTAAGTCTCTCCTCATACATTTGACATGCATATCTGAAGTAAGTGTATCCTGGTATCTAACACAACTGGATAAATTGGTTTAGCAGTTTTAAATTTACAGTGGAAAAAAAAAATATTGGTAACATTTTCTCAAATATTTATGGTAGCATATAGAAGAAGCATCCAGCATTCATCTTGTAGAATTCAACACTCACAATGCGTGTATCACTACTTCATTTGCTAAGCTGGGCTGAGATTTTTGCAGTCCTGCTGTTCCTCTCTGGGTGAGTATATTTTGCCCCCTTAGCATAGCCAGATTGACTTAGTAGAACTACTGATCCCATTGACATCCTCTTGTTTTGTCATCTCTACACCTTTTTGAGTACCTCTAAGACCCAATCTTGCACATATCTCAGGCTTCCTGGATTATCAATTTACTGAGTGTGATCCTTATATATCCTGCATTCAGGTTGGAATTGTTGGCACTCCATGCTTCCTTGCTCCAACTTGGGGGGGGAGGTCTACCATAGGTGTGCTACCCAGCTCAGCTATCCCTTTCTTGGGGAAACTATGCATATAGCTCCTACAAATGGTGACTTCCTGTACTACCTGCCTTTCATACCCCTATCCTTGAATTTGAATCCCTCAGATAAGGCTGAGTGAGATTAGCAAATTCCAGTTTTATGGAATTGTCATGAAATTCCACAATTTTCACAAACACTCATGGAATTTGACTTTAAGGACAGATGTTATTTTAACATTTTTGGCAGAAATCAATTAATAAAAATGACACACAGTCCCATTTTAAGATCTAAGAACCTGCCAAATTTTATGGCACTGCATTCTCTAGTTTTACGTTTCAGTTGTTTACAGTTTTGCAGTTTACATTCTTGCAAAATGTAATTTTACAATTTTGTGAAAGTTTGACTACTTTTAATTCAGTTCCATTTAAAGCTGTAAATATGAATTATGTCAGAAATGACTATGTGGTATAGTAGTTTAAGGGCCAGATATTCAAAACTTTGAGCCGGGCAAAAAATGTTTGCGCAGGTTTAGCGCGGGATTAGTGCGGGTCTGCTATATTCAAAAGGCCAAATAACGTGGGCAATCTGCATTAGCGCCAGGCAAAATTATAACGTATGCAAGGGGCAAACTGACATGAATACAGGTGCAATGCTATATTCAGCGACTAGCGCCACGCTAAGTGGTTTTGCATGACTTAGCACGACACTTAGCATGGTGCACATTACCGCCCAGGAAAAGCTTGTCTTAATCCTGGGTAATCAGCTTTGCCCGACACTGTGGCTTTGTGCGGTGTTTGCTCGGGTTTAGCATGGGTTTTGCGCGACCCTAACAAAGAAATATGACACATAGATAAAGCCAAACATAGAGGAAGCATGCTGCTAACCGATGGCATCACAATGATGCCATCATCTGCCACCAGTCCCAGCCATGCCAGGCAGAAAGTGGTGATCCTGCCGCCAGTGGACAGCATGGCAGTGTGGCCATACAGCACACACCTGCAGACCACACATCTGTGGACATGAACAGATGCCAGCACACACATGCTGCACTGTGGGCATGGAGGATGTTGAGGGGAGCGTGTATGGGTGGCGAGGCTGTGCCACAGACCAGGTGTGGCCACAAGGCTGGGACACATCATGCAGTGCACATGGGCCAGTATTGGGAATACCCCAACACTAGTGTGCCTTTCGGATAATATATGCCCCCCCCCGGCCACATACAGCACAGCTGTACAACTGCCACAGCACACAAAGCCAGAAATGTACATGTCACTGTGAGCATCCCATGCCACAGGTACAGCATCTGTGGGTCACACAACAGTGTAACAGTAATGTCCACTGTCAGTAAACACCTGCAGGTTGGGCCTGTCACTGTGTACAGTGCAGTCATCATCACTGCCCTACACACCATAGGCAGTGCTGTGTCCCTCACACTACTGGCCCCCTTGCTACTGTAGTGTCTGCTGTGCACTGTAGCATGACCTACAGTGTGACAGTTGCATGCAGCAGCACCACCACCTGTGCCTTTGCTGTCTTGTCCCCTGGGGTACAATATGCTATGCTATGCTGTATTGTTTACATGTAGCCTGCAGCTATCATCGTGCACTGCCAGACTGACCTACAGGTGGAGCTGCGGTTGGACCTGGTCAGCCCCTGTACTTCCAGACTGACCTACAGGTGGCTCTGTGGGACCCTGCAGTAACACGGGGCAAACTGCATGTAAATCAGGGTATAATGAGATACTAATCCGGTTGTTTGCCCAGAGACCACCTAAGTAGGCTCATTTGCATGGCACTTTTGAATATGGCACATTTTAGCTCCGGGCAAACGTGTTTGCACCGGGCTAATTGCTTAGCTCCGCGCTAATGCCACGCTAATGTGTTAGCACGGCGCTAACAGTATGGGGAATAATATACAGTTTTGATCACTGTTCTTTCACATCTGCTGCTTCCTGCAGCTGTACTGAGTCCATGCATTTGCTGGCACACACATTGGCCATGTAGTTCGTCTGTACCTGCCCTCACGTTGCTGTGCACTGTTTTGTTGTTGTGGGTTGCACTTCCTGGTTGCTTTATTCAGTGCTGTCTTATTCCCGGGCTATTTTTGCCCTGCACTCCCAGACCAGTTTGCCCGGCTTCCTTGGACTGCAATATTCAGCAGGATTAGCACTGGGCTATTTCCATTTCAATATAGCTTGCTCTGTGCTCCGGGCTAAGTTTGCCCGCTGGGCAGTGCTAATTTAGCCCCTGGGCAAAGTTTTGAATATCTGGCCCTAAATGTTTAAAATCTGGTTAAAGTTGGATATGTTATTTTAAAGTTAGAGGGAAATAACAGACATTTAAATTTTGGCAACATGTTTGGTAGGTTATAACTCAGTCCCATTTGAAGCTAAAAATCTCACTATATGCACATATATAAATGTAGTGATAACCTGTACACCAGTAAAAGTTTATAACATTTCAATGAATACTATCAAAAGTATACTAAAATAAACTATACATTTTGGCAAAATGTTTGAATACCTATAACTCCACCCCCTTTGAAGCCTGCGGCTTAAACTTGGTGCACATATCCATGATGTGTGTTTCTCTAACTACTGAGACTGTGGAGCAATTTGGATAAGACATTTTAAAATTAGATCGACATAACAGAAAATAAAATTTGGATCAAATGTTTGGCAACCCATAAACCCACCCCCTTTCAACCTACGACTCTGATGTTTGAAACATTAATGCACACCATAACTAACTGTCTACGTACTAAGTTTGGTGGCATTTGGATGTGTACTTTTAAAATTAGAGTAAAATAACTTAAATTTAAAACTTGACAAAATTCCACAGAATTTGTGCAAAAATTCCATGAAATTCTATGGAATCGGAATGGTAATTCCATAGGCATTCCACTAGCAGAATTTTGTACTCCACACAGCTCTACAGTATTATTTTCAGATTATTGCAAAAAATATATATTTTATAGGAAGCAATACCACACGACAGGGTGTGGGTTATGCTCTGATGAATGCATGCCTAGGAGTATAGTATTACTGAAACATAGAAATTGTTGGCAAATGAGGACTACCAGATCCATCTTGTCTGCCCGACAACCCTACACTAGCACCATAGGCATGCACTTATCAGAGCATAACACACACCTCAGAGTGTGTTATTGCATTTATAATATGGGTATATGTAGATAAGTATTGCAAGTTTTCAAAAAAATTAACAAAAATGTAAAGCTTTTTCTTTTTTGAAGCAAAATAGTCCCTCCACCTAACTGTCAGTAGGGGATCTTCAGAATGAGCTGATTTCCCAAGTTTTCTCTGCCCCACCACTTGACTATTAATTCTCTTTTAATCAGAGCTGAGTTTCTAACTTTTGACTCCCACCTATCACTTCCATTAATTCACAGGTGACTTCCCTGAGTGTTTACTTTTTGTCTCCAACTCACCACTCCCATTCATTCACAGGTTACTTCCCTGAGTTTCCGGGTTTTGTCTCCCACCCACTACTGTCATTCATTCACAGCTGACTTCCGTGACTGATAAAAAGAGTGACTGCAGTGAGTTGCTAGGCCACTGGCAAGATCAAGATTTTCTTGTGGTCTTGCCAGCAGCATGCCTCCATCTGTAGTTGTGAGTTTCAAAAAAATACAGGCATTCTCATGCAGGAGCGGGTCAGTGGGGAGATCAAGAAAGCACGGTCGGCTGATGGGTTGTACAGAGAATGAGCAGCTTGGGAGAGACAACAATGAGGATTATAAAAAAAATCTGTTGAAGCTGAGGTGAGTGTTCTGTGGACTGGGAAAGAGGGAGGAAGAGAGAGAGAGAGAGAGAGAGAGAGAAGAGAGAGAGAAGAGAGAAGAGAGAGACTGTTTGAACCACTTACATATTCATGCCACTCGGGGACTTGAATATGTAGGGTCAGGAGGAATAAATGAAGTCTCACTAGGGGTGGCACAAGGATATCCTCAGTTAGTGAGACCGTGGTGGTGGCACTTGTTTTTACTGCGATATAAACAAAATAAAAGGTATAGCTGGTGAGGGCTGTCACCCAATCAGATTAAGAGTCTGTCTCTACCCTTTTTCTAAAATGCTCTAAAATATAGTTTGAAAGAAGTAACATTTGAACTGTTAACCATAGAAACTTTTTTTTTACTTGAAAGCTATGTTGTTAAAAATAAGAGGACTTCAAATATTTAGTGAACCATTTTGTGCTTTTTATGTCACTGCATGGTCCGCTGTATCATTATCTTATTATCATATCAGCTTAGCTGATTCTAAGCTTTCATTTATTCCACTATAAAAGTATTATCTTTTGAACGGTCTAACTTTGGCACTCCTGGGGCTCGAGTCTCAATGCCCTGAAATTTATGCAAGGTGCCTGTGCCAAACAGAAATGGTGCAAATGGCATCTTGCGTCAAAAGCTGCCCCCTGTGCTATTCACAAAAGCAGCCTGCGTCAACTGCAGGCTGCCTGACCCAAATGAGGCTTGCACTGCCCCTGCACCCAGAAATGGACTGCGATATGGCACTGGGGGGCAGGAGGCAGATGCAAGCTGCCACATCCCCATAAATGGGATTCTCATAACTCTCCCAGAAGGAGAAATTCTAAGTACCCTCAGACCAGACAGGGCTGATCTAAGTGTACTTATAAAAATCCCATCTGGCAGAGTTGACTGGTGTGCCTTACATCAGCATACACAAGTCCCCGGCATTAGTGTTCTAGTGGCCCCCTTCCCCAATCCCTGATTTCCCATTCATGCATTTAATGCAACAACCCCTTCCCAATCCCCAATATCCCATTAATTCAGTTACTTCAACAACCTCCTCCCCGATCCCGGATGTCCTGTTAATTCATTTCAGTCAACAATCCCGGCCCCGATCCTGATGTCCAGTTACTTCTCTTAAGTCTAAAACACCCTCCCCCTCCCCATTCCCCAATTCACCCGCTGTATGGATATGTTCCATTTTCCCTGATGTTCTGGTGCCCCCCCACCCCAGCAGGTAGTGCCAACCACCCCACACCCCCATCCCAAACAGAACTGGTAACTGGCACAGCACACCTCTCACCTCTGCTGCTGGCCACCAAATGAACTGTCAGTCAGCCCCTACTGTAACAGTAGGAGATCACTGACAGTTCATTCGGCAACCAGCAGCAGAGGTGAGAGGAATGCTGTGCTGGTCACCGGTTCTGTTTTGGATGGGGGGGAGCAGGGTGGTGGGTACTACCTGTTGGGGTGGGGGCCACTAGAACACCAGGGAAAATGGAACCTATCCATACAGCAGGCAAATTGGGGATCGTGGAGGGAGTTGTTGACTTAAAAGAATTAACCAGACACCGGGGATCGGGGAGGGGGATAATGAATTAAATTAAATAACGGGACATCGGGGATCAGAGAGGGGGTTGGTGAATTAAATTACTTCACGGGACATCGGGAATCAGGGAGGGGGTTGGTGAAAAACACAGTATTTTGGTGACATCAGGTTGGGTGATGTCTGCTTGCCAACAGAGACTGGCTAGAGCGGCACACACAGCCACTGCCCAGCTTGCAACACACCCTCAGGATGTGCCTTCTGTTTGGTGCACAGCCAGAGTTGCCACAAGGCATGGGACTTTGCCACCGGCACCTGTCCAATAGAGAATTGGGTGCAGGGTCCCTGGCACACCATGGCTTTGACACAAGTTGCCTTTGGTCACAGCTTGTGTCAGTCTAGGGGCTCTTTAAAAATTGAGCTCTTGGTGTTAGAAACATAATTTTTTTTAATGAAAGCATGGAGGGTGGGCATGGGGGGAGGATGTGACAGATGGGAAAATCCCAGTGGGCAGGGTACTGGAGGGTTTCAGGGCACTGAGGGTGGACAAAGCACCTGGGCCAGATGGTATACACCTCAGGGTGCTAAAGGAGCTGTCAGAAGTCTTGGCAGAACCATTGGCAGACCTGTTCAATGGCTCCCTGGATTCAGGGAGTGTACCTCAGGACTGGAGGATGGCGCACATGGTACCCCTCCACAAGAGCGGCCCTAAGAATGAGCCAGGAAACTACAGACCAGTAAGCCTCACATCCATGGCAGAAAAGCTGATGGAGACAATCCTGAAGGAGAGGCTGTTTCCCTCCTAGATGCTAATGGGCTGCAGGATTGCAGACAGCATGGGTTTGTCTCAGGAAGATCCTGTCAGACCAGCCTGGTGGAGTACTATGACTGGGTAACCAGGCAATTAGACAATGGCCATGGAGTGGATGTCCTGTACCTGGACTTCAGTAGGCTAAACTGGAAGGCACAGGGGTGGGCCGAAGATGGTGGAATGGGTAGTGAACTGGCTGCAAGGGAGACAGCAGAGGGTGGTGATGGGAGGAGGCCTCTCATCTCCCAGGGTGGTGATAAGTGGGGTGCCACAGGGCTCTGTACTGGCACCGGTGTTGTTTGGGATCTTTATAGCAGACATCTCAATAGGCATCGAGAGCAGAATCAGTGTGTTTGCAGATGACACCAAAATGGGAGCAGTAGTGGATGGCTTAGGAGGGTGGCAGGGGTTACAAGATGATCTAACAGAATTGGAGGCTTGGTCAGACACTTGAAAGCTGGGGTTCAATGCCAAGAAATGTAAGGTGCTACATTTCAGTGCAAAAAAAAAAACAAGGAGGAGTTACCAGTTAGGGGGATTCAACTAGCCAAGATGGAGGAGGAGAAGGATCTGGAGGTGATCATAACGGGAGCAGTGAACAATTCAGCACAGTGCAGAAAGGCAGCTGCAAAGGCCAACAGGATGCTGGGTTGTATTGCCAGAGGCATATCCTCCAGGAGGGGGGAGGTTATCCTGTTGCTATATAGATCACTGGTTGGACTACATCTAGAGTACTGCATGCAGTTCTGGCAACTGTACCTGGAGAAGAACATTAGGTTACTGGAGGCGGTGCAGCACAGGTCAAGAAAAATGATCCAGGGTCTGGGGGACTTACCCTATGAGAGCAGGCTGAGGGAGTTAAATATGTACTCCCTGGAGGAAAGGAGGGATGGGGGCATAATTGAAACCTACAAGTGCATGAAGGGAATAAATAAGACTGGCATGGAAGGGCTTTTCAAATTAAAGAGTGGGAGGGACACTCATGGGCACAATCTGAGACTGGAAGGAGGAAGGTTCAGGAGGGAAATGAGGAGACACTTTTTTATGGAGAGGATGGTGTCTGGTTGGAATGCATTGCCAAAGAAGTGGTATCCTGTAGAACAGTGGGTTGCTTCAAAAGGGAATAGGACAGGGAAAGGGAGTGGGTCACTGGAGGGAGGGAGGGAAGGGAGGGCAGCTGCTGTATAAGGGCTGTTAGTTGCACAATTGAGCAGACTTGATAGACCATAAAGTCTTTATCTGTTGGCAATTTTGTATGTTCATATGTCCAGCTGTTAAGAACTAGCTCTGTCGATACTGTTTATGTGTCAGTACTATTCCATATGTATCAATACTATTTTACCCTGCTTTTACAGTATATTATCAATACATTATTTTAGTTGTGATGCAGCCAAAAAATGACAAATACATTGTGTCAACTGCATCATTGCAATTTTTTTGTACCATTACATAAAAAAATTACATGACGATTTAAAAAATTATTTTTTTAATTTTCTCATATTTATGCTCCCTGGACCGACCCCCATCACATCGGCCCTACCCTGTGCCCAGTCTAGTTATCCACTGTCCCCAGGAATTACCCTTCCTGGTTACTCCCTGGCTTGCACCCCAGGGCAGGGCCTTTGGGAGGGGCCCCTACCTCTTGTCGGACGACCGAACTCGGCTCCCAAGGGTGCCACAGATCAGCAGTGCTGGGCCTGTGGCACGAGGTGGGCAGCATCCTGCTCTGCTTGATTTTTTTCCTCTGTTCTCTCCCCTGGGAGTTGGGGCATGCAGTGACATCAAGGGTGTGCACGCTGATGTCTGCCCTGCCTCCAGTAGATGCTAGCACTGGCTGTTGGACCCCTGGTTTCCACTGGGGGGGGATGAGCACCAGGACCTTCCCCACTCTCCCCCTGGAGGAGGAGGAGGAGAGCAGCCCATGGGACACATAATCCTCTTCCCCTGACCAGCCTTCCAATGCCCAAGTCACTTCCGAACCTGGGTCATTGGAGTCGTGAATGATAGCACTACCACTGCACCGGTGAGCCTGCCTTACAAAAATAAATTTTAATAAAATATATTTTTCAACTTTTTCTGTATTTTGGTATTATTACATATTATTTAATTAGTAACTATGTAGTCTGCAACTTAATTTTCATTCATCTTATGACCTTAATCACATCGTGAACATTTCAGTCTCCCCTCTAGCAGTGCCAATTCTCCCTCGCTTTTGTAGGCATCCAAGGTGTGCATGGTTGCCCATGTGTTATTTGCTATAGTATACAGTATGTATTGAAACATAAACTACAAAAGTTCTCAGTTTATTTAACAAAAAAAAAAACAGAAACCAACTCTCACCGAGCTGCTAAAAACCTACTAGTGAGGGGTGGGTTTGTGCTTTTTTAAAGGTGGAAACAGAGTCAGGCCCACCACTTGCGATGTGGATGTCCTGGGTCTGGGAATGGACCTGAGAGTTGGAGGGCTGGCCTGGTGGAGAAGGATAGAGCACCCAAAGGATGGCTCTCCTTCTCTGGGGGTGGAGGGGGGGTGAGTGTCCAGCCTGTTTGGTGACCTCTGGCTTAGGCCCGGGGACTCTGCGGGAAAGACCGGTGACTGCTTGCGTGGGAAGTGGGACAGACACTGACATCATTGCATGCCCTGCCTCCCAGGGGATCACAGCCAAAAATTCCAGTCCCCCGACCATGACGTCCCACTCTGCTTCCGCTCTTGCTGCCACCAGTGTCTGCCTGGGTGGTCCCACTCCCATGATCCTGCCTTGAGGGGCAAGCCAGAGCTTGATTTCATTGACCATTGGGGGTGCCCACCTGGCAGCCCCACCCAGGGGGGTAAGCCTGGGCATGGTGAGTCAGCATGAAGGGCGGGGGCTGAGCTCCACTAGAAGCATTGGTGGGCCAGACTCAAAAGAAAATGTGGTAATAAAGAGGATTTTGTGTGGGTAAGTATCTGGTGTGTGTGTGTGTGGGGGGGGGGACATGAAAGTCAGATGGCAGGTTGCAGAAGTTTCCAGTGTAATTAAAAAGCTGTCGTACTGGGCCAGCCCTGTTGTGCTGACGACCCAGGTTTGGGAATGACAACTGAGGGTAGGTAGGATGAGTGTCCCATGGACTGCCCTCCTCCTCCTCCAGGAGGAAAGGGGGTGGCACTCGGCATGCAAGTGATGCCCAGCAGAGGCTAGGTATACACCAAGCTGAGACTACAAAGCCAGGGGAGGAGACAATGGCGGATGTCTGTGGGGCATGCATGGGAGCATGCATGCCTGTACACTGATATCATTGCATGTCCTCATTTCCAGAGGCAGCAATACAAGAAGGGCCACAGGTGCAGTGCTGGATGAAGCTCCATGCCTCCTCTCCTAAATGAAGCCTTCATTATAAGTCTTAGCTGGGCATCACAGATAGATACCGATCTCTCCCTCAGGATCCCCACTGCAGGGAGTAAGCCACAGGCCTCCCAGTATGGGCAGCTGGAGGGGATGTCAGGGTTGGGGGAACACGGGACAGAGACTGGGTACATCCCCGTCTGTGCCTGGGTGAGAAACAGAACTGATAAAAAGAGCTGTTGTACCACAGAGGGGTGCAACATTATTCTACGACTTTTGAAGTGAGTTACAACAGAATTTTAGTTAGGATGGAAATTCTGAATCTTTAATCTCCTATATATATATATATATATATATATATATATATATACACTTTTTCTGCGGACTTGTATACATTTTATTTATTTATTTGCTAACTGGCTTAGCACACTGAGCCAAAGACCCTTATTTAGGTGCTGCCCAGAGCTGACAAACAAGGCAGCTAAAGATGACAAACATGATAAAGTACAAGAAAGGTTTACATTTGCAATATGCAGGTATAAAACATACAGTAATAAAATACACTCTATGAGGGCTGCATGAGTGGAGCCATTCTGATGTATTGCTATCATGTAGAAGAAAGAAGGGATGGTGGAATTACATGACCAGATATCTTTCCCTCTGTTCTTCCATAGTGCTGTGGTCAGTGCTTTTCTGTTGTTTCTCCACTATCCCTTCCCTCCACAGCCACACCAACCCCCCCCCCCGGTGAGTGCACTATTTTATTGCTGCCATCACTTCTGTTTTATTTCCTTAGCTGCGGTAAAAAAAAGAGCCTACCATGGCTAAGATGGCCACTGTGAGCTCAGTGTGCAGTTGCGGTAAAGTTGTACATGCGCACTGAGCTCACAGTGACCATCTTAGGCATGGTGGGCTCTTTTTTTTTCTTCCAGCCCCATGTGTGCTGTTAAAATGGCATAGCAGCCATGTTGTTACTGACCAGAGTTTGTTTTATTTTGTCATGTATGCCTGCTGACTCGGTGACTCTGTATATATTGACTTGTACCTTTACTACTGGTATTGTTTTTATTGTATTTCACATTTTTTTCCTGTTCTCTTCTTCTCCCCAGTGAGCCCATTTGGACTCTGTTTGCTTACCTGGTAAAATATGTTACAAATAAAATTACAAAAAAACAGCAAGGGGTCACCAATTATTGTATACTGTACTATAATCTGTTTATAATCACTGTTCAGCATTTTTAATAGCTGAATAACGGATTTGTAATTTTTGATTATAAATGGCCATGTGTAACTGTGAGCTGTCAGTTAAACCCACTCTGCTGAAGCTGCATGCCCCAGTAGGGTAACAGTCTCTCAGTTCAAAAAATGAATGTCCCTCACAGAAAATAAGCTGAGTTTTTAAAGTTTGAAAACTAACAAATTGGAGTTTACATATCTGAATTATAAGTTCCGCAGTGAGTTTATATAACTGAACTGCCTCTGTGTCTCTCTGTATTAATTAATTAATTCATTCATTCATTCAGTTATTGTTGGAAAGTACCTTTGAGCATAAGTATCCTTTTTCAAAGCTTCCACATCAGAATGAATTTCATATACTGTAGTACAGTACATAATCACAGAATAGGACATTTTGTAATGTTTACATAAAGTGCAGCACAAAAGTGCATAAAGCCAGTTACAAAACACAGATCAGATTATCCACAGTTTTATTAATTTATTTATTTATGACTTTTATTAACGGGTAGGTGCACTGATCCGAGGGACCATTTTCAGGGATGACCCAGGCCATAGAAATGGCACAGAACATACAATACAATCATGATAAGCAGTTGTACACACAAGATAAGACTCAAGATTACAGCTGAGAATTGGAAGCATACAAGGGTATAGAATACAGATACACAATTATCAACAATCGTGATTAATAGTTCCCCCAACCCCCTGTGTACAGACAGGGTTACCATTATGTACTGGCTAACGTAAGTGCAAGAGGTAAGAGGTAATGGGAATATATTCCAAAAGGAAGGGTACAAAAGTCGGGGAAGGGGGTACCCAGACAAGCATTTGAAACTAGCTTCTGCCAGAAGCCAGGATTTGAAGTGGGATTTGAAGGTGAGATGCATGTCGGATGAACAGAGAGGTGCGGGAATACCACTCCACAGTTACATGAAGCTTGTTCAGTAATGCATGTAGAGAACTTTTAAATTGCACCAGTCTGACAAATTAAGTAATTAGTCTGGGAGATCATTCAGCCACTCAGCTTCCCTGACTCAGAAGAATCACTGGCCCTGTTTTGTTCTACAGGAGGGTTTTTAAGGCTATTCCTAGACATGCTACTGGCATGGTAATGGTTTTTTAACAACACAAAGGGCCCCATATTTAAAAGTAGCAGGCTGCATCACTCATGTGCCTTTTCCGCACATCTCAACTGCGCTGGCACAAAAAAATGGTATATTCAGGAGGTGCACCATAAAATGTGATTACGCATGTGCAACTGAATATCCCAAACAAGTGCATCTGCACAGTGGGAGATGCGTGGTGCGATAGCTGCACAGAACCCAGTACAGAGCATATGGAAGTGCACGATGCAAAGCCACAGATTTGCAATATTCAGCCAGGATATGCAAATGTATCCATTGCACAGTCGGTGCCCAAACAGTGCTTTTGCGTCTCATTACTGGAATGTATTCCGGCCATTTGCATACCATTGGTAGGTGCAGACCCAGCATTTCAGGGGTAGTACCACCACTCCACAGAGGTGATCTGGGGTACTGCAGCCTAACAGGCAGGTGAGAATACACGATTGTGTGTGTTGGTGGACTGTAGTGGCCTGAATACAGTGCTACATACCCCCCCAACCTTTCAGAACCCAGATGTGTGCCAAAGTGTGTGACAGCTGGTCAGACTGTGTGGCACAGCATCACACATGATATTGCAAGCTCTGAAGAGTATGGAAATAAGTGCACTAATATTGCTAATGTGTGCTGACAACCAAGCATCTCACAGTATCATACAATGCTGCATAACAGTCTCAGTGGTCAGTGTGTAATGTTCCCCACTCTATGTGGGTCAGCAGGTGTCTGACAGATAACTTGAGTGCTGTACCCCGTACTGTGTGACAGGGGGAGTGTGTAGTGTCACTACCCATGGCCATGTCTGTGCCCTAGGAGGCTGCATGCACAACACTGGCAGGGTCTGGTGCCATTGGGGCATGCCCCTGCCACTTCCAGGCCACAGATGGTGTCACCTTTGCCCCATGCTGCTCACAGTTATGCACTATCCACCAGCAGTATACCACAGGGACCCAAACCCAGGGCCCCTGTGGCATTGTCTCACTGCAGGGATTGCACTGGTGACATGTATGTGGTTCCTAGTAGTGTGGGTCTGGCACGGATGTGCTGTGTGCACCAATGGTGTTCCACTGTGGGTGTGTGTCACTGGGCTATCTCTGAACCATGCCATTCTGCCACCATTACTGCCATGCATCCTGATCACTGCTGTCCCAGATGCCACCATGGGTGTATGCTTCGACCGGGTGGCACTTTGACTGGCTGAGTGCAGGCCATGGCACCTGGTACATGTGCTACATAGTAGCTGTCTGCTCTGCTGGTGTGCTAGAGGGGCACCTGTGTAGCATGCGGCAGGTCAGCGTCCCTAACCTGGGTTTAGTGAGGGAGGTGGCTAACTGGGTGGTGCTGGTAGTGTCACCCACTGGGACCTGGCAGTTGCCCAGTGTGTAGGCACAGTGCAACTGTAGCTTTGGGTACTACCATTATGGTGTGACTGCTGTGTGTGTGGGTGTCTGGAGCTCCTCCTGGTGCACCTCCAAGGGTTGTCTCAGGGTCACCTGTCTGCAGTTCTGCAGCCTGCCTTTGGGTGGTTGGCCAGTTTACCCATCCCCTTTCATACCTAACTTTGCATGGCACATTTCTGTGATGCACAGCACATGCACTGCACATTTTGGCTGAATATGCAGTTGTGCAGCATATTCAGGTGCCTGCCCCCTTTTTCTGTGCCACACACATTATTTCTGCACAATTGTGCATTCGGAAACGTGTGGCGCATCACACCCTTTTGAATATCGCACTTCCGTGCATTTTCTGAGATGCACCACGCATCCCCATTTTGGGCTGCACATCTCCTTTGAATATATGGGCCCTAGACAGTTTTCGATGTTGTGCAGTTACCCCTACCAGAGCCTATTTCTCAAACATTCAGGTCTGAAATTTAATTCTACTTGGAAGAGGCATCCAGTTGGTTGAAGCACAAAGTCTGCAGCTGTTGGTGAATTTGTCAGTGCCTAAGACAAATCTGCAGGCTTTGTTGCATAGAATTTTGACCTAATTGAGGACTGTCACATGTTGCAGAGTATAAAGTGAGGCCATAATCAACAAGTACAAGGATGGAGCTTGATACAGTTGGATGTCTTGCTTCTGGGGTGAAGCTATACTGGTTACACAACAGGGCACCAAACCTACCAATGACTGTCTTAATCAGTTTTTCCACATGGGGAGCAAAGGACAGTCTATCATCTAAGTATAGCCCTCGGTGTCTGAAGACTTTGTGTTGCTAAACTAAAAAACAAAACACAGGTAGGTATTTGAAACACAATTTTATACACACCCTTAGTGTGAGAAGCTTTTATAAACATCTGGATCTTTGTTTTCAGGGTTCATGCAGCATCCCACACCTTGGTATGTATAATAGTCTCATTATGCACATCCACCCATGTATTATCTATATAATGTCCATTATGTTCTCCAGAGCCCTCTTGTGCAAAAGAAAGCAAAATGACTAGCTTTTTGTTAAACCTTGTTTTTTGTAAAGATTTGACAATGTGTTTTATTTTGTTTACTAAAAGATTTTAGTGACAAATAACAAAAGAGACACTATAAGCAGATAAGAGAGAGAAAACCAGCAACTTGAAGAAGTAGCATAGTAATGAAACGTTGTGCATACTGTATATATCATAGGAAGCATAATATTAAAAAGAAATAGACTGGACATTAAGAACTGAACCTTCATTATTTTACATTTGGTTTTGGTTCTGTAAAAGAGTTCCTCAGATTATATAAGAGAGCCTTATAACCTAGGGACATCATAGTTCTTATATTTTATAACTAACAAAAGTACCATAGGATTTTAGTCCTCCAGCCTAAAGCTTGTATTTAAACAAAAATGTCTTTGAAGCCATAGGGCCTGATTCTCAAAGCTTCCAGGGTGGTGCAAGGGGCTTGCATCCCAATGATTGGTGCAAAGTGCCCCTTGCACCAAACAGTGCCCCAGGAGCTGGTCACAAAGGCCCTGCACCAAACGGGGCTTGTGCCGCTTGTGCATCAGGAAATGAGCTGTGGCAAGGCACTAGGGGCTTACAGCAGACACACGCTGCCAAAACACCTCAAACGGTATTTTCAAAACTAACCCAGAAGGTGATTTTCTAAGTACCTTAGACCAGCCAGGGCTGGTCTAAGGGTACTTAGAAATTCAAACTCTGGGTGAGTTTTGCACATTGCAACAATCTGCCACGGTCCCCCGCCCAGCCCAATCTCCTGATATAAAAATGAAAAACTGCTGTGTAGTCTAGCGGACCCCCATCCCGATGTTGCCCCTGTAAATACAATATACATTTATCCCCATCTCTGGTAGTCTAGTTCCTTCCACCCCCATCCCTGATGCTGCGCTGTTATTATAATTTATTTATTCCCCAATCCCTGGTGGTCTAGTGGTCCCCTACTCCAATCACAGATGTTGCCTGTGATTAATACACATACTGTTCCCTTTTCCTGGTGGTCAGGTTGACCACCACCCCGGCAGGTAGTGCTCACCACTCCACCCCCCCTTTTTAGGATGAGCTTTCAGGGTCTGACCTGTCAGACTTTGAAGTCAGTTGGTTCGGATTCTACCTGATGGACAGGTCCCAGGCTATCCTTGTAGGTGGCACCTTCTACCTCGCTCCCAGCCCCTCCCCTCCCCTACCCATCAGTTCAGGTGTATCCCATGGCTCAGTGCTTGGTCCCATCTTGTTCTTAATCTTCCTTAAAGCAGCAATGTAACAACATTGGACAAAAAAAATTAACTCTACATTTTTTTTCACTATGAAAGATTCCAGGCATCTTCCAGTTTTCACTTTTTTAAGATGTACACTACACAATGGAAAGCAATACTCGGTTCAGAGCATAGCAGTGGGAATCAGCAATACAATACTAGGATATAACACTCCTCATTTTGCATTACTCATAAGAGGGACAATCTACTGAATTGTGTTTTATTTGCAGGATGGTCATTAAACAAGCTTGGGTAATTAGTGTGTCCCAGGTGCAGGTACATATGATGTCACCAGTGACATGTAAAGTCCATGGATAGTTAACAATTCAGTAATACAGTGCAAAAGCCAGGAATGTGTACAAGTAAATCATCCAGTTCCTGCCAGCATCATACTGACAGGTTCACATTTGACAGTTGATCAGTATGATTATTTAAAGAGGACATGAGAGATAAAAATGGGATTAAGCGGCTTAGCAGTATATACCAGTATATGTTTAGGGCAAGTCTGCGTCATTACTATAACATTTCTGTTTGTCATGCATCAACACATACTAATTGTAGTGTACACTGCAATTCCAGAGATGGCTGTTTATTTAGTCTTGTGAGCCTTTTCTTTGGCAAAGAGGAAGTGCAGTTTGACTCAGAGTGATGATGTTTCGGTATGGTAAGTCTACAGTTTGGTGAGCTGCTGAAAGTGCCCCTCCCACACACACACACAGTGGTCACATTTTGCTTAGGTGTGGAAACTTTCACCTCTAGATTTGTAGGTGTGGAACTACTGTCATCTCTAGGTGGTAGAACTCTCCTATAGTTAAGCAATACAGTAAAACCCCAGCTATCAAAACCTCAGTTAGCCAAAACTCTCAATTATCCCCGACTATGGTGTGTCTCCCAGCCTAATAGACTTCAATGTAAAGTGCTCTCACTTATTCAAAACCCCATTTATCCAAACAATTGTCCCCTAGCGCATTCAGATAAATGAGGTTATACTGTAATCCATGACAGGGTGTGGATTATGCTAGGATTTACCCACTCCTGGTGTGGTTTGGTCACAAGACCAAAGGCTGAGTGACCAAATCCACACCAGAAGTGGATACACACCAGAATAACCCACATCCTGGAGTGAATTATTGCAATTATACAATGCGAAGAAGTAAAGGATGTTTTTTTAATTTATTTGAAAGCTTACATTTAAAAAAACAATTTTAATTGATTTTTAAGTGTAATATTATTCCTCTAGATTAAATAGTTCCCTGCTACTAGGTAGAATTCCTTTGTCGGAGATGTTCTGCCCAGTCCCTCAACTACTCTCCCCACCACAAACAATGATTTTGTGATGCTTGGTTTTAATTGTTACTTTTATTTTTCATATAGCAAGAGAGAGAGAGAGAGAGAGAGAGAGAGAGATAAAGTACTGACATTTTATTTGGCTGGAGTGTATTGCTTGCTGTGAGCGGCAGTTAAGGGAGACAGCCTGGTATGACTCTGGTCCAACCGTTGAGAGAGCCTAGTATGAGTGTGGTGTGATCTCAATTTGGTGGAATCAGTTGCTGGGGCAGTCATGCATGCACACTGAAGTGCAGGCAGGGGGTTCAACTCAAAGCTTTTGTTAAGTTGTGCCCTTTTTTTTTATTCAGATTTACCAATGGATTTTGTGGCTTTAGCAGGAGCGAGTTAGTGGAAACAAAGATGGTGATCGAAATATTTTCATTTCGAGCCATCAGACTAATTTCTATTTTCACTTTTGCTTTGATTGTGAAGAGGCTATGTGGGTCTGTTTTTTGTGAGCTATGCAGGAATTTACTCACATCCAGTTAGCTAATCAGAAATCTTCATTTTTGAGTTGCCATTGTATAATATTCAATGAATAAAGATGATAGAGGTGTAGGAACTCTCATGCAGTGTTACAAGGGCTGGGGAACTGAGTGTCTGCTAAATTGTTTAGAACACATTGTTGGTCAGACACTTTCATTCAACAACTGTTGCTGACAAGCTAATTATAGTCAGATCAATTACCAATCTCTCTCTCACTTTGGCCTCAGCAAAGGTAATCTGGTTGGTTTACCTTTTAAAAAGACTTTTAAAATCTAGTCTCTGCTTCACTACAGGTATTATGTACTCACACAGGTGAGTTTGTAATTTTGCTTGGGGGAGAGGGCACAGAAAAGAAGTAACAAACCTGAGTAGCCATATTCTCTGAACTGTGCAATTGTAGTGTGGACGTTAGTGGCATATAATTAATAGAGGCAGTGTGCAGATTCACTACTGATTATAGCAACTTCAAGGAACCAGGACTGCATAATATTGATGCTGTGGAATTGCACATGAGGAACCTGATATTCAAAAGTTATTGTGGTTGCAAACATGGTTAGTTCCAGTGCTAACCTGGGTTTGCATCAGCACACTGGGCAAAGCCATATTCAGAGGACCCAGACCACTACCCAAACCCAGCAGCACCAAGGTGCTTACTATACCGCTGCACCTTTGCAAAGAGGGAGTCCCTCACACATACTGGCACAGTAGCATATTCAAACATTTGTGGCAGCAGTAAACAGCCCCAGAGTAGGGCTATTTACCACCGCTGAAAACTACCTCTTATCCGGGTCATAAGCCCACACCCTCCCAAAGGTAGGTGAGTGTACTGCAGCACCTGTCCTGAGCCAAGTCCCCCCCCCCCCATCATCCTGTTTTCATCACATCATTGTTCTCTGGTGGTATACTTGTTCTCTCCCCTTGCTTGTCCATCCTCTGTTATATAATTTTTCCCCTGTGGTATACTGGCTCCCCACCTGCAATTATTCACCAACTCCCCCCACCCTCCCACTTGCCAAGGACCCCTTCTCTGCAGCCTCTTCACTCAGATCACCTTTCTTTTTGAAGTGACAGCTGGCACAGCCCACCCCTCATCTCCACAGTCTTCTGCCATCTAACAGTCATGGAGCACAATTACATACATCATCTGTGACTTTCAAATGATTGCTGGCCAGTTACAGACTATGGTGGCTGGGGGCACTCTGAGATAATGTCTAGAACTGAAACATTGGCAAAACCTAACAATGACTAGCATGTTCAGGAGGGAATGGAAGGAGGTGAAATGGGATTATGCTGTGCACCAGGGATTACATAAGGGTACTAGGGGATAAGGAGACAGGAGGAGGGTGCTCAGGGAAGTGGGGACGGCTCTATGTTTTTAATACTTTATTGTTATTCATTAAGAGAAAAAAATAGGTTACACTTGATTGCAATGAGGAAAAAAAACTTTTAGAAATTATTAATCCATATATACTATATGCAACTAAATAAAGCACCAAAAAAAGCATTTTTAATGTTTTAGGGGGGTTAAAAAACAAACCAAAAACAATTATAGTATGTTGAGCTATGTTATTTGATATGCCCCCCTGACAGCAACACCAACACAGTGACCTACATCGCTGTCGACAAAATCGACAGTTTGTTGACAGGTTACTGTGGTTGGTGCGCCTGAGACAGAGGCACACTGTCCCCTGGTCCTGCACCCTCTCCCCAAATCAACTCTGAATCAGAGTTGATAATCATTGTCACAAACACGCTCCACAGGCCAGGCCCTCTGCTCCCACAGTGCCAACCTCAAAGCACAATAGTGTGAACAGTGGACAGACAGGGTAACCCTCCTGTCTGTTTTGGGTCCGAATCACCTACTAGCCTCGAGTTCTGGGAGTCCAATGTGAACTTAATACTAGCATACCCAGTTAACAGGCTCAGATGTGTACCCTCTTTGGGAATGCAGTACAATCTTTCGCCCAGTGGCACCCAGTCAAGTTTCCAAAATGTACTCTTATAACTCAATATAAGACCTAAGTATAGTCTTACCTTTTAGCAAGCTTAGTAACACATTCAAGCCCTTAACAGCTGTCAGACTTAAACACAGGTTCAGCAATCACATGTAAAAGAAAACCGAGAAGACACAGGCAGAATTTCAAAGAAAATATTGTTTACTAAAAATTGTAAAACAGGTAAAATCAAACACAGAACAATTATATCACTAACTTACAGTCACATGAAATAAATGGGAATTTACAGAACACAAATACGTCTACCCCAAATGCTTAAAAGTTCTTGCCTATCTAGATGTTACCATTAAGTGCCTTCGAAAGTCCAGAGAATTAAGTCTCTCTCTCTGAGTCCAGAATAATATGCAATGTTTTCCCCAGATGCATGTTCATTTCAAATTCCATCTCCCCATCCCTTTTGGTGAGGTCACAGTTAGATCCTCCCATATATTTTATTTCTTAACATAATTATCCACAAGGATGTATGTAATTACTGTGAAAAATCAGCAACTAGCCATTTCTCAAATATGGCAGTCTTTGATCAAAACATCCCCTTTGATGCTTCCCTGCTGATTTCCTGTTTTGCTAAAGATCTCAGGTTTATGATTTAACAAGGTTCTGTGGCCAAATGGCCTCTTCCTGCAGGAATCACAAAATTTTATGAGGTCCTATTTCCAGGTAGATGGCCAGAACCTTTTTGTTAAACAGATAGGAAACCTTTTGATTAGGGTTTCTCCTCACTGGTCAATTTAACATCTCTGCTGTTTCAGCATCACTGAAGCCTTTTGGGATCAACGCTTAGGTGTCTCACTCCTGACTAACTTGTGTGAGACAATCACAGACCATTTATTTATATTACAACTATCATACATATAACCATAAGCAGATGGCAGAGCGTCATAGTCCTCCCCACCTAGACTGAATTTGGGGGCTCTATCCCCTGCATGGGATAAGACTCCCATATCAGTTCATTGCTCATACTGATGTGACAGTCCATCGGCATTTTCACTGGCTGCCCCGGTCCTGTGGCAAGGCTCCATCTTAGTAGTTTACCATTCATTTTACCCATTTGTGCCAGCCAAACCAGGGGGTTGTGGTCAGTTTGTACCTCAAAATGCTGCCCGTATATGTATGGCTTTAACTTCTTTAGGGCTCACACCATGGCAAGACACTCTTCTTCCACAGTAGAGTAAGCCTGCTCCCCTGGGAAGTAACATTTTACTGAGGTACACTATGGGGTGATCTTTCCCTTGGTCAGATGTCTGACTCATCACTGCCCCAATACCCACATCTGAGGCATCAGTCTGGACTACAAAGGGTCTGCTGTATTCTGGACTTGTCAGTACAGGAGCACTGCACAGTGCTTCCTTCAGTCTGGTAAAGGCTTGTACACAGGCTGGTTCCCAGGTAACTTTCTTAGGCATCCTTTTCTTTACCAGGTCAGATGGGGAGTGGCCAGGGCACTGAAATTTGGTACACATTTCTTATAGTACCCTGCTGTCCCTAGAAAACTCCTGACCTGCTTCTGCATTTCTGGTCTGGGCCATGCCTTGATTGCCTCTATTTTCACTTGGTTAGGACAGAGCTGTCCCCAGACTACAGCATGCCCGAGGTATGCCACTTCAGCCATGGCCACCTGGCACTTCTCTGCTTTGACAGTGGGCTCGTCCCTCTGTATCTGGCCCAGCACTTCCCTAAGGTGGGACAGGTGTTCCTCCCAGCTGGCACTAAAGATGGCAATGTCATCCAGGTGCTCCACAGTGAACTCCTCAGCATCATTTAACACCTGGTTCACCAACCTTTGGAAAGTGGCCAGAGCTTTCTTCATTCTAAAAGGTATTTCTTTAAATTCATATAACCCTATCGGAGTGATGAAGGCCAACCTCTCCCTAGCTCTGGCAGTTAACTCTACCTGCCAATACCCCTTTGTCAGTTCAATAGTTGTAAGGTATGTCGCCACTCCCAACTTGTCCAGGAGTTCATCTGTCCATGGCATTGGATGGGCATCTGGCTTTGTGACTGCATTTGGTCCTCAATAGTCCACACAAAAATGAGTAGAGCCATCTAGCTTGGGAACAAGGACTATGGGTAAGGCCCAATGGCTGTGGGATTTCTGGATTACCCTTAAATCCAGCATTTCCTCCACCTCCCTCCTAATGTCCTTTTGGACAGCCTCTGGCAACCTATATGCTGTCTGCCACATGGGCATCAGTATCCCTGTCTCCACATTGAGTGTTGCTAAGGGAGTTAGTCCAGGCTTGGTGCTAAACAATGCAGCAAAGTCTGCTAAAACCTCCCTTACTTCCTGGATCTGGTCCGGGGTCAACTGGGGTGACATTTTAATTGCCTCCACAGAGGACTCCCACTTGCTTTCTTCCAGCAAGTCCAGAAGGGGGTCTCCTTCATCTGTCCCTTCCCCAAGACTGCACACTGCAAACACCATGTCAGCCCTATTAAGGTATGGCTTCATCATGTTGACATGGTACATTCTTTGTGTATGTCTTCTGTCAGATAACTCTATAATGTAGTTTACATCATTTTCCAGCCTGACTACTTTGTACAGTTCTGCCGACTCAGTCTGCAGTTTGTCTTTCTGGACTGGGATTAGGACCATGACTTCTTGACCTACCCTGTATGAGCGGGCTCTGGCTCTGTGGTTGTACCACACCTTTTGTTTTTGTTGGGCCATTGCCAGGTTGCTCTGGGCTGTCCCCATAAGCTCCTTCAAAGCCTTTCCCTAAACCTAAGGACATAATCCACTATGGGAGTTCTCTGGGTGGTGTGCTTGCCTTCCCAGTCCTCCCGGATCAAGTCTAGGGGCCCACATACCCTGAAGGGGGGAACCCTGTTGACTCTTGGGGCACCCCTACCTCTCTCTTAGCATCCTGTGTATACATCAGTCCATTGTTCCTATAAACTTTATATTTCCCATCAACTCCCTGTGCTCCATCAGAGTCTGCCCAAGCCCTTAGCTTCTCTAGACTAGGGTCACTTTTCTGAGCAGCTACAAACTCCTTAAACATTCCCAAGACATGGGACAAGTCCCCATTCAGTGTCTAAACTAGGGTCCCTAGCTCTAGTGTCAGGGAATTCAGGATTAGTGCCATCCCTAACCCTCTGACAATGGGTCACCCCTCCTTCCTCAGAGTAACCCTCCATAGCTGTTTGGTTAACTACTACCAGGGGAATTTCTACCCCATTTCATTATTCTCCATATCAGGAGACATAGGCTGGGGAACCAGCCTCCCAGTGGTTTTCACATGGGAGTCTATGGCATCCAGGGGACTACAATTTTCCTTTGCCGCTTGGCTATGGGTAATTGCACACACCATCCCCTGTTTGAGATTGTTGCCGATAATTACATCAACAGCTAAAGTTTTAGCTACAGCAACCTTTTGTACAGTCCTCCCATCTCACCCCAGTCCAGAAGAACACTACTGAGTGGAAAGGTTTTCTCCTCCCCAGTGAATCCCCGTACAGTCACAAATTAATTGGGTATGAGCTGACCAGGTTCTACCAGATCCCCTTTTACTAAAGTCAGGGATGCCACCATGTCTCTTAACCCGTGTGTCTGTACACCATTCACAGTGACTGGGTGCATGTGTTCCCTCATGTTTACTGGCATGCTTTCAGGGACACACAAACAACCCACTTCTTTTCTAGCACCACTTTTTGTACTGCTTGTCCTTTTGGGACACTGTCTTGCAATATGTCAAGTTTCTTTGCAAACCCAACATTCATTTCTTTTCTCAGGTAAATCTTTGCTTTGTAGCCTGGGACTACCTGGTTTTGGTGGAGGCAGTGAGGGTTTTAGCTGCCCTGATGGTACACCTTTCCCTTTCTGCACTGCCATGCCCCAACCCCATTTTATCTCAGTACAGGTCTGCTCCTGGCATAGTGGTCTGGGAGTTCAGTGGCCTCGCACTGTTTCTGGGTCTCGGTCCTCCAGCCAAGTCTTCAGCTCCTGCTGGGCATGCCCCCCAAAAACTGCTCTAACAGTACAGCATTTTCAATTATTTCTACAGAGTCTGCTTCAATTACTTCCCACCAACATTTTAAAAACTAATGTTGTTTAGTGGCTAGCTCCTTGTAGCTCATGTCAGGGCTTCTCCCTAGCTTACGGAATTTAGCTCTTTATGCCTCTTCTGATAGCTCATACTTTTTTAAAAGTGCAGCTTTAAGTTTACTGTAATCATTACTGTCCTCATTGTCCATTTTACCCAATGCATCCCGAGCTTTCCCGGTAAGTAGCGGAGATAACTGGAAGCTCCAGGACTCTCTAGGAATATTGGCCTGAATATATACTTTTTCAAAGGAATTTAAAAAGGCATCCAAATCCTCCCCCTCTTTAAATTCAGCTATCAATTTAGAATTTCATTTGTAACCCAGTCATGTAGTTCCAGTTAAACCCAGGCCACTTACCTGCTCTAGTGCTGGTCTTTGGAGTCGTACCTTTTCCAGTGCATGTTATCTCTGGCTCTTAGGCTCTTCTTGATCAGCTTCTCTCTGAAGTTGTCGCTCTCTTTCCTCTGCCTCTCACTGAAGCGGTCACCCTCTTTCCTCTGCCTCTTGCTGAAGCTGTTGATCTTTTTCCTCAGCATCTCGCTGCTTTTGTCTCTCTTCTCATTCAAACTCCAGCTCCCTTTGCTGCTGGGCTTCGAACCTTTTCTGTTCAAACTCCAGGTTCATTCTCCACAACTCCATCCACAGCCTGATCTCCTCTGGCTCCAGAACATTGGTGACCTTCCCCTGCTGCTGTGGCATTTGGCTTGCACTGGCCCTGCTGTCCTCTTCACTGGATCTGGACACTGCACTGGACCCTGGCCCCACCACACTCAGGGTTTGGTCCTTTTCAGTCACAGACTGTGACTTGAGGCTCTGGGCATTGGCTACCACCAAAGCTTCTATGAGATGCCTTTTGGTTCAGCCCTTGTGCTGGACTCCTCTCTCTTGGCACAACTGCCTCAGTTGGTCTGTAGTGTGCTCACTGTAGTTGGAAGCCATCTTCTTCCCTAACTATGGCTATACTAACTTACACTGGAAAAAAAAATAAAACAGGTAGGAACTTAGACCATAAGCACAATGATATAGTTCTGTTTACTTTTTAAAAACCACTGCCTTATTTTGCATGTGAGCTGTACAGTATTAATCTGACACACTGAACTGTTACAGCTTGTGTTACCAAATACTTTTAAATTGCACTGTTGCCAACCAAATCTGTCACAAATGCACTCCACAGATCAGGCCCTCTGCTCCCACAGTGCCAACCTCAGAGTGCAATAGTGTGAACAGGGGATAGACAGAGTAACCTTCCTGTCTCTTTTGGGTCTGAATCACCTACTAGCCTCGAGTCCTGGGGGTCCAATGTGAACCTAATGCTAGCGTACCCAGTTAACAGGCTCAGATATGTACCCTCTTCAGGAATGCAGTACAATTTTTCGTCCAGTGGCACCCAGCCAGGTTTCCAAAATGTACCTTTACAACTCAGTATGAGACCTAGGTATAGTCTTACCTTTTTGCAAGCTTAGTAACACATTCAAGCCCTTAACAGCTGTCAGACTTAAACACAGGTTCAGCAATCACATGTAAAAGAAAACTGAGAAGACACAGGCAGAATTTCAAAGAAAATATTGTTTACTAAAAATTGTAAAACATGTAAAATCAAACACAGAACAATTATATCACTAACTTACAGTCACATGAAATAAATGGGAATTTACAGAACACAAATACGTCTACCCCAAATGCTTAAAAGTTCTTGCCTATCTAGATGTTACCATTAAGTGCCTTCGAAAGTCCAGAGAATTAAGGCTCTCTCTGAGTCCAGAATAATATGCAATGTTTCCCCCAGATGCATGTTCATTTCAAACTCCATCTCCCCACCTCTTTAGGTGAGGTCACAGTTAGATCCTCCCATATATTTTATTTCTTAACATAATTATCCACAAGGATGTATGTAATTACTGTGAAAAATCAGCAACTAGCCATTTCTCAAATATGGCAGTCTTTGATCAAAACATCCCCTTTGATGCTTCCCTGCTGATTTCCTCTTTTGCTAGAGATCTCAGGTTTACAATTTAACAAGGTTCTGTGACCAAATGACCTCTTCCTGCAGGAATAAAATTGTATGAGGTCCTATCTCCTGGCAGATGGCCAGAGTCATTTGTTAAACAGACAGGAAACCTTTTGATTAGGGTTTCTCTTCACTGGTCAATTTAATATCTCTGCTGTTTCAGCACCACTGAAGCCTTTTGTGATCAAAGGTCAAGTCTCTCACTCCTTGATAACTTGTTTGAGATAATCACAGACCATTTATTCATATTACAAATATCATACATATAACCATAAGCAGATGGCAGAGCATCACAATCATCAGTACGGGGAGTGTGGGGGCAGATCCCCCTGCATGGGGTGTTTGAGGGACAAAGCTCCCTGATAAAAAAAAACGGACCAGCAGACAATTGGGATTTATGTCAACTGCAACTTGCGGTCGACATAAATCCCATCGCTGTGATGCTGGTCAACGAAAGTGTTGTTGAACCGGCATCATAGATCCATATTATTTAAGTTATATCTATTAAATATAGGTTCATATTGTGCTCCAAGATTTATACTTCCCTGCATAAAAATAATATCTGAAATTAAGCATCCAACCCCCTATGTAATATCTTAGTATCATAGCCAAGTTGGATCAGTCAAAGAAAATAAACAAAGAAACAAAAGACCCTAACAGGAGAATTAATTTATTCCATTGTCTAAGAACACAGTCCAGTTACTTATACAATGTGATATTCGATGACCTCTGCCTCTTCCTCCTTATCCAAATCGGAGCCAATCTCATCAGGAATCTTCACATTGTTCTCAAAAAAAAAAAAAAAAAGTCGAGCTGTGTCTGGATCATCGAAGTATTGAAACTTGCCCTGAAACTGGATTCTCAAATGGCCTGGTGCCAATAAAGAAGATGGCACTCCAGTATCCTTAAATTCTGACATTATAGGTAACATTCTATTACGTCTATGTTGAGTTTGTAGACAAAAGTACAGATATAAATGAATTCAGTGAACTTCATAAAAACATTGTTTTTTCTGTCTTGGCATTTGAAGTGTCTTATTTCTATTGGACAGAGTACTGAAAGTTAGCATTATATATCTGGGCACCCCTGTATCTTGACTTTAGCAAGGCCTTTTACTCTGTGCCCTCAAAAGGCTAGTGAAGAGGTTGGGGGACTTGGAGGTGCAGGAGAAAATGTCAGTGTGGGCAGTGAACTAGCTAGGGGGAAGAACCAAAAGGATGGTACTATACAGTACACTCTCTGAGATCTGGAGTGGGGGTGGGTAACTAGAAGAGTGCTACATGGGTCAGTGCTGGGTCAGGTACTCCTCAATGTCTTATTTGTGACACTGGAGAGGAGATCCAGGGCAAGATGTGTCTCTTTGTTGACCACACTAAGATATGTGTTAGGGTGGATAATGAGGAGGCAAGGCAAGGCAAGTTTTATTTAAAAGATGCCCAATCCTTGTGGCTCTGGGCGCTATACACAAAAAACAGAAAAAATAAATACACAACATATCAATAGATAAAATAGTGTTCAATATACAGCTATGATCAAGTAAAATAAAAGCTGCCTAAATAAATAAAAAAGCTGTTTCATCAAAGTATCAGTATCCAGGCAGAATTTAAAAGACAGGTTATGGAAAGCTTGATTAAATAAGAAGGCCTTGAGACGGGTCTTAAACACCTCTACTGAAGAGGCCTCCCTTACTGCTGGAGGTAGCGAATTCCACAGGATGGGGCCGGCGACACTAAAAGCTCTGTTGCTGGCCGTTTTTAACCTCATCCTGGGAATTGCAAGGAGATCCCTAGAGGAGGAGCAGAGGGAGCAGACTAAGGCAGGAGGTGTAAGAAGGTCCACCAGGTAACCAGGGCCCAGACCGTGTAGGGTCTTAAAGGTGAGCATTCCCAGACTATAGAGGACCCTCCACCAGACCGGCAGCCAGTGCAATTCATGCACCACCGGGGTAATGTGACAGTACTTAGACTGCCCCGTCAGCAGCCTGGCAGCTGCATTCTGCACAAGCTGCAGCTGATAGAGGGTACCTCCCTAGACCCCGAGATAGAGCGCATTACAGTAATTAAGCCTCAATGTCACAAAGGCATGCACCAAGGTAGGGAGGTCCAGGGGCAGGATTAGAGGTTTGATCCTGGTGATATTCCTCAAATGGTAAAATCCAGCATGAACAATGGGCAACACCTGAAATTCAAGAGTCAATCTGCTGTCCAGGATAATGCCAAGATTGCATACCCTAGAGGAGGCTTTCAATGGCATAGAAACAAGGAAAAAGTCCCTTCTCTGCACCAGAGGCCATCCTATCATGCCTTCTGTTTGACTCTACTACCAGTACCTCTGTCTTATCGGGGTTCAGTCATAACCAGCTGGAGGCCATCCAGTCATTGATCTCAGCAAGGCAGTTATTTAGCACATCCACTGCATTGGATGTCCATGGGGCAAAGGAAAGGTACAGCTGGGTATCATCTGCATAGCAGTGAAAACCCAGACTGTACTTCCTAATGAGCTCTCCCAGAGGCAGCAAATACATGGCAAACAACATTGATGAGAAGACCGAACCCTGAGGTACTTCACAGGACAGGAGGCTCGAGGAGGAGGAACAATTCCCCATCACTACCCTTTGCCTCCTGTTCATGAGACAGGACTCAAACCAGCAGATGACAGTACCGGGGAGTCCACAAAATTCCCTCAGGTGGTCAAGTAACATGCAATAGTCCACTGTGTCAAAGGCTGAGGAGAGATCAAGGAGAATGAGAATTGTCCCCTCTCCTCGATCTTTCACCCTGAGGAGGTCATTATGCAACTGAACTAATGCAGTTTCTGTGCTATGCCTTGCATGAAACCCAGACTGGAGAGGCTCATATAAATCAGGGGCCACGAGGTGCCCCTCAAGCTGAAATGCCTTCTTGACAACCTTACCTGAAAAAGGGAGGTTGGAGATGGGATGGTAATTTGTCTTGACGTCAGGGTCTAAAGATGGTGTCTTCAGAAGGAGTCTTACCAGTGCCTCCTTCAAGGCATCTGGGCAGAACCCCTCCAACAAAGAACACTGGACAATCAAGGCAAACACCAGGCCTATGGAGTCAACACATCCCATCAGGAACCATGTCAGTATGGGGTCCAGTTCACAGTAAGTGTGCTTCAGTGAGGAAATAACCCTGATGACCTTGGCCACCTCCTCTGGTCTAAACTCACCCCAACCAGACAGAATGCTCTCCAGGCACCCAAGGTGACCACTGTTAACCACAGTTTGGCTCACTGGCGGAATTCCCAGCTGGATGGCGGACACTCTGTCTGAGAAGAATTGAACAGACTCTTCACATAAAGCATCAGAAAAAGTATTTTTTGGCTGTAGACAGGCAGGATGTAAACGCATGTCAACAGTCTGAAAAAGCACCTATGGACGATTCTTCCTGGCAGCAATCTCTCTGGACAGGAACTCTGCCTTCTTATGGTTGATTGCCCCTGGTACACACCATAATAAGCACTCAGGGCCAGTTTGTCTGCCTCCCGCCAAGTCTTCCACCAGCAGCATTCTAATCTCTGACCCATAATCTTCATCACCTTGATCTCCCCATCAAACCATGGGGACCTCATGTGAGAAGACTTGGGTCATATATGGACCAGTGCCGAAGGTGTCATGTGCATCAGACATTGCCTTATTATAGGTGGCAACTGCCATGCACGTGCTCCCCCCACATGCTTCTTCCACACTAGATAGGTTGGCCACTGCCAGAAAACCCTCAGTGGTCAAACTCCTCAAAGGGTGATAGCTTACCATCTCCGCAGGGGGAGAGCTCTTGGGGGGGCCTGAGCAAGAGCTCCATTGTGCAATGCTCAGACCAAACCACTCGATCAGTCTTGAGATTATTTATCTCAAGCTCCATCGAGAAGACTAGGTCCAACATGTGGCCACCCTGGTGGGTCACAGAAGAAACTTCTTGCGACAGGCCCAGAGACGTCATCATCTGGAGGAGATTATAACCCAAGCCTAGAGGATTTGTCGTCAGCCCAAACATTAAAGTTCCCCAGAATTAAACATCTGGTGGCCTCCAATGTTTGGCCAATGATGAAGTTGGCTAACTACTGCAGGAATTCTCCTGCTGCCCCGGGGGGGGGGTGGTAAATCAGGAGAATCCTGCAACCTATGCCCGGACCCCCATGAACAGCCACACATTCAAAAGAACCCAGAGTTCTTACTGGGTGCATGGTGAAGACCAGCTCGGTTCTAAAATAGATGGCCACCCCTCCGCCCCTGTGTTCCACTCTGGGGCAGTGCACTACACAGTACTTGAAGGGTGTAAGGGAACTGAAAAGGGTCCAGGAGAAATTGGGACAGTGGTTCAAGATTTGGCAACTACAATTTACCCACAAAATGTACATGGTTATGTACCTGGGGCAGTATAGCATAGTGGTTAAGAGCACTGAGCTGCAAACCTGAAAACATGGGTTTAAATCCCAAAGTCACCTCTTGCATTCTGTGTAGCCATGCACAAGTCACTTAACTTCCTTTTGCTCCCAGGTCGCACCTGGAAACAAGCTTTGGCTTAGTGTGCCTTTCCTGGTTAAACAATTTCCTATTACTCTTTCTCTGTGGAAAGGAGGAAATGGAATCTGAGGAATGAATGCTGTATGGAGGAGGCAAGGCTAGAGCGGACCTCAGTTGGGAAGGACTGGGGAGTAAGCAGCAACCTCAAGACCTCCACCCAGTTTAACAAGGCAATGGCGAGGCTAGTAGGATGCCGATGTGCACAGGTAGGGCTTTCTCAAGTAGGAGGAAGACAGTGATCCTGTCTCTTTACATGTCCCTGGTAAGGCTACACCTGGAAGGTTCCATGTCAAAACAGCATATCAAAAATAGCTAGGGCAATATAAGCCCAGCAATATGAGCACCAGGAAAGACAGTGACTGAAAACTTCAGCGAGGCATCAAAACAGCAAAAAGTGCAAATGAACACCACACAAAAGTTTACAAGAGGAGGGCTTCACCTCAAGCACTCCCCTTATGTAAACATACATACCTGAAGACGCACTAGATACCAGATGAAGGATTCACTCTTTGGACAGTTTGCTGAAGTTTTCAATTGCTGTCTTTCCTGGCGCGCATATTGCTGGGCTTATATTGTCCTCATATTTTTGATACACTGTTTTCACACAACACCCACCTGGAAAACCATACTCAGTTCTAGAATTTTCACCTAAAAAAGTCAAGGACAGTCATGAGTCGGTCCAGAGGAAGGTGACCAAAATGATTTTAGCCAACAGGCGAGAACCCATGAGGAAAGACTTGCTGACCTTAACATGTACTCTCTAGAGGTGAAGAGAGAGAGACTGGGGCATGACTGAAACTAGGGCTGTGCGAGGGCTGAATAATTATTTTCCAAATACCACAAACTGTAGGCTTTCCAGATATTCAGATGCCCTTCCCAAATAGTTTACTATTTGGCCACTATTTAGGAAGAACTATTTGATGAGATGTCTGGGTCTCACAGAGCTTCGTTGGCCAACTGGAGGCTCTTTCTGGAGCTCACAGGCAAGTACATCATGTGATCTCACCACTCTGAGTTGGCAGAGAACAGGAGGCAGTTATTTTTGAGAGCTAGCTCTGCAGTACTTCTGAGACCTTAAACTTGCCAAAAAGATCTTTTTTTCCCCACAGGCTTTTTTGGTCAGAATTTTTGTCTGGTCAGTGTCAGAAAAATCAGACTTGGCTTTCTGACTGGATTACTTTTGTCCCTGTTGCTGGGTTCATTAACAGGGACCAGGAAATCTGTCTGTTCGCACTCTTTCCCCGCTGCTCAATGCCACACAGCTCCAGTATGATTTTTCAGTAAAGCAAATTATCTTTTGCCATTGGCTGGCTCTGGGTTCAGCTTCCTGCATGACTGAGAAGTGTGTCAGCTGACTCCCCTTCTGCAGCCGACTGCTCGTGACTTTCCTGTGTATACATAATATTTTTTTATTAGACTGCACTCTGCTTGTACACGGCTGTATGCACACATTGTTTTTCATATTAAACTGCTGCAGTTTTCAGTAGGTCAGGCCTGACTCATTCAAATATTGTTGACAGTCATCTGGTTTTGGGCTCAGTCCCCTGTATAACTGAGGAGGATATTGTCAGACTCCCCCCACTGTTGCTCATTGTGCACTAGTTGTCTTTGTGTGTTTAATATTTTTTCATGAGCCTGCTCCCAGTGTTTGCACAGCTATGTGCATGCACTATTTTATATTTTAAACTGCTGCAGTTTTTAGTGGGTCAGCTTGACTCACTGAATTGTGGTTGATAGCCACCTAGGTCCAGGCTTCAGTTCCCTATCTGGCAGAGGAGTGTGTAAGCTGACCCCCCCCACACACACACACACAGCAGCTCACTGTACATGAGCTACCTGTGCCTGAATAATATTTATTTATTTATTTATTTTCGAGAGGCAGTGCCCTGTGTGTATATGGCTGTGTGCATGCAGTTTTTGCATGAAACTGCTGCAGTTCTCAGTAGGTCTCACTGAACTGTGTGTGTGTCATCTACCAGTTAAATGGGCCTATGCAACCAGAGTAGTGTTATGCTTGTGCAACTGTGATAACTCTTTGGCTGTTTGTACTCTCTATTGCATGGGGAATTACTACTCTGTAGAGGTACCAAAGGCAAGGAACCCTCAAAGAGGGTTCCACCCCTAGAGGTGCCATGGGAAAGATTCCCTTGGCTGAAGGTACCTTAGGAAGGAACCGCCCACCCAAGGCGAGAGGCGTGCCACTGGAGGAGGAAGGGAGGATGGTGGGGCAAAGAAAAAGTGCTTCAGAAGCAGGCTGGATGGAATTGCTTTTATAGCTCAGGAAGGGAGCATGGCTGGCTGCCTACTCCATTGAACTACAGGTATAGCCCTTCAATTCAGTGGGCCTATGCAGCCAGAGTAGTATTATTCTTGTGCAACTATGATAACCGTTTCACTGTTCACACTGTATTCCACAGGGAATTACCACCTTGTAGGGATACTGAAGGCAAGGAACCCTCAAAGAGAGTTCCACCCCTAGAGGTGCCACGGGAAAGATTCCCTTGGCTAAAGGTATCTTAGGAAGGAGCCCCAAAAATAACATTGAGCAGAAAATGTTGACTGCAAGGTAGAGAAGCAGATTAACAGCAATGAGACAGCTTGATGAAACACAGTGATATACACATTGTCAGGACTGCAATGATAAAATGGATTGTACTGATGATATCAGGGGCTTCCTAAGGAGAGAGGGAATGGTGAGTAGGGTCACCATTCATCAGTGGAAAGCTACCTAAGGAAACTAAGGAAAGTTATTATGATTTTTTTTCTTCTCTTTTTGGCGTCTCCCACCACCAAACTTCTGCCTGATCACGGACCCCTCAGCTTCAGCTCACACATTATTCACCCTCCCATTACCCCCTGGCTTGCCTCCCAGGGCAGGGTCATGGAACCCGGCCCTTCTGAAGGGTGCCACGACGATAGTCGGCCGGTATTTATACGGGGTGGGCACCACATATGTGGGTACATGGACTTTTCTCTCTTCAGATGGGGGCAGCAGCATGCGATGATGCCAGCATCCATGCCGACCCCCGAAGCCTTGCTGGTTCTGGTCACTGCAGTGCCCCCGGCCTCCACCAGGGGTCCCTTGAGCACCGTTTACACATCACACCCTCCCCCCTGGAGAAGGAGAGCAGTCCATGGGATGCTTGATCCTTCTCCCCTGGCCGGCCCTCCAATGACCCAGGTCCGTTCCCGTACCCGGGTCGCCAGCGTTGCAAGCGGAAATCCAACCACTGCACCGACGGGCTGGATCTAGGGAATATTATAAACAACTAACTACATATTATGATCTATGGCATGTAGGAAAGGAAAAAACCCTTTTAAAAGGAGGAAACCTCTGGGGATCCAAGGCCTAGGTTGTTTTTCCTCCAGCCTAGGGGTAGTTTATTTAGTGACGGCCCTGCTGCTGCTGCAATTTAGAAACCCACTCGAAGGGGAGGAAAATATTCCAATTTAGTGGAAAACTGTCACAATCCCTCTAACAGGAACGCCATGAAGGGTTGCAAGAGTCCTCTGCAACAATGGAAACTCTGAAGAGTGGGACCTTCATGGTGGGAGGAGGACAGCGATGACTGCCAAGGCACTTAGTTGGTCTACAGACTAAAATCAGACCAGGTGAACCAGAGTTGGTCATGGGGAGAATAGACTAGAGGGCATCACCAAACTCAATTTGGATAGCTAAATGGGCATTCTTGGGTGTGAGGGCCACATTCCTTGTAGCTGAAGTCTTAAATTCTACATCAAGAGGTGCTGTCGATGGCAGAAGTGGCTAAAGCACCACCTGGATTGAAAACATTCCCACTATGGGTGAGATGAGAAAGACCCGGCCCTGAGGTTCACATGCTCGAAATGCAGACTTTGAGTGCAGAGGGAAACCATCAGCTTACAAGGTGAGCCCTGAGCCAGAGAAGGTAATGGACATGGTTGGCATGCCTCCGATTTATGAATGAAAGCTTGAATCGAATTTGAGTGCTTGATAGGAGGAGGTCGGGTGAAACCAGTGGCCTTAGATTATGTAGCAGACTATTGATAAGGAAACTGGCCTTGGGAGGTTATGAGCGAACTCTGCAACCATGGATTGGAAGGCTGTGGCGAATTCTGCAACCACGAGAACTACCAAGGTGGGGCCTGGGTGAGGTAGGAGGCTGCAGTGCAAGCCAACATTTGATGTTTTGATAGTAGTAGTAACCAGCGGAAAACAAGCCAATCAAATCCATTACTGAATCCAAATTGATGGTGACATGGAAGGTAGATATTTAGGCAGTGAGATGCTATGATGCCAGTGATTAAATCAATGAAGTTTAGTGCAAATGAATCAATGGGTTTTAGTGAATAGGGAATATGTAGCAGATTTGTAACAGCATTTGCAACAGCAATAAAATGGGCAGCAGCATAGGTAAGTATGATGCATTGCATATGAGATGAGCTGAATTACCTATATGCTTAGCCATCCAGTTTCATGAAGGAACAAATCATAGTTTACATAAAAGCATTTGATGCTATGGTTTCAGCATGAATGGTAAATTGGTATGATAGCATGAATAGTGATTGTTATGACTGGCAGGAATACCTTAAATGCCATTAAGGCAGGGATAGGTTAATCCAGGAAGGAGCATGCAGCACACTAATGGAATGCATGCAGCACTTGAAAGCCATGTAGGCTATGAGGTAAATCTATGCATACAATGGATAACTGAAAGCCATGTAGGCAAGGAGCAGCACAGGAACAGGTGATTAATTTAACTTACGTAAAGCATGCTCCTGCTACCCGGGCCATGATGCACTGCCAAGACACCACAGTCCTCCACCATTGGAAAAACAGGACGCTAGGAGCAAGGCACCATAAGACCAGGCAGCCATGAAACAGCAGAAAGTGTCAGTATAGCAATCAAGCATTAGTCCTGGAGGAGCTAACACTGAGTAAATCGTGAGCAGGACTGTAAAACGGTGAGCAGCTGCTAGCTGAGCAGCAGGCCAAGACCAGGTGCAATCAATTAAGGTGGAAGCACAGGAGGCAGCAACTGTGGTGTGAGCTGAAACATGCAATAACAATTGCAGGAAAACTGAGCTTTAGTAGGAGCTTGAAGCACAAGCACATGAAAAACACAATGCAAACAAAGGGTAACAATGTCCCAGACAATTCTGTATCCATTCCAGGCTATGCCCTGTTTTGACTTGACAGAATTGCCAAGAGAGGAGGTGGCTGCACCATTTATTTAAGGGAAACTCTTAAAGGGCTAGTCATCCCATTACCCCCTCTGCAAACAACTCTCAAATCCTAGCCGTTAAAATAATCCTGGACCAACAGGGAAAATCCCTCACAGTTGTATTAGTATATATCCCGCCACGTGAACATGTTACAGGCTTCCAAATGATCACAAACTTCATGGACGACAGCACCTCCCATGGTGAGACAATCGTAATGGGTTAACTAAATGTAAATTGGCTTGCTTCAGAAGCCGACCCATATAAGGATGCCATTGCTGACCTAAACATTACTCAAATGATCGCCTCTCCCACTAGGTTTAATTATAAGTCTGGTAGTAGCTCCTTACTTGACCAGATCCTCACCTCTCATCCCAGCAGAATCATTAACATGGAAGTTCTCCCAGATGCCCTTAGTGATCACTCCTCAGTTATTTGCCACTGGTCAAACAAGGCACTTAAACCTAAGTCCTCATTTTCCTATAAAAGAATCTTAACAAAAGGAAAGCTTCCACAATTTCTTGCTGCCCTGTCAACGGTTGACTGATACCCCTTGACTCCTTGAGCAGTGTCGACCAAGCACTTGACTTCTTCATTGCCCAGTTTAACAAAGTTTGTAACAGTTTTGCCCCTCTACGTAAATGCAAAACTCAATCTACCACTAATCACTGGATTAACTCCAAACTCATCTCCATGATGCGAAACCGAGATAACCTCTGGCACCGAGCCATGGACTCAGGGAAACCATACGAAATGCAGCTCTATAAGGTGGCTAGAAACCAGTGCACAATAGCTATATGCAGAGCCAAGCAAGTCTTCTACAACCAGGAACTTACTAACTCCTGGAGAAATAGCAAACCTATCAGGGAGCACATCAAAAGCCTCAAGAGTAAACCAAGCAAATCCTCACCTACTATGATTGAGGTTAATGGCTCCACTTTACAGGACCCCAAAGAAATAGTGGACTCCTTTAAACTTGCTTTTACTAATCATAGCAGTGTCCTTCCCCCCAACTTCTTTGACAACTCTGCCCAGCCCTGCCTCAATAATAAAATCAACCTCCACAGTATTACCACCCCATTCTACTTTAAGAGGGTATCCATGTCTGAAGCTAAAAGATATCTTAACAAAGTGCTAAGCAAAGCCAGTTTCAGCAGCGATACCCTTGACCTCATACTCCTCTCCCTCTCCCTTGACATCGTCCTACAACCTCCCACTAAACTTCTGAATATCTCACTCTCTCATAAACAATTCCCCAGTTCTGGAAATCAGCAGTGGTCACACCCATTCATAAAAGTGGTGATAGGTCTCTTCTCTCTAACTACCGCTCTATCTCTATCCTCCCACCACTCTCCAAGGCGTTGGAACAAATTGTAGCTGACCAGTTATCTGAACACCTCAACAAATATGACTTACTCTGCCCACAACAACATGGCTTTAGAAAACACCATAGTACTACCACTGCCCTGTTTGACTTCACCAGCCATATTCATAAGACGATTGACACTGGCCACCTACTGGGTGTGGTGTTCATTGATTTGACCAAGGCATTTAACACTGTGAACCACCAGCTCCTGCTTCACTCACTCTCCTCCTTTGGACTATCTAATGATATAACCAAATGATTTGAAAGCTGCCTCTTGGCAAGGAGCCAAAAAGTCAAAATCGTTGGCTCTCTCTCAAGTGCCCTTCCTGTCCGCTCTGGTGTACCCCAGGGTTCCATCCTTGGCCCTCTACTTTTCAGCCTTTTCATCAATACTCTTCCCGCAGCTTGCAATAATAACTTAATACTCTATGCCGATGATGCAGTCCTCTATTCCTCCCATACTGATCCCATCTCACTCTTCAAGGTGCTATAGACAAACTTCATCCTAGTTGAAACCTGGCTTCCTCAACATAAGCTGTTGATGAATTACAAAAAAACAAAGTCCATGCTGTTCCATAGCTCTCACAGCAAATACAGATCCATAAACTTCACCATACATAATGAACTTGAACAGCCACTTGAGCAAGTGCAGGAGTTTAAATACCTTTGTATTACCTTTGGTTGCACAATGTCTTTCAGCTCACATGTTCAACATATCTCAAAATCAGTCAACTCAAGAACTGGGGTCCTCTACCACCACCGTCGCTGTCTCACCAAAGAAGCTATGCGCACAGCCATAACTGCCTCAATTCTACTCATCATTGATTACAGGCTTGTCTTCTATGGGGCTGCCATTGATACCACCCTGAACTGGGTCAAGACAGCCCTTAACAAATGCTGTAGACTTCTCACTGGTTCAGGGAAGCATACACATACCTGTGATCTCTACAAACAATCCAACTGGCTCAATCTAAATAGATTTGTCTACCAGACCTGTCTACTGGCTAAGAAAATTTGTCTTAACCTCACACACCCTGCAACTCATGCCTTAATGTTGCCCGTAGTCACTGCACATTTCACGCGCAGTTCCCTCAAACCAACATTTATCGTTCCATTCTGCTGTACCAACCAGGCTTAACGCTCTTTCCACACCTAGGCCCCATGCTGCTAAACAACCTTCCCCCTGAAATTGCAGCTGAAAACAAGCTTAGCCCATTCAAATGTAAACTCCGCCAGCACCTCACTGACCTCAGCAGTTGTGACTGCTCTGCCTAGGCTTGTGGCTTTGTTTCCTCTCTCCCTCCTCTTCTCTCTTCTCCACCCTTTCTACCCTCTCCACTTTTCTTCACCCTTCCATCACCTGCTACTCCCTATCTCTCTCCCACCCTCACCTACCATTCTACCCCCTCTCACCTCCCACCTACCATTCCACCCCTCTCCCACTCTTCTCCCCCTGTCTCCCCCTCCCTATCACCCTATCTCTTGTTGCTCCATCCCCAGACTTCTAGGTACTTATCTTTTCTGTTCTGCACTTACGACAATGTCAAACTTTGACTGCCTATCCTGCTTTTCCCACCTCTAATTCTCTTTATCCCTCACCCTTTTGCTCCACTTATGTCACCCGGGGAGATGGTTTTTATTTGTATTTGTGTCTTGCTATATATACATACCTGTTTTGTTAATTGTGCAACGATATTTGCCACTGACTGTCGCTACTGTGCTAGCCTATACACTTGTACTGTCTTTTGCTACTAAGTTAACCTCCTGACCTGTATTGTATCTTACTTCTGCGTACTTCTATGTTAACCTCCTGACCCTGTATTGTATCTTACCACTGTTTTGCTTGCACCCATTGCTGACACGGAACCTTTGTAAAAGAACCCATGGTTCAAAGGTATTTGTAATCCTAGTAATAAATAAATAAAAATAAATAAATAAAAACAAGATGCTAGGAAAATCAGAAAGCCCCAAAAAGAAAACACAAATAAAAACACAAACACAGGAGAATGGAAAAACAATCACACAGAAGCACACAGCAGCAGCAGCCGGAGGCAAAACCAATACCAACCAAAGCAGGAGAAAGACACAAATGAGTAAAGTAGAGTCCAGAGCACAAGTAATGCCAGTCAAGGCCCCAGCAGGCCCAAAAGGAGAGGACAGACCAACAGGGCCTCCAGCCAGCGAAGAAAAAGTGCTTTGGAAGGAAGCTGGAAGGAACTGCTTATATAGCTGAAGAAGAGGGCTCTGCTGGCTACCTACCCCATGGAACTACAGACATAGCCCTTTAATTCCAGGCTCAGTTTTGTGTGTGACTAAATAGGTTGTCCTCGGCTTCCCCCTTCAGAGTAGCAGTGCTTTTAGGGCTGCTGTAGGTGGAGTCCTGCAGACATCTTGCTTACAAAAAAGCACTCCTGCATTCCTTGTGAACCAACAACATGTTAAGGTGTCAAAAAAAGTCACCTCAGCAAAAGGAACACTTCACACTTGCGCTTATGTTTTTTTACTTTCAGCATCCGTGACTGCCAAAATACATAGCCCCCCCACCCATCCCTCCCTCCCTCCCTCAGAACCCACCACCCTACTCCCCACAGAAACATAACAGTGGAACCGGGGTGGGGGCAAAATACACCAGCAGAGGAATCCTTGTCCTCACCCCATACCGCATTGCGCAGTTCTTTGTTATTTTTATTTATTTAGTTATTTTTCTACTTTATTCCCCCACCCAACCCACCCTCTTAGCATCCAGCACCCCACACCTCCCCCTGAGACATAATAGTAACACTGGAGGTGCCCAATCCCCCAGTGTCGTGATCGTCATCGCAGGCATCTTAGTTGTGTTTTTTATTTTTAAATTTTATAGTTACCTGTAACAAGAAAACCGTCCATCGATGTCTTTTGGGCTGTTACAGACCCCCTACCTGACCCTCCCACTCAGCAACCACCACCCCACGCACACACCCCAAGCCCTTACTTACCCATCTGGGGTCCAATGGTGTAATCCCCTCTGGACCGCAAACATGTCTTCACTCTTCAAAGTCAGATCATGAACTGAAGAAACAGGTATGATTTTCAATGTATTTCAATGGGGTTTTGAACTTAGAGCCATAGCTTGGGCATTTTTGCATATTTTTGGCCCAAATTTTCAACATGCCTTCTGTGGGACCTCGCCTCATCAAAAATGTCACTGTCATTAGGCAGATCTGCCCCTAAAGGTGATTTTGCGGTTCCTGCACAAAATCACCTTTTGGGCAGGTGTTAAACATTTTCTCTGCTCTTGTTCATGAGGTGGGGTCATAAGAAGGCTATGTTAAAAATTTGGTGTAAAAATATTACAAAACAACACAGTTATGAGCCTATATTGAATTTTATGAACTCAGACTTGTAACTTTGGCAATTGTTAATATTTCTACCCAAATTACAACATAGACATAACTTTACAGCATCTCATGAATGTGACAGCTGTCATTTTTTCAGATCCTGCCCAAAATGTTCTTTTTTACATCCCAACAGGTGATTTTGCGGTTCCTGCATGAAATCACCTTTGGGGCAGGAGTTAACAATTTTCTCTGCTGTTAAGACGGCCATGTTGGAAATTTGGTGTAAAAATAATAAAACTCAACAAAGTTATGAGTCTACATTGAATTTTCTGAATGCAGGCTCATGCGTTTGTTAATATGTAATATTTTTACCCCCAATGTTCAACATAGCCATTTCTTTACAACACCTCATGAATGTGACAGCTGTCATTTTCCAACTCCTGCCCAAAATGTGCTTTAGCATCCCAAAAGTTTATTTCACAGTCCCTGTGTAAAATCACCTTTAAGCCAGGAGTTGAACATTTTCTCTGCCCGTCTTCATGAGGCAGGGTCATAACAAGGCTATGTTGAAGAGCTGGTGTAAAAATATTAAGAACAAATTTACAATATTTTTACCCTTCATTCCTCAGCTGCAGCCCTACTGACTCTGGTCAGATTTTGTTTCTATTTGCTGCTTCTTTTTTAGTACAGTATAATTGCTAGTGTTGGCATGCGCATTATGATTATTATTATTATTATGATTATTATTATAAAAGCACTAAGTGAACCACCACACACACAGACACTTGATGGCAATAGTTTAGTTTAAGTTTTATGCAGTAACCACTAGTGATGGGATCAATTGTGTTTCTGTAACCTTACAAACATGCTTGGACCAACTCCAGCATAGTTTCTGTAACACCAACACCAAGTGGTTAGGGATGGAATATGGGTGTCTGGGTGTATTCAGAAGGTTAAAATACTTTTCTGCCCAAGCAAACCTTCTGGTTCGGGTAGTAGTGGGTATGAGAATATTACTACTACTACTAGTACCACCAGTACTGCAGCTACTACTATTACTACTGCTACTAGTGTCACCACCTATTCCATCTGCACACTCACTGCCATGTCTTTCTATGGCAATAGAAGGGGGGCTGTAGAGCTTTCATGACCTCTGCAGGAAGCAGCAGCCACCACCACTACCAGTGTTCCCACAGCTACCACTATAACTGTTACATCCCAGCCAGTCTACTTCCCACCACCACCAGCAGTGCCATTCTTGCAGCAGCTACTCAAAGTACCATCACCACCACTGCAGCCACTGTGACCTCTATTTCTATGCTGATGGCACAGCGCCTATTGCCCCTATGACTGTGACCAGGTGACCTGGGACCATAACCACTCCTAGTGTGTTGACCCAACACAATGCTCACTATTGGTCTGTAGCACTATGTGTGTAGTGTGATGGACAGAGGGTACCACAAGTAGCTTGTGTTACATTAGTGACAACTCTGTGTTAGTCATTGAAGCAGTATTAAGATGTATATCATACAGAATGTTTGAAGGGGGGTTAATGGTGTCATTTCAGTGCTTTTTAACCTATTCTTTCAACAAAGCACCTTCCCTGACTGAATACCCGAATATCTGGGACCCAAATATTAGGCTGAATATTTGGGAAAAGGTACTGGCACAGCCCTAATTGAAATATTCAAATATCTGAGGGAAATAAACAGGGTGGACAGTTAATGGCTATTTAAGCTTAAAAGGGAACAGTCATCACCAAGGGCCTGCCACTCATGTGTGGGGCTGGTCCCAATGTACACTTTGTGTACAGAAACATTTTGGTTAACTTACTTTTTACTGTAGTACAGTAGATTGTATTAGACTAATATTGCTTAGTTCTAGGCTGACATCTCTCTGTTGCAAATTCAGATTGCTTTAGCTACATATCAGAGCAGTAGGTAGTGGAGATTCAATAGCTCGCAGGAGCTAGAGCTTTTATAATCTCCAATCAGATGTTTTCCGGATCTTCTTTTCTCCAGGGGCTAAGTACAATCCTTTGTAACTGTACTTAGCCCAGGGAGGACAGCGGGATCAGCAAACAGAAGATCAGTGCTTATACAAACTTAAACATGCACTGTAGGCCATTGAATCTCCCATTGCTGCCTACTGCTCTAATGTGAGCAGCAGGGGATTCTGGGATTTGTCGTAACAGAAGATGTCAGCCTAGAACTAAACAAAACTAGTCTGATATAATCTATTATACTAGAACATACAGTAAGTAAACCAAAATGTTTTTATACACAAAGTGCACATTGGGACCAGCCCCACACTTGAGTATGGGACGCTTTATGATGACTGTTCCTCATTAAGCTTAATGGGAAGGGGGGTCTGTCACAAGGGGTCATAACAATAAACAGGTAGGAGGAAATTTAGAAGGGATGTTAGGAATTACTTATTTTATGGAAACGTTGGTGGAGAAGAGGAGCAGTCCACCAAAGGAGCTGCTCAATGTCATGACAGTTTCAAGATTCAAGAGAAGGCAGGATAGACTCATGGGATTGCTGAAGACAATGGTGTGTGGGGGAGGGGTGGAAAATTAAGGCAATGAGAGTTCTACACAAAACCTGCCAGTGCTTGACTGGTGGGTTCTTAGGTAGCAACTATGCAGACTAGATGGACTGCTAGTCTTTTTTTGTCCAGAAACTTCAATGTTTCTAATGAATTAGTTAATGTTTCCAACCACCAAATACCGCTTCTTTAAATAGGAAAACATTGCATTGAAAATGTGCGGGGGGGGGAGGGTAAGTTATTGATTGCATTCTTTCCTTTCTAAATGATTACCCTTGTGATTATAATGCAGTGAGGCTTGGTGACATTGACTTGCATATTTTTGCAAAGATCACCATTTTCAAGAGATTGACCAAGGTTATTGTACAAAATTACAATTTTATGCTTTAAATCTAGTGATTTTTCATACAAAAAACAGTGTTTCCTAAAAACATAGCAGTTTTTGTACATTTCACTGATGTGCAAAAACAGCTGAACTCTTCCAGTGTTTCCAATTAGACCATATCACATGACAATGGGTTTTGCTTGTGAGATGAAAATTTAGCCCTAATATCTAGCACACAGATAATTTTGTTCTTGTCAAACATTCTTTGCTGGAGGTCTAAATGCAATGTTCCTGCTTCTGTTCCCTTTTTGAAAGGTGAAAGTGTGGTTCCAGAACAGAAGGACCAAGCATAAGAGGCAAAAACTGGAAGAGGAGTCCCCAGAGAGCCAACAGAAGAGGAAAGGCAGTCAGCATGTGAGCCGTTGGAGGCTGGCTACTAGGCAGGCCAGCCCTGAGGACATTGATGTCACATCTGAGGATTAAGCTGGAGAATAATCAGCACACACAGGAGAAAGTTCCGACAACTCCTCCCCCCAAGCCATGCCCATCACCCACACAAAACACAACAGCAAAAACCCTACAGAACCAACTGGGAGGCAGGTCCTGCCAGAAGAATCATAAGGAGTGGGGGGATGTTCAACAACTTGACTGTTGGTCTCCCCATACAGCAACGGCAAGATGAGGTAGCCAGACCTAATTCACAGGGATTCCTGTACTTTACAGGGAAATTGAGTTGTCTACATGGGAAAAGCCATCACAGACTTGCATTGTTCAAACAGGAAACCAGAGCAATCCAGGTTCCCAAGGAAGTAATGTGATTCATGGGGAAATCCCTCTGTAGTTACAGGGATGAGATCCAGATGATCTGGGAGCCCTGCCATGGACATGAAGCACAGTGATTACTTGTACTATATATCTAATTATACATATCTAAAAGCAGCATTTGGATGAAGATTGTGTTTTCTGTGAGCTAGACTAGTACTACATGGTAAACCTCTACCATCAAGCCACCATACACATTTCTGTGACTTAGGACCTGATACAAAACAGGGTAAAAAAACTCTGCAAGTGTGCTGTGTCTGTGGCAGCCATGGAACACATCCTTCGCACATGTGGGGCACTCTGCTGGACTAGCTGGACACCAGTGTGAATCATGCATTTGCCCCCCCTACTGTGATCTGATCCAATGCTGCCCATGGAAGTTTATAAGTGGTTTAGTCAGTGGGTAGGTAGTGGCAGAATCCCTATCAACCCTTGGTCTCCCCAACCCTGACACTCCAGCATCCTTCACTGCATACCTTAGTTCAGTAGCTTCTCCCAGGTCTTACCCCCAGGTGGGGTCCCCCAAACCCTGCCACTATACAGGATCTAGTGCACTCAGACTGTGCCTGGATAGCAGGGTGCAGGGCCTGCAGGAAACCAGCATCATCCTTCCAATCAAGGAGACATTTTCTCCTCCTAATTTCCTCCCCATTAGGTGTGGACATGCAATGCCATCACGATGCATGCTGCACTCTCCCACATGATGTTTGTTGATGGCTGCCGTGCCTCTAGTGTGTCTTAATTGCTCCAGAGTGTCTTACCCCGGTCTTTACCAGGTGTCAGGTATACACCAGGCTCTATGTCCGCCACTCCTGGAGGAGGAGAGCAGTCCCTCAGACACTCAATCCTTCTCCCTTCAGCTGGCCCTCCAACTCACTGAGTTAGCTCCCGAACTTGAGTTGTTGGGGTGGCAAGCAGTGGTGCCACCGCTGCACCAGTGGCCAGCTACAATTCCACTCTTTTCATTAAAATTTCTTTGCCAAAGTGTGCTGCCCATGGATTCATATTGAAAGCCTGCTGTTGGACCCTGATGTGCCTCCTAGCAATGCCCCTGGCCCCCCACACAGACCTAAGTGCTCATGGATTGCAGCAGCCAGGGGCTGTGAATTCTGTTGTGAGCAGAAAAGTCCAAGGGTGTGGCACTCCACTGCCCATGCATAGCTTGGGCTGTTGGTCAATTGGATCTTTAATGTAACCATCATTATGCAAAGCAGTGGTGAGGAGAATGGATAAAGGGGGAGTGACAGAAAACAAGGAAACAACTGCAACAAAAATAGTAAAAAAAATAAAACTATATATCATCTACATATACATTGCTCAGGGGACTTTAGTATAGAATGTTCAGTATCAGTGACAACCCAAAAGATTCTGTGTCTGAGAGAACTCATGGTATGAAATATGCAATTACAAGTAATCATTTTAATTTACAAAAGGCCAATTCTTGATGGGACAGACACAGTGGTGTTATACTGGGAAATAAGATAATGGTGAGTAGAAAGGAAAAAAAACCTTTATTATTGAAAAAGAATATTTCTAAGGAAGGAATGAGCCCATCACAAACAAGGGGCCAAGAAGTAGTAAATATGAAACAGCCGAGTAATGTGGTGTGATGTGGCAACATCTCAAACTGTAGTCTGGGAATCCAAGGGTTTTTATCTGAGTCCCAGAATCCCTTACAAAGTTTGGTTTAGGGCTGGGGCATTGCCAAAGTGAGGCACTGATCTCCAGAGGAGATGGTGAGGCAAGGAATGCCCAGCATTGTGCCCTCTACCCCAGATGACCACAGAGCAGCATTGGTGTCAGCAGCATATACAGTGTCTTGCCCCCCTCTACCAGCTCTGGCTGAGGAGCAGTCATGGTCAACTCTAATCACCAGAGTGAGGGACAAGGGGAACCATGGGAAACAAAAAGGGTGGGGGGGACAAAACTATATGAAAGAAGTAATAAACATCAGCAAAGAATAAAAGTCATTAGCCATTGAACTCTGATCTTTTCTGAAGCTGTAACAAAGATATTAAAATATATTAAAAAAAATGTTGATTGCAATAAGGAGTTTTTTTTAATTTAATGGTAAGGAAACCAATGTAACACATGGAATCACAAATTATATGTAGCCAACAGTGTTACAATTACAAACATCAAGGAAATTATATGAGAGTTCAAAATAAATAACAATCCTCTCTCAAAAAAAAAAAAAAAACAATTAAAAGAAATACATTTTGACCATACAAATTAGCCAGCAGAAGAAGGTCATGAGGTCTATGGATTCTGCTCAACATGGAGCCCCGCGTACAACTAATTTACAATGCCCCCCCATAGCCCTTTAAGAGAAGGACATCTTGACAAAATGTGTACCAATAGCAGAAAATAAGAGGTAAAGAAGAGGAAAGTTATTTTCTTAATGATCTGAACAGAATGACTTTGTTGTATTGCTGCTGATCAACCAATCAGCACTGAGGATTCACCTGCACCTGGAGATCTTCTATTCATGGGAGGGTCACACCAGCAACTTTGGAAGAAAAGAATGTTTTACTTTTGAATCAGGTGTCCATTTCTTTTATATTGTGAAAGTGTTTTTTTTTTTTTTTTTTACACATTAAGCTTATTTTATGTCATCATACATACAGTAGTTCAGTGATTTATTCTGTTTCTATGGTAACCAGCTATGAGAGTCACTTCTTGCATCCTTTGGGCAATAGAGCAGCCCTTCGGTTTGCATTTCTCTGGCCAGAAGCAAGCACAAGGAAAGACCCTTTTCAGCAGTAAGAGATGGTTTGGTTGCCATTTAAAATATGGGAGATGACATAGTGAATATCTAACCCCTAAGTGTCAAGTGTAAGTTCTCACACTGAGTGGGGTGCCATCATTGCCTCAAGAGTGAAACTCAAAATCCTTAATGATATCACTACACTAACAAGATGTGTGAACCAGTGAGTGTTTAACACTTAGGTGTTTTCAATTTTACATAGAGAAAATAATGCACTCACTAGCATGCAGAACAAGCAAATTCTCACACTGAGGAGGATCGGTGACATCATGGAGCATGAGAGAGAAGGGGGTCTCCGAGCTTGTTCTGCACTTTGAGGGGTAGGTTGCTGTATATAATAAAATGTGAACCTGTTTTTTCAAATTAAAAGACTTGTGACTTGCCAGTTTCCTTGAAACAGTGCTCGTCAGTTGATACTTCATCTAGACAAAATATTGGTATTTTGTCTAGATAGGATATCGCTGGTCTCTTTTCAATTTCAGTTGCTGCTCATAAGTAAAGTCTTCAAAAGTCAATCAGCAACATCTGTGAAAGGTTGTTCTAAACATTCTAACATTTAAAACAACTTTTAGCACCACTGGAAAAAGAGGCTCAGACTGTATTATAATACAATAGATAGCATGTTTATAAACTAGTCGTTCATGGGGCAAATGGCAGTTTTATTCAGTGCGTGAGGTAGTGCTTGTGCAGACATGACTGTCTGCAGCTGAACTTATGCTGTACAGTATTGACTTGATTAGAGTGCAAGACTGATTGCTGCAGATGAGAAAAGCTGATCTTAATATTCTGTAGTGTTGAGAATTTTTTTTTAAAAACACAGGAAAAACATTCTAACTTTGTCATATCCAGAACCATGTTTGTCAGCGGGGTGGGGGTGGGATTGGGCAGGGTGCAAAAGTAATTTTGAAAAGACATACAGTAAACCATAGAACACAACAGGGAATCCATTTCAGCCATAGCTTGAGGAGGGCCAGCTTCCAGTCCAAGGTTGTATCCATAGCAAAAGATACAGAGAAAACTGTTTTTAAACTCTCAAACAGTGGAAATGGAACTTGTCTTGAAGAGTTGATGGCAATCAAAATATAATACATGTACTTTTACAATGATTTAACCCCTTTGTCCTGGTGCTGAACATATTCTGACTGTTGTAATTACTTGTGCCAGTTGTCTGTTCCATTTCTGGAAAATAATCACTGCAATATATTTTAAAACTCTGCACAATATATTCTAAAATTTGTGAGATTTTTTTCAATACTTACAGCTTAATTATAATGTTCTTCATACTATCCCACTAGATCTTTTATTGTTGTTAGATGTTCACACAAGAACAAAATGGATGATGTGAAACAGTATGCCCAAACAACGTGAGAGCTCGCTGATCCCCTCACTACGCTGCCTTTCTGTGCCTTTTCCTTGCTGTATCTGACTGTCCTGACATATTGTTTCTGGTTTGAGCACAGTGGAAGCTTTTTCTGTATGAATCCTTCAGTATTCTGCACTAGAGAAAAGAATATACAATACACGCTGAACGTCTTTTTCCAATGTTTCTAAAAAGTTGTTCCCAACACTAGAACATTAAGTACAACTTCAAACACTAATCAGCAGCTGCTGCAAGCAGGAGCTACTCAAGTAAAATTGAAAACAAATAAGCCAATACTTCATCCAGACAAAATATCAGGATTTTGTCTAGATGAAATATCAGAAGAGAACCAGTAATGTCAAATGCACAGAAAAAGAGAGAACAAAAGCCACAGGTTGTATTTTAAAAAAGAAATAAATAATAATAAAAAAAAAAAACAGAGTGCAAAGAACAAATTTGGTTCTCACACCTTGTAGTAGGTAGACTGCCGTTATAGAGAACTTTAGTTTTGCTCATGTGTGTTATGACAGCACTGTTCCTACTCAGTGGGAGAATCAGCTTGTTCTTCACATGCAGGGGTTAATTATTCTCTATGTTCTTTCTGCATTTTTTCTTGCGCTGTGCAGAATAATTGAAAACTGGCAGGAGTCTGTAATGTACTGTAATATAGTGGTGTATACAGGACATCAACACTGAAACACTGAAAGGGTTATGTTTTGTAAGCACAAGAAGCCTTCCCAATCCAAGAAAGCTGAGGATTTGTGAGTACTGGTGACCCAGTATTTGCTGTTTCCTAAGAGCGGCCTAAATCTATGATCCAGATTGCAGCTCTTTCCTGGCTCCTCAGTGTCAGGTCTACTGTTGTAGGCAGGATTCATTTTCATTGAAGGGGTGCTATTTATGGGTGAATGTCTTGATTTTCTCTTCTGACCCACTTTGGAGGCTTAAAGAATTCTTATTCATTCCATTTAGAACTGCACAGATCCCCTTGGGCTTGAATCCTCTCAGTGTGTACGAAGGGACCTCTTAGTATGACCTTTAAAATGTCTATGTTATTATCAGTTTTTAACTAAACACTTGTAAGCTATTCCCCCATTTTGGGATTGTACAGAATTATGTTCATTTTCATTTCTAAATGATGAAGCAGGCAGAAGTAATGAATTTATTGTAAGTAAATATTTTTCAGAATAAAAAATGACATTTGCTTAAATGTTTTTTTTAACTGTTTTAATTAAACTAGTTTGAGTGTTTGTCTCTTAGGGGTGGCAGTCACCAATTATAAAGCTGATAAATCTAGGGGTTGTGATCCAAGTCTGGGGTGTCAGAAGGACAGTCAAGTGAAGGGCTAAGCAACCTACTGGATTCTTGCCTCACAGAGTGCACTATTCTAGGGTGTGGGACTGGTTTAACAGAGAAAAATTATGTGAGTGTACAGTCTGAGGGTATGTGATTGGTTTAGCTGAGAGCAATGACTGGGAGAGAGTGCTGCCTGAGGGTATGTGATCAGTTTTGCAGTGACAAATGATTTAATGAGTGCACTATTCCAGGGTATGTGATTAGTTAGCAGGGACAAAAGATTCAAATAGTACACTGTTCCAGGGTATGTGATCAGTTTTGGTGGAACACATGATTCAGAGAGTACACTCTTCCAGGGTATATGATTCAGAGAGTACACTATCCCAGAATATGTGATCAGTTTAGCTGAGACAAATGATTCAAAGAGTACACTATCCCAGGGTATGTGATCAGTTTTGTTGGGACACACAATTCAGAGACTACACTATCCCAGGATATATGATCAGTTTTGTTGGGACACATGATTCAGAGAGTACACTATCCCAGAATATGTGATCAGTTTAGCTGAGACAAATGATTCAAAGAGTACACTATCCCAGGGTATGTGATCAGTTTTGTTGGGACACATGATTCAGAGAGTACACTATCCCAGGGTATATGATCAGTTTTGTTGGAACACATAATTCAGACAGTGCACTATTCTACGGTATGTGATCATTTTTGCTGGGACACATGATTCTGAGATCACACTATTTAAGGGTATGTCATCAGTTAAATATGTGAAAATGATTCAGAGAGTGAACTATCCAAGGATATGTGATCAGTTAGCTGGGAATAATGATTCAAAGAGTGCACTGTTGGAGGATGTGTGATCAGGTCAGCTGAAACGAATGATTTAGCAGATGCACTCTCTGAGGATATGTAATCATGTTTGATGGAACAAATGTTTGGGAAAGAGCACTGTCTGAGGGTATATGATTGGTTAAGCCAATTCAAATGAATGATAAAGTGCAACATCCAAGGGTATGTTATTGTCTACACTGGACAAATGATTCTGAGAGTTTAACATCTGAATATGTGTAATCATTTTAGATGGAACAAATGATTCAGCGAATGCACTCTCTGAGGGTATATGATCTGTTTGACAGCATGTACAAATGACAGCATGCCCCATACCCTGTTAGTACATATTTGGCACTATCCAAATTTTTCAAAGAGCCCAGATGATATTGGTATAACCTGAGTCTGCAATCATATCTGACAATCCCCAAACCCCATTCTAGGATTAAAGCAAAGCCATTGATGGAGTTTATAGAGGGCTTGGGAGAGAAGACAGCAATAGCATTCCATATCCCCCAGTGACAATTTCATTTAAAGAGAGACAGACTAACAAACAGGGTTATCATAACCCACTGATGTTCTTGATTCTGGTTCTGGTCTAAAACATTTCAAATAATTCTTGGGTTCTTACCTTGTTTAGAAATTAAATTATTTTATATAAAGGACTGGAGAAAAAAAAAAGCAGAGAGTGATCCTGAGGAAGAAAGAAAAATTCTAAAGAAAAGACCTGCCTCTCAGCACAGAATAATAGACTATGTCACTAAACATGCAGAAAAGAAAGATAAACATTGTGTACCTTTCAACATGCAAATGCTAAGAGTCACAATTGATGTGTTGCAGTTTGGCACAGCTGAGTATACAGGTACAGGTATATAACCAGCACATTCACATATGTGTTTCTCATAGAATATAATCCCTAATAATTAGTTTGATTCCAGGATAGGCATATCTCTTGGGGAGGTTCTGATAATGGGAGACTTCAACATGCCGGATACAGATTGGTCAATACCAGCAGGAACATCTGCCAGAACTAGACACATAGTGGATTCCCTGCAGGGGGAGGGCCTCAAACAACTGGTACAACAACCCACAAGAGACAGGGCTATCCTAGATCTAGTATTGACTAACAGGGAAGGGATCACAGATCTCCAGGTAGAAGGTCACCTGGGGGCCAGTGACCATCACATGGTATGGTTCAATTTGGCTACTACATCTAAATCATCCCATTCCAAGGCAAAAATATGGGACTTCAGAGGAGCTGACTTTGATAAGATGGCCAACAGAGTTAAGCTAGCCCTTGCAAAAGAAACACAGGCGTAGGGGTAGGCAAAGTGGGCAAGCATTAAGGATGCAATACTGAAGCAATATCCCATTGTGTTAGACAGAAAAGGAAGTGCAAAGAAGAAGGAAACCACTTTGGTTCTCAAATACAGTAGCAGTAAAGGTCAGAGCCAAAAGGCTGGCCTTCAGGAAATATAAGGGAACACAGTGGGATGAAGATAGGGAGGCATACCAAACTGCCCTAAGGGAAGCAGGGAAGGCAGTAAGGCAGGCAAAGTCCCAAACTGAGGAAACATCGAAAGTACTAACAGTAAAAGAAGGTGACAAGACTTTTATAGTATTAGTGAAAGGAGAAAGTCCAGAGGGGTATTGCTAAGCTTAATAGAGAAAAGGGAGCATGTGAGGAGGAGGACCATGTAAAAGCATCTATCCTAAATAGATACTTTTGCTCAGTATTTACTGAAGAGAAGGTAGGGCAGGGACCACAGCTCAGCACCATGGACACAGGGAGGAGGGAGGTGAGCACTACTTTCTTCACAAAAGAAAGGGTCCTACAAGAGCTTGCTAAGCTCAGGGTGGATAAGGCAATGGGACCTGATGGCATACATCCCAGGGTACTTAAGGAGCTAAAGGTGGAACTAGCAGAGCATTAGCAGAACTGTTTAGTGAGTCTCTGAGCACAGGAGAGGTCCCAGAAGACTGGAGAAGGGCTCATGTGATCCCTCTCCACAAGAGTGGTAGCAGGGAGGAGGCAGGGAACTACAGACCAGTCAGTCTTACCTCAGTAGTGGGCAAGATTATGGAGGCACTCCTTAAGGAAAGGATAGTGCAACACCTGGAATCCATAGGGCACAGGATCCAAGATAGCATGGGTTTACAAAGGAAGGTCCTGTCAAACTAATCTCATAGATTTCTTTGACTAGGTAACCAGAGTGGTGGACCAAGGGAGCAGTTGATGTTGCCTACCTTGACTTCAGCAAAGCTTTTGACACTGTTCCATATAGAAGATTGATAAATAAGCTGGGTAGGCTCGGGGTGTCAGAAGTTGGTCAACTGGGTGGCAAACTGGTTGACGGGCAGAAAACAGAGAGTGGTGGTAAATGGTATACAGTCAGAAGAGATGCAAGTCACAAGTGGGGTACCTCAGGGATCAGTCCTGGGGCCAGTCCTCTTAACATCTTCATTAGTGACCTTGCAGATGGACTAGAGGGTAAGGCTTGTCTGTTTGCAGATGACACCAAGATCTGCAACAGAGTAGATGATCCAGATGGGGTGGGCAGAATGAGAAGAGATCTGGATAAACTAGCAAAATGGTCAGAAGAGTGGCAACTGGGATTTAATGCAAAGAAGTGCAAGATCATGCACATAGGGAAGAGAAACCCTGAAGCACCTATAGGCTGAGAGGGGAGTTGCTAGCAGTCACAAAGGAAGAAAGAGACTTGGGCATCATCATCACTGATGACCTGAAATCATCCAAGCAGAACTCTAAAGCAGTAGGTAAGGCTAGGAGGGTGTTAGGGTGTATTAGTAGGGGTATCACAAGCTGTAACAGGGAGGTAATAATCCCTCTTTACAAGACACTGGTTAGGCCCCATCTGGAGTACTGCGTGCAGTATTGGAGGCCACACCTTCACAAGGACATTAACCAGATTGAGGCAGTCCAGAGAAGGGCAACCAAAATGGTGCAGGAACTGCATCAGAAGACCTATGAGGACAGATTAACAGAGCTCAATATGTATACCCTTGAGCAAAGGAGGGAGAGAGGTGATATGATCGAGGCATTCAAACACCTTAAGGGCATTAACAAGGTGAAAGAGTCTAACATGTTTAAATATAAGAAAAATAGCAGGACAAGAGGACACAGCATGAGATTAGAGGGGCTGATTAAGGGGAATGTGAGGAAATTCTTTTCACAGAAAGGGTGGTGGATGCATGGAATGGCCTACCACCAAGAAGTGGTGGCTATGAATACAGTGCAGGGCTTCAAACAGGCATGGGATAGGCATAAGGGAGCAATACAAATGAGTATGAATAGATAGGCCACTGACAGAGCAAAGGCCGATGGCACATTTATAAGGTAGAAAAAGAAATGGGCAGACTGGATGGGCCTTGCAGTCCTTATCTGCTGTCAACTTCTATATTTCTATGAAAGATAAACATTGTGTACCTTTCAACATGCAAATGCTAAGAGTCACAATTGATGTGTTGCAGTTTGGCACAGCTGAGTATACAGGCACAGGTATATAACCAGCACATTCACATATGTGTTTCTCATAGAATATAATCTCTAATAATTAGTTTGATTCCAGGATAGGCATAGCTCTTGTTTTTTTAAATATCTGGACAAAAAAGCATTTTATTTACTTTATGAGACCCTTAATACTTAGAACTCATGGGTGTTCTAGTTCCAAATTAGAACTTGAACCCCTGGCTTCTAAAAGGCTTCTATTCTTTTTTATAACTAGTTATGATAATCTACTTGCAAATCCTCCTTCTCTGTCATTTCAGGCTTCAACCTGTGATAGACCCCCCACCCCCAAACAACAGCTCTTCCTAAAGTGGCTCATCTGAAACATTACATCAAACATTTCCCACCTAAACACTTCTATTTGACCACAAGGCCATACTCTGGACACCACACTATCTATCAGCACATTTTGCTTTTTGTTGTTTTGTTTCCTACTGTTACCCATAATATCCTGTCTCAACTATGCATCTCTCTCTGTCTCTCTGTCTCTCTCTCTCTCTCCCCTGTCTAGACCCTCTGCTGCCCACTGGTGAATCTTCTTCAGATATCCTAGACAGCACTCATCAGAGGTTTCCACATTATTCCAGCATGGGGGGAGGGCAGTTACATGTGGAAAGCATGGTTTTTAACTGATTAAGGGAGGTCCTGGAGTCATGAAGGACTAGTGACATTGGTAGAGGTGGGGGAAGGCAGTGGCTGGAAGTCACAGGCTGGTGCATGTGTTCTCATTGGGCCCTATTCACGAAGGTGCAGAGTGGATATGTGCCATATAACTCTGGTAAGTAGCTCATCTCTCACCCACCTGCATCCCCTGCATGGCATTCATGAAACAAATACACCCCCTCTATGCAACCGATCCCCTGGCCGATCATGGAGCTCTGCACAGGTGAAGGTCAGGGGTGATGCAGGGGGCTCAGCATGATTCACAAAAGTGTGGAATGCCATGCATGGGGGGACTGGCACCTACACCACATCAGAGCTGCCGTAAATATGGTGTGCCAGTTACATGCCTCCTGGGGTTGCAGCCATGGGCTGCAGTGGTGATGGCGGGGTCCATCGGACCTGCCACTATAGATGCCCTGGCATGTGGGCCACACTGGGAGGCCCAGAGGCAGATGACTGGGCAACCCCCCCTCACTACATTCAGTGGACATCATGCTGGCAGCCAACATGGTGCCCCACTGATGCAGAGTCCCATCTCACTGACCACACTCCCCGGCAACCTTCCATCTTTAACAAGAGCAGTTTCCATTTACTGCAGCACTTAGGCTGCACTCCCAGGCCAGGGATCGAACCCCCAGCCCAACTTGTGAACAGTCTTCCACCAGCTTCCCTGACTTCCAGAAAGTACACCCTTTTATCCCTTGAAGAAGCAGGCAAAACCAGCCTTCCCCCCAACCTTACATTGGCAAAAAGAAGGAACAAGAGAGGAAGGTAACTTTAATAAGCCACAAACCAAAGGGGGATTGCACTCCCCCCTTAAACCATTCCCCTCTGGGGAATGGGGCACCCGGCCAGCAGCCGAGAGGAGCACTAGTAGGCTTTGTGCACTCCCCCACTGATGAGATCCCCCCACTGAGAATGCCAGAAAAAACATAGGGGACCCAGAATCCCATTAATAATAAAACAGGGTAGGTGGAGCCCATTCAAAACGTTTAGACCCCCCCCCCGGCAGATCCTCAACAGAATTAATAATAACCAATATTGCCAGGACATAAACTGTAACAGTAAACTGCCCCATACTCTCACCAGGCACACCTCGCGCCACACACACACACACACACACACACACACACACACAAACACACACGCACTAGCAAAGCCACATACCTACCTCATGCTCTCCTCACCATTTTCTCTGTTTTTTTTTCCTTTCAAAGAAAACTGGCTTAAATAATGCTACTGTGCCATGAAAGGTACGGTCTCAGAGCAATCCCTAAGTAGAGGCCCAAACACAGGTGCAGTCCCTTTGGTCACAACTTCTCTGCTCTCACTTGCTTGCAGACACAGGTTGCTTGCAGAACAAATAACCATACCAGTAGCAGTCAAATTAACTCACCAACAGGTCAGCTACTTTAATTAAGGCAGTCCAGGCAAAAGAACACTAGTCCATGGATGCTCCTTATCAGATAGCTGGTCTACCACTGCGGGGTAGTAGTAGTAAGGATCAGACTTGGTTGTCTCATTGGAGAAAGAATCTGAAGAGATGAAGTAACCTTCCTTCGGCTGCTGGCCACATCTTGTATCAGGACAAAATGCTTAAAGATGGTCAATCCAGCCCATGCCGCTGAGTGGCGCAGATAACGGATTTGGCGGGTTACCTTTTCCAAGGGGGGTCCTGGCTCATTATTTTGCATCTGCAGCTTGTTGTTCATTCCCCGGAAAACCTAATCCACCCTCTTCTCTTCTCTTCTCTTTCTACTCTACTCACTCTCCTCTCCTCTCCTCTCTCTCTCCTCTCCTCTCCTCCTTCCTTCCTTCCTTCCTTTCCTTCTTCTTCTCTTCTCTTCTCTCTTCTTCTCTTCTCCACCAGAAGACATACGAGAGAGACTAAAGCAGCTTAATATGTATACCCTTGAGGAAAGGAGGGAGAGAGGGGACATGATAGAAACTTTCAAGTATCTCAAGGGAATTAACAAAGTACAAGAGGGTAGTATCTTTCAGAAGAAGAGATGTGCAAGAACAAGGGGGCACAATTTGAAGATAGAGGGGGGACGGCTCAGAGGTAATGTTAGGAAATATTTTTTCACAGAGAGGGTTGTGGATGCATGGAACAGCCTTCCTGAGGAGGCTGTGGAGTCAAGAACAGTGGGAGAATTCAAGAATTCGTGGGACAGGCATAAGGCAATTCTAGTGGGGGGTAGGAGGAAGTAAGCTGTTGATTAACTAGAAACTGCAGATTATCCATCAGGTAGGGAAATGGCAGACTAGGTGGACCAAGAGGTCCTTATCTGCCATTAAATTCTATGTTTCTATGTTTCTTCTATAATGTCCCACAGGTGTTCCAAAATGTATGGGTAATCCTTACGAGGGTATTCCAGATGGATCCTGCACTGAACCCACAGTTCTCCCTGGGACCACTCTGGAATCTCTCTCACACTGGTCCATCGGGCTTGACAGGGCTCCAACTAGACCTCTGTACTGTACCGAACATTCATACGGTCTTTACTCAACAGTCCATCCATCTTCACCCTGAGGCTCTTGGACATCACCTGAAGGTGGGGGATGGTATTTGGCAAAGTGAGAACTGGCCTGCAGTATGGCTAGGGAATGGCCTTGTAGATAGCTTGGTCTGAAAATATGTAACTGCACAGTGCCTGTCCAGCAGACAAAACAGGTGGCTCATCATACTCAGTATCACACTTTTCTCTCAGACCCTCCACAACAGCTGGAGACTCCGTCTCCAAGGGCACTTCTCAGTCAGCTGAAACCTTTCCACCTCTGGTGGGCAGGGAAACATGGGCTGGCCCCCTGGGCCCACTAGGTGTCAGCAGGTTTATCAAGCTTACCACGCCCTCTCCCTCTGTCATAAGGAGGCTCAGAAGGTAGTGGCAGGGAAGGGCTGGTCAGACTTCATTGCCCTACCCCACCATACAAGACCACTTCTTCCACTGACCCCATTACAACATCAGGGGCAGGAGCGGAAAGCTCCACAGGGGGAAGTGCTGTCTTTGTCTCTTCCCACCAGTGATGCCATGCCCATAGATGGTATCAATTGCCAAGTCCAAGTAGCTGAATAAGGCGGCAGCAAATAAAGGCTAGGAGGCGGTCCCCTGGCATGGGCCAAACATAAGGGCAGGTGGACTACCCCGGTCCCTGAAAGGTGCACTGCACACACTGGTCATTAGCTGCTACATGCCTCGCAGTTATCCAGAACCATGACAGAAGAGATGCAGGAATCAGAGCCTGGGGATCATCTGCAAAGGATTTCTCAGCCATGGCAGCACTCAATACACACACCGTACCACCACAACTCAGTCCAAGATGGCAACCTTACTGAGTGCTTCCAAAATCCCTCACTCTCCTTCCAGCCAATCAGAAGCCAGACATAGGTCATTTGGATGAAATTCATTAATATTCATTGCCTTGACTAAGATGGTGGAGTCACAGATGGCACGAAACTACCTCAAAATGGCAGCTCACAGTGATGGGAGATAAAGAGCGCAGATAACCTTCCTCAGGAAACAAAGGTGCTGCAGACCCCCTGAAAACACACCAGGCCACACCACTGTTGAGGCAAGCAGAATCCTGGAGAAGCCCTCATATTTGTAATCCTCCCTCCAGCTCATGTCTAGGGGTATGATGTAAAAGAATTTACCAGAGAAGGGCACTAGCCGAGAATCCATCCAAAAGGAATGCAGAAACTGCTTGGCCTACCTGCATGATGATCAGACAGGTGTCTCAGGAGCCACTCACACAGATGATGCACCCAGGTAACAAAAGCACATGCAGCGAAGTAACAGGCAGGTACAGTCATGGAGCTATCTAAGGGCACGGTTGTTAGCAGAGCAGCACAGAAACTGAGCAGGGGCACACATACTTACAAGAACGAAAATAAATATATTTAAAATAAAACTAAACAGCTCCATGGGGCTAGAGGCAACTGGAGACAGGTACAAAGCTGACATTACATTTTCCTTCTGCAGCACAAGACTGTGGTACAGACTTGGGGCCTGGGCAGGGCCGAACTGAATGGACTCCACTTACAACTGAGCTAAGGGGGTCAGAAACTTGAGCAGCGACCTGAGCCTCACAATCCAAGGCTCCCTTAATGCTTTCTGCTGGATACCCATCTAGGCCATTCTAAAATGCTGCATGAAAACAATTCCTCTCAGCCATCCTAGACTAAGGGGCTCTTAAAATGCAGGTAGCTATGAAACACAACTTCCTATTCCAACCTGCTGCATCAGGCCTACGGCTGGATCCACTCCGCTCCCGGACCTAGACAAACACCGGAAAAGTGGGCACCAGGTCTTACTTGCTCCTGGTAGGCCACCAAAGACAAAGACAAAAACAGTGTGCCACATGGGTATGACCCATCTGTGCTGCAACCACCATCCAGGCCACACCATGGCACTGCCACCACAGAAATGCCCCCACTGCCCATTCCACACAAAGAAGAAGGCCCCAGACCCACCACAGTGCTGCTGCACATGCGGCAGGTCAAACTTCCAATTTTCTAAGGGCTATAGCTCCACTTTTATGTGATGTTTCCATCCCACTGACCACACTCCCTGGCAACCTCCCTCCATTAAACCCAGTGGTTCCCATTCACCTCAGTATGTAGGCTGCACTCCCGGGGTGGGGATCAAACACCCAGCCCAACTTATGAACAGCCTCCTGCTGGCCTCCCAGACTTCCAGAAGGCACACCTTTTTATCCCTTGAAGGGGCAGGCAAAACCACACCCAGGGGCACACACCAGCCCCTCCCCTTAACCTTACATGGGCAAAAAAGAGGAGAGAGAAAGAGGAAGGTAACTTCAGTAAGCCTCAAACCAAAGGGGGCTTACATGTGTAATCTGTAACCTAATTAATTTAAATGATGGAACAAGTGATGTGATAAAAAACATGTTCATATTTTAACCAGGATACAACCCATAATTAAAACCTAGTCCAGGAAAATCATTGTCATGGAAACATAGAACATAGACAATGATGGCAGAAAAAGACCAAAGATCCATCCAGTCTGTCTGAGTTCTCTGTTTAGTCCTGTGACCTGCCATCCTCCATTGCCAAGGACGGGCAATAAAAACAATGGGGTAGATTTTCAAAGCCCCATAAAAGTCTGCAGCTGCAGGAAAAACCTGGCGCAAGTGGGTCTCCACTTGTGGAGCCACAATTTTTCCCATAGCTGTGGTATTTTCAAAGGTGGAGCTGGTTTATGACCGGCTCCACAATTTACAGCTGCTTGCAGATGATTTTTCAATGCAGCTGTGGGTAAAAGCTACACCTGGTGGGATCAGGCATAACATCCCCCACAGCTGTGCCAGCTGAAAGTATGAAATTCTGCAGTTGCCAAGGTTTCGTTCTGCAGCTCGGGCTGTAGGTTAGGACTTAGTCCTTCACCCAGACCTTGTGTCGTACAAAGCCTTAAGAAACAAAAGCAAGAGAGCCATCAAACTTGCGAAAAGGGAGTATGTCACTCACCTACAAAAAAACAACTTAGGCAACCCTAAGCTATTCTGGTATCATGTCAATGACCTGATATGGAGCAACAACAAGACTGAACCTGGCCCCATTGAGGTCAGTGGTCAGCTAGTTAGAGACTCCCCTCAAGTAGCCAACACCCTTAACATCACTTCACTAATCTTGAGTCCAACAAGGCCGGCTTGTCCTCTTCAACCTCGGCTCCTAACATAGGCGAGCCCACATGCCTTGAATGACCCTCTTTCCATCTAAGACTGGTAAAGAGAAAAGAGTTCAAAACCCTCCTAAGGGCCCCGAAAGTCAAAGACTCTGGAGGACCAGATGGGATAAACCCTCAGCTACTTAAGGCTGGAGCTCCATCCCTCTCCAGACCCTTGACCTGGCTCTTAAACAGATCCCTACTGGAAGGAATCATTCCCGACCAGTGGAAACAGGCCAACGTGGTCCCTATCCACAAGGGTGGCTACAGGGAAAACATAAGCAATTACAGGCCTATCTCCTTGCTCTGTACACCTGCAAAGCTACAAGAAAGTCTCATCAGCTTCTAGCTCCTTCCCAGAATGGATTTCGAACTAACCATGGGACTGACACAGCCCTAATCAACTTCTCGAACGATGTACTCAGAGCAATGGATAATGGGACACCCACAGGCACTGTCTTTATAGACCTGTCCAAGGCATTCGACCTTGTTGACCACAACCTCCTGCTATGAAAGCTGGATAAAACTGGCTTAGATTCCCTTGCCCTCAAGTGATCCAGGAGTTACCTATCTGGCCAGACACAGAGGGTCATCTGGAAAGGAGCCATATCAGGTCCACTACCCCTAAAAGATGGTGTACCGCAGGGCTCAATTCTTGGCCCCCTCCTTTTCTCCTTCTTTACTAATGACCTAAATATCAACAGTGGCAGTAACTTGGTTGTTCAGTATGCGGATGACACCGTCATCTACCGATCCTTGGGCAACATGGCAGCTCTTGGTCCCCTCCTCCAAGCTGACCTCACGTGACTTGAGACCTGGCTGAAAGCAAATAAAATGGTCCTAAATGCAGGCAAAATTAAGGCAATGCTATTTGGGCACAGATCCCTGGGTCATGACAGGTCTACATCCTTGCAACTTGCAGCAATCTCTGGAAGCAGCACTGAGGTAGTGCCCTCCTTAAAATACTTAAGACTAACACTGGACCAGTGTCTTACCTTCAAGAACTATGTGGATCTGGTTACCAAAACCATACACTGTAAACTCAGTACCCTATACTGACTTAAGGACCAGCTCATCCCTGAGGCCAGGATCTCAAACGCCACAAGTGTCCTGCTCCCCCCCCGACCTATGCTGCATCGATTATACAGGGCATGGCCAAGCAAGAGGTCTCCAGGATGCAAATATTGTACAGCAAGGTAGCCCAGTTTGCTACCCAGGGCCACTCACAAAGTCACCATTGTGACACGATGGCCCTCACTGACCGCACTCCTACAGTACCCCCTGCTTTGCCTGGCATTCAAGCTACTCAGGCCATTCACTCCACTCAGCATAATAGGAACCATAGCAATCAAACATAACCCCTGGAGCCTATGGACATCAGGGCGAACACTGCTAGAAGTTCCCAGAGTCAGGACTAACGCTGGTGGCAGGTCTTTCTCCTACTTAGCCCCCTACCTTCGGAACAAACTTCCACCTCCAGTGCAGGAAGCCTCCTCACTTATGAACTTCCGCACCAGACTAAAGGCCCACATGACTGACAGCAGCACTTGCCATTGTCATGGTTCATAAGAGTCCCCCTTTACTTACGTCAACCCACCTCAGGTGGGCCTACCCAGGTACCCCAACATGATCCATGGCGCTTTGGTCTTGTCATTGTCCTACAGATAGCTTTCCTCTGGAAAACTGCATATTGTTAATCACAATTGTAACCCAGCCTATTAGTAAGAACTGAATCATGTTGATAACCATGACTGTAACCTGCATGCAAACCTGAAAATTATTCTGTAACCCAAGTCTTTCTCTGTATCAAAACATGTATTATTATCCCAGGTCACCCCTGAAAAAGGGACCATCAGGGCTCAGTGGGCCTACCCAGTCACTAACATTTAATAAATAAATAAATTTGAAAATCCAGTCCAATATTTAGATGATTGACAATTATGGCTGTTACCTAAACTAATTTTTTAATTTTTTTAATCAAAATCTTTTTTCTTTCACTTACCAAACTGAAAATCGATTTAGTTCTCCTGATGGTCTTGCTTGCTTTTGTGGGTTTCCAGACATTTATGCATGTTCATTAACCATGGACAATCTTGTCCATGAATCATGGACAAATAGTGCTGTGCAAAAATAAAATGTCATTGGTGGAATTTGTGAAATTTTGGAATACACCATGGCAAGTTTTGCATAAATTCCAACTTAGCAGACTGGAGTGAATTTATGAACTGTAGATAAATATATTAAACTGTGGAAAGAAATTCCACAGAATTGATCACTGTCAGAGATCAGTTCTGTGGAATTCCCTTTCCATAGTTTAATACATTATTCTGTAATTCATACATTCATTCCACAGTTCGGTGAGTCACTGAAATGCAGAATGAATGTATGAATTATGAATTAATGTTTTATACTGCAGAAAGAAATTTCACAGAAATGATCACCGTAAACTGCAGAATGATTACATGTATTGCAGAATGATGTATTAAAATGTGGAATGAAATTCCTCAGAATGGTCATTCTGCAGTGCTTGTGTATTATTCTACAATTCAGCAACAACAATTTGTTGTAAATTTTTCCAAACACATGCAGAAGATTCAGATTTTTGACAAAGTTGGAATTTAGGAAAATTCTGAAATTTGCAAAATTTTTTGACATTTCCGCAAATTCAGAATTCCCAGATTCCGCTCAGCTCTATAGACTAACTATGGAGACAGAGATCAAGGTTAGAGCAGGGAATGGTCATGGATGTCTGTAGACAACCTTGTTTATCTGTGAAAACATGGAGAATCAGAAAACAAGGAAATGAGAACAGCTGATTCCCTAGACAATATTTATGGGATTAACTTCATGTTTCAGCTGAATAAAATCCAACACCCTTGTAGCCAACCCCGTTTACCACACTGGATGAAGCTGACCCATGGTTCCTTCTCTAGTCATGGACATTTCTGACCAAATGGTTTAGTATACTAAGCGGAGCCCCCTAATAACTTGTTTTTGCTAGCACTTATTTCTCTAAGACAGGTTTAACCCTATGTTGTTAGAACTGTAACAGTTACATAACTGTAATGCAATGTTTATTTATGACCTGTATAGACATACTTTTGTTTTTCTTATTTATATAGCTAAGCTTGGGTGCTCTGAATTCTCTGTAATGACACATTACCTGGCTGAACTTGCCATGTTCTTTGTATATAATGGCCTGGATATTCAAAGGGGTTGCGCCTGGTGCAACAGAGTTGAGTCAGCGCAATGCCACATTGCACCCCAGTGGGATATTGAAAGGGCCACCAGGCACAGCACAAACCCCGATGCACCAGGGTGCAATGTAATTGTATGCAGCGCAGATGCTGGGGTGTGCACATGCATATGCAGCACATCCCGATATTCAGCCTGGGATGTGCGGTGCATATGGTGGTGGTGTAACCCTGCAGTGTGCTGCATAGGAGGGCTCAAAGTTGAGCCTGTGAGGAGTGGGAAAAAGTCCTGGCCATGCACAGGTGGACTGCTGTATTGCAGGGTGCAACACAGTATCCACCAGCCATGGACTTTTCTTTATTAAAATAAAGTATGTTGTGGCATGAAAAAAATGCCACAACATACTTAAAAGGCTTAACCAGGAGGGTAAGCCTTGCGGGGGGGGGGTAGGAGTTCCTGTTACTGACTGCTTCCCTTTAAATATATATATACATACATACACATACGTACATACATGTTCCTTATTGACCTGTTATTATAATCCGGTGCCTCAGTAATGTTTGCTTTCCATTGTGGAGTGGTTGTGGAAAAACAGGACTGAGCAGTGCAAGTATAATGTGCTAAATTGCATGTGTGCAGTCAGTGTTGTTTACTGTGTGTGTGTGATGTCAGGCATTGTCCAGCTTCTTGCAAACATATATATGCTGACTTGCTGCAGTGTTATGGTATAAAGAATAGAGATAAGAATATATAACATATATTTTATTGTCACCATCATCATCAGTGGACTAAGTGATATGATATTTTTTCAGAGGAGTCTGGCCAGAGTGCACTTTAGTCACATACTGCAAACATGACTTTTAGGAGAGCATGTTTTTTTTGCAATTATCTCTGCAAAGTCATATGTGCATTGTGAGTGACTGAGGTGCACAGTGACCCAAGACCTCTGAAAAAACATCATATCACTTACTCTGCAGGTGCTGATGGTAGAAATAAAATATATATCATATATTCTTTCTTATCTTTATTCTTTACATACTGCAACAAATCACACTAAATAAATAAATAAACACTATATATATATATATATATATATATATATATATACGTATACATGTTTGCATGAAGCTGGACAATGTCTGCACACACAGGAAAGAACACTTATGGCACACATGCAGTTTAGCACAGCATACTTGCACTGCTCAGTCCTGCTTTTTGACAAACACTTCAAGAGTCCTGACACAAAGTAAACATTACTAAGGCTCCTGAAAATATTTATTTTTTTACTTGCACATTAAAGCAGCAATGCAACAATCTTGTGAAAATTTTGACCTGTACTTTCTTATGCTATTTTACATTGCCACTTTACTTATCTCTTGACTTGTATGATACCATTCTTTCCAGTATTTGAGTCTGCTTTAGTACTTGTTTTCATGTCTGAAATAATAAAAGGAGTGCTCCTTTTACTATGGTGCAGACCAGGTCTTCATCAGTATTTTCTGCTGCTTTTGTCCATCAGTTATTTATATATCACCTCTGTTGTGAGTAAAAGTAATAGTTATGCAGCAGGCAGTGTTTTCTGACCTCACAGAACAATATTTGTTCAAAAAGAGCTGCAAATATTGATGAAAACCTAGTCTGAGCCATATTAAAAGGAGTGCTCCTTTTATTTTTTCAGACATGAGAAAAAGTACTAAAGCAGACACAAACTGTGAAAAGAAGGGCATCATACAAGTCAGGAGGTAAGTGGCTAGCAATCTAAAATAGCATAAAAAAGTATAAGACAAAATTGTCACCAGATTGTTGCACTGCTGCTTTAATTTATAATTTAATTATGACATTATGTGCTCACAACACACAAAATGCAACTGTCTTGTGTCCAGAAAATTCCCAAGTGCTGACGAAGTGAAATGGGAGTGTTACACTATGTACAAAGTCCCCCAGAATTTTTTTCACAGCCACTCATGTGCGCAGTGGTCACACAGAGTCCCTAGAATTTTTCTGCATCCCCAAAATGCAACTGTCTTCTGTCCATAAAGTTCCCAAGTGCTGATGAAGTGAAATGAGAGCGTTATACCACATGCAAAGTCCCCCAGAATTTATTGTGCAGTCACTCATGTGCACAGTGGTCACACAGAGTCCCCAGAATTTTTCTTCATCCATAAAATGCAACTGTCTTTTGTCCAGAAAATTCCCAAGTGTTGATGAAGTGAAATGGGAGCATTACACCACATGCAAAGTCCCCCAGAATTTATTGTGCAGTCACTCACACAAGCAGTGGTCACACAGAGTCCCCAGAATTTTTCTGCATCCCCAAAATGCAACTGTCTTGTGTCCAGAAAATACCCAAGTGCTGACGAAGTGAAATGGGAGTGTTACACCAATGCAAAGTCCCCCAGAATTTATTGCACAGTCACTCATGCATGCAGTGGTCACACAGAGTCCCCAGAATTGTTCTGCATCCCCCAAATGCAACTGTCGTGTGTCCAGAAAATTTACATAGTCTGTGATGGTGACGTCATGATGCACAGTGTCTTGCCAAACCATGTGAAGGCGGGATAACACGACATGAATCCATTCAGTGTTCCATCAGAAATGATGACCGTGACAGAATTGCTGCTGGTCCAAAGAGTGCTGTGATTCTGGCGAATGCGATGTGATCACCTCAACCAGATGGAAGGGTGCCCTGTGTGTGTACACTAATAGTAGCCTTGGTGAGTTGATTTATATATATATATATATATATACATATATATATATACACACATATATATATGTATTTTCTAGGTGGGGGGGTTGACATACATATACATGTACTCACTGTATTGTTTTGTATCACAGGTCACATACTGTTGGTGTGCATATTCCAGTGCTTGATGAGAATTTTTAGCATTGGCATTGCAAATGGAATAATCTCAAGCCAATGAAGGAAAGTGTGGCACTCAGGCAGCTTGTTCTGATTAATCTATGATTTTTGTAATATAAAAATATGTTATTGAGTGTCTCTCATGATACAGGCTAAATCAACCTGTGGAATGACACCCCCCTTTGCAGGTTTTAGCTACAACATGTTACCTGGAAGGCCAAGAGTTAATTACAGGTTAGAAGAGATTTAAAATTTAGGATCTCCTGGTTATGTGACTAATTGCAGCTTGCAAACTGCCAAGATAGGTCATAAACTTTTATGACATTCAGAGGAAACACAGTTAATTTTCAAATGGTGATACAAAGCATGTTGCACCTCCATGAGATCTGGCAGAGAGGCATAACAAGTCCTTTAATGTCCTGGAAAGGGAAAGCTGCTCATAATATCAAAGAAAGTTATATGAGAAAATGAGTTGTGCTGATGTCACAGAATTTAATACTTTGATAAGATATCCTGTTTTGCCTAGATATAATTTTTTATATTCTGACAGGGAGGAGCTAGGTGACCTCAAGCAAAGAGATTGGCAAAGCCAGTTTTTAAACAGTATTCTGTTTTCCATTTCCACACAAATGTTTGGACTCCAAAAAAGAAACATCTACAGCACTGTGAGATAAGAATACCTTAGAACAGACAAGTCTAAGTGTATTAGTGGTAGGAATCTGCACTTTTTAAAACCTTATTCTTTTAAGTGATTTGTATGTTTTTTGATATATGGTTCTGTATTTACATTTTACATTTTTTTTATCTATTTTGAAGTAAACTTCTACTTTATAGACTACTTGGTGTGCCTTTGAAATTCTTTTTCTTGACAAGGGAAGCATGCATGGTTAAAGCTGACACTATACAAAGCTTACTGGTTTTACCAAACTGGGAAAAGGTAAGAATTTATTCTGAGGTCTTTAATAGAGTTTTAAGGGTTCATTTTGTATGCCTGGTTAGGTGCCCATAGGCAAAAGATATCTGGCCCCCCCAAAGAGCAGAATTATCTGAGCCTGTACATTGGGTACGCTAACAAGAGGTTCACAGTTTGAATTCCTCCAAGACTTGAGACCAAAGGTTGATTCGAACCCACAAAACAGACAGGAGGGTTACCCTGTTTCTGTTTCCTGTTCACAAGACTGCACTCAGAGGTTGGCAGTGTGGAAACAGAGGGCCTGACCTGCGGAGTGGGTTTGTGATAGTAAGTATTTTTTTTGGGGGGGGAAGCATATTTGCAAGTAGGTCTCATTAATGGTTTATTATTTGGTTACTTCTTCACAGATATCATCTGCATCCTTCTCCAGTCCGGTAATGAAGGCCACGGTCATCGATTGAAATAACTTCTGCTTGTTGCATGTCTGCCCCAGCCTAGGGGTGGGCATGATGTTGAAGAAGTTCTTTGGATAAGGCAACTATGACACAACAATGCATCTGGAAGTTTCCTAAAAAAAGAAACGAAGGACTCATTACAACCTGATTGCAGCAGTAAGACATTATGTTTAAGCCATGGCTATTCTGCCATGGGTATCTGGATTAACACAGATAGCAAGCTGTCCCACTACAATCATCAGATCACAATTTAATTTAGTACCAGGTTGTGTAACCTATACACTGTGTCAGTGTCCCTGCATCTCAACTGAAGTTACATTTTAAAACCAGATCTTGTCAATTAACATGACTTGGGTTCAACTTTTTTAACATTGTCATGGCTAGTACACAGTTGCAAATTTGGAATACAGTGCATGATATGTTGCAGAAAATTTTTTTGTGATGTACATATCACCTAGTTTGTGAATCATCAGTCGGATTTGTTGCACTCTTATGAAAAAAAAGGAACAGATGAAATAAAATTGATGTACTTACCAGTATGGATTGGAAATGGATATCCCATAGATTCCTGTAGACAGTACTTCTGCTGTACCATTGATACAGACCTTCAGCAAAGGAGAGACATTTGTTGTTAACTGGTAAAAAAACAAAATAAGTTGACCATTTGTGTTTGACCATTGCAGCTCAGAAAAGCAACAGAAAAGAAAACACACAGCTAAAGGAAGTTGAATAATATGAAAACATTAGTACACATATTCACTTTATAGTTTTAATAGTAAAAAGCCTTGTGCCTGTGGCTGATGGATGTGGTCTCCTGTTCGACTCCCTCTGCCTTGGCATGGTCAAGACATGTAATGGAAAACATTGTCACAATGGTGGTGGCGGTGGTGGTGGCCATAGCTGAGGCACATGATGACATTCCCTCTCACATCTTCCTGCATCTGGTAGTGGTGGCAGTGGCAAACAGTGGTCTTATGGTGGTGGTAGTCCAGGGGGACACATGGTCACATTCCCTATGGTGGCAGTGGCGAACAGGTAACAGCGGTCTTATGGTGGTGGTGGTGGTAGTCCAGGGGCCAGGATATACTGTGCTCTGTGTTATAAATGTGACATGACATATGGAATTTGAGTCATTATGAGTGGGACACTGATTTAACTTTATGAAAAAGAAAACATGTATCATATAAGAAATTTGACAGCCTTTTAACCACTCAAGTTAAAACCTGTCAACATTAACCTCATCATCATTCATCATCAACATAAAGAAAGCTGCCCTCGCAGTCTTCTATGTCTGAATTCTGACCAGTGGCAAATACTTTCTCCATTGTGTTATCATCTGTGTCAGTGGTGAGCCATTTCATGCTGCCACTGCCACCAGAATGGTCCCTTACTACAACATCAGTAAAACCATGGGTACGAATACTGAGGTTGCAGTCTGAGCTGGTATGTGCCTCTCATTTTTATGAATGTCAGCAAACTGAAATTTGCAGGAGAGAGGTTTGTACGATGATCCCGAGCTATTGCACCTGCTGAGCTGAATACCCTCTCGATACTCACACTGGAGGGTGGGCATGTCAGGTACTTCATTGCCATAGCTGTCAGCTCTGGCCATTCACTGACCTTTCCACTCCAATATAAAAGGGGATTATCAGTGATTGACAGATGCCTGTTTTCAGACACATATGACTCAACCATTTGCTGTGCTGCTCTAAGTCCAGCGGTTGATGCATCATCCACTTCTCTGGAATCATTTATGTCACAAATCCCCACTTGGGACAAAGCCTCCCAAAGTGGGTTAACACCAGCCACTTTTGATGACAGACCACCTGGAACTACAGTCCCCTTCCCCTTACAGGATATGCTTGATACTACTCCTCCAGGTTCACCTTCAGCCTGATTATGCTGCTGAGGTTTATTGATCTTGGCACGTGACTTCTGTGCCCCATGAACCAAGTGCACCAGTTGCCCACTGACAGTTTTTACCTGTTCAGGCCCGCCCTCCAGTACTGAGGCAATTCCATGTTTGTATCATGGGTCCAGCATTGTTGCTATTACAAAGTTGTTACTACGCTGAATGCTCAAGACATGATGATTCTGGTCAAATACTGTCAGCATGTGTTTCAGCAACACACTTCTAGCACCGTCTCCGGCAACATCAAAGCTATGCTGCACATTCATCAATGTCTGCCTCAGCATCCACAGCAGTGGAACTGATTGGCTAATGGAGGCAGACTCGCCACTCACTGCCTGTGTGGCATGTTCAAAAGGCCTCAAGATTGTTATTAGAGAGTCCATGAGGTGCCACTGTTCAGTCATCATAGACATGGAGGCCTCGGAACTGTCACAGCTAGTGTGCATGACAAGATATTCTGAGATGGCTTTTTACTGTTTGTACAACCTCTCTGCCATGTGTAAAGTGAAGTTCCACCTGGTGACAACTTCCAGCTTCAAGTGATGCTGCGCGAGGCTGTTTCGGATCTGCAATGGCCGAAGCTGGTCACGGGCCTTTGCAGATTATGAAACGTGAGAACAGATACAGCGTGCAACAGTCAGCATCTCCTTTATATCAGGGTGCTGCAGAAACTCCTGCACCACAAGATTTAAACAAAGGGCCATGCATGGAGCCCGAACAAAGCCACCATTCGTGATGCATTTTACCACATTTGACCCATTGTCACTTGCTATGAACCCAGCTCTCAGGGACAGGGGGTTCAGCCAATTGTCAGTTTAAGTTAGTACCATGTCCAACATGTTTTCACCAGTGTGCGAACAGGTCACATTGGGCATAGCAATCATTGCATGCTGTCGAATTCCTGGAAGATTGCTACCACAACACCCCACCTTACTATACTGATTATTCACACTACCAACAGCACAAACAACCCCCGGCATCTGCGCCCAGTGTGCAGTTATACATAAATCTGAACTCCCCGCTGTTTTGCCACTTGTCCACATATCCATACTTAAATGGATGAATGGAGAGGAGGAATGTTGAAGGGCATGTCTTACTGAGTCGGACACAGTACAGTACAGTACAGCTGAGGCACAGCATGGGTCGAAAAGTATGTCCTGGATGGGACTTTCCATTTTGGATAGGCACGTGCAGCAAACCGCAGGAACCCAGAATTCCCCAAAAATGAGAAGGGCAAAATATCAATTGCCAGCATTTCAGCTACAGCAGCATTAAGTTCATGTGACACTGTATGATTGGGTGGGTACTTCAGCTTATGCGCAAAAACACTCTGTAATGTGGGCTGACGTAAATGTTTTATATGGGGTGTGATGATAAATGCTTCTGCTCTGCGAATCGCCGGGGGTGGAGTGTGGACGTGTGATGAAGACAGTTGCACAGGTGATGACAAACCCAGAAATGCAGTTATTTTCCCAGATTTACCAACAGGGGCTGATACCACTTGCACTAGACATACTATACTGATCACCCCCAAAACTGCTACTCTCACCACCACTGGACAAGATTTCAGAATCATTCTGCTACTCCACCTTATCATGCCTGTAGTAATCCTCTGCTGTTATTTCATCACTACTACACACATTTAATTTTCTACTTGATGTTACAGTCATGGAAGGGAATAGCATGCTTGCTATGGTTGATGATGAAGGTGAACTCCCCACCGTGGTACAGGTATTAGCTGTCATCTTGTGCTGGGTCCAATGTGCCATGTACCTGTTTTTAGGATGTGTATGCTGTCCCCCTGTGCCCAGATGGCTCCCTTTTTACCTCGACTCACATGCACCTGGCAAACCTGGTAGATTGCAACTGACTCATTATTTGCATCTTGCACAAAAAATCCCAAACAAGGGATTGTGATGCTCTAGTTTTAACTTGTCCCCCGATGCTGCTTTTTGTACTTCATTTTTTTAAGCCATGAGGGTGTGCTACATGATTTTTCAGGCATGACACACTTGGACTGCAACTGACCACCATGACTATCTATCATTATTACTGGGTCATCATCATCAACTGAAACTGGTTAATCACAACTTTTTACGGGGGGTGGGGGTGCAAACAGACCCAGACCCAGCCACCTTGAATTTTCTTTTCCCCGGTTCCCAACAGGGGTCACTGACATCATCATCATATTCATTAGCATCATCCACATCTTGTGCTTGGATGCTGGCATATGGACTGCATGTTGCAACCACAGCAACATCATCATCATCAGCACCACCATCATCCGAAATTTTTTCACCACACTGTGAATCACTGCATGGCAAATGCAAGACCTGAAATGCAGTGGAAGAAATGTCACATTGTGTGCTATCATTCACATGATGATCAGAATCCTCATGTTCGGTTACTGGCATGTTACTGGGGAGTATGGCATCATCTACACTGTCACTCACTGACACTGCTTCACACTCCACTATATTTGTGGACATGGTAAACTGGTCGGAAGTGGAACCTGAGGTGGCAATACTCATACCACCACCAGCAACTGCACTAACACCACCAGCTGGGTCAACATCATCTCCTCCAACTATGAGTGAAGCTACTGGCTGTGCTGTAAAAAACATTGAAGGAGAAATACCTTTCCTCACATCAGCAATGCACTTTGGTGACTGCGTACTACCATGCCCAAAGACAATCTTACCACTGGCAGCAGTGCCATGGCGAGAAACAGCTTTGCTTGCATGTCTCTTTGCAGGCCTTTTGGGGGATCAACAAGAATATTCTAAACAAATTTAAATTTTGGAATGTTCACTCTAGGTAGGGCCATGGGGGGATGCTGGATGTGAAGCCTAAAAAACAACTGTAACTTCAACAACAGATACAGACGCAAAGTCACAACATGTTCAACAACACCTTAACTAACCAGTGGTGCTCTCGTTACAAACAATCCAATCTGGAAAATAATACCTTTGCTAGTGGTGGTGGTGGGGGAGTACTGACTGCAGATTACAGCAGTGCAAAACCAAGAAAATATACCACAATGGCAGTACAAAATAACGAGGGTGCAGTGGATAGCAGGTTCACACTGCTGCTCCTGCAATTACACTGTGGCACAATAAAAGGTGTATTGTTTGATGTCATGCACCACACACACACACACACACACACACACACACTTTGTCTACATGTAATGCATAGCAAACTGAAAACTTCAGTAATATGCAACATATTTTAAAGAACCTGGAATTATGCACTGCTGCACCATGTCCAGACCACAACACACACAATCAGCGAAAAAATGTCAACAATTACTGAAAATATTACTAAGTATACATTAACACAGTCAGTTATACAAGAAAAATATAACCAAAATACAAAAAACTCCTTATTTCTCCTACTTAAGTCTACGTACACCACAGATACGCCCCTCCTCCAAAGCATACTTTCACTGTCCCTCTACATGAGATTCTTTTCATCAGAAATATATGCTTTTGTATACATTGGGGATTCAAATTATGACATCAGTTTTAGATCTGTGGCAGAACTGAAAAGGTTTTGGGCCAAATATAATGCAATGTGTAAAAATCCCTTATGGAGCCCATTTTTAGCCCTTCCTCTAACGAAACCAATGGTAAGAAATATAATGATCTTATTTAGAAATGAGGGTGTTAACATGTCTAATATTATTTTTTGGTTAAAACAAAGGTGTAAGGTGATGCCCCCCCCCCCATTATAGACTCAGAACAAATATGGATGGGGGGTTGAAAGTCCAGGTGAAGCTGAAAGAAACAGACATGGGGATACTTCATCTTCCAGGCAGATTTTTTCTGGGGAGAGATCGGGGGTCACTATTCTATATAGAACTGCCGAAAACTTGTTTTAAATGTGGGGCTAAAGGGCATCTAAGCAATGTGTGTGACAGCATTAAGTGTAACAAATGTTTTGAATAGGGGCATGTATCTACAGACTGTACTAACTGTTTTAAATGTACAGTAATTTGTGTGAAAGGAGGGGACACGCATACACAAAATGTCCGTGGGCTTCCCACAACAAGGGAGAGTGTATATCACATGAGCAACTGATTTTGCAAGCACAACAAAAAGGTTCCTTACAGGTGTCTGAAAAAAGATTAGAAGAGATGTCATTAAAGGAAAAAGAAAAGAAAGAAATAAGACAGTAGAGGAAGAAGAGGGTGATAAACCAATTTCACTGGACAAAGAAAATAGAGTACTTCTAGAGCAGAGGGAGGGAGCAAGAGCAAAACACTGAAGAAATGGAGGTCAGTCAGGTAAACCAAGAAATACTGCAGGGAAAAGAAAAGGATAATGAGGCAGAAACTAGTCAGGCTCCTCCCACTCCCCTAGTAAAAAGGATCTTACTTCAGGGAAAGAGGAATTTACCACGGTGGTAAGGAAAAAAGGGAAGGAGAAACAACCCAGGGAAGATGTAGAAATAAAAAGGTTAGGGGAGAAAATAAGAAATTCAGCTGGGCTTATGTATAAAAACAAGTACTCAGTACTTACAAAGAAAACTGAAGAAGAGCAAGACATGCTGAGCTCTGGAGATGGGGACTCAGAAGATTCTTCTGCCTCCACATTTACCAGGGATGGGATGTCAGACATCGAAGACCACAACTCAGAAATCCCTCAAAAAACTATTGGTAGAAGAACAAGATCACAGAGAAAGAGGAGATCACATAGTGCAGGCAACCTGGAGGCAGCAAGGGTGCTGAGCTCTCTCCTACCACCTCCTCATCTCGCATCTTTCTGGGCAACTGGTGACAATTTGTTCTTAATCTTGACCAGATCTACTATTTTAGTGCCTGCTACCGCCCAGAGTGAGAAATCCTGATCACAATCAGTTAATTAAAACTGCGATGGAGGCTGATAAGTGGCAGGCCTCGCTTCATCACACTCCGCCTACAACACTAGAGAAGGCCGTTAAGAAATCCAAGGCCCAGGGAGTCCTGCCCGGGAAGCAAGGCGCCCTGGCTTGCATCACGATCCCCCTGATGGAAGATTGGTTCCTGGAGGAATTACTCCCTTTTAAAGAAACTCTGTCGGAAATTACTTCTGAGCTTAAGTCACTGAGGGGTGATCTATCTGACTTAGCTCGCAGAGTCGGGGATTCGGAAGCGCGCACCACCTTCCTAGATAGATGGAGAGAAAGAATGGACCCTGAAGTCAGCCAACTTAAACAACAAATACACAAGCTTCAACTTAAAACTGAGGACCTGGAGGGGAGGAGTCATAGGAATAACATACTAATCCTCAGGCTACCTGAAGCTGAAGAGGGCCCGAATATTCAGACCTTCCTCCAGAAATTCCTCAACAAGGTTGTCGGCCCTTCTCCAGTAGCTGCATCCTATCAAACTGAGTGCGCACACCATTTGCTCAGACCTTGGCCCCCTCCAGGTACACCCCCAGACCAATTATACTGCGATTTTTGAGCTACCTCGACAAGAAACACATTCTGGCAAAGGCCTGGGGAACTCCAGTCGATCCAATGGGAAGGATCCAAAATCCGAATTTCCCAGGACCTGCCCTTTGAAACAAGGCAGAAGAGGGCAGCCTTCCACCCATATGTTACCAAACTGAGAGCGGTGGGGATCCTTTTCAAAATGAGCTATCCTGCTCGGCTGCAAGTGTTACTAGCAGGTACCTGGTTCTCGCATGATACACCCACCCAGGCAGCGGAGGAGTTAGCGAAGAGGCTTCCTGATCTATTCCAGAAAGGGTGAACACCACTGAGAATATTCAAAGTGCCACTCACTCAGTTTTAAGTAGATTTCAAGTGTAGCTTGAGACTTTTATTGACCTGATCTCGATTGATGGCCTTAGGACTGTACATGACTGTGGTTCCCAATGAGTGAATCCCCTCTGTGTGTATCCACGGAGCTGTTGCAGGACTAGGCCTATTGCTCTCTATATCAGTGCACGTGCCTACCCTAACTTTGGACTAGACCCTTAATTCTCTATAGTGGTTGTGTTGGGACCGCTTTCAGGTGTCACGGTCCTTCAATATTTATGTCCCACGGAGGCTGCTTCACTGTATCTAGTCATGACACCTCACAGCAATTTCAACTACCCAGCTCATTTAAACAGTCCTCAGTATCTCACAATTCCAGAAAAGGTTTGTACTGGGAATATCAATTCCGATTTGCTTCAAATTTCTTTGTTATCCAGATTCTCTCCTGGGTCCAGTCTCACTTAAATGAATAAAAGCCACATTAAAGGGGTATTGACATCCCCTCCCCATGGTGATCCTTTACAGGCTCCACATTTGTTTGATGTCTGTTGCCCTTAACCATCCATCCTCAGGATGTCAGATAGCACTGGTTAATTTAGAGAGTAATAGGACACTGGGGTATACTGCAATTCGGGGTGGGGAAGGGGAGGGCTTTGGCACCGATCAGCTAAGGGTGAGACCGCACCATGTCCTAATTAATGGGAGGATAGATCCCGGTTCCAGTTTCTGGGGGTTGAGAGTCAGTCTATCACGTTTACTCCTGGTCCTTAGTTGTTTCCCCTGGAATCTCTTTAACAAGGATCACCTTAACAGGATCATAGTGGGCAAGGGTTTCCCTAGTAGGCTGCAGTTTGACTTATTGCTTTTCTTCTATTATATGGGAATCCATGTAAATAGTTACAAGGGTGGGGACAAGGGGTAGGGTGGGATGAAGTTGCCGGGTACTGGGGTGGGGGGGGCAAACTACTGGTATGTTGTGAGGCCACCAATTTCTATTTCAATAAATATCAACATTGTTATTGCATGTTATATCAAGACTCCTGTTTAATGTCACAAGAATGGCCGAATGTTTACTGTACCACAAGGAGTGGGATGGGGTGGAAGGGAGGTTTGGGGTGGGGGGAGGTAAGGAGTGTGCCCTCTGGTCTCTACCAGGGTCATGAATATAAGAGTTTTTTTGGAAGCATTATTTGTTAAATATGACGAGTCAAGCCATTAAATTCTTATCGTGGAATGTTAAAGGAGCTCGAGATCTCACCAACTGGTACCAAATCCTAAAACACTGTGCACTGCTTAATGCTGGTATCATGTTTCTTCAGGAGATGCACTTGTTAGTAAAAGAAGCTACCTGGCTGTGAAGACGGGGATTTCTCAGGTATTTGCCTCTGGAAATTCTTCCTCGAGCAGAGGAGTGGTCATTCTTATTAGGGGTAGCACCACTTTTCAGGCTGAGTCCACCATCTCTGATCCTGAGGGCAGATTCACTCTGATCAGGGGATCCCTCCTTCACACTGAGGTCATCTTAGGCTGTTTATATGGTCCAGTTGGGGGAGACTCCTCATTCCTAATGGGCCTGGCCTATAGATTAGCACCTTTCCTACCTATACCCCAAATCTTGGGGGGAGACTGGAATATCCCTCCAACACAAGATTTAGATAGGTCCTATCTGCCACTGAAACCCCCTCTCCATTCCAAAGAGCACTGAAGGACTTTATGGACTTACTAGGCCTGTGTGATCCTTGGCGTATCCTTAACCCATCCCATCGTCTTGACTCCTTTTACTCCAGCATTCATTAGTTTTGTTCAAGACTTGGTTATATTCTAGTCAGTCTCCCCCTCTTGGCAGGTTTATGCCAGGCAGGGATAGAACCAATAGTTTTATCTGACCACTCTGTGGCCTGGACTGTTCTCTCTCCAGATCCCACATTGCAAAAAGACACAGTCTGGAAGCTAAACACCCAGCTCTTAAAAGACAAATCAACCATTATCAAAATCCAATCTCTTATACAATCTTTCATTGATTTGAACAGAGACTCGGTAAACTGGGAGTATCTTGTCTGGTGTGCACTTAAATGTTATCTCTGAGGTGAATTTATTAAAATTGCATCTCGAAGGAAGAGACAGAGAGAAGCAGAAGCTTTATCTTTACTAACACAAATCAGAGAGGCTGATCATACACTCTCCACGTCCACTACTCCTGACACACTGGTGAAGCTCCTTTCATTAACAAATAAATATGCAGAGTTACTGAGAGAAAAGGCAGAATATGCCATCATTAAAACACAGGTCAAATATGTGGAACAAGGCGAGAAAGCCGGCAGGCTCCTTGCTATGCCTTTGCGTAAGCTAGAGGGATCCAGACTGATTCCTTCCATTTTAGCTCCGGACGGCTCTGTCAAAACCCTACCTCAAGACATAGCTCTGGTCTTCCAAGACTTTTACAGTACACTATATGGGAAAAAACCCTCTCCCCCAACTACCCAGGACATACAAGACTACCTAGATTCAGCAAACCTTCCATGCCTTTTTACTCACCAGCAGGCTTTCCTTTCCACTCCCATCTCCTTGGGAGAAGCGGTAGATGCAATCCATACTCTAGCCTTGAATAAGGCTCTGGGGCCAGATGGCTTTCCCTCCAATTTCTATATCTCATTCTCTGAAGTACTCTCTCCCTTACTACCAGGACTGTATACATATATGTTCACTGCTAATAACCTGGACCCCTCACTATTAGAAGCCACTGTTGTCCTTCTTTTAAAACCTAACAAACCACACCTCAGCCCAGCCAGCTATTGCCCTATCTCCCTCCTCAATTATGATATTAAGATCCTTACTAAAATTCTCTCCCTGTGCATTAGGAAGGTATGGCTGCATCTCCAAAGCCCAGAACAAGTTGGGTTTGTTCCAGGATGTTCCTCAGCAGATCATCTAAGAAAGCTGACACACATATTCTAAGCCACACAGTCCAACCCTTCTCCCATGGCCCTGATCTCTTTAGACACAGAGAAGGCATTTGATAGGATGGACTGGTAATTTCTCTGGTTAACTCTGCAGAAGATGGGATTTCCACAGTCTTTTCTTCAATGGATCAGAGTCATATACTCTTCCCCCACAGCTAAGATATTTTGAAATGGGCTATTCTCTTCTAGCTTTTTTCTTTTCACCAGCACCAGGCAGGGCTGCCCCATCCCCGTTCCTCTTTAACCTATACCTGGAATCTCTCCTGAGATATATCAAAACAACTCCACAAATACAGGGCATTCCAGTGCATGGCTCCCCCCCTCACACTGTCGGCATATGCAGATGACATTCTCCTTCATCTTGCAAACTCTTCGGTCTCCCTTGACCACACGCTAAAAGTCATATCCCGGTTCAGCAGTCTCTCCAATTATAAACTGAACGTTAACAAGACCAACATTTTCTCTCTTAACCATTACACTCATGAGGCATCCTTCCTTCATTTCGGTATGTCATGGTCCCCAAAGTTGATCAGGTATCTGGGGATACTTCTTTCCACTGATTCATCCCTTACCAAGAAATTAAACCTCATGGACCTCATGACTCGTATCCAACAAGATCTTCAGAGATGGGAATCCCTCCCAATCTCTTTATGGGGCAGAATTAATATTATAAAGATGGACATTCTCTCCAGACTTTTCTACCTTTTGAACATGTTGAACCTCTGGCTTCCTCTCTCCTTCTTCCATAAGATTCATTCTCTCATTTCCAACTTCATCTGGCTCCATAAGCACCCCCGACATTCATACAGTAAATTAAGCCTTCCCAAGGACATGGAGGGATTATGCCTCCCCAATTTTCTACCATATTACTGGGCTAGTCAGTTTTCCAAATGCGGAAGATGGTTCATGAGCACTGAGGGGGATTATACCCCTGTCTGGCTACAAATTGAACACCAGATTCTGCAGTCTCATAGGGGGCTCCTACATTGGCCCTAACTGGCTACCACAACTAAGAGATGTCTCAGTAGCTGACCTGTACTCTTAGGACTCTCTTCTCTCTTCTCCAGATATCCTCCTGAAATATATCATTAATTAGATGTACATCTTCAAGATCTTCCAGCTTAAGCATCTATTAAGCCAATTATTTAGCACTACTCCTACATCCTCTGTGTTGAGTCCTGTTTTGGAACAGCTGAAGGTGTTAGTTTCCAAATCACATGCTGTTTCCCAATTATATTCCTGTTTCCTAGCTTTTGGTCTCACGGCACCCCTTTCAGGCTCTAAGGTTTGGAGTTCATTACTTCCAGAGGTTACAATGGAATGGACACAGATCTGGAAGGACCTATACCTTTATAATACCCAAGACAGGCTCAGACTTACTCAGTTCCATATCCTCAATGACATGTATTACACTCCGGTCAAACTGGCCAAAATAGGCCATCTCCCCTCCCCTCTGGCATTACAGAAGGGAACATTCTACACATTTTCTGGCACTGTAAAGAAGTCTCCCTCTTATGGCAACTAATTCAGGATAACATCAACCCCATGTTAGGTTTTGAAGGTCTGTTCACAGCAGAAATTTGTATTTTAGGGTGTTACTCCAGCATTAAGGTTAATGAGAGGAAATATGCCATGGCTTTAATTTCTATGGTGGTCAAGAAACTGGTTCTCAAGCACTGGATGGACCAACTTGTTATTTCTTACAGTGAATAGCTGAATGATCTATCACTGTGCTTCAGGACTGAACATATGATTGCCAGCTCCTGTAACAGACTCCAGCTTTTTGACAGAAGATGGGGCAAATTGTATACTCTTTTCTTGCACTAATCTCACAGGATTCCTCCAGCTCTTCTCATATCTTACACAAGTATGTTTTCTGTCGCATTGAACACTGTTTCTGTATTTACCTCATAGGGGCACACTCCAGGGGTAGGTTGGTCTGGGGGAGGGGGGAGGGAGAGGGATTTGATAATGTTTGCATTTTCCTGTTTCATGTTATATTCTTGATTTTTCTGTATGCTAGACTTATTCTTATTATTATAAAAACTATAAAGAGTTTGAATTTCAAAAGATCACACAGAAAGAAATTGGAGAAATAATAACATACCCCCCACACACACACACACTTTAGTTGAAATAATATGACCACACTTAGCATTTCAATGATTAATGTGAATAGTATTAAGGGACATAGGAAAATGTTTTCAGTATTCACTAGTTTATCATCTTTAGCTAGTCAAATAGTAGTGATATAGGATGCAAGATTGAAAACGAAGTATGAATTGTCTAAGGCATCAAAAGTATGGTCAGTAGGACCATCTTTCTGGTCAGTAGGATTAGAAAGATGTGATCGTGTCAGGATATTGTTAAAAACCAAAGAAATAAAAGTATCTAAGCTAATAGAAATAGTGCCAGGCAGAGCCTTAGCTTTAGACATGAATTATGGGGAACATAGATTAAGATTAATAACAGTATATGCACAAACAAAAGCTACAAGAGTACAACTATATAATGCAATTCAAGCTTTTTTGTACACATCTAGGACAGTAATATGGGCTGGTGATTTTAACTGTAGTACAGAGCTATCAGACAGAGGGATGGTAACAAAGAAACTATTTAGTGACACAAACAAATTAAATGAAATAGTCAAATGAAGTAAATTATCAGATGACTACAGGAAAATACATCAGACTGGTGGGTATACATATTTTAGAGGAACCATTAAAACCAGAATAGATTTTATTTTTGTTACAAACACTATTAAAATACAGTCTAGTCAGGTTAGTAGTTATGAATTCTTGGATCATAGAATGGTGCAGTGTACTTTACAGTGGGGAGCAGCACTCATGCATGGAAAGGGTGTATAGACAATGAATAATAGCATATTAGAAGAAGAATCACTGCTAAAACAATGATGCCAATTATGCATAGCCAGGAAATCAGTGAAATGTGTATATGATGGTGGACTGCGATGGTGGGAGGATAGTAAAAAAGATATAAAAGCCTTATTTAGTAGGTATACCAGGAACAAATCACAGAAAGAATACATAAAATATCTGCAGTTAAGAAGTCAATTGCAAACATTAATTTCAAGATCAGAAACAGAAAATCAAGACTATAGTAAACAAATACAACAAATACAAAAATAACTAAAAGAGGTACAATACGATAGAGCACACTCATTAAAACAAGAACTTCTTTTTGGAACCCAAAATAAGAGACAAACATTCGATCCATATAAAGATTGCAGTGTAAAGACAGACAAAAGAATAATTAATGAAATATATAATAATGAGGGAATTTTGCAAACCACTAAACAAGCTATATTGCAGACTATCAATAAGTATGTACAACAAACTTTTGGTGAGGTTCCAGAGATTGTAGAGCTGGAACAATTTTTAAATATACTGAATATACCAGGTTTAACAGAAACAGATAAAGAGAATCTGGTAAAACCAATAACAGAGGCAGAAGTAGAACAAAGTATATAAGTACAGAAAAATAATACAACTCTGGGGAAAGACAGTTGAAGTGTAGAATTTTATTAAAAAAATTCAGAAGCAACTTGCCCCTGCTCTGGCTGAAGTGTATAACTGTAGTTTGAATAAAGGTTATTTGCCGACAAGTCAGAATGAGGCTTTACTTATATTACTGCACAAGAAAGGAAAAAAAAAACAGTTTTGAATAATTGGAAGCCACTAAGTCTACTAAACGTGGACTACAAAATCTTACTGAAAATTTTACAAACTAGATTAGCAGAGGTGGCTAAGAAACTCATTAGTATACAGCAGTCATGTTCTATCAAGAATAGAAATATACAAGATAACTTAATTTGGATTAGGGAACTATGGGAATGTGGGAATAGAAGGGAAGTAGGAGGGTATATTTTAACTATTGACCAGGAAAAGGCTTTTGATAAAATAGCTCATGAATACCTTTTTCAGACTTTAAAAGCATGTGATATTCCAGAAGTTTTCATAGGATGGATACAGTGTATTTATAAAAGAGCAAGTATTTCACCATTAATAAACGGTGGTTAGGACAGGAACAACATTTTTATAGCGGTGTATGTCAAGGGTGTCCGTTAAGCCCTTTATTATATGTATTTAGGTTAGACCCATTATTAAGATATATTCAGGAACAAGAAAGTATTATAGGGATACCTTTGGAAGAACAGACACTGACAGTAAAAATATTGGCATATGCCAATGATATAGTACTAACACTGGATGAAGGCACAGATGAACTTACATTAAAACAGTCACTAGAACAGTATGCCACTATATCCGGATTGAAGATAAATTACAATAAAACTATAGGAACATGCACAGGAAACATAATGACATCTCCAAAGGAGACAATGGCAGGGATTGCTATAAAGAAACAAGATATAAAAGCATTAGGAATCACATTTGGGAAAGAGAACATAGCAGAAAAGAACTGGGAATCATGTTTAGAAGTAACAAAGTATAAAGTAGGGCTATGTAAAAATAATAAAATATCCAAGCTGAAGAGGGTAGTGTTATTGAAAACATTAATATTCCCTATATTTTTGTATATAAGTGTGGTATATCCAATTCCAAGTCAGATGGAAACTATTAAGTATATTCTTTCAAGGATTTTGGGGGGGTCAACTTAACCCTATTAAGAGAAATATTATATATAGGAGTAAAACAGAGGGAGGATGTGGAATGATAAATCCTATTACCTTTTCTACTGTATATTTTTTTTCATATAATATAGCAGAGGTTTTGAAAAACAACAATAGAATTTGGGTGCTAGGAATGAAGAGGTGGTTAGATCCATATATAGGGAAGTGGCAAACTGAACAGATAAAGAAAGTTAAACAGACAAATATTCCAGAATATATGATCAATATTGTAAAAAAGATTAAACAATGGAATATTGCATTTCAGATGGTATTAACTAAAGATAAGAAAATGTCATAACAGACCATGCAATCAAGCATGTTTCTTCGAGACACTACATATACCAGATTGTCTGGAAATAAACACACAGAAAGTTTTGAAATATTTAAATAATAAAAGAATCCCTGTACAAATATGGGATGTACATTGGTTAACTATTCATAGATGCATAAGGGTTACAGAATAATCATAAACATAAGCAGTTAAGAGATAGATTCTGTATAAGAGAAGAATGTGTACAGCAGTTAGAGACTCAGGAGCATTTATATATAACATGCCCATATACTCAAAATTACTGGAAATATTTAGCAGTGAGCTGGAAAGAACCCTTATTTGATAACATCAAATATGAAGAAGTAATACTGGGTTTATATAGGGAAGTCTGGAGAAAATATGACAAAGAAAAATTACAATTAATTAAAAAACATGCATTTCTGCTTAAAGTTGAACCAGCATAATATTCTGTGGTGATTTGCATATGTAGCCCATGATGCTTTGCATTGTGGAGACATGTGTGATTTTGTATTTCTTTGAAACTTGGCTTCCCGGCCAAATGCCCTTTGGGGTAACCATTGCCTCATTGCTTGCACACAGAAGTTCTTTGTCATTACAATTAATTGGAACAATATGTAAATATTACATATGGCAAGTGAGGTGTGCTTGGGTACTCCTGCAAAAAGTGATATCATGTGAAGAATTGACAAATATGATTGAAGGAGAAATTACAAAAGTCTACTTTCTTGAAATGCAAAATATGTTGCAACATATATATAAAAATAATATGGAGAAATATAACGTGGATTAGTAAATGAATAAGAAAGAACAAGTAAAAGAGTGGTTGGGGAAACTGTATATACTGTTTATTTTTGTACATTGTTTGTAAATATTGATGGATATGTTTGTATATCATGGAAATTGTTACTTATCAAATAAAAATTCCCCTACTCTTTTTGAGAAGTGCCATAGGATGTTTAACATCCACCTGAACTGGCAGACAGAAAAGACAGCACCTCAGGAGTGCAGCCCCCCCCCCATGCTGCACTACAGTGTCAGTGTTGGGATTTAAAGAGCTAGTGGAGCCAAAACAGGCAGACAGGAAAATAATCAACAATTTAAGAAGTAATCAGTTGTAACATTTTATTTCTGAAGTACCTTTCTTTTCCTTTTGCCCATCAGAAAGTCTTGTATGTGATAATGTTGCGGTGGATGTGTGGAATAGCTCTTAGCATGGCAGCTGACATATCTTGCTCTTCTGCCCCCCTCTACAGCATCAGCATTGTGATTTCACTGACAGTGAAATCACAGGTGAATGACCTGGCAGTCACTGAATTGCTGTTCCTAAGCAGCAGTGATGTCACAGTCAGTGATGTCACAATGTTGGTGATGTAGTGGGGGCAGTATACTGTAGCTAGATATGTCAGCTGCCACACAAAGTGTTGTTCCACACATCACACATACTGACATCAGGTAAACAATCTTCAAATTAAACAAAGGGAAAAGATAAAGTACCGCAGATATAAAAGGCAATGGTTGACTGCTTTTAAAATCTAATATTAGTTTTAGGCAGTACACTAGCTCTTTAACCCAAGTACCTGGTGTGGGACTAGAACCCACAACCTTCTGATCTTCCAGTCTCAGAGGCCAGTATGCAACCTGCTGAGCCACTGACTCTGATATGAAATATGATATGATATGAATATATGAAATAAAATAAAAATCTCACTCATTATTTAATGAACTATACTCAAAATTAGTAATCACAAGTCAGCCAATATTTCAAAGGATAATAGTAATGCCTGTAAACAAATGTATTGCAAATAAATTAGAGATGTTTATATATATATATATATATATATATATATATATATACACACACACACACACACACACACAGATGCTATTTTTTGCATCTTTCATTTGTTAATTTTTACACAAATTCTCTCAGACTTTTTTTCTGACCACCTGATGGAATCTTGAATGAGTTACATAAATGTTATTTTTTTCTGCAAGGCCCTGACCCTGCAACTAAATACACACTCAATACATCATATTATAAAATGAGAAAAAACAGTCTTCTGTTTCCAGTTGTTTGATCAGGACCTTTTACAAATGGTACAGTTATAGACCAGTATCCTGCAAGTTCCCCAGGATGATCGCTAACATTTCAGGAATAATTCAAGCCTACACAAAATCTCCAAAAATATAAACATAATAAAAACAATAATTTTCTTCCTAATAAATGACATGATCTCTTTCATTCTCAAAAATAGCATTTATATATATTTGTGAGAGAACAAAGCATGCTAACATATACCCCTAACTATGTTATTCTCAGAACTCAAATTTATGTATAGAAATTATGCAAGATTACATCACTAGTAAATAAAAATATTACTGTTCAGACCTTCTTACTGTATAGATTGCTCATTCTAACCACAAACAATACATTTATGTTCCACTGGCTGGTCTTGGTGGCCCAAAACACAAGAAAAACTCAACTATTGGCCCCTACAAACTTCTTTCTCAGTTGTTTTAAATTTTGTATACCTCCATATGGGAACATAAGGAATCAGATAATTATACACGTGCTCAAAATCAAGAGAACACGAGCTGCTTTTTTTTCCTGAACTGTGAACAGTTAAAGTTTTTTGGCAGGTGTCCAAATAAATCCAGAGACCTCTCCTTCTTAGGCACTTTTACACACAGTGGTCTGTATCGGAATAACCAATACAGACACACTGCAATGTTACATTTTCTGTGTGTGCAAGCATTCACCTACCGCAACCAAAGTGAGCGCTTCCCTGAAATGCATTCCCTGTTTTACTGGGTTCACCTGCTTCTGTTCTGTTCTGCCGTGCCATATAAAATCACCCTTCTGTTCACGTAAGTAAACAGTAGCCAAACAGTTACACCTCATTCTGCAATTCTGACAGCAGTCCTTATAAACATTAAACAAAGACAAGTTCAATACAGAATTCATTTAGGGGAGGAGTCTCCCTAATGAATTCTGATGAAAACAGTTACAAAATCACCCCTGTTGAGATGCAGTAACTTGGAGGAGTATCACTTGCTTTTTGTGCATAACTTTGGATGATTTTCATGATGTTTTCAGCAGAATTCATTAAGGAAATGCCTCCCTAAATGAATTCTGCATTGAAGTTACTTTTTTTTATTGTTAGCAAGGCAAAATGGCTGCCTGAAGTACCGGCGATTTGCCTTGCTTCCGAGGGACCCCAGAAGGCAGGAAACACTACCAAAACACAGGAAGATGGAAGCTTCTGAAATTGGTGGTGTGTACAGAAGCGGCATCGTAGTGCAGCGGGTGGAGTGAAACAGGACTGCAGCAAAAGTGAGTGGCACAAGTAAGCTCCATGTAAAAAGCAGCTTTTGACAGGCTCTTTGTCTGTTATCCTTGGAAAACAGGCACTGCCCTTGTTGTGAAAGTAATTGATGGCTTTTGAGGAAAGCACTAGCATAGTCAGCCTGAAACATTTTATCTAATGTGAATAAATGTTCATTTCAAATTTACTGCATCTGGGCTTTAAATCTTGGGCAGCAGTTCCCCGCATAAATCAATACATACAGTTTTCCTTCCCTATCCAGTTTTCAACCCATAAATCCTGTAAAATACTGGAATCCCCTTAGATCTGGGAGCACTGTCATCAAAAACTGGCACGCTGCTAATTCAGTCCTCTTTGAATTTACTTTGAGTACATGCTGCTGTGTGTGTGTGTGTGTGTGTGTGTGTGTGTTTGTGTGTGTTTGTGTGCCCATAGGAATGAGATAGCTCACAAACTGCAACTGCACTGTCTGTAATTTGACCCTGTAATCTGACTTTCAGAGGTTCAGTACATTCCAGACAACATATAATGAATTAACCTCTAGGTTGCTGAAAGAAATAGAATACATCTATTAAACTGAGCTACGCAGATGATAGAAACAGCTGTTTAAAAGGTTTTTTTTGTTAATATCCTGAGAAGTTCTGAGGTACAATACAGTAGCATCCCCCCTCCCTTCATATGCCTTTAATGTAGAGCAGCAAATAGCAAAAATCAGAGGGGGGGTGCACTGTTTTGCAGCTGTGGAGGAATACTTCCGAATGTCGAAAAAGGAAGTTCCATGATCAGTCATTTTAGAGCTACAATCTGATCTCAATAGTGCTGTAGGCTCCGCCCACAGCCCTAAAAATTAAATATATTTGGTGCTGTGCTGTTTATCATCAGAAACATGTGGTAGCACCATTCTAATACATCCACAGTATGAATCTAGCATGTTCATTTAAGAAGTAACCTCAGCTGAAGAGATTTTTAAAATGTTGCCAGTGGCAGCCATCTTTAATGGTATGAGTCATTAATTACAAATGTAGCTATGGAAGCTGTTTTAAAAATATCTGAGAAAACTACAAATACACTCAGGATGACTCTAAAGATGTCAGAAATACACTTTTTCTAAAAATACTGTATGAATTTTTTTTGCTGACTAACAAATTCTGCTGCTTTAAATAAATAAACTAAATTTAATGACAATTGCATAGTCTTTCATAATTTGAATTTTCCGGTCTGTGCATATGCAGTTAAGCATATGAAGGTATCTCTGCCAAGGCCTGTTGGATGTTTGAAAAAAATACAAAAGATTTGCAAAATTGTGCATTTGACTTTAGTTTTGCACCACAGGTCACACAGTTTGCCAAAGTTATAAATGCTGTACTGCTCTCCAAAATCAGTTTATTGAAAATTGTAATAAGAAGAAGACTGAATAAATAGCTTATGATAATGGTTCTCATTTCTACCTAATGCTTCAGCATTTTAAAATTCCTTTTTAATTATAACCTGCGAAGTGAATTTTCTCCTAAGATTAAGGACTTGATAACATGCCAAGACATTGCCCTCTTGGGTTCTGAAGTCACTTGTCTCTCCTGTCTTCTGTACAGTGTAGTGCACTTTCCAGTAAATAGTGTGATTTGGTACACATCCTTGGGGCATCCCCTCCCTACCTGGCTGTGGAGTTTTTGAAGGGTTGCCAACATAGCTTGCTCAAACTTCAGAGAGGGTGTGTTGCCTTTCCTTACAAAAACAGGACCCCCTGCACCAGCTGCTGCCTGGCAGAAAGAGCATACCCACCATCTGAACCACAGAGTAAAAATGTAGCCTGGTTGGGTGCCACACTTTGAAGGGAGAAGGGCATGGTGATAACTTCACTCTTTTAAGTTGCCACTTCCAATGCATGCATATTTTTAATCAGGCCATTGTGTATAACCTACTTATCCAGTTTTCTATATTTATACAGAGTGTGGGAATATATTAGTGAAGATTATATGTCTACTTAAGCACATAATGAGATGTGTGTTGTACTGTATCCTAACATTAGTCTATATTAGAAAATGTCACAAGCCCAAGCAAACTTCTAGTTCTATACAGCTTTAAAAATGTTAAACTCCCCCAATCATACTAAACATAATATTATAAGGTAGCCAGTGTGATGTGAGGATAGGTCAGATGATCAAGAGTCATACTGTTTATGCGAGGCTTTATCACTTGTGAGTTATTTAATCTCCTCCACCTAAATTATCCTTGTACTGTGTAAACTCAGCATTACTTTCAATAAGACTTGCCAATTTGAGCTCAAGACTGGCTGCCTAGTGCACAACTGTGACTTGTTCAACAGCACACAAGGTATCCTGCCAGACTATCTCTGCAGTCTACACACCAAATTCATTAGAGTTGGTAGGTTTAATCTCAGTTAAATGAGTGTTTCCATATTCATGAAATTAAATAATCCACTGGTGAGTAGCTATTGAAGTGTGAAAACCTATCACATAGAACAAATGGCTGGACTACCTCAAAAACAAAATCAGCGTGTCACAGCTCAAATTTTATTTAGTTAAAGGTTGGTAAAAGAAAATTAGTCTTTCACAGTTCAAACTGTATTTATTTAAATATCAGTAACAGGGAAAGGCACACTGAGTTAAGGCTCATTTCCAGGTACGATCTGGGAGAAAGTGAAGGGGAACCATAGAGTGACAAAGTTACATAATCCATAGAATGCAGTTACAATGACAATGACAAATTACAAAGTGCAACACCAGAATGCAGAGCACGCAGGTGAATAATGCTATGACAAAATGTAGGGGCCACAAAGTTACCTTGTTTGGCTGCATACAATGCAGAAAAGAGTTACATAAAGTGCACAGTGCCTGTTGGAGAAAGTGACAGTGCTTTGGCAGTGCAGACAATTTAAAACAGGCGGATTCAGGTCACTGGTATAAGCTCAAATCATAAGGAGGAAGATGGCATTAGCAGGTGGGGAGGACAATTTATTTTCATTTATAATTCTTGTCCTCAATCAGTTATGTACTTGACCATTTGGTTATATACCTGTCCTCAATCAGTTATATATATCTGTAGTCAGTCAATTATATAGCTGTCCTCAATCAGTTATATACGTGTCCTCAGTCATAGACTTGTCCTCAATCAATTATATACATGTTCTCAATCAGTTATATACCTGTCCTCATTTATAAATCTGTCCAGTTAATTACCAATCTTTAGCAATCTATATACTCTACTTAATCTGTTATATACCTGTCATCAATCTGTTATATACCTGTACTCAATGAGTTATATACCTGTCCTCAGTCAGTCATTGTTTATTGATCTTCTGAAAGCCATTACAAAGATAGAAAATATTAATATAAAAACAACAATATCAGAAAAACAGCATCAACATATTGCATATTATAACATCAAATAATAAATGATAAATAACAATGGTATCACTGTAAAAAGACAGAGAACACAACACATACAACTGGAATAACATATTCCTCCCTATCTGTCATGGAGCTGTAACTTCATCAAGGCATTCCAATGTCATCATAAACCTCAAGTGAGACGCTCAAGATATGTATGTTGTCACTGTAATCCCAAGATGGAGTTGTCAGCTCTGTAACAAATTGGGAGCAATGTGTTGTTTTTTTGTAATACATGGCTCCCTATCTGTCAAACTGAAGCTATCCCCCTCCCCCACCCATTACAAATCTGAAACCCGACCAAAAAAGATCATATGCTGTCAGTTGCACTCACTGCTGTATCTCCCATGATTGTTACTATGCTTGCTACAAGTACCACGCGCACGCTGTGCCTGACCACTATATCTCTACGGCAACCCCAACGGCCCTGTTTCTTTTCTATGAGAAATGTACCTCATTTTATTTCAGTGTAGCTGGCTACTAGCTCTGGTTTGGGCTGCTGTTTATGTCAACTGGGCAGTTATTCTTCTACATCACTCCTATTAGGCAGGTAATTGTGAATAGTGACAGCAGTCTGTGATCCACAGTTTGAATCTTTAGCAAGAGCATCAAGATTTAAAGTCATAATACCATCAGTCTGATGGCAGAGTGCTGGTATTATGACTTTTGACAGCTGCTGTGTCTCTATGGGAAAAAAACATCAACCATATATTCATTTACAATAGAATACATTGTTCATGTGTTTCTTATATTTTGTAATTACATCCAGAAAATGGGCCCATTTCGGAGCTAACACTGGATCTTCTCCAGAGAATAAATAATTAAGTTGTTTAGATGGTGGATCCATTGACCAGAGGAAAAAAATAACCCAACCATTTATTCCTGAGAGCAAATTATGTTGGACATCAAATGACTACATGAACTGTAGTTTCTGTAATACCAAGCCTACACTGGCACTTTGAAGCCTCTTGAATACTACATTTGCCTTCAATCTGAGCTTTCAGCACATTAGAAGCACAAGTTTGGAATCTGAATCTGGTAAAAGCTTTTCTCAAATTGGGCTCGTATCTATGGATTTTGTTGTTACCAGTGTAGAAGGGGCTAAACTTACAGGTTGTTAGGGACTCAGGATGTCTTTGTTGGCCCCCTTCTTTTCATTTTGTTAAAACAGCCTTCATATAGGATGGGTGCATACCAACTCCACATTGTGGTAAAGATGGGAATGAACATAAATTGGTTTCAATGAGGATTTTATCCACATATCTTAATCAACCAGGGTCAAGACCCTTCCTCCTACAACTTTCCATTTCCTTTAATGCACAGGCCAGCTTGATTGGAATACAGGGGATACAATAGTTTCTTCACATTCAGCCCTGACAGCACAAGCTGGAATATAGTTTGGAATAGAAAGAATTTGGTGACAAAATTGAATTCATTTGGAGTCAACTAACTCTGGTTCAGTGGAGCCCCATATTTCAGATGTATATAGTGTTTTTGATCGTAATTTAACATTTGCTGCTTTAAGTGCAGAGGAAGCAGAGTACTTTCCATATCTACAATTGAATATGCCCAGGCACTTAAGGACAGGATCCAACTTTTTTGTCTATAAACTTAGATGTTCTTTCCAATATATATTATAAGAAAACATTGACCCTAAGTATACATAAGAGTTTATTACTTTTAGCACATTCCCATCAAATTTCCATTAAATGAGTTATACGATTTATTATGATCAAACTGTACAGTTTTTGTTTTTCCAAAGATTACCACAAGTTTGTTCTCCTTATTAAAAATGTTAAAGAGCTCTATAGACTTGTGTGGGCCTTGTTTACTAAGAGATAAAAATATCATGTGATCAGCATAAGCCAATGCTGGAAAATGTAAGCCTTCAATTTTGGGGGGACTCTACAGAATAATTATCCCCATCCATCCCTAATAACTGCTGCCCCATCTCCCTCCTCCCCATACTGGCTAAGCTTCAGGAACACCTAGTCCTCTCACAATTCTCCTCCTTCCTTGACTCCTCATCCTTTTCCACACCTCACCAGTCTGGTTTTAGGAAGACCCACTCCACCACCACCTCCCTGTTAAAGCTCACCGATTCCATCCATACTGGTATGGACAAAGGCCTCATCACCTCAGCAATTTTTGTCGACCTGGCAAAGGCGTTCGACACTGTCTCTCATTCACTCCCCCTGTCCAAGCTCTCTCTTGTTGGACTCTCCAGTGTGGTGACCAACTGGTTCCACTCCTCCCTGGTTAGTAGAGCCCAATCAGTCCAAACTGGCAACACCACCTCTGCCTCCCTCCCTGTCACTACCGGTGTGTCCCAGGGCTCCATCCTCAGCCAGCTCTTGTTTTCTATCTTCCTTAACAATCTGCCCTCTGCTTGCCCTCACACATCCGTTCACATGTATGTGGACAACACAGTGATGTATACTTCCAGCCCCATGACCACTGATGTGATGACCAGACTTCAGCAGGACTTCAATAATGTTCAGCACTGGATTCACACAAATCACCTTTTCCTCAACAGCAAGAAAACAGTCTCTATGACCTTCAGCACTAGGCAGAGACTCTCACGGCTCCCCTCCACCCCCATTTTCCACACCTTGGATGGGTTTTCTCTGGAGGCCTGTATCTCCTTTAGATATCTTGGGGTCTGGCTCGACCAGTACCTTGACTTTTCTGTACATTTCGATGTCATCCACAACAAGCTCCACCCCAGGTTGCGTGTTCTATACTGTAATCATGGTTGCATCCCGCTGCCAGCTCGCCATGCCATTGTACAGAAAATAATCCTCCCTGTCTTTGACTATGGGGATGTAGTCTACAGTGCTGCACCCAAGTCCACCCTAGCCAGACTGGACCCACTCTTCCACTCCTTCTGTCGCTTCACCCTTGACTGTCCTCCCACCACCCATTATTGCATCCTCTACCAGGACTTGGGTTTCCCCTTTCTTCAGGACCAAAGACTGTCCCACTGCATTCAGATCACTGCCAAGTTCTGGACCCAGTCCCTGCCCACTTACCTCACCTCTGAACTATCCGCCCCTACCCTTCCAGCATACACACTGAGGAACAATGATTCCAGGCTCATATCTGTACCACACATGTCTACCACTGCAGGCCAGGCAGCCTTCAAATATCACATGCCTAAACTTGGAACCCCCCCCACATGGATGTTCGGCGTGCCTCCCCCACCCAGCACTTCAGCTCCCTCCTCAAAGCACATTTTCCCTCCACCTGCACATGCGACTAAATATACTACCTGCCCCAGGGCCAGTTCCTCCTATGTGATTGTAATGTGATGATCCAATGTGTTCTGAAGTAAGTGTGTATCCTAGTTTAGACTGTTTAAATGCCTTTCACTACTACCTGCCGCTGCACTGTATTCTGTATCTTGTATTTGTATTGTGCATGCACTCTGTATTTTTACTTGTATTTTGGACTTTGTATCTGATGCTGTCCATGTTATCACAGCTCATTTGTACTCTCCCCTATCCCCAACCCCCAGGTCACATCTGGAATCAAGCAGTGGTCTGCTCAGTATACCTTCCTGGGAAAACTTTTAAATAAATACATTTTCTACTGGAATCAAAAAGCTTTTTACAAGGATGAAATAACAGTGGAGGCAACAAGCAACCCTGCTGTTCACCTCTGTTAGCTGTAATGTTCTTGTTGTGTCACTTTCCATTGAAACTCTGACTTTGGCCCAAGTAGTGGTGTTACAATAATGTGATATAGTGTAATAATGCGGGATTAATATTATGTGATATATATATATATGTATGCAATGATGCATGGGGTGATGTGTTTAACGAGATTTTACACACACCCTGAGGTGTTGCTACATAATTGGGTTTATTTAAGCATCCTACACTGAGGGGTGTGTGTAAAATCTCTTTAAAAACACACAACCCCTTGTCTTATTTTATATAATTTCTGGGGAGTGTTTTCTCACCACAGCAATTATATAATATAAAACAGCCATGGTCTGGTGTGGAGGAAGCGGAGGAGGAGGAAGCGCAGTCTACAGTCAGTGGCTGAGTGGCTGCTGAAACTTTTTTTTTTTGGTGTGGTTCAGCCAAGTGAAGATTACATTCAGAGTTAAACAGCCAAAAGAAAAGTTTCTTGTTTTATTATTCACTTACCGCCGAGTGATCCTGGTGGTATCCAGTCTACTGGCAAAGTGCCCAGTACCAAGAGAGAGCAGAGGCAGGTGCATGTGTGGAGCATTGGAAACCCAGCACATGTTCGCCGTTATAACACATGGGTTATAATGGCGAATTATAACTGGGTTTCCATATGGGAGAAAACACTCCTCAGTTATTATACTATAATAATGTGCAATTAATATTTGAACTGGACAATTTCTTCCGTAAGATTCATCTTGACAGGGAATCAAATGCTGAGGCTAAGTCAACAAAACAAGCATAAACATTATGGCTACAAATTTTTATCTATGAGCAAATAGATACAATCCAGAAAGACCTCAATACAATTACACAATGGGTTACCAAGTGGCAGATGAAATTAAACCCAGACAAGTGTGAGGTTATGCACTTGGGTTCAAAAATTCCCCTATTTAAATACAAGTTGGCTGGCAAAACATTATCAATTACTACAAATGAAAAAGTTCTTGGTGTTAATATCTCCGAGGATTTTCTCCCTTCAACCCAGATAAATGAGGCAATATTAAAATCAAACAAAGTTATTTGGTCTATCAATAGAAATATAAAATCCAGAGATAGGAAGGTTTTAATGCCTCTATATGGAGTATATGTTTGTCCACACTTAGAATATGCCTCACAACTATGGTGCCCCTTTAAAAAATCAGACTTTCGCTTACTGGAAAGGGTACAAAGAAAATATACAAAACACATAAAAGGATTATAAAATGATCCCTATGAAACTAGAATGAAATCTTTAAATCTCATGACACTTGCCATCTGGTGTTTATGAGGAGATCTCCTCTTTATGTACAATATCATTCAAGACCTTTATTTATTAATCACACTTGGACTTAAGTTTAAAAATGACTCTTACAACACCAGAGGCCACCCCCTACAGTCATATGGTAAAACCTTCAACCTGATGGCACAAAAATACTTCTTTACTTTAAGAACTGTGAATCCCTGGAATCCACACCCAATTGATATAATTACTAGCAGCTCAAAATTAACATATAAGCACAGTTTGGATAAATATATCCTTTCTGGCAAACAGGATTAGTTATTATTAACTCAATAAAGAGCACCTATGGGCCCTTAAGCCTCCTTGCTCCTTCAACTCCTTAGTATGATCTTTAGTTATTGAAGCATGTGATTTAAAACAAAACAATTATCAAATGTTGAATATACTGCCCTAAAACCCTCCTGAAATATAGATGTTATTATTGTCCACCCAGTTCTGTATTGCTTAGAGTAGTATCTTGCTGAAAATCTCAGCCAAAATGTCAGTTAGACATCTAGGTCTGTAACAAGCCAGGTTTGTCACATCACCTTTCTTGAAAATGGGAATTATAATATTCCCTCTCCAGGAATCTGATATAAAATGATAGGTTCATACTAAGGTTGAAAAGGAGCTAGGAGGCTTATGGAGCCCTTAAGTGCTCCTGTAACAGTCTAATTGTAATAATTAAGTTTATATTCTGAAAGAATTAAGTTATCTAGATGTCGTTTAAATTTGTTTTTTGTTTTGCTGATAACTACCTCGAGTGGGAGTTTGTTCCATGGATTAACAATTCTCAAAGTAAATTATCTTTAAATAGTAATTAAAGAATGCATATTGTGTATCCCCTCACTAATCAATATTACAGATAAAAAGAATTTGGCCGGATTGTTATCATTCCCTGAGGCCTTGCCCAATCTGAGAGAAGAAATGACTGCTGTCACCTCAATTTTCACGAACATGTGTGAGTCAAAATATACAGTGGGATTGGAAAATATATCGTGCTCCTTGTGAATATCAGAAAACACATTAGAACAGCATCTTAACCAAACGTCCTGTGAAATGTATTCTTGTAACCTTTCAGAGAATTCCTTAACCCCTTTTGCCACCAAATTCCAAAACATCATTGTGTCATTACTTTCTATAGACAAATACATTTTCCTCAATTTTTTTTACAACAACTTCTTTTGCTGTTCTAAAAATATTTTTTATAAGATTTCCTTGCTCTGTTTAAATTCAAAAGATGAGCCCTTCCGTGGTTCAGTCTAGCTGGTATAATAAACATGTTTATTATTCTTTTTCTCTTTGCACTTTTTATTTTACCACAAATTATTATTGTTGGTTATTTTAATGTTAGTGTATATGTACAGAACTATCTCAGAAAATAATTTTTACAACATACTGTATTTTAGGTCCTGTCCACACTTAACACGGTCGAGTGATAACGTTTTTGAAATCATTACAGCTCTTACTGTGTTGGTGCATCTGCACTTGCATGGTGAATTTCAAGTTGTTCTTCCTTTCTGGATTAATCACGTCCGCACTCTAAGGAAACCATGTTAGGCAGACATGGTTCAGAATCAGGTTTACAGTGCATCTCATCAGTAGTCCCAAGGACCAACTGATACCGTGCCACAAAACACGCTACCAATTCCTGTTCGCACTTCAAAGGTAAGCATGTTTGTGCCAGAACCATGTTCAGAACTGTGCTAAAACCCTGAAGCTGTCAGGGTTCAAACATGGTTTTCTGACATGGTTACAAACTATGTACAATGCAGACACAAAGTGTGTTGAAGGGTTCCTGCAATGTTTTAACCAAGCTTTAATGTTACAGGACCCCAAGTGTGCACAGGGCCATACTGAGGAAGATGCTTGTTGTGCCAAAGAATACTGGAAAACCTGATTAACAAATTTACATGTAGGCGTTAATAAATTCTATTTAAGTTGCCAATTCCACTTAATTCTGCTATTGATGATTCTGATGTCTTGAAACCTCAGTTTTGGGGGTTGTTCTCCATAACTAAACCTATTAGACACTTCCACCCTCACTGACAATTGTGAATCATCACTTTCTGGTTTGTCTACAATTTCAATATCTGAATACAATACTAAATGAAAGATTAAAATAATCACATAATCAACAACTGTTGTTATGTTGTGTGAATAAGTAAACTCTCCAAAACTATCTGATTAAAATCTTCCATTCATAACTGTTAAGTCATGTTCCTCCGTCCAGTTCACCTGTATGGTACCATTTTTATTATGGTCCCTATCTTTACATTTCTAACATGTATGTCAGAAGCAAGATCGGGAATAAACAAAAGGGGCTCCACCAGATTGTTCAATAGCCCCAATCATGTATTGAAATGATTGCATGTTATAAGTATGACATTATTCTTTAACACAGATGGTTCCATAAGATCATTTTAATCAGACCACATTATCAAAAAATAATAGGTTGAACCATTTGGAGGAACATAGACATTTACATGCAATACTGAACATGATCTTTAAAGACATTTAATACAAGAATATTGTTTTATACAAGAAGAAGAATGAACTGAGATCCTATTTGAGATTTTAACAAATGTCAGCAGGGCCTCAATTGTTCTACCCCTTGAATTTACCTTTCTAGCTGGGGGCTGAAACATCTGGAAACCATTTGAAAAAGGTTCAGTCAAATAATTTAGCCACATTTCCTGGAAACAAGTAACATAAAAATATTCTAGGGACTTCTTGAAGTTCTTGTCAGGGATCTTAATAGGCAACCCAGCTATATTCCATGACAAAATAAGAGTAACAGTGTCTGAAAGGTCTGGATAACTAATGATACATGGTTGTCATAAATTTGCTTGATCTAAGACGTTATATATGCTTGAAATGAGAAACAAGGGATTTATCTCCACCAAAAGAGCAACATCCACTTGATTTTTATGTTGGTACGCTTGCACAGCCAACATCTTGTGGTAGTGCAGATTAGGAGGCGTGGTCACTGTTGGACGAATGCAGGGCACGCACCATTAGGTGCATCCCACATTCCCCAATCAGCCAGCAGCAGGGGCCGACACCCTGCCTAGCTAATGAGGTGAAGAGATCAGAGAACAGGTCCGCTGCAATGAGAGTGAAGCTCTCATACAGCATGACCTCAACATGCCTCCCCCTATGTGCAGGCAACATGGCAGTAGTAACTGCTGCTGTTGCCTATCAACACCCCCATTTATTGTGTGCCAATGGGGGTGCCCAATCCCCATCACCATCATGTAACTCCCCCCTTTTTTTGCTTGCCAAGGGGGTACCCAATCCCCCTCGGCTCCTGTGGTCCCCCTTTCCTTGTTTGCTGATGGGGATGCCCAATCCCTATTAAAATGAAGCGGTCCCCAGTGTCTTTTTTTTAACCTGTAAAGCAAAATGGTCCCTCATACTCTTCCAACTTACATACCACAACCACGCACTCACCCACTGCATCCTGCCCCCTACCCCCCACCCCATACTAGCTGATGATCTTCGTGGACCGGGAACACGCCTGCACTCTTCAAAGCCGACCGTGAACTGAGAAATGCCAGTAAGTTGTATAATGGAATAAATAAGGTTTTTCAACTTTAATGCATATCTCGGGCATTTTAATTTTACCAAATTTTCAACATGGGGCTTTGGGCCCTCCTCATGACTTCTGGCACTGTCATATTGTTAATTGGTCCCAAAAGGTGATTTCACAGTCACTGCGTGGAATCACCTTTTGGGACTGATTAACGAGATGACAGTGCCACTGTTCATGAGGTGGACTCTCAAAAAGCCTATGTTGCAAATTTGGTGGAAAAAATCCCCAAAAATGGCTGTTTTACGAGTGTACATTGTGCAGCTTCTACGCAGGCTCTTAACTTCATGAACTCGCAATATTTTCATGCCAGATTTTCAATATTGTCAGTGACACTGTTCATGAGCAGAGATCCTAAAATGCCTATGTTGAAAATTTGGTGACCATACTCCATAAAATGACTATGTTACGAGCATGCATTGGCAGATTGCATGCACGCTCATAACGTCGTGCATTTGTAATACTTTCACTCTGAATTTTCACCATTGACATTTTTCCACACCTCTTGATGAATAGTACAGCTATCATTTCACATATCCTGCCCAAAATGTGTTTTTGCACATCTGGCGCAAAATAGCATGGTCACTGTGCGAAATCACTTTTGGGGACAGTTTGAGGAAATAACAGTGACACTGTAAATGAGCAGAGGTGCTAAAATGACTATGTTGAAAATTTGGTGCTGAACATCCATAAAATGACTGTGTTACAATCGTGCATTGTGCATTTCCCACACACCCTTGTAACTTCTCAAATTTGCAATATTTACATGCCACATTTTCAACACTGGCATTTTTTCACACCTCCTTAAGAACTCTACAACTGTCATTTTTCACATCCTGCCCAAAATGTTTTTCCACACTGCACTACCAAAGCCAATGCCAGCACGGCAACATTTGGCATTGACAAATGCTTGTTTAAATAGTCATGACAGAGAGGAGGCATAAGGGTGGATCTCTGAGCCCGTAAACTACTAATTTTTAAGATACCACTGTTGCCAAAAAGGTTTATGCCCGGGGGATCCAATTTCTCAAGTTTCATTCATAATGGCTATCACTAGCTATCTGTCTCTAATTAATAAATTAACTTGACCTTCTTGAGAATCCTTGTCGTGTACTCATTTGGCAGCTATAGTCCCTTTCTTACCCAAACAAATTTTCAAAATGTTTTTAAGCAATGAGATAATCTGTCTTAACAGAGAGTTATCAGATTCATATCTTGACTTCTTCGTCCCAAATACTGAAAGTGTTACAAATTGCTCCTGAACCTCTTCAATGTCCTGCTGATAATCACCTGACCTTTTTAGATGCTGTTCTGATGTATGAGGGGGGCCTAAGAAATTGAGAAGTATGGGAATGCGTCACATTAGCCATAGTTATTGGATGAAGTAATGTAATAGAAACCCCTAGGTTTTGGAGAACAAGTTTCTTTTCCTGCAAATCCATGATGTTATCTCTAAGGGCAAATATAAGAACACTAAACCCCCGTCATTGCCATCCTTGACACAATAGCAATAGAGGAAATCAGAGTCAATAAGAAGGACCTCTAGTTTCTGCAGAAATAAATGCTTTAACATTTCTAAAAAGAATTGTTGAAATTAATTTCCTTTTTTAGCTACATTTGAGAGTTTAAGTTGAAGTCTCATAGAAACACAGAATGTGTCGGAAGATGGGGACCACATGATCCATCTAGTCTGTCCGTGGCTTCGCCCCCCCATGTTGTTGTATTTTTGAGTATTCCCTTATGCCTGTCCCATGCTATTTTAAATTCCCTTACCATTTTGCTCCCACTACATTCTTTGGCAGTTTGTTCCATGGTTCCACCACCGACTTTGTGAAGAAATACTTTCTCACATTGCCGCTGAATCTGCCACCCTTAAATCTTATATCGTGTCCCCTAGCCTTTTGCAGTTGTTTACCTGAAAAAGGTCCTGAGCCTGCACCTTAGAAACACAGAAACATAGACTTTGATGGCAGATAAGGACCACTTGGCCCACCCAGTCTGCCCATTTCCCTACCTATTGGATAAGCTGCAGATTCTAGTTAACCAACAGCCTACTTCCTGCAATCCCCCACTATAATTGCCTTATATATGTCCCATGCATGTTTGAATTCCCCCACTGTTTTAGACCCCACAACCTCTCCAGGAAGGCAGTTCCATGCATCCACCACTCTCTCTGTGAAAATAATTTCTACATTACCCCTGAGCCATCCCTCTAACTTTTAAATTGTGCCCCTTGTTCTTCTACACATCTCTTTTCGAAAGATGCTACCCTTCTGGACTTTGTTGATTCCCTCGAGGTACTTAAAAGTTTCTATCATGTCACCGTCCCTCCTTTCATCAAGGGTATACCTATTAAGCTCTCTCAGTCTCTCTTCATATGGTTTCTGATGTAGACCCTGCACCATTTTAGTTGCCCTCCTCTGGACTGCTTCCATCCTGTCTATGTCCTTGTGTAGATGGGGTCTCCAAAACTGCACGCAGTACTCCAGATGGGGTCTCACCAACTGTCTGTATAGAGGGACAACCATTTCCCTTTTTCTACTTGTGATGCCCCTCCCTATGCATCCCAGTATCCCCCTGGCTCTCCTTACTCCTTGTTGATACCCTTCAGGCATTTGAATGTCTATCATATCCCTATGAACTCTATGCTGCTCCAGGGAGTATAAGTTGAGCTTGCTTAGCCTTGCCTCATATGGCTCTCTCTGCCACCCTGCACCATCTTCATTGCCCTTCTTTGCACTGTCTCCAAATGATCTATGTCCTTCTTGAGGTGTGGTCTCCAGAACTCGATGCAGTACTCAAGTTGAGGCCTTACCAGTGATCTATACAGTGGCATGATCATCTCTTGTCTCCTACTTGTGATCCCCCTCCCTATGCATCACAATATGCTACTAGCTTTCAGTGATGCCTTTTCACACTGCTTGCTCACCTGTAAGTCATCGGAAATGATAGCTCCTAAATCACACTCATGCTGAGTAGCCATTACTTGTTCCCCTACCATTAAGTATACTCTACCTGGGTTATGTTTTTCTAGGTGCATGACCTTACATTTTTTTGCTTTGAATTTCAACTGCCAGTTTCTCGGACAGTCTTCTAGTTTCCTTAGATCGGATTTCATTTTTTGTGTCCCATCTGGTGTATCCGCCATATTGCAGATCTTTGTGTCATCTGCAAACAGGCACATCTTTCCTTCTAGCTCATCTGCAATGTCACTGATGTACGTATTGAATAGGATCGGTCCCAACACTGACCTCTGTGGCATTCTGCTAGTCACCAGACCCTCCCCTGACAGAGTATCATTTACCAATACCCTCTGAGACCTCCCACTTAGTCAATTTCAAACTCGGTGTATTATTTTATGTCCCACTCTAGTGTGTTTTAGTTTACTGACCAACCTCCTGTGAGGAATGGAGTCTAATGCCATGCTGAAGTCCAGGTACACTACATCAATGGCCCCTTCCCTGGTTCACTGTCCTAGTGACTCAGTTGAAAAAGTCAACCAGGTTTGTCTGGCATGACCTTCCTGCTGTGAAGCCATGTTGCCTCGGGTCTAACTGATTTGTTGCTGCTAACCCTTCCAGTATCCTCTCCTTTAGCAGGGATTCCACTGAGGTGAGGCTTACTGGGTGATAGTTCCCTGGTTCCTCTTTGCACCCACTCTTGAGGAGCGGCTCCACTGCAGCCTTTTTTCAGTCCTCTGGAACATTCCCAAACTCAAGTGACAGGTTGAAAAGCTTTGCCAGGGGTGTGGCCAGCTCCCTCCCAAGTTCTTTTAAGATTCTGGGGTGTATCTCATCTGGCCCCATTGGTTTTTCTACGTTCATTTTGTTGAGTTCTTCCAGGATTTTGTCTTCTGTGAAGGGAGTCATGTCAACTCTTCCTGGGAGGTTATCCTTACTGCATAGGGAAGGCCCATTGCCATCTTCTTCCTGGGTGAAGACAGAGCAGAAGTACTCGTTCAGTACCTCTGCCTTTTCCCTGTTATTCTCCATAAGATGCCCATCCTTTGCAATTCTAACAATGCCTCCTATGCTCTTCTTTTTTCCCCTTGTGTATCTGTAGAAGGATTTGTCACCCTTCTTTGCTCCCTGTGCTATCTTTTCCCCCGTTTGAGTTTTTGCTATTCTTATTGCCTTTCCTGCTTTTTTTAGTCTATCTCTATATTATGTCACTATCCTTTTTTGACTCCTTGTACTTTCTGAAGGCACTTTTCTTTTCCCTAATCTTGGATGCCACCTCCTTGGAGAACCAAAGTGATTTCTTTCTTCTTTTAGACTTGCTAACGTATCAGGTGCACTGTGAAGTGACTATTGAAAGTGCCTCCTTCATCTTTGCCCAGTATGCTTCTACATCTCCTTCCTCCATACTGTGTAGTTTTTCCTTCAGACAGGTTCTCATTTTATTGAAATCTGCCTTCCTGAAATTGAGAACTTTCACTTTTGAATGTCTGGCATCGTCGATTTTATTAGCCTTGAACCATACATTGCGATGGTCACTTGTTCCCAGATTGCCCACAACCTTGACGTCTATGACCCTGCTATTATTTGTAAATATTAGGTCGAGAATTGTTTCCTCCCTAGTGGGACATTTTACTTGCTGAGTAAGTCCTGCCCCCTGCAGAGCAACTAGGTACTCCTTGCTTATTTCTGATGCAGCCATTAGGCAGCCCCAGTTTATGTCTGGTAGATTAAAATCCCCAATCAGCACAATGTCACCTTTGTCTGAAATCTTTAGAATGATTTCTAGTATTTCCTTGTCCCATGAGTAGTCTTGAGAAGGGAGTCTATAAATTGCTTCTACCCGGATGGGTGCTTTGTTACCAGCCCCAACTGTAAGCCACAGGGACTCCAATGCGATTCCCCTTGTGCCCCCTGTATCTCTGTAGCTTTGATATCCTCCTTTATGTAAATAGCTACCCCTCCCCCCTTTTTCCCCTTATGGTCATTCCCAAAAAGGTTATTCCCTGGGATAGTTGTATCCCAAGTGTGTCTATCATTAAACCAAGTCTCACTTACTGCCACCCAGTCCAGCCCTGCCTTGGCTTCTGTGGCAGTTAGGTCAGGTATTTTGTTTGCTAGACTGCATGTGTTTGTGCACATTGCTTTCTGTTCTTGAGTACCTTCTTTATCTGATGGAATAGCCATTTCCTGCTGGTTGCCCTTTTTTCTTTTCTGCACAAACTGCTGGAATGGTTTTGGTTTACGTGCTTTATCTCATCTGTGATAGTCCCGTAGATGTGTTTAGTAGTGCTAGCTGATGGGTGAGAGACAACTAGATCCCTTTGACTTGGTACAGGAGCCCTTGTCATTTCCCCCTTTGTTAGTTTAAATGTCCTGCATGGATATCAAATTTTTGGGTTAGTGCTCTAGTCCCCTCCTTCGTGAGGTATAAGCCATCAAACTTAAAGAACTCCCTTTCCCAAAAGTTTTGCCAGTGTCTGATGAGGTGGTGGCCTTTTGTGTGGCACCAGTCCCTTATCCAGATGTTAAGTTTGCATATTTCCTTTTCCCTGATTTTCTACATTTTTCACCCCTTTTCCCATGCAGACAGAACTTCAGAAAAGGCAAGGCTAGATGAAACAGGAGCTAGTTTTTCCCCTTGCTGGTTTAGGTGCTATTTGACCTCTTTCACTGTTTGGCTAGTGAGGTCATTTGTCTTTAGGTGGACCAGGACATTTATGTCCACTCCTTCCTTCCGTATTATTTTGGCAATGTGGTCAGTGGGCCAGATTAACAAATGTCTGTTAGACCAGCGCAAGGTGCACAGAACACACCGTGCGCCAAGCCTCCCTGCGTCAAACCCCCTGCACTGCATTCAGAAAGACTAGGGTGTATTGAGGGTGCGGCAAAACATGATGCAGATGCACAGTATATGATAAAAACACAACGCACCTTGCACAGAGATCGCATGCTACACATGAATGTAGGGGATGACTGACACCAGGAGATGGCAGCTAGCCAAGTGGAAAGCAGCAGCCAGACTGCTGGAAAGCACAAACACAAGCGGAACTTTAAGATGGGGAGACTGACATCCTCATTGAAGAGGTGCACAGGCAGGTATGTGATGTACAAAGGCAGTGAAGCAGGGCAACATGCCTAGTGCAGTGAAATCAACAACTAACAGTGGCCCTCCACCCAACAGGCAGAGCTGCTACTGTCTAGGGGAGGTGACAGGGAGCTGAGATCCAGATGCAAGCAGGCCTGGGATGATGTTGCTACCAAGGTGAATGTGGTGGCTGCCTACTGACGCAGTCCCCGTGAGCTGCAAAAGTAGTATAATGACCTCAAGTGGTGGTCAAAGGAAAAGGTGGCACACAGCCAGCGATGCTGAACTGGAACAGGTGGTGGACCCAGCCAAGTACTGCCGCTAAGCCACCACAAGGAGCTTGTGGCTGCATATATCAGTGCCCACACCACTGAGGGGAACACACAACTGGACCTATTCCAGTGCAACCATGCATCAGGTATGTATTGCACACAACAATCAATGCGTGCCATGGCACTGCACACCACCCACCAGTGGTGCTGGCGTAGCAGGGCCAGACACGTACACCACCACTGCATGGCAAGCTTACACAACACAATGTCACACACAGAACACATGAAAGCTGATATGTCCATGTCACACCCACAGAACATGGTATAGGGGATGTCAGAGGACACATGTCCGGTATGGAAATAGGGATCCACATTGCAGGCTAGTAGGTGTGCGAGCTGCACTCAGATGATGACACCAGTGACTTGTCAGACAGCACCAGTGAAGACACTGAGGTGGTGACAGCTAGCACAGGCCTGCAAGGACACCCAGCCAACAGTGACAGTGCTGACAATGGACATGACACACCGTTGGACATACCTGCCACAACGACCCACAGCAGCATACAGGCCGGGGACCTGGGACATGAGAAAGAGGCAGGGAGTGATAGCCCATTGCCAACAGTCACACCAGCACACACTACAGAACATCACTACACTGCACCTGTGCAGAAGCCAGAGGATGACTTCACGGTGTACTGCCAGGAAATGACAGACACCCAGGACACAGTACACTTTGAGATGGCAGACATCCGAGAGATGGTGGAGGAGTGCAACACAAACACCTCCCCACAGGCCACATGCATGCACCACACCCTAATGGACCTGACCGATACCGTGCAGACAGCCACCCGTGAGAGGGCACAACAGCACAAAGAGGTTATGGCTATGCTGCATTGCACAGAGGCATGTGCACAGCAACAGGCGGTGGCCAGTGAGCAGCAGCATGCAGCCACTGAGCAACTACTCACAGTGCAGCTTGAACATTCTGAGGTCCTGGCCACAATGGCCATAGCTCTGTGGGAACAAACACACAGGTGATGATGCTATGGACTTGATGGATGGCACCTGGCCATCATGCAAATGGCCAGGCAGGATGTCCCACTACAGTGCCGCAGGGACCCGGGGAGACACATCCACCCAGTGTCCCTCAGTAAACACTCAACCTGACCAGGGATATAGCGGTATAGTGGACAACAGCAGCAGGGAGAAGGTGCACCCTGAGGTGCATGGTGGACCATGCAACACCACTAGCAACCCTGCCGTGAGCAATGCACAATGTCGCACTGCTGTCATATACAGTACAGGCACTGTACAGGAGGCACTGGAGATGCCAGCAGAAATGAGAACCAGTGGAGCAGCAGTGCAGGAATGTCCCAGTGGTAAGGACAATGCAGATGACCAGATCAAGGCACCGAGTATGATCAGTGCCACTGCTGTGGACATACCTGCCACCACACACAGCACCACGGCAATGGTGCAGGATAAAGGGGACAGGGCATCAGAGTATACGGACCACAGAGGTGTGGATGGGAGCACAGCACTGCCTGAAGAGGGACAGGGGACAGCACAGACCACCGTGATGGCCGGGACAGTGATGGCAAGCTTCCTGACAGGTGCACCACTGGCGAGCACCATGCCACCACACACAACAGGCAACAGCATGCCAACAATGCACCAAGACCAAGGTGAACTTGACCCAGTGCCGCCCAGATGCAGCAACTGCAAGCATAAGCCAGGAGCACACATATCCCCGGACACATAGCCAATGGATGCCACCAATGCTGCACCAGCGCAACAACACATGCCAACACCCAATACAGTGTCCAAATGGGGTCAGAGGGGTCAAGGCAGTAACGTGCATGTGCCCAATACCACAGTACTACAAGGGAGTGTACCATGTACAGACTGTGCACAGACAGGGAGGGGGTCACAGTGCTGGCCACAGAGCAATGGTGGAAAGAGCTGACTCACAAGGACATATGACCCCAGTCGAGATGGACCCCGATGTAACCATGCAGCCAAATAGTGGACTGGGACGTACGACACGTGGGCAGAGGAGACATACACCCCAGTGAGTTCAAGTTCAAGTTTATTACAGAAAAACTCCATTGAGCAAGTTCATTCACAAGGAGGTCCTGGGTGCATGGTTACAACAAATACACAATGCAGGCAGTGAGCCCCCGACATGCTACCACACACCAGTCCACAACCATGGCAGGCACCAGGTACAGGCCCCTGACACCTGACACACAGCACTGACAGCATTGCAGCAGAGTACTGGGGGGGGGGGGACCACAAAAGTGAAAGCATGTGACAGCACAGAACAGCACACCACAGCAATGAAAGCACAGCACTCCAGTCAACAGCACAGCAGAGTAAAGAACAGCTCCCAGACCAAATCATGGGGTTCCACCTTGGTGTTTGGTGGTTTGGGCTTAAATACATTGGCATGCCAATGTGTTACTAAGAGGACACCTGTTGCCACACAGCATACTGGACCTCACAACATGCTGTACCCTCCATCTGCACATGCAACAGTGATGCACACATGCACCATGGGCACAACATGTCACATAGGGGGTACACACCCACAGTGTGTGTCCCTGTTGTAGCATGTTGTGTGCAACCTGTGGACATCTGTAGCACTACTGATCACAGTGGTACGATGGGCCACCCCAGTCTGAGCTGTGTGCATGGACATGGCTGTACACATGTGACAGCCATGTACATGGGTACCATACCCCATGCATGGGAGTATACATCTCAGGAAGGCCTTCACTGATGACAGTACCAATGCAGTAAGTGCACCACAGAGGCCATCAATGGAGCAGACCCGTTGTCTAACCATTGTAGTGCTGCATGCAAACACATAGTCACACACATGTGACATGGCCCACACTGTACAGGGTGCCCAGTGATGTGGCAACATCTCCCTCCAGCAGGACACCGCACCACAGTCATGACCAGGAGTGGATGGCACATGTACCCTGCTGAAACACATTGAGGGTGACTGTGCGGTACGTGTGTGTGTGTGTGTGTGTGTGTGTGTGTGTGTGTGTGTGTTGCTGCGGGTATGGTAGGCCTGTGGACATATGCTTTGTTGCAGGACTATAGACTACACCATAGCAAGATGGTGTGCACACAATGAGTAGGCTGTGCTGTTAGGGTGATGATGCACAGGTATACTTTGGCAGTGTGAGCCATCTGTAGTGTCATGCATGCACATGTGGTCATGATCTTTGTGCCATTGGTAGTGCGTAGGGAGACATGGCCATGGCCGTTGCCTATGGGCACAGCACACAAATACTGATGGCCATAGCTGTATGTCAGTAGTAACCAGGCACCCACCCACACTGCATTCTATGGAACATGACAGCATACAGAGTACATAGGAATGGTACTCCATGTGTGGATTAACAACCAGTAATACCACATGCCATAGTTATAATGCATCTGTGTACCACACACGCATGTGTGTGTGTGCACAGAAAGACACACAGACACATGCATGAGTGAGTAACAGTCATATATTAACTCAACACATGAACAATGAATATGCAAAACACAACAGTATGGAACTGTAGTGCAACAATATAACGCTAACAGTAAACGCAATGATCCTACATACTACAACAGATGACTACACAGCAACAATAAAACATGCAACAGACCTCCAATTCCAATTGTTTTTTGTTTTTTTTTACCAGGAGTAACACACTAAGCTGAAAGTTTGTTTACAGGTGCGACCTGGGAGCACGGGAAGTTAAGTGACTTGCTCAAAGTCATACAGTATGCAAGTGGGGGCTGTGGAATTCAAACCCAGGTCTCTAGATTTGCAGCTCAGAGACTTAAACCACTGCGCTATACTGCCTCCCAATTTGCATAGGAGATATCACTACAGATCCGGATGGTCCCATATGGACAGGGCATGCCCGTGTAATCCCCTGATGGGGCAGGGTGCTGTACCTACACACCTACACAGCCCATCCATGGCTGTAGTGGCATTGGTGTGTGGGGGGGAGGCCACAACCATACAGCACACCCACATTATGCACACTAAACCTAATGATCGCAGACATGCATGACACTCACACAGTTCACCCATTACCCCCACAGGCATACAGCAACTGCCAGCATAACTCAACAAGGCACAGCAAGCAAGGTGGAAGTGCCTGGAGCAGGCCATGAGGCACCTGGAGCACAGTGATGCCAGGGCTTACACAGAAAGGACCCATGAATGCACACAGGCTGTGAGTGTGTCCGGGGAGCAGCACTGCACCATGGAGAAGGCAGTGCAGCGGGGACCACCAGACACGGTCCAACATGCAGGGACCAGTGAGGCGGATGTGCCAGAGGCTGGTGATGCCCACTTAGCCTCAGTATATAACAACAGTAACACTATTTCCAAATAACAGTCAATGCCAAACAAAAGGTTGAAAGAGGGAACATAACACCACTCAAACAATATGCTCATGGATCTGCACACCTCACTGGCCATTGTAAGTGTCCAAAAGGTTCAATAGCACCCCAGTGTCAGTGCACAGCTGGTCCAGATGGGCTGCAAGTGGCCATATGTATGTGGCCATTTCACATGCAATACGCACCCTTGCCACATGGTTATCATCCCCACCATCCTCCAGTGCAGGCGCAGACATCTGCCCAATGTCCCCAATGTCCTCGGCTGACCCCACTGCTGTGGGCTCCACATCAATGTCCACCTGGGGAATGGTTTCCTCTGGCAACACATCTGTGTCCACAGTGTCCACTGGGCCCTGAGAGCCTCCTGGATCCACTTGGCCCTCCAGTTTCTTTGGCCATGGGTGTGACTGTTGCACTAGCCCCCATGCTGCAGTTTTTTCTGTGACTCCCCATCATCTGTGGCTAAGTGGGCATCACCAGCCTCTTGCGCATCCGCCTCGCTGGTCCCTGCATGTTGGACTATGTCTGGTGGTCCCCTCTGCACTGCCTTCTCCATGGCGCTGTGCTGCTCCCCGGACACACTCACAGCCTGTGTGCATTCATGAGTCCTTTCTGTGTAAGCCCTGGCATCACTGAGCTTCAGGTGCCTCATGGCCTGCTCCAGGCACTTCCACCTTGCCCGCTGTGCCTTGTTGAGTTATGCTGGCAGTTGCTGTGTGCCTGTGGAGGTAATGGGTGAACTGTGTGAGTGTCATGCATGTCTGCGATCATTAGGTTTAGTGTGCATAATGTGGGTGCGCTGTATGGTTGTGGCCTCCCCCCCACACCAGTGCCACTACAGCCATGGATGGGCAGCGTAGGCTGTGGTGAAGGGTACAGTACCCTGCCTCGTCATGGGATTACACGGGCGTACTCTGTCCATATGAGACCATCTGAATCTGTAGTGATACCCCCCATGCAAATCCACGGCAGGCCTGTGGATGTCATCAATGTGCATGTACTGCCCCACATGTGTGCAGCTGCCACAGTGCACACACAGCAACAACATGACACACATGCATGCATCCATGTCACCACAGTGCCCATGTGCACGTGATGTGTGACCTTCCCCATGGGGCAGTGTGCACCCCCTGGCATGCAGTGACACTATATAACTGTGCGTACCTGTTTGGCTGTGTGCCTCTGCAGCATGGCCAGTCTCCCCTCTGTCTCCATGTGCCATGGATGGGCCTGACTCGCCCTCAGTGCCATTAGATGCTTCAGTGCCTGCAGAGACACAATGTTGGTGTACAGTGGTTAGTGCTACTGGCAGGTACGTACTGTGTATATGTGTATGATGGGATGCAGTTGTCATCAGTAGTGTTACCTACCTGAGCCACGTGCTCGATCACCTCGCATCTTTAAATCAGCCTGACGTGCAATTGCACGGAGGTGTTCCATGAGCTCGGATTCCCTCCAAACTTTGTCGTTCCACCTATGCCTGCACTGGCGTACAGTTCTCTGTACCCAAGAGACCTTCAATAGGTGGCCTGCTATGATTTTCCATACCCTCACCTTCTGGGCAGGTATTGATGAAGCAGGGGCATGGGGAAAGAGAACCGTCCCCCACTGCTCCACCAGACTAATAAGGAGCACTGTCTCTTCATCAGTGTAGTTGGGCGAGTGCTTTCAAGGGGGACATGTGCTGTGGTGTATCTGTAGGTAGCAGAGGGACAGTGGCAATGACAGTGCCGTGCTGAGACTGTTACCACAAGCACTGTGTACTATGCAGACTGCTGTGGCTGACAAACTCAATCTGCACATGTTGCAACCTCTGCAATACATGCAGTTCCAGGTTAACACATGTTGCATGACCGCACCCATGCAGCTTGCATCGTGCTGTGGCACAACTTGCATTGCAGCATGTGCATGAATAATTCAAATTCGCAGCTATCACTGTGTGGTATCTGTACTGGGTGACTGCAGGCACCTTCAGACTGACACACCTTGTCACCATTGATAGGTGGTACCCCTTATGATTGCTGGGTCCTGCCTCTGCCATGCCACTGCCCTCATACCATGTATAAGGCCTTCTCAACGCAGCATGCAGCAGCAATACATAATGCATCGAGCTTGCCTACCCTGCAAGCTGCGTTATTGTGTGCATGTGTATCTGTCACAACTGTACCAATGTTGGGGGAGGAGGTATGTGAGTATGGGGTACATGTGCTGTCTGAGTGACCATGTGTGTGTGTGTGCTGTCCATGCCACTACCAGTGTGTCTGCCAGACTACAGACCTGTGCACCCATGCTGTACGATGATCAGACGAATCCACCCCTGTGATGGCTGATGTGCCATACATGCCCTGTGTCTGGCATGTTCCAGGCTTTATGGCAGCTGATGACCACCATCAGCATGGAGCTGGAGGGGGGCAGGTGTCCGATGGCCATATCCCTGTGATACAGTGTGCAGTACATGTGCGTGTGTATGGTGTAGGGTGTAGAGCCACTGTCTGGGATCCAGGGGTGGGTGTGCAGGCTGATACAGGGTATGGCACTCATGACATATGGGGTTGTGCTGGGTGGCATGCACATGTACACGCAGATGGATCGTGTGTGTTGGGGGGACATGACAGCAACAGGAAACAACCATAGGGCCAATGCAGGGTATGTTCGCAGGGTGTCCAACATGTCTTGGTGTGGTGTAGGGCAGGTAGGCACAGCGTGGTGTATGCAGGATGTGTCCCTGGGATGTTATCTGGAGCCATGTTTACAGTGGAAGGGTGCTGTTGTGTTGTTCATGGTGGCAGATGAGGAGGTTGGTACATCATGGCCAGTGCTACCAGACTCCACTGTGGCCATTGTGCATTCGTTTTGCTGTCCTACCAGATGCCTATCCCATTCTGAGCATGTCGACGTGTCCACACATCCATGTCACCCATGGTGGGTCATTGCTGTACTGTACACCATCGGGGACTATGCACAGGTGATGGGCACCCTCCATAATACAGTTCTACTGTGTCCTGTGTGCTGCCCCAGTTGGCGACACCTCTGCATCACTGCAACCAGGGCCATACTCATGGTGTGTGGTGGTCCTCCTTCCATGTCCGGTTCTGTTGGATGGATTGCATCGAGGTAGTTTTGTTTGGCACCATGCACACAGTATGTTACCAACAGCCATATGCCACCATGCACTGCTGCATTGTGTGTGGGAGCTTGGGGTGCCACATGCCATCAGATCCATGGTGGGCTCACATGGTGCACTGTGCAGGGCACTCACTGCATGGTGTGTGCTGTACACTGTTGCCATGGACAGATCAGGTGAAGTGTGTAGTGATCAGGTTCACCCTGGTGCATTATCCATGCACTGCATTCCATGCTCATTGGCCACCTAGCGGTGGTCCGACAGGGTGCTGGTCTTTCTCTGCCCTGCAGCATCATCCTTGGGGTCTGTGTCAGGCTCTGGCATTGGTACCCGGTGTGCTATGGCAATATTGTGCAGTACACAGCATGCCAACATGATGTTGCAGTCCATCTCAGGCGTGTACTGCAACACCCCTCCAGACTGGTCTAGACACCAGAATCTCATCTTCAGAAGGCCAAATTCTTGCTCTATCACAGCTCTTGTTGCTGCATGTGCCTTGTTGTATGCAGTTTGGGGTCCTGGTTGGGGATGCCTAACCAGTGTCATTAACCACAGTGGCTGTGGTAGCCCCTGTCACCTGGGGTGGGGGTTGAACATGGTTGTTAGTACAGTGCACTCATCTCATACATCACTTGTCACACCTTATGAGCATTGTATTTTGCCAGGCTCAGGCATGTCTCACTGCGCCACAGTGTACAAGGGTGGTGCCTTGTGGTGGCTTCAACCATCATGTGTCCACTGCTCACATGTGTCTGCATGTTTGTGCCACACCCATGGTACACCCCTGCCATTAAGTGTTGCTCTGGCACACATGTAACATCCGTGTGTGCTGTGGCATTCATGCCATGTGTTGGTGACCGCACACCATTGCACGCGCATGCTGTGGGTCATGTCCCAGCACTGAGTGCCTTCACCACCCCACACTTGTTGTCCACATGCCCTGCTGGCCATTGCTGTTGAATCACCTATCAGCAATTCATCACGCAGTGTTCCATCTTTGAATGCCTGACAGACACCACTGTTGTGGAAGATGAATGAGTCATGGCATGACCTTGGGTATGATGCTACCACATCCAGGATGCGGCACTTACTGTCGCAGCCTACCTGTATGTTCACTGAGTGGTAACCCTTATGATTGACATAAGCATTGGGATCCACCAGGGGTGCCCACATGGTGATATGGGTGCAGTCTATAGCACCCAGCACCCATGGTATGGCTGTGGTTCCATAAACACCTTGCCTGACCTGCAGTTGCTCCTGTGGGTCTGTGGAGAAATGGATGTAAAAGTGGGACATGTGCATAAGTGTGTCTATGACCTGCTGCAGGCACCTGGACACGGAGGCCTGTGAAATTACCACCGTATCCCAACTGGGGGTCTGGAATCCCCCACTGGCCAGAATACAGAGTGCTGCACACACCCTCACTTCAACAGGTATGGCATACCTTCTCTGTGTTCTGGTCTGCAGCTCAGTGCACAGGTCTTGGCACAGCTCTGCCACTGCATCCATGCCCAAGCCAGTAGCAGGCTATGCACTGTTCCTCAGTGAGCTGTCTAAATGATGTCCACTTCCTGCACTCTCTCTCTCTGGGCAGGCATCCTACGTATGGGCACATGCTGCCTGGCTTGTAGCTCAGCAGCTGCACCCTGTATGCGGTGCCATCTCTGCTCACATAGCAGTGTCATCCTCATTCTAAACACTGCCCACGGTACAGCTATATTGCTTTGTGGGTCTCAGTGCACTGTAGTTCCTGCTCCTGCAGTCTCGCTTCAGTGCTGCATGGACACTGTCTGAGGGCTCTGGTCTCCTTTTATATGCTCTAGTGTGCTTATACCAGCTTTCTCTGGTCTTGCAGGTGTTTGACATTTGGGCTGCCTGCACCTTTGTTAATCCCCATTGGCCTGCATTGTGCACCTTGCATCGGGGCAGTGCACCTTGCACGCTGTCGCACACTACGTTTGAGATGGAGGGTCTCTGTGGTGCAAGGTGCACTTCTGTAATGCAGCATGAGTACCTGAATCCAGTGCAGCTTACGTCATGGTGCACAGTGCGCGGTGTGTCCTTTCTATGGGCGTACTTTGCTTGCGTCTTTATTGTACCTTTGTGAATCGGGCCCAGTGTCTCTCCTTGCTGATGCTCCTGGGAGGCATCTGACCACCACATTTGTCTGCTTATTTTGCATGCGGTGAGGATCCACACCCAAATTACGGAATTCCTTATGATGACAAATTTCTTTTTGATGTATTTGTTTTTGGTGTTGTGCCGTTGCATGCCACCGTAGTGTGGTCAGATACAGTAGCTGCTGACCTGTTTCCTCATCTGCCTCTTTGCCAGAAACAGAAGTTAGAGGTTGGTACATGTTTGCCATTTGTATTGGTTGAGGGTAGTTTGTGTTAATGTTTTGGGTCCTGCCTCCCCTTCTCTTGACCACTTCAAAACTGCTCAAATGCTGGCTTGCTCCTCCTCTGCTCCTCAGCATATAGCCACTATCGAGCAAGATTCCTCAAACTTAGAAAGATAGGAAAAAGGATATCATATTGTATAATCTTGCTAATGCTTTGGTGGGAATTGCAGAACACTTACAATCATAAATGCACTGTTTTTCAGCTGTTCCATCGGGGGTGTTCTTTTTAATTTGCAGAAAACAAATGTCCCATAGCATACTCTATTATGCTGTTTCTTTAACACAGGCGTTTCAGGGCTCTATGGGCAGAAAACTACCTTTAGTTTTATTAAGGGCAGATACTGGGGACACGTCAGTGTACCATACCTGTCCACAGCTAGTTATATACCTGTCTTCAGTCAGTTATAGACTTTTCCTCATAGACATGTCCTTAGTCAGTTATATATGTGTCCTTAATCAGTTATATATCTGTCCTTAGCCAATTATATATCTGTCTTCAGTCAATATATACCTGTCCTCAGTCTGTTTTATACCTATCCCCAGAGTTTTATACCTGCCCTCAGTCAGTATTATACCTGTCTTCAATAAGTTAGACATTGCCTCATAGAAGTGTCCTCCATCCATTGTATACCCTCAGTCTGTTATATTTCTGTCCTCAGTTAGTTATACACCTGTCCTCAGTTATATACCTGTCCTCATTTACACAGTATACGTGTCCTCAGTCAGCGACATACAGTACATGTCCTCAGTCAATTATTGACCTTTCCTCATAGACTTGACCTCAGTCAGTTATACACCTGTCCTTAGTTATATACCTGTCCTCATTTACACAGTATACCTGTCCTCAGTCAGCTATATACGTGTCCTCAGTCAATTATTGACCTTTCCTCATAGACTTGACCTCAGTCAGTTATATATGTGCCCTCATATATATACCTCTCCTCAGCCAGTTATATACCTGTCCTCAGTGATTTATATACATGTCTTCAGTGACTTATATACCTGTCCTGAGTCAGTACCTGTCCACAGTCAGTTTTACACCAGTCTTAAGTCAGTTCTAGACTTTTCCTCATGGACTTGCTCTCAGCCAGTTATAAATGTGTCCCGAGTCAATTATATACCTTTCTTCATTTATATATCTGTCCACAGTCAGTTACATACCTGTCCTCAGTCAGTTATATACTTTTACTCATAGACTTGTCCCTAGTCAGTTAGGTACCTGTCTTTAATCAGTAATGGACTTTTCTTTATAGACTTGTCCGTATCAATTACGGTATATACGTGTCCTCAGTCTGTTATATTCCTGTGCTTAGTCAGTTATATACCTGTCCTCAGTTCAGTTTATACCTCCCTTCAGTCAGTTATATACCTGTCCTCAGTCAATTATAGACTTTTCCTCATAGACTTGTCCTTTGTTAGTTATATATGTGTCATCAGTCTGTTATATTCCTGTCTTTAGTCAGTTAATATACTTGTTCTCAGTCAGTTATATACCTCTCCTCAGTGAGTTATGTACCTTTCTTCAGTCATATGCCTCTCCTCATTTACATACCTGTCCTCAGTCATCTGACACCCTCTCAGCTGCTTCCAAGTTCAACTCTTTCTTCACATCCTGAACCTCTTCCTTCTTTCCTCCCTCCTCCCCATCCCCACCAGTCCTACCACCCCGTCTCCCACTTCTCTCCTATCACCACTACTGGCACCCTCAAGGTGCTCCTAGCTCTTAATCCTATTAAGGGCAAGATCCCTGATGGACTCAACCCCAGACTCCTCCACCTCTCTGCCCCTGCCATTGCTCTGCCTGTCACTTCCATTCTTAACCTCGCTTTCCTCCTTGACTCTGTCCCCGATGCATGAAAACAGGTCACTGTCATACCCCTTCCACACCAATCCTGGCAACTACTGCCCTATCTCCCTGCTCCCCACCTTAGCTAAACTACAGGAACACCTTGTATTGACTCAGCTCTCCCCCTTCCTTGAAACCACCTCTTTCTTCACCCCTTCCAGTCTGGCTTCTATAAATTCCACTCCACCACCTCCTCCCATCTTTGGCTCGCTGACTCCATTCTCTTAGGCATGGATCAGGGCCTTTTCACCTCAGCCATCTTTGTCAACTTGCCCAAAGCTTTTGACGCCATAGTCCATCCCCTTCTCCTTGACCAGCTTAAGGTAGTCAGGCTCTCCGAATCCTCCACTAATTGGTTTCACTCCTACCTTGAGTGTAGGACTCAATCTGTTAGAAATGGAGATTCCCTATCCTCCACTCCCTATCAGAACTGGTGTCTCCTACGGTCCACCCTTGGTCAGATACTCTTTTCAGCCTTCCTGAGTGACCTTCCTGCTGCCTTCTCCTCTGCATCTATCCACATGTATGCAGATGATATAGTGTTATTTACCTGTAGTTCCTCCCCTTTGATCTGATGACCAGGCTCCAGCTGGACTTCAACAATGTCCAGCAGTGGTTCTAGTCAAATCAGTTATCACTCAATGCCATCAGTGCCAAAAAAACAGTCTCCAAGACATTTGGTACCAGACAGAAGCTCGCAAAGCTTACTGTCCTACCCTCCTAAACCTTTGATGGGGCCACAATTTATGATGTTCCCTCTTTCAAGTACCTACAAATCTGGCTTGACCATCACCTTGACTTTTCTGGGCATGTGGATACCATCCACAAAAAACATCACACTAAACTCAGTGCATTATAAAGGAATAGAGGTTGTATCCCTCTTCCTGCTCACTGAGCTACTGCCCAGAAAATGATTCTCTCCATCCTGGACTTTGGTGATATTGTCTACAGTGCTGCTCCTTAGACTACCCTAGCCAGACTGGGCACCCTCTTTCATTTCTTTTGCTGCATTGCTTTGGACTGTCCACCTTGCACCCACCATTGCTCCCTCTATTCCTCCTTCTCCTTCCCCTCCCTTGAAACCAGATACTTCACTCACTGTGCCACCTTTATCTTTAAATACTGGCTAAGCTCCCTCCCCTCCTACCATACATCTCTCCTCTCTACCCCCACCCTCCTCTTACATGCTTCGTAACTCTAGCTATTGCTTCCTTGCTCTCCCTGCATGGAAATCATCTGATGGCCAGGCTGCTTTCCCCTACCGTTTCCCCAAACTTTGGAATTTTCTTCCCTTATACATTCACTCTGCCTCTTCCCAGCACTCACTCTCCTCTCTACTCCATGACTTCTCAGCCCACTCCTGCAACTGTACATGATAGCTGTCCCTGTTCCTATACCTATACCTGCTACCCCCATCTCCTCTTGATATCCTCTTGACCTCCCCCTTTGCTATCCCATACTACCACAGAACCTTGAATTCCATTCTTGAAACCCGATGGATAGCTTTCTCTGCCTCTTCCCTCTTATTGCAGTTTATTTGTTCCTCTTTGATGACCTTTGGGTTGCAATCTCCTCCTCAGCCTCGGAAATATTGCACTAATATTGTATAAACTTGCTTATCTGATTGTAGCTAAATGTGTATTACTTAGTCCTTCTTCCTGCCATGTAATCTTTGCTTATGATTGTTGTACATTACTCTCCTCTTCCCCCTTCCCTCTAGAACACATCTTGAAACAAGCTGTTATCAGCTCAGTATGTCTTTCCTGGAGAAACCGTTGAAATAAATAAATACATTTATATACCATTGCTCAATCCTTTATATACCTGTCCTAAGTCAATAATATACATGTCCTCAGGTCTGTTATATACCTGTTCTCAATGAATTTTATACCTGTCCTCGGTTAGTTTTATACATGTCCTCAGTCAGTTATAGACTTTTCCTCCTAGATTTGGCCTTAGTCAATTATATACATGTCTTCAGTGTGCTATATACATGTCCTCAGTCATAGTCCTGTGCTTAGTCAGTTATAAATCTGTCCTCAGTTCAGTTTATACCTGTCCTCAGTCAGTTATAGTCCTGTGCTTAGTCAGTTATAAATCTGTCCTCAGTTCAGTTTATACCTGTCCTCTGTCAGTCACAGACTTTTCCTCACAGACTTGTCCTTAGTTGTATACGTGTCATCAATCTGTTATATTCCTGTCCTTAGACAATTAACTTATCTGTTCTCAGTTCAGCTTATACCAGTCTTCAGTCAGTTATGTATCTGTTCTCAGTCAGTTATAGACATTTCCTCATAGATTTGTCCTTGGGGACACATCAAGTTGTCCCAGTCATCTCGCTGAGTGACACATCACCCTCTTTGCTATGGCTTGAATTGCCACTCTGCACAATTTGTCCCCAGATGAGTTTGTTTTATAATAGTTACATTGGGGGGAAATTGTCCGGGGATGAATTGTGCAGGGTGTCAATTCACACCGGAGCTAAGAGGCTGGGATGAGTTCTTGTGCAGCGACATGTCCGGCATGACTTGTCATGTATCCCTTGTCCTTACTCCTTAGTTATATACGTGTCATCAATCTGTTATATTCCTTTCCTTAGTCAGTTAATACACCTATCCTCAGTTAGTTATATACCTGTCCTCAGTGAGTTATATACCTGTCCTCAGTGAGTTATACACATTTCCTCAGTCATATACCGATCCTCATCTATATACCTGTCTTCAGTCATTTATATACCAGTCCTCAATCCATTATATACCTGTCCTAAGTCAATTATAGATGTGTTCTCAGTCTGTTATATACCTGTCCTGTCAGTGCCATACTTGTCCTCTGTTAGTTATATACCTGTCCTCAGTTAATTATAGACTTTTCCTCATAAATTTGGCCTTACTCATTTATATACGTGTCCTCCATCTGCTATATATGTGTCCTCAATTGGTTATATACCTGTGCTTAGTCAGTTATATACCTGTCCTCAGTCAGTTATAGACTTTGCCTCATAGCCTTGTCCTTAGTCAGTTATATACTGCATGGGTTGTCAATCTGTTATATTTCTGTCTTTAGGCAGTTAATATTCCTGTCCTCAGTTGAGTTTATACCAGTCCTCAATCAGTTATATACCTGTTCTCAGTCAGTAATAGACTTTTTTCTTATAGACTTGTCTTTGGGGATGTATGAAGTCATCACAGTCATCTTGCTGCACAACACATCACCCTGGACTCTTAGCTCTGGCGTGACTTGCCACCCTGCACAATTTGTCCCCAGCCAAGTTTGGTTTATAATATTTATGCTGGGGGCAAATTGTCTAGGGATAAATTGTGCAGGGTGTCAATTCATACCAGAGCCAAGACTCTGAAACGAGTTGTTGTGCAGAGACATGACCAGCATGACTTGTCATGTAGCCATTGTCCTTAGTTAATTATATACTTGTGCGAGTCATCAGTCTGTTATATTTCTGTCTTTAATTAGTTAATTTATCTGTGCTCAGTTAGTTATATACGTGTCCTCAGTGAGTCATACACCTGTCCTCAGTGAGTTATCTTTCCTCAGTCAGTTATAAATGTGTCCTCGTTTATATACATGTACTCAGTCATTTATATACCAGTCCTCAATCTATTATACACCTGTCCTAAGTTAGTTATATACATGTCTTCAGTCTGTTAAATAGCTGTCTTCAGTCAGTTATATACCTGACCTCAGTCAGTGAAAGACTAGTCCTTAGTCAGTTATATACAGTACTTTTCCATTATATTTAGTACTTGTGCACAGTCAATTATATAACCCCTCTTTCTAAATATTCCATGCTTTCTCTTCTGACTTGGTCAGCATCTGCTCTCTTTGAATTTTTCTGCATCAAGTCTGTGCAGGCTCTTGCTGATTGATCAGCTCCATCATCACTTTTCCAGAAGGGTACCATAGACACCATTTATACAAATAAGTAACATGCTACTGTTTCACCTAAGACAGTCTAGTACAGTCACTTGTATGCCTTTATTACTGTGTATGGCCAATGTGAAAATGGTTGCATGTAAGTTTTTTTCAATGCACTGTGTTGTCCCTAAGTGGACTGACTCATGCGATACCCCACTAGGCCCTGCCTTGCAGCTAGATACTTCCCCTCTAGCCCCACTCTGTCTGTCTCTTCTGTATGGTTTGGGGAGAGGCACAAAACAGCTAATGATTTGGATATTTCTTCTCTTCTAGCATCCTCATAAATATCCCATATACTGCTTTCCCTGCAAACTGCCTTTCCAGTATGCTCATTCCAAGTGTTGTAACTGGACATTTCACTGGGGTTCTGACTTTGCCTGACTGAGATTATGACCACAATACACTAAGGAGGAGTCCCAAAGAGGATGAAACATGTGTTGGTACTTTTGTCGTGCTCAGCCCTATACTGGATCAGATGTACAAGCCTGCTTAAAGAGAAACATCTGTTCTTTCAAAGCGTTGCCAGCCTGAAGCAAGGATCTGCATACCCATGATACCTTGCTCTGGGAATGAGCCTTGAGAGTGTATGTGTATGGTTTGGAGAGAAATGCACGAAAAACACTCTCTGCTCCTGTTACTTAGCCAGTCTCTAACCCACAAGAGGAATTTCATTTCACTTTGTATGTAAAAATTATTTGGAATCATTTCTGTATGACTTCATGAACAACGTCCCTGATAGTGTGGAAATATTTAAATCACTTGTTTAAAACAAGAAACTAGGCTTACCTGTGGGTGCAGAAAAATGGACACAAGTAAACAGCCTTACCAGACACACAAAAAATCTTCAGCTGACTCTTGTTGCGAAAAGCAATTTTAGTAACGCTTCACCTTAGTGCCATATTAGTGCAGAGCAACAGGTACACCAGGTCGAGGATCAGAAACCCAACGCATGTGTAGGAAATGCGAGACCCAAGGCATGTGCAGGAAATGTTGGTTTTCTGATCCTTGAGCTGGTGTATCAGTTGTTCTGCACTAATATGGCACTAAAGGGATGCGTTAATAAAACTGCTTTTCACTACAAGAGTCAGCTGGACTTTTTGTGTGTCTGGCTAAGACTGTTTACTTGTGCCTGTTTTTTTTCCCCTAGATTAATAGTTTACTGGCAGCACCAGCCATCTCTGACTGCTCCGTCCTCACCTGTTACCTATGAGTGGCAAATGTATGGAGATATTCATTCCTTCTTTCCTTGTCAACAAAAAACCAAATAAATTCAGTTTCTTAGAGTACCTTGTGCTAATTCAACATAACTGTAGAGATTAAGTAAATTTATAATTAACCAGCAAAGCTGGTGCAAAGTCAGGGAACTTCACGCCAACTTCACCAGTGGTTTCATCTTTTTTAAGCCAAAAAAAAACAAACAAAGAAGCCCACCCCCACCCTTTGGATCATACATGCTCAGCCCCTCCCATCACTCCACATACTGTAGTTTTAAATATTATCCACCCACCTGCCCCCCACTAGGCTCCGACCTCTCTCCTCCACCTGTTCACCCAGTGAAGTTGTGAAAACCTGTAATCAATCCTTTCCCCCGTGTGCAAAAGCCGGTTCCTTACCCACCCCATTTCTCTAAATCTCCCCCCATCTTTCACCACCCTATTGTCACTAAACATCCCCTCCCCCAAGCCAGCCAAACCCCCATTTCAATAATAGAAATACCTTTAAAATATAAATCACTCCTGGGTGGAATGAGCGTCTTCACCCTTCTGTGTTTTACAATCCAAATGAATAGTGTGTGATGCCTATCCTAGTAGTAATACCTAAATAGCTGGTTATTTGTTAATAAGTATTATTTCATGACCATCCAGATTTGCTGTCATGCATCCATGTTACCTAATACATTTTATTTTAAAGTGACTTTATATACAGGACAGATGTTGGTAACATTACACCCTAGATATCCAGGAACTACCAACTGTAAACAAATGCAACTACAATGTGTATGATTCATGTCCACATGTTTGATGATAACTGCTTATTACAAGTCATTGATATACTGTGTCAGGTTACAATAAAATGTTCACTGTTTGCACAGCATCAGTCTGGGGTTTAGTGTTGCCAGTCATAATACAAATGTAGCAGGCATACGTTTACACCTGTCCCAGAAAGTATACTGCTATTGCATCCCAAATAGCAACTGCATGTTGGGGTTTGTGTTGTGCATGATGTATCATCATTGGCATTTTTAGTCTCTAGTTGCTGACGTACTGTCTATCTCCCTGAGCCATCCAAGGGGAGGCAGCATAGAGTAGTTGTTAAGAGCACTGAGCTGCAAGCCTGGGGAATTAGGTTTGAATCCCACAGTCACCATTTGTATACTGTGTGGCTATGAGCAAGTCACTTAACTTCCCTGTGCTCCCAGGATGCACCTTGGAACAAGGCTCAGCTTAGTGTGTCTTTCCTGTCCCAAAAAGGGTAAACATTATAAAATCCAGTTTGAATAGAATTGCTTCCCTTTGTTCTCACAACTAGTGTGGAGTACACAACATGCACCAATGACAACAGGGAAGATATTTAAGATATTTCATTTGCACAGACACAGCCATATGCCTTTTAGCCTTTCAGAGGCACACTGCACAACCACTGGTGTTTCACAGGGTCTTCATTATCTGGAGAAGGTTTCATCACTCAAGGTTACAGTGGATCCCTAAGAATAATTACTGGTACAGCCATTTTACCAGTCTGGTGTGGTCCTGTTGGGAACAGTGGGTTCGTCTGCCCTTTCTTTTGTACAAAATATAGTTTTTAAATACAAATGCATCATGAACCTTCCAAATCAGTCAACATTGACATCACTGAAATGGTATTTGTGAGCAACCAATGCCTATATAGCAACAAAATGAAAATACTTCCTGCTGTGGTACGTGGTGGCATTGTGGGGGAAGGACATATTATCGGGGAGTGTGTATCATCATCTGCCCCAGCACAGTTCTGAAAATCCTGGTCAGTCCCCAAACTAGCAATTATATCCTCAAGATGTTGAGTGTTATCACTCGGGGCTCAACCCTTTATTGCTTTGCAGACGTCAATCACTATCTCCCCCACTGCTGATCTCCCATCGCCAAAGAAATGGTTAATCGCCCTGCATCGGTGTTTGTAGCCAGATACCACAGTGTGATTGTAAGCCTCTTTTGAACTGTTATGGTTTCATACAGCTGTGTAGCTTTCCGGAATGTTGTGGGTCCAAATTTGGCAAACAACGGTTTAATCGTTTTCCTGGATATACGGAAGTTGGACACCCAGTACTCATCCTGCTATGTGTTCAACACTATCTCCTCTCACCACGTGTCACTGCAGTCAAACACCACACACACACCTGTTCACAGATCCACATAGGTAGGTAGGTAGGTACAGACAATGAGGTTCTGAATGAAGAAGCATTTTAAAAAGTCTTAAATGCCTTATTGTTGCTTTCTTCTCCCATCACCTCCTACTGTCACTCAACCTTTTCTACAGTGCTGAAAATACCTTTTTCCCCCAGATATCATTTGGTGTCTGAAATTGCGCCAATTCTTATGCTAGGCACTGACATTGTTTGTCCTCTTAATTTTTTTTTTTTTATTGAGAAACTTGCAGTTACATATCAAACGTCGGTGATGAAGGCAGTGTTACAACCACGAATAACATCTTATAAACCAAAATACTAGAGGATGGTGTTAACAAGAAATACAAAAACATTCAAAAGAAGAAAAAACAAAACCAGTCAGTACAGCCCTGGAGGAGGTATCAAATATTAAACCGTATCAGCAATTTAATACAGGTAATCCTGAGTACAAAGACCCCCAAACCCTTGGACAACCTGTTGAAACTATGACAGCCTCTTTTGCAACAAAGGGAATTGGTGGTCATCATAACAGGACCATTGCTAGGGCTCAGCAGTGAAGCTGTAAGGAGGTGGGATGGGTCAGAGGGTGGTAACCCTCCCCTACAGGGAGGGGGATAACCATACCGATCTATGCATGACCTAAGCTTCTTTGAACAGTGGAGCAGTGATCAGTGCCTCAGTTTGTAGGCTGATTATGATGACAGTATGCAGAGTTAAGGTATGGATCCAGTGTAGCTTGGTATGCCTCAGGGGGTTGAGTTATTTAAGTGTGATAGTCTTTCTAAGCAGCTATGCCCCACTGCCTGCAACCATTCATTGATGGTCAGTACCTCAGGGGTATGACATTTGCAAAGAAGTAGCCTTTTGACTGCTACACTTACTGCAACCACCCAGTGGACTTCAGGGGCATACTTGGGTATCCCATCTTGTGCCAGGTCTATAAAGAACAGGGAGCATCCAGGGAGATGGTTGATGGCACTGTCTGCCTATAAATCCGACTGACACCTTGCCAGCATCCCTGTATCAGTGAGCAATCCCCAAAAATATGGAACAAGTGGATTCCTTAGGTATTGCACCTCCAACTTCTGTCATCCTGGAAGAGGCCCAGGTGTTTTAGAGAAGCTGAGGCATGATGCCAATGGAGCAATGTTTTGTTTTGTATTAGGCTGCTTCTCCCATCTTTGCAGGATTTATGGGCTCAGGAGAGGTAAGTGGCTTATTCTTCATGTTATGGTAATATTTTTTTTTTCCCATGCCAATTTTGAGGATAGGGATTGATCCAGAAGTGCATCTCTTAGTTAGCTGTTTATGTAACTTGCTCTGCCCCAGTGAATATTGACACCTTGCTTTATGAATGAGGTAGGGAAGGCTAAATTAGGTTGTTTCACTGCATGGGAGAGTTGAGGGACAAGTAAGCTTCACAATTGGAAGTATCTCCTAAACTCCTGTTTAGGGATATTGTGCCTATGCTGGAGGGAGGCAAATGAGTCTATGTAGTTATCATTTGTCATGATTAGGTCTTTCACCTGCCTTAAGCCCTTTTGGTACCAACGTCTCCATCTTAAGAGGCCCATCCTATGCAGAGTGACTCATTGCCCAGAGGGGAGCTAGTAGGATGGGAATGGGGTCCATTCTGACCTGTTTACGCAGGAAAACCCAGGCTTCTTCAGAAGCAACAAGTACAGGGTGATCTCTTATTACCTGGAGACCTTTACTGTAAAGATAGACTGCCGCCATGAAGGCATCACTTACTCTTTTCTCTATGTAATGTATGTATGTGTGTATATATATATATATATATATATATACACACACACACACACACACACACATATATGGCTTGTTGTATCACAATATGTATTATGAGAATTGAATAGTAGATTTTCTACAAAAAGAATTGGAAACTGGTAAAAAAAACTGTTTAAAGTGATTACATTATATCCGGCTCCATACAGCCACTGTTTAAAGTTAGGAGGTTGTAACCTTTTAGTAGATTATTTACAAAGAAGAGTGGAAACAGGTTTATACAAAACATTTTTAAAATAATTGTACCAAGTGATGGAACACAGGAGGAATAAAATCCTAACTTGGTTTTATACAGCCACCGCTTAAAGACAGGAGGATGCAAGTTTGTTTTTGAAAGGAAAAATGTACTCATTTTCTATTTACAAATGAGACACTCCAATGTCCTATCAAGACCAATAGGACTCGAGGCTTTCAAAGGGGGTATTCCCAACTCTATTGTTCAACCTTTGATAATTTGAAAGAGAAACTAGTTTGAAAAAGCTAATATGAGAAAAATAAAAGTTTGATAGTGGAAAATGTAACTTATGCCAGAGTGGTGAAGTAAACACCTATAAATAGTTCCTTGTGGAAACACACAGTTTTGTAGACTTTTTTTGATAGAAATGAACAGCACAGAGTTTGTAATGCACTTACTATTTAAGCACCATAACTTTTCTGAAAAAAATTGTTAACCAATGAGAAGCCTTCTAAGGCTGTGATGTCCCCAGTCTGCACACTTAAAATTGTTGGTCCTACTGAAGATCCCCTTTGAAGCCTCACAGAGAGGTGAAGCTCTAGGGGTTTATATCTCACAGCAGTGAACTTAAACTGCAATCCTGGAAAAAGGAAATAAAAACCATAAGACGAAGAACCTTGCAGTGGATCTGGTTGCTTTTTTGGATTTCGAATGTGTGGTACTTGGACAGTCCTTTTCTCTACGTGCAGCATGATCTAGAACAAGCCAGGGAGAGCCATTGAAGAACTTGAGATGCTAAGTATGCTATGTGGTAGCCCTTAAACCATGGGAGACCCCAGCCTGCTCTGTGTCAGTGCCCCTTGAGTTTGGCTGTGCTATATCGGGGTTGCATTCCCTCCCATAAGAAGTTTCCAGTGATCTTATCAATTCTGTCAAACCAGAGGCTTGGTAGATATGCCAGCATGTGAATGAATTTGGGAGCTAGCATTATCTTAAAAGTTTTTAGTGTGCCCACCAGGGAGAAATGTGGGCATTTCCAATGGTCTAGATCCTGTTCTGGCAGACTCTATCAGGGGGTTCAGGTTTAGGTTGACCATTTTCTGAACTGCGTGATGGATGGTTATCCCTAGGTAGTTTATCCTATCCTCAGATCATCTGAGTCCACTGCAAGGTATAGATTAGCCTTACAGTGAGGGGGCAAGGGGAGGACCTCACTTTTTGCTTGGTTAATTTGGAGTCCAGATATCTTAGTGAATTGATGGATCACAAATAGAAGAGGGTCCAATGAGGATACCCCATCTGACTACATCAGCTACAAGTCATCTGCATACAGTAGAGGGTGATATTCTTGATCTCTTATCTGTTCCCGCTTAACGATGGGTGTTTATGTATGGCTATAGCCAAAGGTTCTATGGTCATTACAAATAACAGATGGACAGGGAACATCCTGCCATGTTCCTCTCTGGAGAACAATGGACTGCACCTTGACTCCAGTTGTTAGGGAACTAGCCCTAGGAAAGCTGTATAAGGTCATGATCCAATTAAGAAATATTGAGCCTACTCCCACATGTTCCATTGTTTGAATGAGGTAATTCCATTCTACAGAATCAAAGGCCTTTTCAAAATCTACCATGATGGCTGTGGCCTGTGAAGTCATCAGTCGTGCAGTATATATTAAGCTGAATAGGGTCCTAAGGTGGTCTGTGCTCCTCCACCCTTTCATAAACCCTACTTGGGCTGGGTGAATGAGGCTGATAAGGACTTCCTCCAGTCTTCATCAGGATCTTGGCCAGGACTTTGGCATCCATATTAAAAAAGGATATGGTCCTGTAATTCACAGGGAGGGTGGGGTCTTGCCCCTTCTTGGGGAGCATAGTGATCACAGCCTCCCACAGTGTCAGGGTTCATTGCCCTGTTTCTAGGGAGGCCTGGAAAACTTCAAAGAGTGTTGGGGCCACCTCCACTTGAACCATTTTCTTGAACTATTTGATAATAGTTAATGGGAAACCATCCTCTTCTGGTGCCTTACCCTTGTTGAGGCTTTGTATAGCGTGTTAACTTCCGGGGGGGGGGGTCCAGCTTAGGTGATAGCACCAGAGTTATCCTAGATACTGGGATCTGAATGAGAAAAGCTGCTATGTCTTAGAATTGGGCTGGTGAGGAAAGGAGTCAGGGTTTGGTAAAAGGGTCTTATACAATACGGGCAGGTCAAGAACAAGAAAAATACTTCTGTGCCCAATAGGGGCTGAACCAATCCCTGAAGCTCACCCTCCTGCCACACCCCATCCCTTATCATCTCCCCACTCCTCATCCACCCAGAGACCCCAAACAAACATTCTATCACATTCTATCTCTGGCCTATATAATGAATGGGTCTGCAAGAGCTCCATCCCTCCACAGCAGTTTCCCTCCGTTGTGCTCTCTTGAAGGAGACAGAAGGCAAGAAACAACCTCTGAAAGAGAGATCAGTTTGACTGGGTGGCAGATGAACTGCTGAGTATCAGTCTGAATGAAGTCAGCGCAGTTGGGGGTAGGGTCCCCCCCCCATGCACCCCAACAGAAGGCAGGAGCCAAGGGACAGGGAAGGGGTGGGGGACCCACACCCTCCTACCACTGTGGCCCAGTCTCCTGAAGACTAGGCCACAGCAACAGAAAAAAACATAAGCCACCCTGCCTCACCCCCAACACAGCATACCCTCTTCCAAGGGGCACCAAGAAGCCCTCACCCCCAACCTGCATTTCAGGACAGCATACAAGCAGGAGGCCCGGTCCTCTGACAGGACGGGATCAAAACAAACCCAAATCATGTAACAAGACACAGCTCGAGAATGTGTCTCTATAGTCTGTGTCCATGTGCCCTGCAGAGAGAAAAATAAAGGGTTCTGTGACTGGATACACTAAAGGGGAACTGTCAGCAATAAAAACTTCGCACCCAAGTGTGAAGCTGATCACAATTAGCCCTTTTTGTGCAAAAACACCATTTTTACCTAATGATTACAGCAGTGTAGTAGATTGTATCAGGCTAATTTCATTGACTTGTAAGCTGACATGTTCTGTAACCAGAAATGCCAGACTCTCTTAAAGCTGACATCAGAGAAGGACTGCAGCAGTGGGAGATTCAATAGCCTACAGTGAATTTCAGAAGTTTTTATAAGCTGTAATCTTCTGTTTGCTGGTCTGCTGTTCTCCTGAGGCTAGATATAGTCACAGATGATGGTACTAAGCCCTTTGAGCACAGCAGGACCAGCAAACATCTGATTTTAGCTTATAAAATCTTAAACATGTATATTGTGGGCTACTGAATCTCCCAGCTCTGCAGTCCTCCCCTGATGTCAGTTATAGGGGATTCTGGGAGTTCTGGTTAGAGGAAAAAGAATCTTTGAAGTCAGCAAAATTAGCCTAATACATTCTACTATACTGCAGTAAACAGTAAGTAAAAAATGTTTTTTTACACAAAGTTCAAACTAGAATCAGCCTCACACTTGGCTGTGAGGTTCTTATTGCTGACAGTTCTCCTTTAACTTAAAACATCCATACCTTGCTGGTCTCTTAGCCTTGCTGGGTGAGTATGACAGTTAGTCAGGGGGCAGGTGAAGATTAGTATTGCCCCTTTAAGCCAGGTCCATCTTTATTAATCAGTAGTCCTAACAGGGCAAGGTGCTACAGTGTCAACCATTGAGGTATAAAAGGAAACCTTGTGTTTTTTTTTTTAGGTATTTTGAATTGGCAGAAGCTATGGGTCACTAAGGCGTGGACCAAGATAGAAAGATCATCGTGAGGAACTAGGTGCTTCACCTGGGTGATATTCCTCAGATGAAAAAATGAGGTCTTGATAACAGCCGACACCTGAGATTTCAGGGTCAGCTCATTGTCAGAAATAATGCCCAGGTTACACACCTGATGTGAGGCAGTCAGCTGAGCATCCCTGAGCCAAAGCCCAGATGATTGTCCAGCCAACATACCCGCAGCCCGATGATCTGGGTCCACTACCAACACCTCAGTCTTATATGGATTAAGCCTCAGCCAGTTGGCACTCATCCAGTCCTGAATCTTGGAGAGACAGTTGCTTAATACTGAGATTGCATCCTCAAGTGCCCAGGTACAAAGCACAGGTACAGCTGAGTATCATCTGCATAGCAGTGAAAACTCAAGCTTTACCACCTAACAGTGTCTCTCAATGGCAGCACATCCCCTGCGAACAACATGGGTGCCAAAATGGAGCACTGAGGAACCCCACAGGATAGGGGGAGAGCATCAGAGGAATGAATCCCAATGACCACTCCCTGAGTCCTACCCTGGAGGAAAGATCTAAACCATCTAAGGACTATACCAGATAGTCCACAGATGAACCGCAGGTGCTTCAATAGCATACCATGGTTCACAGAGTCAAATGCTGCAGAGAGATCGAGGATGATCAAGATGGAACGAGACCTCCGATCTCTTGCTATTAGGAGATCATTTAGCACCCAGACAAGAGCCATCTCGGTACTATGTCTCTTCCTAAATCTTGGCTGTAGAGAATCATAGACATCACGGGTGGTAAGATGGTCATCCAGCTGCAGCACAACCACCTTCTCAATAACTTTACTCACAAAGGGCAGGTTAGAGACAGGTCTGTAGTTGGCAGGACAGTCCGGGTCAAGGGAGTTTTTTTCAGGAGTGGTTGCACAAACGCCTCATTTAGGGGATCGGGAAAGATCTCCCTCTCCAATGAACTCCAGACTATCTCTGTGAGGATCAGGCTGATCTAATCCAAGCAACCCACTAGGGGTCGTGTGGGGCCCAGGTCCAAACTACAGCTGGTTGGCCGCAAAGTCTGGATGACCATCACAATGTTAATGAGTTTCAGCCGGCTAAAGTCCATCCAAACAAGCCAGGAATTTGCAACCTCCTGCCAACCACCACAACACTCCGTAGAGGTGGTCTGGCCAGTCTCAGATCTGATACCTGCAACCTTATCTGCAAAAAATTGAGCAGACTCATCACACTTCTCTTGTGAAAAGTTTCCAACAGACTGGAGACAGATTGGATTGCACAATCTGTCCACAGTCCAGGAGAGCTGAGCTGGTTGATTCTGTGCAGTGGCAATCTCCCTGGACAGGAATTCTACCTTCTTCCGGGTGATTGTCGATTAATAGATTGTATAATGTTCCATCAATCTAAGTCTGTTGCCCTCCAGGCCCAATTTTTGCCAAGCTCTCTCCAGCCTTGGCCCCACTCTCCTTAACTCCTTCAAGGTCCTATCAAACCATGGAGACCTTGGACGGAGGGAGAATGGGCAAACATGAACAGGAGCAATAGAATCCAGGGCCTCCATTACCGCCATATTATAGGCAAGCACCAGGTCCCCTGGATCCATGCACTCCCTTGGCACACTCAATAGATCCAGCACCGCCTTTAGGCCATCTTGGGTCACACCCCACAAAGGGTGATACTGGACCATCTCCACAGGGGCAGGCCTATTGGGGGGAGCCACAAAACTGAACCCTATGGTGTGATGGTCAGACCATCTGTCTGGTTCCACCACCAAGTCGGATATCTTCATCCCCAGGAGGAACACCAGGTCCAATTAGTTACCTCTAATGTGGGTTGCGGAGGTAGCAACCTGTATGATGCCCAACAAAGTCATTAGTTAGAGAAAGTCACAACCAAACTGTGAGAGTTCATCGTCGACCCAGGCATTGAAATCCCCCAGAATCAACCATCTGGGGGATCCCAATACCACATTGACAATGAAATCCATGACTTCCTGCAGGAACTCTTTCCCATCTCCAGGTGGACAGCAGATGAGGAGTATCCTGCACCCCACACCCGAACCTACGATACACTCAAAGGATCTAGTGAACCCCACTGGCACCTCCATAAGGCCCAGTTCTGATCTAAAACAGATGGCTACACTCCTCCATCACTCAGAAGGAGGTCACGTGATGTAAGCAGTCTGTTAGCTGCAGAGGTGCTGAGCTCCTGCCTACAATTCACTATATTTGTCTACTTTTAGCCTATCCTGAGCGGATTACTCTCCATCTAACGCCAGAACATTTCTTATACACCTACCAGATCATCTGATCTGGATTACAAGCAGCCTAACGAGTCCACGATGGAGGCTGAAATGCGGCCAGCTTCCATACGTCACACTCCACCGGCAACACCAGAAAAAAACCTGAAGAAGCCTAAGGCCCAAGGGATCCACTCAGACAAGAAATCTACACAGCCAACTACCTTGATTCCTCTAACTGCTTCCTACAAGAATTGCAGCCATTTAAAGAAACGTTGACAGAGATCTCCAAAGAATTAAAATCTTTACATAGAGATTTTGCTGACTTGTCACGGAGAGTCGCGGACTCTGAGGCTCGTACTACCTCCACTGAGAAGTGGAAAGAGAAGCTCAATCCAGAAGTGTTAGCCTTAAGGCAACAAGTGCAGAAGCTACAATTAAAGACAGAGGACCTGGAGGGAAGGAGTCGCAGGAACAATATTCTAATAATCGGCTTGCCTGAAGCTGAGGAAGGGCAGAATATACTGGCTTTCCTGCAAAAATTCCTGCTCAGGATTGCTGGTCCATCCTCGATAGGGACCTCCTATCAAATCGAGCTAGCACACCGCTCCCTGCAGCACCGATCTCAACCAGGAGCTCCCCCCAGACCTTTAATACTTAAATATTTGAGTTTCGTTGAGAAGCAACACGTTTTAAGAAAACAAGGGAGATGCAAGCTATACAGTGGGACGGTGCCAAGATTCGCATCACACAAGATTTACCAATACAAAAAAAGACAGAAGAGAGCAGCTTTCCACCCCATAGTTAATAAGCTGATCGCCACAGGAATCCACTTTAAAATGCTTTATCCCTCTCGGTTGCAAGTCAGGGTAACGGGCATCTGGATCTCATACAACACACCTGCTAAAGCGATGGACGACCTTGCCAATAAGCTCCCTGACTTATTCCAAAGAGGTTAAAGCCTCAGAGGTATCCTGGTCACCCTGCAGGCAGTCTGTCAAGCTTAAACTTCTTTCCTTGTTCTTCGGAGTTTTGTAAGGTCTTTTCGTTCTACTGCTGGTACTAACCTGAGATCTTGGGTCAGGTGAAGAAAATGCTGTACTTCGGTTTTGATGGAAGAGTCCGGTGATAGCTTAGTCCCCGAGATGGACTGCGGACGGTAGTGGAGGCCTGCTTCGGGGCCATGGATGGGCCTAGCTGGTTGCACATGCGGGCATAATGTGCTTCCTAGCAGGAACCTGGAACTCCGTGAAGTAGTGGTGGTTGCAGGAGGAGCGCTTATGAGGAACACGGTACACCCAGCTGGGTTTCCCCTCTGGACAAGAAAGATTTACCAAGCGTGGCATATGGACAATATCCATGTTATTGACATACTATATGTAGTGTGGTTACATTTACCATTTTGCACTGTTGTTATCTATCCTTTTTTTTCCCTTACATTTAGGGAATAGTAGCAAACCTATTAACTGGCTTGAGGGGCTCGGGGAGACAAAATATGCTATCGGTTACTGTAACGAGATTTGATTCAACTAAATGGGGCATGATCCCCGTAAGGTTGCTTTTGTTTAACGATACTATAATGTTCTGGGAGCCTTTGGTTAGACTATATGGCCTCGAGGAAGGCAGGGAGGGGCGGCACCTAGGAGCTGATGGAAGAATTGTGTCACAACCTAATTATTAGGGGGGAGGGCCCCTTTGGCATCAGTGGCTTATTATTACCTTGGTTTATTAGATTATCTATCAGTTTAGGATATATATCTCTTTGCCTTTTAATTAAGGGGAAGTGTTTCAACGGGGTCAAGGCTCTCCTATCTTTAATTACTGTTCAGTTTGAATGCTTTAGCCTAGCTAGGGAATCCTTTGTAAATAGTTACTGGGGATTTGGTAGAGGAGGATTTTTTTGGATCCGAGCTATACGACTGGGGTTCTTATGTTGAGGAGGGAGGAGGGGGTTGGGCGATCATAGGCATAGCGTACAGATTTTGGTATGTTGGGAAAGTTATAAAATATGGCTAACGTTAAAATTAAAATCACTACTTGGAATGTAAGGGGAGTTCGAGAACAGGTTAAACGCATTGCAATCCTGAAACATGTGTCCATTTTGCAAGCCAATATAATTTTCTTGCTAGAGACGCATCTCCTTACTCAAGAGGTAGGGGGTTTCAGGAGACAAGGTGTACAACAGATTTTTGCTGCTGGGAATTCCACTAACAGAGGAGGAGTTGCGATCCTTATTATGAAAGCTGTACCATTTCAACCTGAAACTATTATTGCAGACCCGCAAGGCAAATTTATTTTGGTTAAAGGCCGGTTTGATAAGACTCCTTTAGTCCTACGTAGCATATACGGTCTGGTGGGGGGGGATCCAGCCTTTCTCATGGATCTGGCAGCTAGATTGGCACCGTTTATTCCGACCCCCATAATATTCGGGGGAGATTGGAATTTTACCCAATCCCAATTGTTAGAAAGATCTAACCCAGCCCACAGAGCTTTTTCCCCTTCTCAGAGGTCTCTTAATGAGATGATGGACCTTCTTGGGCTATGGGACCCCTGGAGGATTCTACATCCGACCACTAGAGCATTTTCGTTCTATTCACAAGTGCATCAGACGGCATCTAGGCTAGATTATTTTCTTATAAGTTCAAGCCTGCTATCAGGGACTCTGGGAGGGGGGCTTAGAACCAATAGTGATATCTGATCACGCTGTAGTGTGGCTCTACCTCACTCCAACTATTGCACAACAGAGGGATACCTTATGGAAGCTAAACACACAGCTACTCAAGGACAAATTTATAGTTTCCAAAATTCGCACACTTATTGGGCAGTTTCTGGAAGATAATTTAGGTTCCATTCCTAGAGTGGATCAAGTCTGGTGTGCATTAAAATGTTACCTAAGAGGGGAATTTATTAGATTAGCATCCAAACGAAAAAAGGTCAGAGAGGCTCAAGCCAAAAAATTGCTGGAGCAGATCTGCGCTCTTGAACAAAATATATCACCTACCTCCCTGCAGAACTCCCTTACAGAACATTTGTCCCTTAGAAATGCATATTTGGACCTCCTTAAGGAGAAAGCCAAGTTCGCCATCGTTAGAACGAAAGCAACCTATATTGATCAGGGGGAGAAGGCTGGCCGTCTTCTAGCCCTTCGTATACGGCAATTAGAAAGCTCAAGAACTATTCAGGCAATTAAAGATGCAGACAGCACTCTCAAAACTCTTCCAAGGGACATAGCATCCACGTTTGAAAGATTTTATGCAAATCTTTATGGTCACTGGCTCAATCCCTCATCAAAAGGATGACATAGAGGCATATTTGGAAAATATCCCACTACCCAAATTACAAGAATCTGACCGCTCACTATTAGCAACCCCAATCACATCACTGGAACTATCCCAGGCCATAAGAGCTATGGCCCTGGATAAGGCTGCAGGACCAGATGGCTTCCCCTCAAATTTCTTTAAAATTTTCGTTAAGAAATTATCCCCAGTACTACTTAAACTTTATCACTATATTCTGTCTAATGAATCTACGGATTCATCCATTTGGAAGCAACGATCATTCTGCTTCTAAAACCTGACAAGCCACCAGAACAACCTTCTAGTTATCGCCCTATTTCGCTGCTGAATTGTGATCTAAAAATTCACATTAAAATTTTGGCGAACCGGATTCAAAAAGTATGGCTCCCTTTGCTCAGCCCTGAGCAGGTGGGATTCGTTCCGGGCAGATCTGCGACAGATCATTTCTGTAAACTGGCCCACATATGTCACTCAGCTCAATCAACCTCAACTCCCATGGCTTTAATATCTCTAGATGCTGAGAAAGCCTTTGACAGGGTGGACTGGAATTTCCTTTGGTGTACCCTTTGGGCACATGAACATACCCCCCGCATTCATTCAATGGATTCAAAGGATCTACTCAGCCCCTACTGCAAGGGATATTTTGTAACAAGGTTTTTTCCTCCAGATTCTCCCTACACTCAGGCACTCAACAAGGTTGTCCCCTTTCCCCCCTGCTTTTTAATCTGTACTTGGAACCCCTGATCAGACAACTTAACTCTTCTATCCAGGTACAGGGTATCCCCATTGGCACACATAACCTAAAACTTTCCATTTATGCAGATGATATTCTTCTTCATCTCTTGGACCCCATAACTTCTTTAGATGAAGTAATATCCATTATAAGAGACTTTAGTGAGTTTTCTAACCATAACTTGAATCGTAACAAGATTGAAATTCTTCCCCTTAACCACTATACTTTTGGCCAAGATTTCAATAAATTTGGAATGAAATGGTCTCCCCTATCGATGAAATATCTGGGTTTACCCCTCACCACTGACCTTCTGCGGTACAAAAAACTTAATATGGAGGACATGGTTCAGAAAATCCAGCAAGACCTCTCTAGATGGAAAGCTCTGCCTATTTCTCTCTGGGGGAGGATTAATCTTATCAAAATGAATGTGCTCCCTAGACTATTTTATCCTCTAAATATGAGCAACACTTGGCTGCCTCTTTCCTTCTTCCATCATATACACACCATTATCTCAGAATTTCTATGGCTAAACAAGACACCCAGAAGAGCGTATAACAAACTCACCCTAACTAAAAACATGGGGGAAGGGCTCAAATTACCTAATCTATTGTATTATTATTGGGCCAGTCACCTACACAAAATAGGTATGTGGATGTTCTCTACTCCCAATGGTCAAGAGCGCACTTACATTCCCATCTGGCTTCAAATTGAAATGGATATTCTCCGCTCAGCCAAGCTATTTCCAGTTACAACTCTACTCTCGCCTTTAAGGTCACTCCCAGGCACAATCCAACATTCAGTATTGGGTACTTGAAACAAAATCTTCTCCCAAATCTGCTCCTCTCTTCGTATCTGTCCAAGCAAGGATACGATGCAATTAATTGTGGGCAACCCTATCATAAGAATTGGGGACTCCCCCATTGCCGGAGACTGGTTCCCCCAATTACAAGAGATGCGGGTGCTTGATTTTTATCAACTCAATGGTCTCCTGTCATCCACAGAAATGCTTGTTAAACTCCAGACTTCCCCATTTATATTTTCAAGATATATCAACTGAGACACCCCCTTTTACACAAATTTGGGGGGGATATATGTGCCCTCAAGATTGATTAATCTTGTGGAACAAATCAAAGAATTAGCTGTTCAGCCATATAGTGTCTCTTTAATATACAATTGCCTTCTCTCTACCTTTTTCCCCACCACTTTGCCAAGCTCTAAAATATGGGATTCTCTTGTCCCCAATCATGGGGTTAATTGGTCCGATATTTGGAGGGACTTGCATATTTATATTACACAAGACCGGTTAAGAATTACCCAATATCAAATACTAAATAAAATGTATTATACCCCAAGCAAGTTAGCAAAAATGGGACGGCTGCAGTCACCCACCTGTGTTAGATGCGGTAAAGTGGATGGAATATTACTGCATATTTTCTGGACCTGTGAGAAGGTTTCCCCAGTGTGGACAAAGATCAAATCCCAAATTAACTCTTTGCTAGGTTTGGAGGTGCTCTTCACCCCGAATATTTGTATATTGGGCGATTTATCTCAAATTAAAGTTAAAGAAAGGAAATTTCATATTTCTCTTATCTCCATGGCTGTGAAAAAACTTGTCCTCAAGCATTGGTTGGATCAATCCATCATTTCTTACACAGAATGGTTACATGACATGTCCTTCTATCTCAGGGCTGAAAAAATGATAGCGAGTCTATGGAACAGACCAGCTTCCTTTGACAACAAATGGGGCAAATTATATGTTCTTTACTTGAACTAATTTACCCAGGTTCTCTAGCTCCCTGCTTAGAGGTTTGTCTTATATATCTCTCACAAACTATATAAATATATGCTGTAGTTATGAGAGGATTCTGATCCCTCCAACAGGGGAGGTGGGAGGGAAGGGGGATTGGGAGGGGTGGGTGGAGGGAGAGAGATATAGCTCTGATATTAGTCCTGTTGCATTGTACCATGTGGTGAAGTTCAAAATTGAATAAAGCTTTCTAAATTAAAAAAATATATATATATATGGCTACACTCCTGCCCTACAATCCATTCTTGGACAGTGTATCACCGAGTATTGGCTGAGGCCAATACTGAGCCAGCATTCTCATCCAGCCAGGTCTCAGTGATGCACACCAGGTCAGATGTCCCAACAAGATCTGCTATAAAAGCAGTCTTGTTTCGAATGGACCTGACATTACATAACACTGTCTGAGTAGGATAAGCAGTCGAGGAAGATCGTGCCACCTGCCTGCATTCAACAGAACCCTTGGATATGGAAATCAGATAGGGAGGAGCCCTATTCTGATCCGATTTTGTCCCAGGGCATCTCCTTGTCCCCACTACCTCAATCCAACCGCTCCTCTCCATCCACCCCCAAGCCTAGCCCCCCCTTCTCCTAAGTATCCCCAGGGCACAACATCTACTGTATGCCTCATCTGACAGAGGGGGACAATCAAAGGGGTGAAGGTCCCTGAGTCTGGATGGGGAATAGCAACTGACCATCTTATTATCCTCTCAACAAATTTCATATGACAGAGACAGTAACACAATAAATCAAAACCAAAATCCCAGTCACACACCTTCCAAATACACACTCAAATAATATTACAACACTATAACTTCACTTACCCACTCAATCCTTACACCATCAAAAGAGCTCCCAATAACCACTAATACTCACAGTTCTCAAACAAACTCTTAAATACTCTCATACAAACACAGTGACACACCATACATAAAAGCAATCAATACTCAAAAAAGACAACACTAATCCCCACCACCCACAATTTACAATATGAAGTGACAAATGTTTATAGCAGCATAGGAAGCAGTTAGCCAAAAGTGAGCAGTCACTAGTGGTCTCAAAGAGTCTGTAGTTTGAATCTGAAGAGCTCCCACCTCTTCAGAAAGATGTTTTCCAAAAGGCCTTCTAAGTACTCGGTGTACCACTTCAGATTTGGTGATCTTGACAATTCACAATCGAGGGCTAGCAGTCTTCCTTATGACAAAATACAGGTGGAGCACCCCAGTACCACCGCAGAGGACCCCGGTTAGAAATGTCAAGAACCCCTCTTCAGCTACTGTCACCACCAGCCAGCCTTCCAAAAAGCCTAGGAGGATTGGGGACCCTGAACTGCTCTCCAGTAGGCCTAATCCCCACCACTTGAAAGGCACACGAATCCAGCCAAGACCATCTTCACTGTCGACTAGACAGGCCCCCTTCTGAAACACCAAAATGCCCCAGTCAAATTTCCCAACACTGGGATTTCACAAATCATGAAGAGAGAAGTGCCAAGACTTGAGTGGAAGTTGGAAACAAATTCTGGCTACAGTCTGTTGACCCTGCTTTCCTCACCGATGTTCAATCCACAACTCCCAACAAAACAGTTCCACCTCTGGACCTCGAAACCACAGTTCCACCTCAGGATGGTCAAAACCTGGTCAGACACCAATCCTCTTTGCCTCTCTGGAATATCTTCACTCAGCCTGATCAAACGTTCAAGTGAGTAAAAAAAAAAAAAACAGCTCTGCGATGTGACGCCAGCAGCCACAGTTTACAGCCACCAAGTAAGAATAGTCCAAAGACTCCACTACTTGAATTTGTCAGAGGAGTCACTAAACTAACAGTAGTGAAATAGCGTTTGTGACTTCAGTTTCCTAGACCCTAAACGCGAACCGACCTAACCTTATCTCACTTAAAACCCTATCTAACTGCTGCTAAACTTACTAAAACTAACCAAAAAAGTAAAAGTAAAATAAATAAAGAAAATACAGTGCTAACGCTAATAAGTTAATGCTCATGAAAGAAAAAGAACATAAAAACTAACTGCTCTGCTGCTCTCCTGATAGCTAGCCCAGTGTGGCCACCATCTTAGAGTTGGAATATATGAAGTTGATGTCAGATGTTCCAGGGCGGGAGTCGTCAGTGTAGAATGAGTCTCTGGAGGGTATTTGGATCACCACTGCAACCAAGCTTACCACCTCAGCCCAGGATCTGGGACATGCTGATGGATCTGAGCCTACGGCCTGCGGCAGTTGTTTGGACGGGAAGGCCTGCTTGCCTTCTTGAGAAGCCTGCAGTAAGGGAGCATACCTGCTTCCTACCAGAAGTGAGATGACATCGGAAGATGGTGGGGTTTCCCTGTTTGCACTATGGCTCCTGCTCCAGGGCTGGAGGGTGTGGGTCAAACGGCGGGCAGAGTTTGCATTTTCTTTTCAGCCCTGGCACTTGTTCAAGGAGAGAAGTCAACTGTCCAGGTCAGCAGGCAGATCACTGAGCAGTGGCCCTTGTCTGGTCAGAGGCTGTAATGTCACATTAGGAGGCACTGTAGTGTCTTACCAAGGCATTCAACACAGTTAACCATCCCCTACTGTTCAAGCAACTGTCCTCCATTGGGATCTCCAGCGATGCCCTTCCATGGTTCACCAGCTACCTTGATAATCGGATCCAATGTGTAAGGATTGCAGGGATCTCTTTGGATGAGAAACCGGTCCGCTCCAGAGTCCCCAAGGGGTCTATTCTGGGCCCTCTACTCTTCTTCCTCTTCATCAACAATCTCCCCAGTGCCTGCCACCAAAAAATATTACTATATGCAGACGATGCAGTCCTGTTTTCCAGCCACCATGACATTACAGTCCTTGAATCCCAGCTGCAGCTCGACTTCAAGCTCATCGAAGACTGGTTCAATTCTTATAAACTTGTCCTGAACCACAGCAAGACTAAAGCCATGTCCTTCTGTAACCGATGGAGCAGGCACAACTCTCTGTCCCTCACCATCAAGAACCACGCTGGGAACCTACTCGAACATGTCAAGGAGTTCAAGTACCTTGGTATTACCCTGGATAGTACCCTCTCCTACACTCGGCATATTGACACTGTTGCCAAGACCGCCAATATACGGATTGGACTACTACACAAACACAAGCACTGTAGGCCTGTGGATGCCCTTAAACTAGCCATCTACAGCTCTGTCACCTCTATCATTGACTACGGCCATGCCAGCTATGGCTCTGCCTCAACAAGTGCCCTCCGGAGGATCTCAGTTTCTCTCAACAAAGCCTGTAGACTACTAATGGGTGCGGCCTGACAAACTCACACCTGTGACCTCTATGCACAGGCCAGTTGATACCCTATGCAGCAGAATATAATACCAGACCTGCTTACTTACCAAAAAGATTCTCCTCGGTCTCATGCCACCTGGTGTTAGCTCACTCCTTACTACCTACAGTGGCACTCAACAAACATGTGGTGCCCAATCTCTAACCTTTCAGGTTCCCAGATGTCATATCTCCATGGGTCAGTGGTCCTTTATCTATAGAGCCACTCAGAGCCGCTCAATGGTTCAATTCCCTCAATAAAGAAGCACTTTCCTTTACTACACTTGGACCCTTCAAAAGGAATCTCAAACTTTACCTCACCTCTACTGCTCAATGTGACTGCTTCTCTGAACTGAGATCTCTCTAAACACCTCCCAGCTCATTCATGTCTCACAGTCCGCCCTTTCCCAGTCTCATTCCCTCTGGTACTGGGCCTTCCTTGTGACTCCTTTCCAGCTTCGCATCTCCACTGGTACAAGGCATTTTCCACCGCCATTGGACAGTGGCCCATTAGCTCAAGCCAACTTCCCGGGTCGCACTGCAATACTAACTGCCTATGGTGCCCTCTATCTCTTATTGTTACTGCAGCCAGCTGCCTACTCAAGCTGCTCGTTATATGAATATTATCTCAAAGTATGTTATAAGTGAGTATCTTTATTTTTTCTTTTAGTTGTTTTGGTTGTTTATTGTGCATTCTTTTACTACCTCTGTATGTACGTTGACCCTCATCCTTTGAAGTGGAACCTTTGTAAACGAGCAGTTTCTGCTCAAAGGTATTTGTAACCGGAGAATTTAATAAATAAAAAAATATATATATATAGCTTGGCCATAGAGGCCCTCTAACATGGAGCAGGCATGGTATTTAGACCAATCAGTTTGTGGCCAAGATCTGGCAAACTAAGCTTCTGCAGCCTCGACAAAGTCAAATTGTTTAATCACCCAATTTTTTATGATCCAGAGAACTGCAGGGTACGTCATGCTTTAGGGCACCCTCAGGTCAATGAGAGCTCATCTAGTTGGAGTGTATGCCTTTTGCTAGGCTAAAAGCTCTTTGGAGAAGTCTGGAAACATTTTAATTTTGTGCCCATGCCAGGTCAGTTGGCCCCTTAACCGTTGCCAAACCATGATGCATTACTTATCTGTATACCAGAGGAACCTTGAGAGGATTGGTCTGGGCCAGGCAATTGGTTTGGAAGGGGGGTGAGAGATCAGTGTGACCAATCAGTCTCCAGGTTTCTTGGGCATTGATCCCCTAAGATTTCCGGCAGTGCCTGCTGCAGGAACATATTTATGTCAGTTCCTTCACATTTCTCTGAAAACCCTACTAGCCGAAGATTTTTACACCTTCCTCTATTTTCAAGGTGCTTGACCTTGTCCCAGTTGAGGCAGAAGGCCCAGCTTTGTTCTCTCATATGAGCTGTAAAGAGTTCTGTTTTGTCTTCTGTGGTTGCCACTCACTGCTCCGCCACATTGACTCGATGGGCAATTTGAGTAAGTTGGCACTTGTTCTCTATGTGTGTGTTTCCAGTCTATTAAATTGCATTAATAACTGTTTGAACACGCCCTTTATTTCAGAAAGAGCTATCAGAGTGGAGCTGGTGCCAGCATTTTCCATTTTCCTGTGCATTGGAATCAGAGTGTCTGAGGTAAAACTGCACCATGATACTGCTGCTGCTATGCTGCACTGATTCAGACCCAAAGCACACTGATGGATTGTAGATCGCTGCCCCTTCGAACTAGGCAGGTAAAAATGAGATATGTACACAACCTGAGGTGGATTATGCAGGATAGCAAACAGGGGGCTCTTACAGCCAAGAAATTAAGCTGCGATTTTGTTGGTGGCTTAGCCACACACACCCGGCACCACCATTTGTAAACTAGGAAGTGCCTGACAAGCACACTATGCTTCATAGGCTTTGTAACTCAGATTCTTTTGAATGCTGCGATATACAGCCCTCCATGGCATAGCATTATTGCAGGCAGAGCACAGTTCACAAACCCAGAAAAAAACAGACTGGACACAAACATATAATGCACGACTGCGCCTTCATCCCTATAGAAAAGGCCATCATATATTTCCGCATTAGGATTAACATTATATACTATAGCCTGGATATTCAAAAGCGTTGCGCATGGCGCAACAGGAATGTGCCATGCGCAACCCACTGATGGGCCTGGCACAATATTAAAAGAGACAAGTTTCGATCCGCAACTCCTGATGCGCCAGGGTACAACAGTAATGTATGCGGCGCAAGTGCGGGGGGCATGCCCATGCATATGCGGCACATCCCGATATTCAGCCTGGGATGTGCGGCACATAAGCTGGCACAAACCCACCTTACGCCACTCAGAGGGGTGCAGAGATGGTGAATTGCAGAGCTCAATACAGCAGCCACCAGCCGTGGGTGGCCACCCGCCCACCCAGAACACTGACCCAAGACCCCTGCCCTGGGAGAGTTGGAGCCCCACCCCGTCGTCCGACCATGGGCTTAAGTATATATAATCCCTGGTGGTCCAGTGGAAGGTCCCCCAGTGCCTGATCATGGAAATAAGTAAGTAATGTCCCTGGTAGTCAGTGAAACCCCCCCCAGTGCCCGATCACGGGCATAAGTAAAATAATGTCCCTGGTGGTCCAGTGGAAACCCCCCCCAGTGCCTGATCATGGGCATAAGTAAAATAATGTCCCTGGTGGTCCAGTGGAACCCCCCCACACCTGATCACGGGCATAAATAAAGTAATGTCCCTGGTGGTCCAGTGGAACCCCCCCAAGTGCCCAATCCTGGGCATATGTGTATGTAACATCCCTGGTGGTCCAGTGGAATCCCCCATCACCTGATCGAGGGTGGATATAGCAACTGAAGCCCTGGTGGTCCAGTGGACCCCTTCCCCACTCACCCACTGAGGTCCCCCACCACCCATCACCCCCCCAGTCAGCAGTGGGCAGCAGCACCCTGCCTGCATGCCTCCCAGCCCCCTGCCAACTGTCATCGTGCAGTACGGTCTGTAGGCTTGTTGGTCCACTGCACGGATCAATGGGCATGCAGCCCATACTGTACTACACAGGCCCAATCTGTGAATGAACACATTGCATGCCCAGTGCTGAATATCACGATTGATGTGCCTAGCGCAACCGCACTTGCGCTTGCACATGCCCCTGCTCCCCTTCTGCCACTTGCGCTGGTGCAGTGTCATGCGCCGTGTGCAGTGTGTGTGTCATCAGTGCCATATTCAATGGTGCTGTGCCATGGCGCAGCACCATTGAATATCACCTGGTCCATGCCCTAGCACAGCACAGTTGTGCTGTACCTGGGCTTGCACCCCTGCCTGGCCCAGTTTGAATATCCAGCACTATGTATTTTTTAAGTTTATTTTAACTTGTGGTTTAAAATCTTAGTCATTTACTAATGCATGCTCAGACGCACACAGGCATAATTTTAAAATGCAGTTTTAGTATGTTTTATTACTTTTTTCAGGGAAGGAGCTATCTATTCTGTGACATATGACCTTGAAATGCCTTTCCTTTGAAAGAACTCTGCTGTCTTTATATGTTTCTATGTTGATTTCAAATGCAAGTTTAGTCTAATGGGATTCTTAACAACTTTTATCTGTTTTTTTATGTATGATCTGGGTTTTAAGAAAGTGTATTCTTCCAAACCAACTGTCACTGATTTTCTGATAAAGGACTCTGTGTAGTCTGGAAGCTTAAAGCACCTGTTTTCTTTCTTAACAACTCTGTTGGTCCAATAAAAGGTATCAAATCATTTATTTTTCTGGATCCCATTAGGATGGTAGCCAATTAGTGAATTATGACACCAATTCGTTATTCACACTGTATGAATGTGTTGTTTTTTTAAATTAGATTTTATTGAGTTTGTTCAAGTACATGAAATACACGACGTACATAACACAACTGCAACATAAACAGAAAAATAAAGACAGTTACACAGTAATATGGTTACTACCAATGCCACCAACAAAAGAGATGAAATGAATTATCACCAACAACAATTAAGAAAAGTAACCTATACATACAAAAAATAGATACAAACAACAGAATTTTGATGGTCTTATATTTCATATGCTTGCCTTTTAAATTATTTGAGTCTAAACTGTTGCACTCTAATAATTTAATAGGTAAATGATATAGGATATGAGATATGGAGGGGAGCCTTATCTCATGTTCAGATCTATCACCATCTCCTACTCGTAAGAACCAGAAAAGGGCGTACTAATCTTCTATCTACCTTTCAAATTGCCACAAAAGACCCTAACTGGAACAACAAGGGACAACTACTAGGCATATCTGGCGAGTATTTCTAGAACATTAACGTGTTCTTTCTCAGCCTGAAAATGAAAGAAAGGAAGCCAGTGGGCCTTGAATTTGTCTTTGCAGAGGTGAACTCTAGCAGTGAGTTCCTCCATATCCAAAATAGCCAAACAAATCTGGTGCCAGGTCTCTATAGTGGGAACATCTGGTGTGAGCCATCGATGAGTAATAGCCTTAAGAGCTGAGGCCAGTAGAATGTTGTAAAGTACTGCTGGGCCTTAGCTTGGATTTTCTGGGGGTAGACCCCTAGGATCCAGTTCACTGGATCCCCTGGGAGGTCCCCCCATAAATCTTTGTCAAATTTACTAGAACCTGTTGCCAGAAGGTCTGAAAGGACAAGCCCAAAACATGTGTGTGTGTACCTCTATCTCCACAGCCCCACCAGCAAAGCTCCGATGGATGATGGCCATAATGTTTTATAATTACTGGAGTATGGAAAAACAGATTACGATCTTCCACCAAAATTCCTTCCAAAAATTAGAAGCTGTAGTAGAATGGATGGCATGCCACACCTTCACCCAGTCTGAGTCCTCCAACTCCCTCCCAAGTTCCACACTCCAAGTGTGTTTGATATTATCTAAGGAATCTTGCTCAAGGGTCAAGAACTGAAAAATTAGTCTTGAGATCAAGCCTCGAGATGTCCAGAGGGAGGCCTCCCATAGTATCATATCAGTAATTGGACTGTTACTGGAGGAGCAACTCATTTTCCTCACCTTATCTTTTTCAAGTAAAAAACACCTGAACTGTAGATATCTAAATAGGTTTTGGGGGGGGGGCAAATTCTGCTGGCAATTGCTGATAACATTTAAGATTTTCTCCTGTGTACATTTGACCCACCCTCACCAGACCCTTCCTTGCCCACCTCCCAAAGCCCAAGTCCCCTTTAAGGGGTGCAAAATTCAAGCAGGCCTTGATAGGGGTGTTACCATTTAACTCCATTTCAAGCCCTAGTCTCCTATTCATTTCTAACCAAGTACTTTTAATAATAGCTGTCCATGGGTTATTTAGTTGGAGATGGAAGCTCCCTGTTAGTCCATCAGTACCAAATCTCCAGTGTCTACCAGTGAGGAATGAGGGCTCTCGATTTCAACCCAAAGAGTAGGTTCTTCCCGCAGTAGTGTGGAGGCCAGTGGGTGAATCTGGGCCACCAAATAATGCTTTCTAAAATCTCTTTCCTTAGGTTTAGTCAGAATGTCTCACCTCACCCTGGGCCACCCACCCAACCAGACAAACTTAGAAAGTGAGGATTTGAGAGACAGCCAAAAATTATCCAGGAGTTTAAGGGGAAGGGATTGAAAAATGAAAAGAAAGCGAGGGAGCAAATTCATCCGCACGCTATCAATTCGTCCCATCAAGGAAAGGGGAGCTCACCCCATCTACCCAGGTCTGCCTGTACAGCTTGAAGAAGTCTAAAATGATTATGAGTATAGAGCTTGTGTATGTCTCTAGGGATCCATATGCCTAAATATTTAATACTTTCCCATAACTATTTATAATTGCCTATGACTGTAAGATTTCTCTTCGAAGTCCAGCCTAAAGGCAATAATTCAGTTTTAGATTCATTAATTTTAAAGCCAGAAACCCTACCAAAGTCTTGTAGCATAGAATTAACCAAGGAAATTTGATTCACTGGGTCCTCAATGTATAGGAGGGTATCATCTGCATAGAGAGAGACTCTGATTTCCACTCCTCATACTCCGATACCTTTATATGCCTCCGACTGCCTAACGAGGGTGACCAGCGGTTCCACACAAAGAGCGAAAAGCAATGGGGAGAGAGGGCACCCCTGTCTAGTACCCCTTTCAATCTTTATTTTGTTTGACATAACCCAATTAACTCTCATCCTCACCCACGGCTCTGTATATAAAGTGGCTATCCAACATCTGAACTTGTCCCCAAACCCAAACTTGAGCAGGGTTTGATCCACGAACACCCAATCCAGATGATCAAATGCCTTCTCCGTATCAAGGGACATCACCGCCTGAAGGGTGGCGGATGGGAGCTTCCCCCCAGGCAGACAAGGCATTGAGTAAAGGTCTAATATTATCCTGGATATATCTCCCAGGTATAAAGCCCGTCTGATCCTCATGGACCAAGTCAGGGATAAAACTTTGAAGATGATATCCCACAATTTTAATGAAAATTTTGGCATCCTGATTCATCAATGAAATGGGCCGGAAACTCCCACAATCCAACAAATCCTTGCCTGGCTTGGGCAAGAGACTAACCACTGCCTCCCCCCATGAAATCAGGGTTGATCCTTCCACATGGGTGACATTACAAACCCTGGTTAGTAAGGGGGCCAGGTTGGTGAGGAAGTCTTGATAGAACTCGCCCGTAAAACCATCAGGCCCAGGTGCTTTTCCTCTATTAAGAGATTTAATAACCCCTCTCACCTAAGCCTCTGTGATATTAGCTCCTAATCTAAGCTTTTGGGTCTAGAGTTGGGAGGGAGAATCTTTGCAGGAAATATACTAAAATTATCTGGGTCCCTCTCTTGAGCCTATAACTTGGTGAAATAAGTGCAGAATTCTTCCGCAATCTGGGTTGGGCTGAATAAATCCAACTGTGAATTGGGGGCCCTGATCCAGGGAATATATCTTTCTGCCTCTTGCTTTCTCAGGCACAAGGCCAAAAGACAACTTGCCCTCCATTCCATTTCATAATATCTCTGCTTTGTACATCTGAGACAGTTCTTCGTTTTCCTTCTCATCTATACATTATACAATTCCCTCTTCTCCTTCAATTTTAACAGAGTAGCGGGGTCGTTGTTCCTTTTATGCTCCCTCTCTAATCCTGTAATTTCTTCCAGTAACTTCTCTAGTTTTGCTGGGTGGCTTCTATATTTATGGGAAGCAAAACTAATAATTCAACCCCTAAGGACTGTTTTTAAGCCATCCCAAATAAACCTGATGTGGGTGTCCTCCTCTCGGTTCTCCCTTATATAATGCTGGATTGTTTCCCTTATCTGGTCCACAAAAAGTTTATCATTCAACAAACTAAGATCAAATCTCTAGGACCCCCTGTTTCGTTCACCCAACCACTTAACCATCGCATTAATCATCGCATGGTCGGAGAAAGTGACTGGGTGAATGACCATATCAGCCAGACACTGGGCACTCACCATCGGTGTATGAAATCTGTCGAGCCTTGAATAGGAGTTGGAGGACTCAGAGTAAAATGTAAAATCATGGGCATCCGGATTCTGGAGTCTCCACGGGTCCACCAAGCCCCCTCAGAAATCAATGTTCTGAGAAGCCTAGAACCGGAGACCTCTCCCACCCCCCCATGTGGCCGAGCTCTTATCCAATGCAGGATTTTCCATGCAGTTCCAGTCTCTCACAAGAACAATGCGACCCAGGAGGGGGGAGGCCATCAATGCAAAAAGGTGGCAAAAAATGGTACCAGATGGTAGGGTTGGGGCATACACAGAGGCAGCATGCAATGGGTGACTCATGTATTCCCCTGCTATTAAACAAAATCAGCCTGAGTCCTCCACCTGAATTTTATGTACTTTAAAAGGGTGACCCCCTTCTAATTAGGATTGCCACACCAGACCTAGAGGCACTCAGCTGAGAATCAGAGTACACCGACCCAACCCACATTCTCTTTAATTTGGCATGTTCCACTTAGGAAAGTTTGGTTTCTTGTAGGCAAGCCAAATCACATTTCAGTCTGTCCAGTTCTTGAAGGACTCTGGCTCATTTAACTACACCATTAATACCTTTAACATTAATAGAAATAATCCTAAGAGATGTCACGTTGAAGATTTAAAACAATGAAATACCCAAATTCTCCTCCCCTTCCATAATTGAGTTTACAGAGAGCTAGTCTTATAGTGAAAAAGCGTGGGCATGCATAGATATCCACCCAAATATACACGAAAACAAAAACACAAAAAAAAACAAATAAAAACGTAAAAAATCCAAGAGCCTACTTCTGGGCTAAACCCACCCAGTTTGATCCTTGTTATGAGTCCAAAACTTGAAATAACAAAAGGTACTAGTTGCATCACTAGATACCTAAGAGCCTTTGAGAAAGGATATTCTATCTGAAACGCATCAGGTGATATATGTCATGTTTTTAAACATAGAAACATAGAATTTGATGGCAGATAAGGACCGCTTGGCCCACCTAGTCTGCCAATTTCCCTACCTAATGGATAAGCTGCAGATCCTAGTTAACCAACAGCCTACTTCCTCCTACCCCCACTTGAATTGCCTTTTGTCTGTCCCATGCATTCTTGAATTCCCCCACTGTTTTTGACTCTATGACCTCCTCAGGAAGGCTGTTCCATGCACCTACAACCCTCTCTGTGAAGAAATACTTTCTCGCATTACCTCTAAGCCACCCTCCTCTATCTTCAAATTGTGCCCCCTTGTTCTTACACATCTCTTTTTCTGAAAGATGTTACCCTCTTGGACTTTGTTGATTCCCTTGGGTTATCTGACAGTTTCAATCATGTCCCCCCTCACCCTTCTTTCCTCAAGGCTATACAGCTTAAGCTCCTTTAGCCTTTCTTCATATGTCTTCTGGTGCGGACCCTGTACTATTTTGGTTGCCCTCCTCCAGACAGCCTCCACCCTGTCTATGTCTTTGCAGAGATGTGGTCTCCAGAACTGTACACAGTACTCCAGATGTGGTCTTACCAACTGTCTGTACAGAGGGCCAACAACTTCCTGTTTTCTACTGGTGATGCCTCTCCCTATGCATCCCAGTATCCCCCCCCCCTCCACAGCCCTTCTTACTGCCTTCTCACATTGCTGGCCCAACTTTAGGTCATCTGATGTATGACTACCCCCAGGTCCCTTTCCATTTTGTTGTTGTTAGTACCCCCCCACTGTGTACTCTTCCCCTGGGTTTTTGTTTCCCAGGCGCATTACTTTGCACTTCTTTGCATTGAATCTAAGCTGCCATACATTTGACCATTCCCCCAACCTTGCCAATTCCCTTTTCATCCTTTCCACCCCACCTTGCATATCAACCATGTTGCAGATCTTTGTGTCATCTGCAAAGAGACTTACTTTCCCTTCCTGTCCCTCTCCAATGTCACTTATAAAGACATTAACTCATTCTATCTGATGCCACCATTTTGGGTCAGGTTTAGCAATGGATGGTTCTGACACCATATGGCACTAATGGGTATAATGGGTTTTAAAAAGGACCGGCCCCAGTACTGAACCCTGCGGTACTCCACTAGTAATCCCCCTTTCTTCACTGTGGACTCCATTTATGATTACCCACCGTGTCCTGTTGTCCAGCCAGTGTTTTACCCAGGCTACCATCCTGGGACCCACTCCCAGGCTGGCTAATTTGTTTATTAATCTTTTGTGCTGGACTGTGTCAAATGCCTTGCTAAAGTCTAGTTAGGCCATATCCACAGCCCCTCCCTGATCTACTACTTTGGTCACCCAGTCAAAGAAATCAATTAGATTTGTCTGACATGACCTTCCTGCTGTGAATCCATGCTGCCTTGGGTCCTGTGCCCGCTGGCCTCTAGGTGCGCAATAATTGTTTCCTTCAGAGTGATTCCATCATTTTCCCTACCACTGAGGTCAAACTGGCAGGTCTGTAGTTTCCTGCCTCTGTCTTGCTCCCACTTTTGTGAAGGGATCACATCCACCCTCCTCCAGTCCTCAGGTACACACCATCCTCCCAAGATTTATTAAAAAGGGTAGTCAGTGGTGTTACTAGTTCTTCCCTTAGTTATTTTAGAATTCTGGGGTGAATCCCATCAGGCCCCATTGTATTATCCACCTTCTGTTTTTTTCAGAACCCTTTCTTCTGTGAAAGGATTAATATCAACCCCCTATCCAGAGTGCTTCTATTGACTGGATTAGGTATCTCCCCCTGCTTTTCCATTGTGAATACTGAGCAGAAGTATTCATTCAGTATCCCTGATTTTTCACTGTCACTCTCTGCCCAACAGCCTTCCTCCTTATTCAGCCTCAGTATCCCTGCCTTAGTCTTTCTTTGCTCCCTAATGTACCTATAAAAGGTTTTATCCCCCTTCTTAACTGAGTTGGCTATCTTTTCCTCGGTTTGGGTCTTTGCTATTCTGACTGCCTTCCCACTTCCTTCTGCTTTAACTGGTACAGTTCTCTGTCCTGCTCCTTCTGTGTTTCCTTATACTTCCTGAATGCTATCTTTTTCTCCCTTACCTTCCTTGCCACTTCTTTTGAGAACTATAGTGGTTTTTTCTTTCATTTTAATTTGTTTATTTGCTTCACACAAAGGCTTGTTGCCTCTGTGATGACGGTTTTGATGTTTCCCCATTGTTGCTCCACCCCACCTTCTTGCCTGTTTGCTAGTGCTTTTCTGAGGCACTCTCCATTTTACAAAATCAGCCTTCCTGAAGTCCAATACCTTCACTTTTGTATGGCTTGACTCTACAGCTAATTTTATCATGAACCACACTGTTTGGTGGTCGCTTGTTCCCAGATGGCTACCCACTTCAAGATCAGAGATCCTCTCTCCGTCCCCATTTGAGAGTACCAGATCTAAGATTGCTCCCTCCTGAGTGGGTTCCAAAACTAGCTGTCTGAGGCATGCCTCCTGTAGGGCATCGAGAATGGCCCTGCTCTTGGACGTGGCTGCAGCAAAGGTGCTCCAGTTAACATCTGGCATATTCAGGTCCCTCACCAGCAATATCTCCCCTTTCTCTGCCATCCTAAGGATGCCTTCTATCATTTCTTCCCCCGAGGTGGGGACGGGGGTCTGTATACAACCCCTGTGTGGATTGTGCTGCTATTTCCAGTATCCAGGGTGACCCACAGTGCCTCTTCTCCTCCATGTTTACCCTTTAGTTCTGTTGCCTTGATCCCTTCCCTTACATAGAGCACTCCTCCTCCTCCTCCTCCTCTTTTTCCCTCCCTGTCCCTCCTGTAGATTGTGTACCCTGGTATGCTGACATCCCAGTCATGGTTCTTTATGTACCATGTTTCTGTGACTGCCATGATATCCAGGCATCCCTCTTCCATCAAGGCCACCATTTTGGGGAGCTTTTCACCTAGACTACAAACGTACAAAATTTGCCAACAGATGAAGGCCTAGAGGTCTATCAAGTCTGCTGGAATGTGCAGCTAGCACACCTTATTCTGCAGCTGCCCCTCCCTTCCACCCTTCCCCTTCATTGACCCTTCCCCTTGCCCTGTCTCATCCCCTTTTGAAGCAGTCCACTGTTCTACTGGATACCACTTCTGCAGGTAACGTATTCCACCCAGCCACCACCCTCTCTGTAAAAAAGTGTCTCCTCATCTCCCTCCTGAACCTTCCTCCCTCCAGACTCATATCATGGCCCTGGTGTCCCTCCTCCTTACTTTGAAAGCCCTCTGTACCTGTCTTGTTTATTCCTTTCATGTACTTAAAGGTTTCAATCATGTCCCCCGTCCTCCTCTCCTCCAGTGAGTACATGTTCAACTCCCTCAGCCTCCTCTCGTATGATAAGTCCCCCAGCCACTTGATCATCTTTGTCACCCTGCACTGCACTCCCTCCAGTAACTTAATGTACCTCTTCAGATACAGGCGCTAGTACTGCACGCAGTACTCCAGGTGCAGTCTAACTAATGACCTATACAGTGGCAGAATCACCTCCCCTCCTCGAGGATATACCCCTTGCAATACAACCCAGCATTTTGTTGGCCTTTGCAGCTGCCTTTCTACATTATGCCGAGTTGTTCATTGACCCTGTATTAAGCACCCCCAGATGCTTCTCCTCCTCTGTCTGGGCTAGCTGAACTCTCCCCAGCTGGTAACTTCTCCTTGGGTTCTTCATCCCAAAATGCAACACCTTGCACTTTTTGACATTAAACCCCAGTTGCTAGGTGTCTGACCAGGTTTCAAGCTTTGCCATATCATCCTGCAACTCCTGCCATCCCCCTAGGTCATCTACCACTGCTCCTACCTTGGTATCATCAGCAAACAGACTGATCTTGCTCTTGATGTCCAATGATATGTCTGCAATGAATATCCCAAACAACACTGGTCCCAACACCGAGCCCTGTGGAACACCACTCATCACTACCCTTGGGTGTGAGAGCTCCCCACCCACCATTACCCTCTGTTGCCTTCCCTGAAGCAGTTCCCTACCCATCTCACCAGCTTTGCACCTGCCCCTGTGCCTACTAACCTATTTCCCAGCCTTCCATGCGGCACCGAGTCGAATGCCTTACTGAAGTCCAGATACAGGACATCCACTGCATGGCCCCTGTCCAGTTGCCTAGTTACCCAGTCATAGAACTCCACCAGGTTGGTTTGGCAGGATCTGCCCCATATGAAATCATGTTGTCTGCTGTCCTGTAATCCTTTGGCCTCTACTAGGGCCATCAGCCTTTCCTTCAGGATAGTCTCCATTAGCTTACCCACGATGGATGTGAGGCTCACTGGTCTGTAGTTTCCCGGTTCATCCTTGGGGCCACTCTTGTGGAGGGGCACCACATGAGCCATCCTCCAGTCCTGAGGTACACATCCTGCAAGGACCTCTGCCACCTCCTTCAGTATCCTGGGGTGGATGCCATCTAGGCCTGGAGCCTTATCCACCCTCAGTGCCTTCAAACCCTCCTGAACTCTGCCCTCCATGATTTCCCCATCTGTCACCCCCTCCCCCGTTTCTTCCATTTCTCCCTCCTTAGGTGTCACTTCCCTCTTCTCTTTAGTAAATACTGAGCAGAAGTACTCATTTAGTGCTTCTGCCTTATCGCACCCTGCTTCCACCCAACCCCCCTCCTTCCTAATCCTTACTATGTGGTCCTTACAGCTCCTTTTCTCCCTGATGTACCTAAAGAAGTCCTTCTCCCCCTTCTTAATGCATTGTGCCAGCCTGAGTTCCGTAGATGCCTTGGCTCCCCTTACTGCTCTTGTCACCTCCTTCGATTCTGTCAAGTACTCCTCCCTGTCCTCTCCTCTCCCTGTTTTCTTGTACTTCCTAAAGGCAGCACTTTTCCTCCTTACCTTTTCCATGACCTCCTTGCTCAACCAGCTCGGTTTCTTAGCCCTAGCCTTCTTACTCTGGGCCTTGCAGCAGGTTTTGGTTGCCTCCACTATCCCCAGCTTTATGAGCTCCAATCTCTTGTTACTGTCCATACTAGATTGAATTCTGGCCAGGTACCCTTTTACCACTTCCCCCCTCCTCCCAAAGTCGGCCCTCCTGAAGTCCAGCACTATTGTGCCAGATTCCACTCCTTCCTTGCCCATATCCAATGTGAGGAATACTGAGTGGTGGTCACTCCCTGACAGCAGTTCCTCCACTGTAAGTTCTCTCACAAAGTCCCCATTTGCCAGCACAAGGTCAAGGGTATTCCCTAACCTGGTTGGTTCACTGACCATTTGCAGCAGGAAGCTGTCCTGGAAGGCATCCAGCAGTACCTGCTCCCTTCTGTTCCTGGTTGTTGGGGTACTCCAGTCCACTCCTGGCATGTTGAAGTCCCCCACAATCACCACACTACCCTTCTCACAGGTTCTCCTGATCTGTCCTGCTAGTTCCCTGTCTAACTCCTCCATCAGAGATGGCGGCCTGTACACCACTCCCATTCTAAGAATCCTATTCTTGGAATCCTGGATTTGCATCAAAATTGACTCCTTACTACCCTCCTCCCCTTCCTCCCTTACACACTTCAGTCCTTCCTTCACATATAGTGCCACACCCCCTCCTTTCCCAATCACCCTGTCCCTACGAAATAACATGTACCCTGGTACTGTGGTACAGACAGGTCTCAGTCATTGTATAGGGTGGCCCATGTTTCTGTGATGGCTGCAATGTCCACCTCTCCCTCTGCCATGAGCACCTGTAACTCTGCAGTTTTCCTCCCAAGGCTCCTAGCATTAAGGTAACCACCTTCCACCCTTTCTTCCCCCTCCCATACTGCCCTCCTTTACTAGCATCACCAATAGTACTTGCCATTTGTCCTTTGTCACTGTTATGGGGTAGCTCATATGGTTTCCCAACCTGTGGTCTCTGCATGTCTCTTGCCCAATTGCCACCCCCCGCTCCTAGTTTAAATTCCCTACTTCCTCTATGTACTCCTCCATCCTCTGTTTCAACACTTTCTTTCCCTCTTCACTCAAGTGTAGTCTGTCCTTGGCATAGAGACTACTGTCCTCCCAGGTCCCTCCCCACCCGCCAACAGCCCATACCCTTTAGCACAACACCAGATTCTTAGCCATCCGTTGAATTCCTCTATTCTTAGCTTTCTTGTGCTTGCCTTGTGCACTGGAAGTATCTCCGAAAAAGTTACTGATCTTCCTGCCTCCTCACATAATTGTCCTAGTTCCTCAAACCTCTTCTGGACTATATCTACTGTCTTGTCAGCCAGGTTGTTCGTCCCAAGATCTAAAATTAAATAAGGCTTGTCCCTACCCCTTCTAGCATATTTCAGAACAGATTGTCCCACCCTTTCCGCTGTCATTCCTGGCATGCCTCCACCTAAATGTGACTATGCCTCTCCCCTTTGCTACCCCACTTGACTCCTCTTAGTATTGAGTCCCCCAGCACTAAGATTCCCTCAGTCTTACTCCCTGCTTGCTTCCATTCATCTCCCTCTCTCATTTCTGGCTCCTCTTCTTCCTCCTGCACATTATTTCCCCCTTTTGCCCCTGTAGCAGTTCTTCCAGCAGAACTTCCCCCCGCTCCGGTTTGGTCCAGGCATTTATCAATTACTCCTCTAATTTCATCATTTCCCTCCTCCATCTTCTTCCTCTCAAGCAGTGCAAAACTATTTTCTAAAGACCCTTCACAAATGCCCACTCCCTCTCTCTTCATAGTAACCTGTTCTCTCCTTTCCACTCCATGACTTTTGACACTTCTTCGCCTCCCCTCACAAGTCCCTATCCCCTCCTTCCATTTGTCTTTTGTCTCCTGACCTGGTTTCCCTGGCAGTCATTCTTCCTGGCCTGGGCCCCCTTGTCCCTGCTTCCCTTCTTCTGACCCTCTCCTCACCACTTCGTCCTCCCTCATCTCCCATTCTTCCTCCCTCCAGTATTGGGCTAAACCCACCCCCAGTCTGCCTTGCCTGTCTTAGTTCCTCCTGCAGACCCTCAATCTCCTTTCTGAGTTTCTCTGTGTGGTTGGACACTAAACATCCTCCCACACTCCAGGCAATTTTTAGAAAGATTGGTGCAATGCAGTTGTTGCAGCCTACCACCCTACCCATTGCTGTTGTTGCCCACCAGTGACCCCCCACCCTTCCAGATGCAGGATACCAAACACTCCCCCAAGTCTCCCCTCTCCGCCCTCTATCAGTGCAAAACATTATTTTCTTAATTTCCCTTACCCCTTTTGTTGTACATGTTTAGATAGATTGAGCAACTGCTTTTTATATTCCTAACCTTCCTATCCAAACTCAAAAAGAGACTTTAACTAGCTATTGCGCAACCTTCTTCAAACTTCTACTCCTCCTTTCCACAATGCAATAGCAATGCAAAGAAGTAACAATGAAAGCTCCTAGATTTGCAGTTACTTCCCTTCCACTGAGATAGCAGTCACCTCTTCACTCGCTGCTGTTTCTTTCCTGGATGTCTGCTTCTCATGACAGGTGCATATCCTTTGCCTGTTTGAGGAAGGATGTCAGAACTCCTGGTATAAAGGAAACCATGGACCAGGGGTGGGTGGGGTGAGGGTTGGGGATGGGACCAACCCAAGTCTTCTAGAAACAATCAGGTAGCTGAGGTCCCTGGTCAGACCATTAACACCCTTCCCCCACTATGCACTAACCTTTGCAGCTAGTGAAGCCAGCAAAAATGAATCACAATTCTGCTCAAACCCCCAAAATAGGTTTGCTACCAAAAGAAACAGGTCTCCAATTCAAACAGCTTCACCAACAACACATCAAAATAGGCTTGAAAATAGAAGATATAGGTCTCTGATTCAAAGAAACAGCCCCAGTTAAATCACACCAAATAGGTTTTAAATCAGAAGAAATAGGCCTCTACAAATGCAACCTGCTACACAGTGAAACATCAAACAAATGAGCCACTTATAGACACCAAAACAGTTTTCAAAATTCCAACAGCCCCAAAACAATACCCTGCTAGCCCCTTAGAAGTAGTAAGAAAGAAAAGAAATAACCTTCTACCAAGTAAAATCCATAAGAAACAATGTAAAAACAACAAGGAGCTACTGTACTGTAACAAATCTGATCCTTTCCCTTCTAGTTTCTTCTGAGAAGACTACGGGCATTGTTACTCATTACCCTCCATTTTTTATGGCTTTATTTCTTTTTGCCCCATCCCTGTCCTTACTGCCTTTGTCTTTTTCTCCATTTACCCCTTCTCTTCTCCTTATCGACTGCTCTATCTTGGTGTTTACCTCACTAACTACCCTGATTTTTTTGGAGGGCAAGGATTTCCCTTCTCCTTTTCAGTGCCTCCCTCCTTGGCTAGTTTAAATGTTTGCCAATGAAGCATTTAAACCTATCATCTAGGATCCTGGTTCCCCTCCTGGATAGATGCAGACCATCGCACCTGTATAGGCCTGCATCCCTCCAGGTGGAGCCCCAGTCCCCAATGAAGCCAAATCCCTGAGCTCTGCAATCAGTTTCAGCCAGTTATTGAACCTGTGGTGCAGAGTACTTAGCCTCGTCCATGCCATAGACAGGTAGCACTTCTGAGAAAGTTACCGTGTGTGCTACTTGTCTAAGGCCCCTCCCCAACTCCACAAACTCCTGTTGCACTGCTTTGATCCCATTCTCAGCCAGGTCATTTGTCCCTAGGTGGATAATGACATCCAGCTCACCCCCCTTGCAACTGCTCCCATGATCCTTAGGATTCATTTCCTGTCCCTCCAAGCCATGGTGCTGGGCAGGCACCTTACCTCCCTTTCCCCTCCCTCCCCCAAGTTCTACCCCCCAACAGTTGAGTCCCCCACCAGGAGTTGTTTCCTTCCCCTGTGGGGTCCTGTGCCACCCTCTTATTGGTCTCCATTGTGGAGGTCCCCAGCATCCTCCTTGGTCTCCACCACAGGTGCCTCCATAGAGGAACCATGCTCCTCCAGAGTGGCAAATGAATTGTGGAGAGGCACAATTGGAGGGATGCACCTTTGTTCTACCACCCTCACCCTCCCTGAGCCAACCGTAGTCCAACCACTCCTCTTTCTTGGCAACCTCTGAGGTAGTGGCAGTGGCCTGGGTGGTCCCTGGGTGGGGGAGCAGGTTTCCTGAATCCTTGCCAGGTCATTGTGGAGATGAACAGCCTCCTCCCTCAGACCAGAGAGGTGTCTGCAAATAGGGCAGCAACACAGTCTCCAGGATGTCTCCCGGAAGACTACTGCTTCACAGCCAATGCATTGCACCACTCCCCACATGTGTAAGTCCCTTCCTGTTACAGATGCTTTCCTTTTTTTCTTCTTGTTTTAGTGTGTGCAAGCTTGTGAGTGTCTCTACCCCCTATTCAGTGTACTGTGCCTTTAAGGATATGAAGAGGTGTATGTTGTTAGCAGTTTTGGGGTAGTGATGACAGAACCCCTGCTATAAAGGAAGTTATGCATTTGGGGTGTGTGGGGTGAGAGGCAGGGTGGGTGGGAGTAAACCTATGCCCTCCAGAAACAATCAACTACAAGTCTAACCCTTCACCCCGGGAAGTGCCTTCCTTCCTTTCAGACACCTATTTCACAGAGGTTAAGTTACAGGTCTAGTCACAAATGGCTGCAAATATTTCCCAGCTACAGTTCTTCCCTGGCAAATTAAAGTTAAACTAAGAAAAGTCAACCCCAAAAACAGAATCAATACTAGTTACTTACACATGCCCAAAAAGTAATAATTCAGTTCAGTGTAGTCTAGAAAATAACCTCCTTGATTTAAGGAAGCTTTGGCTGCTTTCTCTCTGTCTCTAGCTCTCTCTGTCTCAGCAGACAGAGACCACAAACAATTCCTGTTTTAAATTCACAGTTCAACTAGGCCCCTTTCAGCTCCTCCCCTTAACAGACACCTATTTCACAGATGTTAAGTACCAGGTCTAGTCACAAATGACTGCAAATATCTCCCAGCTACAGTTCCTCCCTGGAAAATTAAAATTAAACTAAGAAAAGTCAACACCAAAAACAGAATCAAAACTAGTTACTTCCACAGGTCCAAAAATTAATATTTCAATTCAGTGTAGTCAGGAAGCTTTGGCTGCTTTCTCTCTCTCTTTGTCTCAGCAGATAAATGTTTATAATTCACTTGAAGCACCCTGGTGGTATTTGAAGATGGGTGAGAGTGCTCCAGTTTTTGGTTTGCAGCTGTGATTTGTTTTATCTGTAGAGCACCACGTTTCCTGTACACACTTTTTGAGAAGAAATACCTAATAGCTCACCACAGCTTAACTCTGAGACAAAGACTGTGAAGGCCTCAGGAGACTAGAGGCACTGCCCTTAAAATTAGGAGCCAAGCATTAAGATACGCTAAGGGATGAGCACCCAGTCAATCCAGGAGCCCAGACCCTCTCCTATTGCTTGTAATCTGGTGAGTCCGGCAGCCAAGGCAGTGCACCCTGGGCAACTCTCCAAAATAAAGTTAACTTGAGGTGGGTCGCCAATCCAATAATAAAAAAAAAAAAAAAAACAGCAGGGGTGACCCTTATCCCTTTGCCATAAATTCCCAAATCTTTTCCTTCAGCTATGTGAAAAAAAAAAGAAAATCCACCCGAGAAAGGGTTATAAGAGAGCTGAAGGTACTGACAACTGCTCCCAGCACTGCAAAGCATATGGCAAGAAGTACAACTGCTGGCATGGTCCCCTCTAAAGCAACCACCCCAGGAGCTGGGGTGGAAGAGAAAGAACAGAAACCACCCCACTCCTCGAACACCAAATATGGGGTGACTGGGGGCTAATTTGCTCTCGGGGGAGTGGTGAAATAGAAGGGTCAGAACATTAATAACAACCTTTAACATTGTCAACCAGAATAACAGAGCATTTTCTGCCCATAAAGTAACACAACCCAAATCTTGCAATGCTGGGGGAGCTCCCCTATCCTAACTAATTACCCCCTTCTAGTAAATTAGGGCAGAAAACAACATCAGAGGTCTAATATGCCATGAAGGCCAAGAGGTGAAACCCTCACTGAACCTCCACGCTGCCACAGCACAGTGCATCATAATCAGAATCATAAGGGTCCCCATAGACTTAACATTCACATGATCAAATTGCAGTTCAGGAAGATGCGAAAAGAAAACAGTAAACTTCTGGTCAAAAAGTACAGAAGAAACATAAAAGGGCTCATCTCAAGTCCAATTCAATGTTCGTCAAGGGGAAGTAGAAATCACTGGGGGCAACATCACATAGCCGGACTAGAGTAACTGTGTCACTTCAAAGCAACCCCTCAAAAAACCTCCTCCCATCCAAACTCAGGGCCCATCCAATAAATAAGAACATCTTATGAATTTAAAGTTATACTCATCCAAATTCGAATAGCCATCCATCCTATGACAGCAGACTCCCTCAATGACCAACGGTGAAGTAAGCCTTTCAGCCCAGGATTCTCCATATAATGACTTTTTTTGGGTGCCTTGAGTGTCCAGGACAATGTAGAAGCAAACATGAGAGACAACTAAGAAACTGAAACAGTCTTAATTCTGATTCTTTAGAGAAAACAAGTCTGTTGCATTGGCTGCGGTTACATATTGTCTTGAGAAAAATCATATTTCAGTAAGAAATATCCCACTTTGAGCTTTTTAAAAGGTGGTAACCCTAGTTAGCGTCCTCGTCTCCTCTCGCTGTCTCCAGTCAGCACTGGGAACCTCAAAAAGCAGACTGCTCACAGCCTTTATTTTTTTATATACAGTACAAAGAACAGTGTTTCTGAAATAGTGGCTGGTGTCTCCTAAAAAAACAGTGATTCCTGCCAGTTTCTCCTCACACACGGCTTAATATTTGCTTTACTTTTTAAAAGCCATGCTTGAGAGCAGGCTGCTTGCACTTTTAAAACAACACTGAAGAGTATGAGCTGTCAAATGCCATAATAACTGGTTATTTTGGCATTTTCCAGTTATTACGGCTTTTGAAAACAGTCAAGAGCCATTCATTAAAGGGGGTCACCAGTAATTATAATCTCATAACACACATCACCCCATCTTTTATTTTATATAATTGCTGGTGGGCACTTTTTCTCCACAGTAGTTCTATAAAATGTAAAAAAAAAATTGTAGTTGGTTTTACTTACTGCTGAGTGGTGGTTGCAGCAGGTGTCCAGTGTGAGGAAAGGGAGAGAGCAGCTGGTGCATGCGCGGAGTCCAGAAAACCCAATACGTGTTTGCTGTTATAACCAGCCGATTATTACGGCAAAAATCAACCGGTTTTCTTAGGGAAAAAGCACCTGCCAGTAATTATATCTTTTTTATCTTGTCATTGCTACCCCTGCATACAACAGGAGTGGGGTAAAAATGGGCCTACTTAGATTTCAGCAAAGCCTTTGATAAGGTCCCACATAGAAGGTTGGCAAACAAATTAGGCAGCATGGGGGTGGGTCCCAAGGTGGTAAACTGGGTCTGAAATTGGTTGAGGGGAAGAACACAGAGGGTACTGGTGAATGGCATTCAATTAGATGAGAGGGAGGTGACCAGCAGGGTGCCACAGGCATCAGTTCTGGGACCAGTCCTCTTCAGTGTCTTCATAAGTGACATCACGGAGAGGCTGGAGAGGGAAAATATGTCTTTTTGAAGATAACACTAACATCTGCAACAGGGTTGACACCCAGAAGGGATAGAAAAAGTGAGAAAAGATCTTTAGTAGATTGGAGAAGTGGTCAGAAGTGTGGCAGCTAAGATTCAATGCAAAAAAGTGCAAAGTCATGCGCTTGGGGAGCAGAAATCCAAGGGAGGTGTACAGGATTTGGGAGGGTACTGACAGCCACCAAGCAGGAACGGGACCTGGGGGTACTCATATTGGATGACCTAAAGGCAACAAAACAATGTGAGAAGGCTGTGAGGAAAGTCAGTGGGATGCTGGGATGCATAGGGAGAGGTATCACCAGCAGAAAGAATGAGGTGGTTATGGCACTGTACAGATTGCTGGTGAGACTTCAGCTGGAGTACTGCATCCAGTTCTGGAGACCGCATCTCCAGAATGACATAGACAGACTAGAGGGGGTCCAGAGGAGATTGCGCCCCTATAGTTAGGGTTGGTACAGAACTTCAATGTTAAATCTCAATTTCTGCACCTTAATAACTTTGGCATTTTGTTAGGAAATAGCCCAAAATTTGGCATGCATGATCATTCTGCCAGTACAGCAAGATTTGGAAAGTTTCATGATGGCATCTTGTACTGTTTTTGAGATATAAAGTGGTGAAAATGGTAAAAGTTATATTTTTTTTCCCATCGGTTAACATGGGATTTTTTGCTGTCATCTATAGCCCACATGAAATGAAAAATTCCACTGTAATTTTCATTGATGATGGGGTATGTGCCAAGGGTGTGCCTTTGGATGGTTTGGTGAAAATATATATTACCATTTTTGAATTATAATGATTTTTGTGATAGCCACAAGACAGGCAGGTAAATGAAAAAAGTTTGAACAGTAAATAACAGTTTGAACGGTTAATTTACTGTTCAATTCTCAGACAAATACTGTTTGTGTTGTCGGCCATCTTGTTTTTCTAACAATTTTCAAAACAGTTTTGTACACAATTACTGCATGTTTAGGACAACACAACACTTATATTTAGGTCTCGGTGATATGCTTAGTTTGATGCTCATCTTAAAATTCATATATCACCATGGCAAATATGTGTTTTTTCACAGAAAAGCATGACCACCATCACTCAGTAAGTAATTAGGTTTGATTTGTTATTTACTGTTCAAATGGTAAATAACCATTTGCACTTACTAATAGTTTGAACTTTACTGTGAACGGAAAATTCACATTACATTTTGCAATCTTCTGTGCTCATACAGTGTGTCAGTTAGTGGACTGACTTTCAGTTTGTTTGTGCATGGAGTGTTTTAGCTGCAATTCAGCTTGTTATTATGATCATAGTATGACTATCCATGATCGGGGTGTATCAACTGGAATTTATAAGCAGATTAACATTTCAGCTTAACAGTCTACCAGCATGCACTTCTACTCCCTCCACTTATCTATCTGTGTCATCTCAGACTCATAGAGCCAGGTAAACTGCCCCCCCCACAATAGCTTTGGGATCACTTGGTCTCTCCTTCCCTGCAAGGTTCTGAGTCCCCCCCTTTCATTTTTCTGCATCTCCCTTCTCCTTCCCTCTTGCTTTTAACTCTCCGGTATTGGTGAAACATTTTAGCCCTTCCCGCAGTCTCGTGCTTTGGCCAAGGGGATGCTCATCTCCCCTGCCCTTTCAAGATGGTCAGTCATGGTCCAGAGATGTATTCTGTGTTGCAGGGTGTGGGGGGTTGTGCTGGCAGCTGTTGATCTGCTGAGCTCTCCACTCCTGACTGCTAACTCCCACCACTCCTCTGAGTCCCATCACTGACCGTGGAATGTTTTGGCACTTAGGCAGCAGCTGCAGCACACTTCTTGCTCCGTGGGCCGGCTCTGACTCAGTGCTGGGGGAGGATGTGCTGGCAGTGGTATCCATTGTCAGGACTTGGGACCTTCAGTGGCACGGCAGGCAGTAGCACCCGCAGCCAGGATTTGTTGTATTTGTTTATACACTAGATGTTCAAGGTGGGTTCAGAGACTTCGGATGCTTCTCTGTTCTGCAGTGCTTGCTTATATATTTAAAACTTAAGCTGCTGCCACTGCCTGCATTCAAATAATAATAATAAAAAAGAACTTGGTTGGTGTTTTTGTTTGGACTGGGGAAGGAGAAGTCTGGACAGGTGTTGGGAATGTGCTATTTGAGGCTCCACTGATTAAAGGAACTTCACTAGACTGTGTGTAGTAGTGGGGAGAGACCGCTCAGTCAGTCAGTCGGTTTAAATAACTTATTAATGGGACTGAGAGTGTCAACTGTCTGCATGCAGGATAGCTTGCCATCTCTTAGAGTATTTTTCTGTCCTCAGCAGCAGCTGAAGAATGAAGTGCTGAGCCATCCTGGGCCACCCAAATGAGCCGCGCTGCAGCCTGCAGACAATACTGCTCTTCCCCGCCAGTGGCCACCCTCCTCCTTGTCTTGGTCATTGACAGCTTGCACCTCCTCATTGTCACTATCCCTAGTGCTGGCTCAGGGGCTCCTCAGCAGCAGGTGTCGTGGCTTGTGGGAGGTGGCGATACTTACTTTGAATCCCTGTGTTAGATGATGACATTTGCATAATAAAAGCATCTTCAAAAACAAGTTATTATATTGCCGGGGTGCTACTCAGTGTTTTATTTGTTTCCTTTTACTATCTAAATATTAAAATAAAGTATAAAATGTATGTCATGTTTGCATGTAGCCACCATATGCAAAGGTCAACGTTAATTTTGGGGGTTTTAGTCGAAGTACAGCTGGTATCACCGTCTGTTTCCTAGGACGTACACATTGCAAAGTACTTCTATTTTTGAGACTACCAACAATGCTGTAATATTGTCCATTGATGCTGTGAAAGTAGCATTGTCAATTTTTATTTATTTAGTTTTTGTTAACCGGGTAGGTGCACTAGCCATAAAATGACTATTTTCAGGCACGACCCAGGAGAGTACAACAAAAAGAAAACAGTGGAACAACAGCAGCATGGGTACAGTAATACAAATAGAGGAAAAGTACAGCAGTGCTACAAAAATACAATGAGTAGAAACAACAAAAAATAATGGCAAGTATTATACAAATAATGGCAGTAAGACATATAATAAATGCAGAAACCACTGACCCGACCTGTGGAGTAAAAGGGTTAATAAGGGTTAATAAGAGAGTAAGGTTATATAGAGAAAAAAGTGAGGAATGTTCCAACATAACAAGAAAGACTGATAGAAGGAAGGTCAGGGGTGGTAACTGGCAAAACAAAAGTGGATGGTAAGCAACAAGGTTCAAGAAGGAAGAGAGTTAATGGTCAAAAAGTTATTTATAAAGAGAAGGAAAAATATGGGGAGGGGTAGAGGAACCAGTCTTGGAGTTGGATTAGAGCAGGGTGACATTATTGGTAAGTCTCAGGAGCTTCAGGTTGGGTCAAAGCATGTGCAAGCATCTGCTAAGGATAGATAACGATGATATTCACTTTTAAATCTAAAGTGAGACTGAGACAGCTGGAGGTTGAGTGGAAGAGCATTCCGTAGTCTGGGAGCAGAGACTTGGAAGGCCCCTGTGCCTTTAGTCATCCGACATCTCGGAACATAGAGCAAGGATTTGTCAGCCGATCGCAGGCCATGGGAGGATGGTTGAGGGACCAGCAATGCCGCCAGCTGGGATGTTTTTTTTCCCCAGATGATCAAGTCCATTAGTGATCCAAGGTAGTATTGTCTACTGGAAGAGGGCGAGAGCCAATTCAGATCCTTATAAAGAAGGCAGTGATGTTTGAGTCGAGGTGACGAAGAGGCAAATCGGCATATATTGTTATAAGTCATGTCCCATTTTAGTAGGAAGGTTTTATGGGCAGAGGTAAGAATAGAGGCACCATAAGTAAGGTTTGTGAGCAGAATACCTCAGGCAATTGCTAATTTTGCCGTGGTGTAAGCATGTAGCTCGTTTTGTAAGCTACTCCCAGTTTCGAAGTTTACAGCTTTGTACAAGGACTGAATGTGAAGATTAAAATCCAGAAATTGGTCCAGCAGGATCCCAAGGTACTTGAAGGAAGTAACATTTTCAAGTGAAATTCCTCCTAGATGAAGAACCTCCAGCAAACTAGAACAGGTCTTAATCTTCGGTGAGGAACCTAGAAGCATGGCTTTCATTTTCTTTTCATTTAGTACAAGCTTACGGTCTAGTAGCCAGTCTAAGATCTTATTGAAGTCTGAGGTAAGTGATGTATTTATGCAGGCAATACTAGCAGAACTAGTATAGATGATCAGGTCATCAGCTTAGAGACTAACCAAGCAGGATTCCAGGACCTCAGCTGCATTGTTGATAAAAATTGAGAACAGAAGAGGCCCAAGGATAGAGCCTTGGGGAAATCCAAGGTTGATAGTAGATGTGTTGGACAGGGAGGAGTTAAATTTGACAGCTTGCAACCTGTTTGACAGGTAGCTACAGAACCAGTCCACAACAGGGGTAGAGAAATGGAATTTATGGAGAGTGGAGAGAAGCAGGGGATGGTCTACAAGGTCAAAAGCCTTAGTGTGGTCAATGAAGATAGCACCTGTGAGTTTCCCAGAATCCATGTTGGACAGAATATCAGTAGTTAGTTGAAAAAGAGCCATGGTGGTGCTATGTCCTTTTCTGAAACCATGCTGGGTGTCGGAGGAGATTGTAGCATGTAAGGTAGTCAGTGGTCTGTGATGCAACTATTTTCTCTATGATCTTGATAAGGACAGAGAGAATTGCAATAGGTCTGTAATTGGCCATGTCTTTTGGGTCACCATTTTTAAAGACAGGCATTACTCTTGCAGATTTCCATAGGTCCAGCACGGTGCCATAGATAAGGGATAAAGTGTAGATTCTGGCAATCAGTGAGGCAATGAGTGGAGCAGACAGCTTAAGGAGACGAGGTTCCAATGAGTCAGAACCAGAGCTGGTATTGGCAGATATGGATCTCAGTAATTTCAGACCTTCCACTCTTGATATAGCCTTGAAATAGAATAGTAGAGCTGGAGGAGCATCATACGATAGGGCAGTATGATCGTCTGATGGTAGTGTGGTAGGTAGATTGGAGTGCGATCCATTAGGTTGTAAAGCCAAGGTATAGTGTGACAGATCAGAGAAAAGATTGCTAAAACTGTTTGAGATGGTCCTAGGGTCATTACAATGTGCCCCATTTATGATAATTTCATCAGGAGTGACTGACTGTGAGTTACCCAGAAATATTTTGACATGGGTCCAGAATTTCCTCGGGTTGCAGGCTGAGCTTTGTAGAAGGTCCTTGCAGTAGTTGCTTTTAGCAACTCTAACTTGTCTCTTACATCTGTTCCTTAGTTCACGATAGACAATAAGGTCTGACTATAGGCCAGTTTGTTTGTAGCGAATCCAGAGCTTGTCCCTCCAGCACAAATTAGCAAGGAGGTCTTTATGCAGCCACCTCTTCTGTTTTCCTCTGACCCTCCTAGTAATCTTGGGGGCATGTTTACATTGAATGGCAATAAATTTGTCTAGGAATATCTGTAGAGCAACCTCCACATCCTTTGTTTGATAGATACCTGTCCAGTCGATATTGGAGACATCATAGAGAAATGCATATTGGTCAATATGAGCTAGATTTGTAAATGTGATTAGTCTTGATGGAGGCACAACCATAGATAGGATACAAAAAGTGGGTGAGTGGTCTGTTAGTGCACCAGCAAGGATTCCTGCTTTTGACACATGTTCCATACGATTAACCATCACCCAGTCTAGGAGTGTATCCGTTCGATGGGATGACGTGGCTCTAGTTGCTTCAGAGATCAACTGGTGAAAATTATAACTAAGCATGAGTGATTGCAAGGAGATTTGAGCTGATCCTAACCAACTGAGGTTAAGATCACCTAGGATGACAGCCACATTATAATTTATAGTCTGGGAGATGATGTCAAGGAGTTCTTGGAGACCTACTATACCCCCAGCAGGGGGATTATAGGCACAGATAATATGAAGCTTCTTTTCCCCCAATACAATAGTTGCCTGTATGAATTTGCACACTGTGGGAGAGGCAGATGCCAGGACAATAGAGATGCTGAGGTGGTTTTTGAAGAACAGGGCAACTCCACCTCCATGCTTGGACAAGGATCTATCCCGCTGGAACAGGGAATAGTTAGGCAAGGAGCATATATCATCAGGTATACTGGGATTTAGCCAAATTTCTGTGAGGCAGAGTACATCAGGATTGTAGAGTTTCACCCAGACCTTGAGTTCCACATGGTGACAGGTAAGACTTCTGATATTGATATGGGCAATTAATAACCCTTTCTTGGACATGCTAGATAACTGAGTTGGGGAAAATAAACAGGTAGGTGGACCTGGATTTAGTTTGACATCCCCAGATAGCAGAATAGTGATCATGGCTTGGCTGTGAGATGCTGTGAAGGTCAGCCTTTGAGTTTTCCTAACTGCTTTACAATGGACGCATTTATAAATACATACAGTATAAATGTGTATTTCACAGAATGCTGCTAACCCATATATAGTCAGGTACAATAAGTTACAGTATATTGGGCCAGATAGAGGAATTAACTAAAAAGATTGTTTTGGGCAGATTTACAGTCAACTAACAGCATGTTAAATATGTGATTACAGTAACAAAAGCATTTGGAAAGTGATAGTATAACAACCCAGGATGCCATTATTATACTGAGAGCCTTTAGGTGCAGACCAGCGAGTAACACACACAACTAAGATCTGAAACACTGAGCTGCAATATAAAACAGAGTTCTAAGTCAACACAATCAGCTAAAAGCATATGCAGTCACATTCAGTACTGGATCATGTGTAAAATATAAAGAAATGTATGTACACTGCAAATCTGAAAGAAATACAGACAAGTTAATCATTTTTTCATTGCAACACTGTCTGAAGGTTTTTCTTGTTAAATCCCATGTCTCACCTTACGGCAAAAGAATGAGAATTACCTTTTTGAATCAGCGAAAACCTTTCCTTTTCAAACTTAAGCTTCAACAAAGAAAAAGTACTTTATGGCTTATGTAAATGACCGTAAGACTGCATATTTCCCCAGTTAAAATGTTTTCCAAAAAGGGCACAGTTCTGTCATTTTGTATTCTAGTATTGGTATGTGAATTAATGACCAATATTCGTAGACACTGAATTAGTTTTTACACTCGTTTATAGAATTCTCAGACTGTGAGGGACATACATTATAGGATATACAACAGCCTGACTCAAAATATGCAGTTTATCTTCAAGTGTGAGAGGGCAGGACCATAACGCATGAGTGGCAGAACCACAAGTGAGTTATGAAAGTCCTGCGCACTCACAAGTGAAGATTAATTGCCTATTTTGAGTCAGGCTATTGTATAGTTGATATACAAGTATACAACAGTAGTTTACAAGTTATAGCTTTTAAATCTGCTGTTTATTTTAAAATGTTGCTGCTTTTATTTGATTTTAACTGCTTGTTTCAGTGCTGCACTAGGCATTGTGATGTCATCAGCATTGTAGAAGCTGCTCTCTGATTGGTTCAGTATTCCACTGTGATGACAGTAACTTAAAAGATATCCATTGTGACAACAGTAACAATGATATTTTTTGATATCTTGCTGTTACTGATGTCACCAACTAAGATAATTTATCTTGTCATTTTTACCACCACTTCTGTTGTATGTGGTGTAGTCCTTACACTGTTAGTTACTATATACATCTAGGATCCTGGTGTGTAGAACTATATATTAGATTGAGGTTAGAAAAGGTGATAATTGTCTATTTAACGTGATAAAATGGTCCATTAGCAGTACTCTCCATCTATATGTGCCATAAGGAGGTGAAGGATGAGGGGACAAGCCACAATTAATAGCCCTATAGTTTTCTAGAAGAGAGTAGAGTGAGTGCAGATCAGGGATCGATCTCCTCTCATACCTCCTATTCATCATCTGTACATTGTATATGGAGATCTCTTAGGGGCCAGGGAAAAGGTTTATCTTGGTTTACTTGGTATTTGTGGGACAAAAGAAGGCCGAAGCCCATCAAGATTGTCCCACACAATAAATGTGGCACATTAATCTATGATTAGGTTAACTTGAAGCCATTTATCCAGTCTTGTTTTAAAAGTAGTAAAGGAAGGTGAGTCAACTAGTTCTTGAGTCAGGGAATTCCAAAGTCTAGGAGCTCTTATTGTGAAAAAGTTTAATCTTTTATTTGTATTTGCTTTAGCCACGCTGATTTGCTTATTATGTAGTCTATGAACAATACGTCTGTTACTAAAGTGTAATCCAAATTGCTGCATTAATTCTTGGGATTGATGGACTTTATAAAGGAGAAGAAGATCCCCTCTAATTCTTCTTTTCTGCAATGAGTGTAAACCTGTGATCTGTAATCTTGCAGCATAATCTTTAGAGGCCAAATACGGGACCATTTTAGTTGCTCTCCTTTGAATTGTCTCCAAACCCTGTATATCTCTTACTAGATATGGACTCCAGAGCGGGGAGCCATAATCCACATGCTGCCTTACATATGTTCTGTATAAGGGAATAACACATTCCTTGGATTTTGTGACAAAGGTGCGCTTTATGCGCATGAGTAGTTGATTAGAGGTTTTAACTGCCTTAATACATTGATCTCTATAAGTTTATTATTAATTAGTATTCCCAGATCTCTTTCACAAACTGACACTTTCAATGGAATATTATTAAGGATGTATGTCTGTAAGGGATTAGCTCTGCCAAAATGTAATACGGTGCACTGATCTATGTTAAAGTGCATATCATTTATTTGGGCCCAAGTTTCAATCTGTTTTGAATCATTTATAATGGAAAGTCTATTTAATAATGAATCAACCTTCCCTCCCAGTTTTGTATCACAGGCAAATTTTGAAAGAAAATTTGCAGATTTAATTTGCATATCCGAGATGAAAATAGTGAACAATGAAGGCCCAAGTACGGATCCCTAACGGATCCCACTTGTCACTTGTCCTTCTTCCAATGAAGTACCTTGTATTTTAACTTGCTGACTTCTGTTAGACGCACTGTATTCCTCCAACCTCCTGATAGCTCTAAAATTAAATTAATTAATTTTATCAATCAACCCAAAAAAGTGCACCGAAATGCTTACACACTTGCTTTATAGATAAACAAGGCAATCAGAATAATTAGGTATTTCTTGCAGACAATACTATTTTCATATGTACATAGTTTTTATGTCTGTGCTACTGCAATGACTCTCTAACTCAGATAATCATGGCCTATTTTAAGATCTAAAATGCGCAATCGGTTGCTTGATATGAGTTGCACCCACCCCCGTCAAAAAAACACAATAAAGCAACTCCGATCTAAATGATTTTTGTCCCTCTTAAAGAGCTAGTAGAGCCAAAACAGGCAGACGGGGAAAACAATACAAAAGTTAAGTAGTAGTCAGTTGTAACTTTTTAGTTCCCTTTTGCTCATCAGAAAATCTTCTATGTGATAATATTGTGCTGGATGTGTGGAACAACTCTTAGCCTGGCAGCTGACATATCTAACTATACTGCCCCTCACTATATCATCAGCATTATGATCTCACTGACATTGACATCACAGGTGAAAAACCTGGCAGTCACTCACTTGCTGTTCCTAAGTGGCAGTGAAGTCACAGTCAGTGAGGTCACAATGCTGATGATGTAGTGTGGGGCAGTACAGCAAGATATGTCAGCTGCCAAGCTAAGAGCTGTTCCACACATCACACCTACTAACATTAGATAAAAAATCTTCTAATTAAACACAGGGAAAATAAAAAGTACCTCAGATATAAAAGTTAATGGTTGGCTGCTTTTAAAATCTAATATTAGTTTTAGGCAGTACACTAGCTCTTTAAAACTACTTTTCTTGCAGATTTCTAGAAGGGATATTTTGTTGGCTGATGACTGATTGCTGATTTTGTAGGACTGGCTTAGAGGTCGGTCATTTAGATCAAGTTATGGTTCCAGCTGCGCAGTTCATTCTGAGGTATAGATATCCAGATGCCTCTATGTACAACAGCAGCCTTTAGCTGATAAGGCTACAATTAAACTATCTCAAAAAGTAAGGAAATTCATTGCAAAAAAAACTACGTTGATGCATTGGTTAGGGTTACTATTAAAGAGTCAAAAGCTGGGGAATTTGACGCTAGGGTTTCCAGTCCTAACTCCCCACCCCCACCCCCCAAGCAGCAAAAGGACAAGACCACACAAGCAGCCACAGACAGCCATCATCAGTTAAGACAAGCAACATACAACTGTTTCCAGATGACACAAATGCAGTAGCACTGATGTGCTACCTCCATGGATTTGTATCTGCGGCATGCAAACTGCAAAATATACACACTCACTTGTCGCTGCAGATAGGAATCCATGATACTAGTGGATGCCTGGAACATCCTCCCAGCATAGGGTGGTGGGGGCAAAAATGGTAACAGGATTCAAGAATGCATGGGGTAGGCATAAGGCAACCTTAGTGGTAAGGAAAGGTGGGAGGAGCCAGAGATCAAGTAGAGTCTGCAGTGTTACAGTAGGTAGGAAAATGGCATGCTAGGTGGGCAAAGCAGTCCTTATCTGTCATCAAATTCTATGTTTCTGTTTTCCTATACTGAAATCATCACACTGTTTCTGTATACAGAAGCACAGACCCCTCCAGCCAGATACAAACCCACTATATCCAAATTATAAGACATGTTTTTCTCTATGCCCCTATGGGGCCAGCCTTTCTGTAGCAAAGAGGGTCCAAAGGTGTAAGACATACACAAACTTCTGGCTCCAGAAGAGCAGGCCCCTTGCATATAGAAAACCTCTGAAGAGACACAGGACCCTCAAGGGACTTTGTTTCTGCAAACAGAAGTACTGCTGCACTTTTCATATCATGGATTTTGTGGTAGCTGCACTTCTGCACCCAGAGGTCAGTGTGTATATCTTACACCTGCAGCTGCAGAAGCACAGGTCCATCATTTGTGTGTATGTTTTACGGTGTCCATGGCTACATGAGACTACAGAAAGGCTGAAAGGACCACCTTGCCCACCTAGTCTGCCATTTTCCTACCTACTGTAACACCACAGATCCTACCTGATCTCCAGCTCCCCCTCTTTCCTTACCACTAAGGTTTCCTTATGCCTACCACATGCATTCTTGAATCCCATTAACATTTTGGCCCCCACCACCTGAGCTAGGAGGATGATCCAGGCATCCACCAGTATTGTGGATTCTATCTGCAGTGACAATCATTGTATGTTTTTTGTCTTACCTGATGATGGCAGCCTGTGGTTGCTTGTGTTGTTTTGTCCTTTTGCTGCTTGGGGATGGGGAGTTAGGGATGGAAACTTTAATGTCAAATTTCCCAGCTTTTGACGCTTTAATAACAACCCTAACTGATGCATTAACGTAGTTTTTCTATATATATATATATATATATATATATTAGAGGCAAAAACTCCATTTAATGCATCAGTTAGGGTTCCACACAGACAAAAGTGAGGAAATTTGATGTTAGGTTGAAACCCTTTGCACCCCTCCAGCCCATCCCCCCAACCGGAATCGGGGTGCGCATTGGGTCGTCGGCCCTAACTCTCACCCCATCACATGTGGAAAGAAGCTGAGGAATAGGAGAATGGGGTGAGACTTAGGACTGATGACCCCAACGCGCACCCCGATTCTGGTTGCACTTGCTTCACTCCATCCTAGTTAATGCTTACTTCCTCCTACCCCACATTAGGACTGCCTTGTGTCTGTCCCATGCATGCTTGAATTCCACCACTGTTTTTGACTCCACGACCTCCACCGGAAGGCCGTTCCATGCATCCACAACCCTCTCAGTGAAAAAATTCTTCCTCACATTACCTCTGAGCCGTCCCCCCTCGCTCTTCAAATTGTGCCCCCTTGTTCTTGCACATCTCTTTTTCTGAAAGATGCTACCCTCTTGGACTTTGTTGATTCCCTTGAGGTACTTGAAAGTTTCTATCATGTCCCTTCTCTCCCTTCTTTTCTCAAGGGTATACATATTAAGCTCCTTTAGTTTTTCTTCATATGTCTTCTGATGCAGACCCTGCACCATTTTGGTTGCCCTCCTCTGGACAGTCTCCACTCTATGTCTTTGCGGAGATAGGGTCTCCAGAACTGCGCACAGTACTCCAGATGGGGTCTCACCAACTGTCTGTACAGAGGGATACCAAATTCCCATTTTCTACTATTGATGCCTCTCCCTATGCATCCCAGTATCCCCCCAGCCCTTCCTTACTGCCTTCTCACATTGCTTGCCCACCTTTAGGTCATCTGATCTAATTACCCCCCAGGTCCCTTTCTATTTTTACTGTTGCCCGTATCTCACTCCCCATTGTGTACTCTTCCCCTGGGTTTTTGTTTCCCAGGTGCATTACTTTGCACTTCTTTGCATTGAATCTGAGCTGCCATGCATTTGACCATTCCTCCAACCTTGCCAAGTCCCTTCTCATCCTTTCCACTCCATCTTGTGTATCAACCCTGTTGCAGGTCTTTGTGTCGTCTGCAAAGAGACATACTTTTCCTTCCAGTTCCTCTGCAATGTCACTTATAAAGACATTAAAAAGGACCAGTCTCTAGTACTGAACCCTGTGGTACCCCGCTAGTAACCCTCCTTTCTTCACTGTGGACTCCGTTTACTACTACCCTTTGCGTCCTGTTGTCTAGACAATTTTTTATCCAATTTTTTATGCAAAGGAATGGATCAGCATTGGAAGGTCACTGGATGGATTAAGATGCTTAATCTGGGTGATGGTAAAATGGTATTCATATGTGCATGTGGTTGCGCATGGTGCCATTCATCCATAATTTTTGAGATATGGTAATTGTATCCCTATTCTCCTGTCCATAATGGTATCCATATTTGTGGCCCTGTGCTCCCATCCATGCATAATTTTTGAGATAGTGTAATGTTATTTGTTTCTGGGAGCGCAGGGCCCCTCTGGGTTATTGAAAAACTAACTGCAGCATCAGATTCTATGGGTCTCAATTAGGTAAAGAAAACTGCTGGTCTCCAAAAAGCCATGCATTTTTTTAGTTATTTAATTTTGTTGTCATAGCCAACTGAAGACAAGATGGTGGCAGCATGGAAAAAGATTCTGTATTTGTGGCAAAGGATCCTGTATTTGCGAAAAAGGATTCTGCATTTGTGATAAAGAATCCTTTCTTAAGTGGGACATCTAACTAGTCCCATAGGAAATAATCGGAAACTTTGAAGTTTCATAACTTTGAAACATATTTTTTTTTCACCAAATCTTCAAAAGACACATCTGTGATGCAAGAGCATTCTACCCTAAAAATTTAAGACCAAAATTCCACACTGTTTTTGTACAATGGCATGTCAAGGAATTTTACTAAAAATAATCATTTTCACAATTTTTGACACTCCATATCTCTGCACCCACACATCTGACTGGAACGAAACTTGCCACATCAAGAGATCTTTGGTCCCTGATGACGCATGCAAAATTTCAATAGGTCTCAAGGTAGCACATGGTTTGATTGGGCAGACTGGATGAACCATTGGTCTTTTTCTGTCAACATGGTCAATGTTTCTATGTTTCTAGTGAAACCAGGAGATAGAAGTTTTGAATGTCCCTGCATATTTACAGAACTCTGAGCATAAGCAGCGCTTGTTAGTTGCAGAAATGTGCAGTTAGGGCTCTGGACTCCTGAGTCCATGAAGAGAATTGTACAGAATGTTGATCATTATAAGAACTACTATAACTTTAGCTCAAGAGAGTGCTCTCGACCAATCAAAGTGCTCCATTCCTCTGTGCATGAGACACTCTTATTCTGTGAGGAGTGTCTTATGCACAGCTACCCTAGAAATGAGTACATTCAGGCTGTTTTTTTTATTTTACTGTATTACTGTATTAATCAATCTCAATCAATAATATATTAATAAATCCACCTTCAGTTCGCAGTTCTCATACTCTACGAATGCAAGTGAGATCCGTCTTACAACTGCAACAGTGGTCTCAGTGGCTGTATTAACATACAAATAATGGTTGAAAATTTATGTATGTATGTATTTATTTATTTATGTAGTTTTTGTTAACCAGCAAAGGAGAACTAGGCAATTCTGCCTATTTTCAACCTCATCCCAGGGGGGAGGGGGGGATACAGATGCAAACTGACATACTGAACCAGATTAAGCTGTTGGTGGTATTGTTTCTCTACTCTTGGAGAAGGGCACTGTTGACCCATTTCCAAGATGGAGGATCTGGTGGCTGCAGGGGAAGGAACGCTGTAGCAGACTGGGGAGAGGTCCTTCAACCCAGCCAATGCACACTTGGAGAACAAAGACAAAATGGTTTGGTCAGCTTATTCAGATTAGTCAGAGGAAGAAATGGACGAAGCCTTACCTCAGGATTTAGAGGAAATGAGAAGTGAAATTACCACTGGTACAACTAAAAAGGATATCAAGGCAGCAGTGGCACAGCTAGAACGAAAATTAGAGGAGAGACAAAAAATTATTTTTAACATACTGGCAGAAGATGAGGACCTATATTCCAAATGGAAAGAAGCTTTGAAACAGCATGCACGGAAGCCAGATTCTCAAAACTCTGCAACAAATTCTCCAGCAAGTGTGAGTAAGCAAACTCCCCAAACTAAATCAGCTGAGTGCACTGACAGTGACACTGACAATCAGCCGTGAGGGCAGCATCAAAGGATGCTGATGTCAGTACGAGAGAGACTGAAAGCTGCTTTTGGAATAAAAGATGTTCCAATTGACAGCCCTGAATGGAAGCCAGAAACAGTGTTACAGGATGTAGGTTGGATAAAAAATTCAGAAGGACAATGGATTCCTGACCCCAAGTGGGACTTGTTTTCGAGTTCCCAATCGAAAGGCACTTCTTTATGGATTCTAAACAGAAACAAGCAACCCAGAGCACACGGAGTGGTAACATATAGAGGCCCTAAAGGAACAAGAATGTTAACATGTTATCAAACAGCTAAATTGAGTCTTCGACTTCAGAAAGTATCCGGGGCCTAAACTGCGGGGGTGTCTGATTTACAGCTGATGGGCAATCTGGGTTTCCAGTCTCACCCCCTAGACTCCATAACTAACAAGAACTCCCTTATGTCAAGAGAAAGCCAAGAGGCACTGCAGACAATGAATGTAGTAAATCCTGTCTGCAACCCCTCAGTTCAGCCCTGTAAACAGCAGGCCTTAGACATTACAGAGGCGCAATGCACCAAGAGTCAGACTGCAGAAAATATGATTGTAGACGGGAACGTAGAAATTCCTAATACTTTAACTAAAACAAGATAAATACCATCAGATGGAGAGGAAAATGTAACTGAGCCAGAACAGCAAAGCTTACCACCCATATACACTGATCTTTTTAACAGATCTGAGCCAGCACCTAGATGTAATGCAGTCAGGCTCAGGTATAAAGGAGGTATGGAGCCTAGGTCAGACTGCTTGCTTGTAGGATGGTCACTGCTTAAAGATTCAGTGAAATTCATAGCCTCTGAAATCTATGCCTTGACACACATTTTGGGGGAAGACAACTTTGATGTAAACTTCAGGACCCCACAAGCCTTAGAGAGGTTCTGGTTTAAATGTAATCAGCTGAACTTACCTCCTCTGTGAACCCCATTCATTGCTGTACCACTCACTAAACCCACTATAAAAACCATTACAGTCATGTCTAGGAATGAAGGAGTACATGTAGGAGACATTATACACTGATTGCAACAGAGCAATCAGTGTTCTGAGCCAAGCATAGCACCAAAACAACGTTAATTCAGGTGCACAATGAACTCCTCTGGGCGAGGGATAGAGGAGACCGGTTGATTCTCATTCTCCTCGATCTCTCTTCAGCCTTTGACACTGTAGACCACCTTGTGCTGCTTCATCATCTCAGAGAGTACTGCGGGCTTGCTGGCACTGTCATCTGCTGGTTCGAGTCCTACCTCACAGACAGGAGGCAACAGGTTGTGATGGGAAATTTCTCCTCCTCCCCAAGGCTCCTGTCATGCAGAGTGCCTCAGGGATAGATCTTGTTGCCAATGTTGTTTGCCATGTATATGCTGCCCCTGGGTGAGCTCATTAGGAAACACAATGTGAGTTTTCACTGCTATGCATATGATACCCAATTGTATTTATCCTTTGCCCCCTGGAACATCCAACGCTGTGGAAGTGCTATATAGCTGCTTGGCAGAGATCAATGACTGGATGACCTCTAGCTGGTTGTGACTGAACCCTGACAAGACAGAGGTTCTAGTAGTGGAATCGATCTGAAGCCATGATAGGAATGCCTCCAGTGTGGCAACTGGTCTTTTTCTGGGGCCTTCACCATTGATGGCTTCTTCTAGGGAGCGAGATCTAGGCATGCTCCTGGATTATGGATTGACATTTGAATCTCAGGTGTCATCAGTCATCCAGCGTGATTTCTACCACTTGAGGAACATTGCAAGAATCAACCCCCTAGTTCTGCCTGAGGACCTTCCTACTCTGGTTCATGCCTTTGTAACATCCAGACTTGATTACTGTAACTTTCTTTACCTCAGAGTCTCTGGAGGTACTCTCTGCCAACTGCAGTTAGTGCAGAATGCAGCTGCCAGGTTGCTGATGGGCCTGTCAAGGTTCTGTCATGTAACTCTGATGCTGCGTGAACTACATTGGCTGGTGGTCAGGTAGAGGGTTATCTTCAAGGTGGGTCTTCTCACCTTTAAATCCCTGCATGGACTAGGCCCTAGCAATCTGTCGGATCCCTAACACCGGCCACTCCAGTCGACTCCCTCCGTTCCTCCTCTAGGGGTTTCCTGGTGATTCCTAGGATGAGATTAAAAACTGCCGGTGATGGAGTTTAGTGTCACCGGCCCCATGCTGTGGAATTCGCTGCCATCTATCATCAGAGGGGCCCCTTCAGTTGAGGCTTTTAAGAGCCGCCTCAAGATCTATTTATTTTTTCTGGCCTTCCTGGATATAGATATCTGACCCAGTGCAGTGAATTCTGAGTAAGCTGAACTAGTATTATAATATTTTATTATTATCAGTTTCTATTACTGTTTTTAAGATGGATTTATTTCTTGTTTTGTACTCCCTTACTTGTTTTTTTGAGTGTAACGGGGCCCCAGAGCACCATAAATATTAACTTTGCCTTGTCTTACTCCGTGACCTAGCACTGGATATTATTTTCCTGCAAGAAACTTGGTTGAACTCTTTATTCTCTGTACAACAAGCCCAGAGGTCCTGAGCATGTGGGCCATCTTACTAGTCCTTTGGTACAGATAGGGTAGACGGTATTGGCATACTGTTCACAGGCCCAGAATTTAAGCTGCAGAAACTGATTGATTTGATACCAGGGAAAATACTTATTGTGAACGGGATCTGGAAAAAAAATCCTAGCAGGTTTATAGCTATATATGCCCCCCAACAGAAAGCAGAGAGGGTTCAATTATTTATATTTATTCAGCCTTTTTCAGCAACTGCCAAAAATGTATTTTTGGGAGGGATGTTAATTGTACCTTGGGAAATCACTGCACGGTGTGCCTGTGGTAAAAAGGTGTTTTGTGATTCTACAGCTTTCAAACAGTGTGTAGAGACAGCAGAATTAATAGATTGTTCCAACAATGCTTCTCCAGCAATTAGTTATCCTTACGTTCGCAACACCTTGACTACTAAAATAGATTATATTTTTGTGTCAAAAAGACTTCAGGTAAATAACACAGTAGTTACCCAGTGGAGTTTTCAGATCATCTACTAGTAAAAACTAATAAATACCGAAACAGGAGTTCATATTTCTAAATCCAGGTGGAAAATGAGCATAGGCCTTTTAAGTGAACGTGACGTAAAACTAGGTATTATATCCCTACTAAAAGCTAAAGTTTCAGTACTTAGCCTATACGATGACATGGGGCAGTAGTGGGAGGACACTAATTTAGACGTAAGACTGTGGCTTCAAGAATATGATAAATCTCAAGTTAAAAAGACATTTTTACATTACTTAGGTTTATGAACACAGCTATATAAACTTTTTTTGGCTACCTACCAATCTACAATAGATCAAATTACAAATATTTTAAAACAGAAATGAAAAAATATCAGTATGACAGATCACTATCACTACAAGCAGAATTAAATTATGGTACCAAGAAAACTCCTTTTTCAGATCCATGTGTTGCATGTATAGAGAGGAAAAATGTGTCAAGGTTTATGTGCTTACAAAATGATCAAGATGATAAAATTACCTCCACGGAAGATGTAAAACATATTGCGGAAAACTATTTAGAAATGTTTACTCTAAGGTCACACGTAACAAATCCAGAGATAGATAGATCAATATTTAGAAGACATATATATCGATACAATCAGTGATGATAGGCTAGCAGAACTCAGCACACCTATCACAAAACAAGAAATACTGGACGTTATTAAAACTTAGGTATTTCACCAGGTAGAGATGGGATACCAATGAATTTTATAAAGACTTTGGTGAAATAATGGCAGAATGCTTAACAAATGTATTTCAGTACTATTTTTCTCAGAATCATATCCCCTCTAGCTTTTCAAGAGGATTAATCCTATTTCTATATAAATCTGGAGATAGCACTTTAAGACAAAATGGAGACCCATCTGTTTGTTACATTCAGATTTTAAGTTATTAACTTATATTGTAGCTGGCCCAGTGGTGCTGAGGGATGAGGCGCTGGAAGCCACACCTCGCTCCATGCAGGCGACCCAGGTTCAGGAACAGACTCGGGCCACCAGGGGTCAGCAGGGAAGGAGAGGGATTGAGCATCCATAGACTGCTCTCCCTCTCCGGGGTAGGGGGGTTCCCAGTCGTCGGCATTCCAGTGACCTCTGGTGGAGACCAGAGGGCAGTGCACTGGTACTGTAAGACAGGGCTGAGCTTGGGGCATGAAGCCGGGAAGGAAAATGTGCGGGCACGTGCGTGCCCCCTTCCATTGGCGTCATTGCATGCCCCAGCCCACGTCGAAAAAAAGGGAAAGTGTGGCACTCAGTTGTGGTGGCTTGATGGCCGTCTGAGGAGTTGGCTGGCATTGGGGGCACCACCGCCCAGATACTGGATCCTGTGTCAGTGGGGAGTAAGGAGGGGACTCCCTGCCACCCCGCCGTGGGGGGCAAGTCATGAGGGTAGATGGTTGTGGGGGCTTCAATGAGGCCAGGACAGAGCCAGATGACAGCTGGAGATGGGCGGATGCTGGGACATGAAGATGCAGACCAAGTGCCACAAGGTAAAAAGTACTAACTAAAAAAAGAAAAGATAGTAACTTATATTGTCTGGGAGCCCTCCACTTTCACTTTCCCTTTCCACAAAATAACCATGCAGCACAGGTGTTGGAAGAAATGGCCGCAGCCATGCATGTACTGGAATAAATCACCACCTATTTACAGGAGCAGCATGCACTGCTGGGAGTATATGCAGCCTACATGCAGGCCTCCCACACTCTTGCCCCTAATTCTTGGGCTCCCCTGATGTGGGCCTGATGACTGAGGTACCTCCTGAGTCAAAGCCCCTCCGAACAGAGCAGGTGAGTTCATAGGTCCCAGCCCCTTGCGGCCGCCCATGTCTGGTGCCACTGTCCCTGAGGAATAATCCTCATGAAGTTGGACTGCAACCCTTCCCATCTGGGTCCAGGTCTTGCGGTCCCCAGCCTCATGCCGACCAGAAGTGACGAGCCCTTCGGAATTCGACTAGTCCCCAACTGCTGGCCATCCTCTCAGAAATCCCTTCTTTCTCTGCCCTCCCCCAAATGCCACTGCCTTCAGGCAGCCTTGTGGGACCTCACCCTATGGTGTTGCCATGACATCTATTCACCCCAGGGGGAGGTCCCCTACATTCCTTCCAGGTCCAGGAAGGGAGGGCTCCAGACAAATGGCCAGCTGCTGCAATGCCTTGCAGCTTCTCTATTCTGCAGAAAATGCTAAGAATGGTAACAAAAGACTTAATACATCCTGTACAGACTTGCAAATTACCAGATAGGAATATCCATGATAACTTATTTATTATTCGTGATGTGTATGAATACTGACATATGAAAGGTATTGCAGGTTATTTACTGTCATGAGATCAATGCAAGGATCTTGATAAGGTTAACCACACTTTCTTATTTTAAGTACTTTTGAAACATGGGATACCACGAACATTTGTGCAGCGGTTACAATTGCTATATAATAACTGGTGTAGACTTTTTCACATAGGGAAACCCGGTTGTAATTTTCCATTATAACCAGCTGGTTATAACGGCAAACGTGTGCTGGGTTTTGACAATCTTCCTTTATTCTGTGACATTCCCTGGAGTAATTCTGTATCGCAACAGACTTCACCGCCCCTCGCAGTTAGCAGTTAATTAATTTAAAAAAAAAGAAAAGAAGCCTCTTTCCCCACTGACTGTTAAAAAAAAAAAAGGAAAACAAAAGGGAAACTTTTCAAACATGCACCGGGTTTCCCTGTCAGCACGCTTGAGCCAGCCGGTCTCCCTACCTCTTCACACTGGAAGGGCGTCATAGCTCCGCAACCACCGCTCGGCGGTAAATTAATTTAAAAAAAACCCAGAAAAATACGGAAGTTTTTAAAGAACTTCTTTTAGTACATCTCCAATTAGCTCTGCCTCAAACAAGTGGAGCACTGTAACTTGGCAGATCGTGGACAGCGCAGAATCCCAACTGGTTCGCGGCTCTCTGAACACCAATCTGTTTGCTTATTTTATTTTGTATTATTGCTAAGGTGAAAAAGCACATGCCAGCAATTACATAAAATAAAATAGGTGGTGATTGTGAAAAGCTCAAATTTTACACACACCCTCATTGTGGGATGCATTTCTTAAACCCCTTGGGCTTTGCATTCGGTGCTTATGTAGCATCCCACAATTCGGGTATGTGTAAAATCTTGTAACACACACCACCCCATCCTTTATTCTCTATATAATTCAGCAGAAATAGCTCCACTTATTGTAGGCCTGGAGGGTAAAAAGAGGAAAGTCCAAGTAGGGGTAAGACAAGGGTGCCCACTAAGCTCATTATTATATATTTTTGCTGTCAATCCTTTCATCAGGAAAGTAATAACAAATGGAGAAATTGAGGGAATCACTGGAGAAGTATCAGGGTCCCAGTTAAACCTGGACAAGAGTACAGGTTTGCAGTTAGGTCCAGGCACAACAAAAATAACCACTTTAGTAGGAATTAAGATGATGGAGGACCCTTTTAAAATTCTGGGTGTAAAATTTGGACCAGGAGATATGGCCTAGATCAACTGGGAAGAGGCATTAAAATCTAATGAATTAAAGGTAGCTAGGTGTAAAGGTTGGAAAATGTCAAAATTAAAAAGGGTTTTTGTTATTAAATAATTTTTGATTCCATGCTTCCTGTACATTAGTATGGTATTTTCCTTACCTGCTAACCTGGAGACCAGAATCCTTAGCATTTTTTGTTTTCAGATACTGTACTATGGGGTAGCAGGCTAAACCCCATAAAATGGGAACTAACTTATTTACCTATAAAGAAAGGAAGGGGTATAAATATGATAAACCCTATCATATTTTTTCATACATAATTTGGGCAAAAACTTTGAAGATTACGCTACAAAAGAAATCAACTTTGTCAAAATACTGGATTTGTAATAATTTAAAATATTTTCTATTAAAATGGGAAGATTAGCCGCTAAAGATTTCCGCACGAAAGCAAATTCCTGAATACACAGGCCCCACCTTACAGAATCTTTTTAAATGAAAGGTCAGGAAACACCAGATAATGCAGGGTTCCAGAAAACAGCTGCATAATCTGGTATTAAGCTCAACAGGTCTGACTGAACCGGAACTTAAAAACTGTAATCCAGCCAAGGCCCAATTAGTTATTAAACAACTCACAAATAAGAGGATACCTCAAAAGATGTGGGATTCTCAGTGGGCTATTCAGTGGCTTTGTGCCCATGGGAGGTTTAATGTCAGAGGGAACAATAAGCACAAGGCTATAGAATAAAGACTGTGGGCCGGATATTCAGACTGCACCAGGCAGGGGCACAAGCCTGGGCACAGCACAACTGGGATGCGCCAGGGCATGGACTGGTCGATATTCAACAGTGCTACACTATGGCTCAACACCGTTGAATATGGCACCATGGCCACATGCAGTGCACATATGGCGCAGTGGCACTGCGCCAGCACAAGTTGCAAGAGAGGAGCAGGGGGATGCGCCAGCACAAGTGCAGTTGCACTAGCTGCAGGAACCGCGATATTCAGCGGTGTGTATACAAATGAGGCCCGTATGCATGCAAGGCACAAATGGGGCCATTTGAATGTCATTATGACCCTATTTGCATGCAGGTGCGCCACTCCCCGGCGACTTGTGCCTGGCACCCTGCCAGGCTGCAGCCATTGGGAACTGATGCTCCCTGCCCCTCGGTGGCAAAGCACCCCAATGCCCGATCGCGGGCTTTGTACAAATGTAAACTCCCTGGTGGTCCAGTGGACCTGCTCCCCCTCCCGAACGTGGGCATAGTAAAAATAAATGTAATCCTGGTGGTCCAGTGGACCTGCTTCCCTGCCCAATTGTGGGCAAAGTAAAAATAATAGTAACCCTGGTGGTCCAGTGGACCTGCTCCCTAGCCCGATCACGGGCGTGGTAAACATGATGTTAACCCTGGTGGTCCAGTGGACCATATCCCAGCCTGATCATGGGCTTTGTAAATTAAAATGTATCCCTGGTGGTCCAGTGGACCCAATCCAGCCTGATTGCGGGCTTTGTAAATGGAAATGTATCCCTAGTGGTCCAGTGGACCGAATCCAACCCGATTGTGGGCTTTGTAAATGGAAATGTATCCCTGGTGGTCCAGTGGACCAAATCCAGCCTGATCGCGGGTTTTGTAACAGAAGAAAGCCCTGGTGGTCCAGCGGTACCCCCTCCCCACTCACCCACGCAGACCCACTCCCCCCACCTGTCAGTGGCAGGCAGCAGCTCCCCACCTGCAAGCCGTCCGGCCACCCGCCGACTGACAGCGTACAGTACGGCTGTATTCCCATTGGTCAGCATGAGCAACACTGCCAGCCATGCGCGCAACCCCTTTGAATATCCTGCCTGTGTCCCATCCTGAGTGCAATGCACAAACAGGCTCCCCACCATCAGGGACACAGCTTGTTCCTGCTGGCACTTCACATTGGCTCCCACCCATCCCACCCACCTGCCCTGTCTGGGCTGTTTTCGCATATAGTTACTAAGCTCGCATGATCACAGGATATTAACTGTTCACCATTTGCAAGCTATATGACATCACCGCTAGAGGGCTTCTACTGCTTGGACTCCTAAAATACATAGATCAGCAGGCTAGGAGTAGCAACACTCCAAAAGGGTGATCCACAATTACAGAGGTCAGCTGGCAAGGAGTATTAGTTGCTCTCAAAGGGCAATCTATATCACCAAGTCTGCCAGGAGTGCCTCTTAGCACGCGGTCTACTATTAAACTTTGGAACCTCTAAAGACAGAAATACACTGTTTACTTTCTGTGGCTCAAAAAGGATCAGTTCCTGCTATAAAGAACACTGGACCTCAAGCCACCCCACTAAGACTACCTCACAATGAGCAACCCTAGCAACATAATCCCTCAGGGAATCATACTGGTATTACTGCTATTCATCGCAGGTCATTATAATGTTAATGCCTCAAAACCAACAAAACAATATACTATCTATTCCAACTGGAAAGTCTGTGGTACCACAACCTCTTCCTCTGTTAAGACCACCCCAGTCATCCTTACCCCTCACAAAATTAAAAGGGTGAGGCACCACTAAGGTGCACTAAATGGCTACCTAACGTTATCTCTCTTCCCTGACCACGTCACCTCCTCTGGAACCACTAAGGTTTGACAGCACAAGAGAAGACTGCAAATTCTCAATACTAGACTTCTGAAGGACCACATTAGATGCCTTCTCCTAATACTCTTACTACTGTCTGGAAATATACATCCAAACCTGGGCCCTCCCCTTAACTCAAGCACTCAAATCAAAATAGCTAATGGTCTAACTCTTGCCTCAATTAACATATGCAGCCTCCTTCAAAAGATGGACAGACTAAGTGCATGGGTCACAAGGCATGACCCCGATGTGCTCTCTGTGGTAGAATCTTGGCTAACTCCATTATACTGGACGAAGCCATAACAATTCCTGGATACACAATCTTTAGACAGGACCACCTGTCAAAACGTGGGAGCGGTTGTGTGCTTCACATAAGAGACTCATTACAGGCTCATATCCTTCCTTTCCCCACTGGAAATGACAAATTACAAATTCTCGCTGTCAAACTCCTATTAGGTGCACACAACAAAAGCCTCATTGTTATCTTAGTCTATATTCCACCTAAGCAGACTGCTACAAGCCTAGTGGCCATGATGGAATGCCTAAGTACACAGAGCCTAAATACAGAAACGGTTCTCCTGGGAGACTTCAACATGAACTGGCTCTCATTGGCCACAGACCCAGTCAAATATGCTTTCTCAGCTGTTCATCTCTCACAGATGGTAAAGGAACCCACTAAATATAATTATAAATCTGAAACAGGGACCCTGTTGGACTAGGTGCTCACAAACCACCCTGAACATATCACAAACACTGGTTCTCCCTGATGCAATGAGTGACCACTCCCCTGTTAAGTGCCATTGGTCCAAAAAGTTCAGTACATCACCTGCCAAGTTCATAACTAACCAGGTGCTTCTTAGAGGACACCTTGAGCTGCTAAAATCTGAGCTTAAGCACCAGGATTGGTCTACTCTGCACACCACCAATGACATGGATACTGCGCTAGAGCATTTCATTACTCAATTCAATTTGGTCTGCAACAAGCACACACCCTTAAAAACAAGGAAGATCAAAGGTGTCCACAACCCATGGATCACACCTGACTTACTCAAGTTACTCAAGTCCAGGGACAAACTCTGGTTCAAGGCATAGGCTCATATGACCCAAGCCAATATACAGAACTACAGGAAAGCAAGAAAGGAATGCACCAGAGTCATACAACACATGAAAAGCTCCTACTACAAGGATGCACTAGCCAGAACATGGAATAAATGCAAATCTTTCTGGTCCAACCTACAGAACACCACTGGGAAGGCCCATAGAACCACCCCTTCAATGCTCAACATTGAATGCACTCCAGCTCTGGATCCTCTACTCATAGCAAATGCCTTTAACAATGCATTTACTGACCTGAGCAGCATACACCCATCTGACTTCTTTGACCCCACCACCCCAGCAGACCCCACAAGACCATAAGTACTTACCCCATGGCAGCCACCATTCTACTTCAGGTCAGTTTCTAAATGTGAAACCAGGAAATACCTTGAAAAAGTCCTAGGGAAGTCTAGATACAGTGGGGACTCCCTGGACTTAAAATTCATACACCTATCCATAGATGAAGTTCTCGAACCCATAACCAAGATTATCAACTTATCCCTCTGTCGCTCTCAATTCCCCCAAAAATGGAAGTCTGCTACAGTGACTCCGGTGCATAAGAATGGTGACTGGACCCTTCACAGCAACTATAGACTCATCTCTATCCTCCCTCCACTCTCCAAGGCACTTGAAAGAATAGTGGCAGACCAGCTGTTCGAGTTCCTGGACCACTACAAACTCCTAAGTAACCAACAGCGTGGATTTAGGAAAGCAAACAGTACTGTCACAACCCTCCTGTAGTTCATTGCTTTTATCCACCATGCTCTCGATCAAGGAAACCTGGTTGGGGCTACTTTCATAGACTTGTCAAAGGTCTTTGACACTGTGCATCACGTCCTTCTCCTCAATCAGCTCACTCACATTGGGCTCTCCACAGAGGCAAAAAGTTGGTTTGGCAGCTACCTAAGCAATAGGTTGCAACAAGTCAAGATCGGCAATGTCCTCTCGAATCCCAGACCAGTCCGCTCAGGTGTTCCACAAGGGTCCATCCTTGGTCTGCTCCTTTTCAGTATTTTCATTAACAAACTCCCCAACTCCAGCAACGGTCACATACTCCTGTATGCAGATGATGTGGTCATTTTTACCAGTGACTCCCAGCCTGTCTGGAGATAATGCTACAGCATGGCTTTACATAAGCAGAAAATTGATTTGAGGAACACAAGTTAGTGATGAACTACAAAAAGACAAAGTCCATGCTGTTTGCCAGTACACAGAACAGGCATAAAACATTCCTGCTATCCATTAAGAACAACAAGGGCACCTCCCTCGATCTTGGCCAGCAGTTCAAATACCTGGGCTCTTCTACTGATTCCAACCTGTCATACAACACACACATTGCCAATACTGCTAAAGTGATTAATATGAGAATTGGCATTCTCTACCGGCATAAACACTGCCTCACAACTGATGCCCTCAGCATGACAATACACAGCTCAATATTTGCCCTTATTGACTACGGCCTGGTCATCTATAGGTTAGCCACTAACACAGCCCTTTGTCACATTTCAACTGTATTGAACAAGGCATGTCGACTTCTCACAGGTGCTATGTGCCTAACATACACCTGTGATCTCTACACTCAAGCAAACTGCCTTCAACTAAAGGACAGAATCCACTACCAAACCTGCTTGATAGCTAAGAAGATCAGTCTTGCTATGCTGCTCTCTGGAGTCAGGAATCTTCTCAGCCCACATCAGCCCACTTGATCCACCAGAAGCTCTAACAATCAAGTTTTCAATGTCCCTAGGTGCCACACAGCCCTAGCACAGCATGCTTTGGCCCATCATGCTCCACTTTGGATGACCTTAATGCTTGCTGCTTGTCTGTGTGCCTAACCTGTACTAAATTTAATTCAACCTCTGTGCTGCCCGTGAGTTAGGGACTGACCTGTGAGCCAGCCAAAAGCTGGGAGTCCCACACTAGCTGTGTGGTTACAGAAGGGAAATTCTTATTTGTAGTTTTAAACCTTTTCTGTTCAATAGCAGCCCTTTTTAGGGCTGTGGACAGGGCAAATTGCAGAAACCTGCACTTTGTAAACATGTACTTTGTATTATGCCAAATGCTGATGGGAGTTTTCAGACACAAGACTGTCCAAATTGTTTTGATTTAAGCTCATTGAAAAATGAAATTGCGAGTTTATCCTCAGAATTGACAGCTATTAAAGAACTAAGAGCCCTAGAATGCTTCATGGATAATATTGTGCGTGGACTCCAATCACCTAATTCTAATGAAGCTGCTGCACCTCAAAGTGAACAAATAGTAACAGACAGCACACATTCTTTTGTAGTTACACCTTTGACTGCCCCCCTCATGAAATTGAAATCAATCAAAGTCTAATACCGCATGATCAAATTCAGCAAGATGTTAACCCCACTATTACCTCTAATAAACGTCCTAGAGAAGGAAATACTGAACTTGAGGATGGTTGGGTGGGTATACCCAAAAAAAATTTAAAAAAAGGGAGAAGAGCAGTTGGTATTCCAAACAATGAAACACAGCAGTTATCTGCAATAGAAATCAGCAACAGATTTAACGATTGCTTCCACCCTCTCCTGTTGTCAGTATTGTTGATGAGATTTTTGACCCTACACTACCTAACCTGCTTATTTGGAATTCCATTATAAAACATGCCAGTACTATGCTCCATAATAGGGACTTGAAAATACACTGTTTACCAGGAGCAAAAATAAAAGATATTACTGCAAAACTTGATGATCTAATTTTACAGCCTTCAAATGTTAATTTTCTTGTAGGGATGAACAATGTTGGATATGATCATGAAAAATATATTTGTTTTGATATTATTGAACTTGGAAAGTATACTACATCCAAGAATTGTAAAGTTTACATTTCTAATATTCTTCCTGCCCCACGTGCAAAAGTGGAAAAAAAAATCACAGTATTGAACTTATTAATGCTAGATTGTCTAATTGGTGTAGGAAGGAAAACATCCAGTTTATCAACTGTTGGGAAGCCTTCATTAATAATAAGGATTTGTTTGCCAAGGATGGGCTACATCTGAAAAGAAATGGCATGAGTGAATTATGTAGATACTTTCAACTTTCAGTAAAATCTCTAAATTTAAACTAACAAGGGGGGGGGGTTATAATGTTAAAAATAATCAACAAATTAGTATAAATAAAAACATTGTTAAATTAGACTTTCAATTGTTTAATACACAAAGTTTAGTTTCAAAGTTTGATGAATTAATTGCTAGGGTAGTATCTGAAAGTCCAGATGTTGTCAGTATTACTGAAACATGGTGGCCTAATGACCCTGCATTGACCACCTCTGTTCCAGGTTGTTCATTATTTCATTTAGGTAGAGAAAATCGTAGAGGAGGAAGTATTGCTTTATTTGTTAATTTGGATCTAAATGCAATTGAAATTTCTAATAAAATCAAAATTAAAAAAGTACTGTGGAGTCATTATGGGTAAGGATAGGGCTAGGTCATAAAACTTTATTTTAGGGCTTTGTTATAGAGCACCAAACTCTGTTAAACAAGTTTGAAATGAAATTATGTCTGAGATGGCAGTAGCAGTAGATTTGGTGGTCATCATATTAATGGGTGATCGGAACCTAAGTGATATTGACTGGGTAAATAAAAAAACAACTCATACTACATCAAGAGATTTATTAAAACTCTGCAGTGAATTAGATCTATTTCAATCTGTTGTTTTACCTACTAGAAGTTTTAACATACTGGATGTGGCACTGGGTAGTGAACCTTTAAAAATATCAGATTGTTTTGTTTCTACCCCATAGGGTAATAGTGACCATAATGCAGTTACTTTTACTCTTCAATTTCCTTATTCAACTTCTGATAATATTACTGAAGTCTATTTATATAATAAAGTAGATAATGAGGCCTTAATAGAACATCTGTCCAATATTAAATGGAGTGAATTGTTAATATCTGATGACATTAATGAAATGTGGTCTGTCCTTCAGGAAATAATTTTAGGAGCTACAAAAAAGTTTATTCCCAAAGTAAGAAAAAAGAAATTAAAGAATTGTCCAAAGTGGTTATCCACTAAAATAATTAACATGATTAAAAAGAAAAATAAATTATTTAAAAGATATAAAGACTGTAAATGTAATAGATTATTAACCTCCCTTAAACGGTTGCAAAGAAATTGTAAAAGAGAGATAAAACAATCAAAAAAGAACTTTGAAAGAAATATAGCTTATCAGGCACAGAAAGGAAACAACAAAATATTGTATAGCTATATAAATTCACTAAAGAAACAGGATAGTAAAGTGGGCCCCTTGAAAATAAATGGAATTGACATTAATGATAAAATAAAAATGGTTGATTAACTTAATACCTATTTCTGTAAATCATTTAATAAATTAACATCAGATGATGAGGTTGAGATTAGTAATATAGGAAAACCCATGGAGATAACTCTGGAAAGTATAAAAAATAAATTAGATTCTATTAAAAAGAGTTCACCACCGGACCCAGATAGCATATCAAGAGACATGTTATTATTAATGAAGGACCAATTGAGTCTACCTTTAAAGATAATATATGACAGAAGTTTAAAATATGGTTTAGTGCCAACTGATTGGAAAGAAGCATATATTACTCCCCTATTTAAAAAGAGTGCTAGGAGTCTGGTGGAAAATTACTGTCCTATCAGCCTTACTTCAATTATATGTAAGATACTTGAATGAATAATTAAGGATGAACTGTTTCTGAGTATATCGCCTAAGGATACCACTCAGCAAGGATTTATTAAAGGTAGATCAGTTGTCACAAATCTGGTCAGTTTTTATGACTATGTAGTGACAAACTTAATAAAGGAATATCATGTGATGTGGTTTTGTTGGATTTTAAAAAGGCTTTTGATTCAGTGCCACATTGGGCTCTTATTCAAAAATTATTAGCACTAAACATTAACCCATTATTTGTTAATTGGATTGAAGATTGGCTTAAGAGTAGAAGACAATGTGTGTCTATCAATGGTTTTAGATCCTCTTGGAACATTGTTCTGAGTGGTGTTCCACAGGGTTCGGTATTTGCACCAATTATATTTATCTTGCGGCATTGAAAGTAACATCATGAAGTATGCTAATGACTGCAAAATTGTAAACATCACGAGACACTCTAGTGATTGTGCTGTTATTCAAAAGGACTTGGACATAGTGGAAAAATGTCCATTATGCTGGAATTTAAGATTTAATATCTCAAAATGTATAGTTCTGCATTTTGGTGAAAAGAATACCAAACATCAGTATTATTTATATAAAGAACCAATTATGGGTAAAAAGAATGAAAACGATCTTGGTGTCATGATAGATTTAAATCTTAATTTTGTCATTCAAATTACTAGTAGTATAAATAAATCAAATAATATTTGGTGGTCAATTAAAAAAATTATTGTATCTAGAGATTCTGAAGTCCTTTTTCCTCTCTTTCGTACGTATGTACATCCACATTTGGATTATGCATCCCAATTGTCGTCCTCCTATTTGTGTAAAGACATTGATATAATTGAAAGGGTACAAAGAAGAATTACAAAATCATTATTTTCAAATAAACACCGTTCCTATGAAAGTAAATTACAAAAACTAAATTTAATGTCTTTAGAACAACGGCATCTTGGGGTGACCTGCTATTTACCTGGGATATCATTAATGATGTCAACTTATTAGTTGATTGTGGTTTAGAATACAAGCAATTACTTGTCAGTACTAGAGGTCATCCACTTCAATTAGGGAAACAAAAATGTAAAACAAAGAAAATAGCTTTTTACTTCTCACAAAGGGTGGTGAAACCCTGGAAGAATCTATCCTAGAATATAGTTATTAGTACTAACAAAAATACTTTTAAAAACAGGCTTGATAGATACTTGTTATTTAATACAAGCACCTCAAGCAATATGCAAGTTTAGGGGCTTTATGGGTCTATGGGCCTGCTGCACCCTATGTATCCTAGTATGACTCCTATTAACTCGCTCCAGCTGGAAATAAGCTCTACCACTGCGTTAGGCCTTTTCAAGCACAAACTATGAGATCAACTTCAAGTGCCTTCCCCTTATATACAGTATTGGGATTGGGCAGAACTATGCATATTCATGCTCTAGTTTCCCCGCTCTTAGCTAAGTCAGGCCACTCACAGCATGAAAATCCAGACATCCTTGCTCCAGGCAAATTGCCCTCCAGAGAACAGCTCTGAGGGTTTGGCTTAACCCATCAAGTACTCTCTGGTAATCTGCTCTGCCTCAAGCTGGCTGAGGAGAAAGGATGGTTACATCTAGATTTGAACTCACAGTCTTTTGTTCATCAGGCTGTAGACCTTTCCATTATGTAGGGCTTCCAGATTGATTTGGCATTTTCCCATAACTCATGGGCAATTTTTCTCTGTTGTCATGTAGATTACATTATTTCCTAGGGAAGCCAAATTGCTCTGTTTTCCCATATAACCAGTGCAAGTATATGGGAACAATTTCCCTTTATAAAACTGCATGAAAAACTAGAAATTTCATTGGCCGAGAGATGTCACCTGACCATGCATTAAATCACTATAAATTAATTGTCAGGTGCTGAATCTCATTTTCCTCCCCAATAAAACTACTGACAGCCATTTTATGAGTGTAATGAGCTGCTCCAGGGTGTGCATCATAGGATTTTAATGCACTTCCCAGGGGTGTAAGGACACTCGACCTTCAGCCTCATGCCTTATTACACCCCTGGTGTGTGCATTAAAATCCTGTAATACACACCCTGGTGGGGTTATTACTTATGTAAATGACCCCATTCCCTGTAAAATACAGAAATCACTGTAGATCTGGGAGCCCTGACTGTGCCACCAAGGTGGCACAGCAGTGGTGCTCAGCTTTTTAACTACAGAGGTTCAAATCCTGCCAATTAAGTAGGCCTACCTATAATGTCTGCCTCCAAGGCAACCTTTGTTTCAAAAATGTGTCTATTGTGATGTCACAGGCTGAAGACTGGGGTGTCAGGTAAGGATGATCAGATGTTGCAGATGGAGCCTTCCCATGCAAACTCCCCCAGGATGCTCCTGGAAACAAGCTGTTCACAGCTTGGTAGGTATTTTCTGGCAAAATGTTCTAATAAATAAATAAATACTTATTATACTTTACTTATACTTATGTCTGGTTTATTATGTTACTGGGTGACACAAGGTTTGCCAAATTGTGCCCATTGGGTACAAGTGTTACAACTACCTTAGCAGATGGGCAATCCCAGGGTGTTTTGTTGAAGGCAGTTTGTATTGCATAACATTAGGTACAGACTATCTCAAAAGGATGCCTCAGGCTTCCACACTGATCTATGGATCTAATTCCCCACACTAGAGTTTACAACTGGGAACGATGGGAATGTAACCAACATGCCAGTGACTGTGCTTTAGAAGGAGGCAGGGCTTTCCCATTACACTAGCCAGATGGGTGTCATTATCATTCTAAAGCTTTTTGTTTAACTATGCTGTGATGAAATCTTTAACCACACCTTTGATGGCTAATTTATTTTGCACAGAGGTGATTTTCCTGACGCATTTGTGTTTAGTTTGCAGTCACCTCTTTTATGAGAGTGAGTTGACAAGCTGAGTTAATTGTGCTCATCCGATGACTAACAGCAATTAAAGTCAGGCGGCTCCTGACAGATCTGTCTCCTGTCAGCGGATGTTGACTGAAGGACACAGCTATCATTTAGTGGTGATGACTAAATCCTCTGTAGTGTCAATGGGTCCATTTCAGTGCATATCATGCAAAGTAGATTAAAAAAAACATGAAACAGTAACAGATTTTATTAAATACAACTGCTGCTAGTCTATACAGGATTGTGGATCACAGAGGTTGTTAATGTAACTGCAAAACACAGAGGCTGTCCATGTAACTGCAAAACACAGAGGCTGTCCATGTAACTGCAGAACACAGAGGCTGTCCATGTATCTGCAGAACACAGAGGCTGACAATGTGTCCACAGAACACAGAGGCTGTAATGGGTGTTTACTCACTTGGTAAAGTTGATTGTGTTAGTTGATATCCATGGCACTACAGACATTACATCATAGGTCATAGCCCACCTGATAGGCTAGTGATGCATACGTGACCCAGGATCAAATTCCACAGTATACCTTGGTCCCAGAAGCCCCTGTCCCTCAGTTTGATTTTTCCAAAGCTGAAACAGGGTTAGTACACAGACCACACAATTTTACCTAATCATCGTATATAGAGAGAAAGGGACAAGGAAGAAAGGTGAAAATTCCATAGGGGTTTATTTCCTATTGATACAATTCTAAATCTCAGCCACCTGATGTGGCTGACCAAGCAGTTAACTTTACATAGAAACATAGAAACATAGACTTTGATGGCAGATAAGGACCGCTAGGCCCATCTAGTCTGCTCATTTCCCTACCTACAGGATAGGCCGCAGATCCTAGTTAACCAACAGCCTATTTCTTCCTACCCTCCACAAGAATTGCCTTATGTCTGTCCCATGCATTCTTGAATTCTCCCACAGTTTTAGACCCCACAACCTCCTCAGGAAGGCTGTTCCATACATCCACTACCCTCTCTGTGAAATAATACTTCCTCACATTGCCCTGAACCGCCCTCCTTCTATCTTTAAATTGTGTCCCTTGTTCTTGCAAGTCTCTTTTCTGAAAGATGCTACCCTCTTGGACTTTGTTGATTCCACTGAGGTACTTAAAAGTTTCTATCATGTCCCCCTCTCCTTCTTTCCTCAAGGGTATACATATTAAGCTCCTTTAGTCTCTCCTCATATGGCTTCTCTTGCAGACCCTGCACCATTTTAGTTGCCCTCCTCTGGACTGCCTCTATCCTGTCTATGTCCTTGAGATGCGGTCTCCAGAACTGGACACAGTACTCCAGATGGGGTCTCACCAACTGTCTGTACAGAGGGATAATAACTTCCTGTTTTCTGCTGATGATGCCTCTCCCTATACATCCCAGTATACCCCAGCCCTCCCTACTGCCTTCTCACATTGCTTGCTAACCTTAAGGTCATCTGATATGATTACCCCCAGGTCCCTTTCCTTTTGTTGTTGTTACTACCTCCCACCCATTTGTGTAGTCTTCCCTGGGTTCTTGTTTCCCAGGTGCATTATTTTGCACTTCTTTGCATTGAATCCTAGCTGCCATACCTCTGACCATTCCTCCAACCTTGCCAAGTCCTTTTCATCCTTTCCACGCCTCCTTGTATCAACCCTGTTGCAGATCTTTGTGTCATCTGCAAAAGGCATACTTTTCCTTCCAGTCCTCTGCAATGTCACTGATGAAGACATTAAAAGGACTGGACCCATACTGAACCCTGCGGTACCCCACTAGTAACCCCCCCTTTCTTCAGAGTGGACTCCATTTACAATTACCTTCTGTGTCCTGTTGTCCAGCCAATGTTTTACCCAGGCTACCACCCTGGGTCCCACTCCCAGGCTGGTTAATTGTGACTATTAATCTTTTGTGTGGGACTGTGTCAAATGCCTTGCTAAAGTCTAGGTAGGCCATGTCCACAGCCCCTCCCTGGTCTACTACTTTAAACTACCATCACCAATGGTGACTTGATCATATTGAACTAGTCCAATCTAACGAACTACTGATTCAAGACAGACAAGCATGAGAGTCCCAAACATAGATATGCAGCCTTCAGTCTTGTATGACTAAAGGAAATTGTTCACCATGCTCAGCTTATAGAAAGGAATGGTCTTACCACTCTGATCACTCTGATGGGAGGGCCCTGGAGTGCCATGGATATCAACTAACACAATCACCTTTACCAGGTGAGTAAACACCCACTGAGTTATGTTGAGTATCCATGGCACTCCAGACATTACATCATGGGTGATTAATCAACAGTATCCTTCCCATCAGGACGCGACAGAGTGATTGAAGAGTGGGACTGGTGACTGGCTGCAAAAAGGACTTTGTTTGCTAAAGAGGCCCTTTGCTTGTACAAGGATTCAATTCTGTAGTGTCTTGCAAAAGTATGAATGGACATCCAAGTTGCTTCCCGGCAGATATCCTTAGCTGTAGCATTAGCTCCCTCTACCCAGGATGTAGCCACTGCCCAGGTCGAATGGGCCTTGATACCATCCGGTGGAGTGAGGTTTTTGATTTTATATGCTTCTTGAATAGTCTTTTTTTTTTTTTGTTAGTCATCTGGCGGTTGTTTTTTTTGTTTTGTTTTATTTTTTGTTTTTATCCACCTTACTGTCCGCTCAAGCCACTCCTTTGAACCATTAATCAATCCTCTTTCTGAGTCCCTTCCACCAAATCTGCCTCTAGGGTGCCAGGCTTATTCCGTTATCCTTCCTACCTTTCCTCCTTGGAGGGCTTGCACAGCGGGGTCTGTCCTGGGTTGGTGATCCCTGAGGCGGATAGGTTGTCATCTTGGCCCGAGGGGAATTTTTCTGTTTTTCTCTCCTTAGTCCCTCTGGTCCCTCTACCCTCTGAGGATGTCAGCAGTGGGACTGATGTCAGTCTAATGGCACTGTGCATGTGGCGACAAATACCTGAGACTTCTCCATCCCGACTCTCTTGAAGAGCCGCCTTGTGCACGGTGCCTATGCTTCCACCAGTGCAGGTGCGTCGGGTGTGTAGAACAGCCCCGGATCCCACCCCAGAGGAGGAAAGCATCCATTGGGATGCTCAATCCTCACTCCCCCTCCAACCCCTGATGACCCTGAGTCCGTACCCGAACCCGGGTCACTGGTGTGGTGCGAGGTATGGTGCCCCGCGCCTCTACCCTCAGCACCACCGGACCAGAGGTTATTGTTTTTGATGCCACCATGCCCGTTCTATGTTCCTTTGCAATGATGAACAGTTTTTTGGTTTTGCTTACTGGCTGGGTTTTGGTGATATAGGTGGCTAGGGTGGCTCTTACGTCCAGGTGGTGTGGGGTGAAATTGTCCCCAGGTTCCCCCTGCTCATACAGTGTTGGGAGCTCAATTGTCTGTTCCCTGTGGAACAGAGAGGCAACCTTAGGTAGAAAAGCAAGCACCGTCTTTAGGGATACTCCGGCAGGAGTAAAGATTGTGTAGGACTCCTTACAAGATAGTGCACCTAGTTCACTTATTCTCTGGGCCGAGCAGATGGCCAAGAAAAAGCAGGTCTTTAGGCCTGTCCAGTACAACTGTGACTCTAGTAATGGCTCAAATGGATGGATCCTAGGGCACTGAGAACCAATGTCAGGTCCCAAGAGGCAATGGATGGTCTGGTTCAACGCCTGATCACCTCGACTGCCTTCATGAATCTAATAGCGTCCAAATGTGAACCTGGAATGTATTGCCTGATCAGACCCAGTGCTGTCCCTATGGAGGAGAGTTGTACTTGGAGAGAGTAGTGGGACAGCCCTTTGTCTACGCCCTGTTGTAAGTATAGCAGTATGGTGAACATGTCTGCTTTTTCTGGCTCCTCATCCTTTGTACAGCACCAGGTTGAAAAGATGCTCCACTGGCAGCTGTACATAGACGCGATGGAGGACCATCTAGATTGTAATATGGTGGAGATGACAGTGGTGTGGTAGCCAACTTTTAACAATCTCTACCTCTCAGGAGCCAGGCCAACAACTTGAGTGTCTCTGGAGCCATATGGGTCATTGGACCCTGCAGCAGGAGGTCGATTCTGTAAAGTAGCCTCCATCTGTCCAACTTTATGGCTATTGCCATTGAGAACCAGGATCTCCACAGCCAGTAAGGTGCTACTATGATGATGAGCCTCTGGGACTGTCTGATCTTGGATAGTACTTAAGGGATTAGTGGTATTGGGTGAAAGACATATGCTCGGTTCAGTGTCCAGCCTTCGCACAGAACATTGGTCCCTCTGGAGTGTCGTTCCCTTTACCTTGAGAAGAATTTGTTTACCTGACAGTTTGCTCAGGTAGCCATGAGATTCATGGTGATGGGCCCCCATCTGGGCTGGATCATTTGGAATACCTCTGGGTGTCTTGCCACTCCCCCGGATGAACCTGTTGATGACTTAACCAATTCACCCTGATGTTTAAGCTGCCTGTCAGGTGAACGGATCTGATGTGACCCAGATGGACCTGATCTCAGGACATTACCTTTGTCACCTCGCTTAACATGGCCCGACTTCTTGTTCCTCTCATTTGGAGAGATAAGCCATAGTGACCTGATTCTCAGATCGTATCAGTACTGTCCATCTAGAAACAGTTTCCTTGAACACTTTCAGCATATGAAACACTGCTCTCATCTCTAACACATTGATGGAGACCTTGAACTCTGAGTTTATCCAAAGACCTTGGGTTGTTTGAGAGTTTATGCATGCTCCCCACCGTGTGAGGCTGGCATCTGTCTCTAGTGTGAGTTTGTAAGTCAATTCCAGAGGAACACCTCCTAGCAGGTTGTGCTTGAGTGTCCACCAAGTGAGGAATTGTCTCACTTCACGTGGCAAGGTTATCTTGACTCCCAGATTCTCCTCAGATGGGGAGTCATGAGTTAGCAGGTAGGTTTGGAGAGGTCTCATGTTCCACCTGGCCCATGGAACCAGGTCATTGTATCACATCATGCATCCTAGAACTTGTACTATCTGCCCAATGGTTGGCCACCTGTTGGCCCTTAGAATCCATATCAGACTCACCATGTTCTCTACGTGTTTCTTGGATGGCCTTGCCTTCCCTTCAGCCATGTCTATCTCTGCCTCCAGATGTTCTAACTGCTGGGCTGGAGTGAGAGAACTCTTGTCGTGGTTGACCACCCATCTGCTGTCTTCCAGGGCCTGTAGCGCTAGTTGGGTACACCTCTCTGACTGATTTCTGGATCTGGCCTGCATTAGCCAGTCGTCCAGATAAGGGATGATGTCCACCCCCCTGCTCCCTCAAGTGGGCTTCAAGGATGATGGAGACCTTTGTGAGGCTCCTTGGCACAGATGCCAAGCTGAAGGGTAAGGCCTGGTACTGGAAATGCTGTCCTAGTACGTGGAACCTTAGGCATCGTTGATGGCTTTGTCGAATTGCAATATGTAAGTAAGTGTCTTTTAGATCGATTGACATCAGATAGTGTCTGATCCTGATGCTCCTGAGAGTCGACTGTAAGGTCTCCATTTTGAACTTCTGAGTAAGGACATACTAATTTAGGTATTTCAGGTCTAGGATGGGACGGAGGTCCCCATTCTTTTTGGGAACCAGGAAGAAGATGGAGTAACTTCCTTGTTCCTGGTCTGGGACAGTTTGAATGGAGTTGTTCTGGACCAGGTCCAGAAGAATTTGTTTGACCTGATGGGAGGAAGCTCTTCTTTTTGATATTGGGGATTGAACAAATCTGTCTTCGTCTGGTCACTGGTTGAGCTCGATTGCATACCCCTGTGACACAACTTCCAGGACCCACTTGTCTGAGGTAATATCCCACCATTGATCTAGGAACAACGACAGTCTTTTGCCCAACTAGGGGATAGCATGGTTGGTTTGTCTGGTTGGGTGGCGATGAGCTTGTGCATAGCTAGTCACTGGTGTTTGCCTCTTCCTCCTCTGCATCTGAACTTGTTATTTCTTCCTCTGAATGAGGAGGAGGAGGAGGAGAAGGAGGAGGAAGCATTGTTATTGGTATTGAAGTGGCCACAACTGGCATTGCTATAGTGGTAACTTCTGCATCAAAAGGAATTGAACTGATTCAAATGTGATTGTCTCCTGTTCTGATGAAACTTGTTGGCCCCCTGAAAGTGACGCCTGCTGGATGAAAGGTATGTGGTTCTGTTATTGCTCTTGCTTTGGTCCTTGCCTTCCTCCTTCTGTTTTAAATATTCCTGAAGGCCCTCCCTGAAGACATGTTTACCCTTTAAGGGTAGATTCTGCAGCAGGCTCTTTGACTCATTATCATCTTCCTAAAATTTTAACCATAATGCCTTTTTGGCTGTGTTTGTCAGAGCTGAAGCCCTTGCCTCAACCTGAGCGTGTCCACTGCCATATCCCCCAAATATTTGGCTGTACCAGGGAGAATTCTATCAGTTCAGCTTCCCTTGATTTGGGGTCTGCCTTCTCTAGCAGCTCCTCCAGCCATTGGATTTGTGCCTTGGCCGCGTAGACTACTGTGGTGGCAGCCCTTGCTGCCATGCCTGTAATTTCAAACAATTTCTATAGCATATCTTCCACTTTCCTATCGGTGGGGTCTTTCAAAGAGATAGTACTGCAGGGGAGTACTGTCTTTCTGGTAAGGGCAGTGATTTGTGAATCGATTGTTGGAGCCATGCACCAAGTGTTCACTTTATCCTCCTGTATAGGGTACATCCTATCCAGGTTATTCTTTTCAGACATGCACCCCGGCTCTGAAAATTCCCACTCCTTGGCAAAGATATCATCAATGGCTGGGCAGACTGGAAAGATTTCCTTAACAATCATTTTTTGCTGGATCATAGGTTCGAGCTTAGATTCTGTTTTGGCTGGTTCAATGGCAAAGCCCATAGTGGTTTTTATTGCTTTCATGAGTCTGGGAATTAGATCAAAGGAGCATAGTTTTGAGATATTGTAAGGGAAGGGATAGACTGACTGACATCCATCTCTTTTTCATCGGAGACTGGATCTTTCTCATTGTCTGGGATCTTCTTGTCCCCTTGACCATCATCTGGTCATGGCAGAGGGGGGTCTGGAACTGGAGCATCCTTATCATTGTGATCATCAGGAAGTGTGATAGGTTCAGGCCATTTGGCCGGTGGCGCAGGTGTCTTGACCTGGATTAATGCCTCTAGTTTCTTCATGACCTTCAGCATGAAGTTTTGTTGACTCTCCATCATTGCCACTGTGGCTTGCTGATTTTGGAGGAGCCCCTGGGTTGACCCATGTAGCCCCACTGGTTCCTGGGTTGCCTGGATCCAGTGATGGGGACTGTTCTAGAGAAAGGTTGTCCTCATCATGTAGATATGCTGGGCACTGCAGCCCCAAATTATGAAGCAGTAGCATGGCACTGCATGTGGCACATTTCTTGGCTTTGACCATCTAGAAGATATAAGGGGGAGAAGAAAAGGAGAGGAATTAGGGTCTGGCCAAAGAGAGCATCCTGGTAGGTGAAAGTAGGCCTAAACACCTCCTGGAAGTGCCCTCTGCAAAAAAACAGTACTGTGGTCCAAAGGGAGCACCATACAGACTTCAACAGATCTGAATAGTCTTGGGGGATTCAGTCAAGGACTATATGATCTGCAAGGACATCATATTTCAGCCTAAGGGTGTAGGAAACTTCAGCTGTTATGTACCTGATTCCACACACACACCCACACACTGAAGCCTGGTCAGTGGAAGAAGTAGGAAGAACAGTCTCGATCCGCTGAAAAAGGGGACCGAAAAAGCACAAATTCTTTTTGGTTGTTGTTGTTCACTCTTAATCTGCTGTGAGAGGGGATCATAGTGAACAAAGGTTGTAAAAAACTTGTCAGTGCCACTGCTCAATCTTGATCTGCTGAGTGAGGTGATCGAGACTGAAAAACAAAATTGCCACTATGGGCCCCAGCCTTAATTTTTTTTTAAAAATGGAGGCCATGGTCATGAATCTCAGGCTGTGAACTACTAAGCTGGCTGCTTGAGAGAAAAGACTACAAATATGGTGGCCCCAAGGCCTGAGGCCTTGATGTGAGCATTGCCAGACCAGTGTTATCTTAATTTTTAATTTTTTGTTTTTCCACAAAATTCCTTAAAGATGTGGTAGTAGTCCTGGAATTGCAGCCACTAGCTAGGGGCCAGTGACCTGGAAGACCAGAGCGCTGGAGAAGTGGGTGCACCAGGCGTACTCTGCTTGTGAGGGGAGTCAGGCCCAGGGAATGGTGAAATATAGGTACACTCCCTGTCCACTGTCAGACAGCTGAAAGCACGATTAAAAAGGGGAGATTCTTCCTCTTCTTCTGCCTATATCACCATGCAGGAGGTCCCAAGGATATTCAGCCCCACTTAGTAGGAATTGGAAAGTGAGTGCAACCAGCACTGCAGGAGGAGGTGTCACCGCCTGGGTGAGCTCACGCCACTGACTCACTACATAGAGATCGAGCAGTTGGACAGAGCTCACCAGGAAGGAAATAGGTTTTATTAATTCCCCAGAATTTACGGGGAGCGTAGGGTAGGAGGAGGGGAGTGAGGCCACGTGGACCCGTATAGACTTACTTGCCGGCATGTGGGAGACCAGGCCCATGCCAAGCACAGCACAATCTGGCGCATAAGAATAAGGGAGCAAGAGGTGCAAGATTCAAAGAAGCCCTGAGTACCTGAATCGCATCCTGCTCCTAAATGCAGCAAACTCGGAAGCAAAATAAAATGAGCCCTGCTTTTACCGGGAGAAGCTGGTCCCTGAATCCCAATGCATACTCCTACATGGGAGAAGACCTCAATAGATTCCACAGTTTCTCTCAAAAAGCAACAAATGGTCACAAATTCTTTTAAGCAGTTGAGAATAAAATATTACTAATGAACAAAACAGCTCAAGGCCAACACCGTAAAAACAAGGCAGAGAGGGAGCTCCCTATCCCAGAATATCACAGATTATAAGATTCAAAGACAGTTAACAAAAAAATTTTAATTAACCAATGAGTATTATACTAATTAAATTGATCACTCCCCACAGATAAAAACAGGCAAGAAGAGTAGAACAAATAAGTTCAATGCGTTGTGTCCGACCTTAATTCACAAGTAATCAGACAGGGACTCCTGATGTGTTGTAGCCTTCAGACGCACATAGAGAACTGAGGAACAGGCACTCCTGGACCAAGGTATACTGTGGAATTAGATCCTGGATCACATGTGCATCACTAGCCTGTCAAGTGGGCTATAACCCATGATGTAATGTCTGGAGTGCCGTGGATATTCAACATAACACAAATGTAATTGCAGAAATCAGAGGCTATCCGTGTAACTGCAGAAATCAGAAGCTGTCCATGTAACTACACAACCCAGAGGCTGTTCATGTAACTGCAGAACACAGAGGTCTGTTACTGCAAAACACAGGCTGTCAACGTAACTGCAGAACACAGAGGCTGTCCATGTAATTGCACAACACAGAGGCTGTCCATGTAACTGCAGAACACAGAGACTTCCAAGTAACTGCAGAACACTGAGGTTTTAAACTGCAAAACGCAGAGGCCGTCAAGGTGATTGCAGAATACACAGACTGTCCATGTAACTGCACAACACAGAGGCTGTAAGTAAGTAAGTAAAAATGTTATTTATATAAGGCGACCTTCCCAAGCTCAGGGCACCTTTACAAAATTATATAAGCAGCATTAAAACCACAATAATAAATAACATTTTATATATAGCAACTTCAATTTAAATTACATTAATGAAATGCTTCATTAAAAAGAAAAGTTTTTAGGGCTTTTTTAAAACCCTCCACAGTCAGGCTGTTTCGTATCTGGCAAGGTAGAGAATTCCACAGGGTAGGAGCCATAAAGGCAAACATTCTTCCACCAGATGTTTTTTAAAGTTACCCTGGGATCTCCAGCAATCCTCTTGCCAGAGGATCGAGAGGAGGCGGGAGGGCAGTAAGAAGTCAGGAGTTCTTCCAGGTAGTGGGACTCAATCCATGTAGGGCTTTATAGGTCATCAACATGACCTTGAAAGTGATCTGCCACTGTACTGGCAGCCAGTGCAACTCGCGAAGCACAGGTGTTATATGGTTGGACCTTGGGCTTCCAGTCAACAACCTAGCTGCCGCATTTTGCACCAGCTGCAAGTGGTGGATATCCACTCCCGGCAGCCCTAGATAAAGGGCGTTGCAGTAATCAAGACGACTGGCAACAAAGGCATGGACCAGGGTAGGAAGATCCTCTGATGGAACCAGGTGTTTCACACGTGCTATATTCCTTAGATGGAAAAAGTATGTTTTGACCACGGCCGACACCTGCGCCCTCAGGGTCAGGCCCTCATCAAATATAACACCATGGTTACATACCTGGCCAGGTGCCATAAGCGGGGTCTCCCCCAGAAATAAACCTGAGGGTTTTCCCACCCATGAACCTGACATCCTCACCCCCGGTTCCACCACCAATACCTCTGTTTTTCCCGGATTCAACCTCAGCCAGTTGATACTCATCCAATTCTGTACCTCCAGGAGGCAGCTGTTAAATAATGTACTTGACTCAGACTCTCGCTCGGGCACAAAAGACATATAGAGTTGAGAATCATCAGCATAGCAATGAAACTTCAACCCATATTGTCTTATAATGTCCCCTAACGGAAGCATGTACACCACAAATAACATGGGGGACAGCACTGAACCCTGTGGCACCCCACAATGTAGACAGTGAGAGGCCGAAGAATGAATCCCTGACACTACTCTCTGACTCCTATCCTGCAGGAAAGATTTAAACCAACTGTGGACCACCCCCCTTAGTCCACAGAGAAACCACAGGTGATCGAGCAGCACCCCATGATCCACAGTGTCAAATGCTGCTGAGAGATCAAGGAGAACCAAGATAGAACAAGTTCTCCAATCTCTCACCATCAGGAGATTATTTAGTACCCGAACAAGAGCCGTCTCAGTACTATGCCTTTTCCTGAAGCCAGATTGGAAAGGGTCATAGATATTGTGAATAGTTAAATGGTCTTCCAGCTGCAATGCAACCACCTTCTCGACAATCTTCTCTAAAAAGGGAAGATTCGAGACCAGACTGTAGTTTCCTGGGCAGTCGGGATCAAGGGAGGATTTTTTGAAAAGGGGGCTTACTATTGCCTCCTTCAAGGGATCAGGAAAGATCCCTTTCTCCAGTGACACTGCAACTATCCCAGTAAGGATCAGGCCAATAACCTCTACACACCCCACAAGTAGGTGAGTAGGGCCCGGATCCAATCTACAGCAGGTAGGCCACAAAGTCTGGATGATCCTCACTATATCCATGACTGCCGGTTGACTGAAGGTGAACCAGGTCAGTTGGATATTTGTGCCCCTCAGTTGATCACTGCAAGATCCTATGGGAAGGCACTGGCCAATCTCATCCCTGATAGTGGACACCTTATCAGCGAAGAACATCGCAAATTCCTCATACTGTAATTGTGACAATGCTTGACCAGATTGAAGACAGACTGGATTGCACAATCTCTCCACAGTCCGGAAGAGCTAGGCTGGTCTATTCCTCGCTGTAGCAATTTCCCTGGACAGGACCTCTGCCTTCTTATGGGAAATTGCGAACTGATAGTTCTTATAATGATCTAACAGTCTAAGCCTGTCCACTTCCATGTGAGTTTTCTGCCAGCATCTCTCCAATCTTCGGCCCTGTCTCTTCAACCCATGGATCTCCTTGGTAAACCATGGGGCCCCTAGGTGGAGAGTACAGGGACAAACATGGATTGGAGCAATGACATCCAGGGCCCTCACAACTGCCCTGTTATAGGCTAGCACTAAGGACCCTGGGTCAGTGCTATCCATTGGAAATCGCGAGAAGTCCAGCTCCGTCATTAGGCCTTCTGAGGTAACTCCTCCCAAAGGATGGAACTGTACAATCTCCTTTGGGGTAGGCCTCTTTTGGGGGCTGCGAAACTGAACCTCAAAGCATGATGGTCAGACCAACTGATGGGCTCCACCTCCACATCAGAGACTTCCATCCCCAGATGGAATATCAAATCCAATGAGTGTCCCCCCGATGGGTTGCAGAGGTAATAACCCATGTCAGGCCCAATGAATCCATCAATTGGAGGAGGTTTTGACCAAACGGTGCGAGTTCATCGTCGACCCAGGCATTGAAATCCCTCAGAATTAACCATCGGGTGGATTTCAATACCCTCTCGGCGATGAGATCCGCAACCTCCCTCAGGAATTCCCTCCCATCACCTGGTGGATGATAAATGAGAAGTATCTTGAAGCCTCCACCTGCACCCACAACACACTCAAAGGAGTTGGTACACCCAACTGGTATCTCCCTAAGGTCCAGCTCCTGTCTAAGACTGCAACTCCCCTGCCCCTACGGTCCACTGTCCATGTAACTACAGAACCCAGAGGCTGTCCATGTAACTGCACAACACAGAGGCTGTCCTTGTAACTACAGAACCTGGAGGCTGTCCATGTAACTGCACAACACAGAGGCTGTCCATGTAACTACAGAACCCAGAGGCTGTCCATGTAACTGCACAACACAGAGGCTGCCCTTGTAACTACAGAACCCAGAGGCTGTCCATGTAACTGCAGAACACAGAGGCTGTCCATGTAGCTGCAGAATAGCATCTCTCCATGTAATTGCAGAACACAGAGACTGTCCATATAATTGCAGAACATAGAGGTGAGGCTGTCCATGTAACTGCTGAAAACAGAGGCTGTCTGCGTAACTGCAGAACACAAAGACTGTGACTGTCCATGTAATTGCAGAACACAGAGACTGTCCATATAACTGCAGAACACAGAGGTGAAGCTGTCCATGTAACTGCAGAACACAGAGGCTGTGCATGTAACTGCAGAAATCAGAGGCTGTCCATGTAACTGCAGAACAAAGAGACTGTTCATGTAACTGCAGAACACAGAGACTGTTAATGTAACTGCAGAAATCAGAGGCTGTCCATGTAGCTGCAGAACAGCATCTGTCCATGTAATTGCAGAACACAGAGAATGTCCATATAACTGCAGAACACAGACACTGTCCATATAACTGCAGAACACAGAGGTGAGGCTGTCCGTGTAACTGCAGAACACAGAGGCTGTGCTTGTAACTGTAGAAATCAGAGGCTGTCCATGTAACTGCAGAACACAGAGACTGTCCATGTAACTGCAGAAATCAGAGGCTGTCCATGTAATTGCAGAACACAGAGACTGTCCATGTAACTGCAGAAACAGACTGCAACTCCCCCGCCCCTATGGTCCACTGTCCATGTAACTACAGAACCCAGAGGCTGTCCATGTAACTGCACAACACAGAGGCTGTCCTTGTAACTACAGAACCTAGAGGTTGTCCATGTAACTGCACAACACAGAGGCTGTCCATGTAACTACATAACCCAGAGGCTGTCCATGTAACTGCATAACACAGAGGCTGCCCTTGTAACTACAGAACCCAGAGGCTGTCCATGTAGCTGCAGAACAGCGTCTCTCCATGTAATTGCAGAACACAGAGACTGTCCACATAATTGCAGAACATAGAGATGAGGCTGTCTGTGTAACTGCAGAACACAAAGACTGTGACTGTCCATGTAATTGCAGAACACAGAGACAGTCCATCTAACTGCAGAACTCAGAGGCTGTCCATGTAACTGCAGAAATCAGAGGCTGTCCATGTAACTGCAGAACACAGAGACTATCCATGTAACTGCAGAAATCAGAGGCTGTCCATGTAATTGCAGAACAAAGAGACTGTTCATGTAACTGCAGAACACAGACACTGTCCATATAACTGCAGAACATAGAGGTGAGGCTGTCCATGTAACTGCAGAACACAGAGGCTGTGCTTGTAACTGCAGAAATCAGAGGTTGTCCATGTAACTGCAGAACACAGAGACTGTCCATGTAACTACAAAAATCAGAGGCTGTCCATGTAATTGCAGAACACAGAGACTGTCCATGTAACTACAAAAATCAGAGGCTGTCCATGTAACTGCAGAGCACAGAGGCTGTCCATCAAACTACAGAACACAGAGGAGAGGCTGCCAATGTAAACTGCAGAACACAGAAACTGTCTGCATAACTGCAGAACACAGAGGAGAGGCTGTTCATTTATCCGAAGAACAGAGAAGCTGTCCATATAACTGCAGAACACAGAGGAGAGGCTGTCTGTGTAACTGCAGAACACAGAGGCTGTCCATGTAACTGCAGAAATCAGAGGTTGTCAGTGCAATTGCAGAACACAAAGGCTTTCCATCTAACTGCATAACACAGAGGCTGTCTATGTAACTGTAGAACACAGAGACTGTCTATGTAACTGTAGAACACAGAGGCTGTCCATGTAACTGCGAAACACAGAGACTGTCCATGTAACTGCAGAAACAGACTGCAACTCCTCCACCCCTACGGTCCACTGTCCATGTAACTACAGAACCCAGAGGCTGTCCATGTAACTGCACAACACAGAGGCTGTCCTTGTAACTACAGAACCTAGAGGCTGTCCATGTAACTGCACAACACAGAGGCTGTCCATGTAACTACAGAACCCAGAGGCTGTCCATGTAACTGCACAACACAGAGGCTGCCCTTGTAACTACAGAACCCAGAAGCTGTCTATGTAACTGCAGAACACAGAGACTGTCCACATAATTGCAGAACATAGAGGTGAAGCTGTCCGTGTAACTGCAGAAAACAGAGGCTGTCTGTGTAACTGCAGAACACAAAGACTGTGACTGTCCATGTAATTGCAGAACACAGAGACAGTCCATCTAACTGCAGAACACAGAGACTGTCCATGTAACTGCAGAAATCAGAGGCTGTCCATGTAACTGCAGAACAAAGAGACTGTTCATGTAGCTGCAGAACACAGAGACTGTTAATGTGACTGCAGAAATCAGAGGCTGTCCATGTAGCTGCAGAACAGCGTCTGTCCATGTAATTGTAGAACACAGAGACTGTCCATATAACTGCAGAACACAGAGGTGAGGCTGTCCATGTAACTGCAGAACACAGAGCCTGTGCATGTAACTGCAGAAATCAGAGGCTGTTCATGTAACTGCAGAACACAGATACTGTTCATGTAACTGCAGAACACAGAGACTGTTAATGTAACTGCAGAAATCAGAGGCTGTCCATGTAGCTGCAGAACAGCATCTGTCCATGTAATTGTAGAACACAGAGACTGTCCATATAACTGCAGAACACAGAGGTGAGGCTGTCCGTGTAACTGCAGAACACAGAGGCTGTGCTTGTAACTGTAGAAATCAGAGGCTGTCCATGTAACTGCAGAATACAGAGACTGTCCATGTAACTGCAGAAATCAGAGGCTGTCCATGTAACTGCAAAACACAGAGACTGTCCATGTAACTGCAGAAACAGACTGCAACTCCTCCACCCCTACGGTCCACTGTCCATGTAACTACAGAACCCAGAGGCTGTCCATGTAACTGCACAACACAGAGGCTGCCCTTGTAACTACAGAACCCAGAAGCTGTCTATGTAACTGCAGAACACAGAGACTGTCCACATAATTGCAGAAAATAGAGGTGAAGCTGTCCATGTAACTGCAGAAAACAGAGGCTGTCTGTGTAACTGCAGAACACAAAGACTGTGACTGTCCATGTAATTGCAGAACACAGAGACAGTCCATCTAACTGCAGAACACAGAGACTGTCCATGTAACTGCAGAAATCAGAGGCTGTCCATGTAACTGCAGAACAAAGAGACTGTTCATGTAGCTGCAGAACACAGAGACTGTTAATGTGACTGCAGAAATCAGAGGCTGTCCATGTAGCTGCAGAACAGCGTCTGTCCATGTAATTGTAGAACACAGAGACTGTCCATATAACTGCAGAACACAGAGGTGAGGCTGTCCATGTAACTGCAGAACACAGAGCCTGTGCGTGTAACTGCAGAAATCAGAGGCTGTCCATGTAACTGCAGAACACAGATACTGTTCATGTAACTGCAGAACACAGAGACTGTTAATGTAACTGCAGAAATCAGAGGCTGTCCATGTAGCTGCAGAACAGCATCTGTCCATGTAATTGTAGAACACAGAGACTGTCCATATAACTGCAGAACACAGAGGTGAGGCTGTCCATGTAACTGCAGAACACAGAGGCTGTGCTTGTAACTGTAGAAATCAGAGGCTGTCCATGTAACTGCAGAATACAGAGACTGTCCATGTAACTGCAGAAATCAGAGGCCATCCATGTAATTGCAGAACACAGGGACTGTCCATGTAACTGCAGAAACAGACTGCAACTCCCCTTCCCCTACGGTCCACTGTCCATGTAACTACAGAACCCAGAGGCTGTCCATGTAACTGCACAACACAGAGGCTATCCATGTAACTACAGAACCCAGAGGCTGTCCATGTAACTGCAGAACACAGAGGCTGTCCATGTAGCTGCAGAACAGCATCTCTCCAATTAATTGCAGAACACAGAGACTGACCACATAATTGCAGAACATAGAGGTGAGGCTGTCCGTGTAACTGCAGAAAACAGAGGCTGTCTGTGTAACTGCAGAACACAAAGACTGTGACTGTCCATGTAATTTCAGAACACAGAGACAGTCCATCTAACTGCAGAACACAGAGGCTGTCCATGTAACTGCAGAAATCAGAGGCTGTCCATGTAACTGCAGAACACAGAGACTGTTAATGTAACTGCAGAAATCAGAGGCTGTCCATGTAGCTGCAGAGCACAGAGGCTGTCCATCAAACTACAGAACACAGAGGAGAGGCTGTCAATGTAAACTGCAGAACACAGAAACTGTCTGCATAACTGCAGAACACAGAGGAGAGGCTGTTCATTTATCCGAAGAACAGAGAAGCTGTCCATATAACTGCAGAATACAGAGGAGAGACTGTCTGTGTAACTGCAGAACACAGAGGCTGTCCATGTAACTGCAGAAATCAGAGGTTGTCAGTGCAATTGCAGAACACAAAGGCTGTCCATCTAACTGCATAACACAGAGGCTGTCTATGTAACTGTAGAACACAGAGACTGTCTATGTAACTGTAGAACACAGAGGCTGTCCATGTAACTGCAAAACACAGAGACTGTCCATGTAACTGCAGAACACAGAGGCTGTCTGTATAACTGTAGAACACAAAGACTGTCCATGTAACTGCAGAGCACAGAGGCTGTCTATGTAACTATAGAACACAGAGACTGTCCATGTAACTCCAGAACACAAAGGCTGTCCAGGTAACTATAGAACACATAGACTGTCCATGTAACTGCAGAGCACAGAGTTTGTCCATGTAATTGTAGAACACAGAGACTGTCCGTGTAACTGCAGAGCACAGAGGTTGTCCATGTAACTGCAGAACATAGAGGCTGTCCGTGTAATTGCAGAACACAGAGGCTGTCCATGTAACTGCAGAACACAGAGGCTGTCTATGAAACTGCAGAAATCAGAGGCTGTCCATGTAATTGCAGAACACAGAGACTGTCCATGTAACTGCAGAAACAGACTGCAACTCCCCCGCCACTACGGTCCACTGTCCATGTAACTACAGAACCCAGAGGCTGTCCATGTAACTGCACAACACAGAGGCTGTCCATGTAGCTGCAGAACAGCATCTCTCCAATTAATTGCAGAACACAGAGACTGTCCACATAATTGCAGAACATAGAGGTGAGGCTGTCCGTGTAACTGCAGAAAACAGAGGCTGTCTGTGTAACTGCAGAACACAAAGACTGTGACTGTCCATGTAATTGCAGAACACAGAGACAGTCCATCTAACTGCAGAACACAGAGGCTGTCCATGTAACTGCAGAAATCAGAGGCCGTCCATGTAACTGCAGAACACAGAAACTGTTCATGTAACTGCAGAAATCAGAGGCTGTCCATGTAACTGCAGAATAAAGAGACTGTTCATGTAGCTGCAGAACACAGAGACTGTTAATGTGACTGCAGAAATCAGAGGCTGTCCACGTAGCTGCAGAACAGCGTCTGTCCATGTAATTGCAGAACACAGAGACTGTCCATATAACTGCAGAACACAGAGGTGAGGCTGTCCATGTAACTGCAGAACACAGAGGCTGTGCATGTAACTGCAGAAATCAGAGGCTGTCCATGTAACTGCAGAACACAGAGACTGTCCATGTAACTGCAGAAATCAAAGGTTGTCCATGTAACTGCAGAACAAAGAGACTGTTCATGTAACTGCAGAACACAGAGACTGTTAATGTAACTGCAGAAATCAGAGGCTGTCCATGTAGCTGCAGAGCACAGAGGCTGTCCATCAAACTACAGAACACAGAGGAGAGGCTGTCAATGTAAACTGCAGAACACAGAAACTGTCTGCATAACTGCAGAACACAGAGGAGAGGCTGTTCATTTATCCGAAGAACAGAGAAGCTGTCCATATAACTGCAGAACACAGAGAAGAGGCTGTCTGTGTAACTGCAGAACACAGAGGCTGTCCATGTAACTGTAGAAATCAGAGGTTGTCAGTGCAATTGCAGAACACAAAGGCTGTCCATCTAACTGCGTAACACAGAGGCTGTCTATGTAACTGTAGAACACAGAGACTGTCTATGTAACTGTAGAACACAGAGGCTGTCCATGTAACTGCGAAACACAGAGACTGTCCATGTAACTGCAGAACACAGAGGCTGTCTGTATAACTGTAGAACACAAAGACTGTCCATGTAACTTCAGAGCACAGAGGCTGTCCATGTAACTGCAGAACACAGAGGCTGTCTATGTAACTATAGAACACAGAGACTGTCCATGTAACTCCAGAACACAAAGGCTGTCCAGGTAACTATAGAACACATAGACTGTCCATGTAACTGCAGAGCACAGAGTTTGTCCATGTAATTGTAGAACACAGAGACTGTCCATGTAACTGCAGAGCACAGAGGTTGTCCATGTAACTGCAGAACATAGAGGCTGTCCGTGTAATTGCAGAACACAGAGGCTGTCCATGTAACTGTAGAAATCAGAGGTTGTCAGTGCAATTGCAGAACACAAAGGCTGTCCATCTAACTGCGTAACACAGAGGCTGTCCATGTAACTGTAGAACACAGAGACTGTCTATGTAACTGTAGAACACAGATGCTGTCCATGTAACTGCGAAACACAGAGACTGTCCATGTAACTGCAGAAACAGACTGCAACTCCCCCGCCCCTACGGTCCACTGTCCATGTAACTACAGAACCCAGAGGCTGTCCATGTAACTGCACAACACAGAGGCTGTCCATGTAACTACAGAACCCAGAGGCTGTCCATGTAACTGCAGAACACAGAGGCTGTCCATGTAACTGCAGAACACAGAGGCTGTCTATGAAACTGCAGAAATCAGAGGCTGTCCATGTAATTGCAGAACACAGAGACTGTCCATGTAACTGCAGAAACAGACTGCAACTCCGCCGCCCCTACGGTCCACTGTCCATGTAACTACAGAACCCAGAGGCTGTCCATGTAACTGCACAACACAGAGGCTGTCCATGTAGCTGCAGAACAGCAGCTCTCCAATTAATTGCAGAACACAGAGACTGTCCACATAATTGCAGAACATAGAGGTGAGGCTTTCCGTGTAACTGCAGAAAACAGAGGCTGTGTAACTGCAGAACACAAAGACTGTGACTGTCCATGTAATTGCAGAACACAGAGACAGTCCATCTAACTGAAGAACACAGAGGCTGTCCATGTAACTGCAGAACACAGAGGCTGTCTGTATAACTGTAGAACACAAAGACTGTCCATGTAACTGCAGAGCACAGGGGCTGTCCATGTAACTGCAGAACACAGAGGCTGTCTATGAAACTATAGATCACAGAGACTGTCCATGTAACTCCAGAACACAAAGGCTGTCCAGGTAACTATAGAACACATAGACTGTCCATGTAACTGCAGAGCACAGAGGTTGTCCATGTAATTGTAGAACACAGAGACTGTCCGTGTAACTGCAGAGCACAGAGGTTGTCCATGTAACTGCAGAACATAGAGGCTGTCTATGAAACTGCAGAAATCAGAGGCTGTCCATGTAATTGCAGAACACAGAGACTGTCTATGTAACTGCAGAAACAGACTGCAACTCCCCCGCCCCTACGGTCCACTGTCCATGTAACTACAGAACCCAGAGGCTGTCCATGTAACTGCACAACACAGAGGCTGTCCATGTAACTACAGAACCCAGAGGCTGTCCATGTAACTGCAGAACACAGAGGCTGTCCATGTAGCTGCAGAACAGCATCTCTCCAATTAATTGTAGAACACAGAGACTGTCCACATAATTGCAGAACATAGAGGTGAGGCTGTCTGTGTAACTGCAGAAAACAGAGGCTGTCTGTGTAACTGCAGAACACAAAGACTGTGACTGTCCATGTAATTGCAGAACACAGAGACAGTCCATCTAACTGCAGAACACAGAGGCTGTCCATGTAACTGCAGAAATCAGAGGCTGTCCATGTAACTGCAGAACAAAGAGACTGTTCATGTAGCTGCAGAACACAGAGACTGTTAATGTGACTGCAGAAATCAGAGGCTGTCCACATAGCTGCAGAATAGTGTCTGTCCATGTAATTGCAGAACACAGAGACTGTCCATATAACTGCAGAACACAGAGGTGAGGCTGTCCATGTAACTGCAGAACACAGAGGCTGTGCGTGTAACTGCAGAAATCAGAGGCTGTCCATGTAACTGCAGAACAAAGAGACTGTTCATGTAACTGCAGAACACAGAGACTGTTAATGTAACTGCAGAAATCAGAGGCTGTCCATGTAGCTGCAGAGCACAGAGGCTGTCCATCAAACTACAGAACACAGAGGAGAGGCTGTCAATGTAAACTGCAGAACACAGAAACTGTCTGCATAACTGCAGAACACAGAGGAGAGGCTGTTCATTTATCCGAAGAACAGAGAAGCTGTCCATATAACTGCAGAACACAGAGGAGGCTGTCTGTGTAACTGCAGAACACAGAGGCTGTCCATGTAACTGCAGAAATCAGAGGTTGTCAGTGCAATTGCAGAACACAAAGGCTGTCCATCTAACTGCGTAACACAGAGGCTGTCTATGTAACTGTAGAACACAGAGACTGTCTATGTAACTGTAGAACACAGAGGCTGTCCATGTAACTGCGAAACACAGAGACTGTCCATGTAACTGCAGAACACAGAGGCTGTCTGTATAACTGTAGAACACAAAGACTGTCCATGTAACTGCAGAGCACAGAGGCTGTCCATGTAACTGCAGAACACAGAGGCTGTCTATGTAACTATAGAACACAGAGACTGTCCATGTAACTCCAGAACACAAAGGCTGTCCAGGTAACTATAGAACACATAGACTGTCCATGTAACTGCAGAGCACAGAGGTTGTCCATGTAATTGTAGAACACAGAGACTGTCCATGTAACTGCAGAGCACAGAGGTTGTCCATGTAAGTGCAGAACATAGAGGCTGTCCGTGTAATTGCAGAACACAGAGGCTGTCCATGTAACTGCAGAACACAGAGGCTGTCCATGTAACTGCAGAACACAGAGGCTGTTCATGTAACTGCAGAACAAAGAATCTGTCTGTGTAACTGTACAACATAGATGCTGTCCATCTAACTGCAGAACACAAAGGCTGTCCATGTAACTGCAGAACACTCAGGCTGTCCATGTAACTGCAGAACACAGAGGCTGTCCATGTAACTGTAGAGCACAAGCCAACCCGCCAGCATTGGGGCTGGTTGCCTACCTGCAAAGCCGGCAACCTGGATTCAGGAACAGACCCAGGACATCAGAGGGCCAGCCGGGGGAGAAGGATTGAGCGTCCAAGGACTGCTCTCCTTCTCCTGGGGGGTAGTGTGTTCAGTGCAACATGGCACCTAGTGGAGACTGGGCGTACCAAGCACGCTGATGCCAATTGTTCAATGGGGTGGGGCAGACGCTGCTCATCATTGCACATCCCCACCCCCACACACTGGGAAAAAATGCCGCCGGCCACGCCAAATGAAGTCCAACTTCATAGTTCCCAGGTCGGCCCATCGATCTACCCTGATGTTGTGGTACTCTAGGGGCTGGTGCCACGACCCCACCTGGGTGTGGTAAGCCAGGGGGTATCAACGAGGCATGGCCAGTTTGGGAGAGGAAGCAGGAATCCATGACTGAGCTGAGAAACCAGGTGGCCGACAGGAAAAAAGCATACTAAATCAAAAAAAAAAAGCTGCAGAGCACAGAGGCTGTCCATGTAACTGCAGAACACAGAAACTGTCCATGTAACTGCACAGCACAGAGGCTATTCAACTAACTGCAGAACACAGAGGCTGTACGTATAACTGCAGAACACAGAGGCTGTCCATGTAGCAGCAGAGCACAGAGGTTGTCCATCTAACTGCAGAACACAGAGGCTGTACACAAAACTGCAGAACACAGGCTTTCCATATAACTGCAGAGCACAGAGGTTGTCCATCTAATTGCAGAACACAGAGGCTGTACATATAACTGCAGAATACAGAAGTTGTCTGTTTAACTGCAGAACACAGAGGCTGCCCATGTAACGGCAGAACACATAAGCTGTCCATCTAACTACAACAGGTAAATGGACCTCAGATTTCTAGACAAGGTGAAGCTGTGCCAGGGTTCCAAGGGTATATGAGATGGTATGCCCCCCCTGCCAGCCTTCCTCCCTCAATCTGGCCCTCAGTTTCTCGGGGGCAGATGCAGTCTGTGTTATAGAGTCCCACTGTGCTTTTGTATTTAGGACTGTACTGGTGTCCTGGATCAAATCCAGTCTGACCATCTCTCTCTCCCTTTCTCTCGCTCTCTCAATATATATAGGAAATATGCAATGGGCTGACAGAAAATATGCAATTTATCTTGAAGTGTGAGGGCCACTAGTGAGCTACAGAAGTCCTGCCCACTCACAAGTGATGACAAATTAACTATTTTAAATCAGGCTATTGTATATTTGATACATACAACAGTAGTTTACAAGTTACAGCTTTTAAATCTGCAGTTTGTTTGAAGATTTTGCTGTTTTTCTTTGATTTTAACAGTTGGCTTCAGTGCTGCACTAGGCATTCTGATGTCATCAGCATTGTGAAAGCTGTCCTCTGATTGGTTCAGTGTTCCGCTGTGATGACCGTAACCTTCAAATGTCCATTATGACAACAGTTACAACAATATTTTTGTATATGTTGCTGTTACTGATCTCACTGACAAAGGTATCTTTTTATCTTATCATTTTACCCCCACTCCTGTTGTGTATATTATAATATTCTGGCATGGTCATGTCTGCATAGTTAGGGTTGAGTGGTCACTTCTATGTTAAACATGACATTTTGCACTTTAATAACTTTACAACCATTCAAGTGATTCACATGAAATTTTGCACGCACCATCAGAGCCAAAGATCTTTTGTTGTGGCAAGTTTTGTTCCTGTCAGATGTGTGACACGGAAGTCAAAAACGTGAAAAAATGGTGTGGAATTTTGTTCTGAAATTTTTAGGGTATATTGGTCTTGGGTCTCAGCGATACCTTTCGAGTTTTGTGAAAAAATATTAATCAGTTCAAAAGTTATTCAATTTCAAAATTTCCAATTATTTCCTATGGGACCAGATGGATGTCCCACTCGACAAAAGATTCTTTATCGCAAATGCAGAATCCTTTGCCACAAATGCGGAATCTTTTGCCATGCTGCCGCCATCTTGTTTACAGTTAGCGGTGGCAAAAAAACTGAAAAAAATGAAAAAAATACCTGAATTTGGAATGTGGTAACAGCTGTCTTTATCTAATCAGGGCCCGTAGACCTCGACTCTGGGGTCAGTTTTTTGATTCAGTGCCTGGAAATGTGTTTTTTTAAAGTGGCAAAATCCTCTGTTACAAATCGTAAAAAAGCATTTCGCAAAAAAGGATTCCATTTCACAATTTGCGAAAAAGGATTTTCTTTTTCCACAAACTGTGAAAAAGGAACAGTGGAATATGATTATTTTTCGCAATCTGCAAAAATGGAATTTTGAGACAGCTGTTTCTTTGCCACTCCACAGTTCACAAACAGTTGTTGATTTTGGTCTGCAAATTTCAAGGTACAAAGAGCTTGCCCCACAGATGTGCCTTTTGCTGGTTTGGTGAAAATATTTTACTTTGCTGTGGAGTTCTGTGGCTTTAAATTTTGGTTCATTCCCATAGGATAACATTGTAATGTAAGGTTTAGACACTCATTTCTTTGTCACTAGGCTGTGAGGAAACAGTTTTCAATTTTGCTCTGAAATTCAGGGTACAAAGGCCTTGTGCCACCGATGTGCTTTTTGCTCATTTTGTGAAAATATATTCACTTGGTGTCTAGTTACACAGGTTTCACATTTTGCTGTGTTTTCTACATGACAACATTGCAATGTGAGGTGTTGTTTGGCACTGTACACTATGGGATGGGAGCGCTGCGCTTCCACAGGCAAATTAGGATACCACTACACTAGCTGAAGAATTATGGTTGGATAGGAGCACAGGGCCCACATGCAGATATGGATATGATTATGGACGGATGGGAGTCCAGGGCCCAGAGAGCCCTGTGCTCCCACAGGGAAATAAGGATATAATTACAATCATTCAAAAATTATGGATAGATAGCCCAGAGGGCCCTCCACTCCCACATGCAAATAAGGTTAGGTTGCAATTATACTATCTAAAAAAGTAAGGACATTCTTGGCAAAGAACTTTGTTAATGCATCAGTTTGGGTTCCAGCGACAAAAGTTTGGAAATGTGGTCTTAGGGTTTCCAACCCTAACTCCCCACCCCCACCCTGCATGCAGCAACAGGCATAGGGGTGTGCCTTGGAGCTGTCTGCCCTAACTCTCACCCCATTCTCCTATACTGTACCCATCTCAGCTTATTTACTCATGGAATGGTGTGAGCTTTAGGGCTGATATCTCCAAGGCACACACCCCAAGCCTGTTGCTGTGTGCAGGGTGGGGGTGGGGGGTGTTAGCATTGGAAACCCTAACACCACATTTACAAACTTTTGTCACTGGACACCTAACTGAGGCATTAATGACATTTTTTGCCAACACTATATTATATATGTGAGTGTATATATCTACCCAACTGTCCCAGAACAGTCATAAGCTTCAGTTCCTCTTGCTATATATTGTAGGTGCTATTTCAACCAACCATAGCTGACATTCACTTTGTGTGTGAGTACCTCTTAAAACCAGGAGAGGTCTGCACTTGCACATGTTGAAAAAGACATGATTCCACTTTTCAAGAGGGTGACATTTATTTTTTATTTTTATTTTAGTCTTTGGTAACTGGGTGAGGCCCACTAGGCACAAGTGCCTGTTTTCAGTGGCAACATGGGAGCACTGGGCAGTTAAGTGACTTGCTTAGAGTCACACAGTATGCAAGTGGAGGTTGTGAGAATCAAACCTAGGTCTGGTCTGCTGGATGTACCAAGCTCGTTCACACCACGTTACTTATTTTTAAAAATCTTTATTTCTAAAATGTTGTTTTCCTTTTTATTAATGCAGCATACAAATAATAAAGCAAGGACCCATTAGAAATGACATTATTATATACTAGCTAGGCTATCCTGGATAAATAAACTCTAAAACTGGATTAAAGCAGGACCCCACTGAACATTAGCTATTACATCTCAGCTGGGCGATCCCGTAAATATGAATAAATGTAGGACCGTACTGAAAATGAGATATTACATCTGAACTGTGCTATCCTGGGAAAAAAAAAACATTTAAAAGCATGTTTTATGCAAACTCAAACTCTGCTCATGGTTTTCTAGTTCTGGAAGGAATCTAGGAGCCATCCAGAAGGTGAGAACTGAGTGCAGACCGAGATAATTCTTCTGGCTGCACTTTATTTCTGCTCTGCTGTTCTTCAGTCAGCTGGATCACATTTCAGTGCTCTTCTAACCTGTAAAATAAGGTAAAGCATTCCCCCAGTACATAGCTCCCTACATGTTCAAACTCCCTGAGGCAATCCAGGAGGAAGTACTCTTAAAATAAAGGATTTAAAAGGATACAGACATGACAGAGAGGAACTCAAACAGGAGGAATGAGAGAAATGCAGGGGGCGTCTCCATGCCCTCCACCCTGGCCATTGTGAGTTGCCGTCTCCCCTCTTTGTTGGGCCCATCTTCATATTCTGATTCACTTGCTGGTCACTGTTTTCTAAACACTACCATTGTACCTTCCATCCTGTGAATCTGTCAGCTTCTCATTTTCCTTTTTGTAACCATTTAACAATTTAATCCTACTTGTCCCTCTGAGGTTACCATGGAGATAAGAACATATAAACAAAGGAACAGATGTATCCAGGATGATGAAGGTTTATAAACAGTGAATCTGGGTTATCACCACTGCCACCCCATTATGACTTAGTTTCTACCTCCCTTCACAGTCAGTATGACATATTACCCTCTGGATCCCGAGGGGGGCCTCCTTGGGAGCCTAGCCTCTCTGCAGAGTGGGAATGGGCAAACCTTTTCCTAGTTTTAACTATAACACAAAAAGTTTTAAGATGTTTTTCTTTACAAACCTTTGAACCCTAGTAATTTAGATCCCTTAGCAAGTTGAAGCTATGTAAATTATACGCAAATTACAAATCTGTCAGATAGACACTACAAAATGTGATTTTTAAGGGGAGGCTCTTTTTTTCTAAATTTTAATTTTTATGTAACCCCTACCTGGTATGCCATTTCTATACTGACAGCCCTACCTGGTGGGCTGGGTTCAGGGAGGAATATATCACTCGGCACATAGGCTAGGTTTGGCTACTCTGCACAGGGACACCCAAGTAACTCCAGACAAAGGAAGCAATAACTGTAATGTCCAATACCAGAAATGGGATTCTAAAGTGTGGCTTTTATTCACATCCAAACAGAATAAACAAAACATAGATGGACCCCCTGGGGCTACACTCCTGGTAATGCAGATTTAAGGAGACCAGAACACATCCTCATCTCTTTACCCCTCAGGCTCTGAAACACACTGGGCACACAGCCCGAACTTGTACACTGCTCTGGGTTTTCCCTGGCTCGGCTCCCTTGCCAGCCACTTGGACACTTTCCATATAGAAAGGAAACATTTACTGGTGGCTCCCCAAACCAACTAAGAGCACTTCTGCTCCATAAGGGAATCTTCCTCATTAATCCCATGTCTGGATACTTTCCTCAGGCACTGGCCAAGTACCTGAGAGAAAGCAAACAGGTGTCCCAGAGCAAATCCATAGAGGTGAATTTGGTTACTACTGATGGGGGGTCTCCCATCTCTCGCTCTCACAATTCATACCCGGCCATTTCTCTGGACTGTAACACCTCATCCTTTAACACAATTAGCTGTGTAGATTCTTTTAAATGTATTTCACATTCAATCTACTGTCTTTTCTTCCCATTTATGCTGGACTTGAACATACTTATTAAGTGGCTTTGTCCATTACTCTAGACCCCCACAGAGTTCAGCAGTCCAATCCCCACACCCTCCAAACTGTACTTGGCTGTCTTTTCTTGACCCCACAGTAACAGTCCCTTTAGTTTCATTCTGTTTCAGGTTGAAACACATGGCCCTTTAGCAGAGCGAACTGACCCTTCGGTTGCAGGTGCCCCACAGGCATTTCCTCCTCAAGGAGTCTCTTTCAGAGCATCTGGTGCCTCAGCACAAACTTAAACAGGCAGCTTCTTTTCCTTTTCCGGACCCAGGGGGGTTGCCCCTGGAAACAGGCTGAAACCTTCCCCCCATCCCCGCAGGGATGGGGCCCTGAACCATTGAAAGCGGTCTCCACCACTTCAATAAGCAGTTCCTGTGTTCCTCTTCAGGTGGAAACAAACACCTAAAAACAAAAGTAGCTCTGTAACAGAGCTTAAAGCTCTGAGGGCCTGCCTCAGCAGAGCACCTCTGCTACACTCTACAGACTCTCTCTCAGACTGACTTCAAATTCCCCAACGTTCTACTCTAACCTCCAACTGCAACATTCCAATGTGGCTTATGCAGCTGCGACAGTTCTAAATTATGTCATCCCTCAGTCTCAGCTGACACTGAGAACAGAGTGAGACAGTGTGAAATCCATTTAACTGGAGTTTCACAAGCTGCCTTCCCTGCCTACCACTAGGTCTTACTGGGATTCTAGTAGCCCCGGGTAACGGGGGGGGGTTACACTTAAAATGGGCCAGGTTTTGTGTGGGGTTCTTTCATTTAGGGCTGGACAGGTTCAGTCCACTCCAGTTGATAATGGTAGTAACTTCACTTCACATCTGCAGGCAGCAAGGTAAAGCTGGTTTTATTTTCATTGACACGTGATCCTCTCCAACTGCAGACTTGAACCTGTGATTTGTAGCAATTAGGATTTTCTCACTTTGATATGGGAATCTTCCCCATGTAATGGGAGGCAAATTTGCAAAAGGTCCTCCAGCCACCCCCTGCTCACTGGCAGAGGGTCACCTCTTCTCTGGCCTCGGGCACCTGATGCTGAGGTGGTGGGTGACACAGTATGGACGGGAATGGGGTGTCAAAGGGGAGAGAAAATGAAAGGCAGTGGGGCTGAGGAGGAGCCTTGATTGGTAGGCCACCAGGGAAAGTTGTCAGGCCTAGACGTCTTCTGTTCTCAGGCTTTGCAGATTGTGTGAAAGCCCTTTGGCACCATGCATTCCTACTTAAAGCAGAACCAGCCTAAATGTTTGTGGTGATTTGCATATACATCCCATAATGCTTTACATTATGGGGGTATGTGTGATTTTGTATTTCTTTGAAACTTGGCTTTGTTGCCAATGGCCTTTTTGGCTAACCCCCGCTTCGGTGCTTTTGTGCTGAGGTTCTTTATTATTTTAAGGCCCTAGAGGTGGTTCAGCAATAGTTTTAATAAGTCCTACCTCATGCTCCTTTGGCTTCTTCTGATCTGGGCTCATCTGCATAGATCCTCTGCTATTTGCTTTAGTGCTTTAAGACCTGCCTTTGGTTACACACATCTCCATCTACCATCCCCTGAATCACTCACTACCTGTGCCTGCATGCCTGCTGCTTCCCACTGGAACTGAATACCTGCACACCTCTGTCCCCACCACCTGAGCTCACCTCAACCATGATCACTGCAGCATGCTGCCTTTGTCTGTCTATTGTCTCCACTCCTGTGTCCTTTGTCCAGTGCTGCAATATGTCTGACTTTGAACAGATGAATGCACTGGTCATAGCTCTCTATCTTAACAAGTGGCTCAGTGTGGGGTTGGGAGGACATAGAAGGGCAGGCTTCCTGGGATAGGATCAGAGAATTCAGGTATTGCGTGTTGGGCAGGTGGGTATGACTTGAGGGTGGTCCAGAGGAAGACAGCACTACTCCTCACTTTTTTCAGCATGACTTACCCAGACCACTATTACGCTGATGTAGATCTGGGCAGCTGACCTGCAGCTAGCAGCAATCCTCTTGCCACTCCTGGTGGTGTAGACCCTGGCTCAGGCCTCCTCATCTCATGGGACTATACTCTCCTCCACTGGCCAGTGGCCTTTGCTCAAATGCTCCTCCCCTCCTGTGGCCAGAAGTGACAAGTGGCGTCTTCCAGTAACTGATGCCAATTATTGGCATTCTCTTCCTTCCCCATAACATACGTTCCCCAGCACCTCCCCTCTTCACTTGACTACATCCACCAGTGCACACTCCTCTGTACCTCCCTGTTGGCTCTACCACATGATGATATAGTGCTCCCCCCACCAGGAAATAGTTCTTGGAAGAGGAATTCAGAGCCCACGGTCAGTGAGAGGAAAGAACAGCTAGGGAGCTGAGTTCTCTTGTCTTTCTGGGTGAGTACTCTGTGACTGTTCCTAAAGAATGGTCTATGGGGGAGCTGTTAGACATGAGCAACTATTCAAGATTGGGAGTCTTGGGGCCAGGACATATAAGGGCCCTGTTGTATGGGAGGATGGTTACATAGGGATTGTAGGTAAGCAGAGCGGGGCAAAAGTTGCACTCGAATGGGGTAGGCAACTGATGAAGCTCATGGATCTGGTCACACTGAACATAGAGCATCTCCAAGACATGTTCACAAGCATTGTGGGCATGAGAGCCCGACTGTGTGAAAATTCACCTCCACATCACACACAAAGAAGACCGCTCACAGTACGTCTGGAGCTAACGGTAACTTACACTCTTGAAAAACAAAAAACTGGGCGACACAGCCATGCCAGTTAAACTTTCTCAGACTGACAAAGGTTAACAGGATAAAAGTTAACCTTTATTCATGACTACAGGACACATGGGTCTAGCCACCCAACATTTTCTGCCAAAAGTGGGCACTTCATGAAATTACTTATGACAGTTTAACTGACTTGGCTGTGTAGCCTGTTTTTTTTTTGTTTTTTTTTTCTAAATTCCCCACCACCCCATTCCAAGGGGTAGAGGTCTGTGCCCGGCAGGTGGGTCACAGTTCTGAAAAATCCAAAATGAAGCAGTGTTCTGTGGTGCAGATTCATGGTGCAGCTACAGAGGTAAGCACTCCCTTTGCCTAGAGACAGCACAATCCAATGCACGGCACACTCCAAAGCAGAGATGGTAGTATTCAATAGTGTAAACATGCCTTAGTATTCAGATGCCCCTGAAGCTTGCAGCCAGATATTCCTTAGGTTCACAGCTTCCTGCTGGTGCACTCAAACACGTACTACAGATACATACAGTTCAAGTATTTGCAGATTGCAGAGTTTCTTGAGCCCCGTGATGAAGCTCTAGCCAAATTAGATGGTGGGGCATCTATTTAGCATTTAGGTTATTGTCTCTCAGCTTATTCTGCAGCCGTGTTTGTATCGTGCTCAATAAACTACTTAATGAATGCTACCCTCTCTCCTTTTGAGTGTGCTGTGCTTTAGGTCATGGTTCTCAACCTGCCAGTCACACACTGGCCCCTAGGTATCCCACAATGCTCCTGGCAGGCTGTATAATCCACCCATCTCATCTATGAGAGACCTGGGTTCTTCTCCCAGCAGCCTAGCTAATTCATCACTTTTGTACCCACCCCCATTATTCCACCCTTCCTAGTCAGTGGAGGCCCTGGAAACTGCAAGTGTTCCTCCAGCCTTGGGGCTTAATGAAAAATATGGAGAGCAAAGTCTAGGAACTGGAATCTGGGCCATTGTCTGGTGAAACCTAGGCCCCTGGCCTCTCGTATCCTGGAGTCCATAACAACCACAAACTGGAAGAAGAAATATGTCACTGTTTTCACCCACTTGTATGGAGAGGAAGAAATTAAGCAAGTGGAAAAAGAGAAAGAGAGGAAAAGGATGATTCCAAGACAACATGGTTAAGGAGACATGCTGAGACAGACTGTGTCATTTAACATTATGTCCACAATGGTGCTGGATAGAAAGCCCAATGAGGCAAGGGTTTCAATAATGACCAGGATTTATTTTGAAAGCATGTGTATTTTTTGCAGTGATACCGGAAGGATATACAATGAGAAATTCAGGAAGAAGATGGAAGCAGACATACATTGATTAAGTGGGGTTAGATGCAGATATTCTGATATATAAAACAAATGTGTACTATGCAGCCCTTTCTAGGGCTGCAGGCTAAATCACGAGGTCCTCCATCAATGGGAATGGGAACAGGAAGTGGTGATGGGGTTTGCAGGAAATTTCATAAAAGATCCTGCCCGTTCCAGCAAAAATTGTAGATTTTGGCACTCTTGTCTTGGAGTGGGGGCAAGCACTTTGAAAAACAGTGCAGAAAGAACCAACATGGAGGATGGGGGGTGGTGATACAAAATGAACCCACCACACATGGTTCTGGTAAGTGCAGCAACCCTGGTCGGAGTGCAGTACTCATTCTATCTCTGGACAGTTACCCTAACAGAACAGTGTCATGGTTTCATGATCCCTATGTAGGCCCAAGGATGACAAGGGAAGCCGGTAATTTTAAGCTAGCCTTGGAGAAGCCAGTTATGTTAGCCATAAAAGTCCTTATGGCTGGGCAGGATGGTGGATTCCATCACCGCTTAAGTATCTCTAATCTGAATTTTGTGCAAAAAAAAATTTCACGTGAAGCTCTGCCTTATCTGCCACCTGTTATTTCCATGGGGTACTCAATGAATGACTAGATAAATCCTGGCCTGGCAACCATGTCATATATATCCTTTGAGAGAGCAGTGGATTGGACGTGGGTATGTGGCCCCAGGGCTCTGATGGCAAAGGCAGATATTGAATTAGTGTTCTGCTTCCACCCTGTCTGCCCAGATGACGTCTGCCTGTTGGGCAGACCGTTAAAGTGAAAATATTTTGTTGATAGGTGCATGTTGATGAAATGTTCAGTGCCATGCACAATCACTGAAATATTCAGTATGCTTCTGAATTGGGTGGTATGCACTAGGGCTGGGCAAAAACTTTACTTAAATCATTCAGCTGAATATTTGTATTCAGGGCCCCAAATATTTGGATGTTCATGATTCATATTCATTTTTCTTCTGCCTGGGGTAAAAGTAAAAGAAACAGCCCCCACCCTCCTCCCCAGCTCAATCCTTTAAAATAACTCCCATGCTTTCACCTTCTGCTACAGTCCCAACCCCCTCCCCAGCACCTACAATATAATGTTTTAAACAAAACAAAACTCCCACAATGGGTGACAGGCACTGTGACGCTCTGCCCGCTGCTTATGGTTATTGTATGATAGTTATATTATAAATAAATGGTCCGTGTATGAAATGTCAGTATGTGAAAAATGTGGCCTTCAACTTTAAAGGTCAGTAGCTGAAACCACAGGATGTCATTAAACTGACCAGGGGAACCATTTAATTAAAGACTTCCTTACAGAAGGGCATTGTATTACCTTTTATGACCTGATCAGGATTTTGAAGTTGAAACTAAATGTGAGTTTTATGATGTTACAAGAAGAAAGGTAATTGAGCTGGTCCCTCTCATCTCAGCACATAGCTAGAAGTGTCTGAAAAGTCATAAAACCCTCAGATACACTAGCAGCAGGAAATAAGGAGTAGGGACATCAAAGAGAAATGTTTGATTAAATACTGTCATATTTGGGAAATGGCTAGTTACAGATTTCTCAAAAGTAATGGCTCACATCCTCAGGAATAACTATGTTAGAAATTAAGATTTAAGTGAGGATCTAGCTGGTTTCATCAAAAGGGGGTGGGGCAGATAGAGTTAAAAATGAAACATTGTATCTGGGAAATGTGACATATGAATCTTGGGCTCTGAGACAGAATGATCTCTAACTTAAACCGCACTTAAAAGGTAATACTTAGATAGAAAATAAATAAGTATATGTGGTAGAAGTGTTTGTTCTGTAACTTCCTATTTGCTTTACTTGATTGTAAGATTTATGATATTTATTCTGTATTTAAGTTTACCTGTTTTTATCATATTTATTAAACAACTTTTTCTTTGAAATACTGCCTGGGTGTCTTCTCAGTTTCTTTTTGCATGTCAAGTGTCTGTATTTAAGTCTGACAGCTGTTGAAAAGCTTGATTGTGTTACTGAGATTGTATAATAAGATAAGAAATACCTAGGTCTCTTACAGAGTTAAAAAGGGTTCATTTTGGATAACTGGTTAGGTGCCCTTAGGCGAAAGATATATTGCATCCCCAAAAGAGAATATTATCTGAGCCTGTACATTTCAGTATGCTAGCATAAAGTTCACAGTTTGAATCCCTCCAGAACGCAAGGCTAAAGGTGATTCAGACCCAAAGCAGACAGGAGGGTTACCTTGTATGTTACCTGTTCACACTATTGCACTCTGAGGTTGGCACTGTGGGAGCAGAGGGCCTGACCTGCAGAGTGCATTTGTGACAGATTTGGTTGGTAGCGGTGTGATTTAAAGTATTGGTAACACAAGCTATAACAATTCAATGTGTCAGCTTTATACTGAACAGCTCACTTGCAAGAGAAGGCAGTGATTTATTTTAAAAAGGTAAACAGAACTATATCATTTTGCTTACAGTCAAAGTTCCTACCTGTTTAATTTTTTTTTTATTAAAGTGCAAGTTAGAGTAGCCGTAGTTAGGGATGAAGATGGCTTCCAACTACAGCAAGCACACTGCAGACTACCTGAAGCAGTTGTGCAAGGAGAGTGGAGTCCTGCACGAGGGGAGAGCCAAGAAGCAGAATCTCATGGATGCTCTGATGGCCGCTGATGCCCAGAGCCTCAAGTCACAGTCTGTGACTGAAAAGGATCGAACCTTGGGCATGGAGGAGCCAGGGTACATTACAGTGTCAAGATCCAGTGAGGAGGACAGCAGGGCTAGTGCAAGCCAAGGGCCACAGCAGCAAGGGAAGGTCGCCAGCACTCTGGAGCAAGAAGCGATCCAGTTGCAGATGGAGTTGTGGAGAATGGAGCTGAAGCTCCAGAGAGAGGAGAGAAGAGAGATGAGAGCAGTGAGCCACAGAGGAGAACAGGGAATGAGAGCAGCCAGCCACAGAGGAGAAGAGGGAGTGAGAACAGCAAGAAGCTGACTGTGAAGAGTGTGAGTGCCAGAGGCAACATGAACTGGAGAAGCTATGACTTCAACCACCAGCACCAGAGCAAGTAAGTGGCCTGGATTTAACTGGAACTACAGGACTGGGTTACAAATTAAATTCCAAATTTATAGCTGAATTTAAAGAGGGGGAGGATATGGATGCCTTTTTAATTTCCTTTAAAAAAGTTTGTGTTCAGGCAAATATTTCTAGAGGGTCCTGGACCTTCCAGCTATCCCCACTACTTACCAGGAAAGCTCGGGATGCATTCAGTCAAATGGACAATGAAGACAGTAATGATTACAGTAAGCTGAAAACTGCACTTTTAAAAAAGTATGATTTAACTGCAGAAGCATACAGAGCTAAATTCCATAAGCTAAGGAGAAGCCTTGACATGAGCTACAAGGAGCTAGCCATGAAACAACTTCAGTTTTTAAAATGTTGGTGGGAAGGAATTGAAGCAAACTCCATAGATAAAAATGAAAATGCTGTATTGTTAGAGCAGTTTTTTGGGAATGCCCAGCAGAGCTGAAAACCTGGCTGGAAGACCGAGATCCCAAAACAGTGCAAAAGGCTGCTGAACTCTCAGACCACTATGTGATGAGCAAACCTGCTCTGAGAGGGAATGGGGCTGGCATGGCAGTGCAGAAAGGGAAAAGCACACCTTCAGGGCAGCTAAAACCCTCACTGCCTCCACCAAAACCAGGTAGCCCCAGGTTTCAAATGAAATATTTAACTGAGAAAAGATATAAATGTTGGGTTTGCAGAGAAACTGGTCATATTGCCAGACAGTACTCCAAAAGGACAAGCAGTACACAAAGTGGTGCTCGAAAAGAAGTGGGTTGTTTGTGTGTTCCTGAAAGCATGCCAGTCAACATGAGGGAACACATGCACCCAGTCACTGTGAATGGTGTACAGACACAAGGGTTAAGAGACATGGGGGCATCCCTGACTTTGGTAAAAGAGGATCTGGTAGAGCCTGATCAGGTAATACCCAATCAATTTATAACTGTACAGGGATTCACTTGGGAGGAGAAAACATTGCCACTCGCTAGTGTTCTCCTAGACTGGGGTGAGACAGGAGAACTGTGCAACAGGTTGCAGTAGCTGAAACCTTAGAGGTTGATGTAATTCTCGGCAACAATCTCAGACAGGGGATGGTGTGCGCAGTTACCCATAGCCTAGCAGCAAGGGAAAATTGTAGTTCCCTGGACCCTGTAGGAACCCATGTGAAAATCACTGAGAGGCTGGTTTACCAGCCTGTGTCTCCTGATATGGAGAATAATGAAAAGGGGTAGAAATTCCCCAGGTAGCAGTTCACCACACAGCTATGAAGGGTTACTCTGAGAAAGGAGGGGTGATCCATTGTCAGAGGCTTACAGATGAGAGTGATCCTGAGTGCCCTGATGCTAGAGCTAGGGACCCTAGTTTAGACACTTATGGGGACCTATCCCATGCCTTGAGAATGTGTAAGGAGTTTGAAGCTGCTCAGAAAAGTGACCCTAGTCTAGAGAAGCTGAGAACTTGGGCAGACTCTGATGGAGTACAGGGAGGTGAAGGGAAACACCAAGCTTATTGGGACAATGGACTGATGTATACGCAGGATGCTAAGACAGAGGGAGGTGTGATAGGCAGGCAGCTTGTCATTCCCCAGGGGTACCGTGAGCAGTTGCTCAAGATTGCACATGATATTCCCATGTCTGGTCATCGGGGAATTGCATGCACTACACAGTGGTTGGCCCAGAATTTCTATTGGCCCAACTTCACGCAGCAGGTGAAGGAGTATTGCAGGTCTTGTCACCGGTGCCAAGAAATAGGAAAGGCAGGTAAGAAAACCCAAGCCGCCCTAATTCCATTGCTTATAGTGAAGGAGCCATTCCAGAGGGTGGGAATGGATATTGTGGGGTCTTTAAATACACCCAGCTCCTCCAGGAAGAGGTTAATCCTGACTGTGGTGGGTTATGTCACCTGGTATCCAGAGACCGTCGCCGTGTCCTTACTGAGGACAGACAAAGTGGCAGATGCTTTACTTGGGATTTTCTCCCAAGTTGGGTTTCCACAGGAGGTTATCACCAATCAATGGGGTTCCTTCATGACAGCCCTGATAAAATGTTTGTGGGAGAAGTGTGAGGTGGTGCATAGACGCATGACACCTTATCACCCACAAGCCAATTGGCTTGTGGAAAAATTTAACAGTACCCTTAAGTCAGTGCTCCAAGCATTTGCTGAACAGCATGGGAGGAACTGGGAGAAATACCTTCCCCACCTGTTGTTTGTATACAGGGAGGTGCCCCAAGAGTCGACATGGGTTTTCCCCCTTCAAGCTCTTATATGGATGCCAGGTACATGGGCCCATAGACTTGATCTGGGAGGACTGGGAAAGTAAGCATGCCACCCAGGGAACTCTCATAGTGGATTATGTCCTTAGGTTTAGGGAAAGGCTGAAGGAGCTTATGGGGACAGCCCAGAGCAACCTGACAGCTGCCCAACAAAAACAAAAAGTGTGGTACTACCGCAGAGCCAGAGCTTACTCTTACATGGTGGGTCAGGAAGTCATGGTCCTAATCCTGGTCCAGAAAGACAAGCTGCAGGCTGAGTGGGCAGGACTGTACAAAGTAGTCAGAAAAGTAAATGATGTAAACTACAGTATAGAGTTACCAGACAGAAGACATACACAAAGAATGTACCATGTCAACATGATGAAGCCATACGCTAATAGAGCTAACATAGTGTTTGCAGTGTGTAGTCTTGGGGATGGGACGGACGAAGGAGACCCCCTTCTGGACTTGCTGGAAGAAAGCAAGTGGGAGTCCTCTGTGGAGACAATTAAATGGTCACCCCAGCTGGCCCTGGACCAGATCCAGGAAGTAAGGGAGGTTTTAGCAGATGTTGTCCCACTGTTAACACCAAGCCTGAACTAACCCCTTAGCGATGCACAATGTGGAGACAGGGACGCAGGTGCCCATACAGCGGACAGCATATTGGGTGTCAGAGGCTGTCCAAAAGGACATTAGGAGGGTGGTGGAGGAAATGCTGGATTTAGGGGTAATCCAGAAATCCCACAGCCCCTGGGCCTTGCCCATAGTCCTTGTGCCAATGTCAGATGGCTCTACTCATTTTTGTGTGGACTATCAGGGACTGAATGTAGTCACAAAGTCAGATGCCCACGAGATGCCTGGACGGACGAACTCCTGGACAAGTTGGGAGGGGCAACATACCTTACAACTATTGACCTGACAAAGGGGTATTGGCAGGTAAAGTTAACTGACAGAGATAGGGAGAGGTCAGCCTTCATCACTCCAATGGGGTTATTTGAATTTAAAGTAATGCCTTTCAGAATGAACACCCCAGCCACTTTCCAAAGGTTGGTGAACCAGGTGTTAAATGGTGCTGAGGAGTATGCCGTGGCATACCTGGATGACACTGCCATCTTTAGTGCCAGCTGGGAGGAACAGCTGTCCCACCTTAGGGAAGTACTGGGCAAAATACACAGGGCTGGGCTCACTGTTAAAGCTGAGAAGTGCCAGGTGGCCATGGCTGAAGTGGCATACCTTGGGCATGTTGTAGACCGGGGACAGCTCCATCCTAACCAAGTGAAAATAGAAGCTATCAAGGCATGGCCCAGACCAGAAATGCAGAAGCAGGTCAGGAGTTTTCTGGGGACAGCAGGGTACTATAAGGAATTTGTATCCAATTATAGTGCCCTGGCTGCTCCTCTATTTGACCTGGTAAAAAAAAAGGATCCCTAAGAAAGTTACCTGGGAACCAGCCTGTGAAAAAGCCTTTACAAGACTGAAGGAGGCACTGTGCAGTGCTCCTGTATTGACAAGTCCAGACTATAGCAGACCCTTTATAGTCCAGACTGACACCTCAGATGTGGGTATTGGGGCAGTGTTGAGTCAGACATCCAACCAAGTGAAAGATCACCCCATAATGTACCTGAGTGGAAAGTTACTTCCCAGGGAGCAGACATACTCTACTGTGGAAAAAGATTGTCTTGCCATAGTGTAGGCCCTAAAGAAGTTAGAGTCATACTTATATGGGCAGCATTTTGAGGTACAAACTGACCACAAACCCCTGGTTTGGCTGACACAAATGGAAAACATGAATGATCGACTATTAAGATGGAGTCTTGCCTTGCAAGGGTATGACATGACAATCTCACATAGGGCTGGAGCAACCAATGAAAATGCAGATGGCTTGTCGCATCTATATGAGGAATGAACTGACTTAGGGAGCTCATCCCATGCAGGGGATAGAGACCCCAAATTCAGTATAGGTGGGCAGGATTGTGACACTCTGCCCTCTGCTTATGGTTATTGTATGATAGTTATATTATAAATAAATGGTCTGTGTATGAAATGTCAGTATGTGAAAAATGCGGCCTTCAACTTTAAAGGTCAGCAGCTGAAACCACAGGATGTCATTAAACTGACCAGGGGAACCATTTAATTAAAGACTTCCTTACAGAAGGGCATTTTATTACCTTTTATGACCTGATCAGGATTTTAAAGTTGAAACTAAATGCGAGTTTTATGACGTTACAGTAAGAAAGGTAATTTGGCTGGTTCCTCTCATTTTAGCACATAGCCAGAAGTGTGTGAAGAGTCATAAAACCCTCAGATCACACTAACAGCAGGAAATAAGGAGAAGGGACATCAAAGAGAAATGTTTGATTAAATACTGTCATATTTGGAAATGGCTAGTTACATATTTCTCAAAGTAATAACTCACATCCTTAGGGATAACTATGTTAGAAATTAAAATCTAAGGGAGGGTCTAGCTGACCTCATCAAAAGGGAGTGGGGCAGATACAGTTAAAAATGAAACATTGTATCTGGGAAATGTGACATATGAATCTTGGGCTCTGAGATAGAAAGATCTCTAACTTAAACAGCACTTAAAAGGTAATACAGTACTTAGAAAATAATTAAGTACCTGTGGTAGGAGTGCTTGTTCTGTAACTTCCTTTTTTGCTTTACATAATTGTAAGATTTATGATATATTGTTCTGTATTTAATTTTATCTGTTTTTATCATATTTTAGTCAACAACCTTTTCTTTGAAATACTGCCTGGGTGTCTTCTCAGTTTCTTTCCGCATGTGAAGTGCCTGTATTTAAGTTTGACAGCTGTTCAAAATCTTTATTGTGTTACTGAGCTTGTATAATAAGGTAAGAGATACCTAGATCTCTTACAGAGTTAAAAAGGGTTCATTTTGGATACCTGGTTAGGTGCCCTTAGGTGAAAGATATATTGCATCCCCCCGAAGAGAATATTATCTGAGCCTGTACATTTGCGTAAGCTGGCATAAGGTTCACAGTTTGAATCCCTCCAGAACTTGAGGCTAAAGATGATTCAGACCCAAAACAGACAGGAGGGCTACCCTGTCTGTTACCTGTTCACACTATTGCACTCTGAGGTTGGCACTGTGGGAGCAGAGGGCCTGACCTGTGGAGTGCGTTTGTGACAGGCACAACCCACCCACCACCACGATTGGCTGCCATCTTGTCTTTAGCACTTTTCAGTTATGCAAATGTAAACCCCCTCCTGAAAGGGGTTTATCTTTGGCTCTCTCTGGAGTACTGCTGCTGTCTTCCCCTGCACTGCTACTTTGACCCAGTCCTGATCCAGGCTGCAGCAGCGGGAACCCATGGCCGGACGGGACTTGGTCATGGTTCTGCAGGACTGTTCATTATGCCTGTCACCATACCCAGTGTGCCACAACCTCTCTTCACTCAACCAAGACCCTAGATTATCTTCAGGGTCGGGAGTCCACATCAAGGAAGTTACTCAGTTTCATGCTGCTCACAAAGCTGCATAAAGTGCAAAACCGCTCCTCCTCTGGGAGCACGAACTTTGGGGACACTCAAAAGTGCTCCCCTGCCACCAGTTCACCCCACCAATTCCCACCTGATGGCAGCAGGGGCTGAGAGGTGTTCATCATGATGGCCAGATACTGTACCACACCAAGGAACAGAAACATGTTAAAATAGAAGATAAAGTGAAAGACTGAAAAAGCGGCCATGTTTGTAGTTCCTCCAGCCCCAGGACTTCTGAAAAGGGGTCAGAGGGCACACAACTTAGCTGGCAATGTTGGATGTTCCAGTGTTAGCTTTGCAGAGCTAGCCAGCAGCAGATTAGCTCAGGTTTCAGTGCATCCTGTCCCTGTGAAACTAACATCAGTAGGAGGCTATTTCAGCTCTGCAAAACAGCTAAATTGCAAGCTGGCTCAGGACTTGTATGCATGATTTTCCCCAGGAACTGACAGCCACTGAGAGCCAGGGGTTTAGCATCAGAAATATTGCATGAGATGCTAGTCACTGATATTTGATCCCTAAATTTCTGTACAAAGTAGAGACATGTGCCTTTCTAAATGAGTCTTTGACTCAAGGGTCTGTAAACTGATGATCTAATAAATAAATAAATAAATAAATTAATGTGCAATAGATCAGATTTGTCTAGGAGACACAAAGAGAAAGACCTGGGAAAAATGTCAGCAGTCAGCCACAAGGTTGTAAGAAAGTGATTTAAAGAATCTTCGCAAAATGATTTCTGTTTCCTCTAGGAACAATACCAAAGCTCCTGCCCTGGGCTTTGTGAGCTATAAGAACTTGTCCTGACAAAGGATCTAAGTTACCCGTGGCCTTGAGTGATTGCCTACTTCTTGGCGGTGGGTAAAGGAAAGTCCCTTGTCGGGTGAAAAAGAAATCAGAGACCAGCATGGCCTGCACCCCTGGCCACCCAGAAGCACGCTGAGTCCACTGCACCAGTACCATCACCTTCTTCTGCAAATCTTAGACAGATATCCCTACAGAGCCAGCCTGCAGAGTCTGGAGAGGTCATGACTACTGTGTTAACACCCTTCCAATTTTTCTGCTAGTCAGGGACAGATAAGAGTAATTGCTGTGCATTTTGCACAATTATTATTCAAAGCCCTTTTATAGAACTGCAACAGCCAAGAGCACCTATCATTTGTAGAATAATTTGTTTGGGTTCCCCAGACACCAATCTTCAATCAGTACTGCATTGTCATTCAGCATCAGGCCTGCAACTGCCCATTGTGTGCACACAATTAATAGACTACACTGGGAGCTTCCAAGGGACACTGGGGTATTGGTGCACCAGTAGGAGGAAACAGTAAATACTGTGTGGGTACTCTCCAGAGGGGTTGGGATTTAGGAACTGATATCATAACTGTATCACTGCATTTAATCCATTCTGTTCCCCATCCAGAGCTTGTTCCTGACCCCATAATACATATCTCTTGTATTTAAATTGCAATTTATTGTGTTTTGCAGATTACTGTGTTTGCATGTGTAGAACATACAGTTAGTTGGGGATTGTGTATAATCATAAAGTTTCTCTGTCACGGGGGAATGCATTCATTTTCTGTGAGACAGTACCCTGGCAGCCATCTATCAAAAGGATCTCCATAGGTGGAGACATCCCACCACTTTTTTATTACTTTCAATACCAACAGAGCACAGGGACCATTCATGCAAAGGCTTCATAGACCATGGCCAGGTATTATCGGACAGGCGTAGTCTCACACCATGTGGGTGGGGGTGGCTACACAAAATATTTCCTCCAACCCCCAGCAGCAACACCCAACTCCCATCCTCCTCCCCCAGCACCCACATTTTCTTTTAACAGAAGACCCCCAGGCATGACAATGAAAGTGGCCAACACAACCTGCCCTCCTCCATGGCCAGCCGCCTTCTAGTGAATGAAAGCACTCCCATACTGGATATTCCAACAAAGAATAGTTCATTTTTTGTGGTATTTGTGAAATACAACTCATTACTCTCACACCCATAGGTTGCACCACTGTGGGAATGAACTCTATCATCCTTTACCTGGCTGGTTTCATGTCTGTTGGTCTGGGTGGGAAGACTTCCTGTGCTGAGTTGCTGCAGGACTTCCTGTCAACCACTGGTGAATTTGGTGTCGCATTTGCAATGGAAAAGACTGAGGACCCTTAATTTAGGATCACCTGCTAAGGCATCGAGCCAGACTCGATAGAGGAGGTTTATAGACTGCCTCTGGACAAAGTGCTGAAGCTAAAACAACTGGCACATGAGGTTGAACATTCAAAGAAGTTCACCCTATGTCTTTTGCAATTGCTGCATAGGTACTTGAATGTTCCCTGCAAGGTCATTCTCAGGGGTTGCCCCTTTTGTAGGAGGATTTCTAAGGCCATGGCTGGGGTGGGATCACCACAGCATTTCATCTGAATTACCAAAAACATTAAAGCAGACCTGCAGACCTGGAAGACATTCTGGTCAATTTTGATGGAGTGGCACTGTGCTGGTCCCCAGTTACTCCCAACGGGGTGTTACAGTTTCACCTTGATACATCAGGTAGTTTGAGTTTCAACATATATTGCCAAGGGGAGTGGTGTGTTGTGCCTTGGTCAAAGATGCAGTATGAGAGGCCAGCCCACTGGCACAGCAGTAGCACTACCGCATGTGACGCCGATCACCCAGGTTCAGGATTAATCCTGAATCATCAGAGAGCTGGCTGAGGGGAGGCGAAATAAGCATCCCACAGGCTGCTCTCAATTTTGGGGAGAGAGAAGAAGTTTGGTCTCCACTGCACTACCACTACCTGGGTGACTAGAGTTAGTGATACATCCAGAGCCAATGAGCTGAGAGGGAGAATGTTGACATGCACCGAGCACACGTAGTACGCATGCATCATGAGCTTCCTCAGCAGCTATGGGGAGGGGAGAAAAATGAAAAACATCAATTGATTTAATTCTGGATCACTGCCCGAGTCTCCGTTCAAGGTAGTGCCCTTCCCCCAATGGCACCACCCTGGGGGGTAAGCCAGGGTGCACTCAGGAAGAGCGGTAAGTCCTAGAGAAGGTGGGTGATGAGGCTGGGTGAGTGGCTAGAACTGATGGGGACCACTCAGCAGCAAGGGAAAAAAGTGCATTAAATTAAAAAAAGACACAATACAAGGAAGGGTTACACAAGAATTTGCCCATCTTGATTTTTTTATCCAGTGTCATGAAGCTTGAAGTTTGAGACAGAAAGTTGTAAAGGTAGACTCCAGTCAGACGGGGGCTATTGACAAGCTGTCAGCCCATGGCAAAAAAGTCATTGCTTTGCTGTGGGGATTTGTACTGAAATGTCTTCCTCTCAACATTGCATTCAAAGTGAAGCATGTACCTGGGGCTGGGGAGGAGGTTTTGATAACATTGCCAGTGCATTTTCTCATTTTCAGTGGACCAGATTTAGAGTAGTGGCATCCAAGGCTGCCATATAACTTCCTACCCTGCCATGGAACTGAAGTTGGGTGTGGCAGGTTATATTCCAGTCTGTTGCACCAGGAACATGGGGTGTCTACAGCTGGGGAACAGCGTACTTCATGGAATACAGCAAGACTCACAGGGCTAGAGACTGTTAGCCAGCATCATTAGAGAATGTGCTGGACTTCCTGCTGTGCATAATGAGTAAAGTGTGGCCTGGTCAACAACAAGAGCACAGCTCTCTGCAATCGCCTTTTTTAGCAAAGTGTTATGGAGGGTGAATGTCACTCAGCACTTTTTTGTTAAAATTTGTAGAGGGTTTGGCAGATCAGGCACTGGTGGGGGTGGATGGCTGGAGATCTATCTCAGCTATATCACCTATCCAGGTGCTGGCCACACTGGTGGGGGGGCTGGGCAGTTGTACTAATAGTGGATATAAAGCCAATGTATTTACAGTCACTTTCTACTTGGCTTTGTTCACAGCCTTCAGGGTAGGAGAGATAGTGGCTAGGATGAAATTTGACAGGGACAGTGGGTTCTGGAGCAAAGACATCGAGTGGCAACAAGAGCTGATGCAAATGAAGCTCTGGAGGACTAAGACAGATCAGAGAGGCGGGGGAGTATTAAAGCCTTCTGGAGATCTACCCATTCCAACATTTGTCTCCAAAGGGCTTTGAAGGATTTGTTGTTGATGTGGGCTACAGGGGGTGGACAATTATTAACTCTGACAACACCCTGTGACTTGCTACCAGTTTGGCAGGGTTTGAAAAATAGCACAAGCAGCTTGAGGGAAGGGCTTGGACCAGAAAATTGGGACCCACACTTCAGAATGGGGGCAGCTTACACAGCAGCAAGCTTGGGCATGTCAGTGAGGGGATAAATAAACATTTGTTAATGCCAAATGTTTGCTTGCATGCTGTTATACCTGCATTAACATAGTTTTTATCAGTCTTGTCCCATTAAACTGGCTCACTGAGTTCACATCTGAACTCAGCTCACTGGCATGGTAAGGCAGCGTGTTCCCTAGTGGTGCAACGGACATCTCTGAAAACAATGTTACTTAATAAATTCTTAGTTTTTTAATATTCTCAAAAAGCCCAAGGTGAAAATGGTCAAATCCGTGCCAAAATGCCATTTCATGCCTCATGTGTGAAAACACATTTCAGACAGGATGTGAAAAATGACAGCTGTACTGTTCATGTCATCGTGTGAAAAAATGGCTATGTTGAAAATTTGGAGTCAAAATATTTAAAATTACCAAAGCTGTGCACCTGCATAGAAAGGTTTAAACAAACTCTCATAACTTGGCCATTTTTAGGAATTTTTTCATCACATTCTCAACATGCTCTTTTTGGGGACCCACCTCATGAACACTGGTGGTGAAACTTTGTTATTTAGTCCCAAAAGGTGATTTTGCATAGTGACCATGAAATCACCTTCTGAGCATGATTAACAAAATGACAGTGACACTGTTCATGAGGTTAGGTCCCAAAAAGGTTATGTTGAAAATTTGATGAAAAAATACCTAAAAATGGCAAAGTTATGAGCATAAGTTCAAAACACCATTGAAATATATTATACAGCACTTATCTATTTTTTTTTTTTTGCTTTAAAGATTTTGTTAGATTTCAGTAAAACAAATTACATCATGTAAAGCATAAAAAAACAACATATTACAACATCAGAAATATGATCTAACATACATAACTGAACTGTTAGGTCTCATATATGAAATTACATGCAAAAGTAACTGCGCTGATAAAATCACTCTATAGTTTGCGATTGAGAGAGAAATAGCTTGGTATTAGAAATTGATTTGGGCCTAAGACAGATAATATTTGATCATGGAGTATCCAGATACTTAAGAAAAGGCATCCAAGTCTTTTCAAACAAATCTTTCTTATCTACAGTCTGGTGTGGCAATCTTTCATTATTAATGACATCACTCATTCTAAAGGTCCATTCCGCATATGTGGGAGGAGAAGGAGACTTCCAATATGAGAGCAGAATCCTCTTAAGCGTTAAAGCAGCTGACCATATCAGAGAATTTTGGTGTTTATTCAGCCTACCACCAGCTACACTTATTCCAAGAATAAGAAATTTAGGGTTAAAAGGAATCATTAACTCCAATGCAGATTCACAAACTTTATGAACTTTGCCCCAAATGTCTTTAATGAAGGGACATGACCGAAAGCATATGGCACAGAATTGCATCCTCCACCTGACACCTCCAACACATCCCATCTGACTGAAAACCCATGGAGAATAATCTTTTAGAGGAATAAGAATAACGATGAAGAATGTTATGTTGAATTGCTCTAGCTTGTATTTCCTACTACTACCGCAGGCATTGTTTCAGACTGAGGCCCATTCAGAGGCAGAAATAGTTTCCCCAATATCACCTTCCAACTTACATTTAACTGGGACTGTTAGCAGAGAGGGATCATGTGTGTTCATTAGTAGTTTATATCAGTTTTGCCACCTTTAGGACATAATTTAATTCGGAATCTTCTCTGAGCATTAGATTTACCCCTAGAATTGAGTCTTGAAGAGCCTTCCTTAGGTGTAGGTAGTGAGAAAAATGAAATCTTGGTAGGTTATAACAATTTTTAAGTAGTGCAAAAGAAAGCAACTCCCCTTGTTCATCTAGTAGATCCTGCAGATTGGTGATACCTAAACCACCCAACCCAAAATCCACTAGAGGTGTTTGGTTATATAGTCAGGTATTATTATTCCAAAGCGTGGTCAAGTGGAAAGGTAAACTCTCAATAAGTAGCATATTCTTCATTTTTTTATTACCCAAATTACCCAAATGAATACACATATTATCATTAAGGGAAAGGGGAAGTTTAATAAATAGAATGATAGATAGATAAGTGTGTATTACAAGGCAGAAATCCCATAGAGAGGTTTTGGGGACTTGGAATCTTGAGAGTGAAGCTTGAGAGGTTCCCAAAGTCCCAGAAACCTCAAGATGGAATTACTGCCTTGTAACACACTTATCTATTTACTATTTTTTGTAATATATGGATAGGCCTTAATAACACTATCTTGGCCCTTCGGAAAATTTTCTTGTATATTCCATGTATTATCAAGTCCGAAACCTTGTATTATCAGTCTGAAACCATGTATTATCAGTGCTGAACGATAGTATTGGCAGTCATGAATTACAAGAAAATTTTCAGATGGGCCAATATGGTATTATTAAGGCTTATCCATATACTACAAAAAGGTAATCAGATGGCTTATATGGTAGCAAAATCTGCTTCTAAACTTTGAGCCATAAGGGTAGATGATTATCTGAGTTAAGGTCCAAGTACCAAGACCTTTGCCTAAAATGAAAAGCAAAGTAATATTTTTCCAGTGAGGAAGGCCAAATCCTCCATCTGACTTATGGTCTCTGAGTTTTGCTACTGAAAGTCTAGGAATAGAGGTATTCCAGAGAAAATTTCTAGTTATTTTATTTAGTAGATCAAAAAATACTTTATCTATTCTAAGGAGCATGTTCTAGAAAAGATAAAATAATTTAGGGGCGACAATCATGTTGAATGAGTTTATTTTGCCCCATATAAAGAAGTTAAGGCCTTGCCATTTTTGCAGATCTGTTTTGATCTCTTTTACCAACAGCAATAGATTTAAACTCACTAAAATATGAGTGTTTTTAAGACAATTTGATACCTAAGTAGGTTAAATATTCTGAACATTTAAGTTCGTTTTGAATCACCCCAAGGAGTTCCCTGGTCTTAGATATGAGTTCAGGGACAAAATCTGAGTTTTAGCCCAGTTGAATTTAAGACCAGAAAAGGCAGCAAAAACATTCAAAATGTTACCCAATTGTGCTACTGAGTCTTGGGTTTGAAAGAGAAACCAGCAGATCATCTGCATAAACAAAGACCTTATTGCCGATTTTGCCCATTCTGATCCTTTGACCATATAACATTCAGAAATTTTCTTAATTAAGGGCTCAATGGCTAATATAAAAAGGTATGGGGAGAGGGGACAACCTTGCCTAGAACCTCTATTTAGGTAAAAGGAGTCTGAAATGAAACCACTGGAAATTACTCTAGCTGAGGGTTTCTTATAAAAGATTTTCAGTAAATAAATAAAGGTATTCCCCAGATGAAGTTTCTTAAGTACTTGGAAGAGATAGCTCCATTCTAGAGAATCAAAGGCCTTGCAGAAATTGAAAGACAGTATTGTAGTTGGATTGTGCATTTTCTTTGAATTCAGAATTACATTTAAAAGTCTACACATGTTGTCTGCTCCACTTCTGCCTGGCACAAACCCAACCGGCTCTTCCCCTAACAACTTGGTGAGATGTGATTTCAGTCTAAAGGCTAGAATGTGGGCAAGTATTTTATAATCTGCATTAAGTAGAGAAATAGGTCTTTAACTCTCACATTGGAGGGGGTCCTTCCCATCCTTTCAAATCAGTTATATAGGCTTGCTACATAGATTCCGGTAAGGTTTGTATGGAAAAAGAAGAAATTAGGGCCTTGAGAATGTAATCTTTAGCATTAGCATTTAGGACTTTATAAAATTCCCCCAGGAGGCCATCTGGACTGGGCATTTTGTTTGGGTGAAGCCCTTTAATAATGCTATCAAACTCTGCCCAAGTGGTAGAGGAATTCAAAATATCCCTATCTTTTCCATTAAGTTCTGGGAGAGTCACCGAATCCAGGAATGCCTGTGAGTTTTCTGCAGCCTTTACACCTGAATCTGAGTAGAGGCCTTAAAAAACACTTTTCAAATTCTAAGCTTATTTTGGGGGTTCATAACCTCAGTGACTCATAAAGCATTAGAGATACAGTAACTGTAATCAAACTTTGACCAGCCTTCTTTTTAGTCTATGTGCTAAAGGTTTCCCGACCTTCTCACCAGCCTCCCAGTAAGTCTGTTTGGTTCTCTACAAAGAGTATTCTGCTTTAGCAGAATAGATTTTATTTATTTCATACTTCAGCTTAGTGATATTGTTGAGCAGACTCTCTTTTCCTTTGCAGTTTTGCTTATAGACATTTTGCAAATCTAGAAGTTCTAATTCTTTTTGCACTAAATCTTTATCTCTTTGCTTTTTCTTGGAGGTTGGAAAACTGATAATCCTCTCTCTCACAAAGGCCTTAAAAGTGTCCCATAGACAATTTGGAGACACCTCCCCATTATCATTTATATTAAAGAAATCCTCTACTTCATGGTCTAACCAGGAGATAAAGTCAGGATCTTGCAGGAGAAAGACATTAAGTCTCCAGTGAATACAGTTACTATTAGCGCCTTCAAAATGAATCAAGATCTGCACCAAGGCATGATCAGAAAGGGATACCTCCCTAATATCAGCTGAAACAAGGTTTGGAGCCAGATATCTGGATATAAAAACCATGTCAGTTCTGCTAAAGGATGCGTGCCTTGCAGAGTAGAAAGAATAATCCCTGACAGAGGGATTTAACAGGCACCAGGCATCCACTAAATTTAAGTCAGACACATGCCTATGAATAGCAAGCTGGGTCGAGGAAATCTTAAAGGTGCAGGAAGAAGAGCTTCTGTCAGTCAGATTATCTGAAACCTCATTAAAGTCCCCTCCCAGAATCAAATTTTGGTGATTGCACATACTAAGCCGTACATTAAGATCCCCGAAAAATCCAGCTTGTCCTAACTTAGGTGTATATATATTGCAAATGGCAACTGCCTCCCATCAATAACGCCTTCTAAAATTTGAAATCTGCCCTCAGGGTCTGCATAATGAGAGCTCTTCACAAAGTTTACCTCTCTTCTAAAAAGAATAGCTGCATCTCTCTTTTTTGAGTTAAAAAAACTAAACTTCACTTGTGAAACTTATGATCTAGCTAGTTTTTTTAGCTCAACTTCCTCCAAATGAGTGTCTTGTTGTAAAACAATGTCAAGTTTATGTCTATTTAAATATGTCAAAATTTTCTTCCCCTTGATTGGGGACCCTAGTCCATTAATATTCCAAGAGCCTATTGAGAAGTTTGACATTTTTAGAAACCTACAACAGTTCAGGCATTAAACTAATAAAGCAATGACAATTAATACAAATTCTAGACAGTCTGAAATTGACTTGTTTTATTAAATTATATAAAGCTAACTGTACCACAGTCTTAAAAGATCGACTGATTTACTTATTAAATATGCTTTTTTATGCTGATTAATTTAGAAACTATATGTATTTCAGTTTTCAGGATATAAAAAGAGAGAAATCCTTAAACCATTATACAAAATAAAATAAATAAAGAGTAAAACCAAAAGGAAAACAAAACACTTAAAAAAACAGTAAGGTGAACACTACTGGTGGACCTCTGACCACCGAGCTACAGTCCAGGGTGGGGATGTAGCTAATAGTCCTTACAAAAACAAGGTGATGCATCAGCATGTGGTCTGAAAGCAAAACAAAATGGTAATATTAAATACACACTGAAAATAGAAAATAAAGTTAAAAATCAATGTTTTGACCTGAGGTCTTCTTCAGGAAATATCTAAAACAGAAAAAAGCAAAGTTAGTGTAGAGGGGAGGTAAACTAAGTGATATATATGTGAGGGTAGAAACAAAGGGGGGGGGGCACGGTGAGAAGAAGTGATAAATGGCAAGATAAAGAGAGAATCTGGAAAACAAAAAGGTGATGATGGGAATGACAAGGCATAATAACAGTTAATGAGCTAGAGAAGTCTCCAGGTTGGGACTAATTAACAGGGCCTGGTAAGAAGGCTGAAAGGTGATGAATGTGAGGAAGGAGACAGAGATGGCGACATCTGGTGAAAATCAAAATAGATGTGTACAGATACAAACAGACTTAAGGGAAAAGAAGGGGTGGCTAAAAGACGTTAGTAGAAAAAAAGTTTATCATTTAAACTGGAAGGCTGCTAGGAGCCAAGGTAGATGATCAGCTTGGTTTCCATGTTTTTTCTATGGTCAGAATCCCAGAGCCTTGCTGAAGGACTCAAACAGAAAGATCATTGACACTGTATTGACATGGTCCCTGGAGATAAAATGGGATACAATGGGTTTATCAGTGTCTCCATTCCTGACTGCCCTGTGATGTTCCCTGAAATGGTCAGCAAGGTGACTACCAGTCTCTCCAATGTAAATAGCTGCACACTTCCTGCAAACAATACAATATACCACTTTAGTGGAGGTGCATGAGAACTCCTTGGTGATATGAAAAACACCTGTGAGACCCCAAATTTCAGTCACACTAGAAATACATTTGCAGGTGTAGCAGCAAGTTCTGTTGCAAGCTTTGGTACTTTGCAACAGAACTCACTGGTCCTTACTTTGTTTCTTGTCTACCTATATATTACTGTACCTGGTCCGCTAACTATGATAATAGAATATAGAATATATAAATAACAGCTATGATACAGTTTGAAAAGGAATTTGATGTAACAACTCTAAATCTGCTCAAATAACATGCTTAACCTTGGGGATTGATAGGCTGAGAGACGCAAGTTATGTAACCTCCACCCATGCTATTCATTGAGATACAAAACAGTGTCACTGTGTTATCTCTCTTCTTTGGGGTAAGTAAAAAAACAACCAAACCCCAAGATTAAATAATTAATACAATGCAGTGAATTAAACCCCAGACAAAGCTTTGACTGGGTGAATCAATAAGGCGGTGCAGCTATTACTGTGCATCATGACACAGGGTTCAATTCTAGTCAACTCAAATTTGGGCATGGTACAAAACCCCCATAATCACCTCCCATCTTGCCTCTGATGTCTCCAATGTTAGGAAAATCCAGGCACCACAACAGCTGGTAACTCCTCCCTTTCTCTGTGGTAATCCACCACAGCAACCACCATATTCTTTTGCATAAATGTTACAGACAAGGACGGAAGAAAAAAAAAGACCACCATAGTATCTGTGAACAAGTACAATGGCACTCGATAGCTTGTATTGTGCCACATTTACAGGACTGATCCCCAACATACTAATGTGATATTAGGATGATATAGACACCCCGGTGAGGCTAACCAGTGGGTTCCATGTCCCCTGATATATTGTAGACTCTAGGTAATGCACAGTATTGCTCCTATTAAGAGGTTAGCCTAGCTCTCTCTCTCTCTCTCTCTCTCTCTCTCTCTCTCTCTCTCTCTCTCTCTCTCTCCCTGAGACCATTGTCCAAACTATTGCAAGGAATCCAGCCAGCAGCAGTTGCTTGAAGGGCCCTTTAGACTAATCAAAAACTTAGAAGAGAGGGTTATAACACACAGATCTTATTATAGGAACTAACGCTGTTGGCTCACATAGCCTACCTCTGGAGAGAGGTTCTTAACTTGACAATATTATAAACCTTGCAATCTGAAACTGTTGTGTGTGAAATATAACTTGTTTATTACCAGCTGAACACAGGGGTACTTTCACTTGCAGCAGCGTGGCAGTGGCTGCTTGCAGGGGATTGTGGGGTACTGGAGGACTGTGCTGTGCACCTTCTACTCCTCCCTCCTAGTTTTCTTCAATACGAGTGTTTATTTTGTGACTGGACTTTCTAAACAGTCAAAACCTTCCTGTAAACAACTTGGACAGCCTTTTTAAAGGCTTTATACTCTGTTTTGACACTGTTGGGGCTCTCGTGAAACCGGAAGTAGGGCGCAATAGCACTTCCGGTTTCGGCCCTTATAAACAGCTGCTCTAGCGAGCGGGGCACTTATAACGCTGTTGGTACACATAGCCTACCTCTGGAGAGAGGTTCTTAACTTGACAATATTATAAACCTTGCAATTTGAAACTGTTGTGTATGAAATATAACTTGTTTATTACCAGTTGAACACAGGGGTACTTTCACTTGCAGCAGCATGTCAGTGGCTGCTTGCAGGGGACTGTGGGGTACTGGAGGATTGTGCTGTGCACCTTCTACTCCCCCCCCAGTTTTCTTCAATATGAGTGTTTATTTTGTGACTGGGCTTTCTAAACTGTCAAAACCTTCCTGTAAACAACTTGGACAGCCTTTTTAAAGGTTTTATACTCTGTTTTGATACTGTTGGGGCTCTCGTGAAACCGGAAGTAGGAAGCAATAGCACTTCTGGTTTCAGCTTTATAAATAGCTGCTCTAGCAGGCGGGATAAAGCATGTCTTGAGGGCAGCGCCTTGAGATCTTGGCTTGAGAGACCTGTGCGTCTTAGCGCATGTCTATCGTGTCCATCGTGGACAAGGGGACAACAAGGTAACACTAATAACCTACTAAGAGTTTTTGTATTTGACTGAGTAAACAAATTGTGTTACCATGAAAAAGGCAAATAAATATTGCATCACCTGTAAAATGTTTGCTCTGGGTAAACACACAGTTGACTTTATATGCGACAAGTGCATTTTAGTTAATGAGTTAAAAAACAAAATTGAGAGACTTCAACCCAAGATGTCTGCTAACCCTGAGATTAAAGCCTTAGAGGATTATATAGACCAAATGTCAATTCTGGTCGAAGCTAATGCCTCACTCACAGTAAACATGGTGGAAGCTGTTCCTGCACCCACTGCAATAATAGGTGAGGTTACCGACACGAATCCCCGATTAACTATTACCCATATCTCAACACTTGAACAACCCATCTCTACCTCTACCCCCACGACTTTAACTTGCCAACAGTCCATAACTAACAAAACCAACTTCTGGCCAAAAAAACCTAGAACTAAACTCAAGGTAGCAACAAATAACTTATCCCCCCTTGCACTATATGAAATTCCCACACATAACTCATTTGAGCAACTGTCTAACTTTATAGATGAATCTATAGTAATCAGCCCCAAACTCAGTAAGACTATTGAGAATAGTCCAATAGGTCACAAATCTTCCAGCATTCCACCTGACGCAGTCCCACTACATCCCCCCCAACACCCCCCCTCCTCCTCAAGGCACATTTAACAATCACAAGAAAGTTTATATACTTGGAGATTCCATTACGAAATATATTGATCGCACTGTCTGTAACCCTGATAAGGAACATTGCACCAGCTTAAGTTACCGGGGAGCTAGGATTTCTGACATCACTTCAATGCTTAAACCTATCTTAAAATCTGCAGGAGATAACCCATTGGTCATTGTCCATGTGGGAACAAATGACATTACTAAGCAACCCTTGCAAGGCATAAAACAAGACTTTGTTTTCCTATGCAAACTATTGGTTGATAGGGGCTGTGACATCTGTCTCTCGGAAATACTACCTATCCTAAGAGCAAGTGGCACTGTTAACTCCAAAGTCAAAGCCATAAATGAATGGCTGAGGAAATGGTGTCTTAGACAAAACATCTCTTGTCTAACCCATTGGGAGGATTATCACCTCAACCCTTCCCTCTTTTGTTGGGACGGTCTCCACCTCAGTAGAAGAGGCAATGCCATACTTGGAAAGAAGATTGTCTCTCACATAAATTCCCATTTAAACTGATAAACAAGGGGGAGTTTGGAACACCGTCTAAAACTCTTGATAAAGGGCTTCAACCATTAAACTCTCACTTAAACATTTTATCCCTTAATGCACGATCTCTGAACACAGCTAAAAAAGTTGAACTGGAACTCAAAGCCCACCTCCTAGACCTGTCAATGATTGCTATCACTGAAACCTGGGGTAACTTCCACAGAATTTGGTCTTCTGAGATTCCGGGGTTCAAACATTACTTCAAAAATAGGCCAGATACTAAATCAGGGGGTGGAGTTAGTCTTTATGTCAAGGATAACATCCCTTCATTCCAATCTCCCATCGAACACAATACAGAGAGTGTATGGGTGTACATCCAACCCATTGGCACCCCCCAAATCCTGGTTGGTACTTGTTACCGCTCCCCCTCACTTGATAGTTCACAGAACTTAAAATTAATAGAAGACATAACCCCGTTTTCTAGTAAGGGGTCAGTTCTCCTTCTAGGAGATTTTAATTTCCTAACTATCAACTGGGATACTCTAATGGGTTCAAACAATAATGAAAACAACTTTCTCACCACTATAATTGATTTGGGTCTGTTTCAACTAGTTAAAGAACCCACCCGGGGCAATAATATTTTAGATCTTGTCATAGCTAGTCAAGATATTCCAGTAAATAATTTACATTTATCTGATCCCCTGGGTAACAGTGATCATAAATCAATATTCCTCTCCATAACTGTTTCTTGTTGCATGGTACCTACCAAAAAAACAATCAAAAACTACGAAAGGGCAGATTTTTATAAAATAAATAATCACTTAAGTAATATTGACTGGAAAAACATCTTATTCCCCCTTAATACCATTGAGGCTTGGGACTTTTTAAAATCACAGAGATCCATAGTTGAGTAGAAATATGTCCCTAAAAATTCAAACCCACAACTATAAAGGAAAAATACCCCCATGGTTTAATTCATCTATTAAAAAACAAATACGACGTAAACATAAACTATTTGTACGTCTAAAAAAAAAATCCACTCACAAGTAATAATAATAAGTTAATCATACAGTATAGAGAATCAGTAAGACTACTCAAAAAATCAATACTAGCAGCAAAAAGAAATCTAGAATTCTGTATAGCACATACGAAAGACATACATAAATCCTTATATGCCTATCTAAATAGCAAAAAAGGGAACAATAAAAAAATTGGCCCTCTCATGCTCGATAATAAAATAATAAACTCTGATTCTGTTGTAGCCTCTACACTAAATAACTACTTTATATCAGTATTTACTCAAGACCCCTTACAACCCATATCAGCTACTCCTCTCGCAAATAATAATGAGCAATTCGTCCAACAAGAGGACATCTATAATCTATTATTAGCTCTTAAGAAAACCACTAGTCCTGGTCCGGATGGTATATGTCCAAAACTCCTCCTGGGCACCAAAGATACAATTACTCTGCCCTTAACAATCATCTTTAATAAATCTCTTCATGAATCTGTAGTCCCCTCTGATTGGCAAACAGCAATAGTTACCCCTATACATAAACATGGTTCCTACTCATTAGTTAACAACTATCGCCCTATTAGTTTAACCTCCATCCCTGTAAACTACTTGAAAGAATTATCAAATCACAACTGGACAAGGAAATATTATCCCTTAATCTTACAGATGTCACTCAACATGGATTTAGAACTGGTTTGTTATGCACCACTAATTTACTAACATTCTATAATCCCATCAGTTCCAACCTTGACTTAAACATTCCTTCTGATGTTATCTTATTGGACTACAGCAAGGCCTTTGATAAAGTGTCTCATAACATCCTTATTTCCAAACTCACTCAATTAGGTTTTTCAACAAATCTTGCGTTATGGATAAAGAATTGGTTGACTAACAGATCCCAAAGGGTATGGGTAAATGGCTCCCTATCAGATTTGGGCTGGGTGACGAGCGGAGTACCACAAGGCTCTGTCCTGGGACCAACTCTGTTCAATATTTTTATCAGTGATATGAAAATTCATTCTTCAAACTTCCTCATAAAATTTGCTGATGATACTAAACTTGGTGGTGCTGTTAATAATGCTATAAATAGACAAACCTTACTCAATGATCTCTCAACAATTGAGCACTGGGCCCTCATTAATAAAATGGAGTTTAATACAGCTAAATGTGCTGTTTTGCACTTTGGGAAAAATAACCCCCAACAAAAATATACACTGAATAGCTCCATTATCAAAGTCTCTTGTTTAGAAAAAGACTTGGGATTCTAGTCAATAATAAGCTGACACAAGTTTCACACTGCAAAAAAATTGCAAACCAAGCAAATTCGCTCCTTCGCAGAATAAACAGTACTTTTGTTTCCAGAACTGAGCAGTGTATTATCCCACTTTATAGATCACATATTAGACCCTATATGGATTATGGTTCTCCGTTTTGGAGTCCTTACCTTTGTGGTGATACGGATAGGCTGGAGAAGATCCAGAGAAGAGTTACAAAATCTATTCCCCATTTGGCTCAGGAAGACTATGAAACCAGATTACATACAACGGGTTTGCATTCACTCAAATTGAGAAGAACACGGGGGGACTTACTTCAACTCTTCAAGATTATTCATAATCCTACCATAATGAAGCAATGTGGTATTACCTTTGCGACTAGGAAAACCGGACCCAGACTAAATAATAAACAACTAAATATAGCCAAATGTAAAACCAATAATAGACAAAACTTCTTTACAATAAGAACCCCGAGACTATGGAACACACTTCCCCAGGATATTGTAGACTCCCCTTCATTTATGATCTTTAAATCTAAACTGGACAAATGGTTACCCAGATAGGGCCATTAATAATGATCCACATATGTGGAGGACAATATCTATAGGCATCCGCCTTCTTTTGTCCCTCAAACCAAGTAACCAAATAACCAAGTAACTAAGATCCTCAGGGATACTATGAGCTGTTCCAGATAAAAGGAGCTGATCTGTTCTCTGGGCATTCATAGCACAAGCATGTTTCTTCTTGATTCACCCCTGCTACACCCCAAAGTCTATCTCTGGGAGTTCATATTTTGATTGCAGTGCTGCATACCAAACAATATTGAATTTAAAATCCACATGCAATGAATTTTTGTGAGCTAAATCCTCCTCCTCCTTTTGTTGAGTTTGTGTCCAATAACAGTGCCCTCCGGCAACCTCGAGATGAGCTGCAATATGGAAAATAGAGTCTATGCCTCCAAACAAGTAACATTTAAATTTATCAGTGAGAGGAGACATAAGCAAAGAAAACCTCTATGAACAAATTAAACATAGTAGGCATATCCAGAATCTAACTGAATTGTAGCAGTACATTTGCACTTATGACCCATTCAAGGTACTTATCAAAACGGGTAGTGTTTGCAAAAGATTTCTCACCCCATGATAAAATATGAAGTAATTATCGAGCTACATTCCTGGGAAAAGCAATATACCTCTGGATTACTCAGCTCCATGCCAAAAAGAGTCTTGATAAATTGGACGTCATGAGGTACTGGCTATTGGAAGAATAGGCAGAAGTTCCCAAGCAGAGACAAACACTCCGTTGACATTAGTTCCTTCCAGATCTTCTGATAACTGCACTCTGGAGCTTGATGCTGAGGGTGAACAAATGAGGATCTCTTCTTCTTCTTCTGCCTCAAAAGAATTACCAAAGGAAGTGTTGTTGGAGGCTGCATTGCTATGGCATCTGCTCCTTCTCAGACTTCTTTGCCAGGGGGCGGATTGGGAAAGTTGTCTTTCTTGCCTCTGAGCAGGAGCTACTGTTTTGGAGGTAGATTTCACTTTCTGAAAATTTACTGATTGCCATGAATTCACTTCTTTAACTTTAGATTTTGCAGCAGTCAAGTACATGTGTGGAGTAGAGATGTTTGGGTCATAGTTTGGAGCTGTTTGTGAAGCTGCTGAAAGAGAAGGGTAGGCCTCCCTTAATTCTACAGAATCCCATGTGCTCGGCTGCAGCATTAGAAGAACATCAAGCAGCAGGGGCTGAGTCACGCGCTGTATTGGGCTGTCTTGAATCAGGTTGGTGGTTGTTCAGTGTTGTAACTGAGGTAGAATGAGCATTGTCAGTAGGCATATGAATGTTTTCCCAAGCTTCCTCCACAGTAGCACAGGGCACCACTTCTCCTCCTTGCTCTGTAATTTGAAATATTGCAGGGTATTTTAAAATTATATAAAATCCCCAGCCTCTGGTATTCCTGCTTCATCTCATAGACCTCTTTCCTCTTATTCACCAAGTCTGAGGAGAAATCCTGAAACATTAAACATTTGCATCCTTGATATTGCAATGATTTGCATTCCCTGGCAATTCTTGAGACTTCTTCTTCTTCTTTTATGGAAAACCTTAGGAAATAAGCCACAATAGGATGTGGATGTTTACTTTTGGGAAACTTTGGGACCCAGACCTCTGTGGGCCCTGTCGATTTCAAGTGGCCAAGTCCATTGAAAATTCAGTAGTTTGGGCATGAAAGACTGTAAGAAACCAGTCATATTATTGCCTTCCCATCCCTCTGGTACCCCAATAATTCTGATGTTGTTTCTTCACCCACTGTTCTCTAAATCACCTACCTTTCCCAGTAAATATCCAGTTTTCTTGCTTTATTTCAGAATAGTGGAACGTAGCTGAGAAACGGTATCATTAAGTTTACTCAGCTGATGCCCAGTGTTACTCAGATCAGTCCTTACAGCTTCCATTTCTGCCTTTAAATCCTTTTTGGCTTGGTTAGAATTGGCAATGTCAATTTTAAGTTCAGAAAGTATTTATTTTAATTGAAGAATATCACTTTTACTTGCCATCTCGGTCAGTGCTGATGCTGTGGCTGTAGACATCGTGGTTGGAGTACCCGTTCCTGACCTGCGCATGTCACTGAATTTCCCAGCTGAGAGGGCATTTTAACAGCTGTCAAAACTAAACTCATGGATTAAAAGAAAAAAAAAGCTGTTGACACCTCACAATAAAGGTATCAAAGCGTTGCTCAAACACTGCTGTACCCTAAGTTTCTTAACTCGTTGTTGCGAATTACTGTTAAATATCTAAAGAAAAATAGCAGACTAGTCAAGGGGGTTCTAAAAGGCAACCATCTTCTCTAAGTGCTGGCACATGCCCCCGGCATATGATGATGATACAGCACTTACCTTGATTCCTCAGTTCACAGTTTGGCTTTGAAGGGTGCAGACATGTCTCAGTCCACAGAGGATGGCAGAGCACTACCTTAGCAGGTAAGTATAGGGTAAGGGGGGGTGGGATGGTGGAGCTCTGTGTGACATTCAGGATGGGAGATGAGGATGGCAGTGATGACGAGGGACCATTTTCTTTATTTCAGGTTAAAAAGAAAAAGACATTGGGTGATTGTTTTTTATAGGAGCCAAGATATGAACTACAGTATTTGGAGACACTGGGAGTGGACTCCCCAGTGTCCTGCACTGCTTGAGTTGGGGGTGACTTGCAAATGCCAATGTAAGGGGGCTCGGGTGGATGGTGAGTGCTCAATGGGAGGGTCGGGATGGGGATGGGGACAAAAGGTGAAGACGAGAGACCATTTTCTTTATTTCAGGTAAAAAACAAATGTGGTGGGGGACTTTTTTTTTTTTTACAGCAACCAAGAAATGAACTACATTATTTTGGGACACTGGGGGTGGACTTCCCAGTGTCCCACACTGCTTGGGGTGACTTGTAAATGCCAACATGGAGATTGGTTCCCCCTGATGTTGGCAACCAGGATATAAAAAAAGGGCCTGGGAGGGCATCCGACACTGGGAGTGGGCATCTCAGTGTTGGATTATACTTTTAAAATGATGTGTACCTTTAAGCTGGTTTTCCAATGTCTGCGCATTATTGACTTGGCTGATTTTGAATGCACAGATTTGACATGCTGGATGCTTTATAGTATGTAAATGAAAGGAGCAAACAGCTCTCTGATTGGAGCAGTTGACTCCTTTCAACTACACAAAGTTTACGCCCCAAAACACAAACATACATCAGGATCAGCCTTGCTGATCATTGGACTGTCACTGCCATGCCAATTGCAGTGTGAGCTGCATGGGACCTGACAAAGACACACCTCTGAAATGTCATACACTATACCAAAATGTTATTTGCACATGCATAAGTGAAAATAAACAAGCATTTGTCAATGCCAAAAGTTGTCCTGCTAGCATTGGCATTGGTAGTGCAGAAGTTAGAGAGATGCATAATAGGAATGGTAGTGAAGCATTGAACTGATGCCAACCCCACCCCCACCCTGCAAAGACTGACAGGCATTGAGGTGTGCCTTTGACTCAGTGGCCATAACGCTAATGCCATTTCACCTCACCCTACCCTGCAGACACTGAAAGGTGCCATGGTGTGCCTTGGGGTCTTTGAGCCTTATGTTCAGCCCATTCTATAAGTAAATATGGTCAGATGGGTGCAGTATAGGAGAAAGGGGTGAACTTTGGGGCCAAAGAGTCCAAGGAAAATCTCAATGGCTGTCAGTGGCTGCAGGCTGGAGGTGGGGCTGGAAAGGCATGAGAATTACAGCCAAAAATCCCAAGTCACACCCTAACACCTGTCAGTCTCTACAGGGTGGGGTGGTACAGTTGTAAACCCTAATGCTCCATGCATTTGTTGGTATTTTCACTCCAAAAGTTTCAACATGGGCTTTTCGTGACCCTATCTCATGAACTGAGGCACTATCAGTTCATTAGCTGAAAGGTGATTTTGCACAGCAACTGTGCCATTTGGTGCTACAGGTGTGAAAACAGATTTTGGGCAAGATGTGAAAAATGACAGCTGTACTGTTCATGAGGAGGTGTAAAAAATGGTAATTGTGAAAATCTGGAGAGAAAATATGAAAAATTGCTGAAGTCTTTCAAATTCTGGCAAATCTGTGATTCAATAAAAGCTCACCTGCATAGGATGAAAGCATGGGTGGAAAACAGGACTGAACTGTCCTGGCTGCTCAAGGTTGCAGACCAACCCCATTCTGTTTCTAGAGTTTATCACGAAATACAGAGGACAGATGAAGGTTTACCCTCTAATGTTAGTCACTACTGGAGATAGAGATTAGAGATGACCGCGGATAGGGGAGTATGGGAGCAGATATGGGTTAATAACCATAAATATATTAGGCAGGATATATATATATAAACTACAGTAATTTAATATTATGCCTAATCTGTACTATACTCCTGCCAGGCTATACAAGATGGGTAAACTACCATCACCTACTTGTAGTAGGTGTGAAGCCAAGGAAGGGGACCTGTACCACGTACTGTGGGCGTGTGCCAAGATTCAGACTTTCTGGAAGGCAATTTGTGCCTCACTACCACCGATAATAGGCTTGAGCTCCTTTTTACACCAGAAATTTGCCTATTGGGTAGCTTCCCCAGATGCATGACTAAGCAGAAGAAGTTGTATATGGCTATTATATCGGCCACGGCCAAAGCGGTCATTCTAAGATACTGGAAGGATGTTACAACACCTCTAATCCTAGAATGGTATAAGGAGATTATATTGGCCCTACAATTGGAGCTACATATAGCTAAAATGAATAACAGGATCCAATCTTATGGTTCCAATTGGGGCCTGTTGGATGCTGTTCTAGTCACTTGGCAAGCGTAATCTCTTTAGCCATAGGAAATATCCCTTTGCTAGATGTATCTTGTGAGTCCTTGCTTCTTCTTCCTATTGAGAATCCTTGTGGTGCTCCAATTCGCTTGTAGATGCTGCTGGGGAGATGGGTGTTGGGTAGGGCTGGGTTTTGGGTAAAAGTTTTATTAGGATACCTTGTTAGTTGTAATTTCAATTTTGTTTCCTCTCATTGATACTGCTTTCGCTAACATGTATTCATGATAATGACATGTTTGACTTGCAATTGTCAGCCTGATTAGGGCTGTATAACTCATGTAATATCACTGTGCTAATAAAGTAAACTGAATAAAAAAAAAGAAAAATTGCTGAAGTCACGAGCGTGCCTTGAAACTGTGCAACATACAGCTGTAACGCAATTATTTTCAACATAGGCATTTTGGGACCTCAGCTCACGAACAGTGGCACTGTGATTTTGTTAATCTGTCCCGAATGTTGATTTTCTACAGCGACCACACCATTCTGCTCCAGATGTGTGAAAACTAATTTCAGGCAGGATGTGAAAAATGACATCTATGCCATTCATAAGGAGGTGTGAAGAAATGGCAGTGTTAAAAATCTGGAGTGAAAATATTAAAAATTCTCTAAGTTATGAGCGTGCGTGGAAACTGCGCAACGCATTCTCGTAATAGTCATTTTTTGGAATTTTTTCACCAAATTTTTAACATAGGCATTTTGAGACCTCCACTCATGAACAGTGTCACTGTGATTTTTTTAATCTGTCCCAAACGTTGATTTCCTACAGTGACCTCGCCATTGTGCGCCAGATGTGCAAAAATACGTTTCAGGTGGGATGTGAAAAATGACAGCTGTACTGTTCATAAGGAGGCATGAAAAAATGGCAATGTTGAAAATCTGGAGTGGAAACATTAAAAATTCTTGACGTTACAAGCATCTAGGAAACCGCGCAATGCATGCTTGTAACACAGTCATTTTTTTGAATTTTTTCACCAAATTTTCAATGTAGAATTTTTGGGAGCCCACCTCATGAACAGTGACAATATTGTTTCATTAATTGGTCCTGAAAGGTGATTCCATGCAGTGACCGTGAAATCACCTTTCTGGAACAAATAACGAAATGACAGTGACTGATTTCATGAGGTGGGGTCCCAAGAGTCCCATGTTGAAAATTTGAGCCAAAAGTCAAAAAAATGGGCCAGAGATCCACCCAAGTTGAAACCTCCCCCTTTGATGCCATTATACAGCTTACCGGCATTTCTTCGGTTCACAGTGAGCTTTGAAGAGTGCAGAAGTGTTCTCGCTTCACTGAAGATGGTGGTGCCAACCTCCGGAGGTAAGTATTGGGTGAGGGGAGGTGTGGGGAGGTGGGGTGCACAGAAGATGAGTGCGGGTTGGGGGAGGGCACTGCCGACAGCGAGGGACCATTTTCTTTGTTTCGGGTACTTTTAAAAAAAAGGAACACTGTCGATGGTTTTCTTTCTTTACAGGTTTAAGAAAACAAATGTTGCACACACTGGGGGTGGGGTGGGCTTCTATTGTGGCACACAGTGGGGGTGGGGTGGGGGCAGGAAAATGCCGACGTGGTCGGCTTCTGAACACCACAGATGCACACTAGGGTGGGCTCCCAATGTGCCACACAATCTTGTGGGGATATTAAATGTGCCAACAGGGGGATTGGGCACCCCTGAAGTAGGCTTTCTAGGGATTGTGAGAGGCTGATGGCATGAGTTGCCACCATGTTTATTGAAATGTTTCACCAGGCAAGTCACATGGGGAGGCGTGTTGTCTGTGCCACTGCATGATGCGCTTGTCTCTGATTGCAGCGGCAAGTTTGTTTCAAGTTGGTGGCACTTCATAAAACTTGTGTCACCACTAGCATGCTCGCTAACTGGTGAATGAAGGATGCACCTTCTAAAGCGTGCCCTGCATTCACCAAAACTGACACAACTCTGCATTTCTCCTACTGCCACAAAGTGTTGCTTGTGCATGCACAAGACAACATAAAAAGGAATCAGGGATGGTGGTCTGAACAATTCCAGAGATATGTTCATCAGTTTCAAGCCCACAACTGTTTTTTCTTGCTATCCTTTGCTGCCAGGATCAAAGAGCCCACTACAGGTATGGACTGCGGGGTCCTCTTGCATCGCCCTATGAATGGAGCCTAAAGGCCTGTTTACATGGCTTCTCTGATATGAGCTCCACTTAGCTCCAGTATTGACCAATCTCCTGCTCCATTTGAAAGCTGTGTTTATACCGCCCCTCTCAGCACCCGATGCAAGCCATGCTGGAGAGGGGCTGTGAGTCTGGTTGCCTGGTGACATATAGTCAGGCATCATAGGAGGGCAGAATCAAGTGTATTTTGCATCAGAACGAGTGGTGCAGCCTGTCCACACAGCTGCTTATATCACTTACTCTGGCCAGTATCCCTGGGTTGCGGCATTTCAGTGAAAAGAGCAGGAATCGGTTTACCATGATTCAGTAAGTGTCCACATGGCCACTTTTGCTCAGGAGCTACCCGAGCACTTGGGTTAATCCAGCACAAAAGCAGCCATGTAAACAGGCCTATAGATGCTAAGCTACTGTCTTTTCAGTTTATATGTGCTGTATCAGCACCTCTTGTAATCGCTATGCTATATTAGCACCACTATTGCATTCTTACAGAACAAATTAAGTCATATTTTTGTGTCATTTTATTGAAATTGAATACAATTATTTTTCCATTTTTATCTTTACTTTCAGTTACTCTTGAAAATGTATTTCTCAGCTTGTATACAGCAATGTTTCTCTCATCTCTCCTCCACCCTTTTCTTTGCCTACCTATGCAGGGGAAACAAGGAAGGGAGGGAAGAAGGAAGGATAGAGAAAGAAAGAAAGAAAGAAAGAAAGAAAGAAAGAAAGAAAGAAAGAAAGAAAAGAAAGAAAGAAAGACTTCTACAATCCAACCCTGGGTACCCAGACAGCACTGTTGGTAAGAACACCCCTTAAATCTTGGGAGACACTGCGTGAGGCTATAGTGATAATGGGACAGCCTCCCAGTACAAAAAGGCCCACATTACTGGGCTGGGTGCGAGGGATGCTTGCCTGCCACTGTGCATGCTGTTGTTCTTTTAACTGCACTTGTTTCCTCCTGTAGGGGACTGTCTGTGAATAAACACATTTGTACTGCCTGTGTCTATTTATTTATGTAGTTATTTATTAATTAATTTCAAAAGTTTCACTAGGAAAGATATACTGAGCTAAGGATCAGCTCATTTCCAGATGTGTCCTGGGAGGAGGGGAAATGAGAGATATGTACACTGAGTATTTACAGTACATAATCAGATAATTGTACAATGAAATGACATACAGCATTTACAATATGTAATAAACAGAGCAAAAAACAACAACAATATTACAGTATGCATACCTAGATGCAATATATACAACAACCAATAGGGCCAACCATCTAGGCAGAGACCTCTGCAAAGACAAAGGTAAGAGAGCAGAAATAGAGTAGGCAGGGAGTGAGGTGGAAGTTTACAAGGAGGTAACCACGAGATAGTGGTTGAGGTAATTGAAGAAAGAGAGGGAGAGGGAGAAGGTGAAGAGTAGGTAGAGTAGAGTAGAGGAGTAGGGGTGGAGAGCTCAGGTACAGTTGCAGGATGGAGCAGTGAAGTCTTGGGAAAAAAAAAGAAAGGGAGTGGATGGAGGTGGCCGAGCAAATGGGGAGGGCATTCCAGAGTTTAGGGACGCAGAAGGAGAGCGCAGCTTGACTGGAAGAAGACCTAGATGGGAGTGCTAAGGACTGTTAGCTAGAGCTATGAAGGGAGTAGGGGGAGCGAATGGGAGAGGAGAGCAGAGAGGTGAGGTAAGAGGGGAGGGAGCTCAGCCAGTACTTGGCAATAAGGGAGGAGCCATGTGCAAGACATCTGGCTTTGACAGAGGGAAGATTAAGTGAGATATAGAGTGAGCAGTGGTGAGTCAGAGGCGGGCAGTCAAGAGCAAATCAGCAGAAGGAGTGATAGAGGGTGTACCATCTGGCCAGGGTGGACTTTGGACCATTGCTATAGATGGTGTCATCATAGTCAAAAATGGGGCGAATCATTCTCTGTACAAAGGTTCCAAGTTGGCAGAGGGATACACCCTCGGTTCCAGTACAACGCAACTAGTTTTGGATGAAGCTTTTTGTGCCTAGAGTCCACATGTACAGAGAAATCTAGGTGCTGGTCGAGCCACACCCCAAGGTACTTGAAGGAAGGGACATCTTGAAGGGGGGACCCATCCAGGGTGTGGAAGGAGGGGAAGTCTAGACAGCTTTTGCCTGGTTCTAAAAGTCATAAAGACCTTTTTTTTTTTTTTTGCATTTAGGGACAGTTGATTTGAGCAGAACCAGTGCTGAATGTAGTTGAAGTCCAGCTGAAGTCTTGTTATCAGATCAGCAGGGGAGGAGCCAGAGTCAAATAAGACAGTATCATCTGCATACATATGAATAGATGCAGATGCACAGGCAGAGGGGAGGCTATTTAGAAAAATGGAGAAGAAAATGGAACCAAGCACCAATCTTTGGGGACACTCGTGCTGACAGGGAGAGGGGGTGGACAGGGAGTTGCCAATTTTAACTGATTGAGTTCTACTCAGAAGAAATGAATGGAATCAATCAGTGGCTTGGTAGGAAAGTCCTGCAGCAGAGAGCTTTGCAAGGAGTAGGGGAGGATGGGCTATGGTGTCAAAGGCTTTGGGCAGATTGACAAAAATTGCATAGGGGATTAGACCCTGATCCATGCCCGACAGAATGGAGTCAGTCAGCCTGAGAAGGGAGGTGGAGGTAGAGTGGAATTTGCTGAAACCAAACTGGAAAGGGATGAGGTAGAAGGGTGAGTCAAGAAAGGAGAAAGTTGAGAAAGAACCACATGTTCTTGAAGTTTAGTGAGGGTAGGAAGTATAGAGATCGGGCGGTAGTTCCCAAGAGCAGAGGAGTCACCACCTTTAGGAAGGGGAATGACTGTGGCATGCTTCCATGAAACAGGGACAGAGGCCAGGGAGAAGAAGAGGTTAAGAAGGGATGCAAGAGGGAGGCAGATAACAGGGGCCGAGAGATGAAGAAGTTTTGGGGTCCAACCTATCTGGGCTTGTGCCCTTAAGGGGGTTTAGTGATAGGAGATCCTTTAGAGTGGCAGCTGGTGAGACTGGAGAGAAGGAGAAAGGGGAGGATAGGGAGGGCTGGGGGAGACAGTGGGGGGAGAGGGGTAAGGAGTAGAGAAGGGAAGATGCACAGGAGCTGGAGAAGTCATTAAATTTAGTGGCGACAGCAGAGGGGTCAGAGATGGTGGCACCTCCCATCTTGAGGACTGGGACAGAGGACTGTGTAGGGGGGAGGGGGGAGAAGAGGGAGTGGATGACCTTCCAAAACTTTGAGGGGTGGTTAATATTGTTTTGGAGGGTATAGGAAAAGTATTCTGCCTTTGCATGTTTGGTAGCCTTAGTGCAGGCATTACATAAAGCTCAATATTTATGGTAGTCAGCAGAGGAGCCTGAGGTCTTGTGGGACTTGAAGCCAGATCTCATGTTCACAGACAGTCTAGCAGTTCAGCAGAGACCCAGGGGAGAAGGGAACCTCGAACCTTAGTTTTCCTAAGAGGGGGAGGTGTGGCAATCCCAGGTGGATAGGAAATGTGATGCGAAGAAATTTAGGACCATTTCAATGGAGTTGGCTAAAGAGATAGCAGACCAATCAGTAGCTACTAATTCTTTGTAAAAGGAGGACAGGTCCAAGGACTGGAATGATTGAATTAGTAGGAGTTTGGATGGGGCTTTGGGTTGGTGAATCTTGTGTATACAGTGGACCATGTGGTGGTCACTGAGGGCATCCATTAGGGTGTCTGATACAATAATTCTATGTGGATGGGAGGCAAGGGCTCATTCCAAAAGGGTGTGATTTAATGATTTGTGGTTGGGTAAGGTTTAGGGACTTAATGTTACACAGAATTTGGATAGTGAGGGGAGAGCCAATTTTGGTTAAAGTCCCCAAGACTGAGAAGTTCCCCAGTTGAAGCATGAGAGGAGATGGTAAAGAGAAGTTCAGTAATAGTAGACGAAGGCAGGTCAGGGCAGCAATAGACAACGGCAATGAAGATGAGGAGAGAGAAGGGGCGATAGAGTTTGATGAGGATGAGTTTATAGGCTGACAGAGAAGAGATAGAGAGTAAAGGGACATATTGAATGGCAGAGGTGAGATAAATGGCAACTCTGTCACCCCTAGTGGCTCGATCTTGACAGGTAAGTGAGTAGCCAGGGACGACAACTGCCGAGTCTGAAATCCTGTGGGAAAGCCAGGACTCAAAGATAACCAGTATATCAGGACTAAGGCTGACCATGAGAGGTTGCAGTAAGTCAATTTTGGGGAAAAGACTACAGATATTAACATGTGCCACATTCAGTCCTTTGGGTAGGTTGGTGGGGGGTGTGGGCAGGGCCAGGATTGGGCTTTATGTTACTATCAAGAAGCAACAATAGGAAGATAAGGAGCTTTGTGGGTGTACAGCAGCATTTCCATGGCAGCTGAATGAGTGAGCAGGGGCAGGGTGGAGGGCAGAGGTGCACAGGGAGCATAGAGTAGGAAGATGGAGGCTGGTGGTCAGGAGAAGAGTGCAGTGCAGAGGTCAGACAGAGTGGGAGAGAGAGAGTGGAAACTGGAGTTGGAGAAGGTCATGGAGGTGGGGGGGATAAAACAGGAGGGGTGAATGGAGGAAGAGGTAGCGGAAGGGAGAGAGGTAAGGGTAATCAAGAGGGGGAGGAGGGATAGTGAGAGAGTTAGCATGATAATTCAGCAGGGGCAAGGGGGAGAAACAGGAAAGATGGATTAGGTGAGGAGGGGTTAAACAGAGAGGGAATATTTGCAAGGGGCTCCAAAAGAGCAAGATGCAGGTAGGGAGTTATAGCAGCAGAACAGAGAATAATTACAGTACCATGCCAGGTCCATGGCCATGATTAGCTGGGTATGGAGATCTGCTTTGTGAAAAGGAAGGAACTGCATTGTGTGTGGGGGGTTCCTGTAATGGGTTGGTGGGTTGGTACTGCACCCCAGGGAGAGGTACCTTAGTAATTAGCAGGCTCACTGTTCTTTCTGTTAAAAAAGTACCACGTTTAAGTCATTTTAGCTGCTAGGGTCCAAATTCCCATTTTCAAGGAGCTTAACAGCTCAGGCCCCTTAGCCTTGTCATGGATCTGTCCTCATGGTAGGGAGGGTGTCAATTGCTTAGCATAAATGGTGACCTGATAGAATCCTACATATCTCTCTAAACAATTTAAATCCTGGTCCAGACTGGATAAAGTTTTTATGTAAAATGAGTAAGAAAAACCCTACCCTGCCATTGATGCAAACACATCACATGACCATGCATTACTCCCTAATGATTACATGCCTGCATTTTTTTCATGTGCCCCCCCCACTACCCATATATAACTTTGTGCCTGTTTTATAAGTGCGATGACACACTTCAGGGAGTGCTGTCATAGTCTGATATACACACTTCTCAGGTGGTTGAAGGCACTCTGCTTTGCCTTATGCCTCACAACACATCTGAGGTGTATGTATGTCAGAGCGGGACCACGCACCCTGTTGTGTGATATTGCATACAGAACTCATTCATGTTTAAAGGATACCTGTGATATAAAGATTGACACTATCTGCAATCATGCTATTTTTTTTGCTAAGGGTTCAGTGTCTTGTTTCAGCATGGTTTGTGAAGAACAATTACCATTGTCTCCTTTTCTGAGAGCAATATTTCAGCCTTACCCTCAGATAAGCGGCATGACGGAGAAAAAAACTAATTGCAGTGAGAGAAATGAAAAAAGAGAAAGAGAATAAAACAGGGGTAGAGAATAGAATATCAAAGGTGACACCATGCAGAGAGAAGTCTCTAGTTTTTATGACTGCACTCCATTCAAAATGTTCAAAAAGATGGGGGGCCCACAGAGTATCAGATTTATCTGAGATGTTAATGGCTTGATAATGTATCCTCTCCAGCCTAGCACATTCCATTACCAAGTTTAGAAATGCTTCACATTTGGGAGGATTCGGATCCTTGCAATACTGTAAGATCATTTTTTTGCATTAATCAGTATTAATTTTATTAAGTTTTGACAACAGTGAGAAGTATTTGATTCTTCAAATATATAAAATAAAATAATTTCCCAGGATCAAATGAAAAGTGCAGACCTGTAATTTGAGGTATCGTGCCACTGATTTTTTTCCAAAAGTGATTCTGCTTTGGGCATGTCATAAATATATGCACCAGATTCCCCATGTGGTTAGTACATCCCTGTATCTGAAATACTTAATGTTAAATGTGTTCAATTTTTCAGTATGTGATAGACTCTCTGAAAAACATTAAATTGAATTTGTTTCAATTTAGAATTGTGTGACACTAAAACATGACAGGATATAGCTTTCCATATTCAGATAGGGATACATCCAATTCTTTTTCCCAGACTTTTTTAAGAGGGGGGTCAGGTCCACACCTATACTCTCCAATAACAAACTCTGGTCAGAGTTTAAATGGTTGTGGAGAGCTTTTGGGGTGCTTTAACCCATTATTTCTAATGAATTTGCACAATGCAGATCTGCTGAGAGGCAGTTTCAATGCAGTCTTCCTTTTATACATTTTTACAATGTGTTTTCCTAGAATATGCCTGCTGATTGCTATTTATTTAGCCTGGATAGTCCACAGAAGAAATGGCATCTCTTTTTTCACATGGGACTCTACATCTACACAATATAGTGCTGCATTGTGTAAAATCAGAACACACTACAAACAATATTTTACATCTGGACTAGGCTACCCTGAATAAATACATTATCAAAATGATAAAAACATCACCCCACTGAAAACAAGAAATGTCATCTAATCTGGGACATCCTGAGTAAATACAGTGCAAAAATGTGTAAATGAAGCTCCCTATGACAATGAGATGTAGTATCTCCCCTGTACTATCCAGGACACAAAATATTGGATAAGAAATATTTAAAGGAAATCTACTGTAAACTGAACTTCACTGTGTTCACTGATATAAATAAACAGTTTCTTTATTGTTTTATAACATATTAGATTGCAGTATTTATTTCAAATGTTATGGCCATGAGGAGAGGATGGTATGTACAGTGTGTGTGTGTGTGGGGGTATGTGTGTGTGTTTGCTGTAGCTCAGTATATATCTTTTTCCCCAAAAAGCATAGTAAAAAATGCCTGCTGATTGCTATATATTTCTCCTGGATACTTCACAGAAGACCTAACATATGTCTGAGGCAGTGCTTATCAGATAGTGTCTTAAGAGGTTAAAAAACTGTAAATCTTATTAGATTTGCTGGGAAAGGGTGACATTTATGAGGTATAAATCTTTCTTGAAAGACAATGTCTGCCCAACTGAAGCTGTAGCAAGAACATGTTTAAATGCTAAGTATTTAAATGTGCAAGTTGTTGCATTTTGAAGGGGGCAAACAAGTCTCCAGTTTAATAGGCAACCAATATTTAACAAACTGTTTCAGCTTCCTAATGGCTATCTGATAAGTAGCTTGAAGTTATGTCTGCAACATTCTAAACAGAAGGAAGGGAGTATTTTATTTCAAGTTGACATAGTGATTTGTAGATGTGGAAGGATACACTGAAAACTTCAAAATATGTGTTCCACGATACTTCATTTTTCCAGCTACCGATAGCAAGATGGCTGTAGGCTCCGCCCACAGCCATAAATGGAATATATTTTCCTTATTAACTTATTCTCTGAGTCTAATGTGGAGAAAAATGATTCCATGGGTGTTATTAAGTCTTCCAGACATTTCTTCACTATCTGACAAATATATAAGTATGTTAAAAATGATCTTGCTTGTAATCTTAACTTTTCTGCTAGCTCTTGATATGGACAAAACTGTCCAATTGAACAAGAAAATAAATCTCTGAGAATCAGAAAATCTTTGTGGATCCATTTATTAGGTATATATAGTGGGAGTCATGGATTGAAAAATAAGGCTGACATTTGTGTTATTTTACTTTGGTATCCTAACATTCTGTTTGCTTTTTGCCAGGCTTCTATTGTCATTCTAGACAAAATTGCGATCATGCTATGTTGATTGTGAAACTGATGCCAGCCAGAGAGAGAAAATGAATGTATTATTAGAAGTTTGATAATGTGTTATTTTGTATACCTTGCATTTATAGAACAAATAAAGTGAGACAGTTCTGAATTTTGTACATTTAATGTCAAAGAAGCTACAGTTGTCTCAGATATATGGGATGCTTTTAAAGCTGTCCTGGAGGTTCTACATAGAGAATAATCTATGGGGTGTTGTACATTATGAATTGTGTTACACACCCAAGGTATGTAATACCACATAAACCATGAGAGTGAAGCACAAGTGGTTTGTGATGGTATTATGCACCAAAGGTGTGTAAAAAAATAAATACTGTAATATCCCTTTCTTTATTTTATATAATTGCTGGTTGGTTTAGAGCTGTGTGTTAAAAATGATTATTTTCTTTTCTGTGGCATTTTACTTCTGTGAGCATGAGATGACGGTATCTTTCACTTTCAGCTTGCCAGATATCCCTCCATATTAATTGAGTTCCATTACATAATAAATAGTCAGTTATTACAGCGATAGAATGTGGTGTCAGTCCAGTCAATAAATGAGCTTACCAATACCTATAATATCTTACCAAATACAGTTACAGATAGAAAGCAATAAAACACCAACTATTTTAGATACTGAAATTAATATTGTGGAATTGAGACTCAGATTCAAACAGATTTGCCTGCAGCTCAGTGGCATACTGAATGTGTGTTCACTTAGCAGACAAAAACTCAGTGGTTCAAATCCTGGCGAGGACTTCCATATTTTCACGAGGAAGTATTATTTTATAGAAAGGGTGGTAGAGATGTGGAACAGTCTACCAAAGTTGTAGGTGAAAAACCATTAGTGATTTCAAGCATGGTTGGGACATAATAAAGGGTATAGTGGTTGCACGAGGTGGCAGAAACTGAGGAAACTTGGGCAGACAATATATACCATGGGTCTTTTTCTGCCATCATTGTCTATATTTCTGTTTCAGACTTGCAGAAGATCGACCCACTGAGCAACAATGGAATCATAAGATGTTATAGAAAAAGGCAAAATCTGCTGATTGGAAAAAACTATTATTATGGTCGTAGAAATATAGACTCCTGTCTGCCCATTCTTACCTAACTACTGTTGAAAAAGAGAGCACTAGAGGCTTAGCAATTTCCCATTCTCCCTCCCTTCTATCTGTCCTACCTTCATTTGAATCACCTCTCTTACATACCACCCCTCCGACAACTTAATCCATCCTTGCACCACCCTCTCCTTAAAAAGGGATTCCTGGTATCGCTTTTAAATGTGCCCCATTAGATTCATGGGATTGCCTCAAGAGCTTGTGTTCCCACTCTTGTGAACAATTCCCCACCATCCACTTTATCTACTCCATGGAGGTATCTGTGTGTCTCCATCATGTCACCACTCTCCCTTCTCATCTCAGGCATGTACATGTTCAGATCTGCCAACCTCTCCTCATACTAACGTATATTGTGCATATTGTGTTTGTTTTGAAATAGTCCTATTTTTTTTCTTATTTAGGGCCCCATATTAATGCCACCTTTCTCCTACCCAATATTATTTTGTAATTACTTTTCAGTTCCAGAACCCAGTAACATCAGCTCAGCTCAAGACTACTGTGAGGTGGAACATAGTAACATCAACTGAGCAGAGGATGATTTCAAAACAGACACACAAAACAATACACTGGGGTGATGAAACATAATTTACACATGGCCAAATTTAGAATAATATTATGTAAACAACATTATTTAAAGTTATCTTTAATTGAGGCTATAGTAATAATATTAGCTGAACAACATGAGAATAAACTCGGATCAGAAAGCTGTAGACCAATAGCCCAGTGAAATACAAACTACATAATAAGAGATAAATTGATATGTCATAGAATCCAAGACCCATTCAACAGGAGCACACATTTAAAGCAGAAAGGTTTTGTCATGGGCTATACCTTATTTAAACAGTTAGAGCAAGTACAGGCTGCTGTAGAGACCTCATTATTTAAACAGAGCAAGTACAGGCTACTATAGAGACCTCATTATTTAAACAGTTAGAGCAAGTACAGGCTACTATAGAGACCTCACTAGGTAATGAAGAAATATTTGCTCTGGCATGCGACATCACTGAAGCGTTCAATCTTCTGAAGTGGTATTACAAAGTTAAAGGGGAAATGTCAGCATTTAGAGCACAATACTCAAGTGGGGGGCTGGTCCCAATTTGTACTTTGAGTGCACATTTTTTGCTGTTTACTGCAGTATAGTAGACTGTATTTGAATGATCCTACTCTGTAACAATGTAATATACAGGAGGAAGAAACAGATAGGGAGCTGATGCTAGCCATCCAAAGGATGGCAGACAAGGGTGAGGTGGTACTGGTTGGAGACTTCAATATTCCAGATGTGGACTGGAGCATCCCAGCAGCAGCATCAACTAGGAGCAGATTTATCCTGGACTCCCTTCAGGGTGCCTTCCTCAAGCAACTGGTCATGGAACCAACTCGTCAGAAGGCAATACTGGACCTTGTGCTCACAAACAGGGACAGTGTGATGGGGGTAACAGTGGGGGAGCACCTGGGAAACAATGACCACCAGTCATTGTGGTTTGAAATCACAGAAAGAGCAGAACCAAACCACACAAAAACACGTATCCTGGATTTTAGGGGGGCAGACTTTGGGAAAATGGGGAGATACTTGAAAGAGGCATTAAGGGGAATGGGACAGGAATCAGGGGTTGAGGAACAGTGGGCAGTATTTAAAATGGGGATTACAAGAACAACAGAATTATGCATTAAGCAGGTTAGCAGAGGAAAAGGAAGAGAGACCATTATGGTTTCCAAAGAGTAGCAAAGAAAGTGAAAGCCAAAAGATTGCATTCAGGCAATACAAAAGACACAGGCAGAAGGGATAGGGAGAAGTACCAGGAGAAGCAAAGGGAGGCAAGGAGGTCAGTAAGGAAGCCAAAGCTCAGACAGAAGAGCACATTGCAAAATCAGTGGGTAGAGGGGACAAAACCTTTACAGGTACATAAGTGAAAAAGAAAGACAAAGGAAGGGATAGTGAGACTGAAGGGGAGGATGGGGGCCATGTGGAGGATGACAACAGTAAAGCTGACATATTGAACAGGTATTTCTGCTCAGTCTTTACTGAGGAAGAAGAAGGAGGGTAATGGGTCTGAAGGGGTACAAGGGGTGAGAATGGTGCAGAAATGGACACAAGTCCCTTTACACGAGAAAGGGTCCTGAAGGAACTGGAAGTAATAAGAGTTGATAAAGCAATGGGGCCAGATGGATTGCACCCAGGGTCCTAAAGAACTAAGAGAGGTGGTGTCTGAACCTCTGGCTATCCTGTTTAGCCAATCACTGGAAACAGGGAGGTACCCAAAGACTGGAGGACAGCAGATGTAGTCCCTTATACAAAAGTGGGAACAAAGAGGAAGCAGGGAACTACAGACCAGTCAGCCTCACCTCAGTAGTGGGAAGATCATGGAAGCACTACTGAAGGAGAGATTGGTAGAACATCTGGTTGTCAATGGACTACAGGACCCAAGGCAGCATGGTTTCACCAGGGGAGGTCATGTCAGACCAACCTCATTGAATTTTGACTGGGTGACTAGGAAGTGGATCAGGGGAGGCGGTGGACATGGCCTATCTGGACTTCAGCAAGGCCTTTGACACTGTGCCACATAGAAGACTATTACACAAACTGGGGAATATGGGTGTGGGCAGGACAGTAGTGTGGTGGGTAGGTAACTGGCTGGGTGGCAGGACACAGAGGGTGGTGGTAAATGGCTGTCACTCCACAGAGGAAGAGTGACCAGTGGGGTACCACAGGGATCAGTGCTGGGACCGGTCCTATTCAACATCTTCATCAGTGACATTGCTAGGGACCTAGAAGGCAGAATTTCACTGTTCGCTGATGACACAAAGCTCTGTAACAGAGTAGACACACCAGAGGGTGTAGACAGAATGAGAAGGACCTGCAGAAACTTGAAGAATGGTCAGGAGTTTGGCAGTTGAAATTCAATGCAAAGAAGTGCAAGATAATGCATATAGGGGCACAAAAACCCTGGCACAATATATCAGTTGGGGGTGAGGATATAGCATGCACCAAGCAGGAAAGGGATCTTGGGGTTATCATCTCTGATGACCTCAATGTAGGAAGCAGTGTGACAAGGCAGCAGGTAAAGCAAATAGGATGCTGGGATGTATATGCAGGGGCATCACCAGCAGGAAAGGAGGTCATAATTCCACTATACAAGACACTAGTGAGGCCCACCTGGAGTACAATGTACAGTTCTGGAGACCATACCTACATAAGGACATAGACAGGGTAGAGAAGGTTCAGAGGAGGGCAACAAAGATGGTGCATGGATTGCATCACAAGTCCTATGAAGACAGGTTGAAGGAACTGAACATGTACTCCCTGGAGGAGAGGAGGGAGGAGAGAGGGGATATGATAGAGACATACAAGTATCTTACAGGGAGGAACAGGGTGCAGGAAAACACTATTTTTAAGCGAAAAAGATGTTCCAGGACTAGAGGGCATGGGATGAAGTTGGAGGGAGGACGATTCAGAGGAAACATGAGAAAGAATTTCTTCACAGAACGGGTGGTGGACAAGTGGAACACCCTGCCAGAGGAAGTGGTGGGGGCTGAAACAATCACGGGATTTAAGAATGCATGGGATAGACATAAAGGAATTCTGGAGGTCAGGGATAAGGGGCAACAGACTTCTAAGGAAAACAAACTGAACTTACAAGCTCAAATGGGCAGATTGGGGTGTGCCATAGGCCCTTATCTGCCGACACTGTCTATGTATCTATGTATATGACGTAACACAGACTGCAGTTCCAAAACATAATGTGCCATCACTCAGACAACTCTCTTAAAGGGGAACAATCAATACAAAGAGCCCCACACCCAAGTGTGTGACTGGTCCCAATTTGCACTTTGTGTGCAGAAAAAAATGTTTTACTTACTGTTTACTGAAGTATAGGCAGATTGTATCAAACTGATTCTGATGACTTGCAAGCTGACATTTCTGTAAGTGCAAATCTCAGAACCCTCTGCAGCTGACATCAGAGCAGGGCTGCAACGGTGGAAGATTCGGTAGCCTGTAGTGCATTTTAGAGCTTTTATAAGCTTTGGTTAGATATTTTTGGGTCCTGCTTTTCTCCATGTATAAGTAGAGCCTTCTGTGACTATACTTAGCCAACAGGGGACAATGGGACCAGCAAACAAAATATCAGAGCTTATAAAAACTCTAACATGTGCAACAGGTTGCTGAATCTCTCACTGTTTAAAGTCTTTTCAGCTGTTAGGGTCCAATCCCCCATTTTCAAGGAGTTTAACAACCCAAATTCCTTAGCTTTGTCATAGATCTGTTTTCATGTGTGGGGAGGAGGGGTTTGGGGGAAATCACCGCCTAGCATAAACAGAGACATGATAACATCCTACATATTTCTCCAAACATTTTAAGTCCTGGTCTGGATTGGATTAATTTCTTATATAAAATGGGTAAAAAACACTACTCCGCCATTGGTGCAAGCACATCACATGACCATGCATTATTCCCCAATGACTGCATGCCTGCACCTTTTTCATGTGTTTCTCCCTATGTATATATAAACTTTGTCCCCATTTTCCCTGTTCTGATATTAGCTGCATGGGATTCTGGGATTTGTAGTTACAGAAAATGTCAGCTAAAAAGTCAGCAGAATCAGTCTGATACAATATATTATAAAATGTAAAGAGACAGTTCTCACATTTGATTGGCTGACAGCCCTTGCCAGCTATGACTTTTTGTAATTTGTAGGATGGAAAATAACAAGTACCAGTACCTGTGCCCCCATTACAACAAATATCCCTGTGTCACCGTGACAAAGAAATGGTTTGGCTGCTAAGTTGTTTTCAAGACAACGTGCTTCCAGCCCCTAACTACAGCCTCTGTTTGTCTCTCTGCCTCCCTCCTAGTCCGCAAAACAGTCAGCACCATAATTGATTCTCTGTCTCCTGACCCATACAAAAGCATTTTTTATCCCTAAGCTACTCACAGTCTCTCACTCTCCTGGGGACTCATGGAGAATGAGATTGATGGTACTTCTGTAAAACTCACAACCACAGACAGAACTGTGCTGCTGGCAAGACTATTATGAAAACTTTGTCTTGTTGGCAGGCTACTGACCTGCTGTGGTCACTATCTAATATGATGGCAGCTTTCTCCTAAAATCAGCACTACATTTGTTATAGGAAACAAGTAAATTGCATTAAAAAAAAAATTGCAATCACTTCCACAGGGAAGAGTGAGTGGAGTTAAAGCAAGCAGGAGAAGTTGGCCAAGTGCCTTCAAAGGAACCACAAGAAGTCAGGTGAGAGGCACGTGGGGACACACAACATAGAAACAGTAACTGCAGGCACTTTTTCTGACAGTGCACATCCATCCTGTATTGTGCATGTAATTTCAATCTCACTCCCTCATTGCCCAGCATTCTGGCTGTCCAGCACCCCTATTAATACAATAAGGCAGCAGGACTATTTTACATAAAAAAAAAAGCTTTTCATACTGTAAATTGTTTTTGAAAAAGTTATGCTATTTTTAAACATATGCCCATTTTATAAGCACAATAACACACTCTAGGGTGTGAGTTATGCTCTGATAAATGCACTTCTGGGGGCAGTAAGGCTCTCGGCCTACAGCCTCATGCTTCACTACACTGCTAGGTGTGCATTTAACAGAGCATAACTCACACCCCATCATATGTTATTGCTTACCTATACTGCAGTAAACAGTACATAAAAATAATGTTTTGAGCACAAAGTGAGACTAATTTACGCTTTTTCAACATTAAGGGTTAAAATTACAGAGGGCTTATTTGATTTATTAGTATACCAGATGACTGACAATAATATTCTAATGTTATCTTGGTCATACCTATTTTTAAAAAAAATGAAGCCTGGTCCCTGTGGATGATTTTGGAATTGACCAATTCTAATCTGGTGGCCAGGATTTTGCCAATGTTGTATAATCTGGTGGCCAGGGTCTCTGCTAGCATTGTATAATCGATGTTTAATAAAGAAATGGGCCTGTATTTAGTGCAATTGATAGGGTATTTTTCTTAGGAATTGCCGTAACAGCTGCCTCTCATACATGGGAGCAGAGTTTTCTTTATTTGAGAGGCACACTGTACCCTCAAAAGTACATTCAATAGTTTGCCTCTTAATGTTTTATAAAATGTGTTAGGTAGCCCATCAGATCCTGGTGTTTTGGAGGTTAGCATTGAGTTGATAGCTGTAATAAATTCTTTGACTGAGATGGGCTAATCTAGTAGTTCAGAGTCTGTCGTAGTTTGGGTAGTTTCATGGAATCCAGAAATAGATTAATTTTCTCTGAAGATGGATTACCTTTAGTCTTGCATGTTTTCTATAAAACTCCTAAAACCTTACATTTATATCTGTGTTAGATATGCATTGTAACCCTTGACTAATTTTCAGTTCATGAATGGTTCCTTGATTTTTCTTTTGTTTTAATCTAAATGCCTGTCATTTACCTGGTTTCTCCTTGGCCTCCCAATAATTTTGCCTCGTGCAAAATAGTACATGTTCCACCTTACATGTCAGAAGACTACTGATTTTATACTTTGAAGTCATAATTTTCTACAGATCTTCTAGTTGCTTAAGATGCATTTCTAATGTTATCAGTTCAGCCGCTTATCTTTTTTTTTTAATTTTGGAAGAGTACCTAATAATTGGACACCTCATGTAGACCTTAAAAGCTTCCTAAAGGCAAGAGTCTGAGGTATCCCCATTAGGTTCACCTATGCCACAGCAACATACATCTTGCAGACACCAATTATGGCACAGGGAAAATGCCACCTGGCATTACAGCACCAGGTGTTTTATCTCCCGGGAGGTACAGTGCCAAAGTGCCCTCCAGGGAAATGGTCGGCTTTTGATGGGGGTCTTCAACCCCCCACACCCCCAGCCCCACATGACCCAGAATGGATAGAAAGTGTGTGGGCGCAAAGGGTGAAATGAGTGAGGGGCAATCTAAAATCAAGATTGCCCCTTGCACTGTCACCCTTGTTGTGGTGCCCTAATTGCGGCGACAAAGTGTAGTTGCCATTCTAATGGACTACGTCCCTATTATCATGCAAGATGAGAGTGGAATTGTTGGGTTGACTGAGGGCGGCAGAGTAGCAGAGGAAGACGAGCAGAAGACAGCTGTTCTGAATGACTATTTCTGCTCAATAGTCACAGTGGAGGATAGAAGACGTCTACCAGAGAGCGGCATAAAGGCTCCTGTAAGAGGGATCCCAGAAATGAGGCAGGTGGTAATTACAGGAGAAAGGCTTAGAAAAGAGCTTGTAGCTCTGAAAATAGACCAGGTTGCAGGGCTGGATGGGATGCACCCAAGCTTGCTCAGAGAAATGGCATTAGCATAGAAACATATAATTTGTAGACAGATAAGGACTGTTTGGTGCACCCAGCCTGCCCATTTTTCCCTACCTACACTATCACCATAGACCCTACTTGATCTTCGTCTCTTTTTGCTGCCCCCATTTCTTTTCACCAAGATACCCTTATGCATATCCCATGCATTCTTGAACCCCTTCACTGTTTTCACCCCACCACCTTGGTTGGTAGGCTATTCCATTAATTCACTATCCTTTCTGTGAAGAAGTACTTCCTTACATCTCTCCTGAATCCCCCCCGCTGCTTCACAGCATGTCCCCTTGTCCTTCTGCATCTTTTTTTCTGAAAAATACTTCCTTGCTGTACCTTATTTACCCCTGTGAGGTACTGTATTTAAAGGTTTCTATCATAGCCCCTCTCTCCCTTCTCTCTCAAATGGTGTACACATTGAGTTCATTCAGTCTCTCCTCATAGAATAATTATTACTATACTTATTATATGATGATATTTGTTATTATAATATAATTACTAGAATAATTAGTATTAGAATTGGCTAAACCCCTGGCAGGGTCATTCAATAACTCACTACAGTCAGGGTGGTTCTGAAAGATTGAAGGATAGCGGATGTGGTGCCACTTCACAAGGGAGAGGGACAAGGAGGAAAATGGAAATTGCAGGCCAATCAATCTTGCCTTCATTGTAGGCTAACTGATAGAGAAACTAGACAAAAAGGACCTACTGGACTATGTGGAGAGAAATGGGTTCCAGGATACCAAGCAGCATAGGTTTGTAGCAAGGGGGTCTTGTCAGACCATTCTAATAATATTCTTTGATGGGAAAAAGTGGATAAGGGGCAAGCAGTAGATTTACTCTATTTTGACTTCAGTATGGCATTTGACTGTGTGCCACACAGAAGGCTGATGAAGAAATTAGAGGATCTGGGAACAGCAAAGGATCTAATTAAAATGGTGGGAAGTTGGTTAGTTGGGGGGAGACAGCAGAATCTTGGTAAACAAGGTCAAATTGGGGGAAAGAGAGGTCATGAGTGGAGTACCACAGGGGTCAATCCTGGGACCAGTCCTTTTCAATATGTCCATCCGTGACATAGAATGAATACAGGGCACGATCGGTCTGTTCATGGATGACACTAAACTCTGTAACAGGGTAGACAGTAAGGCCAGGGTAAGGGAGCTGCAGAGGGCCTGCATAGGTTAGAGAGATGATCCAAATCTGGCTTTTGAAATTCAATGCCATGAATTGCAAAGTGATGCACATAAGGAACAAGAACCCCAGGAAGACATATTGGATAGGAGGTGTTAAGCTGGCCACTACTTCAGAGGAAAGGGACCTGGGGGTCATCATAAGTGACTCCCTAAACCAAATCAGGCAATGTAACAAGGCCTATTCATCAAGGCAACCAGAATGTTGGTGTATTAGAAGGGGTTTTGATAGCAGGAGGAAAAAGGTAATGCTACTTCTCTATAAACCACCGATGAGACCCCATTTGGAGTACTGTGCCCAGTTCTGGAGTCCTTACCCGAGGAAAGACAGAGACAGGCTGGATACTATGCAGCATAAAGTAACCAAAATGATTCAGGGCCGACAGAGCAGAGCCTATGAGGTTCAGCTTAGGGCACTGAGCATGTACTCACTGGGGGCCAGAAGGCAGAAGGGGAACATGATAAAGACCTTCAAGTTCCTGCAAGTAATGAACAAGGTAAACTGTGAGGAACTATTTAGCAGGAATGGAGTGTCAAAAACAGGGGAACGTGAATGTAGGCTGGTGGAGTGGAGACTCGGGAGGGATGCTAGACCGTTTTACTTTACACCTAGGAAAGGGGAAATAAACACAATTTTAGACAATGGCAGCCAGGACGACTGTTGTGGCTAAGGGAATTCTAAACGAAGGTAGGCATTACAACAACTCTGCAGTTGCTATTAAACCACGAACTTGCACTGGCTAAGGAGATATGTAGGTACTCAATACAGGAGCCCTGCCAATTATTTCTTAAAAAAATAAAATCAGGCATATAACAACGCCCAACTTTAGAACACATGGATAAACTGACATCAAACATATTGTACAACTTTTAGAACATTAATACACCACACCTGATTAAGAAAACATGAGAAAATCCCATCATTCAACAGACTTCAGATCCACTCGTGTGTAAAACAAGCTGTATAAGCCCTACCTTGACTGATTTAAGGAAAGTTAAAACTTGGAATGGACAAGAATAGATTATCTGAGGTTATGCAGGCTAACAGCATAATTCGTGGTGCCTCAATTCCACCTCCCTCACTGCCATCTTACCCCTTCGGATAGAGCAAAAATTGAGAGGGCACTAAAAATAAATCAGCCCATCCCCCACGGAAAAACATGCTAATTATACCAAAGAATATACAGGAATTCTTTAAACTGGAGTCCATTAGTAGAGCAGAATCACACATTTGCTGAGAGTCCTGAATAAAGGTTTACGTAACAATAAAAACAAAAATTAAGTAAATGTCCTTAATATTTCTTGTTGTCTTCCCTCTGTGTTGCCATATCATCTGAACAGGAGTGAAATTCAGCAGCAGTTTTTTCAGTCCAACAACAGACATCTTTGGCATCAGAAAACTGAAGCTGCTTACAGTCCACAATCTTGCAGGGAATAGGAGTGAATTTGCAATTCCCAGTGATTGCAGTTTTACCTGCACTGCATCAAATTGTTGTTGTTTGTTTTGCGTGGTGAAGGACAAGTCTGGATAGGTTTTACATCATTGCCTTCTGTTGTGAGAGGTTATGCCTATCTTGTTGTTGCCAAGATCTTTGCCTTCACCTCTGGGCTTACAGCTTAAAGCAAAATGGTAGGGGGGCATTTCCTGCAATCTGGGCCCCCCCCTCATGTTAATGCGATATGCCTTAGTTAAACAGCACTCCTCTGTCATCTGGGAGTTACACAGTGCTTCACAGCCACTCTCTGAGGTACTGCAATGGGTTCTCGCCTTTCATCCACTCAGGGACTTCCACACTCTCAGATGTAAGGCTCAAGCTTCATTGTCCAGGGCCTCCATCTTTATATGCAGTTGTGAGTTCTTGGTGGTAAGTTTTGCTACCACCGCAAGTGTTTGTATAGGATGGGATTCAGCCTGGTTAACTGTAGTTCACAGGGTTTTAAGCTGTGCATCCTGATTTTCCAAATGCTGCAACGTGCACTTAAGTTTCAAGTCCATCACACACACAGCTTCTAATACTGTGCTCCAGGGCGGCTCTCCTTCTGAAGCTTCTGGCTTCCCAGTGCCTGAGCTCCTTGAGTGCTCATTTGATGGCTGCTGCTGCTTTGAGCCTCCTCCAGTTGCTTCTTTTGGTCTGTCCATGGTGAGTTTCAGCTCAAATTGATTAGCAAGTCAAATGATATCTTCTTGTTACACTTTTAAATTGCAAAAAAAAAAAAAAGAAATTGCACTGTTTTGAGGCAAAATAAGGACACGATAGCAGAGCCCATATGTATACACATTCTGTCATGTCTCTGACTTTCTCGCTTCCCCCCGCCCCACCCCCGTTTTATGATTTTTAAGTTAAATCAAGGATGGAAATGAGAAAGGAAAAGTGTGGCCCACTGGGAATTGAATCTTAGACCTCTAGTATGCCGTTCCAGTGCTCTAACCAGTAGGCTATAGGCTCACAATGGTCAGAGTGTCTGAGGAACTTCCTTAAATCCACACATTCCTTTCTCAAGTGTGTTGCAATCCTGCAACTAGGAACAAATTTAGAAATACAAACAAGGAAGTTCCATAGACATCATGACCATTGTGAGCCTATAGCCGATTTTTGTAGACTCACCTGGTGTATATCTCTGGGGTGCTGAAAATCCCCGGAAGAAGAGCTAATTGGGGCAGCCAGTCAGGGCAGTGAGTTAGTGTACTCCAACTACTGTTTACAGGTAAAACCCAAAATTTATAGGTTAAATTAATGGGATAGGATATTGTAGTGGTCCTGTGAGCATTAAGTAAACTGTCATCTATGGGTGATACTGGTGCCATACATGGCATGCCATTGGGATGAGATGAGAGGGTGAGGAGGGTAAACAATAGTGCCCCTCTCACGATTATGGTAAGTATAGAGGCCATTCTAGAAATTAGTGTGTGAAAGGAGGGGGGATAAGTATTTAAATAGGACAGGTGGTAGAAATTGGTAAGGTGTCAACATACAGAAGGCAGAGGATGAGGTAAAGGTAGTGATGAGTGCAAGGAGTGAGAAAACCCCTATTAAGAGGGAGAGGAGGGGAGAGAAGGTAATGTTCAATGAGGAGGAAAGGGGCAGGGAGGGAGACTAGAGAAGAAGCATTTAATAAAGGGTGGGGAGGGCAAGTGGGAGACAATTCAGGTGCAGCCACTAAAAGTTCAAGTCAAAATAGGTGGATCCACGTTCAGCCAGTGAGTGGACTGTAGAAGGAAAAGTGGTCTAATCAAGGCCATGGTTTGCAATGTGACTGAAGCTCCTGAGGAGCATACCTGAAAGTGGTTCCTTGGTGGGCTGTTGGCCGAGGAGAGGGTCGAGGCAGCCAGTTCAGTCCCATTCTTCTGGATGGTGGAGATGCGGGTGGAGTTCCGGGGTGCAGGTGGAGGATCTTGAAAAGTGGTGCGAGGCCACCATTGAGCACCAGAGCTGTGTTCATGCCTGCTCAGGGCAGAACAGCTGCAAGGAGAGGATAAACACAGGGGAAGAAGAGCTGAAAAAGGTTCCTTGGTGGGCTGTTGGCTGGGGAGAGGGTCAAGACAGCTGGTTCAGTGCCACGTTTCAGGCCAGTAAGATGCTAGTGGAGTCCTGGGGTGCTGGTGGAGGATCCTGAAATGCAGTGCGAGACCACCAGCTGTTCGCTGAGTGGCAGAGTTGCGTTCATGCCCACTCATGGCAGAAGAGCTGAAAGTGGTTCCTTGGTAGGTTGTTGGCCAGGGAAAGGGTCAAGGTGGCTGGTTCAGTGCCGCACTTCAGGCCAGTGGAGATGCTGGTGGAGTCCTGGGGTGCTGGTGGAGAATCTTGAAAGGTGGTGTGAGGCCGCCAGCTGTCCATTGAGTGCTGGAGCTGCTGCGTTCATGCCCTCTCAGGGGAGAAGAGCTGCAAGGAGAGGAGAAACACCAGGAATTAAGCCCACCAAGGCCCCCGAGAGCTCCTGGAATGGGAGATGCGAGTCTTACCACAGTCTGAGACCTCTGTGGTGAAGGAGGGGGTATAACTAGCATTCTGTGACCTGCGAGAGATGGAGGGTCCCCTCAGATTCTTCTTCATATATGTAAGAGTTTATGGTCAATTGCAAGTGGACCAGGTGGGGATGAGGATACCAGAGTACTAACCAGTGGAAAACATTGAGGTTAACCCACAACCTTTGTGTAAACCATTATCAGCCCTCTATAAATGCTCATATGGCCTAGTCTACACCCCTTCAACAAGGTTTACAGGAAGGCATGGGGCAGGGATTTGGATGTAGCGATCACATGACAGTGTTGGCGGAGAGCAGCGGCACATGCTAGAATGTGTTCTAAGGTGCATCACCAATAAAAAATTCAATACAACTATATGTATACGACTTACCTATGCCCAGCCAAGTTACATAAACTTAAACTAGAATTCTGTGACATCTGCCAAAAGTATGGGGTGGGGCGGTAGAGAATGGCCAAAAATTCCTGCATTCTGGGAGAGGGTGCGGTCTACTATGGACAAGATAATGGGGTTCAAGATGTCAAAATCCCCACTAAAACTTCTTCTAGGGGCAGAACCCAAAAAGAGGCAATCAGTGCAGGGAAGTCTCTGGACTCTAGCTCTAATAACAGCCAGGAAAACCATGGCACAGTCCTAGGGTAATGTAGATCCACCATCCATTACCTATTGGATACACAACTTGCTGGAATGTATGAGGCTAGAAAAGGTTCAGCTTTATGCACAGGATGACATAGAACAGTTCGTCACAATGTGGGACCCTATCAGGGCCAGCATCAGGGGGGGTGCAAGGGATGCGATTGCACCAGGGCCCAGAGCACCGGTGGGGCCCATAGCACCCTCAACTAAGTCTGAAGTCACTGTCAGTAATTTATTTTAAACTGCTCTGAGGACGCCAAACAGAGATGATCATCAGTCGTGCTGCCAGTCTGCGAGCCGCACCGCATTGGACCCATCCTCCCTGAGAGGCTGAGAGAACAGTGTGTGTGGAGGTGGTGCCAGTGGCTGCGTGTGACAGTCAGTGCGCCGAACGAACCAGCACGACATTTTAAAAACTAAATCCCCTCCCTGCAGTACTGTTACTGTCTGACATTGTAGCTCAGCTCGTAATGCAGCATCCTCTCCGATTCCATCGCTCTCCTCGGACATACCTGAGGCAGCTGCAGCTGTTCTGCCTCCCCCTCCTTGCCTTGATGATCCAACCCGGTGGTCCAGCCGTCCAGGCTCCTCCTCCTCCTCCTCCATGGGGCAAGATGGCAAGTGGCAATGCTGCGCTGCGAATCTGATCCTCGGCACTGGCTGGATAGTCGACCACCCACCACGGCACTCCGGCTCGTTGATCTGTACTAGACTGTTTGCTCCCGTGACATCGTTGCTATGCTACGTAGTATGCTCGCTTGCTCGCTCACTCACTCGTCGGACTTGCTCCTCCCCTGCTCCTGCCTCCTCAGTCACTGTGTCCCTCCCACTCCCTCCTAGTCTATGACGACTGTCTGATTTGCTGGCTGGGTGGGGAGCTTACTCAAAAGGCTGCAACTGTCATAGCCCACTAAGCCAGGTCAGTGTAAATGATATTAAAATATTCTGCTGTTGTTGTTATTGTGGTGGGCGGGGGGTGCAGGTGCTGGGGAGAAGGAGGCGGAGCAGAGCATCTCGCGAGTCTCAAGAAATCCTGTCCATGGGTGATCCGTCTCACACAGTCTGTGGCAGTTGGCAGGCAGCAGGTGAATGAGCGGATGCAGCTGGCATCAGATTGAGCAGATTGCAGAAACATATTCAGAGTGCTGCACAGCAAGCAGCACCCGAGTAGTTCTGAACTACTTTTGTAAACTAGAAAGACACGCAGCAGCAAGCATTGTAGCCAGCCTAGTACTGCGTCTGTAGGAGTCACTGTTTGGCATTAAAATAAGGTATTCTCTGGCTCTGCTGTACATGCAGCCTGCCTAGTCTTCTTCAGAGCATGCCAGCAGCAAGCATTGTAGCCAGCCTAGTACTGCATCTGTAGGAGTCACTGTTTGGCATTAAAATAACAAGATATTCTCTGGTTCTGCTGTGCCTGCAGCCTGCCTAGTCTTCTTCAGAGTACACCAGCAGCTAGCATTGTAGCCAGCCTAGTTCTGCATCTGTAGGAGTCACTGTTTGGCACTAAAATAACAAGATATTCTCTGGTTCTTTTGTGCCTGCGACCTGCCTAGTCTTCTTCAGAGCATGCCAGCAGCAAGCATTGTAGCCAGCCTAGTACTGCATCTGTAGGAGTCACTGTTTGGCATTAAAATAACAAGATATTCTGTCTCTGCTGTGCCTGCGGCCTGTCTAGTCTTCTTCAGAGCACGCCAGCAGCAAGCGTTGTAGCCAGCCTAGTACTGCGTCTGTAGGAGTCACTGTCTGGCGTTAAAGTAACAAGATATTCTCTGGCTCTGCTGTGCCTGCAGTCTGCCTAGTCTTCTTCGGAGTACACCAGCAGCTAGCATTGTAGCCAGCCTAGTTCTGCGTCTGTAGGAGTCACTGTTTGGCATTAAAATAACAAGATATTCTCTGGCTCTGCTGTGCCTGCAGCCTGTCTAGTCTTCTTCAGAGCACGCCAGCAGCAAGCATTGTAGCCAGCCTAGTACTGCGTCTGTAGGAGTCACTGTCTGGCGTTAAAGTAACAAGATATTCTCTGGCTCTACTGTGCCTGCAGCCTGCCTAGTCTTCTTCGGAGTACACCAGCAGCTAGCATTGTAGCCAGCCTAGTTCTGCGTCTGTAGGAGTCACTGTTTGGCATTAAAATAACAAGATATTCTCTGGTTCTGCTGTGCCTGTGACCTGCCTAGTCTTCTTCAGAGCACGCCAGCAGCAAGCATTGTAGCCAGCCTAGTACTGCGTCTGTAGGAGTCACTGTCTGGTGTTAAAGTAACAAGATATTCTCTGGTTCTGCTGTGCCTGCGGCCTGCCTAGTCTTCTTCAGAGCACGCCAGCAGCAAGCATTGTAGCCAGCCTAGTACTGCGTCTGTAGGAGTCACTGTCTGGCGTTAAAGTAACAAGATATTCTCTGGTTCTGCTGTGCCTGCGGCCTGCCTAGTCTTCTTCAGAGCACGCCAGCAGCAAGCATTGTAGCCAGCCTAGTACTGCGTCTGTAGGAGTCACTGTTTGGCATTAAAATAACAAGATATTCTCTGGCTCTGCTGTGCCTGCGGCCTGCCTAGTCTTCTTCGGAGTATACCAGCAGCAAGCATTGCAGCCAGCCTAGTACTGTGCCATTCATTTTGGCATTATTATAGATCTTATGTTCACTGAACAAAAGTCTTCTTTCTGTGACTGTCTCTGTGCTGTGCGTGTGAACTTTGCTTGTACTGGAAATAACGTTTTTTTGTGGAGAGAGAAATTAACCTTTAATTTCTGACAAGGAAGAAAGGCAACACATCCAGGTTATTAGTGCAAAAAATACTTTATTTTGCGCAGTCAGTAAAGAACAGGAATACATTCTCTTCTCGACTGGCTGTTTTTCATGCTCGCTGCTTCAAAGTTAGACTTAGGCAGAGACTGCAAGCATAGGACTACTCCGGAGCAGTGCATCTATACATTTTTCTACACAAATGAGCCTGCTCTTGCACCTGTCTGCTAGTGCTAAGTGAGCCACCTGCTGCAGCTCATAGATATTATTGAACTTTAACTAAAGTAGTCTACTCAAAAATACATTTTGTATTCATAAAAATAAATAAACATAGCTTTGCTAGCAAGGCAAACCTTACATAACAGAAACAAAAGGAAAGAAAAAAAAATGGACAAGATGTGGAATCCTGTAGCACTACTAAAGTACAAGTCTGGTTCTGCAAAATGTAAAGAACAAAAAAGACAGCTAGAGTTGACTCATAAAGAAGCAGAAAATGCTAACAAAATATTTTGCAAATGGTTAAGTTGTAGTTGTCCGCCAGCAACAGTGTCCTTATCTGGTGAAAGCACAAATGAGCAAGAACCATCAACCTCATCACATGAAACAGCTGTAGGTGCAGTAGTAGAGGGGAAGATGACTGGGGTAGAGTTGGGGAACCATGATGAATCAGACTCCGACTCAGAAAGAAATGTACTGCTAGACCTAGAAGAAATATACGATGATGAAAGAAATGTACAGCAAGAAGAAATATGACAATGTATTGAAATGGAATCGGGTTGTAACATAAATCCTGAACCCAGTAGTCAACCACCTTTCATGTACAATTTTTATGACCCAGCTACCTGGCCTGAAAGTTTTAGTTCAGAGTCAGAGCGCCTCAGGGTTGAAATTGTGCAAGCATAAACCCCTACAGCTGAAGGATACTGACATTGAGTTCCTTAAAACAGCTGGTCACCAGTTTACTTCAGCAAACTATGAGCGTAAAGTGGGATCTTCAAAGATTCACAGGCCTTGGTTAGTTTACTCCAAGTCTGCTGATGCTGTATTTTGTTTCTGCTGTAAGCTTTTTGGTGAGGATAGGGGCGTGTTTACACAAGGTTTCTCCAACTGGCAAAAGTTATCACAAAGGCTGAGTCAGCATGAAGCTTACCCATCACACATGGAGAATTTCTACAAGTGGAAACATTTAGAGTTAGGGCTACAGAAACAGGCTACAATAGACAGGAGTTTGCAAGAAAAGTTGGATAAGGAAAAGAAACGATGGCATGCTGTGCTTTGTCAAATTTTGGACTGTGTTTTATATTTAGCAGGCCAAAACTTAGCCTTCAGGGGTTCAGTAGACCATCTGCAGGTGGACAACAATGGTAATTTTTTGAAATTGTTGGAACTGTTGTCCAGGTATGACCCTATTATGGCTGATCACTTGCAACATGTACAGAGAGGCACAAATGTCATTATTTAAGCAAAGATAGCCAGAACAAATTTATGCAGATATTAGCTAAGGCTGTGACTAATAAGATTAGGAACAAAATATACAGTGCTCACTACCATAGTGTGCTGATGGACTGCACTCCAGATATTTCTCACAAGGAGCAGTTATCACTAATGATTCGTTATGTTGAAATCAATGGTGATCAAGTTGAAATGCGAGAGAGCTTCCTGGAGTTTATCCATGTTGAAAATACAGCAGGAGAGGTTTTGGCTGAATTATTGCTAAATCGACTTACTAAACATGACATTAACATTGAAGACTGCAGAGGCCAGTGTTACAATAACGGGGCTAACATGAGAGGTATCCATCGAGGAGTTCAAGCGAGAATATGACAGGTGAATGAACGTGCACTATACGTTCCTTGTTGTCCTCATAATTGGAACCTTGTGTTAGAACATAACGCTGAATCATCCTTGGAAGCAAAGAATTTCTTTGGAGCACTACAGTGGGTTTACAGAATCTTCTCTGGCTCCACCAAATGTTGGGACATCCTTGTCAAGGACATGAAACGACATACCCTCAAGCCACTTTCAGAGACTCGATGGAGTGCCTCTGCTGATGCTGCAAAGGCAGTCTGTGAACAACTGCCTGAACTGTTGGATTCTTTGCTGGAAGTATCAGAAACTGCAAACTGTGACAGCGAAACACTGTCTAACATCACAGGCCTTGTGAAAATGCTGGAATCATTTCCATTTATTGTATCTTTACTTGTGTGGAATGAAGTGCTTAGTGCCATCAATCGGGTGACACTGATTTTACAGTCACCCGCTTTAAATCTTCCAAATGCCATAGATGTGGTTTCCTCCATCAAGGAACAACTGTCTGATTATCGAAGACAGGGATTCAGCAGAGTGTTAGAGGAAGCAAAGCTGCTAACCCAAACCATGGACATTGAACTGACTTTTCCAGAAAAATGCACCAGACGGCGAAAACGCATGCCAGGAGAGCTTGCCGCAGATGAACCCTTAACTGGCCAAGAAAGCTTGGAAGTACATTTTTTCAATTGCCTATTGGATAAAGTACTGATGGAAATTGAGGAACGATTCCAATTTCTCCATGACTTTTAGTCACTTTTTGGTTTTCTGTTCAACATAAAAACATCTGGACATGATGAAAACCTAGAAGTAGCATGCAGAGAATTGGCCCGATTTCTTGGGGACATAGATGGTTCTGACATGTCTAGACAAATTACCTTGCTGGCTTGACTGTTACCTGATGATGTGAAATGTCCGTTTGAAGTGTTACAGTACCTGGTGCAGAGAGATCTGAGCAGAAGATTTCCAAACACCCAAATTGGACTGCAAGTGCTGCTTTCAATTCCAATTACAGTTGCCAGTGCTGAGTGTTCTTTCAGTAAACTGTCCTTAATAAAAAATTACCTCCGCTCCACAATGTCACAGGACAGATTGTCTGCACTGGGTGTATTTTTGATTGAAAATAGACTTGCAAGAGAAGTAAACTTTTCTGATGTGACTGGAACATTTGCTGCAGCAAAAGCCCACCATGTACATCTTTAACTTCACATAATGGAATAACAGCAACAATATACTTTTGGTGGTGGTGACATTGGAGGGCCCGCCCAGGGCAGGGAGCTCTTGGGAGGTGACAGGGCATGACGCATGGACAGGGGAGACCACTACAGAGTCTTGCACCAGGGCCCAGTATGTCCTGGAACCGGCCCTGGACCCTATCCTTAAGGGGCTAGAACACGGTACACTCCTGCACTGATAGACTAGGAGGCCCAGCACAGACAAAGATGTAGGTACAGATGATTAATTGGAAGCTGAGGTGCCATAAATCAGGGTGCTACACATGGTGCACAGTATGAACTAACCATATGGTGGAAGCTGTTAAAGACTTTTCATGACCCCAGCAAGGGAGTAAATGTCTCATTCCTGGCTATGTGATTGACTAAATGAATATATTACTTATCAACTGTCTCTCTCTGTAATGCCTAAAAAATCTGAAAATAAAGTTTAATAAAAAAGGCATACTAAATAACATATGTTTAGAGTCATCTTAACATAGAGAGAGGGAGAGAGTGCCAGTACACTGCTACTGGGATATTCAGATGAACTGTCCCAGCACTAACACCTTTCAGTGTTGGGCTTGAGTGCAGCGTACATGCAGAGCACAAATGCATAGCACTGGCATGCACATCATAGTGTTAGCGCAGTGTATTTGCAGAACACCAACTAAGCACTGAGTATTGTGCTGAACACAGGGGGTGGCTGAGGACATGAGAGGAAGGCACCAATGAAAGATACACAACATAGTGGCAAAGGTATAATGTATCACAGATATTTCTTTAGCAAACACACCATAGGCAATGGTTCATAGAAAGCAACAACAAAAAAGAAAACAGTTCACCCACCACCCACGAAAACTAAACCAAGGGCACCTACCAGGTATAATTCAAAAACTAAACCAAAGGGCACCCACCAAGTATAAAAATCAAGCCAAATGGCACCCACTCATTACAAATAAAAACTAAAATAAGAGCTCTGCCCATAAAATAGAAAAACAAAAAAGGCACCTGCCTGGTAAATATAAAACAACCCAAGGGCACCCACCTGGTACATACAAAACAAAACACGGGCACCCACCCATGAACAGTGCAAAGTCCATTGACTATTAAGGGGCTGCAGGTGGTGGCAGTGGTGGTGGTGGAGGCTGCTGCAGCTGGTGACTGATTACTCTCGGAAGTCCTTTAATCACTAGACTACACTCCCCTACCCACCTCACCAGCAGGTGGAAAAAGCAGACCTGCCAGGGGAGAAGGTCATCTCTTCCCTCATGCAATATGATGTCCCACTTTCCTGCAGCACCCCCATGCACCTATGGAAAGAAAGACACTGAACTCAGCCAGCTGTGCACACAGGATGAGGAACATCAGAGCAGCATAACAAGCATAACAGATGTACAACCAGCCGACACATGGGCCAGCATGCCACGCACAGGTGGATGGAGTCATATAGGTGCAGTGGAATGTGCGTGGCATACTAGAGGCAGCACTGCAGACTTGAATAGTAGAGGACTGCACTTACAATGAGTGTGCCATGCTGCAGTGAAGCATGTCTGAACCATGCACGGAACACATGACACCGGGAGGCATGCCAGATGTGAAAAGACAGCACATGCAACACCATTGCCAAACCTTGGCATGATAGGCAGTGCAATGGCCCAAGTGGCTACGTGTTGCACATACACATCCAGTGCACTGTAGAACAGACATCTAGTGCACAGCCCCACACAGGTGTGCAGGACAACGGACATCCACGAGTCACCCTGGTTGACAGCAGGGGTGGAGCCCAGGCACACACACCACTGGTACACCAGCACAGCTGTATATGGATAGGTTTGTCATGCAGCACTGTGTGCATCAGCCAGGGTAACATGTGGTGCTGTACACAGGTGGACACCTGATACACTGTACCACAGTCACCATAACACAGATGCAGTGCCACCTGGAGGCACCTTCCATCCCGGCAAATTCTGGTCCTATCCTAAGTACAGGGGTTCCTCTCATACAAAGCTTGTGCAGTTCATCAGCCCTGCAATGACCCAGCTGTGTTGAAATGTATGAATGGCACCGCCCATGTACCATGGAATGTTCACACTATAGACATCACTGTGTTGGGTGGACACTTGCAATCAGAATGTTAAATGAAGACAACAAACACGCACATACACCTAGCTAGGAAAAATAAATAATAAATGAATTAGTGCAAGTCAGGAACTCTGGTCAGACTGCCCCTGTGTATCACCACAGGATGTGGCTTGTTCCCCCTGAACAAGACATGTCCACTGGTGATACATAGGGGCAGTCTGACCGCAGTTTCTGACTTGCACTAATAAATGTATTACTTTTTCTGAGCTTTGTGTGTGGGCTGTGAATGCTGTCCATGTTTTTATCAGTTATTGTAGCACAGCAGTACCTTTGGGAGATAGGGTTGCTCTTCCTCCTTCCACTGCAGATCAAAATGTTGAACAAATACATGGTAACGTACATGAAATGCCCAACAATGATAGCCCCTGTTGTCAACCCCATTCCACATAACACTGGCTCAGGTATGATGCATTAGAATAGCACCCAGTGTAGATGGCAGTAGAGATGGCATCAATGCAAGCAGACTGCCATATATGCTGTATGCCACACACAGCATGACATTGGCATGTACTGGTACAAGAATGGGCAGTGCCTGCCACCACCAGACAGATACACATACTTAGGCCCAGGTGTAACAAACAATGATAGTCTTACCACCTGGGGCAGTGTGTATTACAGTCACCACACTCTTGTAACAAGCCTGTGGCACAGGGCACATTCCACCGCATGGTGTAATGCATGCCAAGACATGGTACACACACAGGACAGTATGGCTGTCACAATGACAATAAAACCAATAGACAGCGCAGCCCTTGACACACCACAGTGTCAGTGGTGTGACAGTGCCCCAAGGGCCAGGTGAGTGTCCCCAACCACAAGCATATCTGTGCAGCCTCTGCAGGCAACGTGCAACCTATCAAGATATGCAGGGATATCCTTCTCCCATGGCAGAAGCATGTGGCATAGTGTGCACATGAAACCCAAACTGCGAGACACACAACAAAGGATACTTACATGGACATGTTTCTATGGATCTCTCAGCCTCCCGTCTCCCATCTTTTGCCTTCACAGCTGGGCATCCCCTTCCACCATCTGTCATCTTGTCTAGACCTGGGTGGTCCTGGCTAGGTCCTGTTGTCTGTCAAATGGGGTAATGGTGACATGCAATCAACAGCATACAGTGGAACACATGGCACATTACCAAGAACCCTAAACAGTGCACCTTCCTATATACCAGTACCGTGCCACTGCAGTCACATGTGTATGAAGAAGATGGACAGTATCACGAATGGACGCATCTTACGGTGTGCACAGTCATGGTGCATTACACAGCCAGGAGTGACCATGGACCAGGCACAGCCTCAATGCCACATACCAGTGTTGTAGCTATGACCTAGTACTGTGTATGTAAGGTGTGTGTGATGGCCCTATCCAGGTTTCCTTGTCACCCTGATCCAACATACCCATATATGTCAGCTTTATGCCATGTACACCTCATATTACTTAATAGGATGCATGTAGCCTCAGGCTGCATACAACCGGGGTACAATAAGCACACCATTGCAACAGTAGGGATACATATCATACAGTTGATATAATCAAACACAATGGCAGGTCCTAGATTGGCACACCCACTCCAATACAATTGGAAACCATGCATTACGTAGCATATGCATACCTGCACTCATGCTACATACCATGGACAGTGTACATGGAACAGACATTGGCTGCAGCAACATGCTGTTTGATACACCTAACATCATGGCCCACAGTACCCCCAGGTCACACAATGTATTTGTACAACCAGATGCAGCACCTATGGATGTACAGTGATCACATGTCAATGTGGTATCACACATCCTTGGAGTAATGGCAAGCAGCATGGCTCCCAGATCCACAGCAGGTCCTGTATTGTACAGGACATTGGGGGCCTCTAAAGGAACAGTGGTCCCATACACCTGCATTGGTTACATAAATTATTACTATTGCTGATTATACACGCAGGCAACGTCGAGCTAAACCCTGGTCCGCCCCACCCCATATCTGCTCCCTCGGAACTTCCTCAACTAAAGGGGATGAGCTTCTTGCACATAAATGCCTGCAGCCTGTTAAGGAAGTTTGATGTATTACAGACGTGGATTTACTTCTCTAAGCCAGATGTCTTGGTAGTTACCGAAACGTAGCAGAAACCCTCCATGCAGGATCACAAAATTAACATTCCTTCATATAATGCTTTTAGGGCAGACAGACATACATGAGGGAGGGGGTAGAAATTTACATTCGGGACAATTCTATTGTTTCTATAATTGATGCTGCTACAATGCCAAAGGAATTTGAATGCATTATCATAAAAGTTCAATTTTCTTATTCAGTCCCCCTCTGTATAATGGGGTGCTATAGGCCTCCTTCTGAGGGGCTTAAGGTTCTGAAATATGTGAGCGACATCCTAGGCAAAATATCCTCTGAGTTCGTCATACTTAAGTGATTTCAACATGGACTGGTCTTTGCCTATTGCCAAACCCCTAAAAGATATCTGCGATACATTCGGGCTCACACAACTCATTACAGATGTTACCCACCCTAATAAAAAAGCCCAGCACACAGTTCATTACTTGATCTAATCCTGGTTAACAAACCTCACCTCTTCTCACATGTTGGTGTCTTCTTCAGTGATCATTGTACCATAGCCTGTGTGAGGTCGGCTCTAAAAATAATTTCCACTTCCAGGTACACATTCATGAGAAACTGACGGTACTTTGACACAAACACCTTCATCACTGATTCAGCAGTCTAGCCGGCATGGCTTTTACCTAGCCCACACAGTGGAGGAAGCCTACTAAGCCGTTCATACTATTGTCAGTGGAACTATTAGGAAACACACTCTCTTAGTTAAGGTTTGCACTAAAAAGAGATCCTGTCTCTGGTTTATAGCCAACCTTAAAGCTGCACTGCTCCATAGGGATGCCCTCTGGAAGAAGGCAAGAAAAACCAAATGACCCACTGATTGGGCATCTTTTAGAACTGTCAGAAATCAGTGTACCAAGCAAATTAGAGCTGAGAAAGCAATATTCTACCAGTCTGAACTTGACTCTGCTTCAAACAGTTCAGCAAAATTTTGGAGAACCTTAAAAGATATAAAAGGCTAGAGCCTGGCCTCCTCACTCCCCCAAAACATTTCTACTGGTGACCCTTCCACTAGGGACAAGCAGGAGATTCTAGATCTGTTTAATAACCATTTTGCCACTGCTAGGTTAGTGTTCAACACTACACCAGCCAACAACCTTAGGTCCCAGTTATGCATCCAAGAACCTGTTTGCCAAACTTCGTCCTCCACTGTGCTGAAAGCAGTCTTCACCTTCGGCCCCGTTTCTGTGACGCATGTGGAAGATTTACTACTGAGCTTAGATATCAGAAAGAATGCGGGTGCCAACCAACTAGAGCCCTACTATGTAAATGTGGCATATTATGTATTTGCTGATCCAGTCACTCACCTTTTTACTTGTCCCTTGCCCAGAGGGCTATTTCTTCAAGCTGGAAAATTGCACGTTATTCCCTTGTTTAAATCTGGCAACCCAAGTGATTTAAATAACTATCGATCAATATCCTTACTTCCCATTCTGTCCAAATTGCTAGAAAAAGTTGTCAATGCATAACTTAGGCAGCACCTGGAGAGCTCTAACGTCCTTAACCTGGTACAGTCTGGATTTCGGCCACATCACAGTACTGTTTCTGAGCTTGCCAAAGTCTCTAATGACTGGCAAAATGCGCTGGATGCAAAAAATCGTATGAGTGCTTTGTTCCTTGACTTGAGCAAAACTTTTGGCATGGAGGGTCATGTTCTGCTCTTGGTCACTTTTAGAAACAGGACTGGACAGCACAGTTTTGAACTGGTTATCAAAGTACCTTATGGGATGACAACAGTAGTTAAAGGCAGAGGGGGACCTTCCCCCCTTAAAACTCTTTTAAGAGGCATGCCCCAAGGGTCTAGTCTGGCACTGTACTATTTGCCTTATATAGTAAAAACATCGACTCATGAATCAAATCAGCAAACTTACATTTGTTTGCTGATAACACCGTTCTTTATGGTAATAGGCCTACTTGCCTGCAGGGATCTCCAGCTTGAATTCAACCTTCTGCAGAAGAATGTTTTATACCTAAAGTTGCTTCTAAATGCAAAAAAAAACAAGGCTCTGCTCCTCTCTCTCTCTCTCTCTCTCTCTCTCTCTCATTCTACGCACTTAAACCAAGCTCTGTCAGTTTTGTTCCTCACATAACCACTCTACTGGGTGAATCTTTGGAATTCATGGAGAAATTCAAGTATCTAGGTGTATGGATTCACTTTAAACTATCTATCGGTGACCACATTGAAGAACTCCTGAAAAAACTAAAGCAGAGACTTGGTCTCTTCTTTAGGATTAAGCATCTGCTAACTGAAGAGTCAAAAACTAGGTTAGTCCAATCTATCTTTATGCTGTTATTGGACTATGCTGATTTTCTGTATGGCCAGGGCCCAAACACTGCCTTGTTAAAACAAGATACAGTTTATCACATAGAGCACTTAGATTTATTACAGCTGTGCTTTACTCCACTCACCACTGCACTCTTTATGAATTAGTAGGCTAGAACTCATTCAGTTTTAGACGTCAAAGAAATGCTGTCTACTGGATGTACAGAGCCATTGTTAACAAACTCCTTCATTATATTTCGGACTGCCTGCCTTTATGTGTTGCAGGTTGTTACCCCTTGAGAAGCTACTCCTGGGTATGTTTATCATCCCTAAGGTCAGAACTCGCTATGGTAGTTCTGCAATAAGTCACACCCTCCCTGTTCTCTGGAACAATAGACAAAAAACCCTGAAACTTGCTATCCTTGTGAAGCTGTCCTTCTTTAAAATTCTATTTGGTCACATCTTCAAAGAGACATGGAATTGCCTCCGCTGATGACCATCTGTCTAGGCATACTTCTTTATGGCTTTCCCCTTAATTTGTGGCACTGTTCATGTGTTATAAGGTCCCAGTCCCTATCCCCCCTTCTTTCTACTACACTCTATTGCTACTCCTTCCTTCCCTAGCTCATTACCCCCACCCTATTTTAGCCACATTGTACATATGTATATAGGTTATGATGTATATTCAGAGTACTGTATTTGTTGACATTATTTTGCATTGTGTTTGTGTTCTGTCTTGATGTAACACTATCATTATAAAATTGTGTTGTATTCTTGACCTACCCAGGTCCACCTTGTAAATGAATTCTCTCAATGGTGTTTCTCCTGGTAAAATAAAGACTGGTCGATTGATTGATTGATATAGGACAATACAGCAAACCAGTTCTCATAGGACAAAATGGACTCAGCAGGTACACATGGGTACTTTGCACATCTCCTCAGAGACAGTAATAAACCCATCCTGTAGCATGGAAACAATACTGCACAATGGACACTACTCCAACCATACTTACAGCTGGCTGAATTCACCTGGCCTTGGCACACTGCCACTGTCCACTATAGTCTACGGCTGCTGCAGTCTCCGTGGCTCCCTATGAGAGAGGTCACTAAACCAGTGGTAACACTAGTCCCCCATCCATGCTATGCTTGTCTGATGTGCCAGGAGCCTCCCCATTGATGCCCAGAACTCAAACATGGGCCTGTCCAATGCCTCTCTCCCCTCACCTAGCAGCTGCTCCTCCCTGGCAACCACCAGGTCTACCAGGTTGGCCAGTTCGACAGCTGTCCATCTTGTGTCCCACTGCCCCACCCCTCTGACCCTGGATCTGCTGCCAGACATGCTAAAGTCTTAGCTGCTGTTCCTCACACTCAGCGTCTGTCAGGTCTGCACTGGCTCAGTGTAGTAGGCTGTCCATTAGCACTGCACATTTCAGCATTAGTACAGCACTAACGTTGATTAGTGCAGTGCTATGCATGTTTCTGGTGGTGGTGGGGCTGTTGGCACGCAGCAGGAACAGAGTGGCAAGAGCTCATGGTGCACATGCACCAGACAATGATGCACATGTGTAATGCCATAGTTCAGCATCTTAGCACGCATACCGGCTGAGTGTCACGATATTTGTCCTGACATGTGACTAGTGCAGTGCAGTGCTAGTGCAAGTGCTAATACAATGGCACTTGGGGCAAACCTGCAATATTCAAACATTGTATGCAAATGAGCTCATTTTACAATTGGAGGGCAAATTCAATATTTGCATGTCATTACTGGAATCCAATCATTCATTTGCATGCCTCATTGTGTTGGAGACTATAAAAGGAGCAAAGTGCACCACACAGATTCCACAGAGGAACTGCAGGCAACTAGAGATAAATGCATTGTGGACTACAGTAGGGACATGGGTGATCACAGAACTATGTTTATGCTGTATCAGGACTACACTACTGCTGTGTCTGTACATGGCCAATGTCTGTGTTAGGCAGGCAGCTTGCTGTATGTTGGGACTGGCAATGCAGGAACATGTATGTGCCTCGGCCAGGTGAGGCCTGCACACTGCAGTGCCTTTTCTATGTGCTCTGCTGTGTGTATACAATCATCAATGCTGTTGTTTCTCCACCTTTCAAACAGGGACAATGGATGTTTTAGACAGGCATCAAAAGTGCAAGTTCAAAGAGGAGGAGCTAATGACCCTAGCACAGGAGTATATGGTCACTGTACCTTTGCTCTGTGCACTGCTGTGTACATGCAATGCTCCATGCTGTTTGTCCTCCTCATTTCCAACAGTGACTATGGATGATTCAGAGTATCAGAGGAAATGTAGTTTCACTGAGGAGGAAGTGCTGGCCCTGGCCTAGGCCCATGTGACTTGGGAGAGCCTGGTAAGCAATCGGAGGGGGACTAGGACCAAAATAAGGACAGCATGGGTCAACATCACTGAGGCTGCCAATGCCTTCAGGGACAGAGGCCTCTCCATACAGGAAGTTAAAAAACAGCTTAAAGACATGAAAAGGCAGGCAAAGCAGGTCCTGGCAAAGGCCCAGCGAGAACACCAAGCCACAGGCTGTGGCTCCCATGCAGCTATCCCCCTAGCCCCTGCAGAGGAGGTGATAACCTCCATCCTGCATCCAGTGGTGGTGACAGACATCCCAGGAGGAAGTCTGAACTGGATCAGGATAGCCATGTGAGTGACCATGTTAGCCTCCTACTATTGGGGGTGTGTGTATGTGCGTGCGTGCGTGCGTGCATGTGTGTGTGTGTGTGTGTGTGTGTGTGTGTGTGTGTATGTCATATTGAGGTGTACAGAGGAAAGTTCTGGTGGTCTCACCTGGGCAAGCAAACTGTGTCGGCACGGGATGCAGTGCACAGATCTATGGTATGTTTACGCATCCTACTGAAGGCATAAGCATGCATCCTGCAGGGCCCATGGGACACCATGCATGTTGGACATCACCGCTGCACGCTCCATCTGTAATGGTATACCTGTTTGCAAGGTCATATCAGGTCACCAGGAAGCCTTGATCATCCCATAAATTCCCCTGCCTCAGTTGGGTTTCTTATCATCTGCTAATCTCTACAGCTCTGTGCATTTATCACCTATTCAGATACAGTATTGGTGGTACTGCAGGTATATTTATGGGGAACACACAGAGCTAGGGCATCTCATTTACATGGAATATTCACATGCATATGTCACCCTGGTCCTTCTTCTATTGTTATCCTGGGTTGTACACTGTATCAACTATGCAGTCAGCTCCCTGGTACCCCGGCAAGCACCTGACTGTTGTATGTGCTGTACAATGGGTGTAGTCCATATGCTGGTATCCAGGTATCCTAGTGGGGTGGCAGTCTGTGGGGTAATCATCTATTCTGTCACATGTGTCTGATCGCCTGTGTGATCATAGGTAATGGAATGTGTGGTGTGTACAGCACTGAGGGTATATGGGCACTGCACTGCAAGGGTGGCATGGATGGTGATATACTATAAATGGCTGAGGTTGAACCCAGACAAGATGGAGGTGCTGGTATTTGAGCCTGGTCACTGGCGTGATGGGGTGCCTCTGGAATGGTGACAACTTTGGTCCTGGGATCTTCCCCCATTGATGGCATCCCCCAAGGTGAAAAATCTGGGCATTGTCCTTGATGACAGACTGAAACTTGATGCCCAGGTGTCTTCTGTGGTCCAAAGTGGTTTCTACCACTTAAGGAATATCTCCCAAATTAAACCTTTGATTCCACAAGATGACCTGCCCTCACTGGTACATGCTTTTATGGCATCCAGGCTGGACTACTGTAACACTCTATACTTCAAGGTCAGTGGAGTGAACCTCCGCTGACTGCAGCTAGTGTAGAACGCGGTGGTCACATTGCTGACGGGCCTGCCCAGGTCCTGTCATGTAACCTGAATCCTGCAAGATCTGCACTGGCCGCCTGTCAGATGGTGGATCATCTTCAAAGTAGGCTTACTCACCTCTAAGACCCTATACAGCTCTGGCTCTGGTTACCTGCTTGACCTCCTTACACTTGTCATCCCGTTATATTCCCCCGGTCCTCCACTGAGGGCCTTCTAGTGGTTTCGAGGGCCAGGCTGAAAACCTTGGGAGATTGCTCCTTTGAGGTGGCCTGCCCGATCCTCTGGAACTTGCTTCCAAAATCTTTGTGGGAGGCCCCATCAGTGGAGGCTTTTAAAAGGGTCCGGAAGAACTACCTTTTTAGGAAAGCATTCTCAGAAAGTTTTAGCTGATTTTAATAGTACTGATTTATTTATTATGTATGTATGTATGCATGTATGTGTCTTGTTTGTAAGGTCTGTAAGGTGCCCAGAGCCTCTGGGATTTGGCACCATATATAAATAACATTTTACTTACTTATACTACACTGGGTCTGTATGCTGCCATGGTCAGCACACAGGTATGTACATTACTATGCAATATTTCTCTGTTCTCTTCTCTCAACATCACTCTACATTGTACAGGATACCATCCCAGAGGATGGCCTGGGGTCATCATGACATTGACTGCTCATGAGGCCCACCCTTGCTGGGACCCAGTCTGACTTCAGCAGCAAGAAGGATGAGGATGATGAGGACAATGACATCTATGTGGAGGACTGCAGAGAGGGGTCCAGCTCAGACCAGGAGGAGTTGCCTACCCCTTCTGGCCTCCCTTCTTTTTTTTTTTTGCTGCAGCCACCCACCAGGGTCCGCCTTGGTCATGAACCTCCAGGCTCCCACCTTCTACATTGCCTGCACTCTCCCCACCACCCCTGGCTTTCACCCAGGGGGTGGGGTCACAGCACTCTCTCCCCATGGTGCCATGATCCTGGTGATTATCTGGGAGAGCCAACTAGGAGGCTGATTAAAGCCAGAGGTGAGGCTTCATGGAGGTGGGTCTGGCTGCAAGTTTTTCCCCTTATGTGGGGACGGGGACGTGCAATGATGGCCAGCGTCTGCCCCACACCCAATGTACTGGCACTGGTACTGTGGTACACCCAGCCTCTACTGGGTGTTTGCAGTGCACCGGACACTCAAACTCCCTCCCCCTGGAGAAGGAGAGCAGTCGCGGGACACTCAATCCTTCTCCACCAGCCGGCCCTTCTGACATCCGGATCCATTCCTGAAACCAAGTCATCGGCACCACAGGTTGGCACTCTGCCATGCACCAGCAGGCTGGCCTGGCCTTCCTTCTGATGAGGCCCAGCCACTACACCTCCCTAGCACAGCCCTCACCATGATATCCTCACTCAGTGCCCTTGGTACAGCCACCACTCTGCCACCCCAGGACACAGCCACAGTCCTGCCCCCCAGGCCAATCTCACCGGCCCAGCCACTGCTATGCCAACCTAGGACCCCGCCACTGGGACAGCCACCACCCTGCCCCTCTGAAGGCCAATCCCACTGGCCTAACTACTACTGTACCACCCCAACCACCAGAACAGTGTGCAGCACTGACCACAATGAAAACCCGGGCAACACAACAGCCCAGGGTGCAGCCTGAACCTGTCCCCTGGGACAGTCCATGAAGACAATAGGAGGCGGCCAACAGGCAGCTGCTGCAGTCAGCCATGGATGCACAGGGGGAATGCTCCCAAACTGACCCACGTATGCCACATGCAGTAGGACAATGAGCAAAGTGCAGAAGCCCACCATGCATAGCACATTGTGGCCTTGGGTGGACTGCAGCAGTCCCTCTGTGCCAGCATGGAGGCTGGCTTCAAGAGACTGACTGCCACTGTACTGGAGGCAACAGCCCTTTTCTTGGGCACTGCAGGGCTGGCTGAAGCACCGGCAGTTCCAGTGGGGGGAGTGTCACCCCATGATACATGCCTCGGCCTCATGCATTCCCCACAGTGTGGTCATCTCATCACCCAGCATGCCCAAGACATCCAGAACACCACACACCCCTGGACATGGCCTGCTCCATGGCAGGTACAGGACCCCATGAATCCATGGCTATAGATGGCCAACGCCATCCCCACACATGTTCTGCACTGAGTGGACAATGCCCCTTCCCCCACTGCCCTCCTGGATACAGCGTTCGTGCAATATCTGGTTCTGAGGAAGTAGTACAGGATATACCTAGGGTACATATTCCCCCAGCCCTATCTCACATGTGCCACCTCACCTCACATTACCCATGATCTCCCCACCTGGATGGCATTGGATTTCTGTTTGTCACCCTTTGAGCCCTCCCTCACCTAGAGGCATCTTGTTTTGTTTCAGCCCCCTCACCCCGACCTGGGTGGCTTGTTATTTGAGTTTATCCCTTTTTTTCCTGAATACTGTTATTTCTGTAATACATTTTCTAACAGCACTACAGTCTCCTGTGTGGTCTGTACTCACCATCTGGGTCCCTAGAGGTCTGTGATTAAGCACTCTGTATACTCCCATGACTTCCTGGCCATCCTGGAATCACACTTGTCAAGCTGTGCCTGCATCCCCTGGTCTTCTGGCTCTGCATCTGCTGCAGTTTCCCTCTGGGGCCAGCATGCATATCCCACAGTTGAGTGCCATGTTGTGTAGTATGCAACAGGCAAGGAATATGGCTCAGGTTTCATGACAGATGTATTGTAGGGCACTACCATAATGATCTAGGAACCTAAACTGCATCTTGAGCATTCCAAAGACACGTTTGATGACATTGCATGTAGCGATGTGTGACGCGTTGTATCTGTCCTCTGCAATGGATGCAGGTTGTAGGACAGGTGTGAGGAGCCAAGAATGCAGGGGATATGCACTGTCCCCTGTGTAAGTAAAGGACATTGGTTAGTTACATCACTGGCACCACAAGGGGAGGCCTTGTTGGTATACTCTCCAAAGAGGCTGCCACTAGGGATATCCCCACCTTCAAACCTCAGGCGCAGGATGGAGTTGTGCCATATGATGGCATCATGGGCACTGCTGGGATACCATGTCAGGACACTGATGATGCACCCTGTTGCATCGCACACCACCTGACAGCTGATGGAGTGGAGGCCTCTTCTATTCACATAAGCCTCCACCTCAACACCTGTGGGTGCCTGGATGGCAACATGGGTGCAGTCAGTGGCATCCAGTACAGTCGGTAAGTGTGCAGCTCAATGGATTTGCTGCATAGTTGCTGTTTGCTCTGCTGGTGCAGTGCTGAATACAATGAATTCCCCAGCATAGCCCAGCAGGGCATCAAAGAACTGTCCCAACAGGCACAAGGTGAAAGACTGTGTGATACCGGTGTTGTCCCCCACTGGTACCTGAAATGTTTTGATGGCCAGGAAGCACAGTGCTGCTGTCACCGTGAGCTCTACGGACACTGCATAGCTGCAGTGGGTGTCTGTCTGAAGCTGGGCATGCAACTGTATGAGCATGAGCCTGCTGAGCTGGTACTGACCCACAATGTGTTTGTCACTGAGGACTTCGACTGTGACTCATGGATGGTACTGTCTATTTGCAGCATAGTGCCTCCAGGAGCTGCACTGGGGCACATGGGGGCATTGGCCCACTTCTCATTGTGCATGACTGCCTGAATCGGGTACATGTGTGTGTGCCATTTTGCTTTCTGGTGGGTGTGTGGGCTGCAGTGCCTCTCCCCACCTCTGGGGTTTGCCCCAGGTAAAGATATCAAGATAGGTTGGTGTATGAAGGGGTGCCTGGTGTGCACAACAGAGAGACCCCCATTACACTTAGGTAATTATACTATGCTCACTATTCCAGCCCCTTTGGACCTATTTGTGGCTTGGGAAACAGACATCCTGAAGCAGGGACGGCAGATTTAGAGTGGTGGCAGAAACTAATGGAGATAATTCAAAAAGTAAGAAGGGTACCAAGTTGTGGATTATACAGATTGTTTAAGTTATCTTCTGGTCTTGAGTATTGTGTTTTTTGAGGTGTTTTATAAAGAAAGTTGAAAAAAGCACTCTAAATAAGGGAACAGTGAAGAGAGCCATTCCTGTCACACTATCAGCTCATTGGCACGTGCCCAGCCCAGCAGAGAATTTATAAGTACTTCCTCTCTGAGTTCATTCATTGTCATTCTTGCCAGCACCAGGGCAGGGGACTGGGCTAAACAGCCTGACCAATTCTTCAGTGTATCACCTAGGTCAGCTGCATGTTTATGAGAGTAGTACCACTTGCTCAACAGGTTCTTATGCACTTTTCTCCTTGCAGCCAACAAAAAGTTAGCAAAGCATTACAGACAGCTGCAAGGAGCAATAGCAGGCACAACACTCACTCACTGACAGCCTTAAAAAGATGTATCCCTGTCACCCAATGCATTTTGGTGAGAGAACTGTAAAATACTTCCTGACTTTGATCCCAATAGGAACGGGTCTGCTATGCAGAACACTCTAAAAATGTGTCTAAAAAATAATGAACATCAAAAAAATGGATACATACTCAAAACAAACAGAGCAAAAGTAAGTTTTAGACATAAAAAAACAAATAAGAAGACTCACAAATTATGGTCAAAACATTATAGCTGAAAAATTGAAGACATCTGAGTAACAAACATTATTCATATGCAAAAAAAAAATAAAATAATAAACCCATCCAACTTCACTGGCAAAGTTACGGCAAAGCTGCAAAATTTACCTTCATAAACCTTTTTGCAAACTGCCCATTTCACCCCTTCACAATGAGGTTTCCAGGTTATGTGGCACTTTTTCAGGCAAAATCAGGTGCAGTCATGGCAAAGTTACAACTCTGATGGCAAATTAGCATGACTTCACTGGGAATGGGCCACTTTGCCTGCCAATAGTATGGTAAACTTGGCAAATTAATTTGCAAAACGAAGTTTGCCGACTTTGATAATCTCTAGTCATGTCCCTTCATGGTAGATTGGTGGAAAGAAACACTCAAGGAACTGGAACTATTAGCACGTTATAGTCTCCCTTTCTCCGGGGGTTTCTAATATGTAAGGATTTGGAAAACCTTGTCTCCAATAGGTACATACAAAAAAATATGCACATTAGGAATAATGGCAACAAAACTATTCATATTTTTGGAACTCTGTGAAACTGAAGCAATTCAACAGACAAAAATGGTAATGTAATTTCAAGGATACTCTTATGTAGGAACTGCTAGACCATGTAGACAATACTGAAGATATAATGGACATAACTTGAAACAATTTTATCCCCCTACCTTTACCCTCCCTCAAGTTAGACTAACAATTTATGTCAACGTATACATTTTTTTTTTTTCCAGGGAGAGTTGCCAAAGACCAGTTTGGGTCTGTGGAGACAGATTAATGGCAACATCTGGACAGACTGTGTGGGCCAAATGATCCTTTCTTGCCTACAAATTCTATGTTCCTGAATTTCTATGAAATGGCATTGCACTGATGGATTGTGTAGAGATATCAAATGAGCATATGATAAGAAAATCAGTACAGCTCTTGTCTTGACCTACTTACAAAATGTTGCACACAGAATGAAGTTAAGAAACTGGCAAAATTCTGTACATTCTGACCACAAAAATAATTAAGGAGATGACAAAAGGCATTTTATCTACTGCATGAAATAAGTTGTTTGACAAAAGCATTTTGTCCACAGAATGAAGTAAGGGAATTGACAAAATTCATTGGGCAAGATTTTCAGTCACTCACATCCATTTTTTTTATCTGAGTGCAGGATTCTACCTGAGAAGTTAGACCACATAAAATGTGTCTCGCTCCCGAGATGTAATCCTGCAGAAATTTCAGTAAATTGTGTGAATTGGTGCCAATAAGTCCAGGTGTCTGTGAATAGGACAGAGACATCTGGATGCATCTGTGTAGATGCAGGACGCATCCGAAATACGGACGTAAGTGATGCGTCCACACTTCTAAATATCCTGCCAATTGCGTCCACCAAATTATTGAAAGAGTTGACAAAGGTATTTGGTCCACAGAAGGAAGTTAGCTATTTGACAAAAGACATTGGGCCCAATTCAGAAATAGCCTGGTAGATCGTCGCAAGCTGCCATTTGCTACAACTTGCATCATAAAAGGTTGTGCCAGGGACCCTACATCTAATTCTCCAACAGGAAGGGTCCAAAATCCCTGATGTAGCTGAAACTGCTCCGCTTCACCTAACAAATGGTGCACGGCAGGGGATGATGGAGCCTGGAGGCAGTGGCTAGTCACAGATGGTCTGGCCCCAAAATTGCCACCATGGGCTGCCCATTGATAGAACCTGCCACAGGTGCTCCATTCATCATGGGATCAGACATCGGATACTGACCATCAGCTGTTAGGTACATCCTTGTGAGAAGCCCCCAGTGTAACTCTTGGTGTCTTACTGTATGTGCCTGTGCAGCAGTGGGTGCAGGACTGTAGGTCTGGGTGGTGTGAGCTACGGGCTGCTGTCCAGGGGGCCAGCCATGCCACTCATGGGTCAGCCACCACTGGAACACTATGGTAGTCTGATGCCAGTGAGTGCCATCAGTGGCGCATGAGCTGGAAGACCAGCCCCAGGCTGGTCTAGGCCCTGATGGGTCCAGCCGGCTTTCTGGATCCCAAAAACAGGGATGCTCCAACCTGCATCTGCTACAAGCCCGCTAGTGCCATGGCACCCAGCTGTTCAGGTGCAGGGCTGGCACAGGCCTTGATTGGTACAAGGGGTCCCACACTCACCGCAGCCTGCGTACCTGAATTAAACCAGATGCATTTTTTTGATGCAAATTGCCACAGGTACCTTGCGTCACTGATTCAGCTATGTGAATCAGAATTGTGTCCACAGAGTTAAGTTAGTAGTTTGACAGAATTCGTTTTGTGCACAGAATGATGTTAATAGGTAAAAAATACATTTTGTCCATAGAATAAAATTAGTTGTTTGGCAAATTTGATTTTGTACACATAAAGAAATTAGTAGTTTGACTAAATCCATTTTGTAAACAATAAATTTAGCAGTTTGACAAAATGCATTTTCTTCCCAGAATGAAGTAAGCAGTTTAAAAAAAAAAAAATTCATCCATGGAATGACGTTGAAATGCCTTTTGCACACTGAATGAAGTTAGTAGAGGGACCACAGGCATTTTGTCCACAGAATGATGTTATGAGCTTGGCAAACAACATTTTGTTCACAGAATGAATTAAGGAGCTGACAACATGAATTTTGTCCACAGAATAAAATTAGCAGTCTGTCAAAATGCATTGTCATGGGATCCTTTTTCTCAATCGAGACACACCACACTATCTTTTGGATGCTAAGTTGTCATAACTTTATTATAACATCACTTTTCCCATGCATTTGACATCACCATTTTCGCTAACATGCAGTTTTTACCTATTTTGCTTGATATATTTCTTCAACACTCAGCTGTGCTCCGATGCATACCTGAGCATGCTATTGGCCTCTTGTTGCATACCCAGGAGCTGCATTCCACATCTAATTAAACACCCAGACCATATTCTGACTCTCCTGCCACTTTTCATATCAGGCCCCCTTTTTCCTTACTCTGTATCTTTATGCCATCCCCACCTCACCTGCTTCACTCCCACCTTTTTTTTATCTCCCTTCTCTTCAGCGACCACAGGCTCAGCTGTATATTGCTATCCACCTTCAGCAGCTTCCCCCACAGCCACTGGCACCACCTGTACCCCCACCTCTTACTCCCCACAACTCTGTACCCTTATCTGGGTGGAGGTGGGTGGAGAAATTCATGTAGCAGAAAAAAGAGGCCCCCTGGCCTTTACCCTTTTTTTTATAACCCCTCTTTTTGGCTGTCTGTTTCCTCACTGTATCGCTGTCCCCCTTTCTGTCACTCCATCCTCTCTGCTCCTGACCTTCTTCCCAGGCTCTCTTCTCCCTTCTTTTCTTCTTCTCCAACCTTTCCATGGCTGACACCCATAAGAGAGTGACTCATGACAATAGGGACTGCTGTCTATTCTGGCAATCAATCTTTTCATGGGATCCTGTTTCTCAATCAACAGAGACACACCACACTACCTTTTAGTGCTCAATCAGCATAACTCTATTATTACATCACCTCTTATTCCCACATTTTACTTCACCACATTCAGTAATACATAGCTTTGACCTGTTTCATGTTTTATTTTTCTTCAACCTTCAGTTGTGTGCCAGTGCATACCCAAGCATGCTCTATCATAGAAACATAGAAGTTGACGGTAGATAAGGACTGCAAGGCCCATCCAGTCTGCCCATTTCTTTTTCTACCTTATGAATGTGCCATAGGCCTGTACTCTGTCAATGGCCTATCTATTCATACTCATCTGTATTGCTCCCTTGTGCCTATCCCATGCCTGTTTGAAGCCCTGCACTGTATTCATATCCACCACTTCCTGAGGTAGGCCATTCCATGCATTCACCACCCTTGCTGTGAAAAAGAACTTCCTCACATTGCCCCTTAATCGGCCTCCCTCTAATCTCATGCTGTGTCCTCTTGTCCTGTTATTTTTCTTATATTGAAACATGTTAGATGCTTTCACCTTGTTAATTCCCTTAAGGTGTTTGAATGTTTCAATCATATCCCCTCTCTTCCTCCTTTGCTCTAAGGTATTCATATTGAGCTCCGTTAATCTGTCCTCATATGTTTTCTGATGCAGTCCCTGCACCATTTTGGTTGCCTTTCTCTGGACTGCCTCAATTTGGTTAATGTCCTTGTGAAGGTGTGGCCTCCAGTACTGTACGCAGTACTCCAGATGGGGCCTAACTAGTGTCTTGTAAAGAAGATTATTACCTCCCTCTTCTGACTTGTGATACCCCTACTAATACACCTCAACATCCCCCTAGCCTTGCCTACTGCTTTAGTGGTCTGCTTGGATGATTTCAGGTCATTGGTGATGATGATGCCCAAGTCTCTTTCTTCCCTTGTGACTGCCAGCAACTCCCCTCTCAGCCCTGGATACATTCCCCTTCCCTATTCCCGATCCTCTGTAAATCAAAAAAAAAGGTAGTCCATTTCCTTGGTGTCTAGCAGATCCCACTCTCTATCCCTGATCCCCTGTAACAAAAAATGGTAGTCCCATTCCCTGGTGTCTAGCAGACCCCCCCCTCCCTGAGGTCCACCAAGCTGTTCCCCCCAATCCTGACCCCCCGCTGGTGAATGCAGACATGAGGAAATTCTATTTTATATCAGTCCGGAGATCATGGGGGGAGAACCACTAGACACCAGGGAATTCTATTTTACATTTGTCCGATGATCGACAAGGGGGACCACTAGACACCGGGGAACTGTATTTTACATCAGGCCGGCAATCAATGGGGGGGACCACTAGACACCAGGAAATTTTATTCTAGGTCAGGCCAGTGATAGGTGGGCAGGGAAGGGGATAACCAGACAGCAGGGTAAAATTGGCCTGGCAATCGGCGGAGGGGTGTTGCCATTTCTAACTTCACCTTGCTTTTGTTTTGTTTTTTTAAGTGCAATTTGCACATAATAACCCAAGACAAAGTGACAAATGGCAAATGTTCTAGTAAACAGAAAAACTTCATGAAATGACCCATGGAGGTAGACTTAGTGACTTTACCGGAAATTGGCCGGTTAATTAAAGCTTTGTTGCATTTCTATATGTGACAGAGGAAATAAAGGTACAGGGGTACCAAGATGAAAAGGAGGGTCTGGAAGTGCTGTGAATCATCCTAGAGACAGGATCTGGGGCCACAACCTCCAGCACAGGGAAAGGAGACAGATAAGGCACTTGGGGAAGCCTTCACTAGAATGGTAAGTAAGGGAGGGGTGCTGCTAGTTGGTGACTTCACTTTGCCAAACGTGGAGTGGAGCCTTCCAATTGCAGCTTTGGCAAGGGCCAGGACCATCCTTGACTCCCTACAAAGGGCTTTTCTCAGGTAGCTAGTCACAGAATCCACCAGGGATGAGGCAGTGCTGGACTTGGTTCTTACAAACACAGACAGCACTGCAGACATCACAGTGAGCAGACTCCTAGGTACCAGTGTTCACCGTACAGTGTAATTCAGCATAAAAACAGGAGTAGAGGCAAAGCACACAAGGACAAGGGCCCTGGTATTTAGGAAAGAGGATTTTAAAGACATGGGAGACTGCCTCAGAAACTACCTCGGGGGATGCAAGGGAGGGTTTGAGGCACAGTGGGGAAAATAAAGGAGGCCATAATTAAAGCAACCAACCTCTGCATGAAGGAAATGAGCAAAAGCAGATTGAAAAAGAGACTGTTATGGTTCTCTAAGGAAATGGCAAAGATGGTGAAGGAAAAAAGGGTGGCATTCAAGAGGTATATGGAAACACAGAGGGAGGAGGAGAAGGAGGACAGGAAGGCAGACCAAGTAAAGCAGAAGGAATCAGTCAAGGTTGTGAGGGGAGCAAAGGTGCAGACAGAAGAAAGGCTAGCCAATGGATATAGGCAGTATAGCACAGTGGTTTAAGGTTCTGAGGTGCAAACCTGGAGACCTGGGTTTGAATCCCAGAGCCCCCATTTGCATTCTATGTGACCCTAAGCAAGTCACATAACTTCCTTGTGCTCCCAGGTTGCACCTGTAAACAAGCTTCAGCTTAGTGTATCTCTCCTGGTTAAAAAAAGGGGGGGTAATTGAAAAGGAAATAAGACTTTCTTCAGATAAGCAAGTGCAAAGAGGAAAGCAAGGAAAGCAAGGAGAGGAATAGTCAGGATAAGATTGATGGAAGGGGAAGACTGCATAGAAGGGGACCAGGAAAAAGTTGACACCCTAAACAGGTACTTCTACTCAGTCTTCACAGTGCAGGGAAAAGGAAACAGACCAACAGGGAGAAGCAGGAGTTGAGGGGGAGGAGAGGGATATAAGTCCATTTTCAGAAGAAAGAGTTCTGAAAGGGCATGAATCCTTGAAAATGGACAAGGCTTTGGGATGGGTTGGGATATACCCAACTGCACTAAAAAAAACTCAGGGAGGTGTTAGCTGCCACACTGATAGCCTCATTCAACAGCTCACTGGAAACAGGTATGATTCCAGAGGACTGGAGAAGGGCTAACTTACTCTTTTCCCTTTTTCTGAACAGCCTCCCTAGCATCTGCCTACAAAAAATACTTCTCTACATGGATGATGCAGTCCTGTTCACAAGCCACCATGACACCAAACTCCTGGAAAACCAGCTGCAGCTAGATTTTAAGCATGTTGAAGATTGGCTGAGTACACATAAACTTGTCCTGAACCACAGCAAAACTAAAGTCATGACATTCTGTCATGCACGGAGCAAGTTTAAATCTCTGCCCCTTTCCATCAAGAACCACTCAGGGACTTCACTCAAGCATTTCTCTGAGTTCAAGTACCTTGGCATCACTCTGGACAGCACCCTCTCCTATGCTCAGCACACAGACAATGTAGCTAAGGCTGCAAACATATGAATTGGTATGATCCACAAGCACAAGCACTGTATGACTACAGATGCCCTTAGATAGGCCATCTATAGCTCTGTCACTTCCGTCATAGACTATGGTCTTGCCATCTATGGGTCTGCCTCTACAACTGCCCTCCGCAGGATATCAGTGTCACTCAACAAAGCCGGTAGGCTACTAACAGGCACTGCCCACCTAACACACATCTGTGATCTGTATGCCCCAGCGGGTTGGCTTCCTTTGCACAGTCGAATACAATACCAGACCTGCCTGTTAACAAAAAAGGTACTCCTCGGGCTTATGCCTCCAGGGGTTGAAAAGCTCCTTACTCCCCATAACAGTACCCAGCATACACGTAGTACCCAACAGCTAACCTCCCAGGTGCAGGACTACAACGGGGCCAGCGGGCATTTATGCACAGGGCTCCTCAGTGGTGCAACACCCTCAACAAAGAAGCACCAAAGTCCAAGAGGATAGCATCTTTCAGAAAAAGAGATGTGCAAAAACAAGTGGGCACAATTTGAAGATAGAGGGGGGGATGGCTCAGAGGTAATGTGAGGAAATATTTCTTCACAGAGAGGCTTGTGGATACATGGAACAGCCTTCCTGAGGAGGTTGTAGAATTAAAAACAGTGGGAGAATTCAAGAATGCATGGGACAGTCATAAGGCAGTTCTAGTGGTGGGTAGGAGGAAGTAGGCTGTTGGTTAACTAGGATCTGCAGCTTATCCGTTAGGTAGGGAAATGGGCAGACTAGGTGGGCCAAGCGGTCCTTATCTGCCATTAAATTCTATGTTTCTATGTTTCAGTTTCTTCTGCTTTGCTTGGGCCCCTTCAAAAGGAATCTCTGACTATACCTCACCACAATCAAGCAATGTGACTGCTTCTTCTAAGGGACTGGCTCTCCGTCCAGCTGGTCTTTTCTGACCTGCGACCTGTAACCATTAACAGCTAACCACCTCTTGGCACCTGCTTTCCAGCTCTAACCATGCCCCCCCCACCACATCACTCCTGCCATTCCCCCATCTTTCACACCACCTCCCTCCTCTACTGCACCTTTCAGACATCTGCCCCTTCTTCCCTAACTCTGCTTACACTCCTTCTAACCACCCATCACTCCGACAGAAGCCCCTCAGTCTGACTACCTCTTCCGTTTCCCCTCCTACCCTGCTCACCCCAACTGTCCTTCTTGTTTTTGGTTTTTTTTATGTTACTCTAAGACTTCTTTTAACCTGCCTCTGAATTCTCGCTACACTTATGACTGTAACTGTAAACCGTGTTAAGACTGTAAGTTATTCTCTACCGTTGTATGTATGTATGTTACCCTCCATCCTCTGATGTGGAATCTTTGTAAATGGGCAGTTCTTGCTCAAAGGTATTTGTAATCCTAGAGTTTAATAAAATAAAAAATAAATAAAAATAAACTTGGTCCCTCTACATAAGAGCGGCAGCAGAGAGGAGGCTAGCAACTATAGGCGAGTCAGTCTCACATCAGTGGTGGGGAAATTAATGGAAACCCTACTGAACAAAAGACTAGCTGAGTATCTTGAATCCAGTGGGCTGCAAGACCACAGGTAGCATGGATTCACAGGTAGGAGGGCATGCCAAATGAAGCTAATGGATTTCTTTGACTGAGTGACAAGGGAAATAGATCAGGAGAGGGCAGTGGACATGGCCTATTTGCACTTTAACAAGGCCTTTGATACTGTGCTGCACAGGAGGCTGATAAAGAAGCTAAACAGCCTAGGAGTAGGCTCCAAAGATGTAAATTCAGTTAGAAACTGGTTAATGGCTAGGAAACAGAGGGTTGCTGATAATGGCACTGACTCTAAGCATGGGAGAGTGACCAGTGGGGTACCACAGGGCTCAGTGCTAAGACCAGTCCAATGTCTTCACAGGAGACATTGCAGAAGAACTGGAAGGGAAAGTATGCCTTTTGCAGATGATACTAAAAATCTACAATAGGGTGGATGCTGAGGAGAGGGTGGATATGATGCACAGAGATCTTGGGAAACTCAAGGAATGGTAAAAAAATATGGCATTCAGTGCCAAACGTGCAAAATCATGTACCTAGGGTAGAGGAACCAAAGAATAAAATACAGGATGGAGGAAGGTACTGAAAGTCACTACATAGAAAAGTGACCTTGGGGTTATCATATCTGAGGAACATAAGGTGGCAGGGTAGTGTGATAAGGCAGTGGGTAGGGCTAGTGGGATGCTGGGATGCATAGGGAGGGATATCTCCAGCAGGTGGAGGTATGTGGTGTTGACACTGTGCTGTTCACTGGTGAGACCCACCTGGAGTACTGCGTCTAGTTTTGGAGACTGTTCCTCAGAAGGGACATAGACAGAGTGGAAGTGGTCCAGAGGAGGGTAACTAAAATGGTGTAAGGTTTGCATGAGAAGCCCTATTAGGAGAGACTGAGGGATCTCAGCATGTACACCCTGGAAGACAGCAGAAAGAGAGGCAACATTATAGTGACCTACAAGTAGCTTACAGAGGTATACAGGGTACAGGAGGGTATCTTTCAAATGAGAAAGAGTATCAGGACCAGGGGGCATGCAACAAAGCTGTGTGTGTGTGTGGGGGAGTTCAGAAGAGATGTAATGAAATACGGCTTCACTGAAAGGGTGATAGACACCTGGAACAGACTGTCAGCAGAAGTGATGGAGGCTAAAACAGTGGGGCTTCATACATGCGTGGGAAAAACATAGAGGTATATTACAAAAGAGGCAGGGCAGGGTCCATATAGGGTCTGTGGAGGTAGATTAGGCAGGGAACAATTGTGCAGACTGGGAAGGCCAATCTGTCCTTTTCTGCCAGCAAATTCTATGTTTCTGTTTCGCCACACCTCCCAAGTTCCCTTATTATAGCCATGACATTCCTGTTTAACCTTTTTCTAGCTCTGTTCATGGTCTTTGGATCCCTTGCTTGCCTCCATACCCTCTTCAGCCTTATCTCTATCCACCCTATCCTAAGCCTAGGCCATATCTCCTTGATTCTACACATATCCCTTATTATCGCTCCCATAATGTCTACCCAAGGCCTCTCGCGATTTTAAACCCCTCTAAATATATTACCAACAGGTCTGGCCTGGGCATCTTCACCTTCATATCATCCAGTAATGGCAACAGCTGGGCTCACCTTCAAGTGCACCTTGGCTGTCCCCAGTCTCAAGCATAGCTGTCTCTCCAAGACCTCACTGCTTCTCTTTTCTCTGCCCAATAAATGAAGGAGTGGCCATAGATTCAACTATTTCTCCTCACAGTCAGCTCTAAAGGAACAAAACTGCATCACTGTACTCCCTCCATTATATACACCTTGTAACTCTTACATTTCCCGTGCCCATCCCCTTGACCTTGTCCACTGCTCATATCTTGCCCACAGCCTCTCACACCATCCCAATCTGCAGAGAATGCGCATGTGTAGAATGTGAAGATCCACATTACATTTTGACATTGTAGTCTATGTGTTATTATAAATCATGACATTCTGCTTAGCCAATCAGGATTGTTTATTTCTAAACATTCCAGGTACTCCTATTAAGCAATAAGGCATGACCAGGGGTTATGTTAATACCCATTTGGCACAGTCCATTTTCCACAAAGGGGGATTCTCTTATACTCTGCAAAGTAAAACATTTTGATTTTAAATTCAGATTTCATATTTTAAACAATGGTCTTTAACAGGATTTATAAAATGTTATGTATGAACAGTTCTTGGGTCTCTTATGTTATGAGTCTCTTCTCAAGTCCTCTGTGTGCCAGCAGTGCTCAGCTTTGCTTCACAGTTCTCTCACCCAAAGAACTTGAGAATGCACTCATAATCATATGAGGTATAGTAACTGTATATACAAACATACAATACATATTACATTTTGCAGTACAGGTCATGTGATGATGCATGTTACATTTTAGCAGTTCAGTTTGGGTAAAGATGCCCATCATATTTTGGCACTGCTGTCTTATTTCATTATGCTTATTACATTTTTTGCCATGCCATCTGTGAGTTGATGCATGATATATTTTGGCTGTGTGGACTATGTGATGGTGCATATTACATTTTGGCAGTGCAATCTATGTGATTATACATATAACACTTTAGCTGTGCAGTTCTATGTGATCTATGTAATGATACATATTACATTTTGCCAGTGCAGTCCAAGTGATTATACAAACAACATTTTAGATGTGCAGTTTATGTAATGATGCATATTACAGTTTGGCAGTGCAGTCTATGCTGTGCAGTTTATGTAATGATGCATATTACATTTTGGCAGTGCTGTTTATGTAATGATGCATGTTACATTTTGGCAGTGCAGTCTGTGATTATACAAATTACATTTTAGCTGTGCAGTTTACGTAATGTTGCATTACTGTTTGGCAATGCAGTCTATGCTGTGCAGTTTATGTAATGATGCATATTACAGTTTGACAGTGCAGGTTGTGATTATACATATAACATTTTAGCTGTATAGTTTATGTAATGATGCATATTACATTTTGGCAGTGCTGTTTATGTAATGATGCATTTTACAGTTTGACAGTACAATCTTTGTGATTATACATATAGCATTTTAGCTATGCAATCTATGCAATGATGCATATTACGTTTTGACAATGCAGTCTATGTGATTATACATATAACATCTTAACTGTGCAGCTTATGTAATGATGCATATTACAGTTTAGCAGTGCAGTTTATGTAATGATACATATTACATTTTGGCAGCACGGTTTATAAAATGGTGCATATTACAGTTTGTCAATGCAGTTTATGTAATGATGCATATTACGTTTTGTCAGTGCAGTTTATGTAATGATGCATATTATAGTTTGGCAGTGCAGTTTATGTAATGATGCATATTAAAGTTTGGCAGTTCACTATTTGTGATTGAATATGTAACATTTTAGCTGTGCAGTTTATGTAATGTTGCATATTACATTTTGGCAGTGCAGTTTATGTAATGTTGCATATTACATTTTGGCAGTGCAGTCTATATGATTATACATATAGGCCTGGATATTCAAACTGCGCCATTCTGAGGCACAAGCCCTTGCGCTGCTCAAAATAGTTGCGCAGGGGTGTGGCCGGGGTGATATTCAAAGGAGTTGGCTGTTGTGCAACTCCTTTAGGCAGGGGAGTCGCAGTTACACCATGCCCGCGATCGGGCTGGTGGGGGGCACAGGGAAAGAGTTGGGGCCAGCCAGGGTGGCAGCTGCTGTGTTGCGCCGCAATGCAGCAGCTCACCTGTGGGTGGCCCTCAACTAAGCCTTTTTGGGCTCAAGGTTGTGCAGGCGCGGGTTGGGGTTGCACATGCACAACTCTGCACAACCCGACTGAATATCGGGTTGCGCAGGTTATGCATGGATCCTCCCCCTCCTGTTGAGCATGCATTCATTTGCATTGCTCTCTTGCGCAACCTGATGCCAGTGGCGTAACTGCCTCCTGCTGAATATCGCAGAATGGCGCATTTTGGACTTGCGCATGCGCAACCCTGTTGCGCATGGTGCAACCCTTTTGAATATCCAGGCCATAACATTTCAGCTGTGCAGTTTATGTAATGATGCATATTACACTTGTAGTGCAGTTTATTGTAATGATGCATATTACACTTGCAGTGCAGTTTATTGTAATGATGCACATTACATTTTGGCTGTGCAGTTTATGTAATGATGCATATTACAGTTTGGCAGTACAATCTTTGTGATTATACATACAGCATTTTAGCTATGTAATCTATGTAATGATGCATATTACGTTTTGGCAGTGCAGTCTATGTGATTATACATATAACATTTTAGCTGTGCAGTTTATATAATGATGCATATTACAATTTGGTATCACAGTTTATGTAATAATACATTTTACATTTTTTTGTTTATTTGAGACTAGGATTAGAAAATACCTTTGAGCCAGGGCTCTTTTACAAAGGTTCCACGTCAGTTAGTACCAAACTATTAACATCAAATAGGTTACATGAATATGGGATATCAAACAGATTACTAAAGTTGTCATAATCATTTTATTTTTTTAGCGGTAGTACAAATAAACACTCAGAAGAGGAAGGCAAGAGAGGAAAAGGGGGTGGGGTGGGAGAGGGGTGTAAGCGGGGTAGGGCAGGGTAGAGCAGCCAAAGGCTTTGTCAAGATAAACATGGGGAAAGAGCAATAGCAGGGGCAGATGACTGGCAAGTGCTAGCAGAGAGGAAACAAAAAACAGACAGCAGAGGCGGTCTACAATAGCATAGGGAGCAACGTAATTAGGAGGTGCAGTCGCAGGGGTTGGTGCCTGTTAGGGAGAGGCAGAGTTTGGCTTTGAAAGCACCTAGCGTTGATGAGGTCAAGATGTCACTTGAGAGACTGTTCAGCCAACTGGGAGCCCTATATGCAAACGATCTTTGGCCTTGGGATGTGCAGCAGTGGGGGATTTGGAAGATTTGGGGTTTTGAACTCCTGGTGTTGCAGTTGTTGATTTTGGGTTTGAGGAAGGTGCAGACTCCCGGGGGGTGCCTTGCCCAGCATAATTTTCTTTGCTGTGATGCAGGTTTGGTATTTAATTTGGTTGTTCAGTTGCAGCCATCCAGTTTGGGAGTAGAGGTCACAGGTATGGGTGAGATGGTGGGATCCAGTAACGAGTCGACAGGCTTTATTGAGGGCGGTGGAAACACGTTTGAGGGAGGAGGCTGTGGCAGAGCCATAGATGATGAGACCATAGTCAATAATGCTAACAATAGAGATCTGTATGGCAACAGACAATGCTTCTGGGGTTAAGTGTTTCCTGTGGTGGAACAGTAGGCCCAGCCTGGTGTTTGCTACTTTTGCAACATTATTGATATGGGAAACACAGGTAAGATTTGAGTCAAGGGTGAGGACAAGGTACTTAAAGGTATGGACTTATTCAAGGGTGTTTCCTTGCTTGGTTTCGATGGAGAGTTGATACTGCTTGTTTTTGTTGTGGGAGCTGCTGAAAATCATGGTCTTTGTTTTTTTTTTCTGGTTTAGGATCAGTTTGTGGTTTGAGAACCAGCTTTTGACTGCTGTGAAAGCCCACTGGAGTTTTTCTTGTAGATGAGTTGGATCATGGTGGGAGGCCAGGATGACAGCATCATCTGCATAGAGTAAGAGCTTTTCAGGGCAGGAGTCTGGCAGCAAGTTCAAAAAAAGGCTGAAAAGGAGGCAGCCCAGAACTGAGCCATGAGGGACACCGGATTGGACAGGTCTTGGATCTGAGAGTGTGCCAGCAATTTTCACTCTTTGGGATCAGTTCTTTAAGTAGATTTTTACCCAGTTCACAGAATTGGGTGACAGCCTCACTAGCCAAAGCTGGGCAAGTAGAAAATGATGGTTGATGGTATCAAAGGCTTTGGTCAAGTCAATGTAAGTGGACCCAGTAAGTTGACTATTATCTAGTGAGTGATGGATTGTGCCTGTGAATTCAAGTAGAGCCGTGGAGGTGCTATGGCCTTTTCCAAAACCATGCTATTGCTTGCACATGATGCTGTGCTTGTCTAGGAAGTCAGTAAGCTGATCTGCCACTATCCATTCCAGGGTCTTGGAGAGGAGAGGTAGGATGGAGATTGTGCGGAAGTTCTCATGTGCAGTTTTGTCACCACTTTTATGTATGGGGCTACAGTGGCAGACTTCAATATGTCCAGGAACTGGCTAAGGTTAAGGGTGAGAGATTAAAGATCCTGGTCAGTGGCCGTAGAACTTCTTCTAGGGTGAGTGACAGAAGTCTGAGGTCAAGGGAGTCATTGCTGGCTCTTGAGCTTCTAATGGCTTTGGTTACATAGCTCCGGACTTCATGCAACTTTACTGCTTTAAAGTAGAATGGAGGGTGGTTTGTGGGGGCTGTGCTGGTAGGGGGGTCTTCCTTCTTGAAAAAATCAGGAGGGAGTACTGCACTGAGGTCCATGAAAGCATCATTGAATGTATTGGCAATGAGTTTCTGGTCAAGTATAGTAACACCATTTATGCAGAGCACTGAGGGATGTGATTTGGACTGCTTTCCGGTGACTTCTTTTATGTTATTCCAGAAGTCCCTTCCATTTCCCCAAGAGTTTGTAACAGCGTTGTTGAAGTAGGTGGATTTCGATTCCCTGATTGATTTGGTGCAGTCATTCCTAGCACATTTATAGTTAGCAATGTCAATTTGTCTCCCAGAGTTTCTGGTAATTTTTTTTAGTGCTGTTTATGTAATTATGCATATTACAGTTTGGCAGTACAATCTCTGTGATCATACATATAGCATTTGAGTTATGCAATCTATATAATGATGCATATTACATTTTGGCAGAACAGTTTATATAGTGGTGCATATTACGTTTTGGCAATGCAGCCTATGCGATTATACATGTAACATTTTAGCTGTGCTATTTATGCAATGATGCACATTACATTGTGGCAGTGCAGTTTATGTAATGATGCATTTTACAGTTTTGCAGTACAATCTTTGTGATTATACATATAGCATTTTAGCTATGCAATCTATGTAATGATGGATACTGCATTTTGGCAAGCAGTCTATGTGATTACCCAGATAACATTTTAGCTGTGTGATCTAAGTAATTATTCATATTACACTTTTATTTTTTTTTAATTTAGTTATTTAACCAGGTGAGACACACTAAGCTGAAAGCTTTTTTACAGGTGCAACCTGGGAGCACAGGGAAGTTAAGTGACTTGCTCAGGGTCACACAGTATGCAAGTGGAAGCTGTGGGATTCAAACCCGCATATGGTCTGCTGGATGTCACCAGATTTGCAGCTCAGAGCCTTAAACCACTGTGCTATACTGCCTCCTTTGGCAGCACAGTTTATGTAATGATGCATATTGCATTTTGTCAGAGCAATTTATATAATGATGCATATTGCATTTTGGCAGTGCAGTTTATGTAATGATGCATATTACGTTTTGGTAGTGCAGTCTATTTGAATATACATTTTAGCTGTGCAGTTTATGCAGTGTTGCATATTACATTTTGGCAGTGCAGTCTATGTGATTATACATATAACATTTTAATTGTGCAGTTTACATAATGATTATGTGATTATGTGATAAATGTTATCAAAATTAAATGACACACCTAATAAAAATGGCTTGCTGGAATGTAAAGGGCCTTAGACAAAAAATAAAATTTATGAAATCATGGCTTATCATAATAGAAAACAAGTAAATTGCTTATTACTTTAATAAATGCACTTTCAGGACTATGAGTATCAATGGTTTCAAAGATAATGGGGACCAGGGGTCTAATCGGCCTTTACCTCAAACTCAAGGGGGGGTAGCAACATTTTTTCTTAAAAATAACCATATACCTCATATCTTAAAGAAAACTCTAGACCAAAATGGCATATATATAATATTAGAAGCTGAAATAGGGACATTCCATTTTACTTTACCAACTATTTATGGCCCACATTTTAATAACCCATTTTTTTTGGGGGGGGGGATTTTTCTCCAACTCTCAACTTTCCCCTCCCCATATATCATAGGAGGAGACTTCAACTTAACATTAAATTCAGTAGCCAGATCTAATAACACAGTACATAATTTTAAAGCAGCTATTAGAGCGATTAAAAACTATATGATAGATCTTAAGTTAATATACCCATGGTCTTATCATAACCCTAAGTTCAGAAAATACTCCTATTATTCAAATGTTCATCATTCCTATTCAAGAATAGATTTCTTTTTGATTTCTGAAACCTTATTATATAGAATAAAAGTAGTAGACTACCCAGGTATTATTATTTCCGACCATTTCCCCTGTATTATAGATTTTGAACTATCAGAGGAATCCTTACAGCAAGCCAATTGGAAAATAGATATAACCCTCCTGAAACGTCTGGGATCCACTAACTCTCTGGCACAAGAAATAAAGACATTTTTCATCAGAAATTCTGAACAAGATAATGACCTTCTGATAATATGGGATGCTTTCAAGGCCTGGATAATGGGTAAGTTTCAGGATTTAAATGGGGTCAGGGAAAAAAGATGGCTCCTGCAACAACAACAACATCCAGAAAATGGGATTCAATCTCTTCAACAGTCACACTCAATAACTTTGGACAATAGGATATATAATCTATTAATACAAAAAAGGGAAGCCTATAATGCTCTAATAACAGAAAAAGCAGAGAGACACATACTACAAACAAGATCTAATTATTACATTAACTCAGATAAACCATTAAAACTAATGGCTTGGCAACTAAAGAAGGATCAGGAAAAATTTAACATTACAGCTGTTAAAGATGAGGATGGTAATATCTACAGAAATCCAGTAGAAATAAATAAGTTTTTTATTTGAATTTTATAAAAATCTATATCTTCTCAGATCCCATTAGATACCTATATAACACAAAAATTCTTAGACAAAATAACTCTTAAACAAATCTCGAATGAAGTGAAAATTCAACTGGATAGACCAATAATAAATTATGAGACTGGACATGCTATAAATGAACTCAAATCATGGAAAGCACCAGGATCTGATGGTTTTACCCAGCATTCTTTAAAAAATGTAAGGAAATGCTAGCCCCTATACTCACAAGTGTTCAACAAAATTACCCATTTAAAAAGAATGCCACCTACTTTTGCCCAAGCACATATTTACCTGTTCCATAAAGTAGGGAAAGATCAGGACCAGTGTAAATCCTATATACCAATTTCTCTACTTAATACAGATTACAAGATATTTACTAAGATCCTAGCTCTAAGACTTGAAAAGGTACTTCCTGAAATTATAGATAAGGACCAGAATGGTTTTAGTAAAGGTAGACATATAGCAGAAAATCTCAGATGCACAATAAATATAATATCCAATAATACATCAAAAGAAACTATATTGTTCTCAGTAGACCGAGAGAAAGCATTTGAAAGGGTGGAATGGAATTTTGTAACAGTGACACTTAAAACTATGCACTTCAGAGCAATTTGTATTAATGGGATTGATACTATCTATCAAACTCCTACAGCCCAAATTAAAACAAATAATATACTCTCAACACCATGTAAATTAACTAGGGGCACCCGACAGGGTTACCCTCTCTCTCTCCGTTGATTTTCACTCTTATCATAGAACCTCTGGTGATAAGAATAAGAACCAACCAACCTATTACAGGAATTAGTCATAATTGTATAGTGCACAGAATTAATCTATACACAGATGATGCTTTATTATGTATACAAAACTCCCAAACGTCACTAAGATAATTTTAAATTTTTTCAAACAGTAAAGGAGTATGAAAAAGCTTCTGGATACAAGATAAACCCTCAAAAATCTGTCATTCTCAAACTGAATGAGCAAGCTGCTATACACCTTCCAGAGAACTGCCCATGCCCGTTAACAAACTCAATCAAATACTTGAGCATAACTGTATCAAATGATATGGAGGCATTATATGAATACAATCTAGAACAATTATTACTTGGTACAAAAAATGCTCTCAACAGATGGGTTTAACTCCCCTTAACATGAATTGGTAGAGTCAGCATTATAAAAATGCAGATGTTACCAAAATACTTGTACATTTTTCAGACTCTCCCAATTAGTGCTCCCCCTACAAAACAGGGTACTAAATGAGAAAAAGACCAAGGTAGAAAGGTCAGTGGGAGATGCTGCTACAGAAGGTAAAGCCATCAAAAAATGGAGAGCAAAGAGTACCAATGCCTGTAGTCTGGGTAACAAGCTTCCTGAATTAGTGGCCTTGATGGAGGAGGAACATCTGGATATTGTGGCAGTCACAGAAACATGGTACACACAGAACCATGACTGGGACATAAACATACCAGGATACACTATCTACAGGAGGGACAGGGAGGGTAAAAGAGGAGGAGGAGTAGCTCTCTACATAAGAAGGAATCAAAGCAACAGAACAAAAGGGAAACAGGAGCAGAAGAAGCACTGTGGGTCAATTTGGAGGCAGGCAATGGTACCACAATCTGCACAGGGTTGTATACAGACCCCCTCTCAGGTGAGGAAATGGACAAGGAAATGATAGAAAGTATACTTAGAATGGCAGAAAAAGGGGAGATATTGCTGATGGGTGATCTGAATATGCTAGATGTTAACTGGAGTGCAGTTGCAGCAGCCACTTCTAAGAGTGGGGTTACTCTAGATGCCCTACAGGGGGCATACCTTAGACAACTAATATTGGAACCCACTCAAGAGGGAGCAATCTTAGACCTGGTTCTCTCAAATGGAGATGGAGAGAGGATCGCAGATGTAGAAGTAGGTAGCCATCTGGGAACTAACGACCATCGAATAGTATGGTTCACAATAAACACAGCAAAAGAGTCAAGCCATACAAAGACAAAAGTACTGGACTTCAGGATGGCTGACTTTGCCCAAATGGGTGAGTGCCTAAGGAATGCACTAGCAAATGGGTAGGAAAGAGGGGTGGAAGAACAATGGGGAATATTAAAAACTGCCATCACAGAGGTAACAAGCCTTTGTGTGAAGCAAATAAACAAAACAAAATGATGTAAGAAACCACTATGGTTCTCAAAGGAGGTGGCAGTGAAGGTTCAAGAGAAAAAGAAAGCATTCAGAAAGTACAAGGAATCACAGAAGGAGCAGGACAGATAATTGTATCAGTTAAAGCAAAATGAAGCTGGGAAGGCAGTCAGAACAGCAAAGGCCGAACCAAGGAAAAGATAGCCAACTTAGTTAAGAAGGGATAAAACCTTTTTAGGTACATCAGGAGTGAAGGAAGACTAAGGGAGGATAGTGAGGCTTAATAAAGGGAGGGGTGGGCAGAGGGTGACGGTGAAAAGGCAGAGATACTAAACAAATATTTTTGCTCAGTATTTACAAATGAAGAGGGAGGTACCTAAAAAACAATAGAAACACTCTGGATACAGAAGTTGATACCAGCCCATTTACAGAAGAAAGGGTTCTGAAAGAACTCTTAAAACTGAAGGTGGACAAAGCAATGGGGCCTGATGGGATTCATCCCAGAATTCTAAAGAACTAAGGGTAGAACTAGCGACACCACTGACTACCCTCTTTAACAAATCATGGGAGGATGGGGTGGTACCTGAGGATTGGAGGAGGGCAGATGTGATTCTCCTTCACAAAAGTGGGAGCAGGGCAGAAGCAGGAAACTACAGACCTGTTACTTTAACCTCAGTGATAGGGAAAATGATGGAATCACTTCTGAAGGAAAGAATTGTTGAGTACCTAGAGGCCAGAGGGTCACAGGACCCAAGGCAGCATGGATTCACAGTGGGAAGGTCATACCAGATGAATCTAATAGATTTCTTTGACTGGGTGACCATAGCAATAGATCAGGGAGGGGCTGTGGACATGGCCTACCTAGGCTTTAGCAAGGCATTTGACTCAGTCCCACACAAAAGATTAATATACAAGTTAGCCATCCTGGGAGTGGGTCCCAAGATGATAGCCTGGGTAAAGAATTGGCTGGAGAATAGAACACAGAGGGTAATAGTAAATGGAGTCCACTCTGAAGAAAGGAGGGTTACTAGTGGGGTACCGCAGGGTTCAATATTAGGGCTGGTCCTCTTCAATGTCTTTATAAGCGACATTGCAGAGGTACTGGAAGGAAAAGTATGTCTCTTTGCAGATGACACAAAGATCTGCAACAGAGTTGATGCACAAGGTGGGGTGGAAAGGATGAGAAGGGACTTGGCAAGGTTAGAGGAATGGTCAAATGTATGGCAGCTTAGATTCAATGCTAAGAAGTGCAAGGTAATGCACCTGGGAAACAAAAACCCAGGGGAAGGGCACACAATGGGGGGTGAGATACTAACAACAACAAAAATGGAAAGGGACCTGGGGGTAGTCATATCAGATGACTTAAAGGTGGGCAAGCAATGTGAGAGGGCAATAAGGAGGGCTGGGGGGATACTGGGATGCGTAGGGAGAGGCATCACCAGTAGAAAATAGGCAGATGTTATCCCTCTGTACAGACAGCTGGTGAGACCCCATCTGGAGTACTGTGTGCAGTTCTGGAGACCCAATCTCCTCAAGGACATAGACAAGATGGAAGCTGTCCAGAGGAGGGCAACTAAAATGGTGCAGGGTCTGCACCAGAAGACATATGAAGAGAGACTAAAGGAGCTTAATATGTATAGCCTCGAGGAAAGGAGGGAGAGGGGGACATGATAGAAACTTTCAAGTACCTCAAGGGAATCAACAAAGTCCAAGAGGGTAGCATCTTTCAAAAAAAGAGGTGTGCAAGAACAAAGGGCACAATTTGAAAATAGAGGCGGCTCAGAGGCAATGTAAGGAAGTATTTTTTAACAGAGAGGGTTGTGGATGCATGGAACAGCCTTCTGGAGGAGGTTGTGTAGTCAAAAACAGTGGTTGAATTCAAGCATGCATGGGACAGTCATAAGGCAATTCTAGGGGGTGGGGGTAGAAAGAAGTAGGCTGCTGGTTAACTAGGATCTGCAGCTTTAGTATCACAAATTACGATAATTTGGAATTGGGTTAAAAAAAAAAGATCAAGATATTCCAAGGACCATCGAGATGGAGGCAAAGATGTATGATTATGTGGAAATTGTAAATTTACTTTTTTCAGGATTTTATCTCAATAAGGGAAACAAAAAAAAGTAATTTATCAACATATACTACCATCAACAGCCGGTATGAATTACATAAAATACTGAACTTTAAGGTAGGTGTTACACAATTTACACCAATATATAATAATTACCACTTCATTCCATAAAAGATGCATGCAACAAAAGATGAAGAATCTTAGGACTGTACAAATGTGTGGACAACTTTTTCCTAAGGGACAATTTAAGACATTTAAACACCTTCAAACACAATATAATATCCCCAGCAGTCATTATTATAAATATTTGCAAATTAAGAATTTAATTGTAAAAACTAATGGAGCCTTAAGACTAGAATCTACACCCATTCTGGACACTATTTTAGCCCAAGGAGGAAACAAAAGCCTTATATCAAAATTGTATGCACACCTTTATGCAATGCCAAAGGGAAGAATAGGAATTAAAAAACAAAACAAAAGGGCAAAAGATTTGGGTATAGAAATAACAGAAGAACTATGGTCTTCAATTTTCAATCAATCAATCAAGCACTTTATTTAACCAGGCAATTTTGTCTGCACTCTTTCTAAATATTAAAATTAGTAAGATGCAACAGATTCAGTTTAACATACTCCATTGGGTATACTGTAGACCTTATAAGCTGCATAAGATGAATCCGAATATAACAGAAAAATGTCCAAGATGTGCTACAACAAAGAGTACACTAATTCATCATATACATAAGTGCTCTCACCTTTCAAATTTTTGGTCTAGAGGTCATAACTTCTTAAACAAAGTAATGAATAAATATATTAATCATTCATCACTTTTTGTATGCTTTGCAATTGCCGACAAGGAGTTCGATCTGGCACTCACTCAACAAGTGTTCTTATCAATAGCTTTGACGTTAGATAAAAAATGTATCCTTATTAAATGGAAAGACACAAATCCCCCTGGGTTTTAAATATGGCTGAACTTTTTAATTGACACCATGAGCCTCAGAAGAATTCAATACTTGAAAATAGATGAGGAGGAACTTTTTGAAAAGATATGGAAGCCTTTTAAGGACCAAATAGCCAAAGGCATATATTAAAACCCGGAAGGATAAAATTTAAAATCACATGGACAGCTAAAAATAACACAATCTTAGATTAATATTACATAAGATAAAAAGAAATCCTGGATCAGGTAGTGAAGAATAGCAGTTGGTGGTGATGATGAAGTAACTTTTAAGGTTGGTCCTAGCTCGTCTAAACAAATACCAGATAAAAATAAAGGGGGCCCCTGTGATATATAGTTTACTAACTGAACCTCTAACAAATTAAAAAAAATATAACACTTTAGCCGTGCAGTTCTATGTCATCTGCGTAATGATGCATATTACATTTTGGCAGTGCAATCTGTGACTATTCATATAACATTTTAGCTGTGCAGTTTATGTAATTATGTATACTACAGTTTGGCAGTGCAGTCTATGCTGTGCAATTTATGTAATGATGCATATTACATTTTGGCAGTGCAGTCTGAGATTATACATAATACGTTTTAGCTGTGCAGTTTATATAATGGTGCATATTACATTTTGGCAGTGCTGTTTATGTAATGATGCATATTACATTTTGGCAGTGCAGGCTGTTATACATATAACATTTTAACTGTTCAGTTTATGCAGTGATGCATATTACATTTTGACAATGCAGTCTGTGATTACACATATAGGGCCAGATATTCAAAGCTTTGCACCAGGCAAAAAACGTTTGCGCGGGGTTAGCGCGGGATTAGCGCGGGTCTGCTATATTCAAAAGGCTGAATAGTGCAGGCAAACTGCATTAGCGCCAAGGCAAACAATAATTATATGCAAGGGGCAAAGTGAACATGAATACATGTGCAATGAGATATTCAGCGACTAGTGCTGCGTAAGTTGTTTAAGCAGCGACTTAGCGCGACCACAAGCCATGTTACAAATTACCGCCCAGGGAAAAGATGCTTAACCCTGGAAACAACTGCGTGCTATGATTTTGCTATCTCATCATTAGCCACGGTTTGCGTGGCTGTAACATATCAGTATGACACTTAGATACTGCCAGACATGGAGGACACATGCTGCTCACTGATGGCACCACCATGATGCCATCAGCTGCCACCAGTCTGAGCCAAGGACAGACAGTGATGGGTGAGCTGACCCACAGAGGACAGCATGGTAGTGTGGTCATATAGCACACACCTGCAGACCATATGTCTGTGGTGTGTAACAGGTGCCAGCACACAAGCAGCACATGCAGCACTGTGGGCATGGTGGCCAGTGAGGGGCAGGGTGTATGGGTGGCATACCTCACCACAGCCCACATGTGGCCACAGGCTGGGACACATCGCTCAGTGCACATGGGCCAGTGGTGGGATCACGCCACCACCTGTGTGCCTGTCAGATCCCATGCCCCCCGAGCCACCTACCACACAACTGTACAGATGTCACAGCACACACTGCCAGCCATGTACATGACACTGTGTGCATCCCATGTCACAGGTGCAGCATCTGTGGATCACACAACAGCATGATAGTACTGCCCACTGTCAGTAATTACCTGCAAGCTGTGTCTGGCAATGTGCACAGTGCAGTGGTCATCACTGCCCTACATACCATAGGCAGTGTCGTGTCCCTCACACTACCAGCCCTCTTGCTACTGTAGTGTCTGCTGTGCACTGTAGCATGACTTACAGTGTGAAGGTTGCATGCAGCACTACCACCACCTGTGCCTATGCATGTTGTCCCTGGGGGCACGATATGCTATGCTGTGTACTGTTTACATGAAGCCTGCAGCTATCATCATGCACTGCCTGACTGACCTACAGGTGGAGCTGTGGTCGGACCTGGCCAGCCCTGTACCTCCAGACTGACCTACAGGTGGAGCTGTGGGACCCTGCAGTAACGCTGTGCAAACTGCATGCAAATCAGGGCATAATGAGATGCTAATGTGGCTGTTTGCCCACAGACTATCTAAGTAGGCTCATTTGCATGTCATTTTTGAATATGGCAAAGTTTAGTGCGAGGCTCATGTGTTTGCACCATGCAAACCGCTTAGCTCTGCGCTAAAGCCGCGCTAACGTGTTAGCGCAGCGCTAACGGTTCGGGGAATATTATACAGTTTTGATCACTGTTTTTTCATGTGTGCTGCTGCCTGCAGCTGTACTGGAGTCCCTGCATTGCCAGAACACACATTGGCCCATAGTTCCTCTCTACCTACTCTCACTGCTCTGTGCACTGTGTTGTTGTTGTGGTTTGCACTTCCTGGTTGCTGTATTCAGTGCTGTCTTATTCCAGGGCTATGTTTGCCCTGCACTCCCAGCCCAGTTTGCACAGCCTCATTCCCATGCTATATTCAGAAGCTGTTTGCCCTGGGCTATTCCTTTTGAATATAGCTTGCTTTGTGCTCCAGGCTAAGTTTGCCCGCTGGGCAGTGCTAATTTAGCCCGGGGCAAACCTTTGAATATCTGGCCCATAACATTTTAACTGTGCAGTTTATGTAATGATGCATATTACATTTTGGCAGTGCTGTTTATGTAGTGATTCACATTACATTTTGGCAGTGCAGTCTGTTACACATAAAACATTTTAACTGTTCAGTTTATGCAATGATGCATATTACATTTTTGCAGTGTTGTTTATGTAATGATGCAAATTACATTTCGAAAGTGCAGTCTATGTGATTTTACATATAACATTTTAGCTGTGCAGTTTATGTAATGATGCATATTACAGTTTAGCAGTGCAGTTTATGTAACTGATGCATGTTACATTTTGCCACAGCAGTTTCAGTAATGATGCATATTACATTTTGGCAGAGCAGTTCATATAATGATGCAGATTATATTTTGGCAATGCAGCCTATGTGATTATACATGTAACATTTTAGCTGTGCAGTTTATGCAATTATATATTACATTGTGGCAGTGCAGTTTATGTAATGATGCATTTTAGAGTTTGGCAGAACAATCTTTGTGATTATACATATAGCATTTTAGCTATGCAGTCTATGTAATGATGAATATTACATTTTGGCAAGTAGTCTATGTGATTATACATATAAAATTTTAGTTGTGTAATCTAAGTAATTATTCATATTACAGTTTAGCAGTGCAGTTTATGTAGTGATGCATATTATATTTTGGAAGCACAGTTTATGTAGTGATGCATATTACATTTTGGCAGCACAGTTTATATAATGATGTATATTACATTTTGTCAGTGCAGTTTATGTAATGATGCATATTATATTTTGCCAGTGCTGTTTATGTAATGATGCATATTACGCTTTGTATGTGCAGTTTATGTAATGATGCATATTACATTTTGGCAGCACAGTTTATGTAATGATGCATATTAAAGTTTGGCAATACCATCTTTGTGATTATACATATAAAATTTTAGCTATGCAATCTATGTAATGATGCATATTACATTTTGGTAGTGCAGTCTGTTTGATTATACATGTAACATTTTAGTTGTGCAGTTTATACAATGTTGCATATTACATTTTGGTAGTGCAATCTATGTAATTCTACATATAACATTTTAGCTGTGCAGTTTACGTAACGATGCATATTACATTTTGGCAGTGCAGTTTATGTAGTGATGCATATTACACTTTTGCAGTGCAGTTTATTGTCATGATGCATACTACATTTTGGCAGTGCAGTTTTTATGTAATGATGCATAGTACATTTTGGCAGTACAATCTTTGTGATTACACATATAGCATTTTAGCTGTGTGATCTATGAATTGATGCATGTTACATTTTGGCAGTACAGTCTATGTGATTATACATAAAACATTTTAGCTGTGCAATTTATGTAATGATGCATGTTATACTTTGGCAGCACAGTTTATGTAATAATACATTATCCATTTTTGCAATGCTGTTTATGTAGTGATGCATGTTACAGTTTGGCAGTACAATCTCTGTGATCATATATATAGCATTTTAACTCTACAATCTATGTAAGGATGTATATTACATTTTGGCAGTGCAGTTTATGTAATGATGCATATTACATTTTGACGGTGCAGTCTATGTGATTATACATATAACATTTTAGCTATGTAATGATGCATATAACATTTTGGCAGTGCAGTCTATGTGATTATGCATATAACACTTTAGCTGTGCAGTTCTATGCGATCGATGTAATGATGCATATTACGTTTTAGCAGTGCAGTCTATGTGTTTATACATCTATCATTTTAGTTGTGCAGTTTATGTAATAATACATCTTACATTTTTGCAATGCTGTTCATGTAAAGATGCATATTAGAGTTTGGCAGTACAATCTCTGTGACTATACATATAGCATTATAGCAGTGCAGTTTATGTAATGATGCATATTACATTTTGGCAGTGCAAACTATGTGATTATACATACAGTATTTTGGGTCTACGACATTTCACTGTCGTTTTTTAGCCCCGCCACTTTCACTCCCATCATTTCACTCCCGCATTATTTCACCCCATATGCATTAAGATGTATAAAAGTTTAACAGGTACCCCAAAGTGAGGTTTGTTGTATAAAATTAATCAATTATTCATACTTATTTTTTTGCTTTAATCAAGATGACAGTGGAAAGCTTAGTGGAAAACAAATTGGTAAATTCATTTTGTAAGTGTATTCAAGTTGGGGGGGAGTGGGTGGTTTGGTTTGCAGCCAAGGAAGAAAACAGTGAAAAACCTTGTGAAAATTGTCATGGAATATTACCTAGAAAAAGATACAGATTTTAAAGAAAGGCTGTCATAAACCCTATTTTCCTGCCAACCACTACTCACCTGCCAACTTGCAGTGAGAGAGGTCTGTTGTAGTAAGTCTTTCACTTAAAATGTGCAATTTATGTCCTGGAGTGAGAGGCATCATGTCCTGGATTGTAGCGGCAAGAGCCGCAACCTGCATGCAAATTCGATTTCTTAGCTTCCTGTTGTGTGCGGAACACCACTTCATAATGATCAGGGCATGTTTTCACAAAGTAAAAAGAAACATTGTGCCTGGTAGTATTGGTTGAGCTCTACCTCTAGAAACAAACCCCATCGAAAATGGAGCAGTCTAACCTAGCAACCTCCATCAAGGCAACAAAGGACTATAATTACATACCATATGCAAGCTGCAAAATGAAAAAAAAAAAGTAAAGGTTGTGCTAATCGGGCATTTCTGCAGCCCTAGTGATTGGTACAAGAGTTTATGACAGCCTTCCTTTGAGGAACCATAGAGGACCAAAGGGAAGGTGGGAGCCCAGAATTTGGTCATAGAAATTGATGACAGTGTTTAAAAAATGAGTAAAAACATAATTTCTAGCTGAATATTATTTAAATAAATGTCCTGTGTGTGTGGTGGTGGTGGGGATACATACCACATTATGGACCAAAGGTAACAAGTTTACAGATAGGGGCCCATATGCATGAAGGGGCGTAAGGTATGCTCCAAAGGCACATACCCCACCCGCATAGCTCTGCACCTATGGACAAGTACACACCTGGCGGCATTCATGACTGCCAACCACCTGTCCATGGCTCCGTCCCCCCGGTGGACAGGGTCATGTGGGGTGGCTGGGAGCAGAGTAGCAGACCCCAGTGGGCAAACAATCAGATGCCCATCCTTGACCCAGGAGTGGATCCCTTGCACAGAGACATGGGTCCGGGTGTGTGAACAGCCCTCATAGGCACCCGGACCTGCACCGCCATGCCCCTGTTCACACATGGCCTGGACTGCCCCACTCCCACCACACAGCACAGCCCCATGCTGACTGAGCCTCCTTATACACACACACACACACACACAATAGAGAGCATGCCCTGGACCCAGAATCCACTGGGCAGCCTCCTCACCCCCACGGTACAGTAGACCCCCCTGCCACATCTGCTCCCCACTGGGGTACAGGCTCCCCCCACATGCACACCTGTCTGCTGCCCCTGGTACCAGAGGCACACTCACCCAGAACACTTGACTGCTCCATCCCCCACACACACCACTGCCCCTTCCCCACAGGGGTGTCTGTACCCCCCACCCAGTGCAGCATGACCCAACCACCCTCTGTCCACTGCTGCCACAACCCCACCCTCTCATTGGTGTTCAATGAACCCCCCCCACCCTGTGGCTCTGATATCACCACCACCCCAGTCCCCATACCCAATGGTCGGTGCCACGTCCCCCAAAGACCAGCGACACAGCCCTCCACATACCTCCACATCCATCGGCCATTCAACGGACACTGGGAGTGCACTACCTATATATAGCAGCACACTCCCAGTGTTAATTGGACAGTCAGTGGCCGAGGAGGTGTGAGGTGGGCTGTGCCGCTGGTCATCCAGGGCCATAGCACTGACCATTGGGTGCAGGGAACAGGGTGGTGGTATTGGTGCTGAGGGGGTTGGGGAGCCAATGGCCACAGCAGTGGATGCCAGGGAACCAGGCTGGGGGATGGGAATGTGCAGCTGGTACAGGCACCACTGGGTGTTAGGGGGGGGTTATGCCTGGCACTACTGGGTCAGGGCAGCCATACCATGGGAGGGTTGTCCGGCACTACCAGACCAGGGCATAGTAGCACAATTGTGTATGGGCACATGCCGTTTCAGCCCTCACCATCAGCCTAGTGGGCTGAGGCAGCCTGGTGGATGGCTTCTCAGTTCTGCTGCGACTGGCTGGGCATGTCCATGGGGGTGCATAGTGTGATAGGGCAGGGTCCCCATTGACTTAACCTGCACCCTCCTCTGCACCCCCATGCACTGCACTATGTGCCTTTGTGAATGGTAGCTGTACGTTTTCTGAATCCCCTTGTAATTATTTTTCACTCTGTATTGATCATCAAAGTACCTGTTAAACTTTTATGTGTCTTAATGCCATTAATTGTCGGGCTTGATGGTGTAGTTTTTTCACCTTATTTGTGATACATTTAATAATTTTTTTAAACCAAAAGGACATGAAACATTGGTCACATCTTAAAATAACTTTCCTATATATTCTTTTCAAGGTACTAAAGTTTTTATTGGTCGACACAAATGTCTTTACAATATCACAATTTTAAAATGCAGTATTAAAATAAATACATAAGTTACAGTGTTTCCAACAAACCACAAGTCATGTTATTAATACATGATAAAAGATTCACAATTTTAAACTTTTTTTAAAAATTCACTAGTCGCTGCAAGATATTATCATCATTTGTTATAAAAAGGTCCCTAATAATTTGTGTCCTATCATGAGGTGCATTGTATAACCTAAGAATGGGGCCAAGCCAATATTTCCTCTGTCTTTCATAGTTTAAACAATGTAAAACCACATGTGCTAGATCATCCTCCAATAAGGCACCACATACACAAAACGGTGTAGTGGCTCTGCCTCAGTTTTGTTTATAAAAAATATAGTTTGCCTTATATAACTCTAATTTGAAACTTGCTATCAACCTTCTCTCATCTAGTTGTATTAATTTTGAAAGCTATAGATCAATTTCATGGTAAGTTTTAATATTTTAAAACCATCTATAGTTTTTCAATTGCTTTATTCTGGCTTCATCTTTTATAAAGGTGGAGTCATAGACCCTATTAACAATGATTTTATTTATTTCAAAGAACTGGTAATGATAAATATCACACAGAAGATATCCTAGACCCAAAAGAAAAATCAAATCCTTAATTTTCTTTATTTCTGGGAATAAAAAACCTCTATGGTTGAATTCAATAGCTTCCTCAAGTGCAATTCTAGGTAAGCGGTAGTCAGGAGTTATAAAGAGTTTCAAAACATGTTTTATTCTCTGGATTTGTGCAAGAGAGGCCAAAGAATACTGTCCAAGTTCCCTCCTCACCACCTCAATAGGGGTATTGTTAGGGAACCTTAGAGCAAATCTGTAGAGTTTATTCATGACTAGCTCCAAGGATTTGATTTGATTGTCTGCCCATATTTCTGAATCATATAAAATACTGTTTTTTATCTTTATGTTAACTATCTTTAACAAGCCCAGTAGGCTACTGTTACCATATTTATCTGCAAATCTCTTGAAAGCATTTACTGTAGTGTTCAATCTAGATTTAATTAATGATAGACAATTGTTCTGTAAGGTATTTTCTGAATACCTAATACCCAAGTAATCATAGTATTTAACTGTATCTGTTTTAGTTTTATCGATGTACAGATATGGAACTTTCTGTTGTCTGTTGCCAAATATAAGTAAATTTGTTTTTTGGTTGTTCATAGTTAGTTTATATTCCATTCTTACAAAACAGTTCAACTTTCTTTAAAGACCCAGCAGTGAAGTAGACATCAAGATTATGTCGTCAGCATAAGCGAGGCATGCAATCTTCTGTTGGCCCAACCGAGAGGAATGAAATTCTGAGTCTTCTAATCCTGATATTATTGGGTTTATATAGATATTAAAGAGAAAGGGTGCAAGAATGCATCCCTGTCTCACTCCTCGGTAGAAATTTTGTAAGAAAGATCTCTGTTATTATTATACTGTACTTGTAGCCAGGTATTACTATGCAAACAAATTAATATATCTAACAAGTTTGGGTCTAGGCCTAAGTTGGCAAGCTCATTCCATAATAAAGGTTTGTCTACTGTGTCAAATGCTGCTTTTAGGTCCATGAAGCAACAATATCATTTGTGCTTTTTTATTTTAACATACTTTTAAATGAGGTGTTGTAGGACATAGCAATGCTGCAGAGTAGACCTGTTTTTTCTGAACCCATTCTGATATTCATTTAATATATTGTTTTCAGCTTCCCATAATTGCAGCCTTCAAAGGATAATTCTGGTGAATATTTTTTGAGAATTATCTAATAGGCTAACAGTCCTGTACATTGAGGGGTCATTGGTATTTCCTTTTTTAAATATTGGGCATATGATGCTCCCTAACCAGGTTTGAGGTAGAGCATTCCCTTGAGCAAATTTGTTAAACATTATATAGAAAATTGGTGCCCACCAGTGTGAGAAATATTTATTTTATTTTATTTAGTTTTTGTTGACTTCTGTTGTAATACCTTCTGGACCTGGGGCTTTGTTATTGGCCATATCCCCAACTACTGATATGATTTCAGTAAATGTAAATAATAATGATCTTGGGCAATTCAAGTTCTGGAGATTTAATCCACTCTTCTGGCCCAGATCATTTGTGGCTTATTATGTCTTTTCCTTGTTCTGTTTTTCTGCCTCTTTTGTTTTTTCTTCTGCAATTGTGTTAAATCTATAAACTCTATGACATCATCCTTGCCTTTTTCAAATGATGGGGGCAAATTTACTTGGCATGCCTTGTTAACTTTGTCCATTTGGTCCAAAATGTGTACTTCAACTAAGTTATCTGATTGATTCAGGTCTGTTGATCGCTGTTGTTTTATATAATTTATTAAAGTTCTGTTCTGGAAAACATCTGCTCACAGAACAGCTAGTTCCTCTTTTAGTACCCAAAGATTTTACAAGATTACGATGTTTGCAAAGTAAGGGTTTGTGAGTATTTCTAAAATTTGTCTTGAAAAAGGTGTAGAAATAGTAAAATCAACATGATTTTTAAAGTGTGCTTGGTCATAATGTATGTGTTCATAGAAACCTTCTTGAGGGGTAGGTGATCTAGAATTTGGAGAAAACCTAGCCTGATAGTCTTTAATTGAGTTTAATGTGTGACTTATGAATGAATTTTCAGAACTCGAATAACTTGACTCGAGGTGCCTTAAACTCCTTGTAAGTTCATCTATATCCTGTATGGCTGCTGAGAGGTCATTTTTTGGGGCAGTAATCTGGACCTGTCTTGGTTCATTTTGATCTAACTCTTGGCTCCTTAATTTTGTTCTTTCCTCACCTAACCGGGTGGTGTCATTAGCCCCCTTTGGTGTTAAAGTCTCTCCTCCCTGTCTTTGTGTGTCTCCTAGAGAATTTGGTTGTACTAAAGCACCCAAGATGGAGGCATCAGAAATGCTGATTTTTCTGTAGGTAGGTTATCCCATAGGTACTGCCTGGCAGCCTTGTATTGCTACTGTTTAAGTGCTCTAATACTATTGGGATTGAGTATGTGATCCTAAGTCACATATGAGCTCATTAAAAAAGGGGGTGATCTTAATTTGGTTCTTATCACAACAAAATAATGGCTTAGGGTTTTACTCCATTTTGTTCTCTGATTTACCCAAAAGCTTATTGGTTTGTTGTTTTACTGTAGATTTAGATTTACCCTTTTTATTTTTAATTTTTGCCTTATTTCCCCTCTCATCGGGGAATTTTAACCCACTCCTGCTGCTCACCATATTGTTAATAATGAGCCAGAATTAACCGGAATATATAATTAACTGAGGTGTTTAAAGCACTGAGGAAATTATTGAATCTACCTTATTCTAATTATGTGATTTTAATGGTACAATTTAGGATCCTATAGGCAGCTAAAAGGTATATAGCAAATTTCTAAGACAGTTTTAAGGAGCATAAAAGCCGCTTGGTTATACATTTTGTGTTCTAAACATCTAAAACATTTGTGAAAAGTAATGTGTAGTCCAGATTTTAGTTTGAAGAGTTTTTTGTTCTCTGTTCAAGAAATATAACAGTTGATAGCCTTAATATCCTTCTAGAGGTATGACTTACAATATAGTTTTATAACAAGATGTATAGAAGAAAAATTGTCTCAAAATCTGGAATACCAAAGGTCTATGTCCAACTGAATAAGTACAGTAGTCCTTCGGGGGTCCTTTTTCTCTTCTTTTCTAAATCCGAGCAAAAATTCCAGTATGCGTCAAGTCTAAGGGAGAGGGAAGAAAAAAGTGTCCTTTCTGTATTCCAAGTCTTTCTGATACATAAAAACCAGAGCAGCACAAGTTCTGCCTCAGTTGAATCAAGATTATATCAAGTTTCTTCAAAGGAAGACAGTCAATTCCGTTTTGGATGTCCTGGTTTTTATTTGGATCAACAGTTTTTCCTGGTTCTCCATATAATGACTTTGCTAGAATGTAAAACAAACAAAAAAAAAACTAAGACTATAGATGTTTATATCAGTAAATGCAATTATTGAAAGTAGGGTCTCTATATAATCCATTTTATATCCAAACAGAATTTAAAATTTTAATCAGAAGTTCAATACAGTGTAGGCTAGGTATAATCCACTTTTACATCAAATAGATAGCAGTAAAATACAACAATACTCGGGTAGCACAGTATATAAACGCAGCTTGCCAAGACACTTCACCTTTTCAACTTGTTGTATATAGATCACTGTCTGACATTTGTATTTATTTTAGTTAGCTAAAACTGATAATTATATGACTGGTGCTTACTTATTTTAAGGATGTATCTACAAAAACTCAGTGGGTTTCCAATAAAGCAAAATATGAATGCTGTGAGTACACATTGTCCTCGCATTCTTTAGTAGCATAAGCTCTTTTCCAGCAAATCAGAATGTCAATCAGTCCTCCTCAACATGAAACACTGGGAGTCTAGGGTTCTCTTCTCTTAATATAAAGCTAATCGCCACAGCAAATAATGCAGTTATTTGATTTCTAAGTTGTGCAGCTTACACACCAATATTTAGTTATTTAGGACTACTTTGTTTTGAGCAAACTGGTAGAGCTCTATATTAAGTGCAGCAAGTAGTTTAAATTGACTTTACCGTAATCTTCCCGCCGCTTGCAAAGCTTGATGATGAATGAGTTACTACCACCTGCCCAAGGGCTGCCTTTCAGCAGTAATTAGGGCACATGAACATGTGATCCCACGGTCTTCAAGTAAAGCTCAAATTCAAAGGTAACTCGTTAAGAATTAGTAAGCACCTGATATACGTTTACTTGATCAATCTACTTAATTAATTTTCCAGCAGCTTTTAATACATGAGTTGCAGTCTGCTTCAATTGTTTTAATATCTCTGTTTTAAATATCTATTCAATTAATTTGTTTCCAAACCAGGTTGTTTTTAAAGAAGTATATAGAACTAAATATAATCAAATGAGCGTTAACGAGCATGTAATGATCCGAAGATTTTCTTGTCATTCACTACGCTCAAACTACTGTCAGATCGAGTACAAAACTTGGGATACATTAAATAAAATGTTACAAGATGATAAATATAAATATATAAACATAAACATAACCAGCCTATAATTTAAATGAGCAGAGAAAGTTATAAGACGCTTTGTTAGGTCAAATACAAACCAACCAGCTTACTACTATTGTTCAGCAGCATTAACATGTAGCTGCAACATGGTGCAGCGTCATTTAAAAATACAATAAAATTGTTTCAAATTCTTTTCTTTTAAAGGAAACAAGGATAGGGGAGGAATTTCAGCAGGGTATAATGTCTGAAGTGCTTGATATAAAGTTTTAACTTCAGGCAAGCATTAGTGCAACAGTCCCCCTGTGGGGATGCCACGAGGATATTGGCTCCAGGTGGGCTTCTCCCCCAGACAGGACTTCAGGCTACAGGGGCAATATACTAGGTGCAAAAAAGACTGTTTGAAGAAGTGACAGCACAGGAAAGTCTAGAAAAGTACTGAATTTTAAGTTTCAAAACTGGAACTCTGCTTAGCTTACATAAACAGGACAGCAAAAGCAGTCCAAGCAGGCAATGGTGGCATACCTGTTGTAAGCTTAAGGAAAGCTTTTCAGCACTCCTGCTCCTTCACCTTCTACACAGGGGAATAGTGTGCAGCTGAACAGCAAGTCAGATGTCCCAGAAACCTCTCTTCTCTGAGGGCACTGCACAATCTCTGGTGCATTTACTTACATAAACAAGCTTAGTGTTTTCAGTAGAGTTGTATCCACATAGTAGGCAGGGTAGACTATTCTTTTCATTCTTTCCAGCTCAGAGAACTAGTGAGTACAGGAATCTCCTGCATAGAAGATGAATGCTCCTGACTCATTCTGGTCATTCCTCGAGTTAACAGCAGACATATGGCACCCTCAATATAATAACTGTTGGGACACTTTGTCATTGGTTGCATATATGGTTTAAAATTATTTATGTTATTTTGGATCAGTTTTTGATTTATGATGAATGTGTGTTTCACTTAATTGAATGAATTCTATGCATAGCAATCATCATTGATTTAAAATCAACACCATTTGCTGGGAGTACTTGTGCAATATATGACGTAACATTTATACTAGCATTTAAGAGTGTCTCATCCCAGAATAGCGCTCACTGAAGAAGCTCTACCGAGCAAAGTGCTAGGGTATCTGGGACAGAGGTATTCAGCTCCCTACATTTATGTTGTGTGTGCTCCATGGACACAAGTTTTGTGAGTCTATTTGATCAATAAATCATTTTTGGAGTGAATATCCACATCTCTTGTGAGTAACTTCAATTGTAGGGCACCTTTGTGGTTCCTGGAGTGTATTTGCTACAAATTATATCTAAGTTGCAAGGAGTGCTGCCCATCGGCCCCTCAACTTGAAGAAAACCACTCAGGTGCACTGTCTGTGTGCTGCATCACCACCTTTGCCGCAAGCCACAGAACTTTGGCACCGGGAACCTACCCAACAGTGAATCAGGCGCATGGTCCCACTGGTGCAGCTTGCAACGCTCATTGAGCATCGGGCCCATTGTGTTAACATAGCCATTCCACCTGTCACCTCAAAAGGTAAAGTGGGTGGGGGAGGGGGTATAAAAGTGAAGCCATCAGGAAAAATCAAACAGAAAATGTGTTTGGAAAGGGAACTAACAGGTAGGGACTAAATGTCTCTAATACACAACTTTAAACAGTATAGACTACACATTACATTTCCAACAAATCCTTTCTCAACAGAGCAATATCAATCAATTTGTTTTTCACAAATGGAAAATATATTTCACAGCATAAAAGACTCATGTGAAAGCTTCGGTCAGTGCAACACTCAATATATCTGGTGCTGAAAGATGCTGGAAAAGTAACATATTCCTTTTTTTCATTTTTTTTTCCTTTTTTCTATTCAAACTTTGCAAGACAAAAACAAGAAAACAAAAAAACACCATGGGTATTAAGAACTTACAGATACCACTTTCATAGAACCAATACAGGTAAATATTTGAACGTAGGATCTAGTTCTTCAGAAGTGGAACAAAGTCAGCCTCTTCATTTAGGCCAGCAGGCATGATGGTATGCAAGGATATCACCCATCTTGTTTCTCTTTGAAGGATGCAGGAGACTATATCCACACCCCTTTTCATGGGGGCACATGTTCTATGCCCATGAAAGAGATGAAGCTTGGATCTGAATTGTGTACAGATCGATAGTGTGCACCCAGGGCATGCCTCTCATTGCCAGTTACAATGGCTCTGACATGCTCCTGGATGTGCAATTTTAGGTACTGGATAGTGTGCTCTACATAATGTTTATGGTGGGGCACCAAATGAGATACACCACAAAAGATGCCACACATGAGATGAACTGGCTCACAGTCACCTTCTTATTGTTATTGTGGTGTTCATAGATTTCCTCCTATTTTGCAAATCTGCACACATTACAATGGCCACACTTGTAAAAGTCATGTGGCTTTATTGGCAGCCAGTTCAGGTAATTTACCTGTCTAGTGGCTACAAAATGGCTGGAATTGTGTCACCCAGTTTATTGGCCTTTTTATAGGTGACCCTTGGCTTGCTCTCCACTTCCTTTTTAAGGTCATTGTCCCTTTGTAGTATGGGCCAATATTTGTGAACAATAAAAAAAATCACTAAAAAAGGGGGACAAAACATTTTTAGATACATATGCAAAAACAGAAAGACCAAGAGAGGGATAGTAAGGCTGAAAGGGGGAGGAGGGGTGTGTGTGGAAGAGGACCACCAAAAAGCAGACATACTGAACAAATATGTCTATTCAGTAGTTACAGAGGAAACAGAGAAACAAATAAATAGATGGCAGAAAAGGACTGCTAGGCCCACCCAGTCTGCTCATATTCCCTACGTGTGTCAGTCAACGCTGGCTCTACTTGGTCATCGGCTTTAGCCTCCCTTCCCACCTCTGGGGTTCCCTTATGCTTATCCCATTCATGTTTGAATTCCCCCATGGCGCTTGCTCCCACCACCTCCTGGGGTAGGTTATTCCATGCATCCAACACCCTTTCCATGAAGAAGAACTTCCTCACATTCCCTCTTATTCTGCCCCCCTTCAATCTCATATTGTGCCCCCTCATTCTTGTATATTTCCTACACTGAAAGATGTCACCCACTTGCACTTTGTTTATGCCCTTAAGATACTTGAAAGTTTCTATCAGGGATCCGTACGGTTTCCCAACATGCGTTCACCCATCACATCATTTCTCGACTCCTATTCACTGACAGGTCCTTATTACCATCAAAAATATTCCCAATATACAGTTCCCTGACATTACGGATGATGGGCTGATGGGATTTGCTTCTGCTCCTCAATCTAATTGAAACCATGCAAGTACTAAAATTTAAAAGGCATGACTTGCAAAATCACTGTGCTCACTTCCAAAACAGCATCACAACGAAACTCAAAAGGTACATAACGTAAACATAAACTCAGAACTCAGAATTCACATACCTGTGTCGTCAGAGAGCATGATTTGCTGGCATTTTAGAGCAAATTTGTGGTAACATCTGAAAATATGAACATTGGAACCTCCCCCTACTAATCAAAGATTCTGTATGCTCGGTGCAACAACCCCACCTCCCCACCTCATAGTGCCTAAACTGAGAAAAGTTGCTGCTTTACCTTTTTGTTCTGCTTCAATGTTTCATGCAAATAGTGTAGCAGCAATTAAAGAAAAAGCCGAAACTGATGCAGGAATGTGAATTCAGAGGTTTGAATTTATGTGCCTTATGTGCCTTTGAGTTTCACTGCAATGCTGATATGAATGTGAGAGAATATTACAGATTGTTACAGTATGCACAGTAAGCTTTGCTGCAGCCAGAACAACGGAACCCACCCACACCCACACCGCCAGTCTTTTAAGGCTTTTTTATTGCAAAAGCCGTAATGCAATTGTAGGGGAAATATTACTCGGGGGGGGGGGCACTGAGTCAGGCTGCTGCAATTCAGAGAATTGGGTGCTGGAGATAGTATGATGGGCAAACACAGGTCGGGCAACTGTACCAGACCCTTCTATCATATCTCCCCATTCCCTCCTCTCTTCTAGTGTTTACATATTGAGGTCTTTTAATCTCTCCTCAAAGTTTTCTGGTGTAGCCCTGCACCATCTTAGTTTCCCTTCTCTGAACCACCTATACCCTGTCTACTGTATGTTCTTATGAAGATGCAGACTCAAGAACAGTACACTGTACTCCAGATGAGGTCTCACCAGTGTTTTGTACAGTGGTAACACTACCTCCCTGCTTCTGCTAGTGATACCCCTTCCTAAGCACCCAAACATGCCACTGGCCCTCCCCACAGCCTTTGTACACTGTTTGGCCACCGTTAGGTCATCTGAGATGATTATCTTCAAATCCATTTCTTCCCTGGTGACCGTCAGCAACTCTCCCCCATTCTGTAACTCTGGGCCAGGGACCTTATCTACGAGTTCAGGTATACCTGTCAACAACTTATCTTCCTGATCTTCTCTGCTGGCTGCTCTAACCTGTGGGGAGGGCTGCTTGAGTCTTTCTGCTCCCATCCACCCCCCAACTAGTTTAAATGCTTGCCAAGAAAGCATTTAAACCATTCATTGAGGACTACCATCCCCTCCCTGGATGGATGAAGGCCATTGCCCTTGTACAGGCTTGCATCACTCCAGGTGGGTCCCCAGTCCCCAATGAAGCCACAACCCTTTTCTCTGCACCAGCCCTCCAACCAAGTGTTGAAGAGGGGGTAGGTATTGGGCCAATAATAAAAGACAAGGGCATAAAGGGAAGGGAGGTGGACACTAGCCCTTTTATAGTGGAAAGAGTCCTAGGGGAATTGTCACACTTAAAAGTAGACAAGGCATTGGGACCAGATGGGGTGCACCCCAGGTTACTGAGGGAGCTCAAGGAGTAGTTGACTGCACCTCTGACAGCCCTGTTCAACCTGTCACTAGAAATGAGAAAGGTCCCGGGAGACTGGAGGAGGGCTGATGTAGTGTTACTCCACAAAAGTGGAAACAGAGAGAAGGCTGGGAACTACAGGCCTGTCAGCCTGACTTCAGTAGTTGGCAAAGTAATGAAACCACTACTGAAGGAAAGGATTAGGGAATACCTTGTTTCCAGTGGTCTTCAGGATCTGAGGCAGTATGTATTCACAAGGGGGAGGTCTTGCCAAACAAACTTGACTGAGTTCTTTGACTGGGTAATCAAGGAAGTAGATCACAGACGAGCAGTTGATGTAGCCTACCTGGACTTCAGTAAGGCATTCAACATCATTCCACATGGAAGACTGGTGAACAAGCTGAGAAGCCTGGGAGTGGGTCCTGAAGTAGTAAGATGGGTAAAGAGCTGGCTGGACAATAGGAGTCAGAGGATGGTGGTAAATGGCATCCAATCTGGAGAGGGCAAAGTGACCAGTGGGGTGCCACAAAGGTCAGTACTAGACCCAGTCCTCTCCAGTGTCTTTAGAAGTGACATTGCAGAAGGACTGGAAGGGAAGTTATGCTTGTTCACGGATGACACAAAAATCTGCACCACAGTAAACACACCTGGGTGGGGATGGTGTGGAAAGAATGAGAGAAGATCTCAAAAGCTGGAAGAAGGGTCACGGGTTTGGCAGCTGGGCTTCAATGCAAAGAACTGCAAAATCATACACTTGGGGCACAGAAACCCGGAGGCAAAATATCAACTGGCAGAAGTACTAGCAGTCACAAAACAAGAAAGATATCTGGGGTAATCATTTCTGATGACCTGAAGGTAGCTAAACAGTTTGGCATGGCAGTGGAAAAGGCTAGCATGATGCTCGGATGCATAGGCAGAGGTATTAATGGCAGAAAGAGGGAGGTAAAAATACCCCTGTATAGCTCAGTGGTGAGACCCCCACCTTGAGTATTGTGTCCAGTTCTGGAGGCCCCACTTCTGAAAGGACATAGACAGGGTAGAGGTGGTACAAAGGAGGGCAACCAAAATGGTGCAGGACCTGCATTAGAAGCCCTACGAAGCGAGGCTTAAGGAAGTAAATATGTACTCCCTAGAAGAAAGGAGGGAAAGGGGGGTCATGACAGAGACATTCCAATACCTCACAGGTATAAACAAGGTACAAGAAGGGAGCATTTTCAAGAGAAATTGATGCTTGAGGACAAGGGGTCACACTATGAAGCTGGGGGGGTCTGAGAGGAAATGTGAGGAAGAACTTCTTCACGGAAAGGGTGGTGGATGCTTGGAACAGCCTCCCAGCTGAGGTGGTGGGGACTGAAATTGTTACAGGACTCAAGAAAGCATGGGATAGACATTAGGGGATCTTAGTAGTAAGGCAAGGGGGGGTAAAACCAAAGACCAAGTAGGGTCTGTGGTGGCACTGTAAGTAGGGAAAATAGGGCAGACTAGGTGGGCTGAGGTCTTTATCTACTGACTACTTCTATAATTCTATGCTTCAATATTTCCCACCTTCCCAGCTAGAGTATTTACTCCATAGAACATGTAAGCAGTGGTCTGTCCCTTTTACCCAGTTTCTAGATGCCAATAATGTTTTTCTGTTGACTTCCCTAATTTTCTGCAATGCCAATTTAAGTAGTGTCTCGTCGTAACCTCTCTCCTTGAATTGCATTTGCATTTCCAGTGCCTGTTGTTTAAATTCTTGTATATTGGAACAATTTCTATACAGTCTAATAAACTGACTGTATGGAATGGATTCAAGTAGTTTACATGGGTGTGCACTGTCAGCTTGGAGAAGTGAATTGGATGCTATCGTTTTTTTATACCCAGATGATATCACCGTCTGGTCTGGGGAGGCACTGAGTACAACATTCAAAAACTTAATTTTGGATTTGTAGAAATCTTATGTGAACTTCAAATTCTCAGTTTTGGAGTTCAGGCATGTCATAAATTTTAATCACCTCCTCAGTGCCTGTCAGATACAGACAATCTCATCAATAAAGTTCAGCACTTCAGATTGCTGCTCCCCTTACATATCTGTTCAATTGGTCTATATCTGAGGGGATGGCACCATGTGATTGGAAGCTGGCCAAGGATATCCCCATTTTTAAGGGAGGGTAGCCCTGGACAACTAACTAATTACAGACCTATTTCTCTATTATCACAGGTTTTGAAAGTGTTTGAAAAATTTATTACTAAACAATTGACAGATTTTTTTGCACTAGAATGATTTATATGATAAATACCAGTCAGGATTTTGTAAATCCCATGGTACAGTGGTCTCGGTGGTGAGGTTCTTGTATGACGTTAACCAAGTTATGGACTTAGGTCATCTGACCAGGGACATCTTTGTTGACCTCTCCAAGACCTTCGACATGGTTGACCAGCAAATTCTTCTGCAAAACTGACAAATACAGGGGTATCACCTAGTGTCTTAAAATGGTTTAGGTCCTATCTAAGTGACCATATGTAGACTACTAAGGTGAATGATACGGTCTCCACTCCATTGCCCATAGTCTGAGGAGTCCCCCAGGGTTCAGTGCTAGGACCCTTGTTTTTGGTCTAACTTAATGGTTTTGGTGATAGTATTCCAGGAATGGTATATCATTTACATGCCATTGACTCCATATTATATACCTCAGCTCCAACCTTGCCTGAAGTTCTGACAGATTTACAAATAAGTTTCAATGGCTTACAAGACCTTTTTACAAGATCAAAACTTAAAATAAATACAGGCAAAACAAACTGTATGGTCTTTGGCACAAACTCTAAATTAAAAAAACAGTTCTGAACTGAAAATTGCTGATGCAGAAGGAGCCAGGTTGGAGTCTGTGGTGTCTTACAAACATCTGGACTACTGGATGGTCTCCTCAGGCTTGGACAGTGTTCATGTGGACAACCTTACAGAAACAATTGGGAAAAGGTTGGGGATATTATATCTTAAGAAAAATTGCTTGGGTGGTAACGTGAGTAAAAAGATTGTTGAGTCCCAGATATTTCCCTTATTGGATTATGGTAATGTTTTATATGCCTATGCCAAAAATAGCAAATTGCATAAATTAGATATTTCGTACAATTGCTTGGCCAGGTTAAACCCCAAGGATACACACCACTGCCAAATGTATAATAGTCTAGGGTGGCTGTCTCTGCCAAAGAGACACCAATTTCATAAATTTACACTGGCATACAAAAGCATATTAGGTAAAAACCATACCTATAGTATCTAACTGAAAAACTGCAGGTTAGAAAAATAAATGCTTCACTTAGAAAGTCTACTTAATGTGAATTAGTTGTCCCAAAGACAAAATTAAAAAGATTGATGTACTTCTTTAGCCACCTGGTTCCCTCATATTGGAATAGTTTACCTCCTAAATTTCAACTGCTGGATGCTAAGTTTCCATCTTTAAATGCTGTAAAGCAATGGTTTTTAGATAAGGCAGAAAGTCTAGCAAAAGGCTGTGGCTGAATCAGATAATGATATTGTATATTGAATGCACTAATATAATTTATTGTACTGTATTTTACTTATGTAAGCTGTGTATATGTGTAACTTATGTGTAATGTAATTTTTGTACCAAGATCCTGGGTCACAATTTTAAATGAGTTCTGCTCAATGGTCTTATCCTTGATAAAATTAAATAAAAAGTGGAACCAGGATACCACTTTATCGTGGTATAAGTTGTGAGTCTTACTGTAAATAAACCTCTCCTCTCCTTTCATAGGCCCATATAGAGGTTGGTAATCAAGGGGGCTATAGAGGCCCCATCATAGTGCCACATTTTTGCTTATAATACACACCACTGAATGCAAACAAGTTTCTGTTCAAAATGGCCTCCAGTGCCTGTAGGAGGAAGGTAACAGTAACAGTATCTCCATAGTGAGGCTGGTATAAAAATGTTCTACAGCCTCTAAGCCATCTGTATGTTGTATGCTGGTATAAAGGCTTGTCACTTCAGTTGTTAACCAGCAGTAATCACTTTTCCACATAAAGGAATCCATGTTACTGAGGAGATCTTTAGTATCTCTGATGCGGGATCTGAGACCCAACATACAGCTGAAGGAAAAAGTCCACAAACTGCGATAAGTACTGGGTCAATGGCCCCACACCAGAGACAATGGGTCTAATAGAAGGATTTACAGGGTACTTGTTCACCTTCAGGAGAATATATATTGTAGGCATCACCAGGTAATCTACCTTTAGAATTGCTGTTTCTTCCCCAGTGACCCAGTTACATGCTACTGCATTGTCAATCATTTCACACAGCACAGACTCATAGATATTAACTGGGTCTCCCAAAAGATGTTCGTAATTGCTATCAACATTTATTAGCTCCATGACTTCTTGTATATATGCAAATCCCCATGAGAGAATTTGGACTGGCTCAACTTTAAACAGAATCGCATGGTGCTGGAAGGCCTCACAGTGCAATCAGAAAGGCTAAGTACAGCAGACATGTACACATGTTTCGTCCTCATTTGCACTCATCAGTGTGCCCAATCTGCGTCTTAGCCCAGGGAAGGAAAGAGAGAGAGAAACAACCACCCTTTAAGGGGATGTTATTTGTTTGGGACATGGGGACCCCAAAATAGAGAAGGAAAAGAACTACAAAAGAACCCCAGAGCAAATGCCCTGAGGCATGGATTATCCCAGAGGATATTGGCCTTACAGTCAAATTTTAAAGAAAGCACAATTGCGCATGCCCCAATAATGCAAATTATCATGGGAAACATATGCAAATTCCCATGAGAGAATTTGGACTGGCTCAACTTAAAGCAGAATTGCATGGTGACAGAAGACATGTGCTCTGAGGTTCTTATGTAGTTCTTTTCTCTCCAAGCAGACGGCGGGGTGCAAAATGTCAAAAAGGCTGAAGGCTAAAAGGCAAAAGGCTTCAAGCAAAAAGGCAAAAAGGCCCAGATACCCCTCTGCATTTTTGTTTTAAAGGGCTTCAAAGGGGCAGGTCCAGTGGACAGTGGCTTGCCCTATGATTGGCTAGCATTCTGTTTCTATAACTATGCAGCCAATCAGATTTTAGTATTTTATTACAAAACACAGATATGCAGTTCTGAATATAAGAGAAAAAAACTCAGAGGTCAACCAGTTTAAACCAGAAATTGGGGGACATCCAGCCTCCCTTCTGTGAGATGGCTATAGTTAAGCTGCACTCAGTACAGTAATTTACTTAAATGGTAGTCCATTCAACTGGTAACAAGAATTAGTCAGTGCAGCCTTGCAGAGGCAATGGAAAGCCAGACATCCAGACTCCTGTGGATGTTGTGGTCCAGTCAGACACAAATGGACCTGCTTGGTTGCCAGCTCTGCTTAATTATTCTTTTGTCTCCTTTTAAATAATTTAATTAACTCTAGCCCCTGGCTAGTAGCTGACAGATTCTTGCTCAGCAACAAGAATTACAACATCATTCTACAAGGCTCATGCACCTGTACCCATGATCCCTTACACTGGCCACTATGCATCTCTGATGCATTATATACATAAAATTATACAAAACATGACCCAAAACAATAAGATATGACCTTATTTCATCACACTCCTCCATCCTTAACAGAACCTGGGGGGAACACGCCCCTTTTAGTAAGAGTTTCCACCAGTTCCTGTCTCTTACTCTGATTGGTGGGATAGGCCATCTGCATTGGCATTAGCAAATCCTGATCTATGTTTAATGTCCATGTTGTAGGCCTGTAGTGCAATGCTCCACAGAAGGAGTCTCCCATTCATTTTCCCCATCTGGTTTAGCCACACCAGAGGATTGTGGTCTGTCTGTACCTCGGAGGGCCTTCCATAGAGGTAGGGCTCTAGCTTCTTAAGCAACCACACCAGGGCAAGGCATTCTTTCTCCACAGTGGACTACGCCTGCTCCTAGGGAAGTAGCTTCCTATTTAGTTACACAATTGGGTGATTCTTACCCTGTTGGGATGTCTGGCTGAGGACAGCACCAATACCCACATCGAAGGCATCTATCTGCACAACAAATGGTTTAGTGGGTATACCGTCGCTACAGCAACAACTTTACAGTGACATGGTCATTGCCGACAACATCACCATGTCACTGTAAAGTCTGCCTGACACCCTGGCACCCTTTCCTATGGTCCTGCACCTGATCCCCATATCAGTTCTGTCTCAGACTTGATAATCATAAGTGGGGGGAACCCCCACAAAAAAACAACTTAGAACTCAGCGGCACCATGCTGACTGCAATTGCAGTTGATGTAGTGGTGTCAGGAAAATATTGTGTCGACAAGAAATTGTCAAAGTGGCATCGTAGATCTGTTTAGTGTAGTGTAGTCAGGGCTGGCCAGCACAGGAGCACTACACAGTGTGGCTTTCAGCTGGGTGAAGGCTCTATTGTATGCTGGGTCCCATTTTTCTTTCTGGGGTTGTCTTTTCTTTAACAAGCTAGACAAGGGAGCTGCCAGGGTGCTGTAGTTTGGTACACATTTTCTGTAGTACCCTGCAGTCCCCAGGAAGATTCTGGTCTGCTTCTGGGTCTCTGGCTTGGGCCATGCCTCAACGGCCCCTGTCTTGGCCTAGTTTGGATGCAGCTTTCCCCTTCAACACTACATGTCCCAAATATGACACCTCAGGCATGGCCACCTGTCACTTTTTGGCCTTTACAGTGAGTCCAGCTTTCTGTATCCTGACTAACACTTCCTTCAGATGGGACAGGTGTTCCTTCCAGCTGGTACTGAAGATGGCAATGTCATTCAGATAAGCCACTGCATACTCTTCAGTACCTTGTAACGCCTGTTTGACCAACCTTTGGAATGTGGCAGGGATGTTCTTCATCACAAAAGACATCGCCTTGAATTTAAAGAGGCCTATTGGGGTGATGAAGGCTAACCATTCCCTAGCTCTGGTAGTCAACTCCACCTGCCAGTACCCCTTTGTCAGGTCTATGGTTGTTAGGTATATCTCCCCCCAACTTGTCCAACAACTCGTCTGTCCCAGGCATTGGGTGGGTGTTGGATTTCGTGACTGCATTGAGTTCACTATAGTCCACACAAAAGCGAATAGACCCATCTGGCTTGGGGACGAGGACTATGGATGAGGCCCAGGGACTGTGAGATTTCTGGATTACCCCTAACTCCAGCACTTCCTCCACCTCCCTTCTACTATCCTTTAGGACAGCCTCAGACACCCGGTAAGCTGTTCGTCGTATGGGCTCTTGCATACCCATGTCCACATCATGGGTCGCTAAGGGGGTCCATCCGGGCTTGGTCATAAATAAAGGGGCAAAGTCCTCTAAAACCTCCTTCACTTCCTGGGTCTGTTCCAGGGTCAACTGGGGCAACAGCTTGATTGTCTCCACTAATGACTCCTGCTTGCTTTCCTCTAGCAGGTCCAGGAGAGGATCTTCTTTGTCCGTCCCCTCCCCAGGACTACAAACAGCAAAAACCATGTCAGCTCTATTTACATATGGCTTCATCATATTGACATGGTACATTTGATGGGTATGTCACCTGTTAGGCAGTTCCGCAATATAAATCATGTCATTTATCTGTCAGATTACTTTGTATGGTTCCGCCCACTCGTCCTGCATCTTGTCCTTCTGGAATGGAATGAGGATCATTATTTCTTGGCCTGTGCTGTACCAGAGAGTTCTGGCCCTGCAATCGTACCAGACTTTTTGCTTCTGCTGGGCAGCTGACAGGTTGCTTTGGGCCACTCCCATAAGCTCCTTCAGCTTCTCCCTGAACTTAAGAACATACTCCACTATGGGAGCCCCCTGGGTGGCATGCTTACCTTCCCAGTCTTCACAGATCAAGTCTACGGGGCCAAGCACCCTATATCCATATAAGAGTTTGAAGGAGGAGAACCTTGTCGGCTCTTTTGGCACTTCCTCGTATGTGAACAACAGGTGGGGAAGGATAACTCTTGCAGCACCATTTTTAGGGTACCATTTAATCTTTCCAGAAGCCCATTGGTTTGCGGGTGATAAGGTGTCATGCGTCTTTGTATCACCCCACACTTCTCCCACAAAGACTTCACCAGGTCCAACATGAAGTTAGCTCCTTGATCACAGATAACCTCCTGCAGAAATCTGACACAGGAGAAAATCCCTAGCAAGGCGGCTGCCACTTTGGGTGCCTTAATGGAGGATAGGGGACAGCCTCTGGGTATCAGGTGGCATAATCAACCACCATCAGGATAAACCATTTTCTGGAGGAGCTTGGGGTATTCAAGGGTCTTACAATATCCATTCCCATCCTCTGGAATGACTCCTCCACAATGGGCAAGGGAAGTAGGGCAGCTTTTGTTTTACTACCTGCCTTCCCTATTTGTTGGCACCGGTGACAAGACCTGCAATATTCCTTCATCTGCTGGGTGGAGTTGGGCAAATAGAAATTTTGGGTCAATCGCTGCATTGTGTGAGTGATGCCCAGATGTCCAGACATGGGGATATCATGAGCAACCTTGAGCAACTGCTCATAATACTCCTGGGGAACAACAAGCTGCCATACCATCACCCCTTCCTCGATCCTCACGACCTGTGTATACAACAGTCCATTATCCCAAAATACTCCATGTTTCATGTCACCTCCTTGTGTCCTGTCAGATTCTGCACAAGCCCTCAGCCTCTCCAAACTAGGGTCAGTCCTCTGAGCAGATGCAAAATCTTCACATTTTCACAAAGCATGGGACTTGTCCACATCAATTCCTAAACTGTAGTCCATAGCTCTTGCTTCAGGGCATTTAGAGACACTGCCATCCATAATCTTCTGACTATTGGTTACCCCTCCCTCATCAGAGTAACCTTCTGTAGCTGTTTGGTGCATGGCTACTTGGGGATGTCCTACCTCCCTTTCACTATTCTCCACTTCAGGAAACACAGGCTGGGGATCCAGCTTCCTATTCTCTTCCATGGGTACTTTTGTTAGGGTTAAGGGAAATACAAGGGGCTTTAGCTGTTTGACTGTGGGTAATCACTCACACCACCTCCTGCTGTATATTATTCCCTATAATCACATCCAGGGCAAGGTTGTACACCACTGCTATGTTTTGTACCCTCTCTCCTGTCTCACCCCAATCCAGGAAAACACTAGCTAGTGGCAGGGTTTTCTCCTCCCCTGTGACTCCCTCACAGTGACAGATTGATTAGGTATAAGCTGTTCAAGCTCAAACAAATCTGCTTTTGCCAGGGTAAAAGATGCCCCTCTGTCCCTTAACCAATGGGTCTGCATCCCATTTACAGTAACAGGGTGTATGTGCTCCTTCATGTTCACGGGTGTACTCTCAGGGATACACAGTGCACCCACCTCCTTTCAAGGGACACTTTGTCCACTCTGTGCCTTTTTAGGACACTGTCTAGCCAGATGATCTGGCTGCTTACAAGACCAAAATTCATCATTCTTTGTTTCCAATACCTCCCTTCTTGGTAACTTGGGGCTTCCCCCTTTCTGCAGAGACATTGAGGGTTTTAGCTGCCCTGAAGGTGCGCTTTTCCCTTTCTGTGCTGCAGCACCTGCTTCCCCACTTCCTTTCAGAGCAGGCCAGCTCCTGGCATAGCGATCTGAGAGCTCAGCAGTTAGCTGTGCTGTTTTGGGATGCCGGTCCTCCCGCTAGGTTTTCAGATCTGCTGGGCAAGCCCAAAAGAACTATTATAAAAGTATAACTGCCTCAATTTTCCCCACAGAGTTTGCTTCCACCCCCTTCCACCAACACTTTAAAAACTGATGTTGCTTTGTGGCTAGTTCTTCAAAGTTCATGCAGGGACTTTTTCAGAGTTTCCAGAATTTAACCTTGTAGGCCCCAGGAGTCAGTGCATACTTTTTAAGCAAAGCAGCTTAAAGTTTCTCATAATCTTGGCTATCATTATTGTCCATTTGGCCTAGCACATCATGCCCTTCACCAGTAAGTAGCGGGGATAGCTGGAAGCTCCAGGACTCCCTGGGTATTTATGGTCTGGATACAGACCTTTTCAAACAACTTCAAAAATGCATCCATATCCTCTCTCTCTTTAAATTCAGCTATTAATTTGGAGTTTAACTTATACACCAGCCCTGGAGTTTCAGGTTCACCCCTGCCATTTACCTCCTCTGGTGCTGATCGTTAGAGTCTTCTCCAGTCAGACTCTCTCTGGTGCTGCTTTTCTTTTTCCTCAGCCTCTTTCTGAAGCTGCCTTTCTTTTTCCCTTGGCCTCTCTCTGAAGCTGCCTTTCCTTTTCCTCAGCCTCTCTCTCTGGCTCTGCTGTTCTTTTTCCTCAGCCTCTCTCTGAAGCAGTGTTTCTTTTTCCTTGGCCTGTCTCTGAAGCAGCCTTTCTTTTTCTGGCTCTGCTTTTCTTTTTCCTCAGCCTCTCTCTGAAGCTGCCTTTCTTTTTCCTTGGTCTCTCTCTCTGGCACTGTTTTGTTCCTGCATCTCCAGTTCATACCTCTTTTCCTCGAATGCCCTCTGCTGCTGGGCTTCAATCTTTCACTGCTTGAATTCCAGCTCCAATTTCCTCAACTCCAACTGCAGCCTGATCCCTTCTAGTTCCAGCTTTGTGGTGGCCCTGCCCTGGTGCTGTGGCCCTGGGTTCCCTCAGAGCTCACTGTCCTTCTCCCTGGGACTAGACACTGTGACATTCCTTTGCACCCCCACACCCAAGGTCTGGTCCTTCTCAGTCACTGGCTGTGACTTGAGGTCCTGGGCAGTTGCTTGCTCATGGGCTGCCACAAGAGCCTCAATGAGGTTCTTTTTGTTTTGGCCCTCATAACGAACCCCTCTTTCTTGACACAGCTGCTTCAGTTCTTCTACAGTGTGGTCGCTGTACTTGGAAGTCATCTTTCTTCCCTACACTACCACCACCACTAGTCTGTCTTTTACTTGCAGCAAAAAACAAAACAAAACAGGGTGGGGAACTGTATCTTGTAACCAGTTTTCACCTTTTCCAAATTTCTGCCCTCTTTGTGTGCGGTTGTTCAAACAGTTTGCCAGTCTCACTGCTGCTCACCAAATCTGTCACCAGCACATTCCCATGGGGTGGAATTTCTCTCTGTATCACAGCAAATCCCTCCAGTGATGGGGAGGTCAGGGATACCCTTTCTCCATCCTTCTAGCATGCTCTCTGTTTCACAAACTGAACATATGCCAGAGAATCTCAGGGTACCCTCTCTTCATGCGAGGGGATACAAATACAGTCTGAAGTCTGTGTTCCTAGGGTAGAACCCTCTCAGCCACTGCACCACAAACCAGAAAACTACAGGCATGTATAAGCTTTGGGGGGCCCTATACACTCAATTATATGTCTTTCCCCCAGAAATGCAGAGCTTGATTCAACCCCCTCCCCACAAACTCCTCCTGAGACCCTTCATATTTCCTCCCCTACTTTCATCATGAAGTCCCTAGTGGTATTTCACTTTGGTAGTGTTTGGCCTTAAAACAGTCACACAGGCATGGTATCATTTGAATGACTTTTGACAAGGCAGAACACACACAAATGGCATAGGCATACTTATTTTAAAATAAGCCAAAGGCTTCACTAATTAAATTGATATACAAAAAAACTAAACTTTGAGAATTCTAGTTTTAAAGTTCTACCTCAGTGTCCATAGGTTGCTGAATTTTGAGTGCAAAGTGTCCTTTAGAAGTAACAGCTGAAGTCTTGGCTCTTGTCCAGGAGAAATTGTCTCTGCTGTCCAAGCAGATGGCACGGTCCAAAATGCCAAAAAGGCTAAAAGCTAAAAGGCAAATGGCTTCAAGCAAAAGGGCAAAAAGGTTCAGATACCCCTCTGCATTCTTGTTTTAAGGGGTTTCAAAAAGGCAGGTCCAGTGGACAGTGGCTTGCCCTGCAATTGGCTAACATTCTGTTTCTATGGCTATGCAGCCAATCAGATTTTAGTATTTTATTACAAAACACAGATATGCAGTTCTGAATATGAGAGAAAAAAACACAGAGGTCAACCAGTTTAAACCAGAATTCTGGGGGAACATCCAGAATCCCTCCTGGAAGATGGCTGTAGTTAAGCTGCACTCTGTACAATAATGTACTTAAGTGGTAACCCATTCAGCTCGTAACAAGATAAGTCAATGCAGCCTTGCAGAGGCAATGGGAGGCCAGACATCCAGAGTCCTGTGGATGTTGTGATTCAGTCAGACACAAATGGGCCTGCCTGCTTGCCAGCTCTGCTTAATTATTCTTTTATTCTCCTTTTAAATAATTTAATTAACTCTAGCCCCTGGCTAGTAGCTGACAGATTTCTGCTCAGTAACAAGGATTACAACATCATTCTACAGAGCCCATGTACCTGTACCCATGATCCCTTGCACTTACACTGGCCACTATGGCATCTCTGATGCATTAAATATGTAAAATTATATAAGACATGACTCAAAACAATAAGATATGACCTTATCTCACCCACAGCCCCATCCAAATGAAACTCCTTGCCATACCATCTCAGGAGTTCTCAGCAGAGGCATTTAAGAAGGTGCTTTTTTCTTAAAAAATAGCAAGAAAAAAATCAAGAAATGTAATTGGCTGAGAAACATCACCTGATCATGCATTAAATCACTATGAATGCATGGTCAAGTGCCGAATCTCATTTTACTCCCCCAAAAAAACTTACTTAGAGCCATATTATAAGTGTAGTAAGCCCCTCCAGAGTGTGTATCATAGGTTTTTAATTCACTTGCCAGAAGCATAAGGATACTTGGCCTTTGGCTTCATGCCTTACTACACCCTGGGGTGTGCATTAAAATCCTATAATGCACTCCCTGTCATGGCTTAGTACTTACATTTTGGCCTTTGGTGCTAATGACTGATACAAGAACCTGTACCTCAGATAGTTTTATATTGTTATTGTTCGTTTGTTCTCTTGCATAATTTGTTATTAATGTTCTTTCTGTGACATGCCCTGAGCCTTAAGGATAGGGTACTCTAAAAAATAAAATTGCCTTGCTGCAAACCCTCCTCTGAATACCTTAGAGTTTGACCAGATTGCCATCTTGACTTTTCATGCCCAACTGATGACATCCACAAGAAACATCTCCCCAAATCTGGCATGCTGTTTTGCAACATATGCCCTCATTGTATGAGTAAGGAGTTTGGGCAGGGAGGGATTACATATTGGATTTTTGAAATGAAGGTGCACACTCTCCTCAAATGAGCAGCCTGCACCCCTAAATGTACACAAGTAGTAGTAACAGGGTTAACTCAGCAGGCAGATTACCAGCAACTTGCCATTAATATAGACCAGAGCATTTTATTTACAGTTTCAAACAAGTCTGAAGCTCGTAAATTAAAAGGAACTTATCCACTGCTGCCAGAGGCAAAGTGGAAAATTTGTTTTTTAATTTATAGCTTCATTTGTCATTTTTGCAGATACCCTAACTTCAGGCTTAACAGTGAGCTGACAAGAAAATCGCAGTTAGAACAATCATTTCAAAACATTACTATCAATAGCTGTAGTTCTTTTCTTGAGGCAAACCCAACCCTTCAGTTTACTTTTCCTATCTTCATGTTTATTTATATATTCCAGAATAATTACTTCTCATTCACTAAATGAACAGTCCTTAGGACAGACAAATATGCTGTTTATTTATTTATTAAGTTATTTTATCCAGGAGAAGCATACAGACATAAACAGAAATCTCATTTATAAAGGTGTCCTGGGGGAAGAAGATTGGGAGATAGAGTAAGATCAGCGTAGACCAACAGCAGCATGAAAAATAAAACCTATTAACTAGCTACACTTTCTAAAGATGCATTTATTTTGTCACCCAATTAAGGGTGCATTGTTAAGGTACAGACATAGAACTGTAGGAGAATATGTAAGAGAAACATAATGGAATAGGTCAGCATTACTTACTAAACCTTCAGTTAGGAAGCAAAGAATAAACATAATTTCAGTTTGAAGGTTTGGATGTTGCTGTGGTTCCTAATATCAGGTGGGAGGCTAAGCTAAGTGTTGGGTGGCAAAAATCTGACCGCAACCTCACCAGCCTTTTCCCTGCAGTTTGGAAGCAGAAATATTAGAGTCTAGCAGGATCTAAGTTGGTTGGTAGAGTGCTGGGCAGGAATCATGCTGCACAGATATTGTGAGATCACTGTGTGGTGCCTCTGCTGTTCTGGGAGGGCAAACCTAGCTTTGTATACGTAGAAAAGTGTGAAAATGGAGTGGATTACTCAGTAGAATTGTATTATATTTTATTTAAAAATATTTACCAGGAAAGACATGCTGAGCTGATAACAGCTCATTTCCAGATGCATCCTGGGAAAGCGACAATAGGAGTTGTAGAGTGCATACAGTTAGGTCAACTAGTTTTTGACTGCAAACCTTTTACTAACATCCCTGTAGACAAGGGAGGGCAGAAGCATCTGCTTAACTGTTCAGTTCCTTCTGCATAGGAAAAGGCAATATTTGCAATAACAGAGTGTGCCGAGCTTAGGGTAAAAGGTGGAGGACAGTTTGTCAATATGGGAAGGGATGTTGAGATGCTGGTCAAGGATTAGACAAAAATATTTGTATCGGGAGCCACTTTCAAGTGGGGTGATATCAAGGGATCATATAATTAGAGTAGGCTAGCACACAGGAAATGTAGGGAGACAAACAGCGTGACAGTCTTTTCCAGGTTTTAAATTAGTCTGTTAGTCAAGAACCATTTTTACAGTTTTAGGAAATCTGACAGGAAGTTTGAGGCAAAAGTCAAAGAATCCGGGCTGGAGGGAAAAAAGACTGTGTCATCAGCATACACGTAGGTACCATAGACAGAAGGGAATGTGTGACTGTCATTAATGAACACTGTGGGCAACAGCAGCTCCGGCACAAAACATGAGGGACACCCATGGTGGCAGGGGCACATTAAAGGATGAGTCACATGTCCTCACTAACAGGCCATGATCAGATTCATAGAATTTAAACCAGCAGAAGGGGAGACCACTGATGCTAGAGGCCTTAAGCCTACAGAGCAGCAAGGCATGGTCGACAATGTTGAAAGCTTTGGCCAGCTCAATAAGAACTGCTCCTATAGTAAGACCTTTAGCAATTCCAGTCTGGATATAGTTTGTGATTCAGAATAGGGAGGTGGTAACGAAGTGTCCAGCTTGGAAGTCCAACTGACAGGGAGAGAAACTTGTTAAATGCAGAGATGTTCTTTCGGATGACAGGCCAGTCAGCACTGGGGTCCCTCTGCTGTTTGCAAATCCTCCAACATAATTCTCTATGCAGATGATGCAGTCATCTTCTGTAGTGCCAGGAACCTAAGCAGCCTTAGACTGAGGCTCCAGGACAACTTTAACTCAGTCCAGGTCTGGTTCGCCAACAAACTTTTAGCCATGAACTACAAGATGATAAAATGTATGTTGTATGTCATTTGGCAATTGTAATAAGGTAGTCCTGTCCTCTGGTCTTACAATATTTACCTCAAATCGTGTCAAAAAGGTGAGTACCTTCAAATCATAGGCAAAAAAGGCAGCTTTGCAAATGGCCTGGGGGTGCTATTTAATAGAAACAAGCAATACCAGTATTAAAAATAAGAACTCACCACCTAGCCAAAAAAAGTCTCAACACAACTATGTAGTGTGAATAAATATGTGACAAATTCATGAACTTAAACATGTAAGATGGATAAGAAAAATGCACACGGTGGTAGCAGCAGAAGACCCTGACGTTTCATGCTTGTAACACTTTTTCAAGAGGATTACAAGGTGCTTTGCAAACTGATTCTATTTATAGTGAACCCAATCAAATTCACATGCAAATCAGTGCATAGTAAAAATCCACTTAATACAAAGCCTCTCAGAGATTTAAAGTGAAATCCCCACCATATAATATCAACACATGACAATGAGGAAAAAAAAAAGAGTATGGGGCCCCAGGAAGCAGTGGGCAGGAACAGATCAGACAATCGACAGGGTAGAAACCAGAGGGGTGGATGGAGAGACAATCAGAAGGCATCTTGCCACAACTGAATATTGCTAATATCTCAGATTAGAACTTGCTGACACTGAAATTGATGTCTTGCAGAAAGGACTCTTTTGTGCCCACCAGACCAACCAATCCCTTTGAATTTATGAATGATTTTCAAAAATTTTCTGATTACGTAATATAAAATCTTGCTACCCCAAGCAGGTGATGCAGGCTATGACATTATCCAGAACAGCCTTGGAGAGGAGGAGCCAGAGACACAGAAGATCGTAGGTGGTATCCTACAGGACTTCTGTCCTAAATCTGTTTTTATGCCCTCAATGAATAGTACAGTCTCCATTTTTCAGAAGTTTTGTGAAAGGGATTTGCACGTGTATTTATTCATACTACATAGTTGTGCTATGACTTTTTGTGACTAGTGGGGAGTGATTGTTTTTGACACTGGTAAAAACCTTCAGATACCTTGGCTGGATCCATAACAGTGGCAGTGCCCTATCATTTGCTGACATGTGGACCATCGAGTAAAGGCAATAAACACAATACTTGGCTTCTTATACAGACACAAGAGAAACCTCTTACCAGAGGTTAAAAAACAACTCCTTGTCCAAAGCTTTGCCATTAGTTTCATTGACTATGGAATCATGGTCTATGCGTCATTAATGATTGGGTGCTAGCCCAGGTCATGGGGCTACTTAACAGGGCTTGTCACTTTGCACTTGACTTCAGAGCTGATACCCATACATGTGACCTGTATAGGAAATTTAACTTACTAAACTTCAACTAAAGGGTGCTCCATGACACCCTGGTCATAGGCAACAAAGGCTCACTAGGTCTGCTCTCCTCAGGTCTACAGGCTATGTTCAACTATACTGATAATACATATGTCACCACAGTCAATACGCATTGCTCACTGCTGCTACATTGGAGGAGAACTGCACTGGGTCAAAACTTCTCCTACCAGTTTGCAATGCACTGGAATGACTTGGTGGACACAGTAAGAGGAGGTGACTCTGTTATGTATTTTAAAACTCAGCTGCTCACTTCACTTACTGCCTTTGGTATCAGTAAATGCTTTAAAGTATCTGCATCATAACCTAGCGAAGCATCCTATGTATACCGCACACTTGCAACAGTCTATAATATAGTCTATGTATGCTCACCCTTGTAATATGTTCTATAATATAGTCTATGTATACTGCACCCTTGTAACAGAGTCTATAATATAGTCTATGTATACTCACCCTCATAATATGTTTTATATTATAGTCTATGTATACTGCACCCTTGTAACACAGTCTATAATATAGTCTATGTATACTCACCCTCATAATATGTTCTATAATATAGTCTATGTATACTGCACCCTTGTAACACAGTCTATAATATAGTCTATGTATACTCACCCTCGTAATATGTTCTATATTATAGTCTATGTATATTGCACCCTTGTAATATAGTGTGTAATACAGATGATAGATAGATGGGTAGGTAGATAGATAGATAGATAGATAGATAGATAGATAGATAGATAGATAGATAGATAGGTGGATAGACAGACAGACAGAAAGACAGACATAGATAGATAGAAACTTTATTTGTATAGCACCCATTTCCAGGGACTTGGAGTGCTTAACAATAAAAATATTAGGACCAACATCAAGACATAATAAAATATGCCCAATATGTAACAATGGAGTGCAGCAAAATACAGCATTAAATTATATCTATCATATTGTTAAAATAATATGATAAAATAATATAAATAGCCACTTCACCTTACTTCTTACATATTAAAAAACTAGTTAAATAGGAACATTTTTAATCCCTTTTTGAAGGTTTACACCAAGGGTGCCTCCCGCAGATGTCTAAGCAGAGAGTTTCACTGGGTTGGCATGGCCACTGAAAATGCACAGTCTCCAGAGTGCTGCAACCTAACCCTGGGAACCACAAGTAGGCAAACCTCAGAGGAACAGAGAGCCCAGGATGGGCAGTGAGGAACAAGGAAGTCTTGCAGTTAGTCTGGTCCCCCTTCATGCAGGGCTTTATGGGTCAGTAATCTGACCTTGAAGGCAATCATCCACCTAACTGGCAGCCAGTGCAGTTCGTGGAGGACAGGTGTAATATGCTCCGATCTCAGAGCAAGCATCAACAGTCCAGCTGCTGCTTTCTGCACCAGCTGCACTCGGCAGAGATTACCTCCAGATAGCCTCAGGTACAGGGCATTTCACTAATCCAGTCTGGACGTGACAAAAGTATGTACCAGGGTGGTCAGGTCCTCAGCTGGTATAAGGTCCAGAATTTGGGCAACGTTCCTCAGATGATAAAAGTCACTTTTGACAATGGCTGACACCTGCACATCAAGTGTCAAGCCATCATTGAGGATCATGCCCAGATCCTTAACCTGAATGAAGGGGGACAGGGGAACACCCCTCAGTACTAGACCAGGGGGATCTCCCAGATCCCCTCCCATCACATCAATGACCAGGGTCCACCACCAGTACCTCCATCTTGTCTGGGTTGAGTCATGGCCAACTGTGAGTCATCCAGTTCTGGATCTCCTCCAGGCAGGTGTTAAACACAGAGGCCACCATCTGGTTGCCAGGTGCACAGGACAGGTATAGCTGGGTAACATTGGCACAGCAATGAAAACCCAGCCCATACCACCTGATAATGTCTCCCAATGTACACCGTGAACAACAAGGGCAACAGGATCGACCCCTGTGGAACTCCACAACACAGAGGCATTGGGTTAGATGAGGATAACCCCATCATTTCCCTCTGTACTCTGCCCATGAGGTAAGACCTAAACCAGTTGATGACATTGCCGGTTAGGCCACACCAGTACTGCAGGTGGTCCAGCAGCACCTCATGGTCCATGGTGTCAAACACTGCCGAGAGATCAAGAAGAACAAAGATGGTATGGCCTCTTCTGTCTCTTGCCATTAGGAGATCATTCAGCACCTTTACCAGGGCTGTCTCTGTGCTATGCCCAGCTCTTAACCCAGACTGGCAGCGCTGTTAAGTGGCAGAGGAGGCAAGACATGTCTCAAGCTGGATGGCCACCACTTTCTCTAAAACCTTCCCTAAAAATGGGAGGTTTGAGACTGGTCTGTAGTTGCTAAGACACTCTGGGTCCATTGAGGGTTTCTTCAATAGGCGTGTAACCAAGGCCTCTTTCAGTGCCATAGGAAATACCCCACTCCTCCAGGAACTCCAGATGATCTCAGCAACCACAGATCATAACAGGTCCATATACCTGAACAAAAGTCAGGTTGGACCTGGGTCCAAATCGCAATATGTTGGTTGCAGCCTCAAGACTATCTCAGCCACCTCCTCCACTCCAACTGGGTTGAACTCAGCCCACACAAGAGGGGTGTTCAGGCATGCCTCAGATTGAACCCCACAAGTCCTTTGAGTGACACTGGAAGAAATGTCTGCCCTCACAGATTACACTTTGTTGGCAAAGACCAGAGTAAACTCCTCACACCTTGTGCTTGAACCTGCTCCTCCTGCTCGGAGACAGGCTGGATGTAATAACCCATATACCATGCAGAAGAGCTGAGCTGGTTTGTTCCTTGCCACAGCATCTCCCTTGACAAAAAATCTGCCTTGTAATATAGTGTGTAATACAGACTATGTATACTGCACCCTTGTAATATATTCTATAATATACAGTGGAGTCAGGCAAGATGAAGAGCAGTAACTTGCAGTAATGACACGTCAAAAAATTCTGCATGACAAAAGGGCTTAATTGCCATTGACTTACAATGGCCCCTGTAGTAAACTGCAACATTCTGTGATATTCTACAGCATTTCTGTGTTGCATCCTGGCTGTCACATCTGTAGTCTATATATATGGCACCCTTGTAACTTACTCTGTAATATAGTCTATGTATACTGCTCCCTGGTAATGTAGTCTGTAACATAGTCTATGTATACTGCATCCCTGTAATATAGTCTATAATATATGTATACTGCACCATTGTAATATACTCTGTAATATACTCAGTGTATACTGCACCCTTGTAACACAGTCTATAATATGGTCTATGTATACTGCACCCATGTAATATGTTCTATAATATAGTCTATGTATACCGCACCCATGCAATATAGTGTGTAATATAGACTATGTACACTGCATCCTTGTAATATGTTTTATAAGGCTCTACAATATCGGTTCAATATCAATTTTGTCAACTGGCAAAACAGAGACAGAATTTATGTTCACTGCAAGTTGCGGTTAGCATATATCCCAAAGCACTCCCAGTCTTTCTTTCTATTGGAGGGCTTTACCCCCAAACACACCATGCAGGGGGCTCTGCCCCCACACTCCCCATTCTAAATATAATCAACTCTGAGTACTAGTTGATTTGGGGAGGGGGTGCAGGACCGGGAGACAGTGTGCCCAGGTCTCTGGCACACCAATACAGCGAACTGTCGATGTTGTCAGCATCAATGTAGTTTGCTGTATTGGTGTTGCTGTAGGGAGGTGTACCATTCTATAATATAGTCTATCTATATGGCACCCATGTAATATACTCTGTAATATAGTCTATGTATACTGCATTTCTCAAGATATGGCAGTGCGCTCTGGACAAGGGCAGTTGGTGCACACAAAGGTAGCTAGCCCAAAAATCACAAATAAATCATAAAGTGTGTGCATTTGTAGGAAGAAAGATCACTGTTAGGCCGGCAATAGATTTAAGGCTTTTTATTCTCCAAACTTGGAAGACACTGAACAAATAGCCCCAGCACTTCGACCGCAATGTCTTACTCAGGGGACATGTCACAAAAGGGGGAGAGCCCCACTTTATATTGATACAACATCACATGTCATCATGACATACCAGGAAATTCATCAATTTGAATTTTCTACATAAAAATAAATACCATATATTTAATACATAACAACGTGTTGTATCAAACACCAACATAAACTTGCTCTTGAGTTTATAAACAAATATCTTAAATTAGTTACAGAACTGTAACAGAAAATAGGAGAGAAATACACATGGAGGGCTAGTTCTACACCACAGCAATTCTTTATGTCTGTTAGTAAAGACTGCCCTAATATTATGTTCAATTCATTCAATCTATAAATAATTTAATACTGATCTTATCATTTCTACTAAAGATTAAAAAGCCCTCTTTGGTGCATATATATATATAAATAAAATAGGTTAAACAAAAAATTGGGGAAGTTTTTAAGCTACTCCAAGTGATTTGCCAGAGAGGTTACACAAAAATGAATACAAAAAATATATAAAAAAATAATAAAGAATATTACATCTTAGTCATATTTGTTTATAAACTCAAGAGAAAGTTTAAACCAATGGGCTTGCAGTGCATACTGTAATAGTCATTCACAAATATGTGAATGAATGAATTCATTCACATATTTGTGAATGTCTATTCAGTATACTATAACAGATGATCACAATGTAGACTTACAGCTGATACTGTAAGCTGTCATTCGGGTGGGCAGCAGCGGTGGTATGCAGGTGGGTTTACTGCTGCCCACTGATGATGAGGGGGTGGGGTGGGCTGGGGATCCTGTCTGGGTGGGGGCTGGGGGTACCACAGGACCACCAGGGATATGTTTTACTCAACTGTACGGGGGACCAGGGCTACCGGCAGGGTGGGGGGGTACCACTAGACTACCAGGGAAATATTGATCACATTTACAAGTGATTGGAGGTACAGGAGGGACAGGGGGTACCTCTAGACTACCAGGGACTATGAAATACTTTATTTCGGGCAATCAGGGTTATGGACAGGGAGGGGGGAACCACTAGACTACCAGGGACTATAACATACTGTATTTCAGGTGATTGGGGTTACAAGCGGGCGGGGGGGGGCCACTGGACCACCAGGGAGTTTATACATCTTTACAATAGTGATCAGTAGCACGGGATGGAGAGGGGGTACTAATGAGGTCCCTAGTACAGGGACTGCATGCTGTGCAGGGTGCCATGTAAATTTTGCCGGCCAGCACTGCACAACACATGCAAATGGGACCATAATGACATACAAATGGCCCCATTTGCACCTTGCATGCATAATGGCTCCATTTGCATATCCAGGTCTGAATATCTGGGAATTGTGCCCAGCACAGCTACAGTTATGCTGGAGCATTCCCATTCCTGGTATTCAGACCTCTCTAGGGGCTGTGCTGGCACATTGTATTTGCGCCATGTGCATTATGTGCTGTATTCAGAGGAGATGCACCATGGCACATCTGTTTTGAATATCTCCCTTTGTTGCTGCAGTGCAACTCAGTTGCATTGCGCTACCACTTGTGCCTTTGCCAGGCACAATTCTGAATATTGGGGCCCTATGTATACTGCACCCCTATAATATAGCCTCTGTATATTATATCCCTGTAATATAGTCTATGTATACTGCACAACTGTAATATAGTCTGCAATATAGTCTATGCACACTGCACCCCTGTAACACAGTCTGTAATATAGTCCATGTATACTACACCCCTGTAATACAGTCTATGTATACAGTACCATTGTAATATAATCTGTAATATAGTATATGCATACTGCACCACTGCAATATAGTCTATGCACACTGCACCCTTGTAACACAGTCTGCAATATAGTCCATGTATATTGCACCCCTGTAATACAGTCTATGTATACTGCACCATTGTAATATAATCTGTAATATAGTATATGCATACTGCACCACTGCAATATAGTCTACAATAAAGACTATGTATACCGCACCCCTGTAATATAGTCTGTAATATAGTCTACCTATACTGCACCCTTGTAATATAGTCTATAATATGGCCTATGTGTACTGCACCTCTGTAATATAGTCTGTAATATGATCTAAGTATACTGCACACCTGTAATATAGTCTATGTATACTGCACCATTGTAATATAGTCTAAGTATACTGCACCCCATGATATAGTCTATAATATGGCCTATGTATACAACGAAAATTTTGGAGCCACATTAAAACTTTTTTAGGATCTACGCAAGCTGTCACCCCCTCAGAAATGGTCCTGCAAGGTGTCCACTGTAATGACTCCTTCACTATTGCAAACGCGTTTAACCAGCAGTTTTCCAACCTATCTGCCTACACAGCTTCCCTTCAATCTCCTGCTACACAACTGAACTCAACATTCCCTGGCGATTCACCTACCTCATCTAAACCATTCTACTTCAGCGGTCACCAGGCATCAAGTCTTCAAGCTGCTCAAGGCTATCTCTGACAATACCAGCCCGGCTCTGATGGAATGGAACCCCGTCTATTAAAGATGGCTGCTCACCTCATATCTGGACCTATAGCTAGAATCTTCACCCTATCCTCTCCAATGGCTCTGTCCTGAAATCTGGAAGGCCGCCAGAATTACTCCCGTGTTTAAAAGGCAGCAAAATGACCGACCAACTACAGACCAATTGCTATACTATCAGTCCTTAGCAAGATCCTTGAAATTAGTCTCTATTCAAATTGCAGTTCGTTTAGAAACTCAACTTACTCAATACAAGCGCATTACGGCTTTGAAAACACCACAGCACCATGACTGCACTAGCAAAATTCTCCTCTGACATTCTTACCAACATGGACAAAGGGAAGCTAACAGGGCTGTTTTCATCGACCTCACTAAAAGCGTTCGACCTTGTTGACCATCCTTTACTACTTGCCTCCTCAGAAATCTGGGCTTCTCCTACCCTGTCACTACCTGGTTCAGCAGCTACCTTGCCAACAGGACTCAAGCAGTGAAATTCAACTCGGCGATCTCTGACAGTGCTGTTATCAATATTGGCGTCCTCAGGGCTCCATTCTCGGTCCTCTCCTCTTCTCACTATTTGTAAACAATCTCCTGATGTGTAACCTCTGGCCACTCACTACTTTATGCTGATGACCTGGTCATCTATGCCCACTCTGACAATATCACCAACCTGAATGCTGCCCTTACCACAGACTTCCACTTGGTGCAGCTGGCTACACACCCAACGCTTGTCTTAACTCCAATAAAACTAAAGCCATGCTATTTGGATCCCCACACAAATTAAGAACCTGCTCTTCTTCTCTCTCTGTGCCTGACATTAATGGTAACCCTCTGGAGTCTGTTAGCTCTTTTCGCTACTTGGGCATTCACCTTGACCAAAATCTTGACCTAAAGCTGCACATCCAGGAAACTTGTAAATCTGTCAATTGTAAGCTAGGGGCTGCTTACAGGACTAACTACCTGCTTACCCCTGCCGCTAAACTGGCAATTGCTAGAGGAATCCTGTTACCAACCCTCACCTACGGTGCTCCCATCCTAACCATGGCCAGCAAAACTGCTCTGCACCAATGGGACACCACCTTCAACAATGTTTGCAGGTATGCGGCTAAAGCACCGCGCCTGAAGCGCCATTGTCAGCTATACAAAGACCTGGGCTGGCTATCTCCCTCCTCCACCAGGCAATATTACCTCTGCAACCTTTCGGACACCATCATCAGAGCATCAAAGCCAGCTGAGCTCTCAAAACTACTCCAACCGGTTATACCTTCATGGGACCTTAGATCCTCTGACAAGTCCTTATTGAATATTCCTCTGCTGCACAAAAAGGGCTCGGAGCCTTCAGTTATGCTGCCCCTCACTTTTGAACTTGCTGCCCCAGGGACTAAGAAATGCTCCTTCTCACGATGCATTTAAGCACAATCTCAGAGCTTTCCTTACCTCGAAGGACAAATGTGTTTGTTTTGATCCCTCTTGAATCCCATGCTCCTAACCTGTTCTCCTCCCCTTCCCTATTATGTATTATAGGCACTTGCGCTTTTTTTATTCTTGGTTGTTTTTTGCTTTTATGTTTGTTGATACTGTATAACATTGTTGTTCTGATGCCAATTGTAAAGCTCTCTAATTACTGCCTAGTCACTTAGCTTGCCCTCGCTCCTGAGCTGTTTTCCCCCACCTTCATTCCTTATCTTGCACCCTCTGTTCCTGTAACACTTACTTTCCCAGCCCCGCTTTCTTCCCTTCCCACTTAGCCATTTCTCAAGTACCCCCTGTCATTACTCCCTCCCTTTTTCCTGCCCCTCCTCTCTCCTGCTCTTTGCCGCCTCACTCCCCCTCTAACCGCCCTCCACTCCCTCTCTGCTGTCTTTCGGTTCCACCGGCCCGGTAACAGGTTGCTACCTTGTACCGCTAATGCTGTAACTTGCCGCCACCCTTCCTACCTTTCTTTCACCTTTCTGCCCCTCTCCCTGCCAGCTTTCCCCTCCTTCTTTTATTCTTCCCTCTTCTCCCTATGCTCAGTCCTCACCCCCTTCCCTCTCCTATTTTATCCCGCCTCCCACCAGTTTGCGTGACTCCCCTCTCTCTCCTGCCATCTCATAGTTCCACCGGCTCGGCCGCAGGTTACTACTCTACCCCGTCAATGTCGTTTTCACCGCCTCGCCTCTTGTCCTCCTCCCTTCTTCTGCTCCGCTGCGCTCTTACTAGGTGCACTCTATCTCCCTACCCCCACTCATTTCCCTATCTGTTCCATGCCCTTCATCCCTTTTCCCCTATACCCTGCCCTTCCCACCCTACCCTTCCCTCCCCATTCCTTTAGTTCAAATCCCTCCTCACCCTTGCACCTAGTCCCCCACCTCCCTCCCTGCATCCACTCTCTCCTCTCTGTTTTTTGCACCCATAGCTTCACTGTCCTGTTCCCCGACCTCTCCGTCTCTCTTGCCGACTCCGGTTCCACCGTCCCGGCCACAGGTGGTAACCTTCTCCCGCAATGCGCACTTGGCGCCTTAACCTCCCTCCTGTCCTCCCTTTTGCTATTAGCCCTACCACCCCTGTCTCCCGTCTCTCCTGCCCTACCCTTACACCTGTCCCCTACCACCTCTCCCCTAGTTCTCAACAACTGAATACATGTAATTTTATCCTTATTGCTATGCTTGACTACACTGTGTGACTTTGTCCTTGCAAATGTATCCTGCTCTGTGTAATTTCTTATGTATCCTGCAAATGTATCCTGCTTTGTGTAATCTCTTATGTATCACTGTGTTCTGTAACTGTACCTCCCGGGTCGTGCCTGAAAATAGTCACTTGTTGGCTAGCGCACTTACCCGGTCAACAAAAACTAAATAAATAAATAAAAAAAACACCCCTGTAATTTAGCCTGTAATATAGTCTATGTATACTGCACCCTTGTGATACAGTCTATAACATAGCCTATGTATACTGGACCCCTGTAATATAGTCTATAATATAGTCTATATATACTGCACCCCTGTAATATAGTCTATAATATAACCGATGTATACTGCACCCCTGTAATATAGTCTATATACTGCACCTCTGTAATAGTCCATAATACAGTCGATGTAAACTGCACCCATGTAATATAGTCTGCAACCTGTCTATACCTTTACTAAGTGTACAGTTTGTACTATATTAGTAATGGAATTCTTTTTTTAATTTATACTCCTGCTCATCTCCAGTGGCCTCTTCTTGGACCGACCTCCCCATCACCCTGGCTCCCCCAGGACGTACCTTCACCAGTGCCTTCTAACACAGGGCTGTGGTTGTACCCAGCCACCAGATGTGGATCCTGCGAGGGGTCACTCTTCATAGCGCTGCTGTGGGGGGTTTTCCACCTTTTTTTTCCTCCCCGGGCTCACGGATGTGCAATGGGCAGAGTGGCCAAGCTATGCTTCTGCAGAGACAGCCTAATGCCTCTGAACATGATGTTCCTCCTGACGTGGTGGTGTGCATGGCTAGCACACAGCTACTGCTGGGTGTCAGGCAAGAGGCACATGACACAATCCCTCCTCCCCGAGGAAGGAGAGCTGTTTGTGTTAACTCAATCCTTCCTCTCCCTGCTGGCCCTCGAGCAATCCGAGTCCATTTCCAACCCCGGGTTGCTGGCATGGCTGCAGGGAGGAATGGATGTCAACTGGCTGCACCACTGAGCTGGCTTGTTAATGGAATTCTGTCTGTATTAATGACTGTGCTGTGGAATGATTTCTGTTTTCATCAATGTCTGTACCGGACTCTGAACCCTTTGAAAATAGGCACCTGCCTGAAGGTTCTTTTTGACAAATAAAAACTAAACTAAATAAGTCCATTATCTGCTGAAGAGATGTTCAATATGTGTACAGAGTGTGAAGTAGCAATATAGGGCTGCAGTAATTGCCCATATCCTAGGGGTTACCACCTTTATGAATTGGTATTACAACTCCCCTCTTCCAAGCAGGTGGGACCACACCAGTATATAGTGAGCCGTTGAAACTGTGTGTTATTTGTTGGACAATGGAAGGAGCATCAGTTTTAAGAAAATTAGGTGCAAGACCATCAAGGCCTCCTCCCTTAAAATAGTTAAGCAATAAGCACCCGAAGGATTTCAGATACCGAGACTGAGGTGACGTCATTGATTCTCCGCTTTTCTGGGCATTTTCCGGAAGTGGTGAATACATTTTTTTTTTTTTTTTACTTTTCTTTATTTTTGCCCCACTCACTGGACTTGACATCTAGTCCTGGTCTTTACACAGTCACTGCCATCACTGCCACCATGTTCAGTCAGATTCCAGCCCCCCAAGGCAGGGTCCCCTTCTTGTATTATAATATTAATAATAATATCTTTATTTTTATGGCACCTTTCAGAATATCAAGACACCTAACAAAGTTTAAAATCACATATCAAACATCCAGCATCATTAGTTATATGAAACAATTAATACAGCTACACAGTCATTTACTAAATGCTTGGTGCCATAAGTATGTTTTTAAAGCTTGATTGAATCCCTCCACAGTCATGCACTCCCATAACTGATGGGGTAGAGAATTCCAAAGGGTTGGGGCTGCATACATAAATGCCCAGGCCCCAGAGGATTTCAAACACACCCTTGGAATCTCTAGCAACCCCTCATCGGTTGAGCAGAGTGATCGCCCAGGGCAGTAAGGGACCAGAAGCTCTTTCAGGTAGTCCGGGCCCTGTCTGTGTAGGGCTTTAAATGTCAGAAGACTGACTTTGAAGGTGATCCGCCACTGTACTGGCAGTCAGTGCAGTCCGCGCAGCACCTGCAAAATATGACAGGACCAGGGAGTTCCCGTCAAAAGCCAGGCCGCTGCATCTTGCACTAGCTGCAAGCGATGAATTTCCACCCCCGGTAGCCCTAGGTAAAGGGAGTTGCGATAATCTAAGCGTGAGGACACAAAGGCATGGACCAGCATAGGAAGATCACCAGATGGAACAAGGTGCTTAATCCTGGAGATATTCCTCAGATGGTAAAAAGAGAATTTGACGATGGCGACATCTGTGAATGTAGGGTCAGCCCTTCGTCAAAATATACCCCCAGGTTTCACACCCATTCAGAGGTCAGGAGTGGTAAGCCCCCAAGAAAAAGCCCTGAGGGTGAACCAACCCCCAACCTCCCTATCTGGCGTGCCAGATCCACAACCAGCACCTCAGTCTTTTCCGAGTTCAACTTCAACCAACTGGAATCCATCCACTCCTGGATTTCTACGAGGCAGCTATTAAAGACTGAGAGAGCTCTATCCTGGTCAGGTGCAAAAGAAAGGTAGAGCTGGGTATCATCAGCATAGCAGTGAAACCTCAGATCATACCGTCTTATAATGTCTCCGAGGCACAGCGTGTACATTGCGAACAACATGGGGGACAACACTGAACTCTGAATGACCCCACATGACAGATAAACTGGATCAGAGGAATAAACCCCAGGCACCACTCTCTGGGTTCTTCCTATGAGGCAGGATGTAAACCACCTGAGGACTGTACCAGACAGTCCACAGATGAACCTCAGGTGACCAAGTAGGGCCCCATGGTCCACAGTGTCAAACGCTGATAACAGATCCAGAAGAACCAAGATGGAACAGCTTTTCTGATCTCTAGCCATCAGGAGATCATTGAGCACCCGAACCAGCACTGTCTCAGTACTATGGCTCTTTCAAAATCCGGACTGGAGGGGTTCATAGATGTCATGGATAGTCAAATGGTTCTCCAGCTGTACAGCCACTACTTTCTCAATCACCTGCCCTAAAAAGGCAAGGTTAGAGATTGGTCTGTAGTTTGCATGGCAGTCTGGCCCAAAGAAGCTTTCTTCAGCAGGGTTGTTACCACTTACTCCTTCAGGGAGCTGGGAAACTCACCTGTTTCCAAGGAGCACCAGACTATCCATGCTAGGAACGGACTGATAGAATCAATACAACCCCAAATCAGGGAAGTTGGTCCTGGGTCCAAACTACAACACATAGGGCGCACACCCTGGACAATCTCCATGACATCCATGATCTCCAGTCGGTCGAAGATACTCCAGGAAAGCCAAGAGGCAATGGCCTTTCGCTGATCCAATGCAATGCCCATAGAGTGTGCTGGTTGGAGTGCAGCCCTGATGTTTGCCACCTCAGTCGCAAAGAATCGAGCAAGTTCATCACACTCTACTTGCGAAAGGGCTTTTTGAACTTGTAGACAGGCTGGGTTGCACAATCTGTCCACAGTTAGAAAAAGCTGAGCTGGTCGATTCTGAGCAGCCACAATCTCCCTGGACAGGAACTCTGCCTTCTTACGGGTGATTGCAGATTGATAGACTTGATAATGATCCATCAATCTAAGGTGGCTAGCAATGCTCTACCCTTCGTCCTAGTCACCACATCTCCCTCAAAGTCCCATTGAACCATGGGGACCGAGGGCGAAGGGAGAGAGGACAAAAGGGGACAGGAGCAATGACATCCAGGGCCACCGAAGTGGCCAAATTATAAGCCACCTTGAGGGTCTCTGGGTCACTGTTTGCCACTGGGAGAGATGATAGGTCAAGTACCACCTCCAGGCCTTCAGAGCTTACATCTCGTAAAGGGTGATACCTGACCATCTCCACAGGGGTAAGCCTACGAAAGGGGCGCTAAACGTGAACACCACAGTGTAGTGATCTGACCATCTAACTGGTTCTACCCCCAAGTCAGAGGTTTCAATCCCAGGTGGAAGACTAAGTCAAGGGAGTGACCGTGTTTGTGAGTAGTAGTGGTAACTATCTGTGTAAGGCCCAGAGATGCCATCAGCTGGAGGAAGTGCTGTATAAATTGCGAGAGTTTGTCATTGACCCAGGCGTTGAAGTCACCCAGGACCATCAGCCTAGGCAACTCAAACGCCAGGTCAACAACGAAGTCCATGACTTCCTGAAGGAATTGCTTCTCATCTTCGGGTGAACAGTAGATGAGGGTGATCCAACAACCTACACCTGCTACTACGGTACATTCAAATGACTCAGTCTCCTCAACTGATACACTTGTGAGGTTAAGTTCAGTCTTAAACAGATATGAGGCCAGAGTTCTCATCCAGCCAGGTCTTGGTGATGCAAGCCAGGTCCACTGTTCCAACAAGAGCTGCAATAATTGCGGTCTTGTTTTTAATGGACCTGGCATTGCATAACACCACCCGAGTTGAATGAACCTCCGGGGCCACCCAAACCACATGCCCACCACAATTGGTAGTGCCCTTGGGTATGGCAACCAGGTATGGTGGACCGCTTTCTAGGTTCCATTTCACCCCAGGGCATCTTCTGGATCTTACCACCCCAATGCGGTGGTCCCGCTCATTCATCCTCCACTGTTCGCACCCCCTTGCCCCCTCCTCCCCATACCTAGCACCCTACAGCACTGGTAGGTTGTAAACTGTAATGAGGGGGGAAGGGGCAGAGGGCACGGAGAACAGAGGGTGGATAGCACACAACCATGGGGGCAGGCCTCCAACACATTCTAGTGACCTAAATATAAAACAGCACTCCCTTAATTAGCCAATTATGTACCTAAAAACAACACACAAAAATATTATAAAATAAAACAAAATTAAACAAAACTCTTACTTAAAAGAATAAATAACCCCCTAACACTCATCCCCCGAATAAATAAATAACCCTCACACAACCTCACCTAATATTAAAACTCTAAGATAAATTAAAGTTATAACAACTTAACAAAAATTCAAACACAAATAAAAAATAAATAAATAAATAAATAAATAAATAAATAAATAAATAAATAAATAAAATATACCTTCTTAATGCAATAAATGAAATAAATCAAATAATATAGCAAAATCCTCACCTCCCCAAGGCCCTCTCACAGCCATGGGAGATGAACAAAACAATATTAAACTGAAAAATAAATAGAATAAAACATTGTAATCATAAAGTCAAGTGAGCAATGCAGTCAAAGTTAGCTGGTGATATTGTGATGCTGTGACTAAAAGAAATAACAAAAGAAAAGTAAATAAAACCATCTTGGAGTCCAGGAAAATGGGAAGGACCAGCTAAAAAGTGCATAGTGAATCCATAGTGATGATTATAACAGTAACTAAAGTCCAAGGAATAATTCAACCAACTATAAAGACCTTCAGGCCCCACAAGGCCCTCTCACAGCCCGGGGGCCAAAATGAAGTCAGGAACTCTCACTCCCTAGTCAGGAAAATATGTCCCAGAAGTTTTTTTCCAGTCCTTAGTACACTCTTACTGCAAGAGAGGTTGGACAAGTAACAAAGCACTCTCACTGCCTTCTTAAATTATAACGGTAGCAGTCAAATAGTTTCTTTCAGCCCCCAAACACTCTCACTGCTGGGGAGGCTAAGCAGATGGCAGGGCACTCTCACTGCCTTTCCAAACCAATACTAGACAGAATAAATTTAAAAGGTCTGACCATGAGGGTGAACAACTGAAGAGTTGAGATTAAAGGTCCTCTTCTCAAGAATCTGGATCACGCACTAGCAGGGCCCCAAAAAATCCCAAACAGGAACCAAACTGCCAACACCCATGGTCAGCACTACAGCTCTCACCCGGGACACACCCACCAGTATGCCTCATGGAGAACCTAAAGGGCTACCGACTCGGTCCACCGGCTATCTGGCCAGATCAGAGTCCAGTACTCCATGCAGCTGCGCACCCCAGCAGATGGACACCCCGCAGGGTCGGGGCCACCAGCACACTGCACCTCACTGCACCGCTCCTGCCATGCTTTCATTTTCACAGTCGATTTAAATCCAGTAGTCTTCATATTTCTTCATATCGCTAAAACATTCAAACAAGTCCCAGGCAGTTCACCTCCTCTCAAACCCACTCCTGAGTCACAAACAAACAGCTTCCAGAAGCATAATATTGAATCCAGTCAAGCCAAATAAAAGCCAAATTATCAGGCCCGACACAAGAATTAATGTATTAAACGGTGGCAGGCCAAAAGCAACAACTCCAATGCGCACTACAAAAATGTTCCAGTCGCCCTGATATCATTCGAAACACACTCTCATCGACCAGCTATAGCTCGACAGGGCAAACAAAAACATGAAGGCTTAAAACTTAACCGGACAGTGGGGGAACAGCAGGAAAACGACAGGAGAGGGAACAAATAACATAAACTTCAGGCAAAAGTGAAATAAAATCAGAGAACACAAACAAGCTGCTTAAGCTGTGTTCAAGTCTGGAAGAGGCTGTATGATCCAGCGGCAGAAGAGTGACAGGTGAGAGGATGGCACACTCATGCATCCATGGGCTTTGGGCTGTGACTGACACCCAATCATCATTCAGCACCAATGAGGGGACGCTTTAACACTTAAAGCCCACCTATATCATTGTACTGTGAATAAACGTATGACTGCTCTGGGATGTGGCCAGGTAGAATGTGGCTACCCATGTCACCAATGGCACTTGATGAGTGCTGCCATCTGCAGTGCCAATGACAAGGGTTCACAATGTAAGGTTGAGTCACTGGAAAGCCATGATTTAGGGGATCAGGTGTCCCACAAGATTTGTTCCTCTAGGGAGACAGGCTGCTTAGGCCCACTGCAACAATGCCACCTGGGGCAAACATGGGGGTGGTTCAGCTTGCAAACTCCAGTAGCAGAGATGTGGACAGTCTGACACTACACAGGTGCACTGGTGCAGGAATTGTGGGGTGGGGGAAGGGAACAAGAAAAGGCACCTGGCGGACAGTGGGATGAGCTCATAGCATCAGATGTTTCTGGCAAGGCAGGATCAAACATCCCATAGGGTGCTGTCTACCTCTGGGGAAGGAAGGAAGGAGGGTACCTAGACCGACTGCAACAATGCCCCTCAGATGCCAATGGGTGGCGGTGCAGCTTGCAAGCTCAGATAGCAGGATGGTGGATACTCTGGTGCAGCATCCATATCATAGACATGCCTATGCTAGCATCTCAGGGGAGATGAGTGGGGACAGGAACAAAGAAACGCCCCCTGAGAGCAGATGGATGAAGCAGGGCACTCTCAGTCCCCAGTGCCATGACACCCTGCCAAGGACGTCCCCGAGGGATGCCTCACTGCCACCAGAAAGCCTGTCCACAGGAGGTAACCATAGGGATAGGGGGAGTAAGTGATGGAGGAGGCCCTGGATGGCGCTAGGATGTGACCCTGTTTGATGGGTCCCACCACCCATGGAGAGAAGCGGCATAAAGAATAAACTGTTACAAACAAAATAAGAAGACACAAACCTCCAGATAATCTGATTTGTTTATCTTGGCTTTAACATCGAAACATAAAATCTCATTGCAGAAAAATACCTCAAGGACCATCTTGTCTGCCCATTTACCTGCTGGAATCTATATCTTACCCGTGGTATTACAGGTGTCTTTTATGTGCAATATTTAGATGCTGCTGGAAGCTGGATATGATAAGGGGATTGGAGTGAAGGGACAGAATTTGTCATGGTTGGAAAATTATCTGCGTCATCATATTCAAAGAGTTAAAGTAAGCAATGTGTTGTCAGGGCCAAGGGTAGTGAAGGCAAGGGTTCCCCAGTGTTTGGTACTGGGTCCCTTGCTATTCTCCATCTTTATTAATGACTTACCAGGTGTCTTCCCTAGGGGTAATAGTTTGTTGTATGCTAATGATACAGTTGTTCTTGACTCTGGCTCCTCTATCTCCGGTGAGGTGCCACAAGGATCAGTTCTGAGGCTAGTCCTCTTTAATGTCTTCATAAGTGACATTGCAGAGGGGCTAGAAGGAAAAATATGCCTTTTTGCAGACAACATAAGATCTGCAACAGGGTTGACACTCCCAGAGGGGTGGAAAAAATGAGGAGGGACCTACGCAGCTTGAGGAGTGGTCAAGAGTATGGCAGGTAAGATTCAATACACAGAAGTGTAAAATCATGCATTTCAGGGACAGAAACCCAGGGGAGGAGTACATGATGGGTGGAGGTACTAGTGACCATCAAACAGGAAAAGGACCTGGGAGTAATCATATCTGATGACCTAAGGGTGACCAAGCATTGTGAAAAGGCTGTGGGGAAGGCCTGTGGGATGCTGGTGTGCATAGGGAGAGGTATCACCAGCGGAAAAAAGGAGGTGGTGAAACCACTGTACAAATCATTGGTAAGACCCCATCTGGAGTACCGTGTTCAGTTTTGGAGGCCGCATCTCTGAAAGGACAAAGGCAGAGTGAAGGCAGTTCAGAGAAGGGCAACAAAACTGGTGCAGGGTATGCACCAAAAGTCATATAAGAAAAGACTAGAGAACCTCAATATGTATTCCCTGGAAGAGAGGAGAGAGAGGGGGGATATGATAGAGACCTTCAAATACCTCAAGGGCATGAATAAGGTACAAGAGAGTAGCATCTTTTGAGAAGAAGATATTCAAGGACAAGGGGTCATGATATGAGGCTGGGGGGTAGACTCAGGGGTGACATGAGGAAGTATTTCTTCACAGAAAGTGTGGTGGATGCATGGAACAGCCTCTCAGTGGAGGTGGTGGGGGCACAGACAATAGGGGAATTCAAGAATGCATGTGATAGGTGCAAGGGAACCCTAACAATAGGAAAGAGAGTGTAAAAGATGGAGATTAAGTAGTTATCTGCAGTAATGCAGTAGTTAGGGGAAATTGGCAGACTAGGTGGGCCAAGTGGTCATTATCTACCATCAATGTCTATGTTTCTGTAGCTGAGCTACACGTCTCCTTACAAACTAATTATGATTATTTTGACATCATGGCTAGAAATGAATGAAAATGAAACTAACATAATGCTTTTTGGCTCTACCCAAAGACTGGTCTGAACTAAGGATAATCTGAAGATTGTTGGGAGAAATGAAAATGCACACTCTGGTTGCTAAATTTAAATATTTATGGGTATTGATGGATTCTAGTTTTAGTATGGTACCACATATTGAAAACATAGGAGACCCCATCTCCACAAAGACATAGGCAGAGCGGAGGCTGTCCGGAGGAGGGCAACCAAAACGGTGCAGGGTCTGCACCAGACGACATATGAAGAAAGACTAAAGAATATGTATACCCTTGAGGAAAGAAGGGAGAGAGGGGACATGATAGAAACTTTCAAGTACCTCAAGGGAATCAACAAAGTCCAAGAGGGTAGCATCTTTTAGAAAAAGAGATGTGCAAGGGGGCACAATTTGAAGATAGAGGGGGAATGGCTCAGAGGTAATGTGAGGAAGTATTTTTTTCACAGAGAGGGTTGTGGATGCATGGAACAGCCTCCCTGAGGAGGCTGTGGAGTCAAGAACAGTGGGGGAATTTAAGAATGCATGGGACAGACATAAGGTAGTCCTAGTTGGGGGGTAGGAGGAAGTAAGCTGTTGGTTAACTAGGATCTGCAGCTTATCTATTAGGCAGGAAAATGGGCAGACTAGATGGGCCAAACGGTCCTTATCTGCTGTCAAATTCTATGTTTCTATGCTTCTATAGGGAAAAAGTTAAATGAAAAACTAGGCTATCTGTACTGTAACATCGATTCATTAACAGATGAAGCCCGAATGCTAACTGCAAAACAGATCCTGATTCATACTTGAGACTATGGAAATTGGAAATTTGTGAACCAAAATAATGCCTTTTTAGAAAAATATGAACTCGTTTTAAATAACATCTGCCACTTTGTTCTACAGGCAACTTTCAGAACACATCACTGTAATTTATATAGTGGAATGGGAATTCTGTCTCCCCAGCTTAGGGCTGAGTAGAACACAGCAGTATTTGCCTGTCAAATATTTAAAACCTCTGGACCAGACATTTTATTTTCCTCTTTTAATCTGTATTCAAGATCTCACACTACTAGAAGTAACTTATCTAAGCTTTTTTCTATCAGTCCCACATAGCTAACACTGAGTAAAAATTCCTTTTCTTGGTTTGGCCCTAGTGGCCTCAATGATTTGTCAGGTTTGGTTGAAACAACACACAATGCAATGTATTTTATCTGTTAAAGAAACTGTATAGTATGAATGCTAAATGTCAATGTAATTGTTTTTAATTTTTGTTCTATGGACTTGTATTTATGTACTGTGTATGTAATTGTTGATTGTTACATTTCAGCCGTGACTGATATGGGCTGTGCCCAGTTCACTTCCTGGTTAAAAATAACAAGCATTTGTCAGTGCTGAACATTTGATGCTTGTTAAACAATTATTTTTGTTTTTAATGTTTTGACCCCAACTTTTGAAGAGACTTATTTTAGGATTCACCTTATAGACATGACATGTACCATTTATAATATATTGACTGAAATGTTATTTCTCAGCAGAGGTGCGAAAACACATCTCATCCAGGATTTTAAAATGACACATGTCACATTTATGGGGTAATGTGGAAAAATTGTTATGTTGAAAGTCTGGAGTCAAAATTCTGAAAATTAACAAAGTTATGAGTGAACACTGAAATAGTGTAACATGCATTCATAACCTGGGCATTTTACTGCATGTGTACATCAAATTTTCAGCCTAGCCTTCTTATTATCCCACCTAATGAACCCAGTAGGTGAAGATTTTTGACCCCCCCCCAAATAAAAAACATTATTCAGCACCATTGAAACTTCATTCCATGTGACAGGCACAAAAACACAATTTGGCCAGGATTTGAAAAATAACAGCTATCACATTCATGAGGTGCTCTGAAGAAATGTCTATGTTGAAAGTTTGGGGTCAAAATATTGAAAATTACCAAAGTTACAAGCCTGCATTCGTAAATTTCAACATAGTCTCATAATGTTGTTGTTTTTTTACCATTTTTGGCCCAAAGTTTCACCATAGCCTTCTAATGACAGCACCTCATGGACAAGTGCAGAGAAAATGTTCAACTCCTGCCCAAAAGGTGATATTACATAGCAACTGTGAAATCACCTTTTGGGATGCAAAAACACATTTTGGCATGGATTTGAATAATGACAGCTCTCACATTAAGATTCTGTGAAGAAATGACTATGTTGAAAATTTGGGGTCAAAATATTGAAAATGACCAAAGTCACAAGCCTGCATTCGCAAACTTCAATGTAGACTCATAACTTTGCTGTTTTTTAATATTTTTACATCAACATTTTCAACATAGCTTTCATATGATCCCTCCTCATGAACAATGGTAAAGAAACTTTTCAACTCCTGGCTGAAAGGTGATTTCACACAGCGACTACGGAATCACCTTTCAGGACAGATTTGTCTGACTTCACTTGCATTGTTCATGAGGTGGAGTCACAAAAAAGGCAAGTTCAAAACCCCATTGAAATACATTGAATCGCATACCTGATTTCCTCAGCTTGTGGTCTGACATTGAAGAGTGAAGACGTCTGCAGTCCAGAGAGGATTACGATATTGGACCTCTGGTCAGAAAGTAAGGGCTTGGGGGGGAATGGAGGGTGGGTGCTGAGGGAGGGTTCATGTGGGGGGATAATGGCACAGAGGACAGCAATGGATGGTTTTCTTTTTTACAGGTTTACTAAATAAAAAAATGATGAGGGACAGTTTTCTGTTACAGGTAGCAACACGGGGGATTGGGCACCCCCAGTGTCACTGTTATATTTGGCAGCACTAGGGATGGGCTCTCTGGTGCTGCATTTCTAAAAGGGGCAGGGTGGGGAGAAGCAGCTGGCATGGAGGACTGGGCACCCTGTGCCATAATAATAATGTAAGTTGGGCATGGTGGGGGCAGTTATGCCGGGGACTGCAACAGACATCAGTTGACGGTTTACTTTTTTACAGGTTTAAAAAAAATTAAATTTAAAAAATGACAAGGGACAGTTTTCTTTATTACTGGTGGCAACAGTAGGGGTTTGGGCACCCCCAGTGTCCGTGTTCTATTTGGCAGCACCAGGGGTGGGTTCCCTGGTGCTGTGTAACTAAAACAGGCAGTGTGGGAGTAGCAGCTTGCATGGGGGATTGTGCACCCCCGTGCCATTATAATAAGGTGGGTTGGGCTGGGGAGAGCAGTTACGGCTTCCTTTATTACAGGTGGCAACACTGGGGGATTGGGCACCCTCAGTGTCAGTGTTCTATTTGGCAGCACCGGGGTGAGTTCCCTGGTGCTGCATAACTAAAATGGACAGTGTGGGAGTAACAGCTTGCACGGGGGATTGTGCACCCCATGCCATTATAATAAGGTGGGTGGGGCTGGGGGAGCAGTTACAGTGGTGGCTGCAACAGACATCAATGGATGGATTTCTTTTTACGTTTGACAGGCTCCTGATGTGGAACATCATTCAACTGTTTGCTGACTGGCTTCATGTAAATCAAAGGACCGAAACCATCTCTAATTAGGAAGTCTCAGTCTTTTGAAGTACAAGAAGTTTCCACCCAGAAAATAGGGAGTGGTGTCACTAACCACACTGCTGGCCACTGGTATAGACTGCCAAACCCCTGCTATTTTGAACTGCAATGGGTTCGGCAGTGACATCCCCCTGAAATTCCTTTTCACTCCTGACAAAACGTTTGGTGTGCAGGTGCATCAAATGGTAAGAAGGAACAAAAAACAAAACAAAATAAAAGCTCTAATCAAGGGTCACTTCTACAGTGACTTGTACGCAATGGATACAATGACTTGCACTTTGTCAAAATAACTTGTATTTACACTTTCAGTACTTTCGAATTGTCAATTGATAGATTTCTACAAGCACTGTAACAATAGTTGTCTTCAGCTGCCTCTGACACTATTTAAATTCTCTCCTTCCTGCATCTTTCCTCACACCCCTCCCCAAACACCAATACTTTTCTTACTGTGGCACATGCTTCACTTTTGTTATGGTTCTTCATTCCACTCTCCCTTCAGTCGTGCAGCGCTTGTTTTGGATTTATATGTGAGAGATTATGCTGCATGTTAATGAAAATATGCAAGCACATGTACTGTGCCATTCAACTCCAGGGGATAAACGTGTGGATTGCAACAGGTATGCACACACCCCCAACATGTATGGACATGGCCCCTGACAATGACATGCACAGGTCAAAGCACTGGAGCTAGTGGGTCCTGTGGCTAAGTGAATAAACTCCTTCATTTGTTGCATCATCATGCTTCCTGTTTACTTTTGTTATCAGTTTTCAGTTCATTGCTTCTTAGATTTATGTTGGTCTGGCCACCCGTTACTGCACCCGCCATGGCTGTTCCTGAGACCCACTGCTTTCTGTCTTTCCTTGAATCCTTAGGCTGGTGGTAAAGCCTAAAGATTAGAGTATTAGCCAGCATGGGTTCAGAAAAGGTCATGAGACAGCAACTGCCTTGGTTGAGTTCATGAGTGTGGTCCTAGAAGGGGTGGAGAAAGGGGTGTTTGACGGGGGCCATGTTTGCAGACTTGACCAAGGCATTCGACCTAGTTGACCATTGGGCTTTTAATTAAAAGGCTGGGTTCTTTGGGAGTGGGTCAATTAGCCTTGGGGTGGTTTGCTGATTACCTTAAGGATAGATATCAGATTATCAAATGTGGTGGTAGTGTTTCTGACAAAGCACTCGTGAAGTGTCCCTCAGGGCTCCATACTAGGCCGTGTTTTGTTGTCATTGTTTTTAGATAAGATTTCTGCTGTTCTGAAGGATGTACAGTTAACTTTGTATGCTGATGATGCTGCAATATATGCTCATGGAACATCAATTAATGAATTGAGTGGGATTCTAACAAAAGAAATAGGCAAATTGCAGCAGTGGCTGGCATCCAGTAGAATGGTGTTAAGCAAACTGAAAACAAAAACAATGTTTTTTGGTACTTCAGCTAAGGGAGAGAGAGAGAGGGGGGGTAGAGAGAGAGAGAGAGAGAGAGACGTCAGGTTATTGAACCTGATGGTTCAACATATGAGACTGTTGAGATCTTCCAATATCTAGATGTTTTATTTGGACCCAGTTCTGAGTTATGAACCTTATTTGGCAAAGATAACATCTAAAATTCATGCCAAGGTGGCATTATTGTATAGGCTGCATGCTTTTTTGACTAGTGAATCTAGAATGGCTATTACCAAACAAAATGTTTAGTTCCAATTGTCACTAGTGATTGACAATACTTCTAACATTATGTCAAAAAAGTCCTTTCTACTACAGACGATTGGTAAGTTTGCATTGCTGGCCCCTCGAAGTAAACATCGTTGAGTGATTTTGAAGGAGATGGGTTGGTTACCAGCCCATCTGAACTTCAAATATTTGATGGCCAGGTTTGCTTTTAGGATTATTCAATCTGGCGTTCCTTCAAGTTTGTTCAGACATTTGCAGAAGTATGACTCAAGTTTTCATTCTAGGTCTAGGGTGGACAAAGCAGTCTTGAAACTGATCGTAATGAGAACTTCCAGTGGACAGTGAGCTTTTACTTGTGTCACCCCAAGAACTTGGAGTGACATATCTTTTTTAATTAGGAGTTCAACAACTTATAATTCTTTTTTGAGTACTTTGCTACAGCACTTCAAGTCTTTATCTGATTGTAAATGTTTTGATTGAATTGTACTGGTGAATATGACGTGGAATTTATATTCCTATATTTATGTTTGTCATAAATGTTGTCTAATTTTTGTATTGTACATTTTTTGTATGAATTGTGAGTCACACCTGTAAATGGAATTAATTTTCCAGTGTGTTTACCTATTAAGCAAATAAACAAACAATGAGCTGTGAATCAGCTTGGTACATCTAGCAACCTGGGTTTTGATTCCCACAACCTCCACTTGCATACTGTAGGATTCTAAGCAAGTCATCTAACCACTCCACAGTGCTCCCGGGTTGCCCCTGAAAACAGACAGGCACTTGTGCCTAGTGGTCTTTACCCAGTTACCAAAAAGAATTAACAAACAAAAAAAAAAGAATCCATGACTGACCTGACATTAGGACTGGAGTTATTTGACTGACAACCTTGTGTCTCAGCATCCCCTTTCCAAAGTTGCATATCCTCTCCTTCCTATTAGAATTATTCCAATACCTGTTACAGTTAAGTATTGTTTAGTGGGTAGCATCAATGGAAGGATAAAAAGTATAGTAAGCTATGTTACATCAGGCATGGAGAACATCAGATCATTAAATTCTGTTACAAGCTACATAAAATGGCATTGCATCATTGGGGTACAACTAATACCAAACAGGTCCATAAGTATTATATTACCCATAAATGTTATCCATAGAAAAAATATACAGAACCCAAGAGTGGAGGGTCTTGTACAGTTTAAACAGGACATACGAGTCTAGGGAAAAAAGACCATATGCCAGTTACACTTTAAGTGTCACTTAACTACCCTGTATTACAGTGTAATTACACTGTAACTGCATTACAATTGCAATATAGTTGCATGCAATAAACATGTAACTACACTGTAATTACCCTGTAGCATGTAATTAATGATTGTGCCAAGCAGTTTCATTCTCCCATCAGCTCAGAGGAAACACAGTGCCACCACCGTTTACTTCAAGGTAATTATCTAATGTATAAAAAGCATTGACTGACACCACTTGTTTGGGAAGTTGGTGCTAAATGTTCACCACTCGTTGTGTAAAGCAGTTCTTCCTAATATTCCCCTTGACTCATCCTCCTTTCAGAGACATTGAGTGTCCCCTTGTCTTCTCCCAAGTGCAGAACTAGCACTTTTTCAAGGGGGTAGCAATTTTGTCAAGGGAGTTGCACTTCATCTGAAAAATGTATTCTGCTTCACTTTAAAGCTCTGATTAGGCTAAAAAGGCTACTATTTTCTGGCTTAAGGGGTGGGGTGGTACTTTGCTACACATCTGGATCCGCTAGTGTCCGCTCCTCTTTATACATCTGTAAGAGCTGAATTTGTTCTGATGGTGTTATCCCTTTCTTTTTTTGCAGTTAGTGGTTTTTCTCCCCCTTTGGCCCCAAGCCACCCTCTGGATGCCGACTACCCTAGCCCCACTTCCCTCACTTTTCCTCCAGGATGTACCTTCATGCCAATGCTGCATGACCTGGGTGTTTGTTGAGGAACAGGGCTACTGGATGGTCGGGGTCAGCAGCAGCTCAGGAAACCATTTTCCAGTATTCTTTTTCCTGAAATGCAGCGTGAAATGCCACCTGGATGCGTGCAAGGAGCTTAAGCAATCACCACTCCCTCCATGCTACGCTGACAGCACTCAACTGCCTAGCCCTCTGCTGATACTAGGGGCCAGGTGAATGCCAAGCACTGAAACTCTCCTTCCCTGGGAGTGGAAGAGGAGAGCAGCCCCCAGATGCTCCATCCTCTCCATCTCCAGCCGACCCCCAGCAATTCAAGTCCACTATCAAACTCAAGTTGCTGGTGTTGCACAAGGTATGGCATCCAGTGCCTCAACCTTCAGTGCCACCGGCCCGGCGGCTGGCGTTATCCCTGTCAGAAATGTACAGTAAATACTGTTAGCAGGTCACCCCTGAGTCCTTTCTTTTCCTAGGAGGACAGACCAACTTCTGACTGTTGGTCCTCACAGCCTATGTTTTCCCAGCCTTTAACCAGCTTGGCCATTCTTCTCCGTAACCTCTTAGTCCTGTTGATCTTTCCTCAGATTGGGGGACTGGACCTGCACACTGTACTCAAACTGGGAAACCGACAACTGATCTGTACAGGGTCATTGCAAGACCTCTTGGTCTAATTACTCATTGATCTAAAAGGGAGATCCGATCAGACTGATGATCTAAAAGGGATATATACGTGACATCATCTGACTAAGCTAAGGGAGATGCATGTAAAATCATCTGACTGATCTGAAAGGGAGCTACACTGTCACCTCATGCCATGGTGTCATACTCAATCGCTGCTTGGACCAGTCTGATGATGTCACATCTATCTGAGTTTTACATTAGTTTAACAATCTCACATGTATATCCCCCTCTCAGCTAAGTCTGATGCTATCACATGGTATCTCACTTTTAGATCAGTCTGATATTACATGTGCCGGAGTTTTAGATTAGTCTAACAATGTCACATGTATCACCCACCCATTTAGCGTGATCTGATATCACATATTTCTCCCTTTCAGATCAGTCTGATGATGTCATGTATATCTACCTTTTAGATTAGTCTGATGTTATGAATATCTCCCTTTAATATTTGTCTGATGACATTATATGTATCTCTCTTTTAGATTAGATGACATCACAGGTATCTCCCTTTTAGATCAGTCTGATATCACATGTATCTCCTTTTTAGCTCAATCTTATTTCACATGTTTCTCCTTTTTAGATTAGTCTGATGCTATTGCATGCATGTCTCTTCTAGATCAGTATAATGATGTCACATGTATCTCATTTTAAGATTAGTCTAATGATGTTACATGCATTTGCCTTTCAGATTAGTCAAAGTTTCCCCCTAAATCTCTCTTTTAGATCAGCTGAATGATGTCATATGTACTGTATCTTCCAGATTGATCAGTCATACAATGTCACATGCATCTCCCTTTAATATCAGTCTGATGTTTTCATGTGTATTGCCCACTTAGCTCAGTGTGAAGATGTTGCATGCATCTCCCTCTTAAATCAGTTCCCGCCAGTTTTGAAATGCTGTTGATTTCCAACCCTCTCTAGTCCATCTATGCCCCTGCTCCATCCCATTTCCATTCCTGCTTCCCATTCCCACATTTCCTTAATGTGTTGGGTGTTAGTTGCCTCTGCTCCCAATAGCATCCTGTACACAATCAATATATATCTGAGCGGTCTCCTCGGGTTACTGCCCAGAACAGATATTCTTCCCATTTCACTGTGCTCTGTGGATGTGTTGCATCTTATTCTCCCCTTGTAGCTAGCTCCTCACCTGGAGGAATCTGCAGAAGTCACTTCTGTCTGAGGCATGCTTCTCTTTAAGTGTTTAGAAAGTAGTGCAGTAGTCTCCCTCCACAAATTGTGGGAATCCTGTGAGAGCCTTAGCGCTGCACCTCCTAAACCCTCCGTCTGTACCTCCTAGTTCAAACTCAGGTTACCCTATTATTAATGTTAGGGGTCCTTTCTCATTTGATGTCCCTGTTTTTTTTCCCCTCATTTGGATGAGAATGTTAAGGGAATGTTTCACACATGGGTTATTTGTGCCTCTGCTGTTCTCCAGTGGGAGCTTCACTGTCAGGAGAGCATGTAAGGGTACCAGCCCCAATTCTGCATTTTATCATCACATGCCAACATAACTGCCACCTCTGTTTTGCACAGGCCACCAGATAAGAGGTTTGTGCTGCTAGATAGCACAGTTATAGGCCTGACAAGCCCAGCCCTCCCTCCTCCCTTGGTAATAACCAAACCTTCCTGTCTATCTTTGGTTTCTGCCCCACAAAAAATGTATGCCCCTCTTTGTTAAGCTTCTTCTAGCATGCCTGAGGCATTTGTATTGGTAGGATCTGAAACAGGAATAATAATCAGGGAAATATATTCATTTTAATTATTCCAATCTGGCCTAAAAGTGAGATGGGTGGTAGAGTCTACCTATAAAGATCTGCTTTGAGCTCTACAAAGATTTTTTTTTGTAATTCAGACAAAATAGGTCCACCAGCCATGGTGTTACCCTTACATCCAGGTATCTAAAAGTGTTATTTGTGGCCCAAGAATATGGAAAAGACATTTTAAAAACTGTGGAGCATGTTCCACTGAACTTAATTGCCTCAGGCTTTGTGTAGTTTATCTTATAGCCTGAGCATTGACCATAGCCCTGCAGGACCCTCTGTAGTTCTAGGCTAGAGGTCTGAGGCTCAGTTATGAAAAATAGAGTGTCATCCACATAAAGGGACACTTTGTGTGTGTCTACCTCTGTTTCTGTTCCATGTATAATATCATTATTTCTAATATTTACAGTCAGTGGCTCTATGCACAGGGCAAAGAGCGGGGGGGGGGATTGAGGACACCTCTGTCTGGTGCCCCGTACCAATGGAAGTGTAATGTAGTTCACCCCGTTTACCTTGACCATCACCTCTGGGTTAGTACTGTTACCTAGAGTCCAACTCCAGGGATCTATCAGATTCTTGTATGTCTGTAGTGTTAGCCAAAGAACACACACAAGCAGTAAGTAATAATGAAAAGTTTATTACAATACTCACACCAAACACGTGACAGAGAAAATCACAAGGGAGTCAGTTTCTTACCAGTCCTCGAGGAAGGTATAATTCTCCATGAGGAACAGGCTTACAGAAGGTTATATAATAGTGATAACAAAATAGTTACAGATATGATAAACATACAGCATTGGATAAGGCATGTAAATAAGGTGTCTCCCTTGGGTAATTACATAGGAAACAGAATTACTAATGAGTAAGAAGTTAAAAGAAAGAAAATACTCCATCATCAATAAATCACAGACAAAGAGAATGCTGTGTAAACAGAAATACATGTGGTGTGATACCTAAGTATAAGACACAAACTACATATGATTACATGAGAATATAAGAATATATAAAACTCACTGACAGTCCGAAAAGGCCCTCTTATCAGTGATATGGGTCAGAATACATGTGTATAAAATACACAAAAGAAAACATAACCTAGGTAAATGCATAATAGTGAGGTATAATGTATCATGCATGATGAGTGTAAAACATAAATCATAACAGTAAAATAACATATAAAATGATGTAAACATAATAACCGAAATGTCCTTTTTCCCATAGGGAAACCGTGGCATAATTCACCATTGTAAAGGAGCATTTATAATGGTGAACACACGCTCAGTTTCTCCTTGCACTGCGCAGGAGCCCCTACCTCCGAAGGTCTTCCTCCTAGTCACTGTCCGCCTTGTCTTTCCCACTGTGAGCCGCTATTCTAACTGCAGTAAGTGCTGCCTGGCAGGCAAAAAGGAATAAAAATGAGGGAAATACCCTTAACATGTTGGCTCCACACAAAATGAAATTAAAAAAAAGTAAAAAGCGAGCAAACCGATCTACCGTAGAGTATGCGCTGAGACCCAAGCAGACCACCGCGGTCGCATAAGAACGTCTTTTTTTATTTTATATAGTTGCTGTGGGGAAAAAGGACATTCTGGCAATTATATAAAATAAAGCATGGTTCTGGGTGTGTGTAAACTCGAATTTACAAACACTCTTGGGGTTAGATGCTACACATAAACCCCTCGGGTGTGTGTAAATTCTCGTTACACACCCAGACCCATACTTTATTCTCTATATAATATACAGTAGCATATATTAGCAGAAAAGCACATTCCTAATACCCATGCTTGTACAATGGGTACCTACATCTACATATTAGTGCAGACAGCAGTATCACAGTATAAGTTACCAAGAATACAATGCAATGTGTATGTGGGATAGTAGAGGTGTGTAATCCAGGCATAACATTATACAGGGCTCCTATACTTTTCTGGAAGCTCTGGATGAATTTTGTATCCTGCAGGACCCCATTTAGAAATGCCCTATTGACCCTGTCAAATTCCTTTTCAGTGTCCACTGCTATGGCTAACCTTGGGTCTTGTCTTCCAGCCTGTGAGGAGCAGATGTTTTATTTATTTATTTTACTTTTATTTATTCAAGTTTCAGATTTACAACCCAAAGATGTTTGAGTCTCCTGATGTTGTCCTGCATCACCCTCCCTTTAGAGGTGGGTAAGCCATGAATCTTTCAACTAGAGCCACGCCAGAGGTAAGACAGGGGTCTGGCTTGACACCACAAGACAAAACACACAAGACAAGCCTTGGCTACAAAAGGCTGTTCTCTACATAGGAGCGGAACATTTTAGCACAACACTAACTGCTCAGGCTAGCAAAAATGTTTATTTGACCATAACTGGATCGGCTTGACCGTGACTCTCAGTTGCTTACAGAGGTTGAGTCGAGCCAGGCACTAGGCTTGAGCCAGACTAGAGCCTGCGCTGGCTTGCCCACCTCCATCTCCCATTAATAAAGCCTGTTTGATCTGGATCTATCAGGTTATGTATGCATCCCTGGAGTCTGTTAGCTAGTATTGATGTAAATATTTTCATGTCAACTGCTAAGAGGGAGATGGGCTTATGTGAGCTACGAAGTTTGAGGTCCTTCCCCTCCTTTTGGATATCAGTTATCCGGGCCTGCCTCCATAAATTCAGTACCCCCCCAATCACCCTGTTAAAGAGATGCTGCATTGCTTGGAAGAGTTCTTCTGCAAACTTCCTATAAAATTCAGCTAGTAGGTCATCATGACTGGAGTCTTGCTACTCTTAAGCTTTTTTTACCACTGCCACTATCTCTCCCTGTGTGATCTGTGCTTCCTATGTTTCCTTTTCTTGTTCTGTTTCAGATTTATGTATGTGAGGAACTGTTGAGGCCTTCTCCTCCATCCGTAGAGCATAGGTCCTGATAATATTCTGCAAAAGTCTGTATTATTTTTACCGGGTTAGTGTGCTTCACTCCCATTATTCTCCTATGGTATGTTATTTTTACTGGGTCAGTGTGCTTTACTCCCACCCTTCTCCCATCCTGAATTTTCAACACTGCCCTATTGGCTACCTGTTGGTGCAATTGCCAGGCCAGCAGCTTCGCATACCTGTTGCCAGCTTCATAATATCTCTGCTTCATGTATCTGAGACAGCCTTCAATCTTCTGTTCTGGTAACCTTGTCAACCTGTCTCTATTGTTTCAGCCTTTCTTTCAGCGTGGGGTCTAGAGTAATCTTATGTTCCACCTCTGCATCAAATATCAGGCCCTCCAATTCCTTTCTCTCCTCCCTCTGTGCTCTTTTCTTCCTCTGTGCGTAAGCTATAAATGTCACAGTTATTGTAGTCTTCAGGTTGTCTCACTTTGCTGTCTTAAGACGTGTCACCCTCTTTATTCCTACTCAGATACTCTCTGAACTCCCCCTCATGTGTGGTGCAAAATTCCTGGTCATTGAAATGCGAGATGTTGAGTCACCACAGTGTGTTTTTATGCACTGGCTCTATGGAGAGATCCATGGTCACTGGTGTCTGGTTGGAAGCTGTGATTGATCTGATACCCCTTCCTTGTACCATATGTAATCATTCCTGAGTTATCAGGAAGAGGTCTATTCTTATTAAATACTGGGAGTGGGGGTTCGAGTGAAATGTGTAATTCTTTTCCTTTGAGTGCAATTCCCTCCAAACATCCGCCAGCCCAGAATCCTTCATGATCCTTTTAAGGCAGTGGCTAGCTCCTTTGTTTCCTCTCTACCCTTCCCCTGATTTGTCCAGGTTAGCTTGAGGGTGTGTGTTAAAGTCCCCCATTATCACTAGCCTGCACTGTTCCTCTGCCATTATCAGATTATTCTTGAAGAACTTTGCCTCTTCCATTTCATCACTGGGCATGTATATGTTTCCATAAGACAGGATATTCCTCTGTATATCCCCATATTTGTGTATCTCTTCCTTCTGAGTCCCCTGCTACCTTCTCTACCAGTAGGGGTGTTTTTTTTTACTAGGATGATATTGGCTACCTCTCTCTTATGCGGGTGATCTTGGGATCTGGAGGAGTATGCCTCCCCTACCCAGCCCTAGCAGAACTTCCAGTGTTAATTTTGTGTGAGGTACATTTCCTGAGGCAATTCCTATATCCATGTGTGCTAGTTCATGTAATATTCCCGCTGTTTTGATTGGTGAAGTTATACCTTTGACATTTATGTTCCAATCATAAGACCCATCATTTAAGTTATCCCATTCCCCTTCTTTCCTTTCCCCACTACATTTTTACTAAAACAGTGCATATATAAGTAGTAAAACATAACACTGAACCCAACAGAAATACAAACAGGAAACACTTGTAAACTTCAGTAAAATTAAGTTGTCAAGTTGCTCCTCTAGTAAGTGCCCAGGTCCTTGGGGCCATCTGAGTTACCACAATCAGATCTCCATGGTCATCACTCTAACATGCATCAGAGTGGAGGGTGCACGCCTCACCTCTGCCTCCCAGCACCCCCCCCCCCATTTCTTCTGTCACCCACCCAATATTCTCCATTTTCTTTCTTTTTGTTTTTGTGGGAAAAGGAAAAAGTTGCCCCTTCCTCTAGACCGCATCCTCTGTTTAATCTTCATTGGGACCCATGGTTTTGCCCTATAACTCCCTCTCTTGTTTGTTTTTCAGGCTCCTGTGGTGCCCACCCCCCTTAGCAGGCAAGCCTGACTTCTCAATTAGATTATCCTTTACCTCGCCTCCATTTCATCTGCTGGGCATCTTGTTCCTGGCAGCTAGAGTTTGTAGTTCCTCCTTATCTCACAACTTGAGCAGCCATGGCTGGACAGGAGTGCCCCCCCGGGCTATCAGAACCCCCCCTCCCGGTCTGGTGTATGGCATGGTAGGCCTCAGGTCCCCTTCTTTTATTCAAAGCCCCATTTCATGCTGCTATTTTTTCTCATTTCTGTCCAGGCTCTATGGGGCCTCCTGACATCATGGGGACTGCGGAGCTTCCAGCCCCTCCGCCCGCAGTCATGGCTGGTCTTCTACTCAGCATCCATGCATTTCCATGCTACGTGCCTCATTTCTTCCATAGAGCTTTTTACTCCCTGTTGCCACTTCCCACCTGCTTTGGCATTGGGCAGACATAGCAGTTTCTGTTATTTTTTTCTCCCTCCTGCTCCCGGGGCCCCAGAACATGGTCGTGCATCCCCGTGGAGGTGAGCATGCACCCCGTGGCTCTGGTGATGGCCCCTTCCCCCCGCCTGGCCTAGTGCTGAGTTCCCCACTGGGCTTGGTGCTACTACCAAGCCTCCACTCAGTGGCAGCCAAGAGCCTGGGAGACTCCAGATCCCTCCCTGAGAAAGAAGAGCTGCCTGCTGGCAGCTCAATCCAGCTCCACACTCTCCCCCCCCCCACCTGATTCATGGCAACCCAAACTCACTCCCGAACCTGGGTCACCAGTATGGCATCAGGTGTGGCATCCAGCACCTCAACCTTCATCAATACCGGGCCGGCAATGTGCCTTAATTCTAATAGCATCCAAGACCTTTTTCCAGGTTCCCAAATACTCCAGTCAAGAGGTAATTGGTACTCTCAAGAGGGGCAACCCCCACCACACAACAGTTCCTCTTTGGAGTCCCACATGCTTGTGTTGGGGCCACTGCAGTGCTAGCACTCCCCAAATGCCATTTCCAGATTCTCTTGCTTACTGATGAGCTAGTTAAAGCCACCTGCCAGTGGCCATTATCAGGTCTCCTACTGCATCTGCCTCCTCCACTCTTCAATCAATCAATCAATCAAACTTTATTTAACCAGGCAGTTACATCATTGAGCAAGCTCATTTTCAAGATGGTCCTGAACACGTAGGACACATTCATTTACAGGGTCATAACAATTCACAAATAACAGACAGTAATACAGAGTGTTATAAAATAAAGGTAAAAAGGCATTAGAGCATAGCTTAGATGGCAATACATACATAGACATTTCTGCTTATACTCGTAAATTCAATATGGTACTGAGAGAGGAGAGGAAGGGAGACACGGGGAGGTTAGGAGGAAAAAGGGGTAACAAGATACATATGGGGGGGGGAGGGCAGTTTAGTAAGTTGGAGGCCCTCAGGGGAGCTAAGTAGCAGTAGGAGGGTGGAAGCAATTGGGGGGTAGTTACCCAGGAGGGATGCTGGCCAACAGAGGGGACTAGAGAGGCCTGATCAAGTGGGAACTAAGGGATTGTTTGACCGGAAGGGCTGTGCTTACCTGAAGTAATCACTCCCGATTTCCTACCAGAATGCCAACATGACCATCCTGTCAGTAGGGTGGGAACCAACCATGAGCCACGATAAACCCAATCCTAATTTACTCCAACATATTCTTTTTCCTGGGCTAGAGCATTTCCAGCCTGATCGCTGGCTACCCACCCACCCGAAATGCCTTGGTCTCAGTATGCAGCTAACTACGCTAACCTTTGCCCCAACCCAGCATAGTGTTAAAGTCGTGCATCGATTAAGAACTTAACTGGACTGTATCTTGCAGAAATTTACAATAGCAACAACAACAACAACAAAATAGCTTTCTGGCAAAACTCAGAAAAGAACAAAGCCCTCTGTGGTACCAGAGTACTTTCCCTAGGCATTGTTTTATATTGAGGTGGCTTAGTGATAATAATAATAATAATAACAAACTTTATTTATATAACTTTGTTTAAACAGCTGAATTGTAATATATACAGAGAGAAACTCACTGTGCTTAGGAAAGACCTTGCACTCAAGTAACTTCATTAAGTTTATGCTGTTTGACAGCTGTGCAGTCTCTCATGTGACTCCTTGAGATGTTGTCAAGGGGCAGCCTCTGAGGGTTTATTTCTACTGAGGATGACCCCACAGCTTCTCGATGTTGATGGGGATAGCTCAAGGCTCCTCTTCCTGTCCCCCATTTGCTCCATTGATGCTGGTTCAGTTATTTTTCTCCCAATGGTTTGCTGGCCAGATTCCATCCAAATCCCCTAGTTGGACAGGCACTGTGATGCTTCCCCAGACTCCTGAAGAAACAGGGGCCACTAGGAGTGAACAGTTTCAGTTATGCAGGAGCAAACAGCTGTGCCTTGACATTTTTCTCTTACAGTTCTTTAATAACAGCCAGGATCTTCTGTCTGCACTCCATCACCATTAGGGTAAAGTCATGCTGCAGGTAGAGTCTTGTGTTAGTGGAGGCAAGATCCTTCTTCCCCATGCTTCTTTGCAGACCCTCTTCTTTACTGAGTAGTAAACAAAGCATGCTATTATCGAATGTGGCCTGGTGGCTCCATTAACAGGCTTGTTTGAAAATCGGTGACTGATACTATGGCTCTATGTACCATCTTTAATTATAATTTCATGTCCTTGCTCCATCTTAGCAACTCCTTCAGAAAGGACTGTATGAAATCATCCATCAACAATTGCTCCATTTCCTCAGGAACCCCATGGAAACAGGTTGTTGTACCTGGATCTCTGTTTGAGATCATCAGGTTTGTCTGTGATTAGCCTCTTTCTTTGACTGAAATGGAGCAGGGCTGCATTATGATGGTCATGCTGCTCCAATACCTCCATGAGGTCACGTTCCAAGTCCACAGTTCTGGTGCAAATTTCCTGTACTTCCTTCCTTGTTCCCGCAATGTCCACTTTCATGCTCCTCAGAGTGCCCATGATGTTTTATAGCTCTCTAATTAATTGTTTTGAGGTGATTGTACAATTCACCACCACTTCTTCATTTAATATGTTTATATGCACACAGTTAGCCAGCAAATGCAGTGTTACCGGAATACTTTATCCCTGGGTAATATTAGTTTTCTGTGCATTTATATGCAGGTTTTGTTACAGCCAAAAACATCCAAAAAAAATTAAGTTTGCTGGTTACAAAAACTGCATATAAACTCATTGATTGTCATTTGGTTTCACCGATTCCAAGTGCCATGGTGAAAGCAGGGCCAGCTGGCCCTCCTTTCACAACCTAAGGGATTTCTTAGGCTGCGGGCTTGGTGTTCTAAAATCTTTTAAACTTTGTTTAGCCAACATCTTAATTTGAATAATCTAGCTGTTCGTGTCCGAGTCTGCCATGTTGAAACAGAATTTTAACGGATTCCACGGTCAGTCTGCAGAGCTAGTCTTGGGGTACTGCTCATGGCTTGGTGAAATCATCGGAAGTTTCCTCTTTCTCCTTTTTCAACAGTGTGGTGATAGCCACTTCCCTCATGGAGAAGGACAGGATGTCCTCCTTCTCTGCCTTGTTGTAGACTTTCTGTAGTATGGGGGCTTTCTGCACTATAAATCTTATAGAAGTCCGTAGGATACCCAGCTGTATCCAGGGCTTTCTTTGGTGTTAGCAGTCCTATAGCCATGAATATTTCTGCTATTCTAATCTGTCCACCTAACTCTGCCTCTTGTCTAGGGGGTTGTAATTTCAACCATTGTACATTTTGCATCACCTCATCCAATCTATCCCCAGTGGGGTTAACCTCTGAGGAGTGTTAAGTCCCTATAATAATCCCAAAATACTGCTGCTATTCCTTGTGTCTGTACCTCCATATCCCCCTGCACAACTGTATGGCAGGCACCACTTTGGCTCCTCCTCCAGCTGCCAAAGTTTATTGGCCAAGAGTTCCCCTGCTTTGTCCCCATCAAAATAGACTTGTTTTGTTAGAAACACTGCATATGGATTTTGTCCAACAGCAGACCATTAATCTCCTTTTTGGTTTTCTTAATGGCCCCCATCATTCTCTCAGTCCCCATTAGACAAAAATGCCTTTTTGTCTCTTTTAGCTGCCTTTCTAGTTCAGGGAGGCTTCCCTCTCTCTTCCATTTCTTTGTACTTGCAAGGGATATGATTCCCCCCCCCTCACTGTACACTTAAAGGCCTCCCACAAGGTGGCTTGTCACTCATCGTACCATCATTCTCTGTCAGATATTGTGTAATTCTTTCTGAAATTACCTCCTTTACCATGTCGTTCCAGAGCAATGTTATACTGAGCCTCCAATGCCCCTTTCCCTGCTACTTCCATGTTGAATGAGCAGTCATCCACACTGGAGTGTGGTCTAAGATCTTTCTTGTCCTTATGGCTGAATCTGCTACCTGCTCCACCCAATTGTTAGAAATAAGAAGATAGTCTAATTGTGAGTGTGTTTGTGTGCAGCCGAGTAGAGCATGTACTCAGTATCTTGCAGGTGTACCAGCCACCATAGGTCTCTCACCCCCAAGGTCTGCAATCACCAGTTGTCTCTAGGCTGTAGCATTCCTACTCATCATACCCATGTTAACTGGGCAGTGCCAAGAGCCAGATCCAGTGGGGCATTGAAATCCCTTCCTCGTTGAATGGTTCCATACTATGAGCTGTGGAGAGGGTTAGAAATCTGGGGGTCGCTGCGAGTTCCAAGCCGACACTAGAACATAAGGTGTCAGGGGTTGTCTGCAGTGGCTTTTATCATCTTCAAAACAGCGCGCAGATTAAACCCTTTCTTGTGCCTGCTGACCTGGTGACCCTGATGCATATCTTTGTCACATCTAGATTGGACTATTTCAATGCTCTCTACCTAGGGCTCTCTGTGAGGCTGATGCCTCACCTACAGCTTGTGCAGAATAAGGCAGCCTGACTGATTGATTGTACTTCCCAGTCTGAGCATATCACACTGGTACTTTGTGTACTGCACTGGTTGCCAGTTCGGTAGCATGTCAGCTAGAAAGTGTGTTTGGCCTTCGAAGCCCTGCACTGCCTGGGTCTGGGCTACCTGACAAACCTCCTGGTCCCTAATGCTCATGACTATTCTTTTCAGTTGTCTGAGGTGGGTCTTCTCCATATCCAGAGGGCACATTTGAAATCTTCAGGAGATCATGTTTTTCGGGATCGCTGCTCCATTACTGTGGAATGCACTTTTCTCAGAGGTTGGGCACATTTTAAAGAAAATTAAAATCCTATTTACTGTCTGCTGTGTGTCTGGTCTCAAAAATGAATTCTGAAATCTGTATGATGTCCTGCTGTTTTATCCTGTTTTATCTTTGTAAGGTGCCCAGAGCCCTTTGGATTGGATGTCATAGAAATATGCCTTGCCTTGCCCACATCAGTATTGGGTGTGCTCTCAGACCTATCATCTGTGCTGTGAGAGTCGCAAAGAATTCAGGGACTGCAACATTGGGTCCGTAGATGAAGCCTCATATGACTGTCTTATCATCCAGCTGTCCCTTTATCAAACTGTTTCTTCTCTCTGGGTCTGTAAGCTTTTTTCCACCGTAAGGCACAATCCTTTGCAGGTCCAGTTGCAAACTGCCCTACGCTTGGATGTGCATGCACTGTGGAACACTCAACTAAGCCATCCCCTGGCAATCCCCTCTCCAGGCACATCATCCAGGTGTCCTGGTCCCCACCTTTCACACTAAGGTATTAACCCCCCCCCAAAAGTGAGGTGAACCCACTGCTCCTGAAATTGGTTGATTTTTTGAGGACAACTTGGTGCCCTTTTGCGTTCCTCTCCCTCATGCAGTATATAGCATGAGTAAAAAAAGAAAGACTCCCCCCTGTCAAGAACTTGGGGGTTGGGGCAATCAATGGGAGGAATGCTGAAAACAAAGAACATACCCTCCATTTCCCTTTGTAACTTCCTAGTCATTAACTCAGAGTACAGATATTTTGTCTCTTTGTTTCCATGTTTGTGTCCTTCCAGTTACAGCAGTGCCTCTCCTCCTATCCCCCATAAACAAGGAGGTACCAGAGATAAGGCCCCTGACATTGGAGACACAGCACAGAGGTCATGTCTCTGCTCAGTCCCCGGCCCCATCCTCCTGTGTCCCACTGTTCCCCAATGTCCTCCCAGACTCTCCTATCCCCCAACTCCTCACAAAACTTATAACCAGTCCATAACAAACAATACCATTGCTTTCACTTTTATTGCTGTTCTTGTGTACACTGTAGGGGGGGCCCCAATTGTCCCTGAGGTGCCTACGGCCTATCAGCAAGATTTTTAAATTAATGTTTTTCATATGATGCTTCACATTCATGGAACAAACTTCCCTCTCAGCTAAGAAATTTACCATCTCTTCATATTTTCAAACACAACCTTAAAAAGTTATTGTTACAGGAACAACTTACATGTACTTGTTATAATTAATGTTATTTACGTCAATTTATGTATTCACTGTTTTAGCTAATTAGTGGCTTAAAAATTGTTGTTGCAGCAAGATTTTACATATACGTGTTACAATTAGTGTCATTTATGGCAACTTGTGTATTCATTGTTTTAAATGACTTGGGATGTTCTGTAAACAAGACATGTTTCTCATAGACCTTATCCTGCAATTCATTCAACTTTCAAATAAATAAATAAAAAATAAAACCCAACAAGAGTCCCAAGTTTTGACAACCACTGTATCATGGGCCAGTTGACATGGGGGAGTTCCACATTCTCTCCAACAACCCAACCCACTCTGTCCCAATTCCATGTCCCGTATATTTCTCCTTGCTTCCAGCGAGTCATGTCTAACACCTTAGAAGATCGCAGTGGGCTGACGAAGTGTCCAGCCACCAATCAGAGGCTACTTTAGCCACTTGTAGTTGTGACCATACACATGCAACCTCTTAAGTCCCCAAAAGTCCTCTATGCCTGTTACAAAACACCACCATACTCTATGAGGGTATGATGTGATATTGGCTGTGCCATGGCATTATACCAGAGTCACGTTAGAACCTGCCAGAAGTGGCACACCTCTTCAGAAGCATACTTCATAAATAATTTAAAGCAGCTGTATTTGTCACCATATAGTTTTTTCAGCAATAGTGTATTTTTTTCTGTCAAAAACATCAATATATCCATTCTTCTTTTAGTTTTCATTCATTCCTGAACTAAGATACCGGATTTTGATGTTTTTAAAATTTCTTCTTCCGATGCCATTCCCATCATCCAAAAATTAAATATATTGGTAGTGCTGCGTTGTTTAGCATGAAAAACATGGGGTAGCACCATCTTAATGCATCCACAGTATGAATCTACTGTAGCATGTACATTTAAATGGGTAAGCTCAAGGGAAGAGATGTTTATAAATTGTAAGTGGTGGCCATCTTTAATGAAGTGAATTATTAATTATAAAATTAACTATAAAAACTATTTTAGACATACCTGAGAAAACTAAAAATATACCAAGGATAAAGCTAAGGATGTCAGAAATACATTTTTGCTAAAAAAAAACTATGTGATGATTTTTTTGCTGACTAACAAATACTACTGCTTTAAAGGAGATATGCACTGGACCTTGCTGTCTCTCCAGAGCTCCATGCCGAGATGATTTGATTCCAAGGGGGAGTGCACTGCTGACCATTGGTTTGGCCTACAGTCTGGGTTTGCCGCTGGGGGGACAAATCAGGTGGGAATTTAGGGGGAGACCTTGTGCATCTCTGTGGCACACTCACAACATGCATTGCAACCTTGCTCCTAGCATTCCTGCTGCCTGTCTCAGTATTGTAGGACTCACGTCCCCCCAACCCCTACCATCTCCCCCCTCCCCATGCTCTGAATCCCCCCACTGTATCCACAGGCTCATCTGGTAGAATGGCCTTTCCTTCCTTTCCCTGCACTGTCGATCTGTGTCATTCCCCCAACCTCAACATCATCTAGCTAGACCCACATTTCCATATCCAGGTGATCCATTTGTTAGACTGTCTCTTACGTTGGGGTGCAGGTTTCTGCCACACACCACTCTCTGGACTGTGGAACTTCTAAGTGTCCTAACTCTTTAAACTTGATCATGTAACATCATGTGTAAAAACTGCAACCAAAACATAATGAATGGGGGATGAGCTGGAGGAAAGCCCAGAATCAAAATAATAGAGCGTCCCCAACTCAAAGCCCACATATCCTCTCCAACTTTACAATAACTTTTTAGCTTTCAGAAACTTTTCCACTTCTTTTGTGCATATAAAACTGCTTTGGGACCCCTTTGAATTTGAACAGCAGTGTTGTGGGGTGCACCATGAAAGTCTTTATTCCCACATTACACAGACCCAACCTCAACTCACTGAAGGCTCTTTGTTTGTCCAGAATGGGCTTGGGCAGATTTTGATATACTATAATGTGACTTTCCTTCCATTTCAGATCCCAACTCTGTTTGGCATGCCTCAGTATCCCTTCTCTGTCACCATAATACAGGAATCTCACCATAAATTGTCTCAGACATTCATCTGCCACTTGAACAGTCTGGCCAATTCGGTGAGCCTGATCAGTTTTGATGGTAACTCTGTCTGGGACTTTAAAAGTTTCTTTAAAGAAACTGTGGATGAACGTTCTGGGCTTCTTATCCTTCACCTCCTCTGGGATTCTGAGGAACCTTAAACTGTTCCTCCTTGATAGCTCCGCAAGGTCAGTTACTTTTTCCTCTAACGTTTTTCCTGTCTTTTCCAGGCGGTCAGTTCAGAGCAAGTCCTTAGCTGTTACATCTTCGAGGGTTGACACTCCTCTAGATGCTTCAGCATAATTTCTAACTTTGGGTCGATGCTCTCAACCATCTTTTTTACCTCCAAAATCTGTGCAGACATTTCCACTAGGCTGCTATTTATGCTGTTGATGCCCGGCATAATGTTCATGAGGAAGGGTTCCATGCCGTCCATCTCAGCCTAAGTCTCGGTCACGCTGTTCTCAGGCAGAGTAAATGGAGCTTGTTTTAGCCATTTCTGTGCTTGTTTTTTGACTGGAGTGGTTTCAGTATTGTCACTCATTACAGCTTGCTAATCGCTGCTGTAGATTCCCTGTTTAGTTGGTGTTTGGTGACGAATCTAATCTTTGAAGCAGGGACCGGGTCCAAGCTGCTTTAGATTGAGGCTGCCATCTTGGATTGTGTCACATGACTTCCTTTTAGCCCAGTCTGATGAATGATGTCACAAGAATCATCCTTTTAGATCAGTGTGATGATGTCATATGTCCTTGGTGGGCAAATATCTTATTTTGAATATTTTGGCCAAATATTGTATTTGGGACCCCAAATATTGAGAAATTCCATAATCGTATTTGTTATGACCATATGTTAAACGAACTGACTCTTCAGTTTAAAAACAATAAACTGGGTACCAGAGGGCACCACCTTCAGCTAAGACATATAAAGTGTAATACAAGTAAACGTATGGCGTTTTATACTCAGAAAGTGGTGGCCCCCTGGAACGGGTCACCAGAAGAAATAGTACACGCTTCGAGTAAGGCACAGTTTAAGAGAAAACTAGATACCTCTATCTTAGAAAACCACATTCCAACATACTATGGGTAAAGAGGAAAGGAGCGCTGTTATGGGTCTATCATGGGCCCCCTTAGCTCCTCACTACTTAGTATGAAACTTAGTATGAAACTTATTTGTGTATCTGTACGGGGGAAGGTAAAAAAATAGTCTTCCCATACTCCTCTCCAGTCCAGTCATGTTAAAAACAACCCCATCCCCCACCCTCTGCAAGAAGCCCATTTGCACCCTCCTCCTCTCAGTACCCACAATTTAAGCTTTCATAGTAAAGATTCACAAAAAACTCCCATGTCTGACAACTGGTACAATCTACCCACCTCCATAACCAGCCGCTGTATCTTCCCCCACTCCAGCAGCCTACTGGGTCATAATGTCGTATGCTTAATAGCATATGACATTATAGCTAACCCAAAACAGCACTGTTCATGACAGTGAATGGTGCAATACTGCGTATACTGCTGTATGCGGTATTGCACCATTCGCACAATCCCAGGCAGAGGATAAGACCTCTGCTGAGAGTGGGTTCTGCCAAGCAGCTGTCATGGCTCACTGGATTGAGCCACAGCAGCAGGAACCCAGGCCCTGTGTCTGGGACCAGGTTTGATTCCCGGTCCCAGACATTTTATTTTCACCACACTTTGTGTGCTCTCCGAGTTGGTCCCCCCCCCCCGGAGTTGAGACTCTGTAGTGGGAATGGTCTGGGGGCACAGCCCCCCATAATGGGGGTGTGGGGGGGCAGATCCCCCACAGAAAAAAGACTTATGCCACATGGCAATATCGCACTGTATTGGCAGCTTGATTTTGCCATGCAGCATAATGTTGTGCGACATTATGACCCTGTGGCCCCCAGCAGCAACACCCAAGTCCCACCCTCCTACCCCCAGCACCCAAATTTCTTAAAATTAGCTGTCTCCCTCAGGCTCAAGAAGGTGACTGACACAACCTGTCCTCATCCATAACCAGCCATCTTCTTGTGAATGGCACTATAGCGCTTGCTCACATAGTAAAACAGCAGATCACATGATCAGCTGTTTTAACTTCTTTTAGCTTTGCGGAAAACCAAAATAATTTCTGGGTGTAAAGTTAAAGTACAAACTTGCTATTATAAATAGTTCAGGGTAACCTTCCTTGGCGCTTTCCCAGACTAACTTTTCAGTCTGTAGCACATTAAGTGTTTCATTCTGTGCAATATTATGGGTATCTACTGACTAAGCCCACAAAATAACATTTCCCATTCATCTGCCAGAGAGCCCATGTGGGCAGACTGAAAAGTTGGTCTGGGAGAGTGCCAAAGAGGGTTGCTCCGAACTGTTTACAACAGAGAGTTTGCACTTTACGCTTAAAAATTATTTTGGATTTTCGCTCAGCTAAAAGAAGTTAAAAAAGCCTGGGAAGAAACTGACATGGCTGAAATTAACAAATGCTGCTGCTGAAGTGACACTCGAGGTGGTGTGGTAACGGAAGCTTGCACAAGGCAAGTAAGCATATTGTTTCCTCATTAAATTAAGCATTATGGTGCTGACCCCATATCTGTAACTACGGTTACTATGTTCTGCCTGTTTTGAGAATAAATTCCCTTCATGAGTATGTGCAGAGCCTGGGGAAGCCACTTAAATTATATTGTGTGATAATACCAACTGTTGTTCACATTGTTTTCAGTATTGTGTGTATAGCATGTGTTTCATTGTTTGTGTTGTAAATGTAAACTTTGTAGGTTGCCCTTGACACCTAGATTTTTGTCAAGATGGGCACAAATAAATTAATATAAAAAAACTCTGAGCTTATTATCAACATCATGTGGTATGTTAGGCTGTTACTGTGGGTCCAGGAGGACATAAATTCAAAGGACTAAGTACTCCTCTTGCAGGGCTCGCTTGTGGCAAAATTCATTTTAAAATATGGCAGCAGCAAGAGCAATACCATGGCAGTCAGTGGAAGAAAGATAAGCTCAGGAGGAAACACTGCAGATCTACCAGACATGGATGGTGTAGCGCAGAACTTCAGAAGAATGGTATTTATTGATTAGAACTGATGGAAAATATTGAGAAATTATCCCCCCTCCTCCCTCCCCCATCACACACACACACACACACACACACACACACACAGACACACAAACCCGGGAACACCTCATCCCAACGGCACAACAATTAACTAAACTATTAGTATGATTAATTTCCCCTGAATATGTGAAGTAAGTGTTAGCAGTGCGAGGCATCAAAAAATCCCTCATTGGTTGTTAAAGTGAAATGACAGGCTCATGGTACATTTCCGCTTCAGCGGTAACAGCCTTTGACTTTTGGGTTTCCTCAATATGATACTGACTAATCAATCTGAAGTTATTGACAGGGTGGAAAAATGCATTTTGCTAATGTGCTACTACAGTGTCTGCAGCTGTCTTGACTCATCGTTGAGAAGCATGATTGAATAGGAAATAGACTGAGAGACATGGCAGCCTTTTCTGACAAACCAGCACCCTTACATGCCCTATCTCAGAAAGGGTCATAGGATTCTGCTCCCTGGGTGCTTTATCTGCAAGGGCATCCTGTCAATTGTGTTCCTGATGCCATTGCCAATCTGTACTTCCAAACATTTGGTTTGAGGGATGAGAGACATGGGCAGAGTGAAGTTAAGGTGCTTGGCTCTTGAGGATGGAGGGCATGGACCACACTGACATTTTGGCACCCCCTGCTGGATAATTAAGGAGCAGCATTGACATTTTCTGTGATGACAACCAGTCGCCTGACCTGCTGGCAGAGGAAGCGTATGGATGTGATGACCCTGATATCTGTGGTCTGATTCAGTGTAGCCAAGCTCAAAGTACTGCACTTGGGGGGCCGGGAGCAACGGCAGGCCATACACACTGTGTGGGGCTCCTCATGCTGCAGTCAAAGAGGAAAAAGACCCAGGGGTGATAAAAAATGAGGGCTGAAGAATGACATTTTACATCTGCTGTCAAGAGGGCTGGCAGAATGCTGGGGTGGAAGAAAGGGGAGTTAATCAGCTGAGCAGGGGATAGAATCCTTACATTTTACAAGGCCCTGGTCAGGTCTCATCTGGAGTACTGCATGCAGTTCTGAACTTCCAAATACTGCAGGAGTGCCTACAAGCAATAGGCTGCTTTGCTAATGGTAATACAATAAAAGCAGAAGAAAAGGATTGTGTAAGCAATAAGGCATGACTGGGTGTTGGCACTACTGAGATACCTGCACACCCAGGGGCATGGTGTGGCAGGAGGCCACAGACCGAGCCCAGGGGTGTAGTGAGGCAGGAGACTGCAGGCCAAGTGCATTCAGCCCCTTGTTGTGCAGGTATCTCTTTACTACCAAAACCAAGCCATGTCTTATTGCACTTATAAAATGTGCTTTTATTTTTAAAATATGTTTCAGTATTAAAATATACTTTTTGAAACATGTTAAAGTAAAAATTAGTTTGTGTTTTTTATACAAAGTAGTCCTTCCACCTACTGGATAGTCTCCTACCTGGAGACTATAATTAATTTCCCCCTTTGATTTAGGCTTTTTGACTCAACAAATATTCCATAGTTGTAGTTTTTAAGTGCTAAGCCCCATGCCCTACCTCCTCATGATTTTATTTATTTAAAAAAAATATCATAAGAGAGAGCCATTTAACCATAAAAGAGAGCAGTCCAAGAAAGAGAGGGAATTCATTTTTCATAGACATTGGTGCCTTTTTTCTTTTTTCTTTTTTCTCTTGGAGCACCTGTTTCACCGCCTATCCAATCACTTGTACGATCACTTGGTTGCTTGTAGCAGAGGCCTGTTCTTCAATGCCCACCCACCCACACACTCCCGAGCTCATGCCTGCTGGCGCACTGTAACTCTCCCATTTGTCCCCCCCACTTCTGTGCTGAAAGAGCTTCTAGAGTGCCACCACCTGCAGAGACAGCATGGCAGGCAGCCAGCGACTATGAGAAGATTCAGGACTTCAGGCCAGGAGCCTGCTGGGGTCAAGAGGGCTGGAGCTAGAGCCCCTACCTGCCTGTTCCTCTCCCTGAGCCTCCTTGTCACTACCAGCCATTGGGAGTCCCTGCACCATAGCTGCACCTCCAGCAGGAGCCTCAGCCAATCAGGAGACTCTACTCACAACAAGGGCTCAACTTGAAAGCTCGTAAAGCTGGAGCTGCTGAAACAAAGGATTCCAACTTTGCTGCACACTGCATCAGATTCAGAACTTCAGGTCAGGAGGATCAGGGTGACACCTGGAATGGCTATAGGTATGAGGATCTTGGCAATAACAATATTTCATGGTGTGGGCCTTGTGAATGAGGCTGAGACATGGGGCTTTGAAATGTTTTTCCAGAACAGACAGTTCAGGATAAAAACAGGCACAGTGTATTAAAAAAAAAGTTTGCATGTTTTGCATTTTTTTTGTGCAGCACTCTTTAGGGCAAGCAGGACAGAGGTTAGGGTGAGGAAATGAGTACATACAACAGACAGCTGGGCCCACTGTTGGGATGAATGAACAGTGTGAGTGAAGAAATAAATGGCTGCTGTTCAGTGTGTCAACATTCCGATGTGGGGCGGTGATTTGTGTGAAGGCTAAATACCAGGATGGCTGTGGGTAGTACTGCATTCATGCACAGTCAAGTGACTGGTTCCAGCCAATCAGGATTTGAGGATTTCAGTGCCCATTTTATAATCACAGAACCACTAGGTTAATATATGGTTGCCCCACATGCACACATACGAGCATGCACGCACAAACACACACACGTACACACACACTTCATGCAGATGCATGCACTTACATGCACAGACATCTACACGCAGCACTATATGTGAGAGCATATACAGCACTGCACACAGACATGAATATACTGTACACAGCACTACGTACATGCACCTACACACATTCACACACAGCACAGATAGACACACATGAGCACTATGTATGCAGATCCCCACACATGCAGCCTTAAATATATACACACACACACAGCACTGCATACACATATCGGATGGGATTAGGAGTAAGATCAGCCTTTTTGCAGACGACACAAAGATCATGGCGGATAGTGTGGAAGGGGGGCAGATACTCCAAGAGGATTTGGCAAGACTTGAGCACTGGTCAGACACATGGCAGCTGGGGTTCAATGCTAACAAGTACAAAGTCATGCACTTGGTAGCCAGGAACCATGGGAATTACTACTGGCTAGGGGAAGTGCAGTTACTAACATACTAAAATGCCAGCAGAGTAGGCCCAAAGGTCTATCTAGTCTGCTTGAAGGTCAGCATCTGGTAGATGCATCCTTCCCTGCCTCCCCTCCATCACCTCCTCCCCATTGGGTGTACATCTCCAGGTCTGGCATTACCCAGTTTAATCTCCTCCCTGTACCTGTACCACCCCCTTTTGAAGCCCACCACCATTTTCAATTCCACCAATTCCCCTGGCAATGCATTCCATGGCTCCACCACCCTCTCAGTGAAGTAATGTCTCCTAGTCTAAGCCCTTAGCCTCCCTCCTACTAGCCTCAGGTGATGCCCCCTGTTGGCCCCCACCTTACACAGATGGAAAATCCTATCAGGGCATGCCCTATTTACCCCCTTAAGGTATATAAAGACCTCAATCATATCCCGTCTGTCCTGCCTCTCCTCCAGGGTGTACAAGTTAAGCTCCCTGAGTATCTCCTCATAGGTCTTTTCCCCCAGCCCCTGAATCATCCTTGTCACCCTCCTCTGGACCTTTTCAAGGAGTGAAAGGTCCTTGACCAAGTGCAGTCACCAAAAGTGCACACAGTACTCAAGGTGTGGTCTGACCAGGCAGTTATACAGAGTGAGAATCACCTCCCGCTTCCTGGAAGTTATCCCTCTTGCAATGCACCCCAGCATTTTGTTTGCTTTGGCTGCCGCCCTCCTGCACTGTTCAGAGTTATTCATTTTGGCATCCACCACCACCCCCATGTCCTTCTCTCCATCTGTAACCTGCAGTTTCTCCCCACCCAGAAAGTATTCTTGAGCCCGAGTTTCTAAGCCTCAAGTGGAGAACCCTACACTTCTTAGCGTTAAACTTCAGTCCCCTGTTGCGGGACCACCCCTCAAGAGTCTCCAGGTCTTCTTGAAGGGCCCTTCTGCCCTCCACCCCATCCACCACTGCCCTCAGCTTTTAGTCATCGGTAAAAAGGCTCATCTCACTCCTGATACCTCTTCTGATGTCAGAGATGTAAGCATTAAACAGGAGTGGGCCCAGTACTGACCCTTGTGGAACCCCACTGATGACCCTCCTAGGAGAGGAGACCACCCCCCCAACCATCACCCTCTGCCACCGCCCACTTAGCCAGTTTAATATCCACCTAACCATCTTCTTCCTCACCCCATTCCCTCCAACTTATCCATCAGCCTGGGGTGTGGCACTGAGTCAAACACCTTGCCGAAGTCTAGAAAGAGGACATCCACTGGCCTACCCTGGTCCAGTGCCCTAGTCACCCAATCATAGAAATCCACAAGGTTATTCTGACGTGATCTGCCATGCACAAACCCACACTGGTGACCATCCAAATGGCCCCCTGCCCCCATGAAATCATCCAGCCTCTCCTTCAATATGGCTTCCATCATTCTTCCCACCACGTACATCAGGCTGACAGGCCTGTAATTGCCTGGCTCCTCCCGTGGCCCACCTTTGTGGATGGGTATGATGTGAGCCATCCTCCAGTCCTGAGGCACACACCTCATCCATAGGGAGGAGCTAAAGTGGTCCATCGGGGAGCAGCCAGTACATCCACCATTTCCTTTAGCACCCTGGGATGCAGGCCATCTGGACCCAGTGCCTTATCTGTTTTTAGGTACCTGAGGGCATCCCATACCCTACCAATAGGAATTTCCCCATCCGTTACCTCCCCCCCTTCTTCAAAACTGATCCCCCTTCCCCCATGAGGTGCCCCCGTCCTTGACTCTAACCCCCTCCTCCTGTAAGGAGCTGTCCCACCATCGTGTCTAGTATAGACTGAGGTAAAGTAATCATTCAGTACCTCAGCCTTTTCCTCGGCCTCCTCAGCCCACCCTCTCCCTGTCCTTAACCTGCTAATCTGCCCCATCACTTTCCTCCTTTCCCTAACATACCTAAAGAACCTTTTATCACCCCCGATCCCCTAAGACAACTTCTGCTCTGCCCTAGCCTTGGCCAATCTCACCTCCCTGGTCACCCTTTTGGATATATTATCATACTCCTCCTTGTCCCTTCGTGTTCGTTTGTATCATCTATAAGCCTCCTTCTTCTCCATTACCACTTCCTGTAGCTCCCTGGTCCACCAGCACAGTTTCCTGACACCCCAAGCCTTGCATCTGACCTTAATGTAGGCCCTAGTAGCTTCCAGAAGCCCTCTTTTAATAACTTCCCATCTGCTGTCTGTGTCCATGCCCAGACTGATCCCCTGTAAATGCTCCCTGAGGATCCCCTCCCTTCTCCCTCCATACCCTTGAAGTCTGCACCCCTGAAGTTGAGTACTACTGTCTTAGTACAATTTTCCTTTCCCCCAAGTTCAGGGAGAACCAGACTGATCCACTTTCATGGAGGAGAAGGATCTGGGGTACTGGTCACAGTGGACATGAATCACTCAGCGCAGTGTAGGAAGGCAGCAGCCAAAGCTAATAAGATGCTGTGGTGCATTGCCAGGGGAATCACCTCTAGGAGAAAGGAAGTCATTCTGCCACTGTACAGGTCACTGGTGAGACCTCATTTGGAATACTGTGTGCAGTTCTGGTACCCCTATTTAAAGAAGGCATCAAACTACTGGAGTGTTTCCAGTGCAGGGTGACAAAGATGATCCCTGGGCAGGGGGAGAAACCATATGAGGAAAGTCTGGGGGAGCTCAACATGTATTCCCTGGATGATAGAAGGGAGAGGGGGGATATGACTGAGACCTTCAAATGCTTAAAGGGCATGAATAGGGTTAGTACTGAGGGCATGTTTACATTAAGGGAGGCACAAGGGGACACAGTCTGAAACTGGAGGATGGAAGATTCAGGAGGGAAATGAGGAAGCGCTACTTTTACGGAAAGGGTTGTAACGAGATGGAAAGCACTGCCAGAGGAGGTGATATTATTGAAATATGTGGGTAGTTTTATGAAGGGGTGGGACAGGGTCAAGGGTAAGATTAAGATTAAAATTGGGGGGAAGCTGGAGATGGGAGAGTTATCAGAAGGGGGTGATAAATCAGATGGATGGGCAAGGGATGGGGGGGCAGCTGCAGTAGATTCAACTGGGAGCTGCATACATGAGCAGACTCGGTATTCCATATGGTCTGTGTCTGCTGGAATTTTCATAAGTTCGTATGTTCATATACACAGACCAGTAGCACTATATAGGTACATTGGCATGCACACAAACATATAGAGACATACACACAGTACTACTGTACATACACAGATGCACACACATCAGTAGTGCTGAGACACACACAAACATACAGAGATGCACACACACCATTCTACTGTACATACACAAATTCACACACAGCACTTCATACAGGGATGCATACAAACAGAGGCATAAACAGTTTTGCTGTACATACACAATGTTGTGTGTGTGCATTTGTGTATGTACTAGTAAGCAACAAAACATGACAGGGTGTGCATTGTGCTGAGATAACTGCATAACCAAGATGGGCAGTGAGACATGAGGCTGCAGGCTGAGTGCCTTCAGCCCCTGGATGTCCAGGTTATCGCAGCACAATGCACACCCCCGGAGTGGCTTATTGCACTTATAAAATGGGGTTTTATTTATTAAAATTGGTTCAATTATTAAAATACGCATTTTTTACTATGAAAAAGTTGTATTAAATATGGAGAAAAGGTTGAAAATCATTTTTTTTTAATCTAACTTAGTCCTTCCACCTAATGGGACTATATTCAAATTACTGCTGAAAGCATTTGACTGTGCTATGCTCAGGTGTTTTTCACTGTTAAAACATTTTTATTTAAAAACTATTTTTAATGACCCCTGTTAAAGAATTTAGTTGGTTCTGAGAGTAGAGGTCAGTCCACCACCCCACCCACTCACTTGCTCACCCACCCACTCAACCACACGACTGCCCACCTGCTTGCTTGATCGCCTGACCCCCCCACCACCCCGCTTGACCACCTGCTCATTTCCTCGTAACTACATGGAGAAAGAAAACACTGCCAGGTTTGAGTAGAGTGAACACATTGCCAATTCCCTGGTAACCAAAAAAATCAGCTGATGATGTGTGCCTGTTATGTGTGTAGGTCAGGAGTGTGAGTTGTTTGGTTAAAAGAAGTGGGAGATGTTCAAAAAGCATTTTTTTTTAATTTTAATTGATCCATCTACTCACTCTATCTGTCCACTGTTAAGTTTTCCAGTTGGCTGGTCTGTGTCTTTGAGAGAGGTACCGGTAGATGTGAGATAAAGAGAGACCTGGAGAGAGAGAGAGAGAGAGACATCAAGGGGCACCACTGCTGTAGCAGTGTGTTTCACCCACCTCGTGCCTGGGTATCTCACGATCAAAAAAAACTATAAAGCAACAGTTTATTATCAATTTTAGAATTACTTGTGTGTTTCAAATAATATTTACCATGAATAGCACATTTAACCTGGTATTTGAAAAGTAAACAGGTGTTTGCTGTTGACAAACTCCATGGAAGACACTTGTGGCACTGGTAAAGGGTTAGGTGTTCTGAAGTGTTACTGAGACAAAGCAAGCATTTGACAATGCCGAATGTTTGCTTGCTGGCATTATTAATTTATTGAAAGAAATCAGAATTACAATCCTTTGAGTCAGACTCCTTTACAAAGGCTCCACGTCAGTAAGAAAGAGAAAAGAAACTACACAGAGTATCACTCGTAAAGTACTGAAACTTAAACATTTGGTACAGAACTTAACATTTTGCACGGTACAAACTGAAACAGTTGGTACAAAACTTAAACATTTGGCACAGTGTACAATGAAGGATTTCATCAGCAGGGATCTTAAAAAGGTCCCGGGTCAACACTTATGTACGTATGACAGTCATTCGGTTGTGGAGGGTCTTACAAGATAGGCCTAGAGTCATGATATATTTACATTGAAATAGAGAATCCAACGCTTGGGAAAAGAGAAGAACAAGTCCCTATGCCAGGGCTACTTTATTGCTGTAGTGCTGCAACCTGCTAGTAACATGGTTTTGTTTGCAGGAAATAACCCAAGGAAAAAAAGTTATATACAGTCACATGCTGCCAAGTTGAGGAGGGACTTGAGACCAGCTTCAAATTGACCCAAACTGGATGTATGGGAGATTGTGGACGGTAGGTTGTTTAGCCACAGACGGGCATGATAACGGAAATACCATTGCCCAAGGGAGGTTCTACAGTGGGGTACTAGTAGGGAGGTATTTGCTGAGTGCCTTGGTGCCTTCCTTAGAGAGGCTGTTTGAATAAGAGGGTGGAGGCCTATCGGTGCTAGTTTGTGTAGTATCTTTTTTGGTAGAAGGCAGGTGTGATACTTAACCCTATCTTGGACGTTTAGCCAGCCAGTAGATTTCCAAAGCTCACGAGTATGGGTTAGTCTGTTACAATTTGAGACCAGACAGCAGGCTTTGTTGAGGACAAGGTTAATGCTGCGCAGGGCAGTATGGTCAGCAGATCCATAAATTACTATGCTATAGTCACCAAGGGCAGTATTGAGGAGGACACTGCCAGATGCATTGCCTGCAGAGGAATGTAGTGCCTATGTCTGTATAGGATCCCCAACCTGGTGTTAACAGAGGAGGATACTTGTGGAATGTGAGCGTGATATGTGAGGGAGGTATCCAACATGACTCCCAGGTATTTCAAGCAGTAGACCTGCTCCAGGGCATTGACACGGGAGTTTGAGATGATTAGCGGTGTATTACAGAGCAGGTTTTGTCGTTGGATGAAAATCATCGATTTAGTCTTCTTATAGTTAAGTACTAGGTGGTGTTCAGAGAACCAGGTTTTGAGCTATCCAAAGAAACCCTGATGGGCGGATTGGCATTGGAAGTGCAGGAGTTAGACAGATGCAGAATAGGAATGGAAGTGAAGTACTGAACTGATGCCAACCCCACCCCCACCCTGCAGAGAGTGACAGGCACTGGGGTGTGCCTTTGGGTCGTTGGCCATAACGCTCATGCCATTTCACCTCACCCTTTCCCGCAGACACCGACAAGTGTCGAGGTGTTCCTTGGTGTGTTCGGACTTTACACTCACCCCATTCCATGAGGAAATATGCTGAAATGGGTGCAGTATAGGAGAATGGGGTGAACTTTGGGGCAGAAGAGTCCAAGGCACACCTCAATGCCTGTCACTGGCTGCAGGGTGGGGGTGGAACGGCGTTAGCATTACTGCCAACAATCCCAAGTTACACCCCTAACACCTGTTAGTCCCTACAGGGTAGGGTGTTATGGTCAGAAATCCTAACACCTGGGTGTTTCTTGATATCTTCACTCCAAGTTTTCAACATGGGCTTTTTGTGACCCTACCACATGAACAGTGACACTATCAGTTTGTTAGCTGAAAGGTGATTTTGCACAGCTACTGCACCAATTGGCACCACAGATGCGAAAAACACATTTTGAACAGGATGTGAAAAATTACAGCTGTACTGTTCATGAGGAGATGTAAAAAATGGTAATGTTGAAAATCTGGAGTGAAAATATAAAAAAATTGGTGAAGTCACGAGCGTATGAGAAACTGCACAGTGCACACCCGTAATGCAATTATTTGGGGGATTTGTTACACAAGATTTTCAACATAGGCATTTTGGGACCTTCACTCATAAACAGTGGCACTGTGATTTTCTTAATCTGTTCCGAATGTTGATTTCGCACAGCGACCACGCCCATTGTGTGCCACAGTTGCAAACACATGTTTCAGGCAGGATGTGACAAATGACAGCTGTACTGTTCATAACGAAGTATGGAAAAATGGCAATCTTGAAAATCTGGATTAAAAATATTACAAATTCTAGAAGTTCCAAGCATGTGTGGAAACTACACAATGCTCTCGTAACACAGTAATTTTTGGGAATTTTTTCGCCAAATTTGCAACATAAGCTTTTTGGGAGTCCTCCTCATGAACAGTGACACTGTTGTTTCATTAATCTGTCCGGGAAAGTGAGTCCACACAGTGACTGCAAAATCACCTTTCAGGACCGAATAATGACATGACAGTGACTGAGTTCATGAGGTGGGGTTCCAAGAACTTCATGTTAAAAATTTGGTGCCAAAAGTCACACAAATGGCCTAGACATCCACCTAAGTTGAAAACCCCCCATTTATGCCATTATACAGCTTACTGGCATTTCTTCAGTTCGCGGTTGGCTTTAAAGAGTGCAGACGTGTTCCCCCTCCACTGAAGATCATGGCACGGACCTCCGGAGGTAAGTATGGGGTGAGGGTGGTGCGGGGAGGTGGGGTGCACAGAGGATGGGTGCAGACTGGGGGAGGGGGGCACCACAGACAATGAGGGACCGTTTTCTTGTTTGCAGATTAAAAAAAAAAAACTTTGCTGGAAGGTTTTCTTTTTTACAGGTACATTTGGCATGCTGGGGTGGGCTCCCAGTGTGCCACCTGGGTGTTTTGGGGGGACTGGAGCCGAGGGGATTGGGCACCCTGTCCGCAAAGAAAACAGAGTCTGTGTTTGGGGATGATGCTGAGGGATTGGGCACCCCTCAGCAGACAAATTAAACTCGGGGACATCAAGCTGACAGGAATTGGGCTCCCCATCAGCAAATGAACTGGGGAAGGGACATGCCAACAGTGGGATTGGACCCCCCCGATGTTGGCTTTTGCGGGATTGTGAGAAGCGGATGGCAACAGCCGCTGCCATGTTTATTGAAATGTTACACCAGGCAAGGCACGCCCTGCAATGAGGAGGCGCTCTCTCATTGCAGTGGCAAATTTCTTTCAAGCTGGTGGCATGCTTCTGAGCAGCTGTCATAAACAGTGTGCTCATTCATTGGTGCCACAGAGACAAGCCCCTAAAAGCAGTTGCCAGCATTGGCCACAACACGGCTGCACCTCCACATCCTGCTATTCCAGCAAGCTGTCATAACATGTTTCTTCTGCATGCATGCAAGTAAACATAAAAATGGCTTTCAAATATTTTCATGTAGAAGGTTGGCAAGGGAATCAATTTGTGAATAGGCCAGGAGCCAGGATGACTGTGCATTGTGCTTTATTAAGGCATGGTCACTTGACTGGATTTGGTCATTGAAATTTATGGGATTTTTAGACCCATTGTATAACTGTACATACACAGATGCACACACAGCACTACATACAGAGAAATGCACAGACATATAACACTACATACACAGGCAACTACACACAGATGCACACATTACAGATTAATGCATATAATAAACACTCTTCATAAACACACATGAGCACCACATAGATGCACAGATGCACGTCTGCAAGGCTCACAGATGCACATATAACCCTACATACAGATGTGTACAAACACTGCACTACATAACCAGACACAACACTATATATACAAACACACTCAACACTGCATACACAGATGCATACACAGACAGAGCAACACACATATTCACACATGACCAGTACATAAAGACATGCATGCAAAAACACAGCACTAGATACAGACACACACATCACTACATACAGACACACACATTACTACATACAGATACACACAGCACTACATACAGATAAACACAGCACTACATACAGCCACACACATTACTACATACAGACGCGCACATTACTACATACAGACACACACAGCACTAAATACAGACACACAAATTACTACATACAGACTCACACAGCACTACATACAGACACACACAGCCCTACATACAGACACACACAGCCCTACATACAGACAGACACATTACTACATACAGACACAGACAGCACAACATACAGACACACACACAGCACTACATACAGACACACACATAACTACATACAGACACAGACAGCACTACATACAGACACACACATAACTACATACAGACACACACAGCACTACATACAGGCACACACATCACTACATACAGACACACACAGCACTACATACAGACACACACAGCAAAACATACAGACACACACAGCACTACATACAGACACACACATCACTACATACAGACACATATCACTACATACAGACACACACAGCACTACATACAGACACACACAACACTACATACAGACACACATATCACTACATATAGACACACACAGCATACTGTACATACAGTCACAAACAGCACTACATACAGACACACACATCACTACATACAGGCACACACAGCACTACATACAGAAACACACAGCACTACATACAGACACACAGAACTACATACAGACACACATATCTCTACATAAGGACACACACAGCATACTAAACATACAGTCACACACAGCACTACATACAGACACACACATCACTACATACAGACACACACAGCACTACATACAGACATACACATCACAAAATACTGACACACACAGCAATACATACAGATACAAAAAGCACTACGTACAGACACACACATCACTACATACAGACACACACAGCATTACGTACAAATACTCACAGCACTACATACACACACAGCACTACATACAGACACACATCACTACATACAGATACACACAGCACTACATACAGACACAGACAGAACTACATACAGAGACACAGATCACTACATATAGATACACACAGCACTACATACAGACACAGACAGTACTACATACAGACACACACATCACTACATACAGGCACACACAGCACTACATACAGAAACACACAGCACTACATACAGACACACAGAACTACATACAGACACACATATCTCTACATAAGGACACACATAGCATACTAAACATACAGACACACACATCACTACATACAGACACACACAGCACTACATACAGACACACACATCACTAAATACTGACACACACAGCAATACATACAGATACAAAAAGCACTACGTACAGACACACACATCACTACATACAGACACACACAGCATTACGTACAAATACTCACAGCACTACATACACACACAGCACTACATACAGACACACATCACTACATAGAGATACACACAGCACTACATGCAGACACAGACAGAACTACATACAGAGACACAGATCACTGCATATAGATACACACAGCACTACATACAGACACACACAGCACTACGTACAGACACACACATCGATACATACAGATACACACAGCACTACATACAGACACACACATCACTACATACAGATACAAATAGCACTACATATAGACACACACATCACTACAAACATACACACACAGCAGTACATACAGACACACATCACTGCCAGATACACAGAAAATACACACAAACACAGACCGAACTACATACAGACACACACATCACTACATATAGATACACACAGCACTACATACAGACACAGACAGAACTACATACAGACACACACATCACTACATATAGATACACACAGCACTACATACAGACACACACAGCACTACGTACAGACACACACATCGAAACATACAGATACACACAGCACTACATATAGACACACACATCACTAAATACAGAAACACACAGCACAACATATAGACACACACATCACTACATACAGACACACACAGCACAACATAGAGACACACACAGCACTACAGATACACACAGCAGTACATACAGACACACACCACTACATACAGTCACACACAGCACTACATACAGATACACACATCATTACATACAGACACACACATTTCACTACATACAGACACACACAACACAACATACAGATACACACAGCACTACATACAGACACACACAGCACTATACAGACACACATAGCACTACATACAGATACACACATCACTACATACAGACACACAAATATCACTACTTACAGACACACACAACACTACATACAGGTAGACACAGCACTACATACAGAAACACACAGCACTACATACAGACAAACACAGCACTACATACAGACACATACACACAGCACTACATACAGACACATACACACAGCACTACATACAGACACACACAGCATACATAGAGATGCATGCAGCATACTCACAGATACACACAGCATTACATACAGACACACACAACACCACATACAGATACACATAGCACTACATACAGACACACACTACTACATACAGACACACACACCATTGCACACAGATACACACAGAACTACATACAGACACACACAGCACTACATGCATACAGACACACAGATCACTAACTACAGACACACAGATCACTAACTACAGACATACACAGCACTACTTACAGATACACACATCACTACATACAGACACACACAGCAAAACATACATACAGTAACAGACATCACTAACTAAAGACACACAGATCACTAACTACAGACTCACACAGCACTACATACAGATACACACAGCACTACATGCAGACACACACATATCACTACATAAAGACACACACAACTCTACATACAGATACACACAGCACTACACGCAGACACACACAGCACTACATACAGATACACACAGCACTACATACAGACACACACAGCACTACATACAGAAACACACAGCACTACATACAGACATACACAGCACTACATACAGACACATACACACAGCACTACATAAAGATACACACATCACTAAATACAGATACACACATCACTACACAGAGACACACACAGCATACATACAGACACATACAGCATACATACAGCACTACATACAGACACACACATCACTACATACAGGCACAAACAGCACTACATACAGAAACACACAGCACCACATACAGACACACACAGAACTACATACAGAAACACGTATCTCTACATAAGGACACACACAGCATACTAAACATACAGTCACACACAGCACTACATACAGACACACACATCACTACATACAGACACACACAGCACTACATACAGACACACACATCACTAAATACTGACACACACAGCAATACATACAGATACAAAAAGCACTACGTTCAGACACACACATCACTACATACAGACACACACAGCATTACATACAAATACTCACAGCACTACATACACACACAGCACTACATATAGACACACATAACTACATACAAATACACACAGCACTACGTACAGACACAGACAGTACTACATACAGACACACACATCACTACATATAGATACACACAGCACTACATACAGACACACACAGCACTACGTACAGACACACACATCGATACATACAGATACACAGCACTACATATAGATACACACATCACTACATACAGATACAAATAGCACTACATATAGACACACACATCACTACATACATACACACACAGCAGTACATACAGACACACATCACTGCATACAGATACACACAGCACTACACACAAACAAAGACAGAACTACATACAGACACACACATCACTACATATAGATACAAATAGCACTACATACAGACACAGACAGAACTACGTACAGACACACACATCACTACATATAGATACACACAGCACTACATACAGACACACACAGTACTACATGCATACAGACACACACATCACTAACTACAGACACACAGATCACTAACTACAGACACACACAGCACTACTTACAGATACACACATCACTACATACAGACACACACAGCAATACATATAGAGTAACAGACATCACTAACTAAAGACACACAGATCACTAACTACAGACTCACACAGCACTACATACAGATACACACAGCACTACATACAGACACACAAATATCACTACATAAAGACACACACAACTCTACATACAGATACACTCAGCACTACACGCAGACACACACAGCACTACATACAAATACACACAGCACTACATACAGACACACACAGCACTACATACAGAAACACACAGCACTACATACAGACATACACAGCACTACATACAGACACATACACACAGCACTACATAAAGATACACACATCACTAAATACAGATACACACATCACTACACAGAGACACACACAGCACCACATACAGACACACACAGAACTACATACAGACACACATATCTCTACATAAGGACACACACAGCATACTAAACATACAGTCACACACAGCACTACATACAGACACACACATCACTACATACAGACACACACAGCACTACATACAGACACACACATCACTAAATACTGACACACACAGCAATACATACAGATACAAAAGCACTACGCACAGACAACACATCACTACATACAGGCACACACAGCATTACATACAAATACTCACAGCACTACATACACACACAGCACTACATATAGACACACATAACTACATACAGATACACACAGCACTACGTACAGACACAGACAGTACTATATACAGACACACACATCACTACATATAGATACACACAGCACTACATACAGACACACACAGCACTACGTACAGACACACACATCGATACATACAGATACACAGCACTACATATAGACACACACATCACTACATACATACACACACAGCAGTACATACAGACACACATCACTGCATACAGATACACACAGTACTACACACAAACACAGACAGAACTACATACAGACACACACATCACTACATATAGATACAAATAGCACTACATACAGACACAGACAGTACTACATACAGACACACACATCACTACATATAGATACACACAGCACTAGATACAGACACACACAGCACTACGTACAGACACACACATCGATACATACAGATACACACAGCACTACATATGGACACACACATCACTACATACAGTCACACACAGCACTACATACAGATACACACATCATTACATACAGACACACACATTTCACTAAATACAGACACACACAACTACATGCAGACACACATATCTCTACATAAGGACACACACAGCATACGAAACATACAGTCACACACAGCAATACATACAGACACACACATCACTACATACAGACACACACAGCACTACATACAGACACACACATCACTAAATACTGACACACACAGCAATACATACAGATACAAAAAGCACTACGTACAGACACATACATCACTACATACAGACACACACAGCATTACATACAAATACTCACAGCACTACATACACACAGAGCACTACATACAGACACACATCACTACATACAGATACAAACAGCACTACATACAGACACAGACAGAACTACATACAGACACACACATCACTACATATAGATACACACAGCACTACATACACACACAGACAGTACTACATACAGACACACACATCACTACATATAGATACACACAGCACTACATACAGACACACAAAGCACTACATGCATACAGACACACACATCACTAACTACAGACACACAGATCACTAACTACAGACACACACAGCACTACTTACAGATACACACATCACTACATACAGACACACACAGCAAAACATACATAGAGTAACAGACATCACTAACTAAAGACACACAGATCGCTAACTACAGACTCACACAGCACTACATACAGATACACACAGCACTACATACAGACACACACATATCACTACATAAAGACACACACAACTCTACATACAGATACACACAGCACTACACGCAGACACACACAGCACTACATACAGATACACACAGGACTACATACAGACACACACAGCACTACATACAGAAACACACAGCACTACATAAAGATACACACATCACTAAATACAGATACACACATCACTACACAGAGACACACACAGCATACATACAGACACATACAGCATACATACAGCACTACATACAGACACACACATCACTACATACAGGCACACACAGCACTACATACAGAAACACACTGCACCACATACAGACACACACAGAACTACATACAGACACACATATCTCTACATAAGGACACACACAGCATACTAAACATACAGTCACACACAGCACTACATACAGACACACACATCACTACATACAGACACACACAGCACTACATACAGACACACACATCACTAAATACTGACACACACAGCAATACATACAGATACAAAAAGCACTACGTACAGACACACACATCACTACATACAGACACACAGCATTACATACAAATACTCACAGCACTACATACACACACAGCACTACATATAGACACACATAACTACATACAGATACACACAGCACTACGTACAGACACAGACAGTACTACATACAGACACACACATCACTACATACAGACACACACAGCATTACATACAAATACTCACAGCACTACATACACACACAGCACTACATATAGACACACATAACTACATACAGATACACACAGCACTACGTACAGACACAGACAGTACTACATACAGACACACATCACTACATATAGATACACACAGCACTACATACAGACACACAAAGCACTACGTACAGACACACCCATCGATACATACAGATACAAATAGCACTACATATAGACACACACATCACTACATACATACACACACAGCAGTACATACAGACACACATCACTGCATACAGATACACACAGCACTACACACAAACACAGACAGAACTACATACAGACACACACATCACTACATATAGATACACACAGCACTACATACAGACACACACAGCACTAAGTACAGACACACACATCGATACATACAGATACACACAGCACTACATATAGACACACACATCACTAAATACAGATACACACTGCACTACATATAGACACACACATCACTACATACAGACACACACAGCACAACATAGAGAAACACACAGCACTACAGATACACACAGCACTACATACAGACACACACATCACTACATACAGTCACACACAGCACTACATACAGATACACACATCATTACATACAGACACACACATTTCACTACATACAGACACACACAACACAACATACAGATACACACAGCACCACAAACAGACACACACAGCACTATATACAGACACACACAACACTACGTACAGATACACACAGCACTACATGCAGACACACACATCACTACATACAGTCACACATAGCACTACATACAGATACACACATCACTACATACAGACACACAAATATCACTACTTACAGACACACACAACACTACATACAGGTACACACAGCACTACATAGAGACACACACAGCACAATATACAGACTCACACAACACTGCATACAGATACACACAGCACTACACGCAGACACACAGCACTACATACAGATACACACAGCACTACATACAGACATACACAGCACTACATACAGACACATACACACAGCACTACATACAGATACACACATTACTACATACAGATACACAAAGCACTACATACAGACACACACAGCATACATATGAGATACAGACACAGCACTACATACAGACTCACAGCACTGCATAGAGATACACATAGCACCACACGCAGACACATCACTGCATACAGATACACACAGCATTGTATACAGATATACACAGTACTATACAGACACATAGCACTATATGGCTAAGTGTATACATCACTAACTATATACACAGATCATAATAACAGACACACGAGCACTACTTATGATATACACATCACTATATACAGATACACATCAAAACATACATACAGTAACAGATACATCACTTGCTAACTACAGACAAACAAATCACTAATACAGATCTGCATAACACTACTACAACATACAGCACTACAGACACACACATCACTACATAAAGATACACAGCTCTACATAGATACACACAGCACCATGCAGACAAATTAACACTCAGTTGCAGATACAGCACTATACAGACACACAGCACCATACAGAAACCACGGCACTATATACAGACACACACACAACTACATACAGAGACACATTCTACATATGTACATGTCATCATAAGAAATCATTACAGTCACACACAGCACATATATACAGACACACACATCACTACATACAGACACACCCTGTAATTAAATACAGACACACACAGTCACTAACACCACACACACAGTAATACATAATAGATACAAAAGTAATTATTATTAGACACACACATCACTACATACAGACACACACAGTATTACATACAAATACTCACAGCACTATATACACACAGCACTACATACAGACATCACTACATACAGATAAAACAGCACTACATACAGATACACAGACAGAACTATATACAGACACACACATCACTACATATAGATACACACAGCACTACATAGACAGAGATACAGTACTATATACAGACACACATCACTATCATATAGATACAGAGCACTTAGTATACAGACACACACAGCACTATATTAGACACAGACAGTACTACATACAGACACACACATCACTACATATAGATACACACAGCACTACACAGACACAGACAGTACTACAGACACACACATCACTGTTATTATATATACACAGAGTACTGGCATAGACACACACACAGCACTATATATGACACAGACAGTACTACATATAGACACACATGTCCTTAAAAGGAACCAGTCCATAAGGTTCAATTTAGTAACCACAAAGCAGTGTAGTTATATTTGAAATGTCATTTATTTATAGTTCATACCCCATCGGGCATACATGGTACATGGGGCTATGCAGTCATGTAATGGCATGGTAAGAAAGATAGTGTTCATGTAGCTGGCTGCTGGTTGGCTTGATTGGCAAAGGCCTTGGCAATGCTTGCATGAGATCATCGATTGAATGTTTCAATGTAACAGCCACACCCACACAAGCATAGCTTTTTGTAAAATGAGCACATTTTTGCACAAATATTGACAGTTCATAACAGAACAGTAAAGAACACAATTCATGAAAGAGCAACCAAAAGCATAGTCCATAAAAAAATGATCAGTTTGTATGAGGTGCCAGCCAAGTTTGGAAAACCATCTGTGAAGAAAAGTTGCATGTGTTGCTTGAAGATCTTACCAGTACAACACTGCAGAAACCTAAAACCTTCTAAAACCTTGCTAAAACTTAGTTTTAAAATACACATATAGTTGTTTTGAAAGGAAAAGGAAAATGGTATGGTTATTAGCAATGACTTTGCTTATGGTGTGGTGTGATATAGACAAGTGATGGTATCAGCGTGCACTCAAGAGGTGCAGGTCAAGGCCCAATAATAAGAATAAACCATTTATTCATCTGTGGAATACACCCTGGCGGGATATTCAAACTACGCCAGGCTGTGCGCAAGCCTGGCGCAGCTCAACTTTGTTGCGCAGGGGTGTGGCCTGGGCGATATTCAACGGAGCTGCACTATGGTGCAGCAGCTTTGAATATTGCACCCTGGCCACACCCACTGTGCATGGTGTAGTGGCACTGCGCCAGTGCAAGTGGCCAGAGTGGAGCATGGAGATGCACTGGTGCAAGTGCCATTGCGCCATGCACAGCACCTGCAATATCGAAAAGGAGACATGCAAATGGGGCCATACTATATGCAAGGTGCACAGGGGGCCATTTGCATCTCATTACGGCCCTATTTGCATGCCATTAGAATGCAGGTGTGCTGATCCCCAATGACTTGCGCCTGGCTCCCTGCCAGGCAGCAGCCATCGGGGACCGACGTCCCCTGCAGCCCGATCACAGGCATTCCTGAAATATAAAAACAGTCCAATATCCCTGGTCGTCCAGTGGACCTCAATGTGCCCTGATCATGGGCATTCCTGAAATATAAAAACAGTCCAATATCCCTGGTGGTCCAGATGACCTCTATGTGCCCCGATCGCGGGCATCATTACTAGGCCCCCCAAGTCCAATATCCCTGGTTATCTAGTGTACCTCCACCCCACATGCCCACTGAGCCCCACCACCCCACTTCCCCCTGTCAGCCGGCGGGCGGCAGCACCCCACCCACCTGCTGCCCCACTGCCCGCTGACTGACAGCTCGGTAGGGCTGCACGCCCATTGGTTCACAGCATGAGCCAATGGGTGTGCAGCCCATACCGTACTACTCAGTCCAGATATGTGAATGAATTCGATTGTTTGTTATTGATGTGAATATGTGGAACTTGGAATACTTGCACAGGACTGTCTTGAAAACTGGATTGTATTATCCAAATGACATGTATTATTCCTGAATAAAAATAAATTTTTTACTACTACTACTACTATATGTTTTTCAAAACATGTAAACAACAAACGGGTTATTAGCAGATACACATTTTTCTTTTTGTGTGCTCTTACTGGAAGGACAGTTAGTTTACCTCCCTCATTTCTGGATCTGCTAGCTGTAGCTCAGTCAGGTCCAGAAGGACTTTTATTTATTTGCAGCCACCGTAGATGTTGCACTGTAAGGTGGCATGGTTCAATCCCACCCTTGAGTTCCTTGTATAGTTCAGAAGGCTTGGCTTATAGTATAACATATCTATGGAAATGTCATAGACATAATGAATCACAGTAAGAATGGTAACAGCTGCAGCATTATACATACCCATCAATGTTGAACTGTAAACGCCTTCTATCAGTGAGTGCAGCCTATGATAAATAGTACAGATACAGCTGACACCATTCCTAGACTGTTATTTGTTAAACAAATAGCATGCAATGATTTGTTAGTAGTTAACTATGTCATTAACAGTTCCAACAATTATCTGCCCCTTATGGGCACACCAGTTCTTAAAACAGTTGTTAGTGTAAGCGATCAGTTAATGGGGGTGGGCATATATACAATTCATACCTTTGACTTCCCTGAGCTCCTCCTTTTGTGAAAGTGGTAGCTTGGATATTATAGGTCACTGTATGACCAATGCTGGAGCAGATGCCTGACTATACAATAGTAAATACTATTAAATTTATTTGTAACAGGTTTTTGCATAAATGTTTGATAACACTTTGCTCCCAATAGCCATGTTGATATGTATCCACTAATATTTTGGCCATCTTTCTTTGCCAATCAGTCATCACCTGGAAGGTTGTATGCTGAATAAATACAGATGTGTTTGACCCAATTTGTCTTAAAAAAAGATAATAAGGGCAATACAGTATCCTACTATAATTCAAACTATAATAACATTATAATGAAATTGGACCACTGGTTAAAGCATTGTTATACATTACCAGTGGTTGTTTGTGAAGGATTGTCTTATCCTGTAAAAGAAAAAATAAAACACAAGCATGAAAGGGAACGTCTTTTTTACACAGAGCGTTCTCCTTGTGGAAGGTTAGCTGGTTTTCAAAATGCTGATACTTATATTAACTCTATATAGATGTATGCCTTCGACTACCCTTGGAGGGTATGATGTTTTATTGTAGCTATTATTATACTCTGATGGATTCCTGAAAAGGAAATTAAATTAGACTTAAAGTCAGACAATTAGGCCTCCCTAATTCTCTGAATTTGACATTAGAACTGTGTCAGTAACACACATCATTCTGATAAATAACACAAGTTATAGTACTGGTATTTTGTTTGTACAACATTGTTAAAAAGGTGTTACATTTAGGCCTGTAACAAACATAAATGGTAAAATCTCCCTAAACAGTTGTAATACTTTTTGTGGCAGTGTAAATCATGTAGCTAGCTTGTAAAGTTAAATGGCTTAGTACAAATGCAGGGGGTGGTCAGCCCCCTCTTGATTGCCATGTGATGCATGGGGATAAGTGATGCAGGACAAGGACAAAGAAGCAATGAGAACTGCCATAAAGGAAGGCATAAGGAGGAATGGGTGGTTTGTAGATAGCAAGCAGCTTTATGGCTGCAAGCCTAGGGGAAAATTGCAGTCCTAATGTCACATACAGATGATGACTGGAGAAAAAAAGTAACTTTTGAAAAATACTTTTGATGTGCACTCCCATCAAAGTTATATTTGCATAAGAAATACTGACTTAATTAGGAGGTACATCAGTTTTGAGCTGGGAAAACAGGTACAGCTCAAAAGCACAAGGAGGTCAAATGACATGCCAAAGGTTACACACTGCAGACATTGGCCTCTGGGATCAAACCTAGCTGTAGCTACAGTGTCCTTGAACACTGCACTGAATGAGAGTTCTTACAGATAAAAGAACAATTCCTAGCCACTGGCTTGAGGCAGCAAAAACAAATTGCATAACCATCATGAATTACATGATGGTGGATGGAAAGTCCATATTTGAAAGGAAGAGGAAACAAAAAACACAGAAAACCTCTGCAAGCTTTTGTTTCATGTGTTTTTCCACAACAAACTATGATTAACTTGAATCAAGACCAGTGACACCACTCCACTTACTTTAACCTTAAACCAGCCACTCATCCAAATGATAAAAAGTTTGCAGACAATGTGCCAATACTGCAGACAAGAATATGCCCTTGAAGACAAGCCAAAGGTGTCGGCCATTTTATGAGCAGATTTTCCTCATTACAAATGACATAAAAAAACTAGTGCAGCTTCGGGAAAACACGGAGACTCTGATAATTGGTAACAGTGACAATTTGATTTAGCATATGTTTAATTTGGCACATTGTTTTCCAACTACAAATATTTCCACACATTAAAATCCAGGACAGTACATTCCTACATGTTCAAAAACATATCCTTCAACCCTGTGTTACTGATGAAGGCTAACATTTATCAAGCAAAAGAAGATCCTTTTAATTCAAAATAATTAATTCAAATGAACAAAGCCAAGTGACACAATCAGTCTAAAATACAGACTTACATTTGTGTCCCAACCAACACTAATTACTGTTATCAAAACAGTTTTAAAATCATACACACCATAATAGTTAATAAAGCTGATACCACTAAACCTTAAGATTCATTACAGCATACAGTAACGTCGCTGCTGTTTTGAACATTCTTCAATTAGTCATTATCTCAACTGCCTAACACAGCATGTCCTTGACTAGGCTGTTCTCAGTCTAGCAAAAAATAAACTATGCATTCACGGAACAGAAAACAAAATATGGTATACTACTATTAAACATAGTGCTTCTCCTAAAGTGAGTAGCAAGGAATAGTTGTATAGACAAAAGTTTATACACTTAAATTCTTTTTAGATTACAGTGAAACTTGACTTCACTGTTTGCAGCTTCTGTAAAGATGCATCTAAAGCAGCCCGTTTGTGGATTGCTTTTTTAGTTGGCTGCCTCAGTTCAATATACTGCTCACAAATCAACTTAATTGGATCCAAATCATCTTTAGTTATCTCATCTTTAAAGCACTTCACCCACCTACCATGTGCAGTGAAGTAAGCTGAGATGTCTTCTTAACCTGTGCATAATTTAGACATGTCAATAAGCAGGAAATCTTTAACTGTTTGTGGCTCAGCAACTGTGTTTCGAACCACAGTAGATGAAGACACACAGATGACTCTGACATATGTGGGTGCCTGTAAAAGGACCCCACAACCTATAAGTAAGCAGCCCAGCTTCGAGGAGTCCCAAAGCTGCCTAAGGTTCAGTCAAATGCAGAGCATCAGTCCACCTGTACAGGGGTTCAAAGCTGCCTAAGACCCACTCAGTAGCAGAGTGACAGAATGCTGTACATCGGAACCGTAGTGCCAGTGCTCTAGCAAATGGAGAACTGCAGTCCATTATTTTAAACCAGAGTCCCAAGCTGCTAGCTTGCAGCTACTTGTAGGGAAAATAATTCCCAGAACTCAGTTCCCAATAGGAAATGAGTGTACCTTTGTTTGACAAAAAAAAAAATTTACCACAGTTGCCATTGTTATGGTATGTCTAGCTTACCATCAGATTCTCGTATGTTGGATTGACTATCCAAAGATTAAATTGCAAGCAGTATGTACTAAAAAGCAATTTTATTACAAATACTCACATCAGGCACGTGACAAAGCAATAACAAAGGAGCCGATTTCCCACCATTCCTCAAGTATTGTCTCTTTCTTTCAGAGAAGCTGGTGTGCATACAATTATATATGACTGATAACAGTGCAGTTACAGATATGATAAGCATTCAGCACTGGATAAGGCATGTAAATAAGGTGACTCCCTTGGGCAATTACATAGGAAATAAAGTTGCAAGATAAGTAAGAATATTGGCACAAAGAAAATGCATTGTCAGCTATATGTTATGAACAAAGAGAATGCAGCATAAGCAGAAATGCACATGGCATGATACTTTGGTATAAGACACAAATTGCACATGATCATATGACTATATCAGAACATAAGAGGAACACACATAACCTAGGTAAGCACAATAAATAAAAGATATGCATGTTAGGTGTAATAAACATAAAACATGTATAAAACCATAAAATGATGTAAACATAATATACAGCAGCAAATATCAATGGCAAGCATAGTCCTAGTACCTGTGCTTGTACGATGGATCACCTATTTCTATATGTTAGTGCAATACAGCAATGTCACAGTGAAAATAAACAAGGTTACTTATGGTATGAACACAATGCTCAGTAGATGGTGTGGGACCCAGGCATAACACCACTGAAAAGAAGTTATCCTGAGAAAAAAGAAAAAGAACCAGTAAGTCAAAAATTTGTGTCAGTCAGTCAGAATGACTTAGAATAGAGAGAGAGAGGCAGGAGGCAGGAGGAAAATACTATTAAAAACACAAAATGGGCAGTAAAGTTTTTCAACAACGTGTTACCCACAACAGCATTGAGATAGACTGACATGAAATTCCATTTGAAATGGTAACCATCTCTGCCATTTCTATCACGGAGGTTTGAGCTGTGAACAGAAAAGAATACTCCATGGCAGGCTATGTGCTTTGTGGTGGGAATCAACTGCCACCTCAGCAGTACAGAGATGTGCCGGCCTGTAAGCATAATTTCGGACCCCACATTCATCAGCTCCAACAATGTCCTGCAGTCAGTCCTCAAAAAACTGTGTAAAGAACAGAAAGACACACTGAGCCACTATCCAGCCATAAGAGAAGCAGACCTCACTGAACTTAGAAACAGTCCTGTGTTATCCCCCTAAACTGCGCCTGGTTCAGTACACAAAGTCTGGTTCAATATGCAGCTGCACTTGGCCAGGCATGGCTGGAAGGGGCTCCAAGAGCTCACAAGGGATTCATTCACCATTAAAGTAGATGACAGTGGGACTAAATACATCACACTGTCCTACAACAAGCAAACTAAGAATCATAAAAATCCTCAAGATCAAAACAAAGAGAATGCTCAAGGTCTCATCTACCAATAAAAAGACAACTCACTCTGCCCTGTGCTCTTGATTGAAAAGTACATGTCATTAACAGCACCAGATGCAAAGTGCTTCTACTTTCACCCAAGAAGTACTGAACAGCGAAAAATATTGGTTTTCTTGTGAGCCAATTAACAACAATTACTTGGGGTCCTTAATGCCCAAACTAAGCAAGCAAGCAAACCTCTCACAGTGGTACACTAACCACAGCATTAGAGCTGCCATGGTACAATTTCTATTTAGAGCAGGACTCACCAACTGAGAAATTGTTGCAGTAACTGGCCACAGATCTGAAAAATGCCTAGCCAGTTACTGGGCACCATCTCCTCCAGACATGAAGCACTGGAGTTCAGTCTTAGCAGCAGAAAAAGTAGAGCAAAACACCCAGAAATCCAGCCAGCCCTTGCAGCAGACTGCAGAGGAATAAATCCAGTACAACACAAGAAGCAGCAGCAGCACCTGCCCCCTAGTGATGAAAGAAGTAACAGGACACAACTCATCTTCTAGCCCTCCACCTGCACATTGAACTGTCCAATTAACTTCATCAGCTACAACAAATAGTGGCCTCACCATTTTATTATTTTGACCAGAACTCAAAGTTAAAAAGTTTTACTCCTTGTTTAAAAATGTTTCTGTTGGGCTGGCCCAGTAGTGCAGAGGGCTGAGGTGCTGGCACCTCACCTCACACCACACCGGTGACCCCGGTTCGGGTATGGACTCGGGGCGCTGGGGACCAGCATGGGGAGGAGAGGATTGCATATCCGAAGGACTGCTCTCCTCTCCTCTCCTCTCCTCTCCTGGGGTGGGCTAGGGGAGCTTACCTCACTCTGTAGCGGCCCCTGGTGAAGACCGGGAGCGCTACAGATGCAGCGCAACATTGGGGAAGCCAGGAAAACTATGACAAATGGTTCCCTGGTTGACTGGATGATGTCTGTCTGGACTCTCACATCTACAGAGCTGTCAGATAGCTGAGACTGACCTCAGCAGCACCCAAGGCCAAGAAAGGTAACCCGGGAAGGCACTTTCTCCCTGGAGGAGGGAACCCATCCAATGAAGGGATACATCAGGTTATCCTGGGCTGGCTGCAATGTGAGGCCGGGACTGGCACTGGGAGGTTCAGAGGGGATGCAGGGGCTCCTTGATAAAGCCTGAAGGAGTGCCCGGTTGGTCGTGGGAGTGATAAACCAAAAAAGAAAAGTTTCTGTTGTTTTCAAAGTATCCCAAAAAGGGACTGTTTTTTTCTCTTCTTGACATTAACAGAGAAATAAATAAAAGCTGTTTGTTCTTAAAAAAAACAGCTTATGTCTTTTCTTTCTACAGTTAACCCATTTTCTAAGCGCAATAATACCCTCCAGAATTGACGGTATGGGCAATATCAGATCTTCCAGGGGCTATAAGGCTCTCCACCTGTGGCTTCAGGCCCCATTATGCCCCTGGTGGTCCGTTATTGCCCAATACTGCCCACCATGGAGGTATTATTGCTGCATAAGAAGACAGGAAGAACACAATACAGAGATTCCACTAAAGAACCTGAGGTATGCACAGTGGGCACTGCTGACCATTAACATCATGAAAGATGGACACCCAGGAGTGACAAAGTTCAGAAAAGCCCTGCATAGCAAGGATATAGTACTAGCAATACCACCTAAGTACTGCATAATAGTACTGTACAATTTCCATTTACATAACATTCATATGCAGAACTAATGTTAACCATATTATTTCTGTGGAGATACACAGATATTGAATCTTTGTATATTTACAAAGTGGCAAATACGGTATGAATAGAAAGATTGGAAAAACAGAAACATCAGATAACAGTGGAGGACATTATTTATATTAATAGTATTATCTATTGTTATAGGGATGCATAGCAGCTAGGGGAAATATGGCAGAGATTATTTCAAAAACTCAAGTTATACAAATACTCAGATTTAATTTAAACAAACATTTGTCAATGCGAAATGTTTGCCTTGTGCTTGTACACATTTTTACTATATACTTACCCAGGACAGAGCAGATGAGATGCAATATGTCTTGTTTTCAGTGGTGTCCTGCTTCTCGTACAATGTTAGATCGTACAAACAATTACCCAGGACAGGGCAGCTGCAGGGCAATATTTACTTTTAAAGGGACACTGTCAACCTGTTTTTCATCATATTGCTTCTAGTTAAAAACCTACATTTTATGATTGGTTACCTTCTCTAAAATTCATTGATGTTGCTGTTTGTTTTGTCTGTCTCCTTGTTTATTAGAACTGATATGCATGCTAATGTATATTTATAAACAACTTTGATTTGTTTACAATCCTGGAACTGTTCTTACTGAATACTTCCCAGGCATTAGAAACACACCCAAACAGTGCTGTCACTCTTGAGGCAGTAGCCCCAAACCCCACTGCATCATGAGTAGCTAGGTTTTGTTGTGGGTGTTCCCAAGTCCAGGAAAGATGCAGTTGGAGCTGATCAAGGAATGTAAACAAACCTGTATTTGTGTGGTAACACCAATATGGTGGGCAGCCTGTTTTTCACTTTTTTAAAGAAGAAAGAATCAGAATCAAACTACCAGCTACATCAGCAGTATTTACAGAATGTTGGCAATCATAAAATGTGTTTTTTAAACTAGGGACACTTTGAGACCTAAGGGGACTGACAGTGTCCCTTTAAGTGGGCTCCCACATATGATCCCAAATGTCCAACAGTCTTTTTATGACCTGAGGTTAAGACCAAAGAGGTGGAATTTTTAAAATCCTATCCAAAAAGGTGATTTTATTGGGTGACTGTGAAAACAGGTTTCAGAGGGGATTTGAAAAATGACATCTGTCATGTTCAGGAGGTAGGGTAACACAATGGCTATATTGAACATTAGGGGCCAAAATCTACAAAAATAAAGTTATGAGTAAATGTTGGAATGATTTAATGTTTCCTCATAAGTTAGTTGGTTTTCACATTTTTTACCCACATTTTCAACATAATCTTTTCATGGCCCTCCTTACAGGCATGACAGGAATCGTTTATAAAATAATGCTCGAAACATCATTTTGTGTCATAAGTGTGAAACCATACTTTGGGTATGGTTTGAGACATGACAGCTGTCACATCCATGAGGTAGTGAGAAACTGGCTTAAAATCTAGGGTAAAATACTGAAAATTATCATAGTTACAAGCGTGCATTTAAAAATTTCAATGTACACTCATAACTGTTGATTTAAAATGTTTTACCCCAAATTTACAACATAGTCTTCTTTACGATTTATACCATTGGGTCTGGCGAAAAATACCATCAATAGCTTAGTCTGGTTCAATGTCAGTTGACATCTATTTGAATCCCCCTCCCAGGAATAAGGCTGAAAATAGGCAGAATTGTCTAGTCCTCCTTTCCTGGTCAACAAAAAAAAAATAAATAAAATTATGACTCTACCTCATGCACCTGGAGAAAATGTTCAAATCGTGCCCAAAACGTGGTTTGAAAAATGGCAGCTGTCACATTCACGAGGTGGTGTGAAAAAATGACTATGTTAAAAATCTGGGGTGAAAATACTGAAAATTACCACTGTTATGAGTGTGCATTGAAATATTTCAATGCAGTCTAATAACTTTGTTGTTTTTTTAATATTTTTACCCCAAATTTTCAACATGGCCTTCTTATGACCCCACATAGCCTTCTTATAACCCTACCTCATGAACAACGGTGGAGAAAAGTTTTAAATAGTGCCCAAAGGTGATTTCATGCCACAGGTGTGATAACATATTTTGGTCAGGATTTGAGAAATGACAGCTACATGATTCATGAGGTGCTATTAAGAAATAGCTATGTTGAAAATTTGAGGTCAAAATATTAAAAATGATCAAAATTATGAGCCTGTGGGCCTGATTCCAAGTCGCATGGTGCAAATCTCAGGCATATGCAAGTTGCGCCATGTGGCACTAATCTGGAGATCCTGTGCTGTATGTCAAGACAGGCAGGGTCCCCGCGGCATCTACATCCTGTGACTTGCAGCAGCCGCAGGCTAGTGCCACAGGAATGGCGCAATGGACCTGGGTGCCACAAGTTGCAGCCCTCAATTTACTCCCCCCCAGGGCTCCCATCCTGAAAATGTACCCACAACCACCTGGGGGCATTGGAGGGGCTGGCCAGATGACACAGGTGTTTGGGGGGGCAGTGCGGGAAATGGACCCTGGGGTCCCCAACATTTGGGGGTGGGGGAATGACCTTGTTAGGAAGGATGTGGAGCAGGGATATGTGCTTCCCATGATGCTGCTGAGTGGGTATCCATCAGTTGGCAAGGATGGATGCCCATTAGACCACCTCCATGCTGGCCTTAGTTTGCAGCACCTTAGTGGATCTTGGAATGGCATTAGTGGGCTTCGGCAGCTGCCCTTCCAGAATAAGGTGCAGTTGCTGCCATAACCTACCCTTGCACCATGCTGCAGTGGGTTGTGAGCATAGTGGGTGGCATAGCCCACCTTTGGCACAACCCACAAGTGGCATTGCCCAAGCAGCAACTTGGAATACCAACTTGCGGAATGCATGGTGCAAGGTGCAATTTATACCATTGGGTCTGGCGTAAAGTGCCTTGCACCATGCCTAAGTCATTTTGAAATCTGGCCCTGTGCTCATAAATTTAAATCTAGGTGCATAACATTGTTGGGCACAATTACAAGATGACTTGCACATGGCACAAGGTGATTTACGCCAAACCCCCTGGCATACATCTCACCTTGCACCATGGGATACGCAAGTTGCAATTCCAATACACGGGTTGTGACATGCTGCTTATGGGTTGCACCAAAGGTGGGCTACATCACCCACTACACCCACAAACCACTGTGGCATGGTGCAAGGGTGGGTTACGGCAGCAACTGTGCTCCATTCCAGAAGGTGGCTGCCATAACCCACCTATGGCATTCCAGAAGAGGCTTTGGCACAGCAGAGTTAGACCAGCATTAGCTGGTCTAAAGAAACGTCCTTGCACAATGACAGATGCTCCTCCTGCAGTGCCACTGAAAACAAACTTATGTGCCCCTGTGCCTCCTCCTGCTCTGTCATGCCCCACACCCGATCTTCAGGGACCACTGGGTCCATTTTCTGTTGTGCTCCCAATTGCCTGAACCACATCGGCCAACCCCCAATGCCCCAAGTGCATGTGGGTGTGTTTCAGGACAGTGGGACTCTGGGAAGGCAGTAGATTGCATGCCACAACTTGCAGTACTCAGGTCCAGTGCACCATTCCTGTGGCGCTAGCCTGCAGTCATGGGCTTAGGTGCTGGGGACTATGCTTGTCCTGGAATATGGTGAAGGGTCCCCAGCATAGCACCTCATGGCGCAACTCGATACACCTGTGAGTTGAGCAATGCATTTTGTAATCAGGTCCGTTGTTTTGCTGCAAAGTTTTCAACATAGCCTTCTTATGACTTCACCTCATAAACAAGCGTGGAGCAGACTTCAAATCCTGGCCCAAAAGGTGATTTCACATGGTGACTGTGAAATCACCTTCAAGACAGACTTGCCTAATTTCATGGTTATTGATCATGAGGTAGGACCTAAAAATGCATGTTGAAAATTGGGGCAAAATATTCAAAATGACCAAGTTATGATCACAATTTCAAAATCCATTGAAGTAGTACATTGAAATGTATAGCTGATTTCCTCAGTTCGTGGTCCAGCATTGAAGAGGGAAGACGGTCTCCAGTCTGGAGAGGATTATGGTGTTGGACCCCAGTAGGTAAGTAAGGGCTTGGGGTGGTGGTGGTGGGTGCTGAGTGGGAGGGTTGGGTGGGGGAACAGTAATGGCGGAATCAGCAACAGACATCAATGGATGGTTTTCTTTTTTTAGAGCGTGTGTTTAAAAAAAAAACTATGAGGGATGCTTTCCTTTATTTCAGGTACTGACAGTGGTGATTGGGCACCCTAGTGTCAGTGTTATATTTTGGGCACTGGAGTGGACTCCCCAGTGTTGCATAATCAAAATGGGCAGGGTGTGTGCCTTCCTCAAATATGATAATGGCAGGGATATTTCCCAGCCCGTCAATGGGAACCCCAATATTCTAATAAATAATAGACCGTTGCCATTCTCTTGGCTGCCACAGTTAGGAGACTGTCAGTTAGAGGATGTTATCCTACCCGAGGGCCAGTGATTCACTTCAGAGGATATTATGTACAAATTTAAGATACCCTGTAAGCACATATTTAAGGTTTATCAGCTGCGGCACCTTCTGCTGCAAGTTTTTGGGGTTACTGCACTTCCCAGATCCCATGTTGGTTTCCTACCCTCTCTGATCCAACCAGCAGGCTTGCCCCATCCTGTGTCTAAATTATATAGCTTGCTCTTTGCCTGTGCTTACCCCGATAATAACGCACCAGTTCATTACTGGCAAGCATTGTTACCTGGTAAGGAATTTGGCTGGTCCCGTATTTGGCGTGATTGCCATAAATATTTGTTGCAAGATCGACTCAGGTTGATGCAATTTAAAATCTTGCACAATATCTATTACTCCCCTCAGAAACTTGTCAAGCTGGGTCTTCTGTCCTCCACTCTGTATAAACTGTAGATTGCAGACTGGTGATCTTTCCATATTTTCTGGGAATGTCCTAGAGTGGTATCACTTTGACTATGATTAAACAAAGAGCAGATCCGCTATTAGGGATTTCTGATTTGTTTACACCAGAATATGTGTATTGGGTGATTTCTCACCCATCAATGTGGCAGGTAGAAGGTATTATATGACATTGATCTCCTCGTCTGTTAAAAAAATTGTTCTTAGGCATTGGAAAGATTCAGAGAATTTAAGTTATGTGGAATGGTTACAAGAACTTCTGGCTAATCTCAGAACGGAGAGGACTATAGCAAGCCTCGCAAACAAGATGGACAAGTTTAATAGGATTTGGGGCCCCTTTCAATCTTTATATGCTTTGTAAAGCTACAATCCGTTTCCTCTGTTAGGGTAATTGGCACCTTGTTAGTATATTGCTGTGTTGGGGTGGTAGGGGTGGATGTGGGGGGGGGGGCAGGGGAGAATGAGCCATTGTAAATCCTGTTTACTGGTTGCATTGAATTGACACTTCTTTGTGGTTCATTCTCTGTTTTGTAAACTTAAAAAGTTGAATGGAAAAAATGGGCAGGGTGGGGATTAGCAGCTGGCAAAGGCAGAGCACCATCATGTCAGAATAGTAACATGAAAGGCGGAGAGGTCAAGGGATGGTTTTCATTATGTTTGGCAGCATTCGCGGTTGTGCTTCCCAGTGTCGCACAATAAAAATGGATGGAGTGCATAGCAGAAGTCAGCACAGGGGATGACATTTGGGGAGGGACTACAGTAGGCTGATCATGACAGATCAGCTGTCCTTTCTGTGCAATATTATGTAGATCAAAGAAAAGAGCCACTGCATGATTGGGCTGTCTCTCTCCTTGAACTACATAAAGTTTCTGCCAACCAAGCCAGAACAGTGTCATGATCAGCCTGGTTGATGATTGGTGTGACACTGACAAGCCTCTTGCAGACTGCCCTGCATTGGACCACAGAGATGGGGCAGCAGATATGGCCTACCTGGATTTCAGCAAGGCCTTTAACACTGTCTCACATAGAAGGTTGTTACATAAACTGGACAGTCTGGAACTGGGCACACAAGTGGTTAACTGGATTAGAAACTGGTTAAGTGGCAGGACACAGAGAGTAATCCTAAATGAAGCACAATCTGGGGAGAGGGAGGTGACCAACGGGGTGCCACATTGGTCGGTACTGGGGCCAGCTCTCTTTAATGTCTTCATAAGTGGCATTGCAGAGGGATTGGAAGGAAAGGTATGCCTGTTTGCAGATGACACAAAAATCTGCAACAGGGTAGATACTCCAGAGGGGTGAGCAAAATAAGAAAGGACATTGTCATGCTAGAGGAGGGCAAGGGTGTGGCAGCTTGGAGTCAATGCAAAGAAGTGCAAAATCATGCACTTGGGGTAAAAAATCCAGGAGTGAAGTACAGAAATGGGGGGAAGGGTATTGGCAGCCAAAAAGCAGGAATGGGGCTTGAGGGTAATTGTATCGGATGACCTAAAGGCAACCAAGCAATATGACGAGTTTGTGGGGAAGGCCAGCTGGGGTGCATAGAGAGGGGTATCACCAGCACAAAAAAGGAGGTGGTTATGCCACTGTACAGATCACTGGTGAGACCACAGCTGGAGTACTGTATCCAGTTCTGAAGACCACATCTCTGTAAGAACATAGACAGGATGGAGGCAGTCCAGAGGAGGGCCAAAGATATGCAGGGGTTGAGGAGTCCTATGATGGCGGCTATGGAATTGACATCACCGCGGAGGAAGAAAGTGGGGATGTGATTGTTATCACTACCCCGTGCGTGCAAACCAGAGGGCAGCATCTTCAGTGAGATGGCATGCCACATGAAGCCGGTAGCTTGAGGGGGATGTCATACAATGATTCATTTTCAATGAGTCAGTTATAGCGATGCTATTATAGCGAATGCAATAATAGCGATTGCTGCATTACAGCAAAGGACACTTTCAGTGACAACAGGTTCATAGCCTACCCCAAGGTCCAGGTGCACCTTGAAGGATGTTATTTTAGAAACGGGGAGGTTTGGGGTGCATTCCTGGAGGATGTAGAGGCATAGCCCCCCGCATGATGGAATTTAATAATGAAGGAGTAAAGTGGTTAATGAGGGAGAGGTAAGGGTGCCATATAAAGGGGCTCGTGTATGGTGGGGGTGCTGGATGATGTCAGTGGAATACCTTTGGAGTCAGTGTGGGATGCCCTGTTGATCCATGGGGCTTTGTGTAATTGAAGGACAAGGAGGTGGCTCAGAAGGTCTACTGGAGGTTTTCCGATACCCATTGGTTCTGGTGTGTCCAGTATGAGCATGTAAGTCATCCCAATATGTGGCATTTTATTCACTGTCTGCAGGAGAAACAATGAATGACAGAGGTCAAAATGGAGCAAGTGGTGTCTGGTGCTGCAGAGGGGCAGCATATGTCAGTACCATGACTTGACTGAATGGCTTTGCCAGGTAGTATCTGGGTATGATATACAGTCTAGGTATGACTATTTTAAGAGGATTGGTATATAATTTCAGCTACAGATGTAATTGTGTAGCTAAATATGTATACGCTGAAATTGCAGTGCACTAACATTACCATCGCTGTTTTGATTGGCTGAAATTACACTCACTGATAATAATTCACCAAATTGACATGGAACCACTTAGGGGCAATGTGAGGATGTATTTTTTCAAGGAAAGAGTCATGGATGCTTAGAATCTGCCTCCCAGCAGAGGTCATGGGAGCAAAGTCAGTTATGGAATTCAAAAACACATGGGATAGACAGAAAGGTACCCTAGCAACAGGAAGGAAGGGATAAATCAAGGATCATTGGGTCCTTGGTTTCGAAAACAGATGGGAAATAGGCAGACTAGATGAGCCAAACAGTCCTTATCTGCCATCAACTTCTATGTTTCTGTGTTTCTATGGTCTATGTTTCTATGAGACACACCTCTCAAAACCCACTCTCCTAACAATATGTTCATTTGCACCTTCACACGGCAAACATAAAATGATTCATAAGCAAATTACAATTTTATCTTATGGCAGTGTGACTATTTACATAAAAGTGGATATGTATAAGAGTAAATTAGGATAAACCATTTGTTTGAAATATAGGAGACCAACACCACACAATATATTAATGAACTGATGTTTAGCCCTATTGGCATGCAAAGTTGCAATCTGAGTCCAAAGTAATAATGGAAAATATATCACTGAGGAACATAATACATAATGATCATATACTGTATATTAATATAAAACATCTCTCAACAGATCTAAATGATAAATCTGTTTTGTTACAGGTTTTCAGTTTTGTCCCATAATTGAATGAGAGGGAATCTAAACATGAGGTGGATGCAGTATTACTTCACACAGTAATCTTCCTGGGCCTCATGCAAGGTAAGGCATTTTATGTCACTCTCAGTTCAAACTCTGTCATATCATTTACACCCACTACCCTTGTTCTCAGAGAACATGAAAGAAGCAACCACCAGCAGCCTTTATAAGTTCTAAAGGCAGAGGGTGTCACAAAACGCTGTGGCAGAGGGATGGTGGGGTCACAGTGCTTTGTCAAGGGCCTGTGGCCTATTTACATGGTGACCATCAACTACTTCCCCACACATTTGCAAATGGCTTTGCAAACGGAGGGAAGCCTTGAGACCCTTTGAGCCTGGCTTGAGAGTGGGGAAGGTCACAAAAACATGATTGTCACTAAGTGGTTGCATCCCCAGTAGTTGGCCCTAATAGTTAATTTTAGCCCTGTATGGGACCCATATTGTAAAGTTTGCATGGATCGTTGAAGTACATTTATTTCATTTTTGTTTACCAGGAAAGGAGGGCAGGACAATAATGTCTATTTTAAGCCTCGTGCGAGGAGAGGTAATACCAATGCAAACTAGCTCAAACTGAACCAGATTAAGCTGTTGGTAGTATTTAGTGAATGGGGGAAATGTGGCCAGTACACCGGGGAAATTCCCTTAGTCTTCTCGAGAAGTGCAATGGAATCTTTAAGGTCCACCTGAACAACCACCAGAACAGGCATACAAGACCTTGGTTTAATCTTTCATCTAAAGGATTGAAGATGGGTGTTGGAAGACTCCCAACATAAAATGCATTTTGGTTTGTTCCCCAAATTCAAGAAATAGCTGCAACAAAATAACCAACAATAATGTTAAATGTACCTAAATACAGTGTTTGTATAGCACGTTGCTACTGTGTGTTTTCAGCACTGCAAGAGTTAACATAAAGCAGCATTATGTCATTTTGGTCCTGGTTCTTTTTTTTCCCTACTGAAAGAAATGACGGCGCATATAATCACAACAACCACCTCAAAGCTGGTCATTTCTTTGGTTTAGCTAATCGAGTGCAAGAAGGTGGTCCTCAGCTGCCTCGTGCCTCCTATCCCTAACAGGTCATTAATCGCTAGGAAATTACTGGCTTCTCAATTGTTATTGCAAGAACAATTATTTATTTATTTGTTCTTTGGTGACTGGGTGAGTCCACTGGGAAACATGCCCATTTACAGGGTGGCCCAGAGGAGACAGCAAGGACTGTTCATGGACATTCCACTATCGCAGTGAATGTGTACAGCAGAATAAAGTGTTCTAAAGTACAAACATTCTACACATGCAATGCATTTACAGAGCAGATATTTAATATAACATGACACTTACAAGTATCAGACAGTGGTGGGTGAAGTGGCCAAAATTCACTCTGTGAAGTGATTTGCAAAGTAATGCAGAATCCACAAAGTAATAGTCAATGCAAAGCGGAGAACTTCGCATCATAATGAGGAATGCGAAGTCCACTGAAACCCATGACGTCCACGTTATTCTGCCTTCCCAAACCACTTCTCCCAATCTTAAGGCAAAGTACATTGAAATCAATGTGCTTTGCATCACTTCTCCTTGTAATTGAGTTCCAATGTGAATTCTGCAGTGATTCATGGGATTGCAGGTCACATGGGCTCTAGATTGTTCTGCACAGCCTCAGTTCTGGGTAGTGTGTGTGCAGTGGTAGCTGGAGACCGATTGCTCTCAGAGCTATGCGATTCAAAACCTCTAAAAGCTGTTAAAAAAGCCTTTTTGAGGTTTTTTTTTTTTTTGCTCAAAATTTAGTACATCGATTGTAGGAAACCCTCCTGTGCTCATATCATTGAGTGTTTATTGTTTGTGTGTGGATTTTGAATGTTAATTTAGGACATTCAGTCTGTGTACTGTGAAGTGTGCTTTGGGGGAGGGGTGCATCTGTGGTGTAGGTAGATTAACTGGGAGAAAAAGGCAGTCTTTCTGTTTTGGGTTATATTTTTCTTGTATAACTGTGTCAATGTACACACGGTAATATTTTCAGTAATTCTTGACATTTGTTTGCCGAGTGTTGTGGTGCAGTACTGTATAATTTCAGTTTGTTTAAAACATTTGGTTATATTACTAAAGGTTTTCAATTTGTTTCGCATTACTTGTACAGTAGTGTGTGTGTGAGTGTATGCGATGCGTGCCATCAAATCAGACACCTTTTATTGTGCCACAGCATAATTGCAGCAGTGTGAACCTGCTACCCACCACACCTGCATGAATTTTTTGTACTGGTTTGTGGTATCTTTACTGGTAGTGGACTGTTACTGACATGCACCCCCTCCCACAACCGGCAAAAGTTATTCTTTCCGGATTTGGATTTGTGACTTGTGAGCACTGGTAAGGTGTTGTGCATTTGCACCCGCATCACTTGAATGTGTAGCAAAATCTTAATCTGTCTGTGCATTTGCAATGCACCATTAATTCTGGGAGACTTTGCATTTCTTGTTACACTCTCATTTCACTTTGTCAGCAGTGGGGAAATTTTCTGGACAAAAGACAGTAGCATTTGGGGATGCACATTAATTCTGGTGACTGTGTGTGACCACTGCGCACATGACTGAGTGCACCAATAATTCTAGGAGACTGCGTGTGTGGGGGGCTGCCAATATTGTTGTCACCTGTCACTTCACCTTACTTCGCGTTAAGGTGGAATGACAACGCAAAGTAATAATTACAAGGCGAAGTGAGCATTTCATATTGGTCACTCCACATAGCGTAATGACAATGCAAACTGCCCACTTTGTGGGCACTTTTCTGGCGAAATGTAAATTCTCTGCATCTCTAGCATCAGACTGTATTTCAGGCAAAACACTTAAATACAGTGGCCCAGATATTCAAAAGGGTTGTGCATGGCGCAACAGTGTTGCGCCCTGCGCAACCCACTGACGCGCCCCGGCGCAATATTCAAAAGGGAAAAAGTGTGCGGCACAAATCCCGATGAGCTGGAGCGCATCCGCATTGAATGCAGGCACAGGAAGGCACGACACATAACCTGCACAGCCCGATATTCAGCCCGGATGTGCAGAGCCATGTATCTAAAATCCTACCTGTGCCAGCACAAAGTTAAGCCAAAAATAAAAGGAACAACTGATGGCCACCACAGGTGAGCTGCCGTGATTGCAGGCTAACACGGCAGCTGCCACCTGTGGTGGCCACCAGAGTCTCGCTGCACCAGGCGGCAACCCCCATTCCCAATCGTGGGCATCCATGTAAAATCAGAATTGTCCTATATCCCTGGTGGTCCAGTGGACCGCTATGTGCCCAATCGCGGGCATCTGTGTAAAAACAGAGAAAACCTTCCAAATCCCTGGTGGTCCAGTGGATTCTTTCTGCCTGATCGCGGGCATCTGTATTACTAAAATACCCCGTCCAATATCCCTGGTGGTCCAGTGGTACCCCCCTCCCCACCAGCCCACTAGCTCCACCACCCCACTCCCCCCTCCGGTCAGCCGGCGGGCGGCAACACCCCACCTGCCTGCTGCCCCGCCGCCCACCAACTGACACCTTGGTAGGGCTGCACGCCCATTGGTTCACTTATCTGGAATGTGTAGTTTGGTATGGGCTGCATGCCCATTGGCTCACGCTGTGAACCACTAGGCATGCAGCCCTACCGAGGTGTCAGTCAGCGGGTGGCAGGGTGACAGGTGGGTGGGTGCTGCCGCCTGCCTGCTGACTGGGGGAGGAAGCGGTGGTCATCAGGGATCAGCGCACCCGCATGAAAATGGGTCATATGACATGCAAATGGCCCCATGTGCCCTTGCATAAATTATGGCCCCATTTGCTTGTCAGCTTTTGAATATTGTGAGTGCTGTGCATGGCGCAATGGAACTTGTGCTAGCGATCTCCATGCTCCACTCTGGCCACTTGCACTGGCACAGTGCCACTGCACTATGCACACTGGGGTGGCCAGGGTGCAATATTTAAACTGCTGAGCCATGGCACAGCTCCTTTGAATATCGCTTAGTCCACACCCCTGTGCAGCCAAGTTGAGCTGCGCCCAAGCTTGCGCCACAGCCTGGCGCAGTTTGAATATCTGGGCCAGTATGTGCTAAATTAAATACTAGTGACCTGAATTACATCATCAAAATGGTGTGCACCTGTAAGACTATGAAAGGGACAAAAATGAAGTATGCCTATGTAACCCCACCCCCAATGGGGGCATATTACCTTATGGCCTGTTCTCCCATTTTGCTCCTGCTGCTTCCAGTGCCTCCCTCATGCCTGCAGGTCCCCATGTTGTACCCTATCTTTCACCGCTGTAGCCCAGGTCCAAAATGTGGTCCTAATTCCCCCAATTGGTCCCTATGTGTATTTGAGCCCATTTGGGCTTAATTTCTTGTTCGTGAGCTGCTGGCATTTCCCTGGTACCACTGGTTCTCATGCATTTGCAAAATGCACTTTGATACCCCAACTGCTCAATTTGCAATTGAACAGTCAGTGCTTGTGAGGTCCTGGTGCCCCTCTTCTCCTCACTGGGAACCGATGACCTAAGCCAGGTGGCAGAGAAGCTGCATAGCCGTCCAGGGGCAGAATTTGAGTGAGGGTATCTTGAGGGCTCATGGATAGTAATGAGCCCCTCATGCTATTAATGAGGGTTCTGTCTGCCCCTGGGGAACTGCATGTTTTCAGTGGCTGCTGCCGATACAAACATTGTAGATAAATAAATATGAAAATAAAGCAGCAGCTGCCATGGACACTAAAGGGGCAAGAGAAAAAAGAGGAAAGTGCTTAAAATAAAATGTGTTTCTGGCTGCACCAGATCTAAAACATTGGGACTCAGGTAAAATGCCTGTCTGCTGCCTAGGGACACTTGATTTCAGCAGGAGTGACAGGCCAGGGACTAAACAAAAATGTTTATTCTGGGTAGCAATCTAAAGGGCACAAAAGCAGTTAATAAACTGTGGGGCAAGTGGGCAAATAAAGTAATTACTGTGGCTATACCAGGACTTTTATTTTGGACTGCGGTCAATCTGCAAGGGGACTCTGTGTTCAGTAGCCATAATAGTGCAGAAACAGTCAATCAGAAAGCAAGGATCTCCAGCCAGAATTTACGGGACTTTTTGCCAGAGCTCACAGGACATTGCAAAAGGCTTATGGAGAAACTGCAAGGACCTAATTTTAGGTGCCAAAAACAGTGAACCTATTGTGCATTGAGTGAGGCTAATAAATATTTATTGTACAGACTGACAAGCAGGTCCAGCCAATCAGGAGGGGAGCAGCAAATAGCTTCAGCCAATCAGGAGCCTCAGAGGAGCTCCATAAAAGACAGTGTTTTGAGCTGTGCAAGCAGTTCCAGCGCAGGCCCACTCAGGCCCTTTGCTCCAGAATTGGCCTAGTGATCCATTGCAAGCCCCTCCACTGGGGAGGGGGGTGTTCTTCTGCTAGAGAGACAAAGTGGCTGCAGGCAGCAGAAGTCACTAGCCTGGGGTTGCCAGATTGTCCTCAAGGGCTGACCAGCACCTTTCCATGCTTTAGGAAAAACATGGGCAATCTAAACCTTCAGTGGTGAAAGAGCTAAATGGAAGTTCTACTTCAGCAGTGAGAGTGCTGAAGCAAGCCTGAAACCACAGGGAATAGAAAGCCATTTCTGCAACATCACCTGAGTGAGTAAATCTGTGTCTAACAAGCACAAGTGTGAGAATGCTCTAAGAGGCAGCAAAGCCTAGAATTTGATATTGTGGCTGTACAAGTTTAAGAGAATCTGCAAGGGGAGCAAAGCCTAAAAGATCAAATGTGACTGTTTGCCTGCACCCTGCACCTGATCAGCACTTAGGAGGAAGGACACCCACCAACTGAGTGACCGTGGATGGTTCAGTTTAAAAGTATATAAATGTGTCTGACTTGAGTAATGCCATGGGCTGGATGGAAATTCCCTGACCACCTGGAATTTCTCTGGACAGTGCCTGGTGGGATGGCAACCATTATGTGTCCAGTTGGGAGCTGCAAACACCAGCAACAGCCACAAGGGACTAAGTTAATGTGTGTTTGAGCTTGAGAGAGCTGTTAAAAACCCATATTAAGTAATGTGTTGAGAGCCTAGAGAGCTACAGGAATCAAGTAAAGTGTTTGAGCCTGGAAAAGGTCCACAGTTCAGCTTTGCCAACAAGTAAAGTCTGCTAAAGTAGCAAGCCTTGCTTCATGCTCAGTCAAAGCTAAAGTTGTTCGCAGTGGTAGTGAGCCGAGTCTCAAGCTCAGTTTCTAGAAAGTGTCTCAAGTGGTAAAAAGCAGGATTCAAAGTGTCTGCATTGTGCAAGGGAGACATCTAAGCTCCTAGTTCTTTGCAAGGACTGTAAGCATCTGGGTCACTGTAGCTGTAGGGAGCAAGTACCCACCATGTTGAAAGTCTGCTGTCAGCGTGCAAAGGACCAGGGTGGCTACGCCTGGCCCCTGGTTGAAGGACTGGGAGAAAGAGATATAAATGTTCTAGATCTGATAAATGTGCTAAATGCTACACAACCACCAGACTGGGTTTGGGGATACAGCCTGGTAGTGTGCCACCTGGCACTCCCATATGCGTTTCTCCTGAGGGCATAGCCTAACGTGGGGTCTGAGACATGCCAACCAGGGTCCCAGCCTGATCTATCCAGTAAAGTGATTCCAGCCTGGTAAAGGGCACTGATCAAAGAAATAACGATTTTGATTCCACCTGAAATTGCTGCACAATCTGGCATGCGGTTTGGGTCTCCCAGCTGCAGGCTTTTGCCAACCTTCTTGTCTCCCAAGGTCAGAACCCGCCTTCTGCAATCAATTTAATTCTATGCTACAATCTAATTGTGATGAACCAAATGTGACTTTGGAGTAGACAGAGCCAATGCCTTGCCTCAAAGCAAAAAGAAAGGGGTTGTTTATAGCTTAAAGTGTTTGAATGGACTAGGCCATCTGGCCATGGATACAATTGTTTTAGGCAAGCTAAGTATGTTTCATGTGTTTAATCTGCTTATTTTCCTCAAGGGCCCCAACTAGCCAGCTAATTCATAGCTGTAGCCAACAGGCCTGCACCTTTAAGAACTCTAATTACTAGAAATCCAGGTATTGCATATGGGATTGAGGGGTTCTGTATGTTCCTGGGAACTGGTACCATCGTGGGCACATTGTAAACATGTTTCTGATATAAAAGGTAGCTAGCTAGATAGTCAGAGCTCTGACTATCTTAGAAGGTTGGGAGTGCCACTGTAATTTAGAGATCTAAACCTAAATGCAAAGTGATTATTGTAACTGTTTTAAATCAGCCTAATCAACCCGATACAACTTTTATCAATTGTAAATAACATGACCTCTATTTCAGCTTACCCTTCCTAGCCCTTCCTCATGTAAATAAACTTGTTGCTTATTCGTGGAGCATATTAGTAGTAGTAAGTCAATAATTGTTAGAATATCTTAAGTGTGGGGAAATGCTTTTGGGTCATGCTTGGGGTGGCATCCAGGTAAGGTAAGTGGGTACAACTTCCCAGATGGCTGTAATAGACTAAGCTCTATCCCACTAAAAGGTAAACTCTGGGTGGAGGCACTGTGCAATGTAATAACTTGGGAAAGAACCTATTAATGTTAAAAATAGGAACCCAGACTCCTCAGCCTTGATCTGGCCAGGCAAGGCAGGGGTAGTCGCCCTTGGTATAGCGCCACCTAGAGGTTACACCTAGTGGCACAGTCCTATGGTAAATCTGATCAATTATGTTTTTAAAAAAATATAAAACTTTTACTAATACATGTGACTTCCAGTAATAATAAATAAAAATGTAGAAAACATTACCCTTGATCCTAAACACTGGTACAGACTGAAATAAAGTAGTCTTCAGATGTTAACTTATAGTACAAAAGCTGGACTGCATGAACAATAGCTGGTCTTCGGGAGCACAGTAACTGTAGATGTGACCACCCATGCTAAGCATTCCCTGTGAGTTAAGCTGCAATCCCTCCATTACCATATCCCAAGTCAAACACTCCCTGGTGTCTAGAGACACCCTGCCCCCACTGCATGCAAAACACTCCCTGGCATTCACTGACACCATATCCTAGGTGAACAATTCTAGTGTCCATTGGTACCCCCCCTGTCAAGTACTCACTTGAGTCCAGTGACACCCTATCTCCACCCTATGCAAAGCATTCGCTGACATTCAGTGGAACCACATTCCATGCCAAACAATTTTTGGTGTCCATTGGTACCCCCATGCCAAGTACTCCCTGGTGTCCAGCGACACCCCTTCTCCACCCCATGCAAAGCACTCCCTAGCATTCAGTGGCTGCACAGCCCATGCCAAACAATTCATGTTGTCTGTTGGTATCCCTATGCCAAGTACTGTCTGCTGTCAGTGATACCCCTCATTCCACCCCATACAAAGCACTCCCTGGCATTCAGCTGCATGCCATCCCATGCCAAGAAATTCCTGGTGTCCATTGGCATCCACATGCCAAGTGTCCTTAGTGTGAAGTGGCACTCCCACCCACTGCCAGATGACTGACTGGCTCAGCGCTCCTCTTACCTCCAAAGCAGCCACTATAAAATTAGAAATAAAGCTTGTTTGTATGTACAATAATATAGCAATTTAGTGCTATTTGTAATCAGAAGGCTGCTTGTGAGGAGGTTTTGAGAGATTTGCTAGTTGCATTCATGGATGCTAGGTAAAACAGGGGTGAAAGAGTGCCCCAGCAGTGGGATGGGCTCCTGGCTCTGCAAGCTGACTTAGGTGTGAAATTATTGGGAGATTTGGAGGCACTGGTGATGGACTCCCATAACCAGATTGAGTGGTCAGGGTGGGGGCCTTTAGCAACTCACAAACAGCCTCAACCACTTCACGAGAGATTTCGACATTGAGCTCACTGACCTCTGACTGGTTCCAAGGTCTGTGAGCTCAATGTTGGCATCTCCTGTGATGCGCCCAAGGCTGTACATGAGTTTTTGATTCACTTGTTGCAAATAAATTTACACTTGCATATCACTGTTTGTGGACAGTCCTCTTTTTCTGGTAGGTTGAGGTTGCATTGAACAAGCATGCCTTGTGTGTGTACGTGTGTGTGTGGGGGTAGCTCTGTTTGTTTGCTTGGACTTCAGCAACACCTGAACTAAGCTTCTAGTGTCACATATACTGGTCCACTGGTGGAGGATTGTGGAAATGTCATGCTAAGGATGCCACCATAACATAACATGAGTGTTTGTACTACTCTAATAGCATATCCTGTGACATGCCTGAAAATAGGCATTTGTTTGCCTAAGGCACTTACCTGGTAAACTGAATAAATATTGCTACTCATTTACGGGGGGGGGGTGCAGAACCACCAAATAACAAATAAATATCTGTCACTTTTGTTAGAAATGAGGTGATCTGCCCCCACGCCCCCTATTTTTCATTTGAAACTAGGTAGTGAGTAGCGTGTCAGTTTGTTTCCTATACAAACTCTACTGCTAGTACTAGTAGCATAGTACAGCATGTGCTTCTATAAACATCCCCCATAGTACTATTGGATATGTTACATAGCAGTATGCTGAACTATACTAGTGGGGATCTTAGTCTTCCACTTACAATGAGAGGACTGCATTGACTCTGGAAATGAGCACCCAGTGACACATTATTACTTGGCAGAGGGGTGACACTGTTTTTTTGGCAGTATGTGGTATGGTTTACTGGTGCCACATTAACAGGAGAGAGACTCATGCCTCTACCAAAGGCTATCCCAGGCATAGTGCAAACCTGTGGTTCAAGGCCATCATCAGCTATTAATACAGACCATCTGTTGCAACTTATGTTTCTGCTGTACATAGCTCTGTTGTTATACTCTGTGGCAAATCAGATATTTTGCTGTGTTCTACATTCTAGACAGGAGTTATTTCTGTTGCAACCTAAACTGAAGTTGGGCTGTAGAACACTCTGGCACCTTGCAAAGAGCCACTTCGCAGTTAAAAATGAGCTACAAATTGAAAGAAAGGGGAATTTTTGTTGTAGACATTGCAGCATCCATTGCTATGCAACTAGTGTAATGCCCCAAAGTGAGGGGTTAGGATTAAAGTCGGCATCAAAGAAAATAATGGGGGGGGGTTATGATGCCCAGGGGCCCTGTTGTGTTGTGGAGCATGAGGGCTTTAGTGGTGGGAGTCCCTGTGTACTGCTTCACCCCCCCCCAGAAAAGTGTCAGGCACAGCATCATTTTGGTTAAGAAAAAAAAAAGTTTTTTTCTTTCTCTCTGCTGCCTGCTCCATTCCACCCTCCCCGAGCAGGCAGCAGGAAAGTGGGCACCCATGCGCTGGGACCGCTGCTCCTGGCCAGGGCATGGTGCCCTGTTCAAATCCCTGCCTGTTTGGTTAGGCGTGAGCTCGGGGGTTCGAGCACTAGAACCCCAAGTGTTTTTTTCAAAGTGAACAGCCATTTTTCTGTGCTGTTTCTGTGCTGGGCTGTGGAGCGTAATGACCTGCAGAGTGCAATGAAGACAGGGCTTACCTGAGCGTTGGTTGAAGCCATCCTGCTGACTCTGCCTGGTGCCTCCTTCAACAAACCAAGACCCCTGCAGTAATTTCTGCTGCTGTTGCTGCTGTGTTCTGCAGTCAAGGCCGGCAGGAAAAGAAAAGAAGAATCCCGGTCCTCCTGCGGTCGGTGTGGGCTCTGTTTTGCCCAATTTTTTATTTATTTGTGTCCCTCTGTGCTGGTTTTCACTTTTAAAAGTTTAACTCTGTCCCTCGTCGGCAGTGTTGAAGAGCTGCATCATCAGTCACTGAGAGACCTCTAAGGCCCCCTTCTGTTCCCCGTTTGCCTGCCTATTACTCCCATGGTTCCCTTCCACTGTCAGCCTACCTCCCCGCCTCCCGAACAGAAGCCCATCAGAGTGGTGAGTTGGTGACAGCACTCGCTTGTGCTGACTGCCTAACAAGAAGACTGATTTTTTTATTATAAATAAATTGTTTCAGTGATGAATGCACCTTTGTGGGGTCAGGGAGCCAGGTCCTGCTAAAAGGGGACCATTGGGGATATTGGGGCTAACGACACCCACGGGAAGGGGCCAGCATCAGTCATGGGGCTTGTGATGTCCATGGGGAGGGGCCAGCCTTAAGGCCCACAAGGGGAATTAATGAAATATTCATCAGGGAGGCAGAACAAGGTGGGCCAGCTTCAAGGTCCATGAGGCAAAATTATTTAAAGGGGCCCAGATATAAAAGGGCAGTTGTAGGCATAGTTCTAAAAGGACAGCTTTAGGCCAAGTTTAAAGAGGGCTATCAGGCCCAGGCTAGAGAGGGCATCTAATCCCTGGTTTAAAAAGGGCATCCAAGCCCAGCAGTTAGGGCAAGTCAGCCCCAAGGTAATTAGGGCATCTAGGTCCAGCAGTTAGGGCAAGCCAGCCCCAAAGTAGTTAGGGCATCCAGGCCCAGCAGTTAGGGCAAGCCAGCCCCAAAGCAGTTAGGGCAAGCCAGCCCTGAGTATTTAGGGCAGCTGGCCTAGTGATAAATGGTGCATACAAGTGCAGTGATTGGGGCATCCGTAGTAAAGTATTCAGGGGTAGCCAGATCCTCGAAAGAAAGGCCCTAAGTGGGAAAAGGTCCAACAAGGGTGCTTAGCACACAAAATGCTGCAAAGTGACTGTTAACAACTGTTCTGTTTATGCAAACTGTTTATTGCTCAAGCATCTGAAGATTGTGTTATTAATAAAGCACCAAGACTGTATTGTGATATATTAGGATTGTGGTTATTTGCCCCTGGTATCTGAACACTTGCCCCTTGCATCTGAACAATTGCCCTTGCATCTGAACAATTGCCCTGGCATCTGAACAGCTGCCCATGGCATCTGAACAATTGCCCTGGCTTCAGAAGAATTAAACCAGAATTGTTGCAATTGTCCCCTCAAGTAAACAATTGCCCTAAATTTTGATAATTTGCTCCTGCTCCTAGCAAATTACCCTATCCTCAAGCAGTTCTCTTGGTATAGTGAGAAGGTGTGTCTACTAGCTACAGTGTTGTGTTACAGTGTTGGGAATAGACTCAATCTTCTGCCACGTTGGTGTTCCATGGTGTGATCTGCCATTCCACGTATTCAGAATCAGTCTGTACCCGGAGGAAGAAGTCTTCATCATCCTACTTCTTCAGGAAGTGTCTGTACAGCAGATCATCTACTCAGTCCTTGTCATTCGCCGAAATGGAGTCCATCAAAATCCATGCAAGTCACATCTGCTGTGCCTTCTGTTCCTCAGATCAAAGCCGAGTTCACTGAAGTTCAAGTGCATCATGTCCGTCGTGCCATAGTTGTCTTTCGGGTTCCTGATTCGGATATCCCGGAGTTAGTCACCCTCAGCAGAAGAGCATGCACATCCTGGAAGAACCTGGCTTGTGTTCTCCGGTCATTCGCCACAAGTCAAATCCGTCAAAGTCCAGTATGGGATGTGTCCGCTGTTTCATTGTTTTGTTCCAGTTCCTGGTGGTGATACTTTAAAATCAACTGACTTCAACTGATTTCACCTCAGATCCTTCTGGTTCCTGGTTTCATCGAGAAATCCATCTTCTCCTCAGATCCTTCAAGTTCTTGCTGGCCCCTGAAGTGCTGCAGCATTGTCCAGGTCATGGTAATCCTTCAGTGGATTCGTCACCACACATCTTCTGGTTCTTCATCCTTGGCGGCTCTAGAAGTGGGTTTTGGCTGGGGAAATCTTTGCATCCAGTGTTGAATCCTGACAACCTACAAGTGGATTTGTTCCAGGAACCAGCTTCTCTGGTCCGTTCTTGCCAGCAGCCTTGGAGAGAGTGGATTTTATGCCGGGAAACCTATGGTCTGTTTACAAAACCTCTCATCACCCCAGTGGCCTTATCCAGGCCTGTGTTAGGATCATTGCCTAAATATCCTAAAGTTCTTTCCTGCCTATCTTGCAGCTACCAATGGTGTTCGACGGTGTGCACGAAGACGTTAGACTTCAGGCTTCAGACAATTGGACCCTGTTATCATTATATGGCTGTAATACACCTAAGTTGATCTTGTAAAAATTCCTTTGGGGTAGTAAATGTCATCTGATTTTCCGAGTGGTACTAGAATGACATACAATATAGTTTTCTGTGTCAGCTAACTTTTAGGAAATCATCTTAGAATATAGTGGCATTAGGCCAAGGTGCACCTCAACATATTTTTTTGTAGTTGTTTTAGCAGTGTGAGTAAAATCAGTACTGTTCTCTCTACTGTTGTTTTGCCTACCCCTCCTGTGACCATGTCATCCTACCCATTTTTACCAAATAAAGCCCTGCAGGCATCAAACTTCATGGACAAGTCCTGCCTCTCCTTGTCAGGGTAACTTTCATCTATCCTAATTTATTTGAACCCTGGTGTTCCTCACCATCATCAAAACACCACAAAAAAAAACTTGACATAGTCGGCAAGATAAGATAAACTTTTATCCAAGGACTTCAAAGTTGGAGTTTCCTGGGGAGAGATGCAAATGGAACTAGGGTGTAGCAGTGGACTGTCCGGCCAAGTTGATGAGTCAGTTGGAAGAGACAGGGATGGACACCAAGAAAGTATGCCACCATCACCGTTAACAATGCTATACTACTTCAGAGCACCATGGCTTCCACAATTTTCTGGAGAGAGGGATGAAGGTGGAACCAGCAATTTGGGAGCATTTTGCTCAAAAATGCAGGCCATGTTTAGATTGTACAAGGTCCCAGATCGACAAAAGGTAGATATTTTGATTGGGCAATTAAAAGGAGCATCTCATAGAGAAGTACAGTCCTGGACAAATGGAGCAAAAGCTACAGCTGAGCAGATCTTATGGAGGCTGCAGCAAATATTCGATGCCCGTACAGTGTCCGACCTCAAAATGAAATTTTTCTCATGGACTCTAGAAGCCCCAAGAGACCTGCTGAATATGCTTTGAGCCTGCAAGAGCTATTATGAGCCATTGAGTGAGTGGATGCAGAGGAAGTCTGAGATGGACTGGTGTTGGTGGAGAAATTTATAGAAGGGTGCATAGCGAGGCTTTGAAGAGAGAGCTCTACATGTTACGTTTGCAAGACCCCAAGGTTGATTTCTTAGATTTTAAGGAGAAGGCGATTAAGGTCCTCGGTTCTGACACCCCAGAGAAGAGGCCCTGTCCTATCCACAAATGGCAGCTTCACTGGGGACTGTGTGGCCAAAATATCCTACGGAAAGGTGGACTGAAGAAAATTCTTGGAAAAGAGGACTTCTACCTGAGGAATTGTCTCTGCAGAGGTTTGAGTATGGAAGAGAACCAATCGTGACAGCTAAGCCAGTATTCGAGCATGGACAGATGTATGGTCCAATGGTGCAGACACCGATCTGCTCTGTGCAGTCTAGCTCCAATCAACATTCTGAGTAAACCAAGAAAATTCACCCTGACCTGCAAAATGATGGAGATGTGTCAGAGATGCAAGGCCTAAAAGAAGGTGGAAAAAAGAAGTGTCCCTTAACCAGCTTGAAAGAGAATAGAGAGGGAGTGATTGCATAGATCATCCAAGGAGGGATGAAGGAAGGCACCCCACAGATCACTTCGATAACCATGGAAGGCCCATCTGTCATTGGTGTGGAATCAGTGGTCATGTGGAGCAACGATGCAATCAGCCTGTGGATACTACCTTGACATTAAACAGAAATTCTTCAGGGATGAGGACCGACTTTCGAAGAGTAGACGACCAGTTCCAACTGCCCCAATAGACCAGTCATGCTTTATTGGCAAGAGTCCAATGGTACCAGTGAAGGTGGATGGAATTGAACTGATGGCTTTATTGGATACGGTATCACAGGTTACTATGATGCAGGGGTGGGATTTCTGAAAATATTGGACGCCCGACTATCTCAAACCACCTCCAAGATCTTGGGTAAGGTTGATAGCGAGTAATGGAACTGAAGTACAGTATCTGGGCTATCTTGAAGCTGATATTCAGTTGGGGAGGAATACCCAAGGCCGACAAGGCATCATCATTAGTGACATGGAAAGCGATCATCTGCCACCGTTAATTCTGGGAATGAATTTCCTGCAGATTTGTTTTGACAACCTGGTCTAGATCCTTCAGCAGAAAGTCAAGCATGTACCTCAGGTCAATAAGCATGCTTTACAGCAGACCATTAACCTCCTGCAATGCAACCAATGATTTACCAATGCTGATGGTGAGATTGGTAAAGTCTGGATAACAGACGCATAACAAGTGACATTAAAGCCAGGAATGGGAACCACCCTGTTATGTAAGGCAAAGGTAGGTCTGAGGGGTCAGGATTACGATGCTTTGATGGAACTGTATCCTACTGGAAGAGAGGAACCCATAATAGTGGCTTGGAGCGTGGCTACAATGACCAAGGGGTGGATTCCTGTTAGAGTGCTAAACTATGGGATCCAGGAAGTGCAACTTTACCTCAATCAGCCTGTTGCTCAAATACATACTCTGTGCCTTCAGGACATTATTGAAGCTGAGGAAGAGACTGGGCAGAGGCAAGCATCAAAGGCGGTACCAGGAAAAAACGCAATAGATGTTAGTATACCAAATGGGCCAAAGAGATCAGTTTGGGCAATCCTGAAACCACTGCAGAACAGAAAGCTGATGTACTGAAAGTAGTTCTACAATATAAGGAAGCTTTAGCAAGTTTGACTTGCTTATGTGTACAGCACCACATCTGTACAAATCAACATCCTCCCATCAGAGAGCAGTTTAGACCAATTCCACCAGCAATGTACCAACAAGTAAAGGAAATGATCAAAGAAATGAAAGAGGCCAAAGTGATTAAAGAGAGTCACAGCCCATGGGCAGCTCCTATTGTGTTGGTCAAGAAAAAGGATGGAAAAATTTGATTCTGTGTTGATTACCATAAGTTAAATGCTATCACCCATAAAGATGTGTATCCCTTAACCTGAATTGAGGATTCCTCATAGCTCTTCAATCTGCCACAGTGTTTTCCACTTTAGACCTAACCAGTGGATATTGGCAAGTTCATGGCACAAGAGGATCAACAAAAACAGCCTTCATCACTCCTATAGGTCTCTTTTGAATTTATGAGGATGTCTTTGGACTCTGTAACACCCCCTGGTACTTTTCAGAGACTTGTCGAGCATTGCCTAGGAAGCAGAAATTCTGATATCTTATTACTATGCTTGGATGATATCATTGTCTACTCGAAGACCCATGAGGAACATTTATTGCACTCAGGTGAGGTGTTTCAGTGACTAATTAAATATGATCTCAAAGTAAAGCCATCTAAATGTCATCTGTTACAATTCAAAGTAAGTTATCTGGGACATATAGTTTCCTCAGAAGAAGTGTCGCCTGATCCAGAAAAGATGGAGGTGGTACGAGACTGGCCTGTTACTGCTACTGCCAGAGATGTCTGAAAGTTCCTAGGTTTTGTGGGGTATTATAGGCAGTTAATCAAGGACTTTTTGAAAATTGCTGTGCCATTGCACAGACTATTGAGAGGATCGACAGAGGGTCGAGCCCCCAAAAATCATCCGGTTGTATGAGCAACTGAGCAACAAAAAGCATTTGACAAGTTAAAGAAATTATTGACTGAAGCTCCTGTCCTAGCTTATCCCAACTACACAAAGTCTTTCCTTTTATATAGAGATGCCAGCAACAAGAGGTTGGGTGCGGTACTAGCACAAGAACAAGATGGTGTTGAACGAGTCATAGCCAATGCAAGCCATGGATTAAGAGGCTCAGAACAGAATGATGCCCTCTACAGCTCTTTTAAGCTTGCATTCTTGGCATTGGTATGGGCCATCACTGAAAAGTTCTGCATTATTTGGCTGCTACCCCTTTTACAGTCTTCACAGACAACAATCCATTAGTGCACTTAAATACAGCAAAGTTAGAAGCACTAGAACAAAGGTGGGTCTCCAGACTTGCAAACTATCAATTTTCCCTTAACTACCACTCTGGTAAAGCAAATGTAAACACAGATGTATTATCTCGGATGCCTGGACAGGTGGAAACAGAAACAGATGACACTTCATTGGGAAAAAAAAGAGATGCTGCGCTTCCTCCAAGTACCGGTGGAAATTGTACAAGCTTGCTGTCAAGTTTCTCCAGAACCCAGTATGGAAAGCCAACCTGAAGCAAATGACACAGTTGCTGACCAAAAGTTTGTGGGTTCAACTGCAGGACCAGGCTCCCACTGTTAAACAGGTTAAAACTCTTGTTTCAGAGCAAAACATCTGACCCAGCAAAAATGGAAAAAGCTTGATCAAGAAGTAATAAAACTTTAGAGGCATAGAACCCATCTGGCTGTAGAAGTTTCTCCTTGTCAAATGGAGTAAAGACCCCACTATGCACTGTGAATTGACTCAGATCATAGTTCCAAGAGCAAGGGCATCCATGGTACTGGAAGCATACCATGATCATTCAGAACATTTCGGGCACAAGAAAACAGAGGCTGTTATTAGAAGGAGGTTTTATTGGATTGAAGAACTGAATACTGGAACTAAGTACCCGCAATACATACAAAAGAGAGACACAGGATGGCACAGTGAGGGAGACAGAGAGGAAGGCAAGTGGGTATGTGTAACTTGAGAAATGCAGTGTGGCCCAAGAAATATCTGTATGTATGGACTGTCAGGACACAATAGAAAGAGAGAAATGCAACACCCTGTGTAGTGTAGACAGCACCAAAAAGCACCAGCTGCTACTTTATTTAATGATATCTGGTCTGTTCACCATAAAGTTCTCTCTGTAGAACAATTTTTAGTGTTGCAGAACACAGTAAACTGTGGTTCCACGGCCAAAAGCAGTGGAAGAACACTAAGTAGTTCCTACATTTTTTCTTTCTTATAGAAAAAGTTTTCTGCATATGTCTCCAAATGTGGCCCGATGTTATAAGCCAATAACCTCTCCAGGGGTGTGTGTTTTATTGGGATTATCAACACCTAGGTGCTGTCAGGACACTTGGCCTACAGTCCCTGTCTGCCTCACAATGCACCCGGGTGTTGATTAATCTCCAATAAACGCACACCCTGTCATGGGTTATTGCTTACTTAAGTGGGGTCCTGCTTTTACACATTTTCCAGTGTTTAGTAGAGTTAGTATAAATAAAATGCGGAATCTAATTTTTACTGGGGTCCTGCTATTATACATTTTACAATGTACAGTCGTGGCTAAAAATATTGGCGCCTCTTGCAGTTTTTCTAATAATGCACCATTCCTTCCAGAAAATTGTTGAAATTAAAAATATTTTGGCATCCACATATGTATTTCTTTGGTTTGCAGTGGAATAAAACACAAAAAGCAGAAAAATTTACTAAGTCTTAGCTTATTCCACACAGAAATCCTTAAATGGCCAGGACAAAATATTGGCACCTTTTAGAAGTAGTTAGAAATAATTAGATTTCAAGCAGGTGATTCTCCTTCACTTTGGAATTGAACTCAGCTGTGGTGAGTTGCAGGCACCTGCAATATAAAATCACTCATTCAACCAGTTTGAATAGAGAAATGGACTCATTCTTCTGTTTTGTGTCACTGTGTGTACCGCAGTGAGCATGGAGAAAAGAAAGACAGCCAGAGAACTGCCTGAGGAGGTCAGACAGAAGATTGTAGCCAGCATGGACAATCTCAAGGCTACAAATCAATCTCCAGAGACCTTGATGTTCCTATTTCCACCGTACTTAATGTTATAAGGATGTTTAAGGCCCATGGCACTGTAGCCAACCTCACTGGATGTGGCCGCAAGAGAAAACTTGATTGAAGATTGCAGCACAGGATTGTTCGATTGGTGGAGAAAGCACCTCGATCAACTGCCAAACAGATTCAAGCTGACCTTCAGACACAAGGTACAACAGTTTCAACTCGCACCATCTGTTGCCAACTCAATGAAAGGGGGTTACATGGTAGGAAACCCAGGAGGACCCCACTGCTGAGAGAGAGAGACATAAGAAAGCCTGACTGGGGTTTGTCAAAACACACCTAAACAAGCCAAAATCCTTCTGGGAGAATGTCCTGTGGACAGATGAGACCAAATTAGAGCTTTTTGGTAAAGCACATCATCTCTATGTTTACAGAAAACAAAATGAAGCCTTCAAAGAAAAGAACACCTTCCCTACAGTCAAACATGGAGGAGGTTCAGTGATGTTTTAGTGTTGCTGTGCTGCCTCTGGCACTGGTGCCTTGAACGTGTGCATGGCATCATGAAATCTGAGATTACCAGGCCATTTTGGAGCGCAGTGTTGAACCCGGTGTCAGAAAGCTGGGTCTCCGTCAAGGTCATGGGTCTTCCAGCAGGACAATGACCCCAAAACACTTCAAAAGCACCCAGGAATGGTTCAAGACAAGACGCTGACTGTTCTGAAGTGACAGCAATGAGTCCAGATCTAAATCCCATTGAAAACCTGTGGAGAGATCTGAAAACAGCAGTTGGGAGAAGGCACCCTTCAAATCTGGGAGAACTGGAGCAGTTTGCACAAGAAGAGTGGGCCAAACTGCCAGTAGAGAGACGTAGGAAGCTCATCTATGGCTATAGGAAGCGTTGATTGCAGTTATTTTGACCAAAGGCTGTGCTACCAAATATTAAGTCTAGAGGTGTCAATAATTTGTCAATGCCATTTCTTTTCATTTTCTGATTTAAAAAGATATATTAAATTCTGAATCAAAACAAAGGTTCTGTAATATTAACAGAGAAATAAAGAAGTGTGGAGACCAAATACTGAACTGTTGTTAACTCACAATTTCCTCTAAACATAAGTTGAAATTATTTGAAATAGTGTAAGGGCCAATATTTTTGGCCACGACTGTAGTTACCCATGATAGGTCAGTTAATATACAATATCTCATTTTCAATGAGGCTCTGATTGTACCTATTGTAACACTAACAGGTCTTGGATGCCCTAAATGAGTTGGCTCCATCTCAGCCTGTATGTTCTCAGTGACCAGATACTATATCTCTCTTGGCCAGCAGGGATGTGAATTGTGCTGAGTGTGTGTTTTAGTGCCTCATTTTTGCTTTGGGAGGCTGTATTCAAACAGGCTTGGTGAAATGGCACTTTGCTCCTAACATATTTGGGTCTAGCGAATTTAGTGATCTGTGCTAATTTGCACCACTGGCCAGCAAGAGGATGTGAATTGTGCTGAGGACACATTTTAGTGCCTCATTTTTGCTTTGGGGGGAGCTATATTCAAACATGCTTGGGGACCTGGCACTTTGCACCAAATTTGTCTGAGTATAACAAATTTAGTGAACTGCGCCAATTTGCACTAAGAAAAGTGGCTTTGCAGGGGGCTATTAGTCTGTGTAATTCTGGTTTCCAATTCTAGGTTTCTCTACCTATTTCTGTTTCAAGCTTTCAGCCCCTGACTGAATTGCTTTTAGCCCTTGACTGCCATACCAGCAACCAGGGTTCAAGAACAGACCTGGGTTGCTTAGGGAATGGCCTGGGAGTGAGAATGCACCTCTGTAGGACAGGGAGAGGAATCTAGGTAACAGCACCATAGGACAGCATGGGATGGGACCCCACACCTGGATGCCTGAGGTGTCTCCATGAGGCTGAGTACACACGTCTGGGCCAAATAGGGGAGAAAAAAGGAGGAAAATCCCTGTGGCTATAGAGCAGAGATGGTCTGCCCTCTAACAGGTCCCACACTGATAATTAGGTGGTTTGATCCATGGTCCTATGACAGAACCACCAGAAAAGGTAAGTCCCAGAGAAGGTGGGTGATGGGGCTGGAAAGACTGACTCAAATGGCAGCAAGTCAGGGTGCTGAAGGAGATAAGCAGCTTTGTCCCATGGAAACAGTGGGGTGAAATGCCACCCATCATGGTTGTGTACTATGTGCTGGTGAAATGTAAGGGACTGCCTGCATGGAGGAGAAATGCTGAAAAGCAATGCATGAACACAGTGGGGTTACATTGTACCCATCAAGGTGGAGTACTGTGTGGTGGCAAAATGTGAGGTACTTCCTGCACTGTGGAGTGATGCTCAGAAGCAAGACATGAACAAAGCAAGGGACTGCTTGCATAACGCAGCAATACTGATAAGCAATGAATGAACACAGTGAGGTGACATGGCACCCATTACGGTGGTATATTGTGCACTGGTGAATGGGTAGATTCTCATTGCACTAAGGAGTGATGCTCAGAAGCACTACATGAACACAGTGGAGTGACATAGCACTAATTACAGTTGTATTCTCTGTGCTTGTGAATGGTAAGAGACTACGTACACGGTCTAACGATGCTCAGAAGCACTGTATGAACACTCTGTGTGACAAGGCACAAATCATGGAGTTGTACTGCTTCCTGGTGAAAGATGAGGCAATGCCTGCACAAGGAAGTAATGTCAGAAGCACTGCATGAACTCACTGGGGTGACATCTCACCCATCACTGTGGTGTAATGCAGACTGGTGAATGGGTAGGGTATGGGTGAATAGTACCCATATTCAAGTTAGTAACCATAAAATAATCCGATGATGAATGAACACAGTAGTGGAGTGATTACACAAAAGCTACAATGTTATCTAGTCTTTTAGGAATCTGGAGAGCTCCCTTTTTCTACTGTAATAGTATGACATCTGCAGGACATCACCCACTGCAGCCGTAAAGAGAGTACTATCTTAAAGATTACATTGATTGTTAGACTGAATTTATTGTTCATGCAGAGTGGTGTGTGAATGTGGTATGGTCTATGTAAGAAGGACGAACAAGCCATTGAAATGTCGCATTCAGGACCATAAAGCGAGCAATTAATAAGAATACAAAAGTTGTGCTAGAGACGGCTTCCTGGACGGATGCTCTTAATACAGGCTCAACATTGGGACTCTGATTTTTGCAATAAAACCTCCAAAAACTACATTTTACACTTTCTTATCTGGTGGATTTGTTTTCCTGGGCCTCTTAGCTATAGTCTAAAGCATGCCATCAGAAACATGAGTGCCAGGCAAAACAAAATCAAAGCGGTGACAAGGTGGGAAATTCCCCAGCAGAATAGGGCCCAGCAGTGCTTCCACAGCACCACTGTGATAAGTGATGGTAGAAACAATTAAAGCTATGGATGCTAAAATTGAACAGTAGAGGACAGAGCACAAGTGGGAGCTCGTGGAAGGAAAGACAAATAAGTAACTATTAAGCCAGGTATAATGGAAAAGTTTAACAAGTTTATTGCCATCAGGGATGAAGATCCATTTAGAGTCAAAGCACTGGGGTTGCTTTTTGTACTCACTTTCAACTGGACTGGCAATAAACTTGTTGAATATTTTGCATTATACTTGGCTTCATAGTTACTATTTTGCATTTCCTTCCGAGTGCTGCCTCTTGTGATCTGTCCTGGTTTGTAACTTTTAGGCAGGCACCTACCAGCTTCTAAGTGTGGGAGCTTTCTTTTCTTCTAAAATTAAGTGGATTTTGTCTAAATTAGAAGCACACACTGAAGCACTTAAAGAACTTACAGGGTCAGTTGCAGAGCAAGAGAAGCGATCAACCTCTACACAGGTGGCAGTCCCTACTTTGACCCAAGAAAATACCCAACTATGAGGCCACCTTGAGGCATTAGAGAACAATGTACACTCTAGAAATGTGAGCTTGGTGGGGTACCGGAGGTGCAAATGGTACACACTTCTTGCTGCAGTACATCAATGTCTGGCTACCAGAAACCCTCTTGCTACCCTTGGACATTCACTGGAACACCTTTACAAAAGTCTACTGAGTGACTCCTATAGTGAAGGCTCAGAGCGTCAAATAACCCTGCACAGTATTGGTGTGCACTTCAGTGAGATGCCAGAGACCTGCTCCTTGCAGCTGCAATTTACCAGATCTCAGTAAATGCATCAGTTTTGAATGTTTTCTAAGACTTATTATTACAGATCAGGGTCCGGAGGAAGATATTCTATGCAGTGCACCAGCACCTCCAAGTCCTGGGCATTGGTCACTTGTTCCTCCTTCTAGTGCAACTCCATGTTACTTGCAGTGATAAGAGCTGACGGTTTTCCAACCCAAAAGATGCAGGTCACTGGAGGGAACAGATGTAATCTGACTTCACAGCCAGAATCAGTGCAGATCTGGGGGACAAAGAGGAAGAATGGGGGGTGGAATGAGAGAAGGTTTCAATTTTGCACCTTCTGGTTTAATTTTATTTTACTATTTTTGGCCAGAAAAGTCACACTAAGCCGAGACTTATTTCCAGGTGCATTCTTGGAGCACAGAGAGTTAAGTGATTTGGTCTTAGTCACATACTACATATCACAGAATCATAGAAATACAGCAAGTCCAATAGTTATTAGCCATAATGACTTGGAGGTGTGAGAATTACCCAGATTCCACCTCTCCTCTGTTTTTCATCTCTTCGTCCATAATAATTTTTAACTGATTCATACCAGTGCATCGCATCATTTCCCTTGGCAGGTTGTTCCATTGTGCCACCACCTTTGATTCAGCCATGCTCCTCTTTTGCTGGTTCTATAATTCTCCCTTTTAGCATCCTGTGGTGACCTTTGATATTTATATGTGTCTCCCTGTCATCAAGTCCTATATTTTCCCATAGGTCCCTATTCTCATGTGCCTTATAAACCAGACAAAGGACTCCCCTGAATCTCCTATACTTCATTGGAGTACAAGCACAGCTCCCTTAATCTTTCATCATAAGTCCTGTGTTTTATATTATCTACTGTTCTAGTCGTCCTCCTCTGGACACCTTCAGAACCTTCATATGCCTTCTCACTTGAGAGGACCAGAACTGCACACAGTACTCCATGTGCAGCCTAACCAAAAATATGTAGACAGGCATAACCACCTTCCTTTCCTGCCTCTTAATGTTCCATGTCATGTAACCCAATATCCTATTGCATTTACATATTACTCTCTAACAATGACTATCACATTTTAGTTTGTTATTAACTAATACGCCCTCAGTGACATTTTGCACCAGACATTTAGGTTATGCTGGTGGCTGAGGACTGGTTCAGTTTTCATTCCTGGGTTCAGTGAAGAGGTTTGTGTAAGTGGAGTGGTCTAAATTTGTTGTGCTGGTTGTCTTACTGAAAGGAAGGGACAGCAATCACCGGCTGGTGAGTCAGAGGTGTGGTTGATTGCCTTCCTAAGGTCACTGGCTTGGTGTCACCCACCCCTTCCCTCACCCAACCCACCCCAGGCATGTAATTTCCTTTATATCAGAGGTTCTGACAGCACTTCACCGAGAGGACAAGGGGCATGCATCTGTCATATCCTTAACAACCCAGCACAGTGCATAGAGGGTGCTATACACACTAACAAAAAAAGACAAAAGAAAATCTGTGTGTGTGTATATATATATATATATATATATAGTATAAAACTCCATTTAATGCATTGGTTAGGTTGTTCCACAGCAACAAAAGTGAGGAAATTATGTTAGGCTGAAAGCCCCCTTGACCTTCCATCCCACTCCCTCAACCAGCACTGGTAGTATTGTTTATTGTCTCAACTCTCACCCCATCACATGTGTAAAGAAGCAGAGTATAGGAGAATGGGGTGAGAGTTAGGACCGACGACCCCCAACGTGCACCGCAATGCTGTGGAACAACCCTAACTGATGCATTAAATGGAGTTTTTTTGCCTCTAATGTCCCTTCTTTTTGAGAATGAGGATGATAAATAGTGAATGGAATGCAGCAGCGGGAGTGTGGAGCCCAAAGGGCCCTACGCTCCCACCGCTTGATGTCTTGTTACATAGTAACAGGAACTGCAAAGCAAACATAAGTGGCAATGGTTACACACATGGTAAAGCAAATGTAAATGGTAAAGCAAACGTTAATAGAAACACAAGCGTAAAGTGATGCTGAAGCGAACAGTGGTGCAAACAGATATGCAAGCACGTACGAAAACGCAACTGGTAATGTGCACAGTGACAGCACAGGTATTTTAACACAAATGTTAAGTGTTACAGCAACAAAAACGCCAAAGGTAACAGAAAAGAAAATTCGAATGGAAGCACTCAAGTAAATGAGAACCATAATGCGCACAGGCACGGTACTGCAATTGTAAATGCAAATGGTAAAGTTAACATGAACAATAACACCAAAGGAAACAGAAATGTAAACACGAAAGCAAACGCGTATGTAAATGCAAACCGTAATGCGCACGGTCACGTTACCGCAATTGTAAATGCAAATGGGAACAGTAACAGCAACAATAACACCAAAGGAACCAGAAAAGCAAAAGGAAATGCAAGCACATATGGAAACGCAAACTGTAATGTGCACAGGCACAGTAACGCAATAGGAAACGTAAATGGTAGCAGTTACAGCAACGAAGATGCAAAACGAAAGACAAATGCAAATGCAAATGAAAGTGCTGCCATAAATGCAAATGGCAATCCACATGGTGACACAAACACAAACAGTAGTGGAAACACAAATGGTAACAGTAATGCAAATGCAAGCGCAAACAAGAACGTAAAGGGGTAAATACTAAGGTGGCGATGGGAACAGTAATGCAATCGGTATGTAAACGCAAGTGGAAACAGTAACTGTAACATTAATAGACATGCATACCTGTTACTATGTTGAAAATGTGGGATCAAACTGTCTAAAGCAAAAACTTTATGAAGAAACAGTGAACTTCTAAAGATGTTTTTTATTCTATTCAGAATTTTTCAGCTCAAAAAGCTCCATGTTCAAACAGTTAGCATGGCACTAACTGGTTAGTGCCATGCTAACTCGTGAATAGTGCTGGCCAACAGAGCTAACTGTGAATAGTGCTGGCCAACAGTGTGGGCTATATGCAAAGGCCCCTCGTGATGTGCTGCGCTGACCCGACAGTGCATTTACACAGACTATACCACTGTGTCCATGCAAATGAGGGCTCCCTTATTCATACCAGGCACAGCAGTACATTCAGCAATTTCAACAGTACTTAGCACTCTCCATCACAGTGCTGTTTAACGCTGACAAAACCCTACCCTTATTCACATGCATGGCTCACCTCCAATCACCCATCCTGAAGCTGTCTTGCATATTTTTGAGGGTCTAGTGAAACCCCCATTGCCTGTTCTGTAGCTGTCTTTAATATTCCTGATGGTGGGATCATGTGATGCAGGTGACCTAGCAGCAGCAGCAAAGTCTCAGGGCTCCTGACCACCGCACTCTATCACTGCTAATTAAACTACATTTTTGGACAATCTGAGCTGAAATACCACCACTACACATTGGAATCTGCCTTCAGCATTCATTTTGCCTTATTTCTTCATCACTATTGGTTTTACACACCACGATGGATGTTGATATGAGGCAGGCCTCACTGAGACACACGCCTCCTCCTTCACCTGAGAAGATGCCAAAAAAATCCAAGACGCTGGGAGCCGCGACTGGTAAAGGCACTTCCATGGCTGCTCAAGTGGTCCTGTTAATGGAGGACTGCTTCCTGCAAGAACTATTACCATTTTGGGACACTCTGCAGGACATATCTTCCGAGTTAAGTCCATAAGATCTGACCTCGGGGACCTAACCTGCAGAGTGGGAGATACTGAGGCCCATGCTTCCTCGCTTGAACACTGGAGGGAGAAACTAGTCCCAGAGGTGGTGCTACTTCGCCAGCAACTACACAAGCTACAATTAAAAACAGAAGACCTTGAGAGAAGAAGTCGGCACAACAATATCCTTATCATGGGCTTACCGGAGACAGAAGAAGACCCCAACGTTTTAGCCATTTTACAAAAGTTTCTACAGAAGGTGGTGGACCCCTCTCCTATGGGTCCGGTGTATCAAATTGAACAAGCTCACAGGTCCCTCTGGCCCAAACCACAACTGGGAGCCCCTCCACCCCCAAGACCCATAATATTGAAATTTCTAAGTTTTATTGAGAAGTAATACGTCCTCGCCAAGGTGTGAGAGCTTCAAACAATCACCTGGGAAGGCAGCAAGTTTCATATAACCCAAGATCTCCTCTACAAGACACGCCAAAAGAGGTCTGCTTCCATCCCACAGTGAGCAAATTATTAGCCGCTGGTATCCCTTCAAAATGCTCTTCCCCACCAAGCACCAAATCTCCATAGTGGGCACCTGGTTCTCGTATGATTCCCCAGAGAAAGCAGCAGCTGAACTGTCTATCAAGCTTCCAGAACTGTTTAAAGTTGACTGAACTGTCATCAAGTCTAAAAAGAAACTCTCTGGGGTTTATGTGGGACTTACATGTCTTTGTTCTTTACACAATGTTCCATTTACTGTAGATTACTAAATACCTGGTAGCAGTCTCCATCCTTGGGGGATGGGGTCTGGTCGGATAGGGTGGGGACTCAAGCTCCCTGTTTATCTAGGCCTCACCCCTCCTGAGCGAGTGTGTGAAGCTTGGTTTTGATTCTAGGGATAGAACCTTTGGGATGGGTGTGGTTTTGGGGGAGTTCCTTCTCTCCTGGGACCTACATCGTCTCACTCATAATTTCTTCCCCTGGAGGCTTCCACAAGCAGAATTAAGGGGACGGAATGGATTTTCTCAGCTCATGCAAGTACCTTTTTATTATTGTTGCTCCTTTTAAAGGCTGACTTCCTGTTCAATGTTATATTATAAAGGTCATGCAGATCCACTTACGATATGTGCCTCACCTGGGCCAAATGGGAACGCCTTCATGGCCTATGTTTGTTTGAGGCATGGTGCCATACTGTAGTGAGGTCCCAGACATGGCCAAACCATAGCTGGGAGCCCCTCCCCCCAAGACCCATAATATTGAAATTCCTGAGTTTTATTGAAAAGCAACATGTCCTCGCCAAGGTGCGAGAGCTTCAAGCAATCACCTGGGAAGACAGCAAGTTTCATATAACCCAAGATCTCCCCTACTAGACATGCCAAAATAGGTCTGTCTTCCATCCCACAGTGAGCAAATTATTAGCCGCTGGTATCCCTTTCAAAATGCTCTACCCCACCAAGTTCCAAGACTCCATAGTGGGCACCCGGTTCTCGTATGATTCCCTGGAGAAAGCGGCAGCTGAACTGTCTATCAAGCTTCCAGAACTGTTTAAAGTTGACTGAACTGTCATCAAGTCTAAAAGAAACTCTCTGGGGTTTATGTGGGACTTACATGTCTTTGTTCTTTACACAATGTTCCATTTACTGTAGCTTACTAAATACCTGGTAGCAAGCAGTCTCCATCCTCGGGGGCTGGAGTCTGGTCGGATGGGGTGGGGATTCAAGCTCCCTGTTTAGCTGGCCTCACCCTCCTGAGCGAGTGTGCATAGCTTGGCTTTGATTCTAGGCATGGAACCTTTGGGATGGGTGTGGTTTTGGGGGAGTTCCTTCTCTTCTGGGACCTACTTCGTCCCACTCATAATTTCTTCCCCTGGAGACTTCCTCAAGCGGAATTAAGGGGACGGAATGGATTTTCTCAGCTTATGCAAGTACCTTTTTATTATTGTTGCTTCCTTTTAGGCTGACTTTCCTGTTCCAATGTTATATTATAAGGGCATCATGCGGATCCCTCACGATATGAGCCTCACCTGGGCCAAATGGGAATGCTTTCACGGCCTATGTTTGTTTGAGGCATGGTGCCATACTGTAGTACGGTCCCCGACAGGGCCAATCCATACCTGGGAGCCCCTCCCCCCAAGACCCATTATATTGAAATTCCTGAGTTTTATTGAGAAGCAACACGTCCTCGCCAAGGTGCGAGAGCTTCAAGTAATCACCTGGGAAGGCAGCAAATTTCATATAACCGAAGAGCTCACCTATGAGACATGCCAAAAGAGGTCAGCTTTCCATCTCACAGTGAGCAAATTATTAGCCGCTGGTATCCCTTTCAAAATTCTCTACCCCACCAAGCTCCAAGACTCCATAGTGGGCACCTGGTTCTCATATGATTCTCAGGAGAAAGCGGTAGCAGAACTGTCTATCAAGCTTCCAGAACTGTTTAAAGTTGGCTGAACTGTCATCAAGTCTAAAAGAAACTCTCTGGGGTTTATGTGGGACTTACATGTCTTTGTTCTTTGCTCAATGTTCCATTTAGCTTACTAAATACCTGGTAGCAAACAGTCTCCATCCTTGGGGGCTGGGGGCTGATCGGATGGGGTGGGGATTCAAGCTCCCTGTTTAGCTGGCCTCACCTTCCTGATCGAGTGTGTGCAGCTTGGCTGTGATTCTAGGGATGGAACCTTTGTGATGGGTGTGGTTTGGGGGGAGTTCCTTCTCTCCTGGGACCTACTTTGTACCACTCATAATTTCTTCCCCTGGAGACTTCCACAAGTGGAATTAAGGGTACAGAATGGATTTTCTCAGCTTATGCAAGTACCTTTTTATTATTGTTGCTCCCTTTTAAGGCTGACTTCCCTGTTCCAATGTTATATTATAAGGGCATCATGCGGATCCCTCACGATATGTGCCTCACCTGGGCCAAATGGGAACGCCGTCACGGTCTATGTTTGTTTGAGGCATGGTGCTATACTGCAGTGCGGTCCCTGACAGGCTTAGCCATTCAAGATAACTATGGCCACTCACTACTCCAGAACTCATAAGATCAGAGCCCAGATACCCTGTAGAATTACTTCACTGATGGGGCACTTGAAGGGGCCTGGTTTCTGGCCTGGATTAAAGCCGACTTGAGGTTTTACCTTGTGGAGGGTTCCTCTTCTTTGAAGCAGCTAGCATCTCAACTTAACTCTAAGTTGTACCAGTGGAGCAGAGCTAATGTTGCCTTAACTTAATGTGGCCGATACTATATTTTGATGGAGTAGAAGCTCTGATTGCTGATACCAGTTTATTCAGAGCAGGTGTTCAGTGGTGGTAAGCATCTGCAGTGGGGGGGGGGCTCTGGGAATGCAGGCTCAAGGTGGAGCTGCATAGTGCTCTGATTAATGGGGGGGATGGCTTCTTACCACCTCCTTTCAACTGGACAGCGGATTACAAGATCCTTGACATGATTCTCATTGTTTTAGGACTTTTGCTGTCCTCCACACACCTGAGTATTTCAGATACTCGGCCAGTAACAAAGGAGATCATCAGAGCTATAATGGGTTGGTTCCTCCTTTATTTCAATGTTACACTGAGGCCGAATAAACCCAGTAAAGGGAGGACCTTTGTAAATAGTTGCTGGGGTTTGGTGGGAAGGGATGGGGATGAGCAGTGACTGGTACTAGCCAGGGTATCAGGCACATGGTGAAATGGGGGAGGGAGGTGGGGGGCGAGGGGTACAGTCATCTTTATCGAATATTGCTTGCATTACTATGTCATTAAACGGTTCGGTTGCTATTAATGTTTCAAAATTTGTTATGTGAGGAGAGTGGGTGGATTGGAGTAGGTGGAAGGGGCTAAGGGGTTCAGTTATTTCTCTTATTTATTATTAGCATTATTAATATATCACGGGGTATGGTTGCTGTTAATGGTTAGTAGTTTGTTATGGGAGTGCGGTTTTCTGAGGGTAGGAATGGAGAGTGTCAAATCATGGTTCCTATTTGCTCACTACTTGTCGTTATGCTAGATAATGGCTAACCAAGCAATCAAAATGATATCTTGGAATGTACAAGGGGTAAGGGACCAATTTAAGAGATATCAAATATTTAAACATCTTGGAGTACTCAGAGCCCAAATTGCCCTCCTCCAAAAGACCCATCTCTTGTCTCAGGACCGCAGACAAGGGTTTAGTCAAGTCTTTGCTGCAGGAGAGTCCACCTCGGGAAGGGGAGTAGCTATTATGATCTTGAAGAATATTGCCTTTCAAGCAGACCAGATGATTTCTGACCCACAAGGTAGATTTGTGTTGGTCAAGGGCATCCTGGACAGGATGGACATAATTATCGGAAGTATTTACTGCCCGGTGGGGGGGGCACTTTCCTCAGGGATCTTGTGGACACAATTGCACCCCTATTACTGGCACATTTAATATTAGGGGGAGATAGAGGGGGAGCGGCTCAGAGGTAATTTAAGGAAGTATTTTTTCACAGAGAGGGTTGTGGATGCATGGAACGGCCTTCCGGAGGAGGTCGTGGAGTCAAAAACAGTGGTGGAATTCAAGCATGCATAGGACAGTCATAAGGCAATTCTATGGGATGGGGGTAGGAAGAAGTAGGCTGCTGGTTAACTAGGATCTGCAGCTTATCCAGTAGGCAGGGAAATGGGCAGACTGGGTGGGCCAAGCGGTCCTTATCTGCCGTCAAATTCTATGTTTTCATGTTTCTATGAGACTGGAATCTCCCTCCCACTCAGGATCTTGATTGTTCATTCCAACATACTCACCCATTATCCCTGGCTCAAAGAGCACTTGAAGGTTTTCAAGATTTGCTTGGGGTATGTGACCCCTGGCGAATTCTAAACCCATCCACTAAAGAGTATTCATTTTACTCTACAGTTCACCTGACACTGTCCAGAACTGACTACATATTAACCAGCTCTGCTCTATTACCTACTGTGGTAGAGGGAGGTATTGACCCAATAGTCCTTTCAGACCATGCAGTGGTGTGGATCAGCATCCTTCCCATTAGTGCCTCTCAACACAACCCGACATGGCGATTAAACACGCAACTTCTTAAAGATGGCTTCATAGTTATGAGAATTAAGTCCCTAATCCAGGAATTCTTAGAGTCCAGTCTAAATTCCTGCCTTAGATTCGACCATATATGGTGTTTCCTAAAATATTACTTCAGGGGAGAGTTCATCCGCTTGGCTTCAAAAAGAAAACGTATGCGTGAGGCTAAAGCGAAAGACTTGCTTCAGCAGATACGTAACCTTGAGAGATCGTCATCTCTTTTTTCCTCTCTGGATCACTTAACTTCCCTGCTCTCCCTAAGGAATGACTATTCCCTATTGTTACAAGAAAAGGCTGAATATGCCATACTTAAGACCCGTTCCACATATATAGACCAAGGGGACAAGGCGAGGCGACTACTGGCATTACAATGGAGGAGATTAAAAAGTTTATGGATAATTCAGTCTATAGAAGACCAAGATGGGAAAATCCAAACTAGTCCTAGGGATATCGTTCAAGTTTTTGAGTATGAGTACTTTATGCTAGTCTGTATAGTAAAAGGGACTCATCTCCTTCCCAGCTAGAAATAGAACAGTATCTGGTTAAGATTCCCCTCCCTCCCTACCCCGGATGAGACTCAACAAAATTTCTTATCCTCTCCCATCTCATTGTACAAAGTGGAACAAGCTATTAAAAGTGTTGCATTAGACAAATCCCCCGAACCAGATGGGTTCTCTTCCAATTTTTACAAGTGTTTCCTTAAAGAATTATCTCCTCTCTGGAGGAATTAGGTTTGAGATGGACGTCAAAAACAATTACATTTCTAGGAATTGAAATTGCCTTAGATATTAATACATTAAAAGCACTAAACATCGACCCAGTTGTTACACAAATGCAACAAGATTTAAAGAGGTGGCAAAGTTTACCTCGATCCCTATGAAGGAGAGCAAACATAATCAAGATGGTGATTTTTTCCCAGAATGATGTATCCTCTCTCCATGCTAAACATTCCTTTCTCTAGAGCATGGTTTAAAAAGGTAGAATCTTTTTGAACAGCCCTCTATGAGGGATTGCGGAGATTGATGGGAGGTTGCATGCACCTGTTCTGTCTGGTCTGACTTCAGCCAGCCGAAACTCTTGAACATTGTGAGAATTGTCCAGACCTTGCGATCAACCAGCTGTAGTTTGGATCTGGGCCCTACGCTGTTATTGGTATGTTGCATAGATGTCATCTGCCTGATCCTTGCTGAAATTGTCTGGTGTTCCTTGGAAAAGGGGGTCTTCCCCAATTCCCCTTAAGGAGGCAGTCATTTGACCACTCCTCAAAAAACCTTCCTTGGATCCAGACTGTCTAGCAAACTACAGACCTGTCTCTAATCTGCCCATTGTGGGCAAGGTTATTGAGAAGGTGGTTGCGTTGCAGCTGGATGATCATCTTACAACCCACAATGTCTTTGATGCTTTCCAGTCTGGGTTTAGAAAGAGACATAGCACTGAGACTGCCCTTGTTCGGGTGTTAAATGATCTCCTAATTGCAAGAGATTGAAAGGCTCGTACTATCTTAGACCTTCTTGATCTCTCGGTGGCATTTGACACTGTAGACCATGGTCTGCTTTTGGAGCACCTGCTGCATTTCTGTGGACTGTCTGCTACAGTCCTAAGTTGGTTTTGACCCTTCCTCATGGGCAGATCACAGAGGGTTGTCATTGGAATTTATTCCTCTGATGGCCTTCCCCTGTACTGTGGGGTGCCACAGGGCTCCATATTGGCACCCATGTTGTTTTCAGTGTACATGCTGCCATTGGGAGATATCATTAGGCAATACGGTTTGGGTTTTCACTGTCATGCAGATGATACCCAACTGTATATGTCCTTCACACCCAGACAGGATGATGCGGTCCCTGTGCTTAACAACTGTCTAGCCAAGATCAAGAATTGGATGAGCACTAGCTGGCTGAGGTTAAATCCAGACAAGACTTAGGTGTTGGTCATGGATCCGGGTCATCCGGAGGCAGGTCTTGGGGCTGGGCACCTTTCGGGTTTATGGCTTGATGATGTTCAGCTCATGACCTCAGACCAGGTGTGTAACCTGGGTGTTATTTTCAACAGTGGTTTGACCTTAAAATCTCAGGTGTCCGCTGTCATTAAATGTTCCTTTTACCATCTAAGGAATCTCGCCCAGGTGAAACACCTGGTTCCCCCAGCTGACCTTTCTACACTGGTCCACGCCTACGTAACCACCCACCTTGATTACTGCAATGACCTCTACCTAGGACTTCTTGGGGTTCATATCCATTGCTTGCTGCTAGTACAGAACGCAGCAGCCAGATTTTTGACTGGTACGTCTAGGACTAGTCATATTACGCCTGTGCTGCGCAAACTGCACTGGCTGCCTGTACAGTGGCATATCACCTTTAAGGTCAGTTTGCTGACCTATAAAGCCCTTCATGAGCAGGGACCCCGATATCTGCAAGAGCTCCTTATTCCCAACTGCCCCCGCTGCTCACTCCAATCCACCAACAAGGAATTGTTGGAGATTCACAGGGTTCGTTTAAAGACATCTGGGGCACATGCTTTTTCTTATGCTGCACCCACCCTGTGGAATTCTCTACCTCATTGGTTAAGAGAATGCCTGACCATCACAAATTTTAAATCAGAATTTAAAACTTATCTGATTTATCAAGCTTTTTCTGAATGTTTCTAAATTTTTTATTATTATATTCTTGTTTATACTGTATTTTATTGTACAGCACCTTGACAATTTGAAAGGCGCTTAACAAATACATTTTTACTTACTTAATTCCCTGCTGATGAAATTAAACTTAGAAGATCTTATTTTACTTATAAAAGAGGATTTAGCTAGATGGAAACATCTTCCTCTATTTTTATAGGGCAGAATCAGTGTGGTGAAAATGAATATCCTCCCAAGACTCTTCTGCCAGCTTAATATGCTCAATATCTGGCTCCCTCTGTTTTTTTTTAAACAGATCCATGTGATTATCTCTAATTTTGTGTGGTCGGATAAAACACCTAGGCGTTCATATGCCAAACTGACACCCCCTAAAGAGCTGGGAGGTCTACGACTTCCTAGCTTTCTGTTTTAATACTGGGCCAGCCATCTCCAGAAGGTGGGGAAATGGCTTACCAATCCCAAAACATTGCAAGGTTCGAATTATGTTCCTATATGACTACAAATAGAAATACATTTGCTCTCCTTTTCCAATGTTTCTCCTATTGCTGCCTTCTTTGCCTCTAGAACATCTCTACTATCTCACCTGCGAAGCTCTGTAATAGGTTCTTCAGTGGCTGTGCTCTCTCGATTTTTTAATTTCCTCCGTAAGTGTCTCAGTAAGGACCTGACACAACCGATCTTATCTAATCCTTTTTTTTTTTAACATGTAAAATTTTATTGAACTTTATCTTTTCAGTACAGCCAGGGTAACAGCATCAGATGAGATAAACACAGATATCAGACAATGATGCAACAACTGACATGCGGCAATTATCATGGAACTGTGTCCAAATAACAGAGAAAAGAAGAACAAGCATACATTATTCAGTGGATTCAAGCTAATGTCCGCTCAACTGCAGCTATTTATTCCATGTGAAAAAAACCTAGAGAATTTAAATAACAACAAAGTAGATACTGGGGTGTGGCAGACCTACATCCATCAGGGCTCCACTTACATCTCCATTGGCCAGCAAACCAGTTCACGAAGCGGAGAATAGAGGGGTCAGAAGAGGAAAAGAGGGCAGAGAAGAAAAATGCTAATATGAAAGATGAGAACTTCACATCCTGCATAAGTAATGGAGGGGGGGAGTAGGGGGTTAGACTACAGTGGGACTGCCAGGAGGTGTAGGTGGGACCATACAGATGTGAAAGTGCAGGTGTGGATCCCATTTTTTGTGGTATCGGGGGAGTTGTCCCCACCCTATTGCTGTGAGCCTTTCAAAGACGGCTAATCTGGCCAGAGCCACTCACCAAGAGATAACAGAAGCGTAGGTTGCCTCCATCTCATCAAGATTGCCCTCTTAGCTTCCATAACAGTGGCAAGGGCCCATATTTTGTGCAGTGTGGGCAAGGGGTCTAATGTTGAAGCATCCCCCAAAAGAAGAAAGTTATGAGAGTGCAAGATTCTCTTGCCCACAATCTTAGAGCAATCATCTAGCACTGCCTGCCAGAATTTGTTAAGAGCGGGGCACGCCCAGAGGATATGAAATAGGTGCGCTGGGGAGGCTTGGCACCTCCAACATCTGTCATAGCCCAGCATCTTGAGCCCGAAGAGCATCGCTGGCATCCTGTACCACCTAAGAAGAATTTTCAGCTGCATCAGCTGGCTCTTAGCATTTTTGTATGCTCTGTGTGCTGCCCTCAAACAGGCAGACCACTGCTTCTGAGGGAGAGGACGCTGGAGCTCGGCCTCCCACACCAACCAGCATTTGGAGGTAGTGTCTGGCTGTGAATCTCTCAGCACCTTGTAAATAACTCCCACGAGTCCCTGACCCTGTCTTGGCTTGTGGAGTGTGGCTAGGAAACCCCACCCACTCACCCTCATCAATGTACCCCAACAAGAGAGGGCAGACCACGTTTCTTATCTGAAGATACCTCCAGAAATCCTGAGCCTTCAGATCAAAGCGCTCTTGCAGCTGGTCAAAAGACATTAGGGTTTTGTTATCGGGGAGGAGAAGATCACCCACCACCCAAACACCTTTTGCCACCCACTGGTGCCAAGAGAGAGGTTTGTGATACACCGTAATTAGCCTATTGTTCTAAAGGGGAGCATACAGTATCGGGAGGGAGCGGGCAGTATTTGGGGTGCCTGTGATTGCCATAGTCTGTCGCCATGCTCTGTAAGACTCAACCATGATTAGAGTGATCTGGTTCTCAGGGACCTTTTTGCCTGTTAGCAGAGAGATAAGAGAATTATCTGGCGTGAGGGCAGATTCTAGGATGACCTATTGCGGAGGGGAGGAGAGACCAGGGCGCACCAAGTGGTGGACTGTGCCATCCAAAGGTCAAGTGGTAACCTGTCAACCAAAGGAGCCCCAGCCCACCTCTGGACCAGTGCTCTTAGTTTCAAACACCTCCAGAGGGATGCTTTTGCCTTCCCACAAGAAGAGGATATAAGCTTGTCCAGAGAGGAAAACAGTTTAGTGGACAGGAGGACCGGAAGGTTATTCAGAAGGTAGGAGACTCTCGGAAGTACAAACATGTGTAGTGCCTCCACTTTGCCCTTCAGGGACAGCTGAAGTTTGCGCCAACGCTGAGCCTCAGCTGCCATGGCTGACACAAGAGGGGAGAAATTGGTATTTTCCAGATCCTTCCATGCCAAGGAAATGAAAATGCCTAGGTATGAGAAACCTTGGGGGCCCAGGCGATGTCCATGCCTGCCAGGCAGTTCCTGCTACACCTTGGATTCAGCAAGGAAAAGATTGTTTCTTCTGATTAACCAGTGAGCAGAGAGAGAAGCAAACTCCTGTAACACCGGCAGCACAGTAGGGAGGGGGAGATCTGGGTTGGACAGCGTGAGCAGCATACCATCCACATAGGCACTGACCAGGAAGCTCCGACCTTTGATGGGGATTCCAGCAATAATGGGGGTATCCAGAAGCCTCCTGATCAGGGGTCTAGGGGTATGAGAAACAGAAGAGGAGAGATGGGGCAGCCTTGCCTGGTGCACCTCTGCAGAAAGAAAGGGAGGAGATATCCCAATTGGTGAGAATCGTGGCTGCTGGTAGGTGATATAGGGTGGCGATCTGGGAACAAAAGTGAGTACCAAAGCCATAGAGCCTGAGAACACTATGAAGACAGTCCCACTCCAAGGAATCAAAGGACTTAGAGAAATCAATTGCAAGGGCTGCCATAGGGGTAGAAGATTGTAGTGCCATCCATTTTAGGTTGAGAACTAGGTGCAGATTGTCACCCTGGACTTGCCCTTTGAGAAGCCAGACTGTGAGGGGTAAATTAAGTTAGGGAGGACATGGGTCAACCTGTTCACCAGAACCTTAGCCACCAACTTAGTGTCCACTGAGAGCAGTGAAATGGGCCAGAAATTGGCACAGTCCAGTGCATCAGAGGACTTCTTGAGGATTAACGTTATGAGCACTTCCCACACGGTAGGTGGAAGTGAACCCTTGCTGTGAGCCTCCTGCAACACCTGCAGCAAAGGAGTTGTGATTTCAGTCTTGAGGAGTTGATATAATTCCACGGACATGCCATCCGGCCTGGGGCTTTGCCCTTCGCTGCTTGTGAAAGGTGCATTCGAGTTCCCCACAGTAATGGGGGGCATCTGGTTAGAAAGTTTCAGGAGACAGGCCCAATGGCAAACTCTGATAGGCGCTTTGAAATCCCTCATGTGAGTCCTTGAGCGGGTCCGATAAAGAGCCTGATAGAAAAGCACATCGCTTCGTTAATGTCCTTGGGCACAGAGACCACCTTTTCCTCCTTATTCCTAAGCACATGGATTCTAGATGAGGCTTGTTGCTTACATAGGTGGTAAGCTAACAGCCTACCCCCTTTATCCCCCCTTCCCATGACTTATGTTTGGAGCAGAGGAGTTGCCACTCCGCCTTCCTATTTAGCAAGAAGTTTATCCGATATTTCAAGCCTCAAATGGCAGGGGAAAGGAAGGAGTTGGCTGATTGCCATGCAGAGGCTTTGAATTGCCCCTCCAGGGCTGTAAGTTCTGCTTGCAGCTGGCACACTTCCTCTACCCGGGTCTTGTTCTTAGCTGCTGTGTAGGAGATAATCCTCCCTCTAATGACAGCTTTGAAGGCCTCCCAGATCATGGATGCTGAAACTTCATCTGAGGTGTTAAGGGAGAAGTAGGTGCGAGCCTCCTCCTTTATGAAGGACCAAAACTCTTTGTCTTGCAGCAACAAGGGAATGCACCTCCATCTCATGGAAGGGGGCCCCCTGACCTGGTGGACAGAACAAGATAGACCCAGAGGTGTGATCGGATGTAATAATGCATCCAATTGAGGCTTTCAAGACCCATGGCACAGCCACTTGGTTGGCCAACCAAAAGTCTAGCCTACTATGGGTGCGATGGACTGCTGAATAGAAGGAATAATCCCACCTCTGTGGGTTATCCTTCCTTCAGGGTCACACAAGCCCCATTCTGCCATACGTTCAGTGAGACCGGCCAGATCCTTGGGGTGGGTCTGAGGGATGGGGAGGGACTTGTCAAGGAAGATGTCCAGGACCAGGTTATGGTCACCCCCCCATCAGTATCAGGATGTCTGAGAACCCGTTCGTCAGGTTGGTAAAGGCCTGGCTAATATCTGGATAGAACTCCCCTGAGTCACTGTTATGGCCGAATATGTTGGCTAGGAACACCTCCCCCTGGATAGGAAAATCTGACCATAACCCACCTCCCCTTGGAATCTGGGCACTTGTCTTCCACCACCCAAGTTGAGGCTTTGCGCAGCAGTATGGCCACCCCTCTGGATTTACTCGAAGTACAGCTAGCAATTACAGATTCTACCCATAGCTTTTTGAGCCACTGAACAGTTCTGGTGGTTAGGTGCATCTCCTGGAGCAGAGCTATATCAGCTTCCAGAGAATTCAAAACTGTAGCACCTGCATTTAGCCGGGTGATTAAGCCCTTTGAAGTTCCAGGAGACGCACTTCCAACTATGAGCTATAGAGGACTTAATAGTCATGGTTACCCACTAAAAAGGAGTTAAGAGAAAGGGAGTACTCACCAGTGAGAAGAGTAAATGACTGAAAGCAGGAGGAAGAAAAAGACACCTGGTTGCTGGCTCAGGAAGAGGGTCCCAGGCCCTAGAGGAGACGGGGAGGAGGAGGAGGAGCGAAGATGGAACACAGGCTGTTGAGAACTGCAGCAGTTGACACTACCCTGAATGAAAACCTGGCCAGATAACAAGAACAGTTATACTATATGTTATTTCAGAAGAAAAAACAGTGCACACAATAAAATGATTATAGCAAAAGTAATGCACAAAACTGTACCAACTCAAATGGCGTTGAAGTGAATGTGTGATGGAGTCCCTCAGAGCTCCTGGCCACACTAACTCAGACACCAGTAATGGGGGAAAGGCCTCTGCAAGCTTGGGTGACCAGTCCCAACCTGGCCTCAGAATCCAACAGGAATGGTGGTCCGGAGAATCCAGGTAACCCTGACAGCATATAGCTGTTAGGTAACATATAAACGGTAACAGCTGGTGGGAGGGGTGGGGAGGAGGAGCCCTCCCCATGTCAAAGGGGGGGAGGACCCTCTCTATGCTGCTTTGTGGAACCAAATAAAGATATGGGGGGATGATGAGTGCTGGGGTAGCTGAGGTATCCTGCTCGGGTGTCAGATAAGCTTAGTACCCACCCTATACCAAGGAGAAACCCCCAGGTGAACAACAGGCACCTTACACTTCAGTGAAGGTGATGGAAAGGATATAAGTAGCTGAAATACACCGCCAAGGGGCTCCCTAGTAAGCCTGTGAGCTGTCTCAGCTGGGGGGAGTAAAAAAAAAAGCATTATGACCCAGAGTACACCCCTTGTCCCTAAGACTCTAGAAAGGAGAGGAGGAGGAGGGAGGGCGAAGTGGTGAGTGGTCATCCAACCTCTCTAAGAAAGGTCGGAACTGAAACTCTATGGTGTACGCAGCAAGAGACCGGCAATGAGATGGGCGCACAGCTGGGCTAGTACATTCAGCATGCCACCCACTACAAGCTGAGAAAGCACAAAACAGGCAGAGAACAAATTAATAGCACAGCAATAGAGCAGAAATCTGTATTTGAGCTGCTACCTCTTGTGAGAAGTCACAATAAAGAGAAATAGTAGCTCCCCTCCAAGTAAGCTGTCCAATATCCCTAGCTGCATGGAGCATCCTCTCCTTCACTGAGTACTGAAGCAGGTATGCTATGATGGTTCTGGGGGTGTTAGCACTCTCTGGCTTGCAGGCTACCATGTGGGTCCTTTCCAAGTCAATTGGCTCTCTCTGTCTGTCCCCCAGCAGCTGGGGCAACCACTCATTGAGAAAACGTTCCCTATTGGGACCTTCAGACCCTTCTGGGACCCCCAGGATCCTTATGTTATTCCTCCTGCTCCTATTCTCTTGGTCTTCATTCCTATTCCAGAGCTTGGAGAGTTTTGCATCATGCTCCCTAAGGTGCTGCCAGACCATGATATGCTGCCTCTCAAGCTTCTCGGGTCTCTGCTCCAACACATTTTGCTTGTCTTCTAGGCAGTGTACATCCACCATGTTCCCTGCCAAGGATGCCACGATGCCATCCACCCTGGTCAGCAAGGCCTCCAGCATTCTAGTGATGTGGGAGAGGGCATCCCCCACCTGAGCCTGGCCAGGGGGACCTTGATTGCTGCTCGAACTAGGCCCATGTGCACCATTCGCAGTGGCAGCCATCACCCCAACAGCACAGCTCTGACTTGCAGACACAATAGGAAAGTAGCTGGTAATCCACAGAGAGATGCCCGTACCGAATGAAGATCGCAACCAGGCAGCTTTCACTCAAGCACAAAGGTATCGGCAGGCATCCCGATGGGAGAACTGGTACCCCAACACTCAGGCTGATGACGCCTATCATAGCTACGTGGCTCTCAGTTGCCAGCACTGTACCCAACAAAAAACATCAGGATGGCAGCGGCAGAGGTGGGAAGGGACTTTCCAGCTGTTATGGAGATGTTTCAGTCTGGCATTACCGAGGATTATAGGCAAATTGGCACCAGGTAGGGGCAGAGCAAAAGTCCTAAGCTGTCATTGCCAACGGGTCAAAGCCATGCCCCCATATCTTATCTAATTCTAATTTGAAAATAGGGGGGGTCTATCCTTACTAGGGACTGGCTGCCACACTTATGGGGCTCTATTGTATCAGAGTTATATCCAGCTGGATCCTTGTTCTTGGTCAAAGATATGTTAGCCATGTTCCTTATTCTCTCTCAGTCTGTCTTTAAGGTCTAACAAGTGCGGCATCTCCTCCTGCAAGTCTTCAGTTTAACTTCAGCTTCTTCTGAGATTTCCCAATTAAATTATTCAGATACACACTTTGGCTACTCAACCACCTGGAGTTGCGTCCCTATACGGCCTGTTACTAATGGAACAGTCCCCTACGCATTTAATGGGCTCTAAAATATGGGAGAGCCTCCTACTGGACCACATGAGTAATTGGGCCAATATATGGAAGGTCCTACACAAATAACACTTGCAAGACAGCCTCAGACTTACCCAATACCAAATATTAAACAACATGTACTATACCCCGGCTAAGTTGGTTAAAATGGGTCATCTTGCCTCCTCCATATGTATCAGATGTGGCAAACTAGAGGGGTCTCTCCTGCACATATTATGGGACTGTGAGAAGGTTTCCCCACTTTGGTCCAAGATCCAATCCTGTATGAGCCCTCTACTCAGCCTGGATGACCTTTTTAGCCCTCCAATTTGTATATTGGGGAACCTCTCTCAAATTAGGGTCCAGGAAAGGAAATACCATATCTCACTTATCTCTATGGAGGTCTAAAAACGTGTCATCTGACACTGGATGAATCAATCCCCGATTTCTTACAAAGAGTGGCTTCATAAGTTATCCTTCTACCTGAGAATTGAGCAAATGATAGCGAGTGTCCATAATAAACCCCATCTTTTCAATACTAAATGGGGTAAACTGTGTGCTTTGTACTTGACGGGTTCTTCTAGATAGTTCCCTTACCCCTCACTATATCATTGTACCATACCAGTCAAGTTTCTTGATATCACAGTTTCCTAAATGATGCTCTCCAGGGTGGGTATGCAGGGGGGTGTGGGAGGGAGGTACAGGTATTGGATGGGGGGATGCAGGGGACTACATGTTCACTCTTTACGCCATGTTCTGATTGTTGTATCTTAAAATTTAATAAAATATGTTAAATTTCAAAAATATTCCTGATGGTCTAGTGGTCACTCCAACCCCTCATCACCCATCCTGTAGCTGCCTTGGATATTCAGTGGTCTAGTGGTCCACCACCCCCGATCACCTGTACAGTAGCTGTCTGGAAAATTCCTGGTGGTCTAGTGGTCCCTTCCCCCCCATAAGGGCATCCGACTTCCACCTGACCTGTCTGCTCAGGTCCCTCCTTCCCACACACATCCTTGCCCTGGTTACCTAAGCTAAACTGTGTAAATAGTGATGGCAAGTGCAATCACAAGTATTGCAGAAATAACTGGCTCTACTGAGCTTTCCACTCATCAGGTGGCTAATGGACCAGCCAATTCAACCCCTCCACTTCGGGCAGTCCTTTGTAATACTAGGTCTCTCAAGAATAAAACAGTCATAATGGAAGCTTTCATTGTGGATTCCTCTGCAGACCTGGTATGTATTATGGTGACCTGGCTGGGGGACAACTTGGGACCTATGCTTGAGTCATCCATCCCCCTGGGTTACTCCATGGTACATTACCCTAGTCAGGAGTGCAGAGGGGGCAAGGTAGCCATCTGCTTTAGCTCTGCTTTGGGACTGACAGCAGACTCCTTGGGTTCGACCAGAACATTTGGATATGTGGCTGTAAAAGGTGGGCCGGGTACAAGCTGCAGGATTGTGCTCGTATACTGTCCTCCAGGTTACGGACATGAATTCCTGCAGGAAAAGGAGGGTTTCATGGCTGATCTGGTGTTGGGGTCACCCAAACATTTGGTTTTGGGTGACTTCAGTGTTTGGGTTGACAAAACTTTTTTTGCTTTACTGTTCCTCCATGTGATGTCATCCCTGGGCTTTGTACAGGTGGTTGTCTCCGGCACCCACCAACAAGGCCATGTCTTGGATCTGGTCTTCTCCATGGGTCTTGGCATTAGTGATGTCAGAGTTGATCCGGTCACTTAGTCTGATCATCATGTTGTTCAGCTCCTCTGTGGGGCTCCCCACCTAATTTCCCCCGTGGAACTGGTCAGATACTGCTCTTTTAACAACTTGGAGCCTCAGAGTATCCTGGTGGTACTGGACACCTTAAGTCTAAAGATGGCTTGTGCAATGGGGGTTGATGCAGTTGCAGAGAGTTATAATTTATCCCTCTCGATTACCATCGACTCCCAAGCACCATTCTTTGTGTGCCCCTTGACCTCCCCCCTCAGGTCACCCTGATATGGTGCAGACCTGAGGAGGCTAAAGACTAAGGGCTGGAGTTTGGAATATTGTTGGTGGAGGTCCCATTTGGAGGTCAACAAATTGGCTCTGAAAACTCACTACGGTGAGTATCAGCGAGCAAACACTCTGAAAAAGGCAGCATTCCTGCCACAAGTGATTGCTGCTGGGAAGAACTGACTGGCTCAGCTCTTCAACACTGTGAACAGACTGTTAAATCTGGTCTGTTTGCAGTCTTGTAGGGCCTTTTCTTTCAAGAAATGTAAGTAGTTCAACCAATTCTTCCTGGACAAGGTGTCTGTTATCTGGGCAGGGATATCCCCGAGTAGCATGTCATTGGCTGACAGTATCCAACCTTTTCAGACTGTTGCCACTCCATTTCTGTGGAATAAGTTTGAGACAGTCTCAGCAGATAATGTTTCCCGAGTGGTTTCCAGTCTGCACCCCACCTTCTGTGCATTAGACCCTGGTCTGACCAGACTTCTTTTAGAATGCTGGGATTCGCTCAGTCCAATTATGGTGGAGATCGTCATATGTTCCCTTCAGGAGGGTGTCTTTCCATCGGCTCTTAAAATAGCTAGGGTGAAGCCTCTTCTTAAGAAGGCTGCTTTGAACCCTGATGATCTTTCCAACTACAGACCTCTCTTGAACCTTCCTTTTCTTGAGAAGTTGATTGGGAATGTGGTGGCAGTGCAGCTGGAACAACACTTGGAGAAACACAGCATCTACTAGCCCTTTTAATCAGGTTTCAGGTATTGTCATAGCACAAAAACTGCCTTAGTCAGGGTGCACCATGATCTTCTCCTAGTGAGGGATGGTGGTCGTTGTTCCATTCTCATGCTGCTAAACCTATCCTCAGCATTTGATAGGATTGATCATGGGATACTGTTGGATCACCTGAGGCACTGTGGGACTCTCGAGAGCAGTGCTGCGATGGTTCAGGTCCTATGTATCCAGCAGAATGCAGCAGGTTGCCCTTGACTCTGTTACATCGAGCAGTGCTGCACTCAGCTGTGGAGTGCCTCAGGGGGCGATCCTGATTGCCATGTTACTCGCTGTATATTGCTGCCACTGGGCAATATCATAAGACGCTCTGGCTTGGTGTTTCATTGCTATGCCAATGACACCTATTCATATATGTCTTGCACCTTGGATGATGGTGCAGTTGTTTCCCATCTGAATGAGTGCCTTAGGGCAATCCAAGATTTGATGGTGGCTAGCTGGTTTAACCTGAATCCATTGAAGACAGAGGTGTTACTGATGGAACTGGGCCTAGAAATAGCATTGCCCTTCCTTTGCTGGATGGCATTGCTCTTCACGCTGCAGATAGGGTGAAGAATCTGGGCACCATTGTAGACTACAAGTTGACCCTGGAGCAGCAGGTGTTGGCTGTCGTCTACAGTGCTTATGTCATTTTCATAATATCACCCGGATCAAGCCCTATCTTGAGACGACTGAGCTGGCATCACTGGTACATGCCTTAGTCACATCTTGGCTGGACTACTGCAATGCTCTGTACCTTGGGTTATCCATGAGGCTGGTGCACCACCTACAGCTAATTCAAAATACAGCGGCTCAGCTGGTGGCTGGGACCTCATGGTCCAAACATATCACACTGTTCTCTGTGATCTCTACTGGCTGCCAGTTCAATGGCACATCCATTTCAAGGTTTGCTTGATGACTTTCATGGCCCTACCCAGTCTGGGTATGTGAAAGACCTCCTAGTTCCATACACTCCTGTTTGCACCCTCTGCTCAGTGGAGGCAGACCTCTTGTCCATCCCTCATTCATGGCTGAAATCCTTAGATGATAAGGCATTTGGTATGGTGGCATCTATGCTCTGGAATGCCCTTCCCTGAGAAGTGACAGGTGCTTCTTCACTGGTCACTTTCAAATGATCTTTAAAAGCATATTTCTTTAAGTTTTGACCTGGATAGCTGGCCCACTAGGGCTGGTTTGGGAGAAAATCCAGGCTGTAGGAGGGTTGGCTGCTTGGGAACAGGACTGAGCATCTGCAGGATTGCTTTCCTCCACCAGGGTGGGGGGGGTAGAACCCACAACTCGCCTGACCCCTGGTGGAAGCTGGGGGAAAGGCATCTCGGTGCCAAGACGATTGGGGGAACATGGCAGACGTTAATGCATGTTGCATGAGAGCATGTGGCATGCACCATGATGTCATTACATGTCACGTCTCCGGGGCTGAAAAACAGAGGAAAAACACTGGTGGCAGGATGACAAGGAGTGCCCACAGGCCCTATACCCAACCAGCTGGGCATACTGCCAGAACTGGATCCATTTTGCAGTGGGACTTGGGGGGTCCCCAACAACCCCGCTGGAGGGGACAAGCGCTGGACAAAGACAGCAGTAGGTAAGTCCCAGCAGAGGTCGGGGTGACGGGGCTGGGATGCTTCTTGGAAGGAAGGCCAACCAGGGGGTGGAGTAACAACAAAAAAAAAGTTTTGGCCTCTATTCAAGTTACTAATTTTTAGTATTTCCATTTAATTGTTTATTTATTTTTATTTATTGTGAAATGCTCAGAGTCTCTGGGTATGGGTGCCATATAAATAAAATTGCCTTGCCTTTGCCATTGCCTTGCCTACAGTACTCATGATCTCTCACTGATAGTCAGATGGTAGACAGCAGAGGTGGTGTGTGGACAGCTGTGCCAGTTATCTTCACGATTACCATACCTTGCCTTTGATGACCAGGGTGGGGTGTTAGTCAGGAGGAGGGTCCTGAGCAGGGCGGTCAGGAGGTGTGAGATGCCCTTATTGGGGGGAACACTAGACCAACAGGAATATTCAAGACAGCTACAGGATGGGTGATCGGGGAGTGCACACATGCTATTGAGTCTATAATGGGCAGGCTAATAGCCCTTTAGCACCTTGCATGCCCATTGGGCTCATTAGCATGTTAGGTCTGAATATTGCTCACCGGAGCCCTGGCACTATCCTGTTTGAGCCCACCTATCTCCAGTGAGCTCCTGTGAGCCATATTCAGCCTAGGGCTGTCTCATCACGAAACATAGTCACAAGGTACTGCACCGACAAAGACCCATATTCAGACAGTTAGCACACTCTGGTCAAAGCATGCTAATTATCTGAATATTGCCCCCAAGCCAGCAATGTATTAAGTGGTGTGCAGCACTTCTGTCAGTCCAGCTCACATGGCAGACTCTGAGTATGGGGGCCTAAACCTCTAAGCCTAGTGGAATCCGATGTCCACAAGGCAAGGGCTACTAGAAATAAGAAAGGTCTGCCTGTAGCCTCAAGAAATTGTACCAGCTTGCAACAGCATAAAAGCAAACATATCTGGCATTGACAAGTGCTTGTTTATATCAGGGTCTGAGCTTGGAAATGAGTGATCTACATATTATATGGGGGGCATCACCCCTGAAAACAAACAGGCTTTTTCATGCAAACTGGTCATTTGGGGACTGTTTGATATCTGTTGTGTGTTTTTTTTTTGTTTGCTTTTGCTTACTTCAAAGACTGTCCACAAACAACAACATATTTGAAAAACAAACTAAGATGGTCAAAAACAGCCAGGTGGCACAGCTAATATGGAGTGAAACTGGTAACATTTTCCTGTTTTCCTGTTTTGTTAAATTAGAAGTCTTGGGGTCTGAGAGCCAGACCTTCACAGGAGTAGGTTCCCAACCCAGGCCCGTCAGTTTGCTGTTACAGAAACATGCTTAAGGTGACTGAAACCTAGGGGCCACCTCATTGTGCTGGCAGGAGCACCAAGAGGGAGACGTGGTGCAGGCCAGGGCATTCCAGCACATGGACCTCCTTTTCCTTCTCTGAGGTGACTGGGTGGCCAGGGTTGGTGTTTGACTGCCTTCCAGTAGCCTGGAAATACAGATCAGCAGTCAAGCAGTTGAGAAATGTGTGTGTGTGTGTGTGCCAATTCAGTGGGACATTTGGCAGTGCTTAAAATGCATTGCAGTGTCAGCCTGCCTTGTGATCATCTCTATCAGCTTTGGCTGCACAAATGTCACCCCTGTGTCCACTGCCTACCCTGGGGTCCTAAAGTGTACTTCCTGTCCCTCATAGCAAACAAAAAGGTAGTCATTGGTGCCAGAATGGGGGGCCACTATGGCCAGGACCCCATCACTTTCATATGTGTTATGGCCTGCCCTATCAGTCTTAGCAGCCATGGTAATGTATAACTAGGGAGGACTGTGCCTTAAATTGCAGCATGTGCAGTAAACAGTGTTACGTGCTAATCACTCCCTCTTTAAATCACAGGGTGTTAGCAGAATGTTTTATTTTGTCCGGTTCCCCCTATCCTCAGACCCGCTCCGCATGCTGCCCCAATACCCTGGGCAGGGCTGCTGGGTGAGCTCCTCTTCCCAATGGACACTATTGGCAAGCTCCAGCTTACCCCCCAGGTCGGGGCCACGGGAGCAGGACTCCCCAGCAGACGTCAGAGGCAGTGGACGGCAGGGGTAGAGCAGATTGTTATGCCAGAGGCCTGGTTTTTCCCATGCTTGCTCCCTGGTGGCAAGGATGTGCAATGACGGAATCATCCACCCCACCCCCCTTATGTGATGGTGCCAGTTGCGTCGGTGCCCCAGCCTCCACCAGGGGTCCGTAAAGCACCAGACACTCTTCCCCCTCCCTCCCCCTCAGAGAAGGACAGCAGTCCCAAGGATGCTCAGTCCTTCTCCCCTGGCTATCCCTCCGACTCCTGGGTCTGTTCCTAAACCCAGGTCACCAGCATCGCAAGCAGAAATCCAACCACTCGCCAGTGGGCCATTAGCAGAATTTTAAAAGTGAAGGCCTGAATAGTGTTGATGGAGTTGGGCTGAGTTCATGGCCTGATAAGTTAAGGCAGTGTTAAAACTGTAAAAATGAAAAGGAAGGGCCAGGCCTTCAGGTGGGTATCAAGGAACTAGCAAATAACTTGGCACTGGAAGCTGCTGTCAATCAGTGTACCTGTGTGGAGGGGGGTTACTCCACAGATTACAAATCTGGATGGGAAAAAACTTATTCTGTGAGTGAACCCATTCAGTGGGGTATTGGGAGAATGTACTCCTTACCTCCTTGGCCCTACCACTTTTCAGATTGTTCCACCAGTAAAGCAGTTGGTCAGCCCTGCAGCTGAACAAATGAACAACAACATCCTGTATCCTTTTGCCAGGCACAGTATTGTAATCTGCATAGCTGGAAAGGAGGTATTACTTCTCGCTATAGATCACTTGTAAGGCTACACCTGAGTACTGTGCCCAGTTCTGAGGCCCTGAACTGATTAAAGACAGGGCCAGACTGAAGGCAGTGCAGCATAAAGTAACAAAAATGATTCATGACCTGCAGGACAGATCCTATAAGGCTCAGCTTAAGGCACTGGGCATGTACTCGCTGGATGCCAGAAGGGAGAGGTACTGTGATAGAGCCCTTCAGGTTCAGGATAGGAATAAACAAGGTGAATTGCAAGGAACTATACAACTGGAACAGTGAATCTAGAATAAGGGACACAGTGGAAACTAGTAGGAGGAAATTTAGGAGGATGTGAGACAGTTCTTTTTACTGGAGAGTGACTGAGCTGTGGAACAGCCTGCCATCTGAAGTGACGGAACCAAGACCGTTAATGGCTGTAGACATGGCTAGGACAGAAATAAGAACTTAACAGTCCATCGGAAGGGGGTAGCAGCAAGGCAGGAAACATAGGGTGGGTAGCATGGGCATAAACCTGTATAAACACCAAACCTTGGGGCAGGATAGGTATTATGGGTAGACTAGATAAGCCAATGATCTTTTTCTGATGTCCACTTCTAGTTTCTGTGTTTAGGCATGAGCCACAAGCACTCATGAAACATATAGGTAAGCTTTCCAACTTCCCATAACTGGGGTCCTTATTGACCCATTATAGATTGAGAGAGCATTCCCAACCAATCAGAGCGCTCCTTTCCTCTGCACGTAAAACACTCTTATTCTGTGTCTCACACACCAAGGAAACAAGCATGTTTGGTGTCACTTTTTAAAAATGTAGTATATTATTGCTTGATCTCGATCAATAATATATCAGTACCACTACCAAGACCACTGTGTCGAGTGGTCTCTCTTATACTCCTAGGTATCAAAACTACCCCCCCCTTGATTCGCAATTCTGACACCTTTATAATGCACCTGCACTCTTACAACCATGAGAGTGGTCTCAGTGGAGGTATTAACATACAGAACAACAGTTTTCCCTGTAATATCCTGGAGTCATATACGAGTAAGTGCAACACTATCAAAAGCCATGGATATAGCTCTGTTATAAGCCACCACCACTTCCTCAGACCCTGTCTCACATGCTGTAACCACACCCGACATGTCCAACACTGCCTGAAGTCCCTCTGGCCATAACTCACTTCAAGAGCAGTACCAAACCATCTCCACAGGGTGTGGGCTATAAGGGTGCAACTGAAGGATAACTTCACCGTGCAGTGATCTGACCCACTGACTGGATCACTCTCAAGGCTATTAATCTTGAGCATCAGAGAAGAAAACAAGTCCAAGGGGTGCCCATGTTGGTGGGTTGCAGAAGAAACCACTTGTGCAAGGCCCAATGAGTCCATCATTCGAAGGAAATGTTGTCCAAACTATGAGAGTTTATCATTGATCCAAGCATTGAAGTCCCTCAGAACCAACTATTCGGGTGATCTATTGGTGATGAAGTCTGTGATTTCCAGCAGTAATTCCCTCTTGCACCTCAGAGACCAGTACATGAGAAGAATCCTGCAACCTGCATCTGGACCTCACACATGGCCCAGCATTCAAACAATGAGGTCTCTCCACTCCATGCATGGTGGCGCTCATGAAACACATGAATGGTTGGGCGAATGGGGTGGGGAACTGCTAGACCACCAGAACCGGGAATGAACATGACAAGATGTGCACCTGAGGGGCCATGCATGCATGCTGGTGAGCCCACAATGGGCATGCTAATGGCCTTAGCATCTTGCATGTTAAGTGGGTTCATTAAAGCTACGACTGAATATGGTCCACAGAAGCCCTGGTGCTATTCCATTTGAGTCGTGCTGTCTCCATTAGACTCCTGTGGGCATCTTCAGTCTGACACTGTGCCAGCACAACACATTGTGACAATGCGCTGGCACATCCCCATATTCAGACACTGCGCTGTGGTTGGAGCAGGCTAATTGGCTAAATGTTGACATGAGCTGGTTGTGTGCCAACTGTCGTGCAGCACTCCTGTCTGCACATCACACATAGCTGGTTCTGAATATGGGGGCCATCATGTCCTGTTTAAAATATAAACATGTTTTTAACAAATTAATCCATCCTTTAAATTACTTATGGCACAGATTCTACAATATAACTATAAAATATTTCTGGTTATCAATTGAGACTCATTTTGAGATGAGTCCACTTAAGCCATTACAAGAGTCATGATTATTTTAAGCAGTGTTAATGGCATCAGCCCCAAGTGTGAAGATTAGTTTGAAAGAAACAACTCTGTTAATTTTCTGGTTAGACTCTTATTTTAGTGTTTGCCACTTCTTATTTCCGCTAATTATAATCTATCCTAAGCCCTGCCAGGATCCATTTATTGTCACACTAAATTCGCCATCTCTGATTGTAGCTGTAAATGACTGCTACCTATTGCACCTTATTCTGGTTTTCAAAATAAAAGACAGTTTCTCAAAATATATTCAAGTTGTAGCTGTAGTCCTAAAATCTGTCATTTCTCAATATACTATGTTAACTAAAAATTGTTTTGGTTCTGTTTGGCTTGGTCAAAATTATTACAGAATTCCTTATGATCTCTGTGTATTATGACCTTTCTCAATATGTTGTCTGAATGTTCTGGACACACAGTTGTCTACCATGGTATAGCAACCATATCTGCAAATCAGAGTGCAGAATTTAGAAACATAGAAACATAGAATTTGACGGCAGATAAGGACCGCTTGGCCCACCCAGTCTGCCCATTTCCCTACCTGATGGATAAGCTGCAGATCCTAGTTAACCAGCAGCCTACTTCTTCCTACCCCAACCCCCTAGAATTGCCTTATGACTGTCCCATGCATGCTTGAATTCCACCACTGTTTTTGACTCCACAACCTCCTCTGGATGGCTGTTCCATACATCCACAACCCTCTCTGTGAAAAAATACTTCCTTAAATTACCTCTGAGCCGCCCCCTTCTATCTTCAAATTGTGCCCCTTGTTCTTGCACACCTCTTTTTTTGAAAGATGCTACCCTCTTGGACTTTGTTGATTCCCTTGAGGTACTTGAAAGTTTCTATCATGTCCCCTCTCTCTCCTTTCCTCGAGGCTATACATATTAAGCTCCTTAAGTCTCTCTTCATATGTCTTCCGGTGCAGACCCTGCACCATTTAGTGCCCTCCTCTGGACAGCTTCCATCCTGTCTATGTCTTTGCGGAGATTGGGTCTCCAGAACTGCATGCAGTACTCCAGATGTGGTCTCACCAGCTGTCTGTACAGAGGGATAATAACTTCTTGTTTTCTACTGGTGATGCCTTTCCCTATGCATCCCAGTATCCCCCCAGCCCTCCTTGCTGTCCTCTCACATTGCTTGCCCACCTTTAGGTCATCTGATATGACTACCCCCAGGTCCCTTTCCATTTTTGTTGTTGTTAGTATCTCACCTCCCATTGTGTACTCTTCCCTGGGTTTTTCCCAGGTGCATTACCTGCACTTCTTAGCATTGAATCTAAGCTGCCATATATTTGACCATTCCTCTAACCTTGCCAAGTCCTTCTCATCCTTTCCACCCCACCTTGTGCATCAACTCTGTTGCAGATCTTTGTGTCATCTGCAAAGAGACATACTTTTCCTTCCAGTCCCTCTGCAATGTCGCTTATAAAGACATTGAAGAGGACCGGTCCTAATACTGAACCCTGCGGTACCCCACTGCTAACCCCCCTTTTTTCAGAGTGGACTCCATTTACTATTACTCTCTGTGTCCTATTCTCCAGCCAATTCTTTACCCAGGCTGTCATCTTGGGACCCACTCCCAGGCTGGCTAACTTGTATATTAATCTTTTGTGTGGGACTGTGTCAAATGCCTTGCTAAAGTCTAGGTAGGCCATGTCCACAGCCCCTCCCTGATCAACTACTTTGGTCACCCAGTCAAAGAAATCTATCAGATTTGTCTGGCATGACCTTCCACTGTGAATCCATGCTGCCTTGGGTCCTGTGCCCCTCTGGCCTCTAGATCACAACAATTCTTTCCTTCAGAAGTGATTCCATCATTTTCCCTACCACTGAGGTTAAACTAACAGGTCTGTAGTTTCCTGCTTCTACCTTGCATTCCCATTTTTGTGAAGGGAAATCACATCTGCCCTCCTCCAGTCCTCAGGTACCACCCCATCTTCCCATGATTTGTTAAAGAGGGTAGTCAGTGGTGTCACTAGTTCTACCCTTAGTTCTTTTAGAATTCTGGGATGAATCCCATCAGGCCCCATTGCTTTGTCACCTTCAGTTTTAAGAGCTCTTTCAGAACCCTTTCTTCTGTAAATGGGCTGGTATCAACTTCTGTATCCAGAGTGTTTCTACTGTTTGTTTTAGGTACCTCCCCCTCTTCCTTTGTAAATACTGAGCAAAAATATTTGTTTAGTATCTCTGCCTTTTCACAGTCACCCTCTGCCCATCCTCCTCCCTTTATTAAGCCTCACTATCCCTCCCTTGGTCTTCCTTCGCTCCCTGATGTACCTATAAAAGGTTTTATCCCCCTTCTTAACTGAGTTGGCTATCTTTTCCTCGGTTTGGGCCTTTGCTGTTCTGACTGCCTTTCCAGCTTCCTTTTGCTTTAACTGATACAGTTCTCTGTCCTGTTCCTTCTGTGATTCCTTGTACTTTCTGAATGCTTTCCTTTCTCTTGAACCTTCACTGCCACTTCCTTTAAGAACCATAGTGGTTTCTTACCTCGTTTCATTTGTTTATTTGCTTTACACAAAGGCTTGTTACCTCTGTGATGGCAGTTTTTATTATTCCCATTGTTCTTCCACCCCTCCTTCCTGCCCATTTGCTAGTGCATTCCTTAGGCACTCACCCATTTTAGCAAAGTCAGCCCTCCTAAAATCCAGTACCTTTGTCTTTGTGTAAGCTTGACTCTATTGCTGTGTTTATTGTGAACCATACTGTTCGATGAGTCGCTAGTTCCCAGATGGCTACCCACTTCTACATCTGTGATCCTCTCTTCATCTCCATTTGAGAGAACCAGGTCTAAGATTGCTCCCTCTCGAGTGGGCTCCAATACTAGTTGTCTAAGGCATGCCCCTGTAGGGCATCTAGAATAACCCCACTCTTAGAAGTGGCTGCTGCAACTGCACTCCAGTTAACATCTGGCATATTCAGATCACCCATCAGCAATATCTCCCCTTTATCTGCCATTCTAAGTATACTTTCTATCATTTCCTTGTCCATTTCCTCCCCTTAGAGGGGTCTGTATCTAACCCTGTGCGGATTGTGGTGCCATTGCCTGCCTCAAATTGACCCACAGTGCTTCTTCTCCTCCCTGTTTACCCTTTTGTTCTGTTGCTTTGATTTCTTCTCTTATGTAGAGAGCTACTCCTCCTCCTCTTTTACCCTCCCTGTCCCTCCTGTAGATAGTGTATCCTGGTATGTTTACGTCACAGTCATGGTTCTGCGTGTACCATGTTTCTGTGACTGCCACGATATCCAGATCTTCCTCCTCCATCAAGGACACTAATTCAGGAAGCTTGTTACCCAGACTACCGGCATTGGTACACATTGCTCTCCATTTTTTGATGGCTTTACCTTCTGTAGCAGCAACCCCCACTGACCTTTCTACCTTGGTCTTTTTCTCATTTAGTACCCTGTTTTGTAGGGGGAGGCTGGGATTTTCCTGCTGCTTATCAGTGCCTCCCCCCTTGACTAGTTTAAAGGCTTGCCAATGAAGCATTTAAACCGATTGCTCAAAAGACTTGTTCCCTTCCTGGACAGATGCAGACCATTCTGCTAGTATAGGCTGGTGTCCCTCCAGGTGGAACCCCAGTCCCCAGTGAAGCCAAACCCCTGTGCTCCACACCATTTTTTCAACCATTAGTTAAACTGCATGGTGCAAAGTACCCTCGCCTCACTCATGCCACTGACAGGCAGCACCTCTGAGAAGGATACTGTGTGTGCTACTTGTCTTAAGCCCCTCCCCAACTCTACAAAGTCCTTCTGCACTGCTCTAATCTCATGATGAGCCAAGTCATTTGTCCCTAGGTGGACAATGACGTCCAGCTCAGACTCCCGTGCAACTGTTCTCGTGATCCTAAGGATGTGCTTCCTGTCCCTCCAAGCCATGGCACCAGGCAGGCACCTTACTTCAGTTTTCCCTGCTCCCCCCAGTTCTATCCCCCTAATAATTGAGTCCCCCACCAGGAGCTGCTTTCTTTCCCTGTGGTGCCCTCTGCCTCCTTCCTGAGGGCCTCCCTTGTGACAGTTGTCTGCACCCTCCTTAGTCTCCTCTGCGGGTGCATCCATAGGGGAACTATGCTCCCCCAGAATGGTGTATGGATTGTGGAGTGTAATAACTGACTGGGTGTGCCTCTGTTCCACCACCTTACCCTCCCTGAGCCCACTGTGGTCCAACTGCTGTGCTTTCTTCACAACCTCTGAGGAAGTAATGGTGGCTGTGGTGCTCCCTGGATAGGGGAGGTTCCCTTGCCACTGTCCAGTGCAGCTTGAAGATGGGCAACTTCCTCCCTCAGGGCAGATAGTTGTCTACAAACAGGGCAGCATCTCAGCCTCCAGAAAGACTCCCGGAAGACTGCTGCCCCACAGCCATTACATTGTACTACTCCCCACATAACTGTCTACCTTGTTTAGCTTTTTTTTTGTTTGTTTTTTTTTGTGTGTGTGATTGGTGCGTTATATAGAAATATATGTAATTATATAATGTGTATGCTTATATTGTCAATGCAGTGTGCTAGACAGGATATGACAGTGATGTGTACCTTGCCCTCTTGAGGAAATGATGTCAGAACCCCAGGTATAAATGAACTATTTCCAGGGGTGGGTGGGGTGAGGGGTGGGAAGGGGTTGGGCTTAAACTGTGCCCTCACGAAACAATCAGCTAAACGCTCTGACCTACCGATGTGATGAGTGCCTTCCTGTCAGCACCATACACGACAATTTGTAATACTGCTTCAAACCAATTTGACAGAGAAAATACCCTGCTAATCAAACAGAGAAAAATCCAAACATCCAAGTCAGACACAGGTAAACCTCCCCAGCCCCAAAAGAGCCTGGTGACTTGTGCTCTGAAAACAGTCAGCCCCAAAACACGTCAGCTGTGCAGAAGGGCAGAAACAGAAAACAGTATTCAGCCTATCTGGGTTTAAACTCTTCCTGCACTGAAAACCTTAACACTTGTAACACAAGTAAAGCAAACTCCACCTCCCTCTGTTGATTGAAAGACTGCCTTTTCTGATAATTCTAAGTTGCTTATTTCACCCTTCAGTTAGAAGTATCCTCCACCTGAAGAATATTAACTTTCCTAAGGAATCTGCTTCAAACCAAAGACAATTGTAAATTGTAAGGTTCACCTCCCTCTGTTGTGAGCACTACTCACTTTCTTGCAAATCTTAAGTCCAGTGTTGCAGCTTGCAGCCAGAGGTAGCTTCACCTGAAGACTATGAGGTTATCTGATGAGCCTGCTAAAATTAGTACTTTTATCAAGGTCTGTAAGATTCTTCCAGAGCTATTGGCTGTTAAGTAGCTGTGATGTAAGCACTTCCTGACACAGTCTGGCTTGGCCTTATAAGGCACACTGAGGTAAACAAAGAAAACCAGTTTCCACCCCTAGGCACTGTCTGGGTCCAATACACAGCCTGTAACCTGCTCTCAATTCAGGGCTTATGACAAATTCTTAGCCCAGTGAATACTCACAGTATTACAAATATTGCAATGCAAACAGTCAATCACTAACTCCAATCAAGTCAGAAGGGCAGAAACACAGAAAACAGTAAAATCTTAACACTTGTAACAAGTAAAGCAAACTCCACCTCCCTCTGTTGATTGAAATACTGCCTTTTCTGATAATTCTAAGTTGCTTATTTCACCCTTCAGTTAGAAGTATCCTCCACCTGAAGAATATTAACTTTCCTAAGGAATCTGCTTCAAACCAAAGACAATTGTAAATTGTAGGGTTCACCTCCCTCTGTTGTGAGCACTACTCACTTTCTTGCATTTGACACTTTCACATGATCACAATCCTGTATTATCATTTGTTTGCAATTTATGAAACAAATTATGGGCCAGATGTTCAAAACTTTGCCCCAGGCTAAATTAGCACTGCCTAGTGTGTTAAATTAGCCCAGAACCAATAACCTGCTATATTCAAAGGACAGCCCGGTACTAAACCTGCTGAATATAGCATGCTAAGAACCTGGCAAACTGGGCTGGGAGTACAGTGCAAAATAGCCTGGGAATAAGACAGCTCTGAATATAGCAACCGGGAAGTATAAACCACAACAGCATCCCAGTTCACGTGACATGAAGGAAGGAAGGTGGAAGTGAACTATGTGTGCCAATGTGTGTACTAATAAAGAAGTGGGGTAAGTAAAGCTGCAAGCATCAGCGTATGTGATATTACATTGTACAGAAATTTACAATATTTCTGAAACGTTTGTGTGGCGCAAACACATTTGTGCAGGTTTAGCGCAGAGCTAAGCCATTTGCCTGGCACAATCACGTTTGCCCAGGGCTAAACTTTGCTATATTCAAAGTGACATGCAAATGAGCTTATTTAGGTAGTCTGTGGGCAAACATCCAGATTAGCATCTCATTCTGACCTGATTTGCATGCGTTTACCCAGCACTATTGCAGGGTCCCACAGTTCCACCTGTAGGTCAGTCTGAAAGTACAGGGGCTAGCTGGGTCTGCCCACAGCTCCACCTGTAGGTCAGTCTGGCAGTGCATGGTGGTAGCTGCAGGCTACATTTGTATAGTACAGCATAGAATATTGTGCCCCAGGGGACTACATAGCACAGGCACAGGTGGTGGTGCTGCATGCAATTGTCAAACTTTGGTTCATGCTACAGTGCACAGCAGACACTATAGTAGCAAGTGGGGCAGTAGTGTGAGGGACACAGCAATGCCTATGGTGTGTAGGGCAGTGATTACCATGGCACTGTACACAGTCACAGGCCCAACTTGCAGGTGTTTACTGACAGTGGACATTATTGTTATGCTGTTGTGTGACCCACAGATGCTGCACCACTGGCATGGGATACTCACAGTGACATATGCATGGCTGGCTGCATGTGATGTGGTGTCTGTACAGATGCGCAGCATGTGGCTGGGAGGGGCACGTACCATCAGACAGACTCACTGGTGTTGGGGTATTCCCAAAACTGGCCCATTTTCACTGTGTGGCTTGTCCCAGTCTTGTGGCCGCACCCAGTCTGTGGTGCAGCCTGGCCACTTGTACACCCTCCCCTCAACGCCCTCCATGCCTTCAGTGCTGCATGTGCGTGCTGGCATCTGTTGGTATCCACCGACATGTGATCTGCCGGTGTGTGCTGTATGGCCAAACTGCCATGGTGTCCACTGGGAGCCGGGTCACCACTTACTGCCTGGCATGGCTGGGGTTGGTGGCATATGATGTCATCTGTGAGCAGCATGTTTCCTCTCTAACTGGTTTATTTCTGTGTCACACTTACTGATTAGGGTCACGCAAAGCAGCGCAGAAGTTGCGCAAAGCCACAAAGTCACACAAAGCTGGTTTGCCCAGAGTTAAGACTACCTTTTCCTGGGCAGTAATGTGTACTGTGCAAAGTGTTGTGCTAAGTCATGCAAAAACACTTTGCGCTGCACTATTCGCTGAATATAGCATTGCGCCTGTAATCATGCATACACACCTCAGTTTTCCCTTGCATACATTATAATTTTGCCCAGCTAATGCAGTTTGCGCATGCTATTTGAACCTTTTGAATATAGCAGACCCAGGCTTAATCCATGGCACTAATCCTGTGCAAACAGTTTGTGCCAGTGCAAAGTTTTCAATATCTGGCCCTCTGGGTTATACAAGGAAATTAATTATTTGAGCATACAAAATTCAAATGAAAACTCACCACATCTTAAAAGAGTTTCCTTTTATGGGGGGTATAGCAGTAAGGCCATTGTATCTTGAAGGAGGAGACACTCCATTATAAAAAGGAAGAACAGCAATAATGGGTAAGCAAATGAATGCTATTTCAAAACTATGGGTAGATAATACTATTTGTATTTTTTACAGAATATATCAATGTTGTTGAAAAAAATGGAATTACCAGAGTGGTGTAGAAATTAGTTTTACAATGCAGGAAACTTCTGAAATTAATAACCATGGATAACCATCAATGACCTTGGTCAGCCTGACTAATTCTCAAACTATACTGATGATGTTTATCAGTGGTCTGTCCCTGTGCCATAGGAACACAACAATTTGCTCCTGACAATTCGCTTCCCTGATATTTCACTCCAGACATTCCCTCCCACGTCAACTCGCTCCATGGAAATTGCCACTGAATACAGTTTTAGTACTGACAAACTGATACAGGGATTAGAAGGACTAGAGGATAATTTAATACAGGGCTTAGTTAAATATTTATTATATGTTACTGCTCTATCTTCATTCCTGTTATGCATGCCTGGAGGCAGGTAGACTGCAGTTTGTCCCGTCAGCTACCCCCCCCCCCGAGTAACTGAGTTACTCAGTTAAATGTTTAGTGTAGATTACTGTCATTACTAGTGATTGAAATATTTCAAAGGAATGGACCCTGTTCTGCATGCCTGGTGGCAGGTACATTGCAGTTTGCCCCACCAGCTGCTGCCCCCCCACGTGACTCAAGTCACCCCTTGCCCGAGTCCCACATAGAAGAACTTGAAGACCGTCCAGCCCATCCACTCCTGGGGCCCGTAGCTGTCTTCTGACTCTGACAGACTCTCTGTTCCATCTGCATGAGAGGAGGCTAGAGTAACTGAATCCTGAGTCTCCTGAGTTTCATGACAGAAAGTTATCAATATTAGCAAGCAACATGTACCGGAGAAGAGATAGAGGGAGCGGTTGCTGATGGTCGATCTTAACAGTCAGGTCAGTCAGTTGTATTTTTCTTCCAGTTTTTTATAGAATTCACCTGTCATTAAAGGTGTGTTTATTACTGCAACTTTTGGGCTTCTTTTCTGTTAGTACTTAATATAGAAAACAGCATTGCTTCAGATGTGTGGGGAAAATTATTAATACATATTTACCCAGTTTTAAATTAAATAGCAATTCCAAAAGGAATGAAATATTTCTGCCTCAGGAGATTTACAATGCCAGTGTATGAATTGTTTCTTAATTTAATTTTGGGCAGTCTTAATGGTGTTGATAGATGCTACACAATAAAAAATCTTATTGTACTGGGAGTGAATTGAAGGGAGCAGAAAAGTGGCAGAGTGAGTTGTCGCAGGAGTGAGTTGATGGGGACGAATCAATGGGAACAAACTGATGGGAGCAAATTGTCATTTACCCCTGGGCCATTTATCATCAGTGCTTGTCCAGGAATAACCACAGTTAAAATCATAGACAAACCATGAATAACCATGATAGTTGATCATGTATAACCATGGATTATCCCAGTGCAAACATGGTTTATCCATGATCCTAAGAGCAGGGGGGAGGGAGGGAGAGGGAGGAGAGAGGGGCAATGAGGGTACAGTGAGAAAGAGGGGGGAATGAAGACGTGGAAGTGAGAGTGGAGAAGGGACTGAGAATGAGGAAGAGAGGTGGCAGAAGGTGGATAAAGGGAGGACTGAGGACAAAGAGGGAGAGAAAGAGTGCAGAGGGGACAGACAGAGAGGCAGAGCGGTGTGAGAAGGAGATGAGGGGGACTGGGGACAGAAAAGGAGCGATAGTGTGGTGAGGGAACAGAGAGGGGACAGAGAATAAGGGAGAGAGAGTTGGGAGAAATGGAGGGTGGATTGCTGACACAGAGGGCAGGAATAATGTGGAGAGGGAACAGAGAAGTGGGGAGAGAGAGATGGTAGAGGGGATACAGAAGGGGCAGCGAGAGTGAAAGAGAGCAGAGAGAGAGCAGAACAGTTGTGAGAAGGAGAGGGTGGATTGGGGACAGGGAGGAGGTGACAGTGAAAAATGGGCAGCGAGAGAGGGATAAAGTGTAGAGGGGCAGAGAGTGAGGAAAAGAGGTGTGAGAAGGGGAGGGCAGATTGGGGACAGAGAGAGAGAGAGAGCGGAAGGAAGGAAGTGCAGAGGGACAAAGATGAGACAGAGAGCAAGGAAGTGAGGCAGTAGAGAGAACAGAAAGAGAAGAGAAGAAAAGAGTGGAAAGGGGACAGAGAGGGAGAGTGAGTGGTGAGAGAAGAGGGTGGATTGGGGACCAAGAGAAGTTAGAGTGAAAAGTGGGTAGTGAGGGAGGCACAAAGCGTGGAGGGGACAGAGTGAGGAAAAGGGGTGTGAGAATGGAAGGGTAGACTGGGGACAGAGAGGGAGGGATAGAGTCAAGATGGACAACAAGTGAGGAAATGAGGTGAGAGAGGGGACAGAGAAGGTACAGAGAGGGAGGGAAATGTGAGAGGGGACCAAAGAGGGAGGAGGGAAACAGAGAGGGAGAGAGAATGTAGAGAGGAGGGAGGGACAGAGAAAGAGGGCAGACAGAGAGAGAGAGAGAGAGAGAGGGAGGAAGGAGAGGAGGGGAGAGGAATGGAGGGAGGGTAGAGAGAGAGGGAACAAGAAGGAGGAGAGGATACCAGGAAGAGGACAGATGGGCTGGGGGAGGAAGAGAGGAAGGAAGAAGGGAGGGAAAGAGAGGAGGGAGCAAGAGAGAGTAGAGAGGGGACAGAGAGGGAGGGCAGCGGGGATACTAGGAAGAGGACACAGGGGCTGGGGAAAGTGGACAGAGAGGGAAGGAGGGAGGGGAGAGCGGACAGAGAGAAAGGGAGGGAAGGAAGGAGGGAAAGATCAGAGTGGGGAGAGGGAGGAAGGAAGAGAGAACAGAGAAGGAACAGAGGGAAGGGAGAGAGAACAGAGAGGGTGGGAGGGAAGGAGAGAGAGAGAAATAGTAGAGCTGGAACAGAGAGGGAGGAGAGGGGGATGCAGAGGGAGGGAGGGTGGAGGAAGGAAGGAAGGAGGGAATGAGTGAGGAAATGATAGAGAAGGGACAGAGAGATCGGAGGTGAGAGGGACAGGGAGGAAGGGAGAAAGGACAGAGAAGAAGGAAAAGTAGAGAGGGACAGAGAAGCAGAGGAGAGGGACGCAGAGGGAGGGAGGGTGGAGGAAGGAAGGAAGGGGAATGAGTGGGGAGACAGTAGATAAGGGACAGAGGGTCAGAGGTGAGAGGGGACATGGAGGAAGGGAGAGGACAGAGAAGAAGGAAGAGTAGAGAGGGCGACAGAGAGGTGGGGAGGGGAAATAGAGGAAGCGATGGGACAGAGAGGGGAGAGGTGGCAAAGAGGAGAGAGGAAGAAGAGGAGAGAGGGAGAAAGTAGAGAGGGACAGAGAAGTAGGGGAGAGGGGACATAGAAGGATGGGAGAGGGAAGAGAGAGGGAGAAAAGGGCGGGAGAGAGTACAGAAGGGACAGAGAGGGAGGGAAGGGAGAGGGGACAGAGAGCAAGGGGAGATGGGATAGAGAGGAAGGTCTGATTATATACTGATGCACTGTACCCCTTTGACTTATTATTATTCAAAAAATATAGCAGGACTGAGAGTAATTTGGAATGCAGCTGGCATTTTGGAATTGGGGGTTCACTTTTTGGTATCCCGTGATATTGGCGCTGGGAAAGAGCACCTACAATAACGGCAACCCCTTCCCCGGTGCATTACATGGACAGCCACAGGTTGGTAGGACGTCCAGATAGGGGTGGGCGAGTATAGCAACAGGATGTCGCTATATGTACGCGCGCTGGGCTGGGTGGGAGTGGGCACACACAACGAGGGGCAGGAGGGGATGTGAGGGGTGGTGCCATGGTGTGTTGGCGAGCCGACCCTGTGGTGTGGTGGGTGGGTGGGTTTCGGCACCGGTCCACAGGGTACTGGGTTGGGTCCGCACTGGTGTGTTTTGTGCCCAGGCGAACTTTTTTTTTTTTTTACGTTTTCATCCCCATGACATGCACCCCCTGGAGTTGAAAACTTTAGTAGGGGGGTGCGGGGCAAAGCCCCTGTGGGGGATGCAGCCCCCTGCAGAAAACATTAAAAAACGAAGTCCCCGGTGCCGTTTTGCTGTGCGCCAGAGTGTCAGAGTGCTGAAAAATTTGACTTTGCGATAATGACTATCGCCTCTAGGCTTTCGCCATTATCACATAGAACCCACTTTTTGACCCTTTTAACTCCTATTCTGTTGGAAAGCCTAGAATCCTGACACTCTGCAGACAGGAGTCAGCAGCTGTAAAATTGCCTGGATTAGTGAATTAATTATGGCCCCTCATTCCAAAATGCAGCCAATAAGCACAATGAATAGTAGAGTGAAAATGGTAAATGTTAGTTTTATATAGTGCCTTTAACACACTGTATCCCAAAGTGTTTTACAAGGCAAGATTCCATAGTCGGGGACTGGATGCAGTACAGACGATGCAAATCAGAAAAGAGGGTGTTTCTCCTTGATAGAAGATCACTAGAATTTTTTTTAACTTTCGTTTAATTAGATTTTTGCACGAATAAAATCGTGCAAACACAAACAATAACCATCTGTGCTGAGAGTACATGCTTGTGCCTAGGAAAATAGAAGTATAATATACAGTAAGTACACGCAGACATGATCATCTGTTCATGAAAGAACATTTGATTGTACAGGCAACAACAGTCCATTCCGTGGTATGGTGCCCAGATTTTCTAGAATTTAGTCCAAGGCTGACCATCTGTTCTACCCCTAGAATGTTACACATACGGGACTGCAGCTATTTAGGAAGTTGTCTTATTTTTGGCAAAGGATCATGACACATTAGATGTAATATAGCTTCAGGAGCAACATCATAAGAATCGCATGTCAGTGTATGCCAGTACACATCAAGGCATGTGTAGCCATAATATTATGGCTAAATGTATAGCGATGTATAGTGACGTGTGTTGAGCAATCAGTAAAACACAACATGGTGTTGGCTGGGATAAATGTATACTCAGGGGCATTATAAGGCACGAGGCTGCAGACTCCTGGAAGTGTGTTTGTCCCAGCCCAAACAACACCCTGAAGTGTCTTATAGGGCTTATTAAATGGGTTGCTAGCATTTGTTTTTAAACATTGGGTCAGTGCCCAGTGAGTTGACACTGCGATCGCAGGTGTCGGCAGTCGTCAAGTCATCTTTTGCCACCTGAGGAACATCGCTAGGACCAAGCATCTTGTTCCGTCTGGTGACCTGCCTACAATGATCCACGCCTTTGTGACCTCGCGCCTTGATTACTGCAACTCCCTTTACTTTGGGCTACCGGGGGTTGATATCTGCCGCCTGCAGCTGGTGCAGAACTCTGCATCCCGGTTGTTGACAGGAACTCCCCATACATGTCGCATCACACTGGTGCTGTGCAAACTGCACTGGCTGCCAGTCCAGTGGCGGATCACCTTCAAAGTCGTATTACTGATTTATAAAGCCCTACATGGACTTGGCCCAGACTACTTGAAAGAGCCTCTGTCCCCATTCTGCCCCAAGCAATTGCTCCGTTCAGCTGATGAGGATTGCTAGAGATTCAAGTGTATCTTTAAAATCTTTGGGCCGTGCACTATATACGGGGCCCCAGCCCTTTGTAATTCTCTACCACGTCAGCTCCCGAGTGCGCGACCATGGTGGGCTTTAAACAGGCAATAAAGATGTATTTATGGACTTGAGCTTATCATAATTTCTAATGTTGATTATCGGATTTACTGAATATTTTATATAAAGTTGTTTTATCTTCTTGTTTTTAATTCGTTGTAATGCGCCTTGACAATTTTGATAGGCGCATAATAAATAAAGATTATTATTATTATTATAGTTTGCTGTCAATGTTTGGTATTATTAATATGTTTCGGTTGACAGCATATCCCAGTTTCCAGATAAGAATCTAAATATTGTTGGTTAATGTAACACATCTCTAGCAGGCTCTCTCACACTTGCAAGGTGTTAGCTTTCTGGACTCTACAAATTACTGTTATGTACACCTGTTTGGTATACCCTCATCTTCAAAAGCCAGATTGTTTAGGCTGCCTACCCTATCATACATTGAATGTCTCCTGTATCAAATATGTATGTCTGACATGAGTTGTATAACCTTGTGTTTTTCTTTTAAGTGCAATAAATACAAATAAAAAATAAACAATAATAAAGAATCATAAAATCCTTATAAAAATATTGTGAAATAGTTCCTTCATCAAGATAGACACTTCTTGGGAGCTGCACTGTGACAGAGGGGCTAAGTAATAGTATGCTGGCTACTGGTTTGTGGTTTAGTTATAGCAGGCTGTTTTCTGCAATTGTCTTCAACCCCCCCACCCCCACCCCCTGCACACATAGACACACAAGTCAGGAAGGATTACCTGAATCTGTCTGTCAATATTTCATTAAGGTTTGGCTTTTTTGCAGAGAAACATTTATGTTGTAGTGGGATGCTAATATGAACATTTCAGAGAGATGCTTCAGAAATACTGGGAGAGCTGTGCACCTGCGAATGTCAACTGATTTTTTTTTTCCCCATGACCGATCAACCAGTGAGCTCGTACTATATACTGCACACACTCACTGGCAGTTACCCAAAAAGAGGTACTCCAATGCAACTGTGGGAGAAAAGCAACAGAGGAGGGCACAGCACAGAGAGCAGACCCAGGGACAGAGCCATGGAAGCACAGTGACAGGCCACAGGAGACCTCCACCAGCAGGGCACAGCAGGGCACACAGGCACCCAGATCGTGATCCCAGAACACAACAGTGGCACAAACAGCAGGCAACAGGGAGTGACAACGGCCAATGGAGGCCACCAAGGCAGCCCCACAGGCCACTGGCAGTGCCCCTCTCCTAGACCATAGCAAGCCACACCCAGGACCATGCAACTAAGCACACACACACCACATAGGCACACAGGAAGCCCACACAGTAGGCACTGAATGTGCCAGGTGGTAGGTAGCATGGCAGATCACATGGGACAGGCCGCACAACATCAAACAGGGGCTCCAACACAGTGTGCGGACAGTACCTGACCAATGACCATGGCTGTGTGCCACCACCACACATACAACCACCACACAGCACTGACAGCTGGCCCGTGGGTCCCCCCAAGGCACAGCCACCGACCCAGGGGATGGACACCACCACAGTGGGACACACCACAGCACACAGCAGTGAACCACGGAAGCACAACATGTGCCCATCACATGCACACCACATGGACAGACACTGGGCCACTGCAGCATGGCTCCTCATGCCACCTGCAAAGCTGACACAGACACAGGCAGGTAAATCAGTAAAATATATATTGGTACCAACTATGTACAATAACCAGGGGCTGGGAAAGGATAGGTATAGTGAGGGAAGGGGACAGGGAACAGGGACTGTACAGTGGGGGGGGGGAACTGTAGGGGGAGGTACAGCAGAGGAAACAGGAAAACAGGGTCAGAACTAATGGCTGCCCTGTCTGGCCGCCTTGACGAGTCAATGCACCTCCATTCGGCTAGCAGCATCCGGCAAATCTGCATCACCGCCTCCATGGCCACCGATGCCACAAGCAGAGTCTGGCACAGCAGGAGGCTTAAAATTGCCCGTGGCGGTCTTCACCGCTGGATACCTATAACAAGGGACAGGACAGATGATCAGTGTAATGTCCCAAGGAACCATGCCCACCAACAGCGCACAATGGGCGGTGGAAGCACACACACCTCTGGAGGGCCGCAGCCACTCACAGAGGGTGAAATAACGCCCAGCCAGCAACTCGGCGCATCACAACAGTGCACAGAGGTGGTCCCCTGCCACACAATGGCCACAAACCACGCAATGACAGTCGCATGGCACAGTGCACCAGCAGCACCACAGCAACAACAGTGGTAGCTGGGTGCAGGCCCACCACCAACAGCTGGCACACGTTTCCAATGGATGCGCCACAGTGGCATGCGCCATGCACAGTGTGACACACACAGCTACCATGGCACATGGCACAGACAGCCATGCCCACCCCTCCCCGCCCCCCCATGTTACAGTGTGAAGGACCATGACAGTGCCTACCTGACCTCTGCGGCCCTGCTCGTGCTTGTCCTGCTCCTCCACGGCCTTCTGCGGCCTACTGCACTGCTGCAACCTGGGCCGTCCTATTGTCCTCAGGTCCTGAGAAGGGAAATAAGACAGGTGTACATCAGGAACCGACCACAACAGCTGCTCCCCACCCCCACCCCTGTGCACAGGGTGTGCCCCTGCCCGACACATCCCGCACAGCTGCACGGCTGCATCGAAATGCAAGCAGAAGCTGGCAATGCCACCCCATGATGCACACGATGACAGTGTACCCCTCTGCAGGACATGGCAGGCAGCCAAGCTAACACCACAGTACAGCACCAGGGCAGACATGCAACATGGGATGACTTACCTGGCTGTGGTACAGTCTCTTGCCTGGTGCGTGCCAGTAGCCTCCTCAGGTGCTCTAGGTATCACCACATGAGATCCCCATAGTGGTGGTGGCATTGTTCACCTGTCCTGGGCACCCCCGTCCTGCATTCCAGGCTGTTGGCTATGTCCTGCCACACGGTGCCCCTGGCCCACTGCAGGAGCACCTTTCCAAAGAGCTGGAGGGGTGGGGCTCCATGCAGGACACTAAGTTGGCCAACTCAACCTGTGACCAATTCTGGGCCCTCCTGCATCTTGCCTGTGCCATGGTCAGCAAACGTGTTCAGCTGTGAAAATGGCGGCAGGGGCGCACATGTCCACACCATGCACCGCCATGCGATGTGAGGGAGCATGCACAGTGCACACCATAATGCAGTGCTGGAGATGTGTAGAATGGGCGTGGCTATGTGGGGTCATATGATCAGAGGTCTGACCCAGGGGTCAGGGTTCACCCGGCATTGTGCACATGCGCGATAGGGCACGGCACCCCATGCGCATAGCTGGCCCATACAACATGCACAATGCCACTGCATCATGCTGTCTGCACATGGTGCACAATTGACACCATGATGCCATGACATTCATGTGCACTGCAGGGCTGCGCACCGCGCATGCATGCACACTGCACCATCGTGACTTGCTCTGGTGCAATCCCTTTGCACACAGCACAATACTGTGATATTCAGACATCACATGCAAATGAGCTCATCAGCCAATGCATGGAGCAGTGGGTACATTAGCATGCTATTACTGTTGTGCCCAACCTCATTTGCATGCGTTGCATCTTATAAGTGCCACGGAACAGCACAGCCCATGGACCGGTATTGCAACCTTGATAAGTAAACTGTGCATGCCGCTGGAGCCCACTGGGAGCCAATAGCACTGCATGGAGGGACGGACCGGAGAGATGCTGCCACTGTCACACTGTGCTGTCTGTGTTCACAGGCAGCAACATGTCGGCACACAAGGAAAGCAAGGAGCGGGTACCTGTACAGAAGCGCAAGCCCAACTTCACAAAGGCTGAGACTGATACTCTGTTTGAGGCCTACCTGGAAGAGAGCCCCTGTTGAGTGGTGCCACGGGCACACCACAAGCCAGGGCTGGTGCATGGGAGGAGGTGGCAACCTATGTGAACCAGCATGCAGCCACCAGCGGTCGGCGTAGGAGTGCTGAAAGAAGGTGGGAATGGACAAGCGGCAGATTAAGGAGAAGGTGGCAGCCATCCAAGCATCCCATACCACCACCGGATGAGGGCCTGCAGATGCACCCACACTAACGCTGTGGGAGGAGATGGTGGCAGCCACCATGCGCCGCACCACGGTGGAGGGTGTGCCTGGAGGAGGATTCCAGATGGGTGGCAGCCCATCACTGCATGGTAAGTATGTCAGCCACGCACAGCCAGTGGCATGGAGGGTGCATACTCAGGCATGCTGGCATGCATGCGGCCGGCATGCATGTCAAGTACGTGTGTGTGCACCCATGCGAATGCCATGCTGCAGGACCATGCAGAGGCAGTGTACGGGGGGGCACATGTGGGCATTGCATCACTGACATACCTTTTTCTCTTGCAGCACCAGCATGCCTCCATGCAGATGATGGGATGTGGGCAGCGGCAGCAACCGTGGATGCTGGTATGGCCCCAGAGGACCAGCCATCCACCTCCATCGGCATCTGGGGGCCCAACAGGCTACAGCTCAGCACCACAGTGCAGGCGGATGTCCTGGACCTGGGGTTGGACGAGGCCCTGGATGTGTTCCTGCAGGATGCCAGCCTTGGTGTAGTATGCAGAGAGACACAAATCGGGACGGGATCTGACTCCGATGACAACATCACACTTATCCTGGGCAACATTGTGGGTGAGACGCCCCTGCTGGCATCTGACACAGGCACCACGCCCAGTGCTCTGCCAGCAGCAGAACAGCTGGCTGCCACTACTACAGGTGCAGTGGTGTGCGCTGCCCCGACTGTGCTCAGCAGTGGTGGTGGTGGTGCGGCCCCACAGGCTCTGGGCGGCATACAGCATCTGGACAGGTGACAGCAGCAGGCTGCAGGTACAACCAGGCAGTCGGACACAGGGCCTGTTGCTGGTGCACCTACTGTGCCCATTCCCCTGCAGACCCCACTGTGCAGTGTCCACCAGAGGGCTGAGGTGTGACGGTCACCACAAAGGATCGGCGTCCCACCTGGGAGCCCCAAGATACTGACCGGCTGGCTGAGCACACCCGTCTGCTGTGGGTGTCCATTCAGCAACAGGTGCTGCTTGCCACTGGGGTGCATGCAATGCATGCAGAGCAGTGGCAGAGGAATAACTGGTGCAGCGGTGCAGTGGCACAGTGGCTCACACACTTAGGGGCCCATTTGAAAAAAATCAAGGTTTCTCGATCATTAACTTGACTTGTCTGTGTAAACTGTCTGCCAGCCCCAGCTGACTGCTGACAGAGCTGTCAGCCACAGCCTGCCGTGGCCAGTGCCACTACTACTCCCGTGCTGCAGAGGGCAGCACTGACAGAGTTGCGGGTCGGGAGGGCGTTGGGAGCATGCCACGCAGGCAGGCAAGGCAAGTGGGTGAGATGAGATGGTGGACTGTCCTCACGCATCACGCAGCGTGCACTCTACTAATACTATAGCCTGTCTCCGAGTCTCTCTCAAGTAGTGCACTATTACTCGGTGCAGCAGCAGCCCCCCCCCATACCACCATAATGGGTAAGTGGATGTATTGTGTATATTGTGTTGTGTACTTACTGGTGGTGAGAGCGAAAGGACAGGCGTTTTATGGATGGCCAGGAAGTGATGGTTATGCACTGCAGTGTGGAAGACTAGGATCATGCAACTTCTGATATGGGGCCCCAGCAAGGAGAGGTTTGCACAGGACCCTAGAATAGCTAGGGCCAGTGCTGTTTACAACTCATTAGGTAATAACTGCTTCTGTCTCAGTGTTTCTGAGGGACTGTCTGTACAGCACCTGTTTCAGTTTTTGTTAGGGTGTGTGACGTGTAGCTATGCTTGTGACTAATATGTATTTTTGAAAATACCACACACAATGAAAGTCAAAAACAAAACTGATTTATTGCAATGGTACATGCCATTAACATTTATTACAATAAAACTCCAGAACCATAAAATGAAGGGGGTGTCCAGTGCTGGAACAACTGATGCTAGCTGGTAGTTGCTGCTCTAGGAAAGTCTCTGTTTCATTCCTCATTACCCAAATCTGTGATCCTGTGAAGGTTAGAGACCAGTCCCTGCCCTATTTAAAGAGCAGCTCAGTACTTCAGTATGTACTTTCATATAAATAATGGTTCAGTTATTACATTTTATTAGATAATACATTTTTATTTTGCAGTTTTCTTTTTATAGCATATCTCGGTAAACTATCCCAAAAATCTGTATAAAAAGTTGCTACCAGTCCCCAATTGAACTCACAGTGCTCTTCTTTGTGACATCACCTTGCTTATCATGATGTCAGACTGTGATGTCACAAACAACAATCATGCAATCAGTCAGGAACAGTTACATGGGATCTGAACTGCTCACCTCGCTCGCTCCTCGCTGCTGCTGTTGTGGCTCTCGAGATGCCTGCTGCCATGCCCATTGCCTTGCAGCCTCCCTAGTCCCTCTGTCCTCAGGGGTCCCCCCCAAATGTAAATGTGTGTGCTGTTGGGGCATGGGATTTTGGAAATTGGAATCAATCACCTTGGGCTGCCTACAAGACACAATGAGCAGGCACACAACAGCGCAGCATGTCAGCATGGGGTCCTTTAAAAACGTAAAAAAAATCAGAGGTGGGCACCAGCCGGGGGTGGGGGGTTGAGGTGTCAGGATGGGGATGGGGCCCAAAATTATGACCTGCACTGGGGGGGCCCATCTTTCTCTTCCTCCGCTACTGGTGCGGACGTGCGCCAGTTAGCTGTGCAGCAGGAAAGGGACACTGCGCAGATCCTGGTGGGGATGCAGCATATGCAGGAGGCCAAAACTGCATCCTTGGATCGCATTGCCACTGTGATCATGGATGGCTTTGCATTGCTAGTGGCCACAGGGCATGGCCGTGCACAGGTGACCCCCCGCGGTCGCTGTCCACCCACGAAACGGCATCAGGTGACCCCAACACAGTTGATGCGGGCTCTGATGTAGGCATCTCAGGCATGCCTGGGCTGGCCTGCTTGGGCACCTGCACACCCCGCACAGACACAGTCGCGTCCCATGGTTCAACCCCTGGGAGTCTGTTGAACCCCCTCCATGGCTGATGCGCAGCCTGTGGCTGGCGATCGGCCCTGACACGGCCGCTCCCATGGCCATGGTGGTAATGGTTCCATGCAGCGGCCTTGATGTGTGGGCCACCCTGCCCACAGTCTGCAGCTGCTGCCCTGTGCACTCCAGGGGCAGTGTGTGTGTGCCTACCAATGGTGTCGCACCTGTGTGTCACACCGCACACTGCCTGTGTGCTTGCTTGCCCAGCCGCTGGACCATGTGGCTTGGGTGTGATGAGGGCAGTCTAGTACCAGTTGCGCCTGTGCACCGGTGCAATGCATCTGATCCACGCCACATACAAACGCCTGGGTGTGTGGGTGTGTATGTGTGTGTGAGTGTGTGTGTGTGTGAGTGTGTGTGTGTGTGAGTGTGTGTGTGTGTGGTTATGTGCCACTGATTTCCCTACCCCTGCCTCATGCCTCTGTGTGTGCATGCCCATTGCCATGCATGCCCCTCCATGTGTGCTGTACCTGTTTGTGTGGCCCATGTATGTGTACCGCACTACCTACCTGTGTGTACCATAGTGCTCCTGTGCAGTGGTGTCCCAGTGGCGTCACACCTGCTGGAGCAGCCGGAGGTCCCTCCGGCCAGGAGTTGGCTGTCCACCACCCTCCAGCCCATTACCTCCGGCTGCTCCCACTACTGTTGCCCTCATCAGCCTCGACAGCTATCCCATGGTCATTGGTCATGTTGTGCAGTATGCAGCAGGCCAGGAATAGGCCACAGACTTTTGAGGGGCTGCACTGTAGGGCACCGCCTGACCTGTCTAGGCAATGGTATCATGCTGTCAGCATGCCAAAGACATGCTTGATGATGTTATGCATGCTGGCGTGTGCCTCGTTATACTGTTCCTCTGCTGGGGACGACAGGTGCAAGTAGGGGGTGAGCAGCCAGGGCCTCAGTGGATACGCACTGTCACCTGTGTGGAGATTGACATGGCTAGTCCTCTGCTATTCTATGCCATGCCCCTTGCCTCTCCCTGGCACCCACACCACCATTCACACCCTGCCCACCCCATCCCCAGGTCTGCTCTGCTCATCGCCCCTTGTCCATGCCATAGTCACTCACTAGGTGGCCCGTGGGGATGTCCCCACATTCAAACCTGTGGTACAGCACAGAGCTGTGCCAGATGAATGTGTCATGTGCACTCCCAGGTTGTGTGGGGCAAACATTGGTGATGCGCCTCGTGGCATCACACACCACCTGGCAGTTGACACCCGGGCTCCCCTTCCGGTTGATGTAGGCCACTCCCTCAAGGCTAGGTGGCATGCGGATGGCCACATGGGTGCAGTCAATGTCCCCAATCATGCCAGGCATACGTGCCACCCTGTGGAAGTCCTGCATGGTTGCTGTACGCTCTGCCTGTGTGCTGGGGAAACAGATAAATTCTGAAGCACGTGGTAGCAGATCATTGAGGAACTGTGTGAGGAGGTGGAACATGGCTGACTGGGTGATGCCTGTGGTGTCCCCTGTTGGTCTCTAGAAGGTGCCCTTGGTGAGCAGGCACATGACGGCAGTCATCTTTGTCTCCACAGGACATGGCGTGGCTCCATCTGGTGTGCGCCTGCATCTCCTCACTGCACAGCTCACAGAGCTGCCACAGAATAGCCCTGTTCAGGTGGTACTGGCGCGCATGATCTCAGTGTTACTGTAGTTCTCAAAGGTGATGCAGGCATGGTACCACCTGTGTCGGGCATACTGCTGATGGACCTTCCTCAGACACGCCGCCATTCCTCCTGCCCCCTCACACCACTCATTACTGTCTCCATCATGAAGGGTGCACTGTCCATGGCTCTTGCTGTTCACTGTCCCCTGGCGGTTGGCAGCTGGCTGTGTGCCACCCTGGTGCACTGCTTGTCTGTGTGTACAAAACTGCGATGATGCTGCCAGGATCCAAGCAGACCTTGATTTACTATATAGTACCTGTGGTCCGAAAGGTGGGAGATGAAATTTAATCCAGATAAATGTGTGGTGCTCCTCTTCGGAAATAAAAACATCTGTGCATCATACAATTTAGTCCCTTTTTCAGGGGCAATTGGTGTGGGGGGGGGGATACAGATGGTAACCAGCGGAAGCTAAACCAGATTAAGCTGGTGGTGGTATTTTTAGTGAACTTGAGAGGTTCCGTATTAAAAGCTGTTAGGGATGAGAGAGATTTAGGGGTTGTCATTTAAAACAACTTGTCTTTTACATCAAATAGTTTAGCTGCTATTGCAAAGGTTACCAGAATTTTAGGGTGTATAAAAAGAAACTTCATTAGTAGGCATAAAAACATCATTGCACCCTGTTAGAAGCTGATGCGGCCGCACTGGACTCTTGTTCTCAATTTTGGTCTTCCCATTTAAAGAGTGATATAAATGATGTAGAAAGGGTGCAAAGGAGATTATATGGCATGGATGGTTTGAATTATAAAGATAGGTTGAAATTATTGGGCTTGCACAGCTTAGAAAGGCATCGACTGAGGGAGACCTCATTTCAGCCTTTAATGTAATAAAGATCAATGAGTTATTGGCAGATATGGGACTGGAACTTAAAGAACAAACAACTCTAGGAGCCATGCCAAACAATTATGTAGTAAACTATTTAAAGCTGAAAAAGGGGTTCATACTTTACTCAGAGAGTTGTAAAATATTGGAATCATTTGCCCCAATGTATTGTTGATGCTCCAGATCTGGACGATTTAAAAAAAATCCTTGGACGACCTTAAGGATACCTGTGAAGACAAATGGATTGCCACTATATAGTGGGGGAGTAGGCTTGAAGCACCCGTGGTGCACTTCTACTCCTGATTTATAGAAGGAAGGAAAGAAGGAAGGAAGAAAGGAAGGAAGGAAGGAAGGAAGGAAGGAAGGAAGGAAATCCAAGACTTGTTCCATGCATGCAGTGTTCCTAATGGTCAATTATAAATCAAAGGAAATAAAGATCTATACAGATTTAGGCACACAGAAGTTGGACGTGCCGTGACTCCAATGGACAGCAAGCAAAAGCAAAATGAAAAGCCACGCACTAAATCAGGGCTGAAAGCAATGTTGCTGGGGTTAGATAGTGTTTTTGTGCCATAAACTCAACAATGAGACAAATCAATGACCCCTGTGCTTTGAACTGAAATGGTTCTTCCACAGGGGGGCCAACAAGGGAAACATTGAAAAAGTATTATGTGTCGCAACTGTAAATTTCACACTATGTTTAGCATACTCTCTCTGTTAGCATCCCCATATTCAATAGCAGTATGTGAATGATCATGAATTACAGATCATGAGCCCAGACAGACTGCTGACTGGCTACTGGAGTGGGCATTTATCTTTTAGAAATGACTGATCCAGCTGTCTGGTTAGGTCACATGCCAATGTGGTATGCTACTTGAGATGTCCTTGTGCCAAACCGTTCCCTCCACAGCCCTCAAAACAGCAGCAGTAAGTAAAAAGAGAGCTTGAACAAAATGTTACTGTTGTGATTAGGGTTATAATTGCAATCACAATCTCGAAGCTGGTAGTTTCCTAGGATTTTATTTTATTTATTTATTTATTTTATTTAGTTTTTGTTGACCAGGTAAGTGCACTAGACAAATCCTGCCTATTTTCAGGCACGACCCGGGGGAGGGGGATACAGATGAATGCCAACTGACCTCGAACCAGATTAAGCTGTTGGTGGTATTTTTAGTGAATGAGGGACATTTGGCCAGGACACCGGGGAGATTCCCCAACTCTTTTCTATAAGTGCCATGGGATCTTTAACATCCACCTGAACTACCACCAATCCAGGCAGATGGGACCTCGGTTTAACGTCTCATCTGAAAGGCATTCCTCAGAAGTGCAGCACCCTTCTCATGCTGCACTACAGTGTCAGTACTGGGATATTAACCCAAGTGCCAGATGTGGGAACTGAACCCACAGCCCTCTGATCTCCCGGCCTCAGAGGCGAGTGTGCTACCTACTGAGCCACTGACACTGACAGGATTAAGGATTGAGGATTAATGACCGGCTTGAGGGAGGTGGCCCTTGGCTGCACTTTGGGCAACGCATCTCCCCCAATATGGTCATAAATCCCTAGGAAATTACCAGCTTCTTGGTCATTATTCCTCAAAAGAGTATCCCCTTCCATCCAACTCCATCTGCTCTGGCTGCTTGTTTAACACTGACATCATAATTCCCCATAATGACATCATAGATATTGCACAGTAACAGCTCATGACACAATCTTTACATGTTAATGTGCATAGTTCTAAAGAAGAAGAAAAGGTGGGAAGCAGGATAAAGTACATATGTTTAATTTAAACTGACATGTGTCTGAAAATGAGACATGAGACGATTTCTAAAGTTACAGACCCCAAGTCAATATGAATGAATAATCCACTACCTGGCACCCAATGGGTTAAGTCCGCATAGGTTTATTTGCTTGTAATAGTCTCCTCAGGGCTGTAGATGCTCACATCCCCATAACCCTGGGACAGATGTCACCTGATTGTGTTTCTTTTCTTCATTTTCCCCTTGGAAGCAATCACGTCTCTCAGAGCTGACAAAGGACTCCCATTGCTCACCAACCCTGCCCAGCTCAGGGGAGAGACCTTGTGAACTTAGCAGGGGAGGCACCCTCTGGAGCCGTGGAACAAATCAACTGCCACTCCCTCTCCCTGTCCAGCTAATTCCCAGATATTTAATTAATAGCTCACTCTACAAGCCGTCTGTGCCCTTTTTAAATTCACAACATTTCATCTCGATTAACTTTGCCTCTGGCACTAATTACCTAAGTGAAGTGAAAGAAGCATTAAGCCCTTTTTAAAAAAAAAAATGTTTTTGCTACAGTGCACTGAAGGGAAGGGTGTAGCTGAGCTAAAAATGATTATTTATACAAACCCCCCTCCCGTGATAATGTACACACCGAATAAAACAGTGCTGAGGTCACAAAGTGGGGGACATAGTCATTATCTGTTTATAATGAGTTGCCTGTAATCCATGGCGATGCTGGTTAACGCATAGAATGATTGCCCTACAGTGTCCTCTAAGTAGGGTGAAGGTCAGCTAGTATTCCGTCTGCACAGTGTGCATACTAGAACATATAAAAAATCCTTGTTTGTATGATTTCCACATCTGCAATCCTCTGAGGATGCAGCCTGTGAAGGACAATTTACTAGAAAACCAATCATAAAGTAGCAGCAGTAAAGGTCACATTCACTGAAACTACTGCCCCAAACTATTAGTATTAAGTAGTTTATACCCCTAGGCACATAGGCAGTTTATGGTGCCAATTCCTAAAAAAACAGATATGCAATAATTTTTAACAGTCTGCACAATACATTCTAAAATTCTGCACCATTTTTTTAATATTTAAAATGAAAATATACATTTTTACACCAGCTGTCTTGTTGCCCTGTCAGATATTTTCTTAAGAACAAAATAAATGATATTATAACATGGGCTGTGTAAATGAACATGGTGATTGGCTGAAGCAGAGCAGCTGACCGTTCATTAATGGATGTTAACGCACAGTTGTTGTTAACAGTCCTGGCTGCACAATCTCTCTTTAGAAGCCGAACTTGTTCCCTGTCCAGGCAAACTAAAACTGTGTGGCAGCCATTAAACTCCCCACTATCCCCAAGTACAGTAGCGGCTTACTGCACAGTGCAGTCCCCACTATTTGCCCCGTGTTACTGTCTGCAGTAATAAAACAGCACATTGTCATCATTTTCCTGTACCCACTGTGTTGTTACCCATCCACCCGCCCCACAAATCTCTGAGAACTCAGTAAACATGCCTCACAAAGCAGGTGAAACATGTCCTGCATGACAGGGTGGTACAGCACCAGGGCTTGTGATAGGGAGACGCATTTCTCTTTTAGGCACATTGTCATACATTTCACTGTAGTGGTATGCATCCACCCACCCCACGGGCCTCTGGTAATCCAGTGCACACTGCAGTCCCTACTGGTTGCCATTGGTTACTGTCTGCAGCAGTCCCCTTTATTGCCCCCCCCACCCCAGGTATGTTCCCCATCCTCGGCACCACACTGGTATGGAGAATGTCCTGTCTGTCACACAGGGCTCCAAGTGCATGAACTAACCCACCCAACCACCTTGCGCATCTCCCTACCCACAGAGAGAGCGAGAGAGAGAGAGAGAGAGGGAGACAAGAGAGTGGCTGCCTGTTGTGAGGCAGCCTTGCCGCCGATCTTCTCTGTGGTTTTCCCCAGCACCCCCCCCCGGTCACTATCCTGGTCCTGCAATGGGCACAGAGAGAGTACAAGTGGGCGTGGGACAAACCGCGAGACAGATTCCCCCCCCACCCCAGACTCCAGTGTCCGTTCCCCGGCCTGCGCTCACCAAGAGCAGGAGTCTTGTGTCCCTATCTACAAACTGCCATTAGAAAGAGCATGACAATGAGCAGTGAGACAGGGAGACTGACAGTGATAGAATAAGAGAGCATGGCAGCAGCTGACAGGACTTGTGACAGCTGTCACGACAGAGGGAAACAGTGGATCAGATGCTACAGAGAGTGACTCCAGTGACCCATGCCTTCCTACCTCACCCCCAAACACAGAGTCCTCATAGCCAGTGAAGTGTTTTTTTCCATGCCTGTGGTTTGTGCTCTCTCATCCTCTGTCCCTGTGCTACAGTGTGTGCCTGCAGCTCTATTAATGGGTACTATACAGCGAGAGAATGGAAGCTGCATGCTATTCTGCATTACAAAGTCGGGCGATCTCACTGTGGGGAGGGAGAGAGAATCGAGTCACAGTCATGTACTTGGTCTAGGGAGAGAGAGAGAGAGAGAGACGCGGTCACACGGTCAAGACAGTGCAATATGTGAGCAGCACACTTCTTTGATGTTCTGTGCCCACCCCCCTGTCCATACCCCATCCTGCTCCTAACCTTGCTAATTGAAGTGCTGCACTCTGCTGTCCGGGAGCAATTGTGGTAGAGTGACAGAGACATGGTGAACATGAGTGAGAGAGGGTGGGAACAGCATTGTGTTTAGTGTTCGTTAATGTTCTAAAACAGTGCTGTATGTAATCCTTCTGTGCCTCAGCAGTGCGATAGCATCAGCACAATCAAACTCCTAAGAGATATGGTATGTTTTCCTTCCTCACAGCAAGTGTTAGACACATTCTCCCTGTTGTTTCTGCACTCAGTGCCTGTAATACTCAGCACTGGGGAGAGAGCAGTGTGTGTATCACACTGTGCTGGAAGTGGGACTACTCTGTCTGGGGGAAGGATACATTCCAAAATCCAGAGTTTTTTATCATTTTAAATAACTTTTCTTTTGTTTGCTAACAATGGGGTTAGCTCATTCTATAAGCGCAATAACCCACTCCAGGGTGTGCTGTTATTGGGGATTAACACACACCTGGGTGCTATGAGGACACTCGGCCTCCGGCACAGTGCCTCATAATGCACCTGGGTGTGCGGTAATCCCCAATAACAGCACACCCTGTCATGGGTTATTGCATACTGAAACAGCACAGGATTAACTCGTAACAACATGACATGAGATCTCAAAGATCTCACAATGTACTGTAGTAGCATCACTCAGATTTCTCTTGTCAGATATCACAATGTACCAGTGTCTCTACACTTTCCCATCTCAGATCTCACTATACACTGTGAATTTCTCTGCTTTCTGCTTAGATCTCACTATGTGCTGTAGTGTCTCTATACTTTCCCCTCTCAGATCTCACAATACTGTAGTGTCTTTGTGCTATATCCTTTCAGGTCTAAGTGTACTGAAAAATATCTGTGCTGTCTCTTCTCAGATCTCACTGTACTGTAACATCTCTGTGCTGTCTCCTCTCAGATCTCACTGTACTGTAACATCTCTGTGCTGTCTCCTCTCAGATTTCACTGTAATGTAACATTTCTCTGCTGTCTCCTCTAAGATCTCATTAGATTATAACATTGTTGTGCTCTCTCCTCTCAGATCTCACTGTGTACTGTATCATCTATGTGCTTTCTCCTCTCAGACCTGACTGTACTGTAACATCTCTGTGCTGTCTCCTCTCAGATTTCACTGTAATGTAACATCTTTCTGCTGTTTCCTCTAAGATCTCATTATATTATAACATCGTTGTGCTGTCTCCGCTCAGATCTCATTGTGCACTGTAATATTTCCGTGCTGTCTCCTCTCAGATCTCACTATACTATAACATCTTTATGCTGTCTCCACTCAGATCTCACTGTGTACCTTAACATCTCCATGTTGTCTCCTATCAGATCTCACTGTACTGTAACATCTCTGCTGTCTTCTCTCAGATATCCCTGTGCACTGTAACATCTCCGTGCTGTCTTCTGTCAGATCTAACTGTACTGTGACATCTCTGTGCTGTCTCCTCTCAGATCTCAGTATGTATTGTAACATCTCTGTGCTGTCTCCTCTCAGATCAAACTGTACTGTAACATCTCTGTGCTGCCTTCTCTCAGGTCTTACTGTACTGTAGCATCTCTGCTGCCTCCTCCAGACCTCACTATGTACTGTAACATCTCTGTGCTGTCTCCTCTCAGATCACACTCTACTGTAACATCTCTGCTGCCTCCTCTCAGATCTCCTGTGTACTGTAGCATCTCCGTGCTATCTCCTGTCAGATCTAACTGTACGGTAACATTTCTGTGCTGTCTCCTCAGATCTCACTGTACTGTAGCATCTCTGTGCTGCCTCCTCTCAGATCTCATGGTACTGTAACATAGAAACATAGAATTTGATGGCAGATAAGGACCGCTTGGCCCACCCAGTCTGCCCATTTCCCTACCTAATGGATAAGCTGCAGATCCTAGTTAACCAGCAGCCTACTTCTTCCTGCCCCACCCTCTAGAATTGCCTTATGACTGTCTCATGCATGCTTGAATTCCACCACTGTTTTGACTCCACAACCTCCTCCGGGCGTCTCCATGCATCCACAACCCTCTCTGTGAAAAAATACTTCAAATTACCTCTGAGCCACCCTCCTCTATCTTCAAATTGTGCCCCTTGTTCTTGCACACCTCTTTTTGAAAGATGCTACCTCTTGGACTTTGTTGATTCCCTTGAGGTACTTCAAAGTTTCTATCATGTCCCCCTCTCCTCCTTTCCTCGAGGCTATACATATTAAGCTCCTTAAGTCTCTTCATATGTCTTCCAGTGCAGACCTGCACCATTTTAGTTGCCCTCCTCTGGACAGCTTCCATCCTGTCTATGTATTTCCCTTACTACTGTCCAGTGTGGCCTGAAGACGGGCAACTTCCTCCCTCAGGGCAGAGAGTTGTCTGCAAATGGGCAGCATCTCAGCCTCCAGAAAGACTCCCGGAAGACTGCTGCCCCACAGCCATTACATTGCACTACTCCCCACATTTTTTTTTTTTTTTTTTTGTGTGTGTGTGTGTGTGATTGGTTTGTTATATAGAAATATATATATATTATACAATGTGTATGCTTATATTGTCAGTGCAGTGTGCTAGAGAGGATATGACAGTGATATGCACCTTGAACTCTTGACACTCTTGAGGAAATGATGTTAGAACCCCAGGTATAAAGGAACTATTTCCAGGGGTGGGTGGGGTGAGGAGTAGGAAGGGTTGGGCTTAAACTGTGCCCTCACAAAACAAGCAGCTAAAAGCTCTGACCCACCGCTGTGATGAGTGCCTTCCTGTAACATCTCTGTGCTGTCTCCTCTCAGATCTCACTGTGTGCAATAACATCTCTATGTTGTCTCCTCTCAGAACTGACTGTACTGTACCATTTCTGTGTTTTCTCCTCTCAGATCTCACTGTTTTAACATCTCTGTGATTTCTCCTCTCAGATCTCACTGTGTACTGTAGCATCTTTGTTCTGTCTCCTCACAGATCTCACTGTGTATTCCAACATATCTGTGCTTTCTCCTCTCAAATCTCACTGTGTACTGTAACATCTCTGTGCTGTCTCCTCTCAGATCTCACTGTGTATAAGATATCTGTGATTTCTCCTCTCAAATCTCACTGTGTACTGTAGCATCCTTGTTCTGTCTCCTCACAGAACTCACTGTGTATTGTAACATGTCTGTGCTTTCTCCTCTCAAATCTCACTGTGTACTGCAACATCTGTGTGCTGTCTCCTCTCAGATCTCACTGTGTATAAGATATTACTGTGTACTGCAACATATCTGTGCAATCTCCTCTCAGTCTCACTGTACTGTAATATATCTGCATTTCTCCTCTCAGATCTCACTATGTACTGTAACATCTCTGAGATTTCTCCTCTCAGATCTCACTGTGTACTGTAACATCTCTGTACTGTCTCCTCTCAGATCTCACTGTAAGTAAGCAATAGTACCCAACAGGGTGGATGGTATTGGGTAATACCAGACTGCCCAGGGGCGGAGGCCCTTATAGCCCCTGGAAGGTGCAGTATTGCCCATACCGCCCACCCTGGAGGATATTATTGAACTTAGAAAATGGTCTCTGTGGCATTTTTATATGGATATTAAAAATACTGAGTAAAAACATTTAAAAAAAAAGATTAGGAATGCAGTTTAACTATGTGTTGTAAAGTAGTCCCTTCCTGTGTTTTGTGCTGTTCTGTGTCCTGGTCCCCTCTCTGCACAGAGCTATTCTATTACCCACCTCCCAAAACCTCCACAGAAACACACAGAGTTTTATTAAACCTTCCCCCCCCATCATCATTTTTGTTTCATGGTCTGAAGATGCGGCGGCAAGTAAGATGAGTAACAATACAGGGCAAAAGCAGGAAGTAGAGAATTATAAGGTGACACAGACAGCAGCAGTCTTAATTTTTTTAAAAACTTAAAGATATCCCTATTGTTATTTTCTGATTTCTAGGGTAAGTATGTGAAAAGAGACAGCCCCTTTGCCAGTAAGTTTCTGAGTACTTGGAGTGTGTTGTGCTGCCGATCGGTGTCAGGGAATGCGAGCTGTAAGAAAAGCTGAGAAGAAAAGAAAGCTGATCGGTCCAACTGCTTTGCTTTTGTTGTGCGTGTAACATTTTTCAGGGAAATATGTACCGTTTATGGGATTTCAGTTGTGAGGATGATTCTGTGTTGGCTGAAAGGGTAACTGAGGGAGAGGTGGGAGTGCATGAATGAATGATGAAGCTAAATACTGAGTTCGGGAAAGCGAGTTGTGGCAGAACGGGGGCTGCTTGCTAATGAACAGATTGACCGGCGCTGTGGAGAAGGTGAAGCGAGAGCAGGAGAGCACTGCCGTTGGAGATGAGCACGGGGGATACCAATTTCTCTGACTCCTCGACCACAGAATAAACAAGCATTTGTCAATGCCGAATGTTTGCTTGCTGGCATTGGCATTGGTAATGTAGGAGTTAGAGAGCTGCATAATAGGAATGGCAGTAAAGTACTGAACTGAAACCAACCCCACCACCACCCTGCAGAGACTAACAGGCATTGGGGTGTGCCTTTGGGTCATCAGGCATAACGGCCATCCCATTTCACCACACCCTACCCTGCAGACACTGACAAGTGTCACGGTGTGCGTTGGGCCCTTTGGCCCTTATGCTCACCCCATTCCATCAGGAAATACAGTGAGATGGATGCTGTATAGAAGAATGGGTGAACTTTGGGCCGGAGAGAGTCCAAGGCACACCCTCGATGCCTCTCACTGGCTGCAAGGTGTGGAGGATATGAGTATTACAGGCGAGAATCCCAAGTCACACCCCTGATGCCTGTCAGTCTCTACAGGGTGGGGCGTTATGGTCGGAACCCTAATGCCTCAGGTGTTCGTTGGCATTTTCACTCCAAATTTTCAACATGGGTTTTGTGACCCCACCTTATGAATAGTGGCAATATCAGTTCATTAGCCAAAAGCTGATTTTGCACAGCGACTACGCCATTTGGTGCAAGTGTGAAAACACATTTCAAACAGGATATGAAAAATGACAGCTGTACTGTTCATGGGGAGGTGCAAAAAATGGCAATGTTGCAAATCTGCAATGAAAATATTAAAAAAACTGGTGAAGCCACGAGCGTGTGTAGAAACTGCACAATGCACACCCATAATGCAATTAGTTTGGGGATTTTCTACAGTAGATTGTCAACACAGGCATTTTGGAACCTCCACTCATGAACAGTGTCACTGTGATTTTCTTAATCTGTCCCGAACAGTGATTTCCCACAACGACCACGCATTTCTGTGCTGGAAGTGTGAAAACACATCTCAGCCATGGTGTGAAAATGACAGCTGTACTGTTCATAAGGAAGTGTGGAAAAATGCCAGTGGTGAAAATCTGGACTGAAAATATTACAAATGCATGAACTTACGAGGGTGCGTGGAAACTGCACAATTGTCACTCATAATACAGTCATTTTATGGACTTTTTTCACCAAATTTTTAACATATGCATTTTAACACCTCAGCTCATGAACAGTGTCACTGTGATTTTCTTAATCTGTCCTGAAGATTGATTTTGCACAATGACTGCGCCATTGTGCGCTACATGCGTGCGTGGAAACACATTTTGGGTGAGATGTGAAAAATGACAGCTGTCCTGCTCATAAGGAGGTGTGGTAAAATGGCAATGTTGAAAATCTGGAGTGAAAATATTGAAAATTCGCGAACTTACAAGCATGCGTAGGAACAGCACAATGCATGCTCGTAAAACAGTCATTTTTGGGAATTCTTTCACCAAATTTGCAATATAGGGTTTTGGGGGGCCTACCTCATGAACTGTGACACTGTTGTTTCATAAATTGGTCCAAAAAAGTGGTTCCATGCAGTGACCACGAAATCACCTTTCGGGGCAGATTAATAAAATGACAGTGCCAGGATTCATGAGGTGGGGTCCCAAAAACCCCATGTTGAAAATTTGGTGAAAAATTCCCAGAAATGCCTGAGATATGCAACAAAGTTGAAAAAAAAAACTATTTATTCCATTATACAGCTTACCAGCATTTCCTCAGTTCGTGGTCGGCTTTGAAGAGTGCAGACGTGTTCCCGGTCCACCGAAGATCATCGCGCCAGACTCCAGAGGTAAGTATGGAGTGAGGCAGGGGTGTGGGATGCAGGGTGCACAGAGGGTGGTCATGGGTGGGGGTCAGGACATTCAGCGAGGGACCGTATTTTCTTGCAGGTTATTTTTTTCTCATAGACGATGCAGGTCTTGTGCCACGCTGGGGTGGGCTCACAGCGTGGTAGCTGGAAGGCTGTTTGGTGGGGGCAGTGAAGCCAACAGGGGATTTGGCACCCCCATTGGCCATATGGACTGTTGCCAGGCTGGGGTGGGCTCCCAATGTGGCACCCGGTAGTCTGTTGGGGGGGAAACAGTGGAGCCAACAGGAATTGCGCACCCCCGTCGGCCTTAAGGACCATTACCACGCTGGGATGGGCTCACAGCGTGGCACCAGGAACTCTGTTGCGGGGGAGGGAGCACAGCAGAGCCGACGGGGATTAGGCACCCCCGTCAGCCATACAGTGTGTGTGTGTAGGGGGGCACATGAGCACTCAATATGCTATCAACACTATCTTATCGCTGCTCACTGACGTGGGTCTCTCCCTTTCAGCTGTATGCCACTGCATTTTTAACTGCTGTCATAGACAGCTGCAGCATTCATTGGTGAACTGGGGCCACGCCTGCAAACACACTGACTGAACTGGAAGACAGGGTGCCACACCTACAAAAACTTGGATGATGGCACAATGTTTCTTGCACATGCGTGCATGCAAACATAAACATTGGTACTGTGTCTTAATGGTTATTTTTAAAAAATCTAGCACTTCACATTTAGGGGGGATTCAGTTGTTAGAGGACTGTTTTGGGACCTGTACATTACAGCGAGTGGCATCAGAAGCAGCGCTGGTTATCAGTGTATTGTACAGCACCACAATTTAGCTGTTTTTTTACTGAAACTGTTTTTTCTTTCATCTTTGAGAAACTGCCAGGTTGGAGGAAAGGTTGACCTTAGGCTGTGTCTATAAATGAGTGTGTGTGTGTGTGTGTGTGGGGAGTGGGTCTATCTCTCGCTAAGCAAGGGGAAAAATGGCGGGGATTTCAAATTTACTGGGGTGCTTCTGGCCAATGAGGGGCAGGATGGGCACAAGGATTTTAGAGAGGTGAAGGGTATTGGGGCTGGTACTTTTTATTTCCTGGGCATCTATTGAAAGTTAATGTACCCCTAAAGGATACTAGCTGGAAATAAAAAGCCCATTTTCTAATGTAACATTCATGCTGTCTCCTCTCAGATCTCACTGTACTGTAACATATCTGCATTTTCTCCTCTCAGATCTCAGTGTGTACGTAACATCTCTGTGCTTTCTCCTCTCAGATCTGACTGTACTGTAACATCTCTGTGCTGTCTCCTCTCAGATCTCACTGTGTACTGTAAAATCTCTGCACTTTCTCCTCTCAAGTCTCACTGTGTACTGTAACATCTCTGTTCTGTCTCCTCTCAGATCTCACTGTGTGCTGTAACATATTTGGCCTTTCTCTTCTCAAGTCTCACTGTGTACTGTAACATCTCTGTGCTGTCTCCTTTCAGATCTCACTATGTACTGTAAATTCAATGTGTCTGTGCAACTGGTTTCATGCTTCTATAACATAGATAAACTTTGACTGTTCCTAGGATATACCACTCTGCAGGGGTACAAAGACAAAGTGAAAATGAGTGAGAGAGGTGGGAGCAGCATTGTGTTTAGCGTTCGTTAATGCTCTGAAACAGTGCTTCATGCAATCTTTCTGTCCCATAGCAGTGCAGTAGTGCCAGCACAATTGAACTCCTAGAAGATGCATGCATATTTTCTTCCTGACGGCAAGTGTTAGACACATTCTCCTTGTCAATTCTGCACTCAGTGCCTGTAATACTCAGCACTGGGGAGAGAGCAGTGTGTGCATCACACTGTGCTGGAAGTGGGACTACTTTGTCTGGGGGAAGGATACATTCCAAAATCCAGAGTTTTTTAATCATTTTAAATAGCTTTCCTTTTGTTTGCTAAAAGTGGGTTTAGTCCGTGTTATAAGCGCAGTAACCCACTCCAGGGCATGCTGTTATTAGGGATTAACACACATCCGGGTGCTGTGAGGACACTCGGCCTGTGGCCCAATGCCTTAAAACACACCCGGGTGTGCGGTAAGTAGTAATAATCCCAATAGGGTGATGCTATTGGGACATAACAGACTGCCCAGCGAATAGCCCATAGCCCTGGAAGGTCCGCTTATATCCCATAACGCCAACCCTGGAGGGTATTATTACACTAGAAAATGGGTTATAGGAGTAATTATTTGGAAAAAAAAAACATTTATGTATAACAAATAAAATAAAAGGTACACTTTATAATAAAATAATCCCTCGTTGCTGGAATTACCACAGGAAGGCGCTGCTCTGCTTGTGTGTGGCATGTTTTGTGCACTTGGTTTGTTTCTTCCGCACTGCCTCACAGACACAAAAGCTGCTGTTTGAGGTTGCTGTTTCACTTTTTCTGTTGTTTGTTGCTCAGTGAAAACGGAGAGAGACCAAGAAGAGAGCCGTTTATTTGAGGCCATTGGATCGTTTATTAGAATGGGCAATGTTGGATGTTTATTTATATTTGAAGAGAGGTATGTTTTTGGGGCTCTGAAATGTGGCATAGTGTGAGTCTGCAGGTCACTGTGATACCTGATTGTGTGAGACGAGCGAGTTACGCCAGAAAGGAAAGTTAAAATAGTAAAAAATGACTGCTGCAGGCTTTTTTAACTCTCCTGTGTCACTGTTGAAAAAGTTGGTCTCATTAAGTGAGCGGGTGAAATGCAGCTGTCCGATTGAAATTCGGGAGCCCAAGGATAGCCATGGTAATAGGGCACCCTGAATTGGCACTTGTTTTGAAGCAGGCCATTGTTAAGAATTAACGGCTCGGAGCAGGCTGTTTCAGCCAATCAGGATGCCACTTTCAGTTTACCCATTATCTAATCCCCATAACAGCGCACCTGTCATGGGTTATTGCATACTGAAGCAGCACAGGACTAACTTGTAACAACATGAGATCTCAAAGATCTCACAATGTACTGTAGTAGCATTACTCAGCTTTCTGCTATCAGATATCACTACATACAGCAGTATCTCTACATTTTCCCATCTCGGATCTCACTATGCACTGCAACATTTCTCTCAGTGATGAAAATGAACTGGAACACACAGGAACTCAGTTCCTGTACCTTTTTGCAGCAGGAACGGAGTTCCTGTACATCTTCCACTGACACTGTAACTGAAATTCTTAAACCAGCAACATAATGACAGTTTCTGGCCCTGTGACCTGAAATCAGGGTTTCCGTAATAACATTTGACTTCTACAACAGTGCTATTTGGCTGGAAATACTTCAATATCTCTAACCGAATCTACTAGTGTCTAAACAGATAGATGTGTCTTCACACAGCTATCCTTCAGATTGAAGATCTTCATTCTGCATTTCCTATTTGCCAGTGGCCGCGTTCCTGTACTTCTTGTCTACCACTTGCACAACTGATTTCTCTGTTTTCTCTGCACAGATCTCACTATGTACTGTAGTGTCTCTTTACTTTCCCCTCTCAGTTCTCACTATACTGCAGCATCTATGTGCTATAGCCTCTCAGATCTCACTGTACTGTAACATCTTTGTGCTGTCTCCTCTCAGATCTCACTCTACTGTAAAATCTCTGTGCTGTCTCCTCTTAGATCTCAATGTAATGCACTATCTCTCTGCTGTTTCCTCTTAGATCTCACTCCACTATAACACATTTGTGCTGTCTCCTCTCAGATCTCACTGTGTACTGTAACATCTCCGTGCTGTCTCGTCTCAGATCTCACGGTGTACTGTAACATCTCCATGCTGTCTCCTCTCAGATCTCACTGTGTACTGTAACATCTCCGTGCTGTCTCCTCTCAGATCTTACTGTACTGTAACATCTTTGTGCTGTCTCCTCTTAGATGTGTACTGTAACATCTCTGTGCTGTCTCCTCTCAGATCTCACTGTAATGTAACATCTCTCTGCCGTTTCCTTTTTTCCTCTCAGACCTGACTGTACTGTAACATCTCTCTATTGTCTCCTCTCAGATCTCACTGTACTGTAATCTCTGGCATCTGATCTCACTGTGAACAGTACATCTCTGCTTTTCTCCTCTCAGATCTCACTGTGTACTTTAATGTCTTTGTTCTATCTCCTCTCAGATCTCACTGTGTATTGTAACATATCTGCACTTTCTCCTCTCAAATCTCACTGTGTATTGTCACATCTCTGTGCTGTTTCCTCTCAGATGTCAGTGTAACTCCCCTACAAATGGGGGTTCCCAAAAAGTCTTCCTTGAGCTTGCCTATATGCTCACTATCAGGCTGGTGTCCTGCATTTTAGCAGTTTAAATGTGATTGCCAGAGAGTGCCTGTATAGCCTCTGTGTACTGTCTCTTTAAGAGCCGCCTGGATTGCAGTCATAAGTTATCTAAAATGGAGCTCTGTTGAAAGATGTAACTATTTGCTAAAAATCATTTAGAGTGATAATGATAATATAGTTTGTCTAACCTGCCTTCTTTGCAGCAAGAACTGTTTTGTTTATCTCCACTATCTTGGTCCTGGACTGCCGAATTGGACCAATCAGTACATGTGGGACCTAAAATGGACCCGGACTATAGGAGCTGTCTGGAGTCAAATCTGTAGGAATTGCAGTTTTGGGCTTTTTCGCCTTTTGCACCTGAAGGGAGCCTTTGTTGTGACTGCCAGACAGATCAGTCAACGAACCTTTTGGATTCTGGGGAAAGTCCCAGGCTAGCTGACAGTTCAGTCAGATCTAAGTTGGGAGTTGAAGAAGCAACAGCTTGAGTCAGTTAAGCAGCCGTCTGAGTCTTTTCACATGGGAGAACTGTGGAAAGGCCTGAGTTGTGGCCTGCATGTCTGCCTGCTGCCCCTGAGAGGGAGAGAAGAGAAGAGAATTATTTCAGACTAAATCCAAGTTTGTGAGAACGAAGTAAGCCACTGATTTTTTACCAGGCTCATACCTGAAGAAGACTGAAGATTTTGCTGAATGTGAACAGCCTGTCAGGATTTCCAGCTGCTTTTGAATCCCCAGTTTGTGCAGAGACTTTTGCGATCGTGACCGGAGAGCGGTTTGCCTGGTACAGTAGACTTTCCTTACATGTAAATGTGCTGTGAGTTGTTAGTGAGTCGTGATTTGGTTCCCCACTGTGTGAACTGTGTTCTGCTTGTTGGAAGCTGTATCCAGCCCAAAATCGACTGTATCCAAATTTGTTTCCATTTGGCCGGAGCCTTGCCACACTGGCCCAGCCAGACTACCCGCTGCACAGAGAAAGCCATCAACGAGAGACCTGCTTAGGGATCAGTCACCTGCTCCATGCTTGAACTGAAACAACGCCTCGGTGATTCATGTGGGCCCTGCTTCTCCTGGCACTCCAGATTAACCACCTGCTATCTCGACTTTCATCCAGCCTGTGTCCAGTCTTGGGTATCATGAGTAATCATCAGGGTAGGTCCCTGCAACAACAGCCTAATCTAAAAGTGTGTCATCTGATTGTCTTGTTGTTTTCTTTTCATGAACTGAGCCCTCTGACTCTAGATTACAAACAGTATGTGTTGTGCATGTTGTTTTCTTCCTTCACAGGGCCCCAACCAGCTGCCAGCGTTCTGGCTAGCCCACCATTCTCCATCTGTGTACCCAGGGTGTGTGACTGTTTATGGACCCTGAAGTGCATGCATAACTGTTTGATTGGTACAGCCTTTAAGCAAATTAACCTGATTATGCCCCTCCCTTATTCAAGTCCCTTAAATAAATCAGATCTAACTCTTTTTTCCATTTACCCTGACTGTGGTTCCAGTTGTGCAAAAGTACTGTACTGCTTTTATTTGTTGTGTATAACCTTGTTTTACAGGGGGCCCCCCGGGCCGAGCCAGAGGAAATCCCTGGTGGTAAGTGCAAACAGTGTGGGTACTTGTGTGGTGTATCAGGATATTGTGTAAGTTATTATTGTGTATTGTTCCGGCTACTAGTAAGGAAAGAGGGGGGTTACAGTGTTCCGGAGGGCTGTGCCCAGGTTAGCTTGACCACTACGAACCCTGACCTCTGGGTGGAGGCACCCATTTCAGAACTCAGGCCCCTTAACCTGCTACTAGCCAACCGGGCAGAGGTAGTAGCCCTTGGGATAGCGCCACCTAGGGTTAGGTCAGTATGTATTGTAAAATCTCTGTGAAGTCTCCTCTCAGATAACACTGTGTACTGTAACATCTCTGTGATGTCTCCTCTCAGATTACACTGTATACTGTTATATTTCTGTGCTTTCTTCTCTCAGATCTCACTGTGTGCTGTCACGTCTGTGCTGTCTCTTCAGAATCTCACTGTATTCTATGACATCTCTGTGTTGTCTCCTCTCAGATCTGATTGTACTGTAACATCTCTGTGATTTCTCCTCTCAGATCTCACTGTGTACTGTAATATATCTGTGCTTTCTCCTCTCAGATCTGACTGTACTGTAAAATCTCTGATCTAGCTCCTCTCAGATCTCACTGTGTACTGTAACATCTCCGCGCTTTCTCCTCTCAGATCTCACTGTGTACTGTAACATCTCTGTGCTGTCTCCTGTCAGATCTCACTGTAATGTAGCATCTCTGCGCTTTTCCTCTCAGATCTCGCTGTGTACTGTAATATATTTGTGCTATCTTCTCTCCAGTTTTACTGTGTACTGTAACATATCTGTGCTTTCTCTGCTGAATCTCACTGTACTGTAACATATCTGCACTTTATCCTCTCAGACCTGACTGTATACTGTAACATCTCTGTGCTCTCTCCTCCCAGATCACACTGTAATGTAACATATCTCTGCTGTTTCCTTTTAGATCTCGCTGTACTGTAACATCTCTGTGCTTTCTCCTCTCAGATCTCACTGTGTACCGTAACATCTCTGTTCTGTCTCCTCTGAAATCTCACTTTGTGCTGTCACATCTATGTGCTGTCTCCTCTCAGATCTGACTGTACTGTAACATCTATGTGTTTTCTCCTCTCAAATCTCACTGTGGGCTGTAACATCTCTATTCTCTCTCTCTCTTCTCTAATCTGACTGCTCGGTAACATCTCTGTATTTTCTCCTCTCAGATCTCACTGTTTAACATCTCTGTGATTTCTCCTTTCAGATCTCACTATACTGTAACATTTCTGCACTTTCTCCTCTCAGATCGCACTGTGTAATGTAAAATCTCTGTTCTGTCTTGTCTCAGATCTCACTATAATGTAACATCTCTGTGCTGTCTCCTCTCAATCTCACTGTACTGTAACATCACTGTGCGTTCTCCTCTCAGATATCACTATGTACTGTAACATCTCTATAATTACCGGTTTCCCTTTTTTCCCATAGGGAAACCGTGGCGTAATTTGCTGTAATGAAGGAGTGTTCATTACGGCAAACACGCGTACGATTTCCCTCACTGTGCGCGATACACGCGCTGTACCTCCTCGCCGCAACACTGTGCCTGCTCGGAAAACCTCTATGGAACACTTCAAACCGCCACCGACTAGGCAGTAAGTACAAAAAACAAATCTGCCTCAGTCAGTGCTGTGAACAAAATAATAAAAAAAAACTTGACAAAATCAAACGACTGACTATGGCAACTACTTCACCCTCTGCAAACCTGGCTGCACAGCTAGATTTTATTTTATGCAATTGCTGAGGCAAAAAGGGAAACCCAGCAGTATATAAGATAAAATATGAATCTGGAGTGTGAAATTCGATTTACACACACCCTTGGGGTTTAGATGCTTCACATAAACCCCTCGAGCTTCGCTCTCGGGGTTTATGTAGCATCAAACCCCTCTGGTGTGTGTAAATTCTCGTTACACACCCAGACCCATACTTTATCCTATATGTACTTTCTCCTCTCAAATCTCACTATGTACTGTAACATCTCTGTGCTGTCTGCGCTCAGATCTCACTGTACTGTAGCATCTCTGTGCTTTCTCATCTCAGATCTCACTGTGTACTGTAACATCTCTGTGCTTTCTCCTCTAAGATATCACTGTCTACTGTAACATATCTGCACTTTCTCCTCTCAGATCTCACTGTGTACTGTAACATCTCTGTTCTGTCTCCTCTCAGATCTCACTGTGTAATGTAACATATCTGCGTTTTCTCCTCTCTAATCTCACTGTATACTTGTCGTCGAGGCACTGGTCAGGAAGCATAGGGAAAACCCAGGAGCAGTTGTAAAATTCACCAAAACTTTATTTATAGTAGGAGTAACATAAAAAAATATATAAATGTGTTCATAAGAACTATGTATAGAGGCAAAATATAATCTTTCTTGTAATCTCTCTTGCAGCTCAACTAGCTCTTTTATAAGACATTTCAACCCCCATCCTTAGCAAGCATCCTGTTTTTTCAAAATGTTCTACTCTCATAAATATTAGGAGCTGCTAGAACAGTAAGTTTACTGAGGCCGCTACAGCCCTTGCAAAAGGCTCAAGAATTTGCACTCAAGTAACCTCTAGTTTTCTACAATTATCTCAAATTATAAATATATACACATTTCAACAGTAATACTATATAGTTTCTCAACAAAAGCGATCCCATTATCAGTTTCATTCCATACGCTGATTTGCATATATTTTTATATTAGCAGATATGCAAGTGAGGGAAAACAGACAGCAAGAGAAAACTGAGAGACAGTGAGAAGCAAAGAATTGCAAGATTGTTCAGGTTGATCAAGTCTGAGGTCTCACACAGGAAAATTTGGTTGTGCAACCAGCATTTAAACACACTGGCCGGATATTTAAACTAAGCTGAGGCTGTGTAAAGCTTGTGCACAACTCAGCTTGGCTGTGCAGGGTGTGTACAGGCGTATTCAACGGAGCTGTGCTATGGCTCAGCAGCTTTGCATATTGCACCTGGCCACCCCCACTGTGCATGGCGCAGTGGCACTGCGCCAGTGCAAGTGGCCTGAGTGGGAGCATGGAGATGCGCTTAGTGCAAGTGCCATTGCATCATGCACACACCTGCGATATTTAAAAGGTGACATGCAATGGGGCCATAATTTATGCAAGGCGCACTTTGGGCCATTTGCATGTCATTATGGCCCCATTTGCATCCCATTTGCATGCAGGTGTGCCGATCCCCAATGACTTGCACCTGGCATCCTGCCAGGCAGCAGCCGTCGGGGGCTGACGCCCCCTGCAGCCCGATCGCAGACATCTGTTTCAATTGAGAGAACCCCCTCCCCGGCCAATATCCCTGATGGTCCAGTGGACCATTTCCACCCAATCACGGGTATCTGTTTTAATACAGAGATCCCCCTGTCCTATATCCCTGGTGGTCGAGTGGACCGTTTCCGCCCGATCTCGGGCATCTGTTTTAATACAGTGAACCCCCCCCCAGCAACATCCCTGGTGGTCCAGTGGACTGCACTCTGCCAGATCGGGGCATTGATAAAATGAAAACATCCGATTACCCTGGTGGTCTAGGTTCCCCACTGAGCCCTGCCACTGCCCTCCCCCTGGTCAGCCGGTGGGCGGCAGCACCACTCACCAGCCCCGCTCTCCGACTGACACTCGGTGGGCTGCATGCCCATTGGTTCACAGCGTGATTATCGGTGTAGCTCATATATACTACATTCCAGATATGTGAATGATTTCACGATTTCATTCACATATCTGAATGTAGTATGGTATAGCTGAACGCCCATTGGCTTACGCTTGTGAACCAATAGGCGGCAGCCCCACCGAGGTGTCAGTCGGTGGGCGGTAGGCGGTGGTGCTGCCACCCGCCAGCTGACCGGGGGGAGTGGGGCGGTGGGGCTCAGTGGGCGGGGGGGTACCCTAGACCACCAGGGTAATTGGACATTTTTCGTTGTACCGATGCCCGCGATCGGGCAGAGTGCAGCCCACTAGACCACCAGAGACGTTGGCTGGGGGGGTTCACTGTATTAAAACAGATGCCCACGATCGGGCGGAAATGGTCCACTGGACCACCAGGGATATAGGATGGGGGGGTTCTCTGTATTAAAACAGATGCCCGCGATCTGGCAGAGTGCGTTCCATTGGACCACCAGGATATAGAACAGGGGGTTGAGCGAACAGATGCCACGATGGGGCATGGGGGTGCTGCCAGGTGTGGCAGGAGTTAGGCCACCACAGGTGGCAGCTGCCATGTTGCCCCTGTACGTGGCAGCTCACCTGTGGGTGGCCAAGGATTTGTTCCTTTTTTGGCTTAACTTTGTGCAGGAGCAGTAGGGGTTGTGCATGCATGGCTCTGCACATCCCAGGCTGAATATCGGGCTGTGGCAGGTTATGCATGGCATGCCCCCCACCTGTGCCTGCATACACACTGATGCGCCCGCATCGCGGGATCTGTGCACACTTTCCCTTTTGATATCGTTAGTATCAGTGGTTGCGCATGGCGCAACCCTTTTGAATATCTGGGCCTATCTCCATAACAAATGAGACAAATGGGACAGAGTCTTATCCTACCCTGTCACATATACTCCCCTCCTTAAGAGGGAACCTGTTTTATCAGACAGGTTTCCAAAACTTTCTTTTCTCTAATAACATTTGCTGCTTTCAGTCATTAAGTACATTTGCACCCATTTGTTTTATTTTTTGCATTTCCTTAACCACATTAGCTCTTAACTGCTCTGGCAACCTGTATGTCTTTTGCCTAATAGGACAAGAATTCTTTGTCACTGTTGCATGCTCAACCCTTTTGCTTGGCCTGGTACCATGGTAAAAGTACTGTTAAATGTCTTTAGCACATCATGAATGTCTGCAGTTCATTCTGAGGTTAAGGAAACATTCACCTTTACAGAATCAGCATTTACAGTTTGTTCCAGTCTATCATAAGCTACATCAATATCTTCCTTATCAGTTTCTCTTAAACTAGCAAGGCAGTTTTTGGCATTTTTTCAACCCATTTCTTGAGGAGGTTAGCATGGTCTATCTTAGTTCGATTTTTCCCGTCAGAGTTCTCAGTCTCATAGTTAACAGTGCCAGTATGTCTAAGAACTTTATAAGACTCTTGCCACTTCATTAACAACTTATTTTCTGTTGTGGGTAACAGTAGCAAAACCTTTTCACCTGGCTCGAAAACTTTTTCTTTTACCCCATGGTCATAATATACCTTCTGCTGGTTTGGAGCCTCTTCCTGATTACTATGGGCAATTTCAACATATTTTGCCTGCTTGTTTCTTAGGGCACACACATAAGATGTTATAGATTGTTTCTGAGTGGAGTTATCTTCCCATGTTTCTTTTATCATATCCAGTGGCTGTCTTGGCTGCCTACCATACAGCATTTCAAATGGTGAAAACCCTGTTGATGCCTGTGGCACTTCTCTGCAAGCAAAAAGTAAGTAAGGCAAGTAATGGTCCCAGTCTTTTCCTTCCCCTTTTACAAAACTTTTTAAAATGTGTTTTATGGTTTGGTTAAAACGCTCAACAAGACTGTCTGTCTGAGGGTAATAGGGGGAGGTTCTTATGGCAATGTTACCTAGCAGTCTGTATAGCTCCTTAAGCAATGCAGCACCAAAATTACTACCCTTGTCAGTAATAATTTCTTTAGGTATGCCCACTCTGCTGAACATTTTGGCAAGCTGTGCTGCAACTTTTGGGGCTGTAATAGTACGCATTGGAACTGCTTCTGGGTATCAAGTAGCACAGTTGCATACTACCAAGATAAATCTATTACCCTTTTTACTTTTGTCTAAAAGTCTAACCACATCCATTGCAATTCTATCAAAGGGCACATCTGTCAAGGGTAGGGGCACCAGGGGCACCTTGTCTTTTCTAGTGCATGGGGCTACTTTCTGACACTCAGCACAGGAATTACAATAGGTAGAAACATCTTCATGAATCCCAGGCCAGTAAAATCTATATAGCAATCTGACAAGGTTATGATCCTTCCCTGAGTGACCAGCCATAGGATTATCATGTGCTATCTGTAACAATTCTGTTCTATTCTTATGCGGTATAACCAATTGTACTGTCTGTTCCTGTGTCTGAGGTTTAACCCAAACTCTGTACAGTAACCCATTACATTTTTAAACATTGTTCCACCATGTTTTGGGTTCACCTCAGCTGCTTAAAATAGCCCTGCTGAGAAACATCATTAGTTTGTTCTGAAAGAAAATCACAATCAGTTATCAATTTAGTTTCAGCATTTTCACATTTTAATCCTTCATGTCCATAAAGTCATTTGTTGCATAGTTTCTTCAGGCTTCGACTTTCTTTCTTGGATTTCCGTATCTTGGAACTGTGCTCAAACAACTCCGAATCAAAATCACTGAAAGGAAAAGTGTCCCCACCGTCTGAAATTTTCTTTGCCTGAGCTCTTGTCTCTACAGCTGCTGAAATATTTTATTTATTTATTTATTTATTTATCAAGTCTAGGATTACAAATACCTTTGAGCCATGGCTCTTTTACAAAGGTTCCACGTCAGAGAAATACAAATTATGGGGAACATCAAGACAGGCATTACAACAATGTGGACATTGCAAACAGAGTACAGATTAATACAGTTCAAGGGTAGCATTGTAACAAGGCAGCCAAGCATTTGTCAGAGAAAATAGACAACAGATAAGAAGTGCCAGAGTCATAGGGAGAGGGAAGAGGGTGGGGGAGAAGGAATGTAGGAAGGGTGGCAAGAGGGTGTAAAGTGTAATATTGGGTATACCAAGATGTGAGGGTAGAATCCAGTGGGGGGACAACTAGAGCAGAAAGGAAGTGGAGAAACAAGGTTAGTTGGCAGTCACAGGAGCTGTTGGTAGTGAGATAGTCCCGGAGCCTAGTTTTAAACATACCAATAGCTGGGGCAGAGGAGATGGTTGGGCTGAGGCCATTGAACCAGAGTGGCACTCGATAAGCAAAAGAGCGTTGTCCCTGTGAAGTGTGACAGTGGGGGGACTTTCAGTAGCTGTAGCGTGGATCTCCTAAGGCACCATTTGTTAATTCGGTGTTGTAACAGAGTTGAGACCCCAGAAGGTGCAAGGCCAAGGTAGATTTTTTTCACCATGGAGCAGGTGAGAACTTTATGTGGTTTGATAGTTGGAGCCAGCCGGTCTGAGTGTACAGGTCACATGTGTGAGTGAGACGGTGAGCACCAGTGATGAGCCGACATGCTTTATTTAAGGTAGTTGAGAGGCATCTAAAGGGTTGTGGTTGTGGCTGAGCCATAAATGATGAGACCATAGTCTATTACAGAGATCACAGAGCTCAGGACTGCAACCTTCAAAGCTTCTGGCGTGAGGTGTGGTCTGTGTTTGTAGAGGAGACCAAGCCGTGTATTAGCAGCTCTAGCTACACTATCTACATGAAGTCCATAGGCGAGATTAGGGTCAAGCTGTATCCCTAAGTATTTGAAGGACCCCACCTGATCTAGAGTGTTCCCCTGGGTGGTGGAGATAGCCAAGTGGTGTAGCTTGTGTGGGTTATGAGAGCTGCAGAAGAGCATAGATTTGGTTTTCTTGTCATTGAGGACCAGTTTATGATTAAGAAACCATGTCTCTACAGAACTGAAACCAAGTTGAAGGTTGTGTTGAAGAGTTGCAGGATCTTTGTGAGTGGAGAACACAACAGCATCATCGGCATATAGTATGATCTGCTCAGAGCAGTGGTAAGGGAGGGAGTTTAAGAAAAGGCTAAAAAGGAGGGTCCCAGTATGGATCCTGTGGGACACCGAGCGAACAGGCAGGTGTTAGAAATAGCGTCACCAATTTTACTCTCTGTGACCGTTTTCTAGGTAGCTTTTAAACCAGAGAGAAGAGCTGGTGATAGCCCGGCATTCAGTAGTTGGTGTATTAATAATCCATGGTGTACTGTATCGAAGGCCTTGGAGAGGTCGACGAAAATGGCCCCTGTGAGAAGGCCGTTGTCAAGGGATTTGTGCAAAGCTCCAGTGAACTCAAGAAGGGCTGTGGTGGTGCTGTGACCTTTCCAGAAGCCGTGTTGTTGTTGTGGACAAGGTATATTGTATTTATCCAAGTGGTCGGTAAGTTGATCAGCCACGATAAGCAAACATCAGGATTTACTCCCTGTTTGATCAACTCAGTAAACCCTGGAAAGTAATTTCCAATAATCACAGGTATAGGTAACTTAGGTACTACCCCCACTTTAATTTGTTTCGACACATCCTTAATGGTCAGAGTCACTTGGGTGGTGGGATAGTATCGAGTGTCCCCGTGGATACAGGTGACACCAGTACCCAGTCCCTTTGCACAGTGTTTTCCCCGCACTTTAACATGCACTAGGGTCTGTTTGCTTCCCAAATTAATGAGTCCCTTCACAGTCTTATCCCCCACCTTCACATCTGTTAAGTACTTGCCCCAATTTGCCAAGGACAGATCTGCTCCAGTGCCACTGTCCTTACTACGGCAGTTTCTTGCAAAATGGCCTGGCTTATTACAGTTATAGCAAATAACATCTTTGGGCACAGATTTGTTACACACACCAGATTTCTTATAAGGCTTGGAGTTTAAATGGGAAAAATTATTTCTTACTGGTGCTTGGCTGTTACCTCACTGCTGTGGCATCTGTCTGCCCATTTGGTAGTCCTCAGCCAAAGAAACAGCCTTTTCCCATTCTCTGGTCAGTGTTCCTTTACCCACAGCTGCACATCTGTAGGCAAGATGTTGATGAATTACTCCATGGTAAATGTGTCTATGATCTGTGGGACTGTTTTGCTCTCTGGTTGGATCCATTTTATCAGGAGTTCTCTGAGTCAGGTGAAGGCTTCTCGGGATTGTCGACTGACTTGTACCTCAGAGATCTAAATCTCTGCCTGTAGGTCTCTCTGGAGATGTCGTACCTTTTCAGGATTTAACTTTTCACCAGGTCTTAGTTTTCTGACTGTGCGGTGTCTATACTGGTGCAGGAAAGTTGGGCTTTCCCTGTCAGGTAGGGTACCAATCTGATTGTCCATTGCTGCTTTGGCCACTGGCAGACTGTGACAACTCTTTCAAAGTTTGACAGGTATGCCTCAATATCATCTGAGGGACACAACTTTGTAAGTTTAATGGCCTTTAGGGTGCTTGCATTTTGTTGCTCATCTGAATCTGTGCCAGATCCTCTGCCTTTGATAGCTTGTAAGGTGTCGAGCCATTGCTGCTCCCACTGCTGCATCTCTTCTCGCATCTGCTGCATCTGTCACTGCATTTCTTCTCTCCTCTGTGCTTCTAAATTCTGAATGTCTTTTTCTTTCTGCTTCTCAGTCTCTTTTTGTTCTATAACCCACCATTTGAAAAAGTCCATCAGGCTTTCAGGTTCTTTCACTGCCTGTTCTTTTTCCATAACTTGTGCTGGCTATACAATCTCAGACTGGGCTTCTGCTGCGGAATCCATACCTTCCTCTGTTCTTCCCTGGTACTAGGTCCAGTACCCAAGCACAAAACTCCTGTCTTAGGTTATGCACGGCTTAAATCCCACTTAGGCTGACACCATCTGTCATCGAGGCACAGGTCAAGAAGCATAGGGAAAACCCAGGAGCAGTTGTAAAATTCACCAAAACTTTATTTATAGTAGGAGTAACATAAAAAAAATATAAACGAGTTCATAAGAACTATGTACAGAGGCAAAATAAAATTGTTTCTGTAATCTCTCTCGCAGCTCAGCTTAGCTCTTTAATAAGACATTTCAACCCCCATCCTTAGCAAGCATCCTGTTCTTGCAAAATATTCTGTTCTCACAAATATCAGGAGCTGCTAGAACAGTGGGCTTCCTGAGGCCCCTACAGCCCTTGCAAAAGGCTCAAGTATTTGCACTCAAGTAACCTCTGGTTTTCTACAACTATCTCAAATTATAAATATATGCACATTTCAACAGTAATACTAACAATTTTCTAAACAAAAGTGATCCCATTATCAGTTTCATTCCACACATTGATTTGCATATATTTTTATATTAGCAGATATGCAAGGGAGGGAAAACAGGCAAGCAAGAGAAAACTGAGACACAGTGACAGACAACGAATTGTGAGACTGTTCGGGCTGATCAATTCTGAGGTCTCACAGGAAAATTTGGTTGAGCAACCAGACAGAAGAGACAGACAAGCATTTGTCAATGCCAAACGTTCGCTTGCAGGTATTTGCAGTGGTGTTTGGCATGCATGGTGCTTTACCCTAATGCCCTGTGCGATTGCTGGTATTTGCACAATAAATTGTCAGCATGACCTTTTTGTTATCCCCGTTGTGCGCTACATAGGCGGAAACACGTTTTGGGCAGGATGTGAAAAATGACAGCTGCAGTGCTCATAAGGAGGTGTGGTAAAATGGCAATGTTGAAAATCTGGAGTGAAAATATTGAAAATTGCGAAACTTACAGCGTGCGTAGGAACTGTGCAACGCAGACTCATAAAACAGTCATTTTTAGGAATTTTTTACCAGATTTTCAGCACAGCCATTTTAAGACCTCTGCTCATGATCTGTGTCACTGTGATTTTCTTAATGTGTCCCATACATTGAGTTCGCATAATCGACTGCGCCATTGTGCACTACATGGGCAGAAACACATTTTGGGCAGGATGTAAAATGACATCTGTACTGCTCATGAGGAGGTGGTAAAATGGCAATGTTGAAAATCTGGAGTGCAAATATTGAAAATTGCAAATGTACGAAAGGCAGAGGAATCTGCGCAACGCACGTCAGAAACAGTCATTTTTAGGAATTTTGTAACCAAATTTTCAACATAGCCATTTTAAGACCTGTGCTCATGAACAGTGTCACTGTGATTTTCTTAATGTGTTCCATACATTGATTTCACACACCGACTGCGCCATTGTGCGCTACATGGGCAGAAACACGTTTTGGGTAACATGCGAAAAATGACAGCTGTACAGCTCATAAGAAGGTGTGATACAATGGCAATGTTGAAAATCTGGAGTGAAAATATTAAAAATTCGCAAACTTACGAGCCTGCGTAGGAACTGCACAACGCAAGCTCGTAAAACAGTCATTTTTTGGAATTAAAATTTTCAACATGGGGTTTTTGGTGATGTCACTGTCATTGTGTTATTCGAGGCTGAAGGGTGATTTTGTGCAGTGACTGCGCAGTGCCTGCGAAATCACCCTACGGGCCCAAATAATGCCATGACAGTGACATCATTCATGAGAAGGGGTCCTAAAAACCCCATGTTGAAAATTTGGTGCACAAATTCCAAAAAATGACTGAGATATGCAATAAAGTTGAAACCCCCCTATCTAGCCCATTATACAGCTTACCGGCATTTCCTCAGTTCGCGGTCGGCTTTGAAGAGTGCAGACGTGTTCCCGGTCCACCGAAGATCGTTGCGCCAGAGTCCGGAGGTAAGTATGGGGTGAGGGGGGTGTGCGGGGAGGCTGGGTGCGCAGTGGGTGGGTGCAGGTTGTAGGAGGGGGCTGGGAGACTCACCGTGGGACCGCTTTTATTTTACAGGTTTAAAAAAAAGGACGACGTGGATTTTGCCACGCTGGGGTGGGCCTCCCGCGGCAGAAGATGTGTGGGGCTAGGAGCCGATAGGGATTGGGTACCCCATCGGCAAACAAACACAAACGCTTGCCATGCTGGGGTGGGCTCCCAGCGGGCAGCAGGATGGCTTGGGGCCGTGGAGCCAACGGGGATTGGGCACCCCGCCGGCAACAATGTTTGCCACGCTGGGGTGGGCTCCATGGCATGAAAGCTTTGAGGGGGGCGGACAGCGCCGGGGGCGTGATGCAGGACGGTGGCGGCGATCAGTATGGCAGCGGTGCTTTCCTTTGAAGCAGAGGAAAACCGCTGTCATACTGAGCTCCTGCACCCATTGGTGCAGAACCGCCACGCCTGCTCATGGGAGCAGTGCATTGGATGGGAGAGGCACACCTCCAAGTGTGCTATTCTCTCAAAACGCTCCTTGCGCATGCGCGCAAGCGAACGTAAAAAGGAAAGATCCTTGCATTTAAACACCATAACTCCATAACAAATGGGACAGGGTCTTATTCTACCCTGTCACAGTACTGTAACATCTCTGTGCTCTCTCCTTTCACTGTGTATTGAAACATATCTGTACTTTCTCCTTTCAAATCTCACCGTGTACTGCAAAATCTCTGTGCTATCTTCTCTCCGATCTTACTGTACTGTTACATATCTCTGCTCTGCTCAATCCCACTGTACTGTAACATCTCTGCACTTTCTCCTGTCAGATCTTACTATGTACTGTAAAATCTCTGTTCAGTCACTGCTCAGATCTCACTATACTGTAACATTCTGTGTTGTCTCCTCTCAGATCGCACTGTAATGTAACATATCTGTGCTGTCTCCTCTCAGTCTTACTGTACTATAACATCTCTGCACCTCTCCTCTCACATCTCACTGTGTAATGCAACATCTCTGCAATTTCTCCTCTCAGATTTCACTGTGTACTGTAACCTCTCTGTGCTTTCTCCTCTCAGATCTCACTGTGTACTTTAACATCTTTGTTCTGTCTCCTCTCAGATTTCACTTTGTACTGTAACATCTCTGCGGTTTCTCCTCTAAAATCTCAATGTATACAGTAACACCTCTGTTCTGTCTCCTCTCAGATCTCACTGTGTATTGTAATGTAACCCCTAGGAGGCAGCTATCCCAAGGACAACTACCCCTGCCTGCTTGGCTAGTAGCAGATTAAGGGGCCTGAGTTCTGAAATGAGTGCCTCCACCGGAGGTCAGGGTTGGTAGTGGTCAAGTCAACCTGGGCACAGCCCTCCAGGATACTGTAACCCCACTCTTTCCTTACTAGTGGCCAGAACAATACACAATAATCACTTTCACAATACCCCTGATACACCACACAAGAACCCACACTGTTTGAACTTAGCACCAGGGCTTTCCTCTGGCCCAGCCCTGGAGACCCCCTGTAAAACAAGGTTATACACAACAAATAACAGCAGCACAATACTCTTGCACAAACTGGAACCACAGTCAGGGTAAATGCAAAAAAGAGTTAGATCTAATTTATTTAAGGGGCTTGAACAAGGGAGGGGCATAATCAGGTTAATTTTCTTAAAGGCTCAATCAATTAAACAGTTATGCATGCACTTCAAGGTCCATAAACAGTCACACACTCTGGGTACCCAGATGGAGAATGGTGGACTAGCCAGGAATGTTGCAGCTGGTTGGGGCCCCGCGATGAAGAAACAAACATGCACAACACACACTAGTTGTAATATGGAGCCAGAGGCTCAGTTTGTGAAAAGAAAACAACAAGACAATCAGGCGACACACTTTTAGATTAGGTTGTTGTTGTAGGAGCTACCCTGATGATTACTCACGATACCCAAGACTGGACACAGGCTGGACGAGAATCGAGACAGCAGGTGGTTAATCTGGAGTGCCAGGAGAAGCAGGGCCCACACGATTCGACGAGGCATCAATCTTTTTCAAATATGCAGCAGGGGGCTGATCTCCAGGCAGGTCTCTCATCAGTGGCTTTCTCTGTGCAGTGTGGTAGTCTGGTAGGGCCAGTGTGGCATGGCCCAGGCCGAATGGAGATGAACTTGGATTCAGTCTGATTAGGCCAGATAAAGCTTCCAGCAGGTAGAACACAGTTCACACAGTGAGGAACCAAATCATGACCCACTTTCAATTCACAGCACATTTACATGTAAAGGACTCTATGGTACCAGCAAGCAGAACACAGTTCACGTAAAGAAACAAAATCATTACCCACTTTCAATACACAGTATATTTTACATGTAAGGAAATTCTACCGCATCAGGCAAACAGCTCTCCGGTCATGATCGCAAAGTATCTGCACAAACCGGGGATTCAAAAGCAGCTGGAAATCCTGACAGGCAGATCACATTCAGCAAACCTTCAGTCATTTTCAGGTTAAAGCCTGGTCACAGTCCAGTGGCTTAAATAGTCCTCATAACTCGGATTCAGTCCAAATAAACTCTATTTTCCTCTCAGGGACAGCAGGCAGATAGGCGGGCTAAAATTTAGACCTTTCACAGTTCTCCCACGCAAAACTACACAGTACCGCTGCTCAAAATCACTTGAGCTGTTACTTCTTCACTTCTGAGCTCAAACTGAAACTAGCTGCAGCAGCCTGGGAAATTCCCAAGATCCAAAAAGGTTCAGTTGGCTGATCCTCGTCAGTCACAACAAAGCCTCCCTTCAGGTGCAAAAAGCAAAAAGCCCCAAACTACAATTCCTACAGATTTTGACTTCAGGCAGCTCCTGTAGTCCGGCTCCATTTTAGGTCTCACCAGTACTGATTGGTCCAATTTGCAGCCCAGGACCAAGATAGTGGAGATAAACAAAACAGTCCTTGCTGCAAATAAGGCAGGTTAGACAAACTACATTATCATTATCACCCAATGACTTTCAGCAGATAGTTACATCTTTCAACAGAGCTCCCTCACAGATTACTTATGACTGCAATCCAGGCAGCTCTTAAAGAGACAGTGCACAGAGGTTATACAGGCACTCTCTGACAATCTCATTTAAACTGCTAAAACGCAGGACTCCAGCCAGGCAGTGAGCATTTAGGCAAGCTCAAGGAAGACTTTCGGGAACCCCCATTTGTAGAGGTTACAATGTATATCTGCACTTTCTGCCTTCAAATCTCACTGAGAGTACTGTCATATCTCTGTGCTGTCTTCTCTCAGATCTCACCGTGTGCTGTAAAATCTCTGTGCTGTCTCCTCTCAAATCTGACTGTACTGTAACATCGCTGTGTTTTCTCCTCTCAGATCTCACTGTTTAACATCTTAGTGATTTTCCTCTCAGTTCTCACTATACTTTAACATCTCTGTGCTTTCTCCTCTCGGACCTTACTGTGTACTGTAAAATCTCTGTTCCATCTCCTCTCAGATCTTACTATACTGTAACATCTCTGTGCTGTCTCCTCTTAGATCTCACTGTAATGTAAGAAACCTGTGTCATCTCCTCTCAAATCTCACTGTGTACTGCAACGTCTTTGTTCTGTCTCTCACAGATCTCACTGTGTAATTGTAACAAATCTCTGCTTTCCCTCTCAAATCTCACTATGTACTGTAACATCTCTGTGATGTCTCCTCTCAGATCTCACTGTGTATTGTGACATATTTGTAACCCCTGCAAATGGGGGTTCCCAAAAGACTTCCAGGAGCTTGCTTGAATGCTCCAAGCCTGAATGGTGTTTGATGCTTAAGCTCATTTATCAGTGAGTGTTTTAGAGCCTCTGGTACTGTCTCTTTAAGAGCTGTCTGCTTGCAGACATAATTAGTTTGTATGGGGGGACTGTGTGCTTCTCTGTTTGAGTACCACTCGAGCTGCTGCCAATTTACTCCATTTTTGCAGTCACTAGGAGTGCAAAGGGAACCTATCTGAAAGATGTAACTGTTTGCCAGAAATCATTTAGAGTAATAATGAAATTACAGTTTGTCTAACCTGCTTTCTTTGCAGTCAGAACTGTGTCTGCCTAGTTCCCATTCTGGTTTTGAACTGCTGAACTGGACCAATCAGTGTGGGGTAAGCTAGCTCTAAAATGGTGCCTTGGACGAATCAGAACTTGGACTCATAATCTGAGCCAGCCACAAGAGGATTGTATGGGCAGTGACTCTGGGAGATGTAGTTTAGACTTCGCTTTTTGGACCAACAGCAGTCTATTGTGAGTGACAGCCAATCCAGTCAAGAACTGGGAGGAACTCAAAGGAAGTGCCCGGTTTTGTCTGTTGGAGTTTCAGTTTAGCTCTGGAGTGAAGGGGAAAGAAACCCTGTGCTCCTTCAGTGCACAGTTTCAGTCAAAAAACGTGTGTAAGGCCCAGAGTTCCGGTCTGCAGCTTGTGTAACTGCTTGTTAGGACTGAAACCGTCCTGTGAAAAGAATCAAAGGATCTCTGAAGAGTAGAAACCAGGCTCACCCTGTAGAAGACTGGAGAAATTGTTGAATTGCACTCGGTCTGTCAGGAACTGAATCTGCTGTGTGTTCTCCCGGTATTGTGCAGTAATTGCATCGGGATAGAGAAGCAGCCTGCCTGGTATAGTACTTCTTTTTTCCATATAAATGTGTGAAGAGTCTCCTGGAGCTCAAGAGTAGCCCTGCTGACGCTTGAAGGACCCTATCTTGTTTGGAGGTCGTGAGTACCAATTCAGGGTCGCTCCTGTTGAATTGCCACATTAAATCCAAATGGAATCACTGTACTGCTGACTGTTTAAACTAATTTTCTTTTCTCTGTGTGAAAGGGCCCTACCAGCTGCCACGGTTTGGACTAGCCACTAGGGCTTGGGTACCCAGGGACAGTAACTGATAGGGATAGGCCTGTGCACAGAGCCATAGGTAGATAGTAAAGTGATAAGCTAATTAACCTGATTTCCCTGTCCTTGTTATATCCCCTAAATAAATCAGAGCTGCTTGTTTCAGCAAAGTTATACTGCCTGAGGTATTTGTCTATGTTAAAGTACTGTACTGTGATTGTTGCACTGTATCTTATTTCACAGGAGGTCCCAGTGCCAGAACTAGTCCTGGGGGTAAGTGTATACTGTGAAGGTAATTCTGATATATTGTGTGGGCCACTAGTGGGAAGAAGAGGGGTTGCAGTGTCCCAGAGGGCTGTGATCAAGTAAGTTTAACTATTGCAAACCCTGACCTCTGGGTGGAGGCACCCGCCATTGGATCCAGGCCCTCAACCTGTTAGTGGCAAATCAGGCGGGGTAGTAGCCCCTGGGATAGCGCCATCTAGGGGTTACATCTTGGAGGCTCACCGCTGGGATTGTGTGTCCTCTAGTGGCCATATTCACGAACCACTGTTAAGAAAAAATGGGTACCCGACAGAAGTGGCTGTGCACCGGCTGGTGGAGGGTGTACTGGGAGGAGATTGACCCCAAAATGCTATGCTTATCCTGGACATCCCCCTGGGTATCAATACGGACACTGTACAGGGAGTACTTTCCAAGGTGGAAGGTTTACAAAACCCTGAGGTGGTGGGTCGGCATGCTAATCTGCTCACCCACACTTTCCTGCCCCTAGTAGAGTTTAAGGATCCCATAGATAGCTCCAAAGTGCCACAGACCATTACCCCAGAGGGAGCCCTCACTGCCTGGAGAGTAATAACTAAGTACAGTAAAGACCCGGTGGGGAATGAGCCCCCACCACTGTCTGAAACTTTTGAGGAGAAATTTGCTAAATGGTTGCTGGGGGAAGGGAAAACTGTGGAGTACTTGAAGAAACTATTCTTGCCACCTGGGGGTGTTCCTCCTCCAACACCCTCTCCCGCTCCAGTACCCGTAATGGTGGCTGAACCAATGCAGACTCCTATTTCTGCACCTGCCATTAGTCACGACTCTTACCGAAGGTTGAGGATCTTCTCTGGCACCTCCCACCCCCAAAGGGAGGATGACTGGAGACCTGGATAGACATGTTGCCCCCTAATGCTAGAATGGCAATGCTCGGAGTCAGTGCCAAAAGAGGGTTAGTGAGAGCCTCGAGTCCTGCCCTGGCTACCATCCGTGCTAAACGGGCCAGTAACCCTGAAGTGACTGCACAGGCCTATCTTGAGGCCTTGAAGAATGTGTATGGGAGCCCAGATTCTGATGAGGATCTATGGTGGAGAGTAAGAAATGCACAACAGTACCAAGGGGAGTTGTTGTCTGTGTATGTATCTCGGCTGGAAAAATTGTTGCAAGAATGCCTCAGAAAGGGTAGTTTGCCAGCAATTGAACTGGACCGAACCAGGCTGGACAGGATCCTTAAGTCTGCCCCCTTCTCAGAACTGCTGTTGCTTCAGTTATGCCTGGCAAATCGACTGGAATCCCCACCCTCCTATGATGAGTTAATGAGAGAAATTGAGGAGTTGAAAAAGCGACTCGGGAGGGACCTGCACCAATAGCTGCGGCTATGACCGAGTGACTGAGGGTGGCCCATCAAGTGAAGTTCAGGGGCAGAGGTTGGCAGTCAATGAGTGCTCTGACAAGGAAAAAGATATGCCACAATGGGGCGAACTGTTGAGAGAGATCCAGGAATTCAAAAACAGTCCCTTTATGAAGGCCACGCCTGCAAGTACGGGCCCTGACCTATATCCGACTGCATCTGCTATGGGGGTGGGGGTACCCACCCATGTATCTCCTGCTGATAACAGCTCCAAACTCAATTCCTTGACCATGGAAGTGGAGAAACTGACGAGATGTCTCCAAATGCTTATCATGCCGCAGACAGAGATGGCACCAAGGTTTCCAGTTAGTAATACCCCTGCCCTGGCTCCCAGTGTGGCGCCTCGGCCAGCTCAAACTCCAGAAAGTATGTTTTGCTATAATTGTGGGAAGGATGGGCACATGAAAAGAGAATGCCGGTCCCCAAAAGACACTGACAAAGTTGCATATAGGCTACAAGGAGCGCTTGAGAACAAATCAGTGGTTAAGAGGTGCACGAAATGATCCCAGTGAGGGCACCAAAAATGCTAACTCACGTCCTTTTGTGGCAAGGTCAGTTGCCCAGGCCCCCACTATCACCTCTCCAGACTGGTCCAGAATAGTGGGTCCCTCCATGGAGACCACTGTAAAGGTGAATGGAGTGTCTACAAGAGCTGTATTAGACAGTGGCTCCCAAGTGACAATTATGTTCCAGGATTGGTTTCAGAAGCATTTGTCAGACATACCCTTACAACCATTAGAAGGACTGCATGTATGGGGGTTAAGTGAGAAGGCCTACCCCTATTCCGGGTATATACGAATTTGGCTGTCTTTCCCCACCTCCGTGGCTGGAGTGGCCGAACAAGTAGAGACTCTAGCTAGTGTGTCCCCCACTGGACTGTATGATGGTGTCCCTTTGTTGATTGGAACAAATGCTCATATGTTGGAAGGCTGGCACAGTTGTGTTATGAAAAACAGGGGTCAAAAACTAGTAGAGCTTTAAGAGTTCCAGCTTTAATAAGAAAGCCTATGAGGCACAGAGAGATGCTGAAAAATAGAACCAGAGGAACCGGGTCGAATTGTATGGAAGAAGGAACCTGAGTCTCTGATCCTGGCGCCAAATGCCCAGTGTACCTTACAGGGAGAGGTCCGTATCAGAAAGGATGTTAAGAATAAAATATTATGTTGGATGCACCAGGCGATGGAAAATTGCCAGAGGGACTGCTGGTCAAGCCTAGTATTTGCCCGCTAGAGCCCATGCTTATGCCAGAAGGGTAATGGTCCAAGTTCATAATGTGTCTGAAAGAGACATTCAGTAAATAGAGGTTGCATCCTGGCTAATGTGCATTGTGCAGACACTGCAGTGCTACCCAGCAGCAAGAGTTCGAGGAGAATAACAGAGTAGCTCTGACTTGTTTGATTCGGCGACTCCCGTTGCCAGCTGAATGGAAAGTGAGGATCAGTGAGAAGCTTGCCCAGAGAGACCAGGTGTTTCTTTAAAGGAATGGGGCGTAGGATGCGTGCAAGGAGCTGAGCATAATATCCGGCTGCATGACGAAAGACCATTTCGTGAGAGGTCTGACGCCTGGCACCTGCTGACATAGATGATGTGAGCAGCATCTGCAAGAGATGTTAGCTGCTGGTGTAATACAAGAATCCAGAAGCCCTTATGCTTCCCCCATTGTGGTAGTGAGGAAAAGAATGGGACAGTAAGGATGTGTGTGGATTATCGCACCTTAAACCGGCAGACTATCCTGATCAGTACACAATGCCCGCATTCAGGATGCTTTGGACTGCCTAAACGGGAGCAAGTGGTTCTCTGTGTTGGATCTCCGCAGTGGGTACTACCAGATCCGATGGCCCCAGAGGACCGTGAGAAGACAGCCTTTATCTGTCCGCTTGGCTTCTATGAATTCATGAGGATGCCTCAAGGATTTCAGGTGCCCAGCCACTTTTCAACGATTGATGGAGCGTGCAGTGGGGACATGAACTTACTAGAGTGCCTGGTATACCTAGATGATGTTATTGTGTTTGGCAGCTCACTGGAGGAACATGAGAGCAGATTATTTAAGGTATTGGACCGACTGGAGGACTTTGGCCTTAAACTGTCCATTGATAAGTGTCAATTCTTTCAAACATCAGTAAGTATGTGGGACACATAGTATCCACCGAGGAATAGAGACCGACCCAAGTAAAGTTGAGGCCTTGACCACTGGCCACGGCCCAAAATCTAAAAGAACTGCAAAGATTCCTGGGATTCTGTGGTTATTATCGGTGCTTCATCAAGGACTATTCAAGAGTGATCCGCCCTTACTAACCTTATTCAAGGGTATCCCCAACCACAAAAAATACCAAAGTCAGCGTCCCTCAAGACTGAAAGAGTGTATTTTCATCCAGTGAAGTATTTGGGGCCCGCTGGACTCCTGATTGTGAGACTGCTTTTCATGAGATCATATATCAACTCACCCATGCTCCAGTGCTGGCCTATGCCGATCCAAGAAAACCTTACGTCCTGCACACTGATGCTAGCTTGCAAGGGTTGGGGCTGTATTGTACCAAGAGCACGAGAATGGCCTGAGACCAGTGGCCTTTGCCAGTAGAAGCCTGACCCCATCCGAAAAGAACTATCCTGTACATAAGTTAGAGTTCCTAGCTTTGAAGTGGGCTATTGTTGACCAATTCCATGAGTACTTGTATGGGGCTAAAATACTAGTAAAACTGACAATAATCCTTTGACCTATGTGCAGACCTCAGCTAAGTTGGATGCCACTGGCTATAGGTGGCTTTCTGCATTATCTACATATGACTATGCTCTCGAATACCGAGCAGGTCTGAACCACATAGATGCTGATGCTCTCTCCCGGAGGCCTGTTCCCCAGAATGATTGGGTCCGATTGGCAGAACCTGACATTCGGGCACTCTGCCGGAAGTTTGACAGGGAGGAACAATGTCCACGGATGCAGTGGACTGCATGGTGGATTGCTTGGGACCCTCTGATAATTGCATACCTGCTGCTTATTGCCACTTTTCTGCAATAGACATTGGTGCACTGCCTCAGCTGGACAATGACAGTATTACGGGCTCAATCCAGCGATCCCATGATCAAAGCAGCTTTAGAAGCCCTCTATGCAGGAAAAGATGTGTCCAAATTACGCTCCGCTGATTTGAGAACTGCACTGTTATACAAAGAAGGTCCTAAGTTGAAACTGATCAATAAACTGTTATACAGAGAAACAGTAGACAGAGGGGGACAAGTAGATAAACAACAACTAGTGCTGCCCACTGCCTTTCGAGACTCAGTACTGAGGTCCTTGCACAACCACATGGGGCACCTTGGTATAGACAGAACACCTGACTTGGTGAGATCCAGATTCTATTGGCCTAAGATGGGGGCTGATGTGGAGCAACACATTCGAACTTGTAGTCACTGCTTACAGAGAAAGCTTTGCCCCAGAGGCTGCCCCTTGTTAACATCACCACCAGTGCATCCATGGAGCTGGTCTGTATTGATTTTCTGAGTTTGGAGTCAGATCAAAGAAATATCAGTAATGTGCTGGTGGTCACTGACCATTTCACGAGATATGCCCAAGCTTTCCCACCAAAGACCAGAAAGCATCCACTGTGGCCAAAGTACTTGTAGAAACTTTTTGTTCACTATGGGGCTCCACAAAGAATCCATTCTGATCAAGGAGAGACTTTGAGAGTCGTCTGATCAAAGAGATGCTTTCTCTGTGGGAGTGCGAAGTCCTGAACCACTCCTTACCACACCCAGGGGACCCACAGCCTGAACGTTTCAACACGACTTTGCTAGATATGCTAGGCACCCTGCACCCAAAGGACAAGCCTAGATGGAGCCAACAAATTAGCACCCTGGTACATGCTTATAACTGCACCAAAAGTGATGCCACTGGGTTCTCCCCCTACCGCCTGATGTTTGGAAGAGAAGCTCGACTGCCAGTAGATGTGTGTTTTGGGATCTCTCCTGATGGGTTTCAAGCTGACAACTATTTACAGTATGTGCAAAAGTTAAAGGCCCAGCTAACTCATGCGTACCAACTGGCTCAAACCATGGCTGCCAAAAGAAATCTGGCCAACAATGAATGGTATGATAAAAAGGTGAAAGCACAGGAACTCCAGGAGGGAGATCGGGTATTGCTAAGAAATCTGGGACTGCATGGCAAACACAAGATTGCTGACAGATGGCACCATCTCCCTCACATTGTAGTGGGCAAACTAGATGATCTGCCAGTGTACAAAGTAAGGCCTGAGAACAATTCAAAAGATGCAAAAACAATGCATAGAAATCATTTACTGCCCATTGGACAAATCCTGATTGAGTCTGAGCCCCCAGAAGATGCCCCCTCTGGACCAGTGACTAGAGCTGCTGCTAAGAAAAGATCAGGAAGTCTGCACCTACAGAAGCAGAGTTAAAGTGTTCCCCTGCACAAGTCCCAGTTGATCATGACTGTCAGTCCATATCAGAAGAAAGTGAGTGACTTTGAATACTATCCTTCTTACGAACTGAGTCAATTGTTTGAGGGCAATCCCTAGTCAATACTAGAGACAAAGCTGGGCCTTCTGGACTGTCTAAGCCCCCAGCTTCATCCCTGGAGCCAATGCTCCCAGAAAGTGAAGTGCAAAGCATCAGATCAGATGAAATGGAATCATTGTGCATGGTTGAACTGTTTGAGCTTTCAGGGGAGGAAAATGATGGATTGGGGCAGACTGGTGATACACCAGAACAAGAAGAGTATTTTGAGTGCCCTGACAGTCCACTGCCAGTGTCCGAAAGCTCTCCATGCAAGCCAAATGTTGTGGACTCAGAAACTGTAACTCCTGGAGCTGAAAGTGCCCAAGTTCTAGCCTCTCTACCCCCATGGAGACTCCCCTGACAAGTGAGGACAATGCTGAAAATGAGGCTCAGAGTGCAGAGACTGTAACAGTTCCCCTAGAAAGACTGGTCGAGCTGTAAAGCCTGTGTGCACCTCAGTTATGATTCCCTTGGGAGGCCTGTGGATTTGCCTCTCAATGTTGTCCATAAAGAAGTGTATGTCCCCGAGCTCATTGCCCAAACTGAGCATCAGTGCTAACTCAAGTTACTTGTGTTGCCCTCTAAGTATGGTGCCCTTGCCCGTCCAGCCCCAAGGTAACTGATGAGGGGCCCCTCTCTTCAGGTTTCATGTACAAGAGGTAATAAGTTGAGTTATGGTACAATGTGTATGTAATACTGTGTAAAGAGTGACGTACTGCAATGTTTCAGAAATGTATTCTTGGTAAAATGATATATTGACTGATGATTACATGTGTGAGCCTAATGCAAATGTATATGGTTGCAGTTAAAACTTATGGGGTACTTGCTTGACACCCCGGACGTCAAGCTTTCCCAACCAGGAAGGGTGTAACCCCACTCCAGCAAAATGGGGTTCCCAAAAGACTTCAGGAGCTTGCTTGAATGCTCCAAGCCTGAATGGTGTTTGGCGTTTAAGCCATTTTATCAGTGAGTGTTTTTAGAGCCTCTGGTACTGTCTCTTTAAGAGCTGTCTGCTTGCAGACATAATTAGTTGTATGGGGGACTGTGTGCTTCTCTGTTTGAGTACCACTCGAGCTGCTGCCAATTCACTCCATTTTGCAGTCACTAGGAGTGCAAAGGAACCTATCTGAAAGATGTAACTGTTTGCCAGAAATCATTTAGAGTAATAATGAAATTACAGTTTGTCTAACCTGCTTTCTTTGCAGTCAGAACTGTGTCTGCCTAGTTCCCCATTCTGGTTTTGAACTGCTGAACTGGACCAATCAGTGTGGGGTAAGCTAGCTCTAAAATGGTGCCTTGGACGAATCAGAACTTGGACTCATAATCTGAGCCAGCCACAAGAGGATTGTATGGGCAGTGACTCTGGGAGATGTAGTTTAGACTTGAGCCTTTTGGACCAACAGCAGCAGTCTATTGTGGTGACAGCCAATCCAGTCAAGAACTGGGAGGAACTCAAAGGAGTGCCAGGTTTTGTCTGTTGGAGTTTCAGTTTAGCTCTGGAGTGAAGGGAAAGAAACCCTGTGCTCCTTCAGTGCACAGTTTCAGTCAAAAACGGTGTAAGGCCCAGAGTTCCGTCTGCAGCTTGTAACTGCTTGTTAGGACTGAATCTGTCCTGTGAAAAGAATCAAAGGATCTCTGAAGAGTAGAAACCAGGCTCACCCTGTGAAGACTGGAGAAATTGTTGAATTGCACTCGGTCTGTCAGGAACTGAATCTGCTGTGTGTTCTCCGGTATTGTGCAGTAATTGCGATCGGATAGAGAAGCAGCCTGCCTGGTATAGTACTTTCTTTTTTCCATATAAATGTGTGAAGAGTCTCGTGAGCTCAAGAGTAGCCCCGCTGACGTTGAAGGACCCTATCTTGTTTGGAGGTCGTAGTACCAATTCAGGGTCGCTCCCTGTTGAATTGCCACATTAAATCCAAATGGAATCACTGTACTGCTGACTGTTTAAACTAATTTTCTTTTCTCTGTGTGAAAGGGCCCCTACCAGCTGCCACGGTTTGGACTAGCCACTAGGGCTTGGGTACCAGGGACAGTAACTGATAAGGATAGGCCTGTACAGAGCCATAGATAGATAGTAAAGTGATAAGCTAATTAACCTGATTTCCCCCTGTCCTTGTTATATCCCCCTAAATAAATCAGAGCTGCTTGTTTCAGCAAAGTTATACTGCCTGAGGTATTTGTCTATGTTAAAGTACTGTACTGTGATTGTTGCACTGTATCTTATTTCACAGGAGGTCCCAGTGCCAGAACTAGTCCTGGGGGTAAGTGTATACTGTGAAGGTAATTCTGATATATTGTGTGGGCCACTAGTGGGAAGAAAGGGGGGTTGCAGTGTCCCAGAGGGCTGTGACCAAGTAAGTTTAACTATTGCAAACCCTGACCTCTGGGTGGAGGCACCCGCCATTGGATCCAGGCCCCTCAACCTGTTAGTGGCAAATCAGGCAGGGGTAGTAGCCCCTGGGATAGCGCCATCTAGGGGTTACATTTGTGCTTTCTCCTCTCAAATCTCACTGTGTACTGTAACATCTTTGTGCTATCTTCTCTCCAATTTACTGTGTACTGTAACATAGCTGTGCTGTCTCTGCTCAGTCTTACTGTACTGTAATATCTCTGCAATTTCTCCTTTCAGAGCTCACTGTGTATTGTAAAATCTCTGATCAGTCTCCTCTCAGATCTCACTATACTGTAACATATCTGTGCTTTCTCCTGTCAGTGTCACTGTACTGTAACATCGCTACGCTTTCTCTTCTCAGATTTCACTGTGTACTACAACATCTCTGCGCTTTCTCCTCTCAGATCTAACTATGTACTGTAACATCACTGTTCTGTGTCCTTTCAGATCTGTGTATTGAAACATTTCTCCACTTTCTTCTCTCAAATCTCACTGTGTACTGTAACATCTCTTTGCTGTCTCAAGTCTCACTGTGTAGTGTAACATATCAGTGCTGTCTCTTCTCAGATCTCACTGGGTATTGTAACATCTCTGTTCTGTCTCCTCTCAGATCTCACTGTGTATAGCAACATATCTGTGCTTTCTCCTCTCAGATCTCACCGGGTACTTTAACATCTCTGTTCTGTCTCCTCTCAAATTTCACAGTGTACTGTAACATTTCTGTGCTGTCTCCTCTCAGATCTCACTATACTGTAACATCTCTGCACTTTCTCCTCTCAATTCTCAGTGTGTATTGCAACATCTTTGTGCTTTCTCCTCTCAGGTCTTACTGTTTACTGTAAGATTTCTGTGCTGTCTCCTCTCAGATCTCACTGTACTGTAATGTCTCTGCACTTTCTTCTCTCAGATCTCACTGTGTACCGTAACATCTCTGTGCTTTCTTCTCTCAGATCTGACTGTGTATAGCAACACGTATGTGCTTTCTCCTCTCAGATCGCACTGTGTTCTCTAGCATCTTTGTTCTGTCCCCTCTCCAATCTCACTGTGTATTGTAACATATCTGTGCTTTATCCTCTCAAATCTCATGGTAACATGTTTGTGCTATCTTCTCTCCAGTTTTCAATTTTTTTGCTGTACTCTAACATATCTGTCCTGTCTCTGCTCAGTCTCACTCTGTACTGTAACATATCTGTGCTATCTCTTCTCAGATTTCACTGTGTACTGTAGCATCTCTGTGTTTTCTCCTCTCAGATCTCACTGTGTACTCTCACGTCTGTGCTATTCTCTCTCCAATTTTACTGTGTACTGTAACATATCTGTCCTGTCTCTGCTCAGTCTCACTGTACTGTAATATCGTTGTACTTTATCCTGTCAGAGCCACTGTGTACTGTAAAATCTCTGTTCAGTCTCCTCTCAGATCTCAAAATACTGTAACATCTCTGTGCTGTCTCTTCTCAGATGTCACTGTAATGTATCATATCTCTGCTGTCTTCATAATCTCACTGTACTGCAACATCTCTGCACGTTTTCCTCTCAGATCTCACTGTGTACTGTAACATCTCTGTGCTGTCTCCTCTCAGATCTCACTGTAATGTAACATCTCTCTGCTGTTTCCTTTTAGATCTCACTGTACTGTAACATCTCTGTGCTTTCTCCTCTCAGATCTCACTGTGTATTGTAACATTTCTCCGCTTTCTCCTCTCAAATCTCACTGTGTACTGTAACATCTCTGCACTTTATCCTCTCAGATCTCACTGTGTACTGTAACATCTCTGTGCTGTCTCCTCTCAGATCTCACTGTACTGTAACATCTCTGTGCTTTCTTCTCTCAGATCTCACTGTGTATTGTAACATTTCTCTGCTTTCTCCTCTCAAATCTCAATGTGTACTGTAACATCTCTTTGCTTTCTCCTCTCAGAGCTCACTGTGTACTGTAACATATCTGTGCTGTCTCTTCTCAGATCTCACTGTGTATTGTAACATCTCTGAGCTTTCTGCTCTCATATCTCACTGTACTGTAACATCTTTGTTCTGTCTCCTCTCAGATCTTGCTCTGTATTGCAACATATCTGCCCGTTCTCCTCTCAAATCTCACTGTGCACTGTAACATCTCTGTGCTTTTTCCTCTTAGCTCACTGTGTACTATAACATATCTATGCTGTCTATTCAGATGTCACTGTGTACTGTAACATCTCTGTTTTCTCCACTCAGATCTCACTGTTTAATATGGCTGTGCTCTCCTCTCAGATCTCACTGTGCATTGTAACATATATGTGTTTTCTCCTCTCAAATCTCACTATGTACTGTAACATCTTTGTGCTATCTTCTCTCCAATTCTACTGTGTACTGTAACATTTCTGTGTGGTCTCCGCTCAATCTCACTGTACTCTAACATCTCTGCACTTTCTCCTCTCAGATCTCACTGTGTACTGTAACGTGCCTGTGCTTTCTCCTGAGATCTAGCTGTACTGTAACATCTTTGTGCTGTCTCCTCTCAGATCTCACTGTACTGTAACATCTCTATACTTTCTCCTCTCAGATCTCACTCTGTATTGTAACATATCTGTTCTGTCTCCTCTAGATCTCACTGTATATTGCAGCGTAGCTGTGCTTACTCCTCTCAAATCTCACTGTGTACTGCAACATCTTTGTGCTTTCTCCTCAGATCTCACTGTGTACTGTAAGATCTCTGTGCTTTCTCCTCTCAGATCTGACTGTACTGTAACATCTCTATGCTGTCTCCTCTCAGATCTCAAATCTCACTGTGTACCGTAACATCTCTGTGCTTTCACTTGTCAGTGCTCACTGTGTACTGTAACACATATGTGCTGTCTCTTCTCAGAGCTCACTGCGTACTGTAACATCTCTGTTCTGTCTCTTCTCAGATCTCACTGTATACTGAAACATATCTGCACTTTCTCCTCTCAAATCTCACTGGTACTGTAACATCATCTCTGTGCTGTCTCCTCTCAGATCTCACTGTGTATTGTAAGATATATGTGCTTTTTCCTCTCAAATCTCACAGTGTACTGTAACATCCTTGTGCTATCTTCTCTCCAATTTTAATGTGTACTGTAACATATTTGTGCTGTCTGTGCTCAGTTTCACAGTGCAGTAATATCTCTGCTTTCTCCTTTCAGATCTCACCGCGTACTGCAAAATCTGTGTTCATTCTCCTCTCAGATCTCACTATACTGTAACATCTCTGTGCTGTCTCCTCTCAGTCTCACTGTACTGTAACATCTCTGTGCTTTCTCCTCTCAGATCTCACTGTGTACTGTAACATCTCTGTTCTGTCTCCTCTCAGATCTCACTGTGTATTGTAACGTGTCTCTGCTTTCTCCTCTCAGATCTCACTGTGTACTGTTACATCTCTGTGCTGTCTCCTCTCATATCTCACTGTGTACTGTTACATCTCTGTGCTTTCTCCTCTCAGTTCTCTGTGTACTGTAACATATCTGTGCTGCCTCTTCTAAGTGCTCACTGTGTACTGTAACATCTCTGTTCTGTCTCCTTTCAGATCTCACTGTATATTGAAACATATCTGCACTTTCTCCTCTCAAATCTCACTGGTACTGTAACATCATCTCTGTGCTGTCTCCTCTCAGATCTCACTGTGTATTGTAAGATATATGTGCTTTTCCTGGTAACTAGGCAACTGGACAGGGCCATGCAGTGGATGTCCCTCTATTTGGACTTCAGTAAGGCATTCAACTCAGTGCCACATGGAAGGCTGGGAAAGAAGTTAGTAGGCACAGGGGCGGGTGCAAAGCTGGTGAGATGGGTAGGAAACTGGCTGCAGGAAGGCAACAGAGGGTGGTGGTGGTGGGGAGCTCTCACACCCAAGGGCAGTGATGACCGGTGTTCCACAGGGCTCGGTGTTAGGACCAGTGTTGCTTGGGATATTCATTGCAGACATATCATGGGACATCAGAGCAAGATCAGTCTGTTTGCTGATGATACCAAGGTAGGAGTGGTGGTGGATGACCTAGGGGATGGCAGGGGTTGCAGGATGATCTGGCAAAGCTTGAAATGTGGTCAGACACCTGGCAACTGGGCTTTAATGCCAAAAGTGCAAGGTGCTGCATTTTGGGATGAAGAACCCAAGGAGGAGTTACCAGCTAGGGGAGTGCAGCTACTGCAGACAGAGGAGGAGAAGGATATGGGTGTGCTCATTACAGGGTCAATGAACAACTTGGCACAATGTAGGAAAGCAGATGCAAAGGCCAACAAAATGCTGGGTTGTATTGCAAGGGGTATATCCTCGAGGAGGGAGGAGGTGATTCTGCCACTGTATAGGTCATTAGTTAGACCACACCTGGAGTACTGCGTGCAGTACTGGCATCCGTATCTGAAGAGGGACATTAAGTTACTGGGGGGGGTGCAGCGCAGAGTGACAAAGATGATCAAGGGGCTGGGGGACTTATCATACAAGAGAAGGTTGAAGGAGTTGAACATGTACTCACTGGAGGAGAGGAGACACAGGGGTGACATGATTGAAACCTTTAAATACATGAAAGGAATAAACAAGACGGGTACAGAGGGGCTGTTCAAAGTAAGGGAGGGGAGGGACACCAGGGGCCATGACATGAGACTGGAGTGAAGAAGGTTCAGGAGGGAGATGAGGAGACACTTTTTTACAGAGAGGGTGGTGGCTGGGTGGAATGCGTTACCTGCTGAAGTGGTATGCAGTAGAACAGTGGACTGCTTCAAACGAGGATGGGACAGGACAAGGGGGAGGGTTAATGAAGGGGAAGGGTGGAAGGGAGGGACAGCTGCAGAATAAGGGGTGCTAGCTGCACATTCGAGCAGACTTGCTAAACCTCTAGGCCTTTATCTGCTGGCAAATTTCGTATGTTCATATGTTCATATCTCTGAGCTTTCTCCTCTCAGATCTCATTATGTACTGTAACTTTAATTTGCTTGTGCAACTGATTTTGTGCTTGTGTAACATAGATAAACCTTTGCTGTTCACCTCTCTATCCATAGGATATACCACCCTGTAGGGGTACGAAGGCAAGGAACCATAGGGGAGGACCCCTTGAGGTGCCACAGGAGTGATTCCCTTGGCTAAAGGTGCCTTAGGAAGAAGCAAAGCATACAAGGCTGTGAACAGTTATCTGTGTTGAGGACCTGTACATGGGTCAGTTGGGAGCATAGGTTCAGTTGGTAGCATGGGTGAGTTGGTAGTATGTTTGAGTAGAGTAGGCAGGAAACAACAGGTGAATAGTGACCAACTCGGAGGTCTGACTGTAAGCCCGGAGGCCTAACTTCCTAAGGGGGAGAGAGAGAGAGAGAGAGAGAGAGAGAGAACAGTCAAAGGGGAGAAAGGACACTTATGGGACAGCCACCCGCTCTATCCAACAGTGGAAACCTACCTAAGTGACATGGGGATTATTGCCTAAAGCTAAAGCACAGAGGAGAGAAAAGAAAAACCTTTGAGGAGGAAATCTCTGGGGATCCAAGGCCTAGGTCACCTTCCCTCCAGGCCTGAGATAATTTTGATTAGTGACAGCTCTGCTGCTGCAATTTGAAAACCCAATCATAGGGGATGGAAAATATTCCAACTTGGAGGAAGGCTCTCACACTATCCCTCTTATGGGAATGCCATGAAGGGTTGTGTGCTAACTCTGCAACACAGCTCCTCCAAGGCGAGCAGAGAAGCAATGATTGCTGAGGTGCTCAGCTGGCTTACCAATCTAAAACAAACCAAGTGAACCAGAGGCAGTCATGGAGAGTAGCGTAGAAGGTACCTTAGGCAGATGGTGCTGCAGTCAAAGGATAGCAATATATCCTCCCTTGGCAGCTTAGTCAAAATTAAACAAGAGGCACTGCTGTGCATGGGCTTTCAGACCTAACGACTAAAATTCCACCTCGAGTGAGGACATTACCACTATGGGCCAGAAAGGAAGGACCCCACACCAGGTATCACATGCTCAGGATGTGGGCTAGGGTGCAGAGTGAGACAGTTGGCTGTGAGTGACCTTGAGCCAGTTGATGGGCATGGTGGCTAATGTCATGTAACAACGGAGCATGCCACACAAGGCACTGGAGAGAATATCAGGTACTAAGCAGCAAACAAAACACAGTAGGTACTGTACAGGCAGCAATGAGTAGCATGGTAAGCATGTGGAACGATGGAAGCGCTGAGTGTTGGAGACCATACATAGGTCAGACATGATTTAAAGCAAGGTTCAGTGCAAGGGAACCTGGGCCTTTAGTGGTGCGAGACTAGCCAACCAGTCCATCAATGAGTGCCAAATAAAGATGACAAATATTTAGAGGAGTTTAGCGTCAGAGGCAGTAGCCAAACATAAGGTAATTAGGCCACATGGGGCCACAGCTCTTCAACAAAACCCTAGTCTCCCACCATGGGAAAACAAGGAAGCAAAGGGAGCACTATGACCCACATGCAGATTTTAAAACTGGTTTACAGCAAGCAGTAGCCAGGCTAATCTCCAGAGTATAATAAAGCAGTGTGCAAAAGTAATTGAGCAGCATCCAGGGGCATCTAACTATAGCTTGAAGGTAGCAATCTGAATGAACATAGAACTGTAGGGACAGGCAATGCACTGAAAACAGCAGAATATTTGCTTGGTATAAGTTCAAGAAGCAGGACTGAGTTCCATGGACTAGGTTACTTAGGTTATTGTGAAGCAGTAAAACAGGGAGCAGTTGTCAGCTAGGCAGCAAAGCTATGAACCAGGTGTAATCAGTTAAGGGGAGTAAGGCAGCAAATTGCAGTGTAAGCTGAAACAGACAATGACAATAACAGAGACTGAGGCTTGTTAGGCAGAAGCAGGTTGAGCTAAAGCATATAGAGAACAATGCAGTGAACAGAGGGCTGCAATAGCAGGTGAGAAATGGAGCCTGGGGGTACAGGCTCAGGGCAGCTTGAGGGAAGGAAGCACAGAGTGTAACCTGAAGCACAAGTAGCAATGTATACTCAAGCCACTAGAAAACTAGAAGACCCAAAAGAAACAAGGCAAACACAAGGACAGGAGCTGGAAGGTAACCAGCACATACAGAAGGATGGAGCAGCCAGAGGCCAGTAATACAAACCAAAAGGAGGAGAACAGAAAAACAGAAGTCCAGCACAAACCAAGCAGTCCAAGCATACACAAGGGGGAAGGGGGCAAAGCCCAGTAGGCTCCAGGAAAGAAACATTCCAACAGAGCCTCCACAATGCTTGTGTGTGGAGTGAGGAGAGTAGCCTTTAAATAGGCCAAAAGATGGGTGTGGCCAGTTGCACCCCCCCCTTGAACTATAGGCTGTGTTATTTCCAGGCAGATCTCACTGTGTACTGTAACATCTCTGTGCTGTCCCCTCTCAGGTCTCACTGTGTACCATAATATCTGTTATCTCCTTTCAGATCTCAATGTACTGTAATATTTATGTGCTTTCTCCTCTCAGATCTCACTGTGTACTGTAACATCTCTGTGCTTTCTCCTCTCAGATCTCACTGTGTACCGTAATGTCTGTTATCTCCTTTCAGATCTCAATGTACTGTGACGTTTCTGTGCTTTCTTCTCTCAGATCTCGCTGTGTACTGTAACATCTCTGTGCTTTCTCCTCTCACATCTCACTGTGTACTGTAACATCTCTGTGCTTTTCTCCTCTCAGATCTCACTGTGTACGTAATGTCTGTTATCTCCTTTCAGATCTCAATGTACTGTGACATTTCTGTGCTTTCTCCTCTCAGATCTCACTGTGTACTGTAACACCTCTGTGCTGTCTTCACTCAGATCTCACTGTGTATGGTAACATCTTTGTGCTGTCTCCTCTCAGATCTCAGTATGTACTGTGACATCTCTGTGCATTCTCCTCTCAGATCTCACTGTGTACTGTAACATCTCTTTGCTTTCTCCTCTCAGATCTCACTGCGTGCTGTAACATCTCTGTGCGTTCTCCTCTCAGACTTTACTGTACTGTAACATCTTTGTGTTATCTAATCTCAGATCTCACTGTGTACTGTAACAAATCTGTCCTTTCTCCTCTCAGATCTCACTGCACTGTAACATCTCTGTGCTATCGCTTCTCACGTCTCATTATGTACTGTAACATCTCTGTGTCATCTCCTCTCAGATCTCACTGTGTGCTGTAATATCTTTGTGCTTTCTTCACTCAGATCTCACTGTGTACTGTAACATATCTGTGCTGTCTCTTCTCAGGTCTCACTATGTACTACAACATCTCTGTGCTTTCTCCTCTCAGATATCACTGTACTGTAACATCTCTGTACAATCTCCCCTCTTCTCACTATGTACTGTAACATCTCTGTGTTTTCTCCTCTCAGATCTCACTTTGTACTGTAACATCTCTGTGCCGTCTCCTGTCAGATTTTATTGTGTACTGTAACATCTCTGTGCTTTCTCCTCTTAGATCTCACTGTACTGTAACATCTCTGTTAGTGTTGCTCAGATAGTATCCTAGAAACTATGATACCAACAGATACCATTGTTGCTCAGATAGTATCCTAGAAACTATGATACCAACAGATACCTTTGTTGCTCAGATAGTATCCTAGAAACTATGATACCAACAGATACCTTTGTTGCTCAGATAGTATCCTAGAAACTATGATACCAACAGATACCTCCCATTTGGCCAGGTAGTTGCTGTAGTAGGATAGCAGTGCTGTCTGACCATGGATCCTAACCCTCTAGGATCCAGTGCATGGATCCTACAAACATTGTTAATCCTGTGGATCCTAGCAACAGATTCAGCTTGGATCCTAACTATCTGACCTAGGATACCTGAATCCTAACTAGGATCCATTGCTGTCTGACCCCGGATCCTAACTATTGACCTACTAACCCTGGATCCTAACTAGGATCCATCACTATCTGATCCTGGATCCTGCATCTGTCTTTGGTAAGATTTCTGTTAGGATCCTAGGTAGGATACATACCAGCACAATCTGAGAGATAGTGGTAGATCCACAAAAGCACTATCTGAGCAACACTAATCTCTGTGCTTTCTCCTCTCAGATCTCACTGTAGTGTAACATCTCTGTGCGGTCTCCTTTTATACCTCACTGTGTACTATAATTTCTGTGATGTCTCCTCTCAGATCTTACTGTGTATAGTAACATCTCTGTGCTTTCTCCTCTCAGATCCCACTGTACTGTAACATATTTGTGCTATTCCTCTCAGATCTCACTGTGTACTGTAACATATCTGTGCTTTCTCCTTAGATCTCACTGTGCACTGTAACATATCTGTGCTTCTCCTCTCAGATCTCACTATGTACTGCAACATCTCTGTGTTATCTCCTCTCAGATCTCACTGTGTGCTGTAACATCTTTGTACTTTCCTCTCAGATCTCACTGTGTACAGTAACATATCTGTGCTGTCTCCTCTCAGATCTCACTGTACTGTAACATCTCTGTGCTTTTTCCTCTCAGATATCACTGTACTTGTAACATCTCTGTTAGTGTTGCTCAGATAGTATCCTACAAACTATGATGTAACCCCTTGTTACCTGGGGTTACTAGAATCCCAGTAAGACCTAGTGGTAGGCAGGGAAGGCAGCTTGTGAAACTCCAGTTAAATGGATTTCACACTGCCTCACTCTGTTCTCAGTCTCAGCTGAGACTGAGGGATGACATCACCATAGAACTATTGCAGCTGCATGAGCCACAATGGAATCTGCAGAAGGGAGTTAGAGTAGAATGTTGGATGGTTTGAACAGTAGTCTGTAGGCAGTTGGGGTTGAGATGGTTGTGAGAGGAGCACAGCAGCTCTGTGCTCAGTCTTTGGAGCCTCAGTCCTGAAATAGGGCTACATTTAGGGTAGATATGTGTTTCCGCCTAAAGAGAGACACAGTAAGCTATTTTAAAGTGGTGGAGACCACTGATAAGGTCTATGAGCCCCATCCCTCAGGGGATGGGGCAGGAAAATTTGCCTGCATTTCCTGGGGCAACCCCTGGCTACTGCTAGTGAAGAAGCTGCCTTATTTTGTCCACGAGTGTGGGGTACAAGAAGATTTTGTGAGCTCCTGTGGGGCACCTGCAACTGAAGGGTGAATTCTGCTCTTCTAAAGGGCCCATGTTTCATCCTGAACTGTGTTAAAGTGGGGATTGGACTACTGAAGTAGTGGAGGCCTAGAGTAATAGGGTTTAGCCAAAGTAAAAGTATGTTCAAGTCCAGCACATAGGGCAAGTCAAGACATGTAGAGGAGATGTGACATACATCTACCTAGTAATCTACATTGCCAAGCTTTCAAAAGAGTTTAGTTTCCAGAGAAATGGCCGGGTATGGATTGTGGGAGCTGGAGGTAGGAGACCCCCCCATCTTTAATAACCAGGTCCACCTCTATGGATTTGCTCTGTGGATTTCTACTTTGCCTCATGCACTTGGCCAGTGATGAGGGAAGTACCCAGACATGAGATGGAAGGAAAATTCCCTCTAGGAGTCGAAGGCTCTAAGGTGGTTTGGGGAGCCACCAACAGGAAAACTGGTTCATTTTTATTTATTTTATTTATTTCATTTTTGTTAACCGGTAGGTACACTAGACAAGTTATATGCCTATTTTCAGGAACGACCCGGGAGAGTACAGTGGAGGTATAACTGGTACAACAGTTACAGCAATAGGGTATAGCAAGTACATCAATACAGCAAGCAGTAGAGAAAGACAGTTTACAAATTTTACATTGGATTGGAAAAGTACACCCAGTTTCAATTCTGGGGCAAGAGTACAATTTGTGAGATAAGAGTGCAATGACCAGCAGGGCTGGAGGTATAAGCACGGGCAAGGTGAAACCAGCTATCCAGTGGGCACCAGAACTGTGTTCTAGGGAGGCTTTAGGCAATCGCAGCGAGAGGCCAACTTTAGATGTCCCCACAGGGAGGTCCGGAAAAGTTTGTGAGAAGGGGTAGTGAGGACACTTTCAGGAAGGGAGTTCCAAAGCCTGGGAGCATGAACAGCAAAGCTCCGGTCCTCCATGATGGTGCAGGTGGTAGGTATATTCAGTAGGCCAGGGCCCTGGGATCTAAGAGGGTAGGGGAAGATATCAGCTGGGGCGAGAAACTGGGCAAGTTCCAGAGGGGTGCATAATGGACCGTGGATCAAGTGGCCGGCAGGGAAGCCGGGCCAGTGGGGAAAACCCAAGTAGTGTACAAGTCGGGCTGTGTACCCAAAGCTGCATGCAAGTCCGGGCTGTGTGCCTGGTGGGTTCAGAGCATGAGGTCTGGAAATGTGAAAAAGTGTTCAGTTGTCTCTAATCTGCATTACCAGGAATTTAGCCCCGTGGGGGTCCATCTATGCTTTGTTTGTTCAGTTTGGATGTGAATAAAAGCCACACTGTAGAATCCCATTCCTGGTTCTGGACATTACAGTTATTGCTTCCTGTGTTCAGCTTTGCTTGGGTGCTCCTGTACAGAGTTGCCAAACCTAGGCCCCCTGTGCCGAATAACCTAGTCCTCCCCAAACCCAGTCCCCACCAGGTACTGCTGTCAGCTTCAAAAGCATACCACCTGTCATTTTGCAAAAAGGCAGGGGTCTGGGGGTTACAAAAATGGAGGCACCACTTTGGATTTCTAATTCTGAGAGGAAGGTGCTCGGGCAAGGGGTTAGTGTTTTGGCTATCTGGCAGTGGGTAGCCCAAAAAGCTGAAGCAGTTTAACTAGTGTGTCATTGTGTGCTGTGGATCTTATGCTGCTGTTAAAATGCCAACTGTTTACCAAGGAGCAGTAAAGCTAAAAGAGTGTGCCCTTGTCCTGCATCAATTGTTTACAGCGTGTTTGCCTGCTTTTAAAAGAACTGTGGTGATTAAGAAAAGTGTGGAAGACTAGGGGTAGCAACTGTAAAATTGTGCCCTGGATGTTGGAAATGCTTTTTAAAAGAACTGTGTGATTAAGAAAAGTGTAGAAGACTAGGGGTAGCAACAGGAAAATTGTGCCCTAGACGTTGGAAATGCTTTTGAGTGAACTGAGAGACTTTCAGTGTGAATGGCCATGCTAAATGGCTGAAATGGGCTCCCACCATGGCATCAGTTAAGAAAAAAAAGAGTGTGGTTTCTGCAGTTTAAATTTGCTTGCTCAATGATCGCCGTGAGGAGAAGAGCACTCGCGAGGAAGAAGAGGCTCATTTGCATGGCATTGTGTGATTGGTGAGGCTGCAATCAGTCACGCCCCTCAGCAAGCTCTACAGTGACTGCCCAGCATTTGAGAGGGAGTGTGAGTGGAGTGCATGTACTGGCTAGTGGAGGAGCGTCGCAGTGGTTAAAAAGCACTGTAAAACTTCTAGAAATAGACTGTTTGTTTAAAATCGGGCTCAACCCGCATCTCAATTGTCTGAATCTACAGTGTGGTGATCGGGAGATGATTGGCAGGACTGCCCACCTGTTTCTTTCTGAGGCCTCCAAGACTGGCTGCAGGCCATTTTTCCATCGCAGCTAAAGCTACTGATAACAATAGCACCAACAGTAAAAGTTGCTCAAACAGTGATTTTCTTCCAAAAGCCAGCTGAATATGTGTGCAGCAGAAGTCGCCGGTAACAACGACTGTGTCAAGCTCTACCAGCAAGTGCAAGTCTGCTAGGCCATTGACTGTGTGCATAGTTATAAGTTCAGCATCAGTTTAAAGTTTTAAAGCCAGAGAGAGACTGTGAGTTGTAGCCAAATGTGCAGCACTTGTTTACAGGCAATCCTGTGCTTAAAATCCTGAGGCTTAAGGACTGTGAGTTAAAGAAATGTTTCCAGCAAGTGAAAAGTCCAGAAAATCATGTAAATGTGATAGAAAAGAACAGTAAGTTGGTGCAGTTTGAGCAAACATTAATAGTGTGTGTAAATCGGATGCGAGAGCTTTGACCCAATTTCTGAATGTTGATACACAGGAGTGCTGCCGCTGCCATTACAGAGTGGGGTAGTAAAGTAAACACGGCAGCAGAGGAGAGCCATTTTAAAAGTAAAGAAGGTGTTCAGTAAAGTGGGACTTTCAGTTACAGTGAACTTTTGTTTATTTTCCCTGCAGTTATGGCCTCAGGACCAGCTCGCTACCCGGATCATGCCCGGGTTGCAGTAACAGCAGCAGTAAATAGACTAAGGGACATTGAAAAGTGGTGCTATGGAGGACAACTGCCTCCTCATGTGGCGATTCCTGTATATCCAGGTCATGTGTGTCAAATTTGCTTAAACACTGGAAGGGATGTCTTTATGATACCTCACTGTGCTGAATGCCTAGAGAAATATGGCTTGTATAAAGTGTCCCAGATTCATTTGGCTCCCACGTGGACAAAGTTTCAGGAATCTGCAGTTGGCAGCATACAGCACCAGGTGGAGCCTATTGAAGAAGGCCCCTCGGGGGAGTGTGGCACAAAGCTAGAGGGTGCAGATTTAGAGACAGAACCAGATGTTGAAGTTTCGGATGCTGGATCTCAGAAGGAAAGTTCAGATAAATAGACCCCTGGAGGGGACGGCCTAGCCCAAGTCTCATAGGAGAAGATGAGATGTGGGAGGCCTTTGAATGGGAGGTGTCAACCTCCGCACCTAGTGATGAGTGGATAGTCTCAGGAGAGAGGACGACTGCTCACTCCTGGGCTCAGATCCTTACTGAGGAAGAAGATGAGGGGTAACCTATGTGGCCTTGTGAAAAAGGAACGGGTACACAGCCTCAAAGCTCTTGCCTCGGAGAAATGCATGAAAGAGAGTGGTGATGCCACTGCCCTAGCTATGCAAGAAGAAGGAGTCAGGGATCCGTTTTTAATCTCGTTAAGGATGCGTAGCTGGCAGAATCAGGACTGGCCACCCCCAAGCCAGGCCAGTGGTCTCAGGTTGACCAAAGCTAGTAAAGAGGAGAAACTGGTTGGTAGGAAGGCGAATGAGATCTATGGGATGACCTTTCCTACCTTTCCTCGGAGAGTCTGGGAGGAGATTGAGAACAGCAGGAAATCCTGGATCTGGGCTGAAGCAATGAAATGTGCATCCTGGTGCAAACAAGCATGTCAAAGAACAAGAATGTTTCATGAGAAATATACCCAGTGGAAGAGAGGCAGGACACTGTTTATGGACAGAGTGCGAATAGTGGACGGAGAGGGACGTGAAACCTTCCACTGGGTGAATTATGTGCTCCCAGATGGGGTAATAATTCAAGCTCCTGACCCCCTGTACTATTTCTCGTTGCGGACAGAGGCACCGCTCTTCTTCGCTTCTCTCCCTTCTCCTTGTTTGGGCTTTTTCCCATGTATTCTCAGCTGCCTTGGGCCACCAGCTTGTTCTTCCCTGCCCGATCTGCTTTTGTTTTCTCCCCCCTTCCCCACACCTTGTTCTGCTGTACCCTTTGCCTCTCTTCTGTTTTCCACCTGGGCTCCAGGCTGCCCGCTCTTCCTAGTCTCACCGGCACTTGGATCTGCAGTCACCTAAGAGTTCCCAGCACCTGGCTCCATGTTTCTGCTCATTCTCTGTCCTTCTCACCCCTGGTCCTCATTCAGTGCTCTCGCCCTTTCCCACACTCGCCTCTCTGGTTCAGTCCTGGGCGCTCCTTCATGGTGCTCATTTCCTCGATCTTCCTCCCTCCCCTCCGTACCTCATTTTTTTGCAGTGCCATTCCTCTGATCTGAGGGTCCTCATTTTTCATCCTCCTTGCCTCCTGGCTACCGCTCCTCCTTTCTCTCACCTTGCAGAGCACTTCCAGTGTGCCATCTCCCACCGTGCCTGGCTCTTCTTTGCTGCTCTCTCTCCTTCCCTACCTACAGTCAGATCTGCTCCTTCTGACTATCCACATCCATTCATCTCCCTCAGCCGTAGCTGTTCCTTATTCGGCTTTGTTCTGTGTTCCTGTATTAGGTGCTTCTGCTCTGCTCCTCACCCGACCTGGCACAATTGAACTACCATCTTGTTCTGACAGAAGCAGGAATGTGTATATTTAACCTCAAGTCATTTAAACCAGAGGGTCTCTGATCGCCTTTGATTTTGTCCTCTTCTGATTTCTTCTGATGTTTTGCATGTTATTAATTGTCTTCTGTCATTTCAGCAAATCTGCCTAGAGTCATAGAGTATGATCGTGTGCATAAAATACGAACTGGGCAAACTTTACAATAAGATGATGGTTTACTGATACTCATGTGTTAATTCTCAGTATATAAACCTTTGTCCTGCCGACCATTAAAACTGAATACCGAATGTTTGCATGTTGTATCTATTAGCATTTACTGCATATATTTACTTTCACTTGGTATACATCTGCATTTTTATGCTATTGTGTATTGTTCTTCTTTACTCCTCAGTCTATCCTGAACACTATAGTTTTGGGCACTTTATTTCATTACATGTACCCTCTTCTCATAACATTTTTGATATCATATCTTAAAATTTCACACCCTAAGAAATGGGTTCTCCATATCTAACTGACAATACTGCAATATGGTGGGTGCTCGATAATGAATTTGTAACAGTAAAAACCTTCCTCTCCTCTTCTTATGCTTCATCTCTGCTTGCCCTGGGATGCACATCCACCCTCCCAGCCTGCTTCTCCCTCGCTAATTTGGGTCTATCATGGTAGTGCAGTATTCTATAGACACCCTCCATGCTGTTGCGCTCCTTGCTCCTCATGCTGTTTGGGCTTTGTGGACCCTAACGATTCCCTCATCCACCTCAGTTGATTGCCTCATTGATTCTCTCTAACTTTCTCCTCTGTATTGGGGTGTCTACCCCTGTCACCAGCTCTTGTTGTCCTCCTGTTCCGCTGCCCTCCATTCCACTCCTTCTCTGACCTTTGCTTACTTTTGGAGTTTTCCCTATCCTGCCATCACCTTCTCTATTCATATCCTCCTCTTACCCTAGTCCGTCTGGTATCCCGGTGCCTGCATCTGGTCTCACATAGTTACCAATAATGCCTGAGTCTGGTTCTCCTTCACTCAGTCTGACCTGAGGGTTTACCTATGCACATCGATTAATTGAGCAAACCTTTTATTGGGTCTTATGCTACCTTATTGAACTGCGGCACTCCTGTAGTTATCATCACCAAAGTCTTCTCATGACCACATCTGGGTATCCCTCACTCATCCGACTCCTATGTGGGTCTACTCCTTCACATTGACTACTGAAGCATAACTCTCTCAGGTCCATGCTACCTTGACTTGACCTGCTCTCCACTCGGAGACATGCCTTCACATCTATTGCCCTTTTGCTTGGGGCTGGCAGGCTTCTCTTCATTATCATAGATCATTCATTTCATACATCACGTTAACCGTACCAGCTTCCACGGCTTCTCTCCATCATCACTCATTTTCCTCTTCATATTTCACCTTAACAGTACCGGCCTTCTAGGCCTCATTTCATAACTGTACATCATCTGTTTCATTCCTCACCTTGAACCATTCAGGCCTTCAAGGCTTCTTTCCATCATCATCCATCCTCTCTTGCTTTTGAGCACCTAGTTGCAGAGACATCGATCGCATTCCTCAACAGCTGTCCATTTAGAAGGACAGAACGAGCGCTAGCTCTACATTGAACTTATCCTCCTTCCTCAATTTCGACTTTAAATTGCTGTACCTGAGCCATCACTAATCAAAACATCCTTCACCCTGGAGGGAAGGCAACCTAGGCCTTGGATCCCAGAGGTTTCCTCCTCAAAGGTTTTTTTCCTCTCCTCCATGCCAACGGTCATAATATTAGTCAGGGTTAATGCTGTCATAGGTTCCGTAGTTAGGTTCCACTGTTGGATGGAGATGGATGGTGGCTTCTGCTGTTCCCTCCCTCCTTAGGAAGTCTGCCCTTCTGCATCTTGTCAGATTTCCTTTTGGTTTTTTTCCTCGACATATCTTGTTTTTTTCCTATTCTTCCCATCTACGTTTACCTCCTTACTTTTTGGTCTCGACCTATTCTGATTTCTCACATCTTCGATGCTCGACGTACTTTTGGGTATTCATTTTGGGCTTCTTCCTAAGCTACCTTTAGGCAAGGTAATAATTCCAGTGGCACCTATGGGGGGACCCTTATCTAGGGTTCCTTGCATCGTACCCCTACAGGGTGATATATCCCATGGACAGAGAGATGAACAGCCTCAATGTATCAAAGTCACACAAGCATACATCTCATCCAGTTGTGTAAGTACAATTGAACTATACTGTAACATCTCTATGCTTTCTCCTCTCATATGTCCCTGTGTACTGTAACATCTCTGTGCAGTCTCCTGTCAGACCTAACTATACTGTAACACCTCTGTGCTTTCTCCTCTCAGATCTCACTGTGTATTGTAACATCTCTGTGCTGTCTCCTCTCAGACCTAACTATACTGTAACATCTCTGTGCTTTCTTTCAGATCTCACTGTGTACACTAACATCTCTGTGCTTTCTCCTCTGAGATCTCACTGTGTACACTAACATCTCTGTGCTGTCTCCTCTCATATCAGAATGTGCACTGTAACATATTTGTGCTTTCTCCTCTCAGATCTCACTGTGTGCTGCAACATCTCTGTGCTTTCTCCTCTCAGATCTCACTGTACTGTAACATCTCTGTGCTTTCTCCTCTTCGATCTCCCTGTGTACTGTAACATCTCTGTGCAGTTTCCTCTCAGACCTAACTATACTGTAACATCTCTGTGCTTTCTCCACTCAGATCTCACTGTGTACACTAGCATCTCTGTGCTGCCTCCTTTCAGATCTCACTGTACTGTAACATCTCTGTGCTGTCTTCTCTCAGATCTCACTGTGTACTGTAACATATTTGTGCTGTCTCCTCTCAGATCTCAGTATGTACTTTAACATCTCTGTACTTTCTCCTTTCAGATTTCAGTGTACTGTAACATTTTTGTGCCATTTCTCAGCTCTCACTGTGTACTGTAACATCTTTGTGCTGTCTCCTCTCAGATCTCACTGTGTACTGTAACATATCTGTGCTGTCTCCTCTCAGATCTCACTATGTACTGTAACATCTCTGTGCTACCTCCTCTTAGATCTCACTATGTAATGTAACATCTCTGTGCAATCTCCTCTCTTCTCACTATGTACAGTAACATCTCAGTGCTTTCTCCTCTCAGATCTCACTATGTACTGTAACATCTCTGTGGTGTCTCCTGTCAGATCTTATTGTGTACTGTAACATCTCTGTGCTTTCTCCTCTCAGATCTCACTGTACTGTAACATCTCTGTTAGTGTTGCTTAGATAGTATCCTAGAAGCTATGACACCAACAGATACCTCCCATTTGGCCAGATAGTTGCTGTGGTAAGATAGCAGTGCTGTCTGACCATGGATCCTAACCCTCTAGGATCCAGTGCATGGATCTTACAAACATTGTGGATCCTGTGGTTCCTAGCAACAAATGTTGTGTTTCCTGTGAATTCTAGCAACAGATCCAGCTCAGATCCTAACTATCTGACCTAGGATCCCAATATCTGACCTTGGATACCTGGCTCCTAACTAGGATCTATCGCTGTTTGACTCCGGATCCTAACTATTGACCTAGGATCTCTGGGTCCTAACTAGGATCCATCGCTATCTGACCCTGGATCCCTCCTCTGTCTTTGGTAGGATTTCTGGAAGGATCCTAAGTAGGATACATACCAGCACTATCTGAGAGATAGTGGTAGATCCACCAAAGCACTATCTGAGCAACACTAATCTCTGTGCTTTCTCCTCTTAGATCTCACTGCAGTGTAACATCTCTGTGCTTTCTCCTTTATATCTCACTGTGTACTGTAACATCTCTGTGCTGCCTCCTCTCAGACCTAACTATACTGTAACACCTCTGTGCCTTCTCCTCTCAGATCTCACTGTGTATTGTAACATCTCTGCATTGTCTCCTCTCAGACCTAACTATACTGTAAAATCTCTGTGCTTTCTTTCAGATCTCTGTGTACACTAACATCTCTGTGCTTTCTCTCTCAGATCTCACTGTGTACTATACACTAACATCTCTGTGCTGTCTCCTCTCAGATCACACTGTGTACTGTAATATATTTGTGCTTTGTCCTCTCAAATCTCACTGTAATGTAACATCTCTCAGCTTTCTCCACTTCAATCTCACCATGTAATGTAACATATCCGTGCTGTCTCCTCTCAGATCTCACTGTGTGCTGTAACATATCTGTGCTTTCTCCTCTCAGATCTCACTGTGTGCTTTCTCCTTTCAGATCTCACTGTACTGTAACATCTCTGCTATCTCTTCTCAGATCTCACTGTGTGCTGTAACATCTCTGTACCTACCTCTCTCAGATCTTACTGTGTGCTGCAACACCTCTGCGCTGTCACCTCTCAGATTATCACTGTACTGTAACATATCTGTGATATCTCCTCTCAGATCTCAGTGTGTATTGTAACATATCTGTGCTATTTCCTCTCAGATATCACTATATTGTAACATCTCTGTGCTGTCACCTCTCAGATCTCGCTGTGTACACCAACATCTCTGCTTTCTCTTCTGGGATCTTACTGTGTACTGTAACATCTCTGTGATGTCACCTCTCAGACCTCACTGTACTGTAACATCTCTGCACTTTCTCCTCTTAGATCTCACTGTGTGCTGTAACATCTCTTTGCTATCTCCTCTCAGATCTCGCTATACTGTAACATCCCTGTGCAGTTACCTCTCAGAGCTCACTGTGTGTTGTAACATATCTGTGCTATCTTCTGAGATCTCACTGTGTACACTAACATCTCTGTGCTGTCTCCTCTCAAATCTCACTGTGTACTATAACATTTCTGTGCTGTCTCCTCTCAGATCTCACTGTACTATAACATCTCTATACTTTCTCCTCTCAGATCTCACTCTGTATTGTAACATATCTGTTCTGTCTCCTCTCAGATCTCACTGTATATTGCAACGTAGCTGCGCTTACTCCTCTCAAATCTCACTGTGTACTGCAACATCTTTGTGCTTTCTCCTCAGATCTCACTGTGTACTGAAGATCCCTATGCTGTCTGCTCTCAGCTCTCACTGTACTGTAACATCTTTATGCTATCTCCGCTCCAGTCTCACTGTGTACTGTAACATATCTGTGCTTTCTCCTCTCAGATCTCACTGTGTATTGTAACATATCTGTGCTGTCTCCTCTCAGATCTCACTGTGTACTATAACATTTCTGTGCTGTCTCCTCTCACATCTCACTATGTTCTGTAACATCTCTGTGCTATCTTCTCTCAGATCTCACCATGTACTGTAACATATCTGTGCTTTCTCTTCTCAGATCTCACTGTACTCTAACATCTCTGTGGTATCTCCTCTCAGATTCCACTGTGTACTGTAACATATCTGTGCTTTCTCCTCTCACATCTCACTGTACTATAACATCTCTGTGCTATCTCCTCTCAGATCTCACTATGTACTCTAACATTTCTGTGCTGTCTCCTCGCAGATGTTGCTATGCACTGTAAGATATCTGTGCTTTCTCCTTTCTGAGGTCACTGTGTAAGGTAACAGTCTACCTCTACAACACCGCTTGTATTTAATGCACTTCATTGCATATAAATGCACAAGATTTTAAATCTTGATTTGTCAAAATTTTCTTAAGTACCAGAACTTACAGTATATAAGCTGCTTCTATATGCTGCTGCTTTTCTGTGTCCCTCTCCCTCAGGAACTGAATCCCTCCACAGTACCACCTGTAAAGCAACATAGTGCACAGAAAAATGCTCTGTATAAAAGTGTCATTTCCCCAAATGTTCTCAAGTTCATGAAATTACAAATGCTGATCTGTATTGTGGCAATCTTCCTCTTTGAATAAGCCCCTCTACAACAGTTGTCAAAATGCAGCATAGTACACACTGCATGAAGTTATCATATCCTGACATTTTCTCAAGTCCCAAAATTATATATGATGCTGCTGTGTTGTGTAGGTTGAGAAGGCTGTTCTTGCAGTGGCAGTTAATGTTATTCTCATTGGCAAGGTAGGCAGCCACCAAATAGGTGGCAAGATGGAATGTGCAGATTTTAAAGGGGAACTAAATTCACAATTTACAAAAAATATGTTGTGCAGAGTGTTTTGATTTATAGGTGTACTCCTATTGACTCCTTTCCTTTATTTGCCGAAAACAGTTTTAGCTAAATTTTCTTGCTGGTTTTATATCCCCTGGAGATCTCCACGTTAGCATTTGTTGGCAGTTCTTGTTCCTACAATGCCTCCTGGCCTATGTGACAGTGATGTATCCAGGACCATTGATTCAGAGAGTAATAAGCTGCTGTAGCAGCAATCTACTGTTAGGAGCCTGATACTCTGGCTTCAACTAAATAAGTCTGTCTAATCCAAACTTTCTCTATGCTAGGTATGTGTCTAGATCTAGCCAGCAGAAGTGAATGTTTTGTTTATAAAGCTTTTCATTTCGTGAAACTACACACAATCATTGAAAAGGCTTACAAATCACACAAGTTTACAAATGCGATGATTAGTGAAGACTCTAGCTGTTTCCTTACAGAGTAGGCCACTTGATTATCCCTCAAGCATTTGCCATCTATAAATGTAGCCTTCATTAGAGCCCTCTGGACTAAAAGACTTACTTAAAATCTTAGCGCTGCTACTGTAAATTTGAGAAAACAAAACAGCTCTTGTTGAAATAATGGTTCTGAACACATCACTGTCACATGGGACAGAAGGCACTGTAGAAACAAGAACATCCATAAAAATGCTAACATGGAGATCCCCAAGGGTCAAAAACCAGCAAGCAAATTTAAAGAAAAAAATAATTTCAGTAAACAAGGGGAAGGACTTACTAGGACTACACCTACAAATCAAAACACTCTGCACAACATATTTTTTTGTAAATTTTGACATTAGTTTTCCTTTAAGGAGTTGTTCTTCTTCATAGTGATACTGATGCTGATGAGTAGTATCTGTTGCAGTTTGTTTGCATCTGCTGTAGATGTACCATATTAACTGTGGCAGTACTGTTTTTTGACATGTATGTTAGTGTTGACCTCAGCCACGAGCTGGCAGGGAAGGTAGCCATAGCTTTCTTGCTGGAGAAAGACGTATTCAAGACATGAGACAAAGAGACCTGTGACGAGAGGAGTGAAGTTGTTTAGAAGGAAACCGCTATCTAGTTCAGCCCACTTCAGTTTAAAAAAGAACCTGGTATGAGTGGGAGAGGTGCAGCACCAAGCATAGCAACATATGAAGAAAAACAGATTGAAGCGATAAGCCCACTCACCAGAAACTATTATACCAGTGTTATTAATTTATTTTTGTGACTTCCAGACACAAAAAACACAGTTCCTGTTTTCTGGGTCTCCTCACCCCCTTCCTTGTGGAGTCTGATTCATATCTAAGATATTAAAAGAAATATAAATTTCTTGATCTATTATGCATTAAGTTAAATTTCAAATAATTACAGAATGCATGCATCACATGGATTGAACTTATATTTGCATTTACACCAGAATGATTTGTCAACCAGTCTGTCTCTATTTTTATGACATAAATGATAAACATGTAATATTACTTTACTGTATCTAAATTCAAATTTTCCAGTTTTATAATTTTTTATACTAAATAACCTTCACTTTTTATCTGTTAAGTTAAAGTTCCATTATTGTAAACTATTTTTTATGCTACCTTTAATGTTTTTATTGGCACCCTTTATGTGTATTTAAAAAAAAAAACCTGCACCTCTTCTAGTGATTAGTTTTAACATCCACTCTAGTTTATAAAACACACCCCAGTGAACAAGTTATTTTTCAGCACATATTCAAGTCTTACCTTTTGACTTGATGTGCCTTCTTTTTTTATATATATATAGCTTTTTGCACTCCGGGGCCACCTGCTTCTGTCTTCAGGCCCTTGACCCGGTGGCCACCAACCCCATTTGTCTCTTCCCCACAGTCACACTGATGGGGAACAGCATGGACCAGAGCTCAAAAACACTGGGGCTGTCACATAAGGGAGCCAAGAGACATGGTATTTTTTCTATGTTCCTTCCAAACCCAGAACTAAGGAGGCATGGCAGATGCATGCATATGGAGACATGCATGTGCTCCAAGAACCACAGCCTCATCCATCCTTCCTGGCATTATGTCACCCCCAAACCTTTGCTCTAACACCCAGCCTTGAGTAGGTGATAGCCAAAACCCCAGCCCAGGAGATGAGAGCTGCCTAGCAGCCACTCAGGCTTCTCCCAGCCTTTCCCCCTGCTGACCCCCAGTGCTCAGAACTTGTTCCCAAACTGTGGACATCAGTATTGTGCAAGGTAAGGCACTGGAATAGAGCATCAGCCCTCAGCACCATTGGGCTGACTTTGCTGTGCCTTCTTAATTTAATGTGAAGTGTCTAACAGAGGTAAAGAGACACATTTTTAAGTTTTAAACAAACACAGTCCTGCTTTCATTATTTTGTAAATAATTTTTTTTAGGGTACCTGAATCATGCTACAGCCCCTGCCTGACTCATGGCATCTTTGCTGTAAAGGAGTAGACGCCAGTTGTTTGAGTCTTATATAGTGATTTTTAAAACTAGAGTCAGGCATGCCCTCATCAGCACCTCTATACGTCACCATTGACATGTTCAGTCTGGATACATGCTCAAGCACCAAGGTGCTCGATGAGGGTGTGCCCGACCCATTCAAAGAGTGGCATCATGTGGTGCAAATGGGAATTGCACCTAGATGTCTGGTTTGAAAGCAGCCAGATGGAATGCTCCACAAGGAGGTGCAAAGTAGCTTAATTATATGTGTTCTAAATCATCTCTATCCATTCCAAGTTCCAGTAACCTAATGTGGAGACCACTAACTGTTATGGCGGGGGTCCACCATATTAACCACTGAATGAGATCATTCCAGAAATGCAAATAAAAACACAGGAGATGTAATACACATGTAGCCAGGCTGAGCACATCATTGATGATGCATCAGCAGGTGCGTGTGATGGACAGGATGTGATGGACGTGCCCACCTCTGGTTTTAAAACCACTATACAAGTGGATCAGAACAGCTGGCATCTGTTACTTTACAGCACAGACACTGGGAGCCTCTCAGGGGCTGAAGTATGATTCAGGTACCTTATAGGAAATTATTTACAAAATAATGAACGCGGAACTGGATATGTTTAAAAGTTACACATTTGTCTCGTACCCCTGCTAGGTGCTTCACATTACATATGATTTGAATATGTACAGAAAAATAACTTGTTCACTGGGGTTTGTATTATAACTTAGGGTGGATGTTAAATAATCACTATAAAAGGTGCAGATCCCCCCCCCCCACCTGCTGACTGGCCCCATCCCCTGTCTCCCCAGTCTCATCACCCTGGCATACTACAGGACTTATATGTCCATCTCTGCCTCCACTGCTTGCCCTCCCTGTCAGGGTCAGTGGGGCTCCCCTCACGACCCACTGAGGACAGGATCCGGTTTGCGCAGACATGCCCAGATAACCAGGTGCAGGGCCCTTGGGAGACCAGAGTCATCCTGCCAGTTAGCATGTTTCCCATTTTTTGAGTGGCACAGAGGAAGTGGCATGCAGTGACACCAATGGCCATACTGTGCACTCTGCATATGCAATGCACAGGGCGTCTACCCCACCTCCACTCCTCCCTTGTGTACAGTCTCAGCATACTGAGCCCCAGCCCTGCTAGGGCCAGGCTAACACCAGGCACCAATCCCACCTCTCCCTGGAGTAGGAGGAGGAGAGAAGTCCTTGGGATGCTTGATCTTCATCCTTCCCCCAGACAACCCTCTGACTCCTGAGCTCGCCCCCACATTTGGGTTGTTGGTGCTGCAAGCAGAAGCATCTAATGCTGTGCCAACGGGCCAGAACAAAGGTGCAGGTTTAGAAAAAAATACACGCACATAAAGGGTAACAATAAAAACATTCAAGGTGGCACTTTTAAGATGGCATTAAACAGAATAATGTACAATAATGGAACTTTTCTTTAACTTAACATACAAAAAGTGAGGTAAAAAAGATTCACATGTTAAAAATCAGAAGACCTGACCTGATTAAAGGTGAAAAAGTCTTTATTTAGTATTTAAAATTATGAAATTAGAAAACTCAAATTTAGATATAGTAAAGTAATATCATATGTTTTGTCATTTAGGTCATAAAAATAGAAGCAGACTGGTTAACAAGTCTTTTTGGTGTAACTGCAAATATACGTTTATTCCATGTGATGCATGCATTCTGTACATGTTTGAAATTGAAGTTAGTGTGTATTAGATGAATGAATTGATATTTATTTTAATATTTTAGATATGAACCATGCTTCCTGAGGAAGGCTAAAGTGACCCCAAAACATAAGACATTATTTTTGTGTCTGGAATTAATAACATTTGTGTGATAGATTTTGGTTAATGGACCTACTGTCTCTCTCCAATCTGTTTTTCTGAAGTTCCTTAGACTCTAGTCCCCTCCATGTTGTGTTGCACCTCTGAAAGAAAAATGCAAACAAAAAAAGCAAAAGGAAGAGAACTTTTGAAAAGGACACGTACATTTACATTGGTGATGGCCATTCTGTGAAATGTCATGATGGTGCCCCAGACACAGGAGGTGGAGGAGGAGGAGTTCTGCTTGCTTGCTGGAGGAGACAGCTGGATAGGAGACCCAGGAAAACAAGAGAAAGTTACTTAGATTGTAGTAGTCATTGTTTTGGCCACATGGAGTATCCCAGCTCCCAGCTCTCACCTCTGAAAACAGGATAGAAATGATTTGTCCTCAGTTGGCCACTCTGGTAGCCCCACAGGTTATCCATCATCTATTCCCAGTCTTACTACATCCGTCACGTGTGAAGATAAGAGAGAACTTATTTCTCCTCAGTTGGTCTCTATGGTGGCCACACAGTATATTCATCATTCACTCCTAGTCTTATTATACAGTGCCTGTCACCAGTGAAGAAAATAAAGAAATTACTTTTTTCTCAGTTGGCCACTGTGGTGGCTGTAAGATATATCTATTGTCCACTTAAGCAATATACCCATTGGGGTAATGGGTGCTTGGTGGGTTTACTGCTGGTGGCTTGGCCGCGAGGCCGCAGGCCAAGTGACTAACTCGGCACCAGCCGTGGTAAATCCACTAGTATACCCACACCCTGGAGGGGTATATTGCTATTATACAATGGTAGGAATAGTTTGTTTATTTGTTTTTTATTTTTATTATTTTTTGTGAGTTATGTTGTGATAATGATGGATATATTCTTCCGCTGAGAAAAATAGTTCCTTTTAGTACTTAATATAGAGACAGGTAAAATGCTTTTAAAAGGTTTTATTTGTGTAAATTATAATTTTCCATAGTTTTGATATTTGGTTGGTGTTTCTTTAAGAAGTTACGTTGCGACTACTTTGTGTGCATATGGTTGGTGTCTAGTAAAAACGTTATAAAAAAATGAGCAGTAAATTTCACTTGCTAGATTTGGAAAAGCTAGAAAATATATTTAGCGGCGAAAATGATCCATCCGATCTCGAGAACGCCAGCATTGTTAAGAAACCCAGTGTTAAAACTTCACCGAAACCTGTATTTAAATCTCCCGGCTTGGCATGTGTAAGTACCGAGACAACACCAGTAACTTACGGGCTATGAGCAGCAGCCGTCCCTCTCCGTATTGCAGTTGGCGGAGAGGGAGGTACGGTCTTCATGGGCAGGTAAGATTACTGGTGTTGTCGTACTTTGCAGCTAAGCGAGATACTGAGTTTGGGTGAAGTTAATGCTCGGGTTTCTTAACAATGATGCCGTTTTCTGGATCGGATAAACTTATTTCAAATCGGTAAATATTTTCTAGCTCTTCTAAATAGCCAGCAAGTGGGTATTTATTTTTTTAGTACGTTTTACTTTCTCCGTGGTATGCGCTAATAGAAATGGCGGTGGTTCGTTGAAGTGTAACGCGGTAGTGATATTTGTTATGTGGTAGTAGTGCTTGTTGGCTGGCACCTTTTCCAGTGGGTATATTGGAGGATTTATAACTGCTGGAAGGTGCCAGCCAACCAATCAAAGTGCAGGGATTTCTGCTTGTTTCTGGGTCCATGGTATAATTCTAGTTTTACTATACCTGTCACCTGTGAAGAAAAGAAAGAAATGTGTTTCTTCAGTTGGCCACTATGGTGGCCAAACTGTATATTCGTTGTCCGTTCCCAGTCTTACTATACATGTTACCGGTGAAGACAAGACTCTGTCCTGTGTTGCGGTTTACCTGTGAAAGGAAAATGAAAAGCATAAAGGAAAATATCATGGTATGATACTTAGCATCACATTAGTGATGGCCATGTGGTGTAATGGTGCAACACCAGCAGTATCCCAGAGTTGGAGGCAGAGGAGGCAATTACTTGCTGCTAACAATGAAGTAGCAGGAGAGAAGACTGTGAATATAAAAGTGAAATTATTTAGACTCTAGGCCACTCCCTACCACTTGTACCTGTGAAAGGAAAAGGAAAAAGAAACAAAATGACACTTACCATCACATTAGCGTAAAGCGACGCTGTGTAATGGCATGACGGTGCTCCAGAGGTGAAAGGGGAGGTAGTGGCTTACTTGGAAGAAGGTGCATGGTCTGCCGGCATTAATGCGGGTTAAGAATCTGGGTTTATCTGGAGGTATCAGAGGGTGGCAGTGGCTCATATTGTTGTTTGCAAATGAGTACTGGACAGGCCCTAGGAGAGGATGCAGCATGAGACAGGTAAGACAGAAGTTTACATTAACTGTGTCTGGCAGCTACACTCAGTTGAGAGTCTGGGTTTGCAGAAGCATGTTCAGCAGTGGCCACAGAAGAGGATGGAGCATCTTATCTATTGGGCAGGCACAGTAGCAGTTCACACAGTGGTGAATGTGCCTGGTGTTTATGCTGAGTTAAGAGTCTGGGTTTCTCTGGAGGCATCAGATAGAGGCAGTAAATCATGGCTGGATTGGATTAAGTGCCCCGAGTAAATATGTATAAGTCACTGAAAATGAAACTGAAAGGAGAATTCGCCAGAGTGGTGGCAAATGCACGCGCAGACACCATAGCACAGCTTGAGAAAAGGTGAAATGAGTTAATACAAGAATAATAAAGGATTTAACTCGGGGAGGAGAGGACTCTGTGCAGAACGTTACGCTTCTTCATCTAGGAAGCAATCCTCAAAGTCTTCCAGACTGGAGTTGTCCCCACGTGGGAATTCTTTCTCCATGAGCATTTCATCTAACTCCCTAGCTGGCAATTTGCCAATGCCACCAACATCATGTTCATCATCATCCTCCACCACAGCCAGCTTCATGGGTTAGGAACAGAGAGAGATGACTGCATTCCATGGAGTTTGCCCCACATTCATTTTAATCAATGGTACCATGCTAACACTTTTTAGTGACAGATTGGTATTCCTGTCTCTCACAATGGTCCATGCCAAATTGAAGATGTGCACAACACTGATACTTGAGTGTAGACAGCTCAGATATTTTAAGGCTACTGAGGTCAATGCTGGCTAGTCAGTGAGCTTGCCACTCCAGTATTGCAAGGGCTTATCACTGATGCTAAGGTTCCTTTTGTCAGCCAATATGCATCCACCATATTTTGTGCTGCATGCAATTCTGCCACCTCATCTGCCTCCTCCTCTACCTTTTCCTGCACGTCTTCAAGTCCAGCCTGGCACAACACATCCCAAAGTGGATTGTTGAGATTTTCTCTTTTCCCCTTGGAGGTTTTTCCATCTGGTTTCCCAAGCGAGGTGGTAGCAACACTCGGTCTGTGATATTCAGCTTGTGCATTCAATAACTAAGTATTTAGCTTCTCGCCCCATGTACCCATCTTATTAAATGATCAGTCAAATTTTGCACCTGATTACAGTTACCTTCAATGATAGAAGCAAGCCATGTTTATAACGTGGGTCCAGCATGGTGACAATCCCAGTAGTGGCATACTGCAGAATGCGAGCAATACGGATCTTGCAGTTCAACACATGGAACATGTATTCCATCAAGGAACAACTGCTGGGATCACCACCTGCCTCCAGCACCTGCTGTACATTTAACTGATTCTGCCTCAGCACACGTAGAAGTGGGATGATCTAACTGATACAGGCAGTGTCCCCACTCACTCCCTGTACTGCATGCTCAAATGGCCTTTGAATCACGATCAAGCCATCCATTAGTCACCACTGGTCTATTGTCAGAGACATGGCTACTCCAGCACTGTCATGGCTTATATGTAGAAGTAGATACTCTGAAATGGCTTATACTGTCCATACACGTGCTCTATCATGTACAGTGTCGAATTCCATCTTGTCATGACTTCAAACTTCATACAATGTTAAGCCAATTTGTTCTGTATCTGCAGATGCCACAACTGGTCACATGCCTACCTGAAATGGGCAAAGTGGGCACAGATGCAATGGGCCACAGTCAACATTGCCTTAATATCTAAATATCTTAAAAACTACTGAACAACAAAATTAAGATGTGCCAGGCATGGCACCCTGAGAAACTAACCATCACTGGTACATTTGACTACACTGGAGTAATTATCGCTTTCCTCTGCTTTTTGGTGTGGTGAGGGGGTGGAGCAAGATGGCGGCGGAGCTGTGCTGAGTGTCTTGCAGTTCTCTGCTTCTGAGAGCAATCGCCTTCTCTCTCCATCCTCTTATTTTATTTTTGTTAGTTTATTTCCTTCTAGAAGAGCTAATTTGGTCATGCTGATCTCCTGGTCTGCATTTGTGACTGGAGAGCCGAAAACGATAGCCATTTCTTAGAGATAGGGGGATAGTTAGGATTTTAGTGCTAGGCAGGGCTGGGTAAGTGAGCAAGAAGTATGAGCCAGCTTTTTTGTTTTGAGTTAGAGACCCTTGATCCCTACCTTGTCTAAGTGCTGGACGAGAGGTTTAGTTGCTCTTCCTGTCCCAACTCCCAGATTTTCTTGCTGCAGCGGTCCAGCAGGGGCTCGTGGTGTGAGGGCTGGTGTTCTTTAGGAAGGAGGTGCCCTTTAATTGGAAGGGGCCAACCTGACTGAATTTTTCCTGGCTTGTGAAGCTTGGACCTTTCCACTTATCCATCTGCATCAGTCCAACTGGGCTTATTGGAAGATGCTTCACTTCCATCCAACACGAGGGCCAACCGGGCTGGTTGGAGCCATTTGCTTGTCAGACCTTCCCTTGGAGAATGTGGAAGCAGAGGGCATTTACCATGTTTATTTCCTGGGGGATGATCAGACTTGTCGCGGTAGTCCCTGCTGTACTAACCCTGGTTTTGTTCTATTTCACTGTCCTTTCTGCATCATTCACTGCCTGCCGGTGCCTGAAGATCATTTGTCAGCCTGAGGCCTTCCATCCCCGTCCCTCCCGCTGGATTATCATTGGGGGGAGGTTGGATTGAATGGTGACTGTCTGAACTGGGACTCACTTCATCCTTGGCAACAGATTTGTTTCTGGACCCCCACAGCTAGTGAGAGTCACTGAGGGGGTGATTTCCAGATTGCTCTTGCTCCAGCACTATGATTTTAAATATTTTCACTTATGTTATCTTGCCCTGAGGTGGAGGTCAGTGAGAGAGCCTTCCATCTTTATCAGGCGCTGAAGAATGTTTTGTTTCAGAATTTGTGTTTAACATTGACAGTAATTTTGCCTCATCTTGACTGGGCCCCATTATAAAGGGATCTATGAGTATTGCTCTCCTGAACTGAAATAGCTGCCTTCTATTGTTTCTTGCTTCTTTTGGGGCATTGGGTGGGGGTTGGTTTTGGGGTGTGGGGTTATAAATGTAATTGAGTGTTTGTGTGGTGAGACTAGTTAGGGTAAATTTAGTATTAGTTGTGTGGCTGTCTGTGTGACTGATATTTGGCTAGTGGTGTACGGGGGGCTATCTGGTGGGACAGTATGTGTCTGTGGAGGTCCGTGGGTCAGGGGCAGGCTAGGATTGTGTATGGGGCATCCCAGCTTCTTGATCTGTGGCCCTTCACCAACCTGCCAGTTTCCACCACTACAGTACGTCGCTGTCGGGAGGTCGAGATTAAGAGGTCCTGCATTAACCAGGTATGGTGGGGCACCTCGTGCCTTGTGGATGGGGGTAGGATTGAGGTTATCAGGTGCAGAAGGTGCCCTGGGTGCTGACGGAACCTAGGGAGAAGCCAGGCATGTTTGGTTCCTGTCCCCAGGGTTTCCACCAGACCGAGTGGGCTAGTAACCCGAAGGGCAACACTATCCACCAGTCCCCTGAGGGCAGTGCTTTGCAGTACCAGGTTGTTCAGGAACAAGACCGCAATTATAGCGGACTTGATTTCCTTGGTCGATCTGGCTTGCATCACTGACCCCTGGGTGGGTGATGATGCTGGTCCAGTTTTAGAGGCAGCTGTTCCCCCCCAGAGTGGAGTGCAGTGGTGGGGGAGGGGCCATATGTTTTAGATCTGAACTTTGCTTCACCATGCACCTAGTGGGAAAACCAGGATCAAACCAGGATCCTTTGAATGTGTGGCTGTGCGGGTCTGGGCTCAGGTTACAGGATTCTCCTGATTTACCGCCTCGGGGTGGCAGGTGAATTCCTGCAGGAGGTAGCCAACTTTGTCATTGGTGAACACTGGAGTCCCCCAGATGTTTAATTCTGGGGACTTCAATGTTTGGCCGATGACTGAATCTTCAAGGCAAGTTATAACCTCCTCCAGATGATGTCACTCTGGGTCTGTCGCAAGAAGTTTCTTCCATGACCCACCAGGGCAGCCACATGTTGGACCTGGTTTTCTCACTGGAGCTTGAGGTTAGTGACCTCAAGACTGATCGGGTCATTTGGTCCGATCATTGCACGATGGAGCTTCTCGTTTGGGGTCCCGGGAGCCCTCCCTGCAGAGATAGTAAGCTAGCGCCTTTGAGGGGTTTGATCCTGGGGATTTCTGGAGGTAGCTGATCTATCTAACGTGGGTAGTGCATGCATAGGGGTAATGGGCGAGGCTGTCACACCTATAATAAGGCAATGTCAGCAACGCCGACTTTCTCTTGCACCGGTCTGTGTATGACCCAAATCCTCTTACTTGAGGTCCCCATGGTTTGATGGGGAGTTCAAGGCAATGAAGATTTTGATTTGGAGGTTAGTGCTTTGCTGGTAGAGGTCCAGGTTGAGGTGGACAGATTGGCCCTGCGCCCCATTATGGTAAGTATCAGGGGTAATCACCCATAAGAAGGCAGAGTTCCTGTCCAGGGAGATTGCTGCAGGAAGAATTGATCAACTGTGCTTTTCGGACTGTGGACAGGCTATTAAATCCAGCCTGTCTACAGCCAAAAAGCCTTTTCTGACACTTTTATGAAGAGTTTGCTTGCTTCTTCTCAGACAGGGTGTCCACCATCTGGCAGGGTGTACTGCCAGTGAGCCAACATGGCTGGCAGTAGTCATCTTGGGATCTGGAGAGCACTCCGCCTGGTTGGGGGGAGTTTAAACCAGTGGAGGTAGCTGAGGTCACTCGGGTTGCTCTTGGGCTGAAGCACATATATTTTAAACTGGACCCGGTGCCAACACATTTCTTAATGAGATGTGTTGACACCATTGGCCTGGTGTTCACCTTGATTGTCTGATGTTCTCTCTCAGAGGGGGTCTTCCTAGATGCCTTGAAGGAGACACTGGTCAGACCACTTCTGAAGAAACCATCTTTAGACCCTGACGTCAAGTCGAATTACCGTCCAATCTCCAACCTCCCAATTTTAGGGAAGGTTGTTGAGAAGTTGTGGCGCTTCAGCTTGAAGAGCACCTTGTGGCCTTTGATCTGTATGAACCTCTCCAGTTGGGGTTTCGTGCAAGACATAGCATGGAAAATGCTTTAGTTCGGGTGCACAATGACCTCCTCAGGGCTAGAGATCGAGGAGAGGGGACAATTCTCATTCTCCTCGACCTCTCCTCAACTTTTGACATGGTAGACCATTGTATGTTACTTGACCACCTGAGGGAATTTTGTGGACCCACCGGCACTGTCATCTGCTGGTTTGAGTCCTATGTCATGAACAGGAGGCAACGAGTAGTGATGGGGAATTCCTCCTCCTCCCCTAGCCTCCTGTTGTGTGGAGTACTCAGGGTTCAGTCTTGTCACCAATGTTGTTTGCCATGTATATGCTGTCCCGGGAGAGCTCATTAGGAAGTACAGTTTGAGTTTTCATTTTTATGTGGATAATACCCAGCTGTACCTTTCCTTTGCCTCTCGGAGATCCAATGCAGTGGAAGTGCTAAATGAATGCTTTGCTGAGATCAATGACTGGATGGCCTCCAGCTGGATGCGACTGAACCCTAATAAGATGGAGGTACTGGTTGTGGAGTCGAACAGAGGGCATGATAGGATGGCTTCTGGTGCAGAAACAGGTTTGTTCCTGGCGTCTGTGCCATTGAAGGCTCCTCTAGAGTTCGTGATCTCGGTGACCTTTGACAGCGGATTGACATTTGAAGCTCAGGTGTCATCCATTGTCTGGACCAGCTTTTATCATCTTAGAATATCGCCAGGATCAAACCCCTAGTTCCGACTTCTGGCCTCCCCACCTTGCTGCACACCTTTGTGACGCCAAGGCTTCAATCAATCAATCAATCAAAATCTTTTTTTATCCAGCAGGCACCATTGAGCAAGGCTCATTTGCAAGGTGGACCTGGTCATGAATACATCAAAGTACAGTACAGAAGCAGGTATACAAAAGCAATAATATACAAGGAAGAAAAAGCATATACAATGTATACAGTACAGTACAAGGTTGAAATAAATAAAATAAAATAAAAAACAGCATTATTTTACAATTGAAGAAGTCAGCAGATGTACAATCAACCATAGGCATACAGGGGTTATAAGGAGAGATCTTTTGAGTGAGGCAACCGGCAACTACACATGTAGGGGAAAGAGGCTGTGTATGGGGTGGCAGGTTAGAGAGGTAAAGAAGAGGAGGGATATATTACCAACGACTGGGGGAGAAATTGCGTTAAAACCACAGAAAGTGATGATGGCTGTCGTGTACTTGTTTATTATGATAATGACGGAGGAAGGGTAGATAATTGGGACACTACTATGGATGGGGTGGGACTTTAGCCAGGCTGGAGCGGACAGAGAAGGGTGGGTGCAGCAGGAAGAGTATAGGAAAGAGGAGAGCCAGGGTAGAAACATGTGAGCGCTAGGATGGAAAGGGGGAGTTAGGAATTAGTGGGCTAGCGGTGAGGAAAACATTTGCAAGGTGCTTTCATGTAGTGATCATAGAGTGCCTTGAAGATATTCAGGCTAACAGGGCAGTTCAGCTTCAAGTCCCTTTGTAAACTGTTCCACAGTGTGGGTAAATAGAAGCTTAGAGCAGCTTTGCTGAAATGAGTGTTGACCCTTGGAACTTGGAGGGCAATTAGGGAATAGCTCCATAGAGCGTAGGTGCCTAACACACTTCGAGGAATACAATCTGAGACATGTGAGGGGAGCTTGTTGGTCACCGCTCTGAAGGCCCATAGGGTGGCGTTTCTATTCTTTCTATAGTGAAGAGAAGTCCAGCCTAATGATGAGTACAGGGAGCAGTGGTGCATAGAACGTGGAAGGCCAGTAATGAACCTGATAGATCTGTGGTAGAGGGTGTCCAACTTAGTCAGTGCAGAGGCAGTGCAGTGGCTGTAGAGCAGGTCCGGGTAATCTATTAAAGACAGGAAGGTAGCTTTAACCAATTGAATCTTGGCCTCCTTTGTGAGCAGATGGTTAATTCTGTAGAATAGTCCTAATCTTTGCCTTAGTTTCTTCTGTAGTTCTTCGAGATGGTCAGCAAAGGAAATTTTATGATCGAGCCAAACTCCTAGATATTTGAATTTAGCTACATACGCTAGTGTTTCTCCAAGAACAGTGGTAATTTATGGGATAGCCCCCCCCAGCAGGAATTGCCGCATGCAAGGAGGGAGAGAAGAGCATGGCTTTTGTCTTTTTTGCATTGAGCAAAAGCTTTTTGTTTATGAGCTGGTATTGCAGAAGGTTAAATTCAGCTTGGAGGTCTTCACAGGCTGCTTCCAGCGTGGGACGACTCAAGTACAGTACAGTGTCGTCTGCGAATAAGTGAATGTTGGCTTTTTTGCTGGAGTCATTGATGTTGTTAATGTAGACTGCAAAGAGGAGGGGACCAAGGATAGAGCCCTGGGGCACGCCCCTCAGCACAGGTTTTAATGGAGAAAGATCACCTTCAGCTTTAACCTGCTGTTTCTGTTCTCTGAGGTAGTCTGCAAACCAGCACATAGATTTATGGTCCAGGCCTAAGGTGCTTAGGGAGGAAAGAAGCAGGCTGTGATCAACTGTGTCGAATGCCTTACTAAGATCCAAGAAAACGGCACGGACATGCTTCTTGTTGTCAAGATCTAGGAGCCAATCACTGGACACCTTAGCTAGGGCTGTTATGGTGCTGTGCTTTGCTCTGAATCCAGACTGAACCAGGTTTAGTAGGCTTCTGGATTCCAAGTATACCCCTAGCTGGCCACACACTATTTTTTCTAGTAATTTAGACAAGATGGGGAGGAGGGAGATTGGTCTGTAATTATTTAGATTGCAGGGGTCACCTGCTTTTAATAGAGGGATGACATGGGCTATTTTCCATTGGGGGAGGCTGCCCTGGGAGAGTGACATGTTGAATAGGTGGGTGATTGGCACTGCAAGCACATGGTAAGCACATTTCAGATAGTATGACTCTATGAAGTCAGAGCCTGCTCCCTTCCTGGTGTCCAGTTGCAGCAGTAGGTCTTCCACCTCTTTTAGAGAGACAGGCAAGAGGGAGAAGGCCTCCTCGGTATAGGAGAACTCGTGGGTTGATGGGCCCTGAGCTGTGCAGAAGTCATTGGCAGGGGAACTATCAAATGCTAGCCCTGCCATTGCAAAATGGTTATTGAGGGCTTCTAATATCTCTGATCAAGTGAGATACGGCCACTCGGACTTAATTTTTGCTGGAATGGAATTACCAGGTGTGTCCAGACATGTCTTTTAATGTTTTCCAGAGCTTTGAAGGATTTCTTGAGGCAGAGGCTAGCTCGAACGATAGTAGGCAGCCTTGGCTGCTCTGACCAACTTGGTGCACTTGTTATGCTCTCTTAAAAGACACCAATCCGAGTCGTTCTTGCTTCTTTGGGCTTTTTCCATAAAGTATCCCTTTCTAACAGGGAAGCTTTGAGCTCAGGTAGAACCAACGGCAGGTGCTGCTCCTGACCAGCACCTTAACCAAGGGTGCATGCTTTTAAAGCCTCACTTAAAATATCATAAAATAGTATATGCCCTGTTAACCATTTTGGCTAGGAAGAATTCCTGCCATCGTGAGTGAATGTTTCAAGTCGGCATGATGCAAACAAAGTTGTGTTTACACCTCTTGATAGAGAACTTGCTACAAACTGTGGGTTGTGCACAGATCTAATGGTAGTGATTATACAATGGTCGCTAATGTCTGAGAAAATGTTCTGACATGAGAGAACAGATGTGGCTTGTTAACCAAAATTACATCTAAGAGGGAACTGTTGTTAAGGTTCTTTTTATTTGGGCGAGTAGGCTCGCCAATGAGTTGCAGCAGCCATAGAGTGTCACAAAAGAATTTCAAGGGAGCTGATGCACTTGATAGCCAATCGTAGTTCAGGTCACCAAGAATAATGGTTTCCAAGGAACTGAACCCCAGTACGGAACTGAGGTGAGACAGGAGATGAGGCCCGGCAGAAGGGGGCCTGTAGCAGCCTATTACACAGAGGGGACTGGAAGGAGATAGTTCGATCTTTAGGGTCAAGCACTCGAATTCTTTGGGGGAGGATGATGCGTCTATGCATGCGGCTGAGTATTTGTCCCTTACATAAATTGCCACCCCACCTCCTCTTGATTGCCTATCCACTTGGAAGAGTAAATAATTCGGGATATTGATTTCATCGTCTGGGGTGGCTAGCCTAAGCCAGGTCTCAGTGATCACTAGGATGTCAGGTCGGGTGTGGCTCATCCAAGCCTTGATAAGGGTGAACTTTTTCAGCAAACTACAGGCATTAAGATGCATAAAAGACATTCCTTTGATACCTGCCGGGTCTGATGGAGAAGCAAGGGTGTCTAATGGTCCTGGGTTGAGTTCAACATTGCCTGAGCACAATAGTAAAAGAAGCAGGATTCTTTTTAAGGCAGCGAACTGTAATTTGTAAACACTATCTTTTGGGTGATAGCGGAGGTGGTGTTGATGGGTAGGCCTGTACCCACTCCTGGTGTTATACTGGCCTAGAGTTGCAGCCACTAGTGTCCTGGCAGGAATTTGCCATGAGTAGGAAGTCTCGAGTCTGTATGGGGGAGTAATCTGCAGAGGCAGCTCGGGAGATGTCCCACTCCCCGGCAGAGACAGCTGAGAAGCCCAATAGTCCAGAATGGCTACCTGAAAGGAGCTGTTGGACGCAGGACAGGGAGAAGCGCATGGGTCATTCCACTTTAGGGAGGGATGAGGGTTCTGAAGAATTGAGCAAAGCGCTAGTAAAGTTAGTGACACACCGAGGAACCAGCTGTAACTTCCCATGGTAGATCTAAACGCCACAACAGCCAGCAGTAAAAGTCACTAGAAGCCTAGACCAATCGGCAATCAGGTGTCATCCTTTTGTTGGCTGACAGGCGGTTTTGGCACTGAATGTACCTGTGGAGCAACTCTTTGCAGCTGAGCCAGTGAGGTGATTCAAGGCTGCAATCCAGTGTGGCAAGATTGGTCTGTAGCTTTCATTTCTGTTTCTGGCCCTGCTCCACCAGTACAGAATGGGAGTGGAGGCAGGCGTTCAAGTCTTGCAGCCTTAGTAAATGAGCATGGTTCGGCCTGAGAAACAGGAAGAAAAACCCCGGGGATGGTCCTCAGAAAGAGAGGTATCCCAGGTCCACTAGAGCAGAAGAGGAAGTAAAAATATAATGTGTTTCTCTTTAACAGAAAACACAGCTGTTGTAGCCCTCTAGTGGCTATGTAGTATAATTTGCAAATGAAAAAGTAGGATATTAAGGAGTGCATTAAAAGGGCAACTTAAAACTCTTCAGCCTTTTGCAGAGAATTAATTCTAAAGAGGGATGTAATCACAGTGCATTCAGAGCAGGTAAATCACTTTAAACAATGGCAGTGTAACACTGAATGACCTAAACTGGATTGATAGATGAGAGAGAAACAGTGGGTGGGGAGGGGGCTATGCCATTCTAGCTTTACAAAAAGAACAATTTCTTTACAAAAAAAAAATGAAATTCTTGCTTTACAAAAAGGATAGTCCCAGGGTCAAGCACTAATAAACGCCTCTAATGAAGCAGTAAAATGGAGACCAGCAGGAAGAAGTCAGTGAAGCTGAGATCCTTCAAGCAGAGTATTGGTGCTGAAAATTCAGAATGTTCAAAGGTTCCAAATACCAACATACCTGAGGGGGTATACGGCTTTGGCTGTTTCTGTGGATTTCTGGTCTCTGCATGAACTGGAGTTCGAGGATCCCGGTGGTGGTTTCAGTTTCAACAGGGGAAGAAAGCCTCAGGGTTTGCTAATTTGCAGTAGCAGAATCATGGGTTGCTTCCCAGGACAGGCTTGTAGCTTTTCCTCTGGTGGCGAGGTGCGAGCCCCAGGTGGGCATGACACATCTGAGGGGGTATATAGCTTTTGGCTGTTTCCGTAGATTTCTGGGCCCTGCAACGAACCAGAGTTCGGAAGATCCCAGGCAGCAGTTTCAGTTTCAATAGGGGAAGAAAGCCTCAGGGTCTGTTAATTTGCAGTAGCAAAATCGTGGGTTGCTTCCCAGGACAGGCTTGTAGCTTTTCCTCTGGCGGTGAGGTGCGAGCCCCAATTGACCACTGTAATGCTCTCTACCTTGGAGTCTCAGGAGGTACCCTCCACAGGCTGCAGCTAGTGCAGAATGCAACTGCTAGGTTGTTGACAGGGCAGTCAAAATACTGTCATGTCACCCCAGTGTTGCTTGAACTGCACTGACTGCCAGTTAGGTGGAGGATCCTCTTCAAGGTGGGCTTGCTCACCTTAAGGCCCTACATGGGCTGGGCCCTGGATACTTGTCTGACCTTCTACACCCCTGCCTCAGTCCGCCTCCTCCATTCCTCCTCTAGGGCCCCTTGTGATTCCCAGGACGAGGTTGAAAACTGCCAGCAACAGAGCATTTAGTGTCACCAGCCCCATTCTGTGTAATTCACATCCACCATCTGTATGGGAGGCCCCTTCAGTTGAGATATTCAAGGCCCACCTCAAGACCCACTTGTTCAGTCAGGCCTTCCCAGACACTGTGTATTAGATCTTATCCTTGGGATGGCCCCTTCTAGCTACTGTTTTTAGCTTAGGCCGTGTCAATTTATTTATATGGTCTGTTTAATTTATTGTTGAAATTTTTACTGTTCTATTTTATAGATAGTTGTGTTGATGTGTACGGTGCCTAGACCCTCAGGGATTGGGTGCCTGGAAAAATAAAATTTGCCTTGCCTTGCATTTCCAATGAAAGCCACCTTCAGTGAATGGGGGTGAAGTCACTCCTCAGTCTCTGTCAGGAATAATATTAACATTTCCTGACCCATGTGTGATCCACGGACACTCTTCACTGCCAGAACAGCATGTTGTCAAATACCTGAAGTGTTGCTATCACTGCAGTTTGGTTTACTGCAGTTTCTCCCCTGCCCTGAGACAAATACTACCCTAGTGTTTGAAGCATTTACCTAGTGGCAGGGCGTTATTCTGCCCTCTGGGTAGCATTGCAATTGAAACTGTATGCTTGTATGATTTAAACTCAGCTTCATCATTTTAGCTACATTTCTGAGCCCTGTGACCATAATCAGAAGCAGGAAGAGGAGTTCCTGAGTTAGCGAGGAACTACGTCCTGTGGTTTAAACTCATTTTCTGCTTTAATACATTGGGGCACATAGCTTTTTGTACACCACACATGAGTGGTGCTTTAAACTACGTCTTAATTTGTTTTGAGCAGTTTTAATTTTCAGCTGCCTTGTGACCCTGGAGTCTACTTCCAAGTCACTGCACTCTATTTTAATTGCCCTACTGGTGAGCAGGGTGACGGAGAATGGCTAAGCAAGATTGCGGTTACACACAAAGATGCGCTGCAAAGACACGCATCATCTAGTGTGTGTTTAGCATGTTTGGCAGTGTTGGTGTAAGTCACTAGCCCTTCCACCTACATATGCAGGCATAACTGTTTCCCATACTTTACCAGTCTTGCCATCAAGACTATGTGTGAAGCCTGTTATTTCCTCAATAGCTGGGCTTGAATTAGATTGAATACATTAAAATGGAAGGGTATCTGAATCTAGTCCTAGTCCTGACTCCACTGATACTGTGCAGGACAACGGTTCTACCATAATTATGACCCTTTGATGGGGAATTGGGTATTAAATGATTGCATTGCTGTATGTACCAATTGGTAATGTGCCCCACTTCTAACAATAATACATTTGTTTGTGATAAATGTAACACCAATATGCAAATGCAGAAGGAAATTGATGCTTGCTCTGCATACACTGATTACTTTGGAAGAAAGCTAAGTTGAGATGCTTAGACGTTATAACGAGCAAACAATTCCTGCTCCTTTGTTGTAACTAAGTGTAATCTATGTAATACCCCTTTAACTAATATTGACTCCTCTGGCAACCAAGAAGTGGTTAACCTACCAGTAACATCTCTAGAACAAACTGAGTACCTCAGTACCTCATTCTTTATCACATGATAGTCAAGGCAGTATTCCAACTATGTTTAAGAAGAGAAGTAGAGAGGATGAGGATAAGGATATAGAACTAGCTTCAGACTGGGCCATTGTTCCCAGTACAAGGATATGCAAAAAGGGCCGAAAACTTGATCAATTCTGCATTGTACACACAGTTCCTTTAGTCCACTCCAGTCTACAAGTTTGGCTAATCTAGAATCTACCATTCTGAAGTGAATAGTGTAAATCTTCCATCCTCAGTTGAAGCTATTACCACTGTTTCCTCTTTATCGCACTATTCCACCTCCACTAGTTCCCGTACCAAAATATAGATGTTGTACTTCCTCAATTCCAATGTCAAGGAACCAAATCGAAAAGGGTAACCCCCCCCCCCAACAAGGACTAGACCCATCCCAACTCTTCTCCTCAAAATTCAGTTCCAATGGAGACAAAGGATTGTCAAGCTCCACTTATCCATCATTGTCAAGTGTTTGTCTTGGATGATTCTATCACCAAGCATATTGACAGAGCCGCTTGCAACCCTGATAAATCACATCGGACTTATTCAAGTTTCAGAGGAGCAATGGTTTCTGATATCACAGGAATGATAAAAAGCATACTTTCTAATGTTAGCACCAACCCACTAGTAATAGTACATGCAGATACCAATGACATCAATCGTACCAACTTATTGCAAATTAGACAGGACTATGTTGCCTTAAACAATTTACTAGTGGGAAAAGGTTGTGCAGTCTGTTTCTGTGAAATTCTCCCAATACCTAGCACAACCACAAACACTACAAACAAAATAAAATCTACCAACGAATGGTTGAGGAAATGGTGTTTAAAACAAAACATTCACTGCATTACTCACTGGGAACATTTCTGCGGTAAGGACTCATTCTTCTGCTGGGATGGTCTCCACCTAAGCAGAAGGGGGAGTGCCCTTTTGGGAAAATCATTCACTTCTGCAATTAACAGTCTGCTTTCATTAAACTATTTAAGCTAAATAACTTGGGAGAGAAAGGGAATGTTCCCAATTCTCTTACTTCAGGCAGTAATAACCACCGCAGATATGTAACATCCTTACTTTCAATGCCAGATCATTAAATAACCTCAAAATGTCCAAACTTAAGACCCACTGCAACCTTCACGATCTGGGTATAATAGCAATAATTGAAACTTGGTGGGATACATCTTCAACCTAGATTAGTAGATTAGGGAAATTCCAAATGTTAAACTCAATCATAAGGATAGCGATATCAAAATTGGTGGGGGCATCTCTCTCTATATTCGTGATGACATCCCCTCACATGAAATTTCTCTTACCACTAACACCGAATCTATCTGGGTTTCCATTCAATTAAAGGATCATCCTAAACTTTCCATTGGTGTATGCTACAGACCTCCATCAGCTGATTTACAATATACCTATAACTTAATTGATATAATTTCCCAAATGGTTGACAAGGGAGACACCCTAATAGTGAATTATTTTAATATGCCTAACATCAATTGGGAAACCCTCACTGATAAAACTGAGCAAGAGAAAGTGTTTATTTCATTTATTATTGATACAGGTCTCGATCAATTAGTTTATTCTCCCACCAAGGAAAAAAAACATACTTGACCTAGTTATCACTAACTCCGAGTATAAATTTTCCGATACCCAAATTAAGGGTCCTATAGGAAACAATGACCACAAGTTAATTTTCTTTAGTATTACCGTCAAACCAATCACAACTAATAATGTAATATACAAGGATTACAGCAAAGCTAACTTTGAAAGATCAATGAGTCACTTAACATGTGTAACTGGGAGAAACTTTTTAGTAACGTGTCCATAAATAGTGCATGGGAAAAACTGAAAAACATAACTTTCTCTCTGGAAGAGCAATATGTCCCAACTAAAATCAAATACAATAAAAAGGGCAAGATCCCTATTTGATTTACCAAATCCATACACAAACAAATTTGACTTAAAGAAAAAAGGTTTAAGGAACTTAAAACATATCCCAGTCCCACCACCCTGTTAAACTAAAAACTGCGATCAAAATTAAAAAAAAAAATGATTAAACAGTCCAAACTAAGGCTAGAATTCAACCTGGCACACTCCAAAAATAATAAAAAATCACTGTCTTCATATGCTAACAGTAAAAATGGGAATATTAGATCAGTTGGACTGATATGCATCAATGGATCTACTTTAAACTCTGATCTTGAAATAGCTAACCACTTCAACAAGTATTTTTGTTCTGTCTTCTGCACAAATGATCTTATTCTCCTCCACATATAAGTTATCTTCCACCAATTCAGTTTCTACAGCTGGAAGTCAGTAAAGCTCTATCTTTTATAAATAAATCCACAAGCCCAGGTCCTCATGGCATCCAGTCTAAACTTCCTTAAAGAAACCACCAACGCTTTGATTTTCCCTAACTTTACTTTTAATAAATCTCTATCTAAATGTGATATCCTGAAGATTGTCATCAAGCCATTGTGACACCAATACACAAAACGGAAATAAGTCTGATGTCCGAAACTATAGACCCGTTAGCCTAACATCTACTATAGGAAAGTTATGGAATGTTTAATCAAAGAACGGTTAGAACAAGAAATCTGCAAGCTTGGCATCCACAACAACTCACAACATGGGTTCAGATCTGGTCACTGATGCCACCAATCTCATATCCTTTACAACAACATTGGTATATTCCTTGATTACAATATTTCTACTGATGTTATTCTACTTGATTACAGCAAAGCATTTGACAAAGTATCCCATTCTAAATTAATAAACAAACTTTACCCTTGGTTTCACAACTAGCCTAGTTAATTGGATATCTAAGTGGCTCACAGACAGAACACAAGCTGTAAGAATAAATCATTCTGGGCCAGATATTCAAAAACTTTGCGCTGGCAAAACCATTTGCGCAGGTTTAGCGTGGATTAGCGCGGTCTGCCATATTCAAAAGGCCAAATAGCTGGCAAACTGCATTAGCACCGGGCAAATTATAATGTATGCAAGGGCAAACTGACATGAATACAGAAGCAATGCTATATTCAGCGACTAAGCGCTGCGCTATGTGGTTTCTTGTGACTTAGCGGCGACTTACCGTAGCGGTGCACATACCGCCCAGGAAAAGCTGGTCTTAATCCTGGGCAATCAGCTTTGCGCGACATTATGGCTTTGCGCGGTGTTTGCGCAGGTTTAGCGGGTTTTGTGCCGACCCTAACAAATAAATATGACACATAGATAAAGCCAAACATAGAGGAAGATGTTGCTAACTGATGGCATCACAATGATGCCATCATCTGTCACCAGTCCCAGCCATGCCAGGCAGTAAGTGGTGACCCTGCCACCAGTGAACAGCACGGCAGTGTGGCCATACAGCACACACCTGTGGACCACAGTTCCGGTGGACACCAACAGATGCCAGCACACACATGCAGCACTGTGGGCATGGAGGATGTTGAGGGGAGCATATGGGTGGCGAGGCTGTGCTACAGATCAGGTGTCACAGGCTGGGACACATCATGCAGTGTACATGGGTCAGTATTGGGAATACCCCAACACCAGTGTGTGCCTTTTGATAATATATGCCCCCCGCCACATACCTCACAGCTGTACAACTGCCATAGCACACAAGCCAGGAATGTACATGACACTGTGAGCATCCATGCCACAGGTGCAGCATCTGTGGGTCACACAACAGCGTAACAGTAATGTCCAGTGTCAGAAAACATCCGCGGGTTGGGCGCTCACTGTGTATAGTGCAGTCATCATCACTGCCCTACACACCATAGGCATTGCTGTGTCCACGCTTTCTGGCCCTTGCTACTGTAGTTTCTGCTGTGACTGTAGCATGCCCCACAATGTGACAGTTGCATGTGGCACCACCACCACCTGTGCCTATGGTGTGCTGTCCTGGGTATAATATGCTATGCTGTACTGTTTACATGTAGCCTGCAGCTATCATCATGCACTGCCAGACTGACCTACAGGTGGAGCTGCGGTTGGACCTGGTCAGCCCCTGTACTTCCAGACTGACCTACAGGTGGCTCTGTGGGACTCTGCAGTAACGCTGGGCAAACTGCATGCAAATCAGGGTATAATGAGATACTAATCCGGTTGTTTGCCCAGAGACTACGTAAGTAGGCTCATTTGCATAGCACTTTGAATATATTTTATTTTAGCCCCAGGCAAGCGTGTTTGCTCGAGACTAACTGTAACTCGGCTAATGCCCGGCTAATGTGTTAGCGCGGGCGCTAACGGTACGGGAATATTATACAGTTTTGATCACTGTTCTTTCACATCTGCTGCTTCCTGCAGCTGTACTTGAGTCCATGCATTTGCTGGCACACATATTGGCCACTTAGTTCGTCTGTACCTGCCTCATGTTGCTGTGTACTGTGTTGTTGTTGTGGGTTGCACTTCCTGGTTGCTTTTATTCAGTGCTGTCTTATTCCAGGGCTATTTTTGCCCTGCACCCCAACCCAGTTTGCATGGCCTCATTACCATGCCATATTCGAAGCTGTTTGCCCTGGGCTATTCTCTTTTGAATATACGTGCTCTGTGCCCATGTTTTGTCTGGCTAAGAAAGGCTAATTTTGCCCCGGGGCAAAGTTTTGAATATCTGGCCTCAAAGTCAAAATTGATCTGGTGAAAGTGGTGTTCTCAGGGTCTGTGCTTGGCCTACTCTTTTCAATATTTTCATTAGCAACATGTCAATTAGCACCAGTAACTTCATTTCAAAATTTGCTGATGATACTAAACTTGGTGGCAGAGTAAACAGTTCTTCCAGTATACCATTATTTGAACAAGACTTAAGATCTATTGAATTATGGGCAACATCCAATTCCATGACTTTCAATACTGAGAAATGCACAGTCCTTCACCTAGGAAAAATAATCAACTAAATAAGTATTATCTTAACAAATCAATGCTCCAGGCTTCCACTTGTGAACGTGGTTTGGGCATTCTAATTAACAATAAACTCTCCTCTAACCACTGTAATAAAGTAGCACATACATCCAACATCATCCTTAAGCAAATCAAAAACATTCATTAGTAAATCGAGCATTGCATGTACCCTTGCATAGGGATATATCTGACCTACCTTGATTATGGCTCCTTTTGGAATCCCCACCTCAAGAGTGACATTAATAGACTGGAATAGATCCAGAGGATACTCACAAAATGATCCCCAAACTATCTTCTAAACTATAATTCCAGATTGAAGGCTACTGATCTATTCCCTCTGTACCTAAGAAGACATAGAGGAGACATTTTGTTCACATTTAAACTCTTAAAATCATCAATCTTAATGGAACAATGTGGTTTATCATTTGCCACCAAATGTATAGTTGGTAGGTTGCACAACCAGTAATTGGTTGTCAACAGGGCTAACACCAACAAGCAGGATATTTTTTTCAGCATTAGAGAAGCCAAAAGCTGGAATGCACTACCTCAAGAATTAGTAAATTTTTCTAATTTTCACACCTTTAAGTTAAACCTTGATAACTGGCTATGCCAACTTTATCCCCCAAGCTAATGTCCCAACTTTGTGGGGGACAATCATGATGGGCCATGAGTCTTCTTTTGTCCTACAAAATCCAGTAAATCCAGGCACCCGTGCCCAATGTACTGTGATGCACTCTTGTGACCTATACAAGGAAACTGTCTGGCTCCCACACCACCACAGACTCCAATACCATAGAAACATAGACTTTGACGGCAGATAAGGACCGCTAGGCCCATCTAGTCTGCCCATTTCCCTACCTACAGGATAGGCCGCAGATCCTATTTAACCAATAGCCTATATCTTCCTGCCCTCCACAAGAATTGCCTTATGTCTGTCCCATGCATTCTTGAATTCTCCCACAGTTTTAGACTCCACAACTTCCTCAGGAAGGCTGTTCCATGCATCCACTACCCTCTCTGTGAAATAGTACTTCCTCACATTGCCCCTGAACTGCCCTCCTTCTATCTTTAAATTGTGTCCCCTTGTTCTTGCAAGTCTCTTTTTCTGAAAGATGCTATCCTCTTGGACTTTGTTGATTCCCTTGAGGTACTTGAAAGTTTCTATCATGTCCCCCCTCTCCCTTCTTTCCTCAAGGGTATACATATTAAGCTCCTTTAGTCTCTCCTCATACCGCTTCTCTTGCAGACCCTGCACCATTTTAGTTGCCCTCCTCTGGACTGCCTCTATCCTGTCTATGTCCTTGCGGAGGTGGGGTCTCCAGAACTGGACATAGTATTCCAGATGGGGTCTCACCAACTGTCTGTACAGAGGGATAACAACTTCCTGCTTTCGCTGCTGATGCCTCTCCTATATATCCCAGTATACCCCGGCCCCTACTGCCTTCTCACATTCTTGTTTGCTAACCTTAAGGTCACCTGATATGATTACCTCCAGGTCCCTTTCCTGTTTTGTTGTTATTACTACCTCCCACCCATTGTGTATTCTTCCCTGGGTTCTTGTTTCCCAGGTGCATTATTTTGCACATTTTGCATTGAATCTAGCTGCCATACGTCAGACCATTCCTCCAACCTTGCCAAGTCCCTTTTCATCCTTTCCCGCTCCTTGTGTATCAACCCTGTTGCAGATCTTTGTGTCATCTGCAAAAAAGCATACCAGACCTGCCTCCTTGCGAAAAAAAGTCCCTGATGGGGTCCATGCCTACGGCTACTTCCAGCCCTCTTTTGAGCCTACAACCATCTAAATGCACAAGGAGTGCCTCCAGGACTGTTCTAACTGTTCCCTTCAAACGAACCACCCTTGGCCAAAGATCCCTCTCCTACTGTGGGCCTAAATGGTTCAATGATCTGCCTACAGATCTTGCCAACTCCCCCAGACTTGGCTACTTTAAAAATGGGCTTCGATCTCTTCTTGCCAGCAAATCTGACTGCCAGTGTTTCTGTTAACCCATGGCCTCTGAAGGCGGTTCTCACACCCGTCAAATACTACCCTCTCTCACTCCCACCCTCCTGTTCCACAACTGCCCACTTCCCCCTACCACCTCCCACCACCTACTACCTCCCCTTGACAAAGCTTCACCTTGGCTGCTAAACATGCATTTCTGCAGACTGGAGCACCCCTGTCTGAACTGTAAAATATGATTGTTAAACACTGTACTGCACTTAATTAGTGCTGCATTAATATGTTTCTCTGAAGTGTGGTCCTGTTTCTCCTTACTTCTTGTACCCTGCTTAATGTAACTGCACACTAATGCCACTTGTTAGTTGATGTCTTTCTGTTCTGCAATTTTCGTCACCTGTAAATGTCTTGTATTCCTTGCTGACTTGGAGCCTTTGTAAACGAGCCCCTGGCTCAAAGGTATTAATCCGAATTTAAAATAAATAAAAAATAAATAAATAAATAAAATGCACAGATGGGAGCTACCATCTTTTTGTTCACTGTTCCACATATCCATAGTAAGATGTACAGTAGTACAGTGATGCCAAATGCTGCAGGGCATGGATTTCTGTGTCTGACACTGTCCCATACAGTTCAGGAATGGCATGCATCAAGAACTAAGTGCGGGATGGAATCTGACATTTGGGACAGGCGTGGGCAATTAACCTTTGAAAACCCACATTCACAATAAAAGTGAATTGTAGCAGATCAATGGCCAGCATTTCAGCTGTTGCTGCATTTAGTTCTCATGAAATGGCATGATTTGATGGGTGTCTTGAATGATGCTCACACACAGTTTGCAGCGTGATCTTGAACTTTCTTGGGGTTGGGCTACAACACAGCTACACTCTTCATGGCGGTTGTCCCTCTGATTCCCCAAGCTCACTACTGAACTCGGTCATGACAGCCATGAGCAGTAGTTCTGCTGCTGTGCCGGTGAGTCAGTTTTTGGCTCTCATACAAGATCCATTTCATTATCTTCCTCACAGCCGCTAATATCCTCCTCCTCCTCCTGAGCTATGTCATCAACATCACATTCTTCAGGTTCTCGCTCTTCCTCACCCAGTTTTACATTCTGTAATTTCTGACTGCTCAAGATCTCCATCCTCTGCATCGTGCTCTAGCTCCACACCTTCTTTACAGAGTGAAACACGCTCATCAGTGTCAGGGTCAGTGCCAGCACCACCAGCTGCAGCCATGAGAACACCAACAACAACCTCCACCTCAATCACAGCGCCTGAGCCAGAGCTTCTGCCACATCATGCTCTAGCTCCACACCTTCTTTACAGAGTGAAACACGCTCATCAGTGTCAGGGTCAGTGCCAGCACCACCAGCTGCAGCCATGAGAACACCAACAACAACCTCCACCTCAATCACAGCGCCTGAGCCAGATCTTCTGCCACATCATGCTCTAGCTCCACACCTTCTCTACAGAGTGAGACATGCTCATCAGTGTCAGGGCCAGTGCCAGCACCACCAGTAGCAGCAGTGAGAACACCAACAACAACCTCCACCGCAATCACAGCGCGCCTGAGCCAGAGCTTCTGCCACATCATGCTCTAGCGCCACACCTTCTTTACAGAGTGAGACATGCTCATCAGTATCAGGATCAGTGCCAGTGCCACCAGCAGCAGCAATGAGAACACCAACAATAACCTCCACCGCAATCACAGCGCCTGAGCCAGAGCTTCTGCCACATCATGCTGTACTGCTCTTCATGTCACCACCTCCTGACTCCCAGCCCTAACCAGCATGGATGCCACAAATTCAGCAGAAAACAAAATGGCTGCATTAATGCCACCAGTGCTGTAAACCAGTCCTTACTACCTGCCACCACAGAAGATGTTGCTACAGACAGACTTGTTTTAGCTGCAGCAGGAGTGCAGTGATGCCCTTTTCCCAATTAAACTTCCTAACATCTTTGACACCTCCCAGGCACCTCTTCTTTTAGCAGAGCATCTCTTACCAGTCATCTTTTATATCGTAATTTTGTATAGTATTATGGAACGGATGACAAAATTACAACATTAAAAGTAAGCAGCAGATACCTCCCAGAGGGTTCAGCAGTGCTGGCTGAAACAAAAGATATGAAAAGAAATTTGTTAAACTAATAAAACCACAAAAAATATATATAATTTTTTTTTTACTTTTATTAATAACACGATGGGAGTAACAAATAACTAATTAGAAGTAAGTGACAAATTATCTCTCTGCATTGTCACATAAAAACAAGCATTTGTCAATGCCGAATGTTGGCTTGCTGGCATTGGCATTGGTAGTTCAGGAGTTAGAGAGATGCATAATAGGAATGGCAGTGAAGTAGTGAACTGATGCCAACCCCACCCCCACCCTGCAGACACTGACAGGCATTAGGGGGGTGCCTTTGGGTTGTCGGCCATAATGTTCATGCAATTTCACCTCACCCTACCCTACAGACACTGACAAGTGTCACAGTGTGGTTTGGGGTCTTTGGGCCTTACGCGCACCCCATTCCATGAGGAAATACGCTGAGATGGGTGCAATATAGGAGAATGGGGTGAACTTTTGGCCCAAAGACTCCAAGGCACACCTCAATGCCTGTCACTGGCTGCAGGGTGGTGGTGGGGGTGGAATGGAGTGAGCATTACAGCCAGCGATCCCAAGTACACCCCCGACGCCTGTCAGTCTCTACAGGGTGGGGCATTATGGTTGGAAACCCTAACACCTCAGGCATTTGTTGGTATTTTCACTCAAAATTTTCAACATGGGCTTTTTGTGACCCCACCTCATGAACAGTGGCATTATCGGTTAGTTACCCAAAAGGTTATTTTGCACAGTGACTGCGCCATTTGGCGCCACATATGTGAAAACATATTTTTGGCAGGATGAGAAAAATGACAGCTGTACAGTTCATGAGGTGGTGTGAAAATATGGCAATGTTGAAAATCTGGAGTGAAAATATGAAAAATTGGCAAAGATACGAGTATGCGTAGGAACTGCGCAATGCACGCCTGTAACACAATCATTTTTTTGAATTTTTTAACCAGGTTTTCAACATGGGCATTTTTGAACCTCTCATCATGAGCAGTGGCACTATGATTTTGTTAATCTGTCCCAAAAGTTGATTTCCCACAGCAACCATGCCATTCTGCGCCAGAGGTGTAAAAACACATTTCAGGTAGGAGGTGAAAAATGACAGCTATACTATTCTTAAGGAGGTGTGAAAAAATGGCAATGTTGAAAATCTAGAGTGAAAATATAAGACATTGGTGAAGTTACAAGTGTGCATAGAAACTGTGTAACGCACACTCATAACGCAGTCATTGTTAGTAATTTTTTCACCAAATTTGTAACATGGGCTTTTTGTGACCTCCCCTCATGAATAGTGGCACTGTCGTTTTGTTAATCGGGACCGAGTAACGGAATGACAGTGACATGTTCACGAGAGATCCCAAGAACCCTATGTTGAAAATTTTGGGCCAAAATTCCAAAAAATAGCTGAGATATGAACCTAAGTTGAACCCCCCGCCCCATTTGACTCCCATTATAAAGCTTACCGTCATTTTTTCAGTTTGCAGTTGGCCTTTGAAGAGTGCAGACATGTCCTGCACCGCAGAAGATTGCTGCTCCCAACCTTCAGAGGTAAGTATGGGTTGGGGGGTGTGGGGAGGTGTGTGCACATAGGGAGGGTGCAGGTTGTGGGAGGGGGATGGGGAGATCACAAGGGACCATTTTTTGTTTTACAGGTTAAATAAAATAAAAGACTACGGGGATGTTTTTCTATTCTACAGGGGAAAAACAATTAAAAAACATTTAGGCACACTGGGGTGGGCTCCCAGTGTGCCCACAATGGGGGGGTGCATGCCATTGCTGACACAGGGATTGGGCACCCCATTGTCGTCAAAGAACATAAACGAGTGGAGGGGCAGGGCATCCGACACTGGAAATGGGAATCCCAGTGTCAGAAACAATTATTTCAGCACACTGGGGGGGATGCCCAGTTTGCAACATTAATGGGGGAGATACATGCTGACATGGGGATTGGGCACCCCTGATGTAGGCTTTGTGGGACTGTGTGGCAGGTGGCAGGAGCCACCATGATTCGGCACACTGAGGTGGGCTTCCAGTGTGCCACATAATGGGGGGACATGCCAACACGGGGATTGGGCACCCTAATGTCGGCTTTCCAGGGAGTGTGTGTCGGGCAGCAGGAGTCATCATTGTGGAAAGCCGCACCGTGGCTATTTTACTTATTGAAATGTTTCATCAGGAAAGGCACACTGAAACTCCGCTGATAACTCTAGCCATTCGCATTACTGTGCACTGTAATGCTCATGGCCAGAGTCTTGTCATCTGCCGCTGCAATGAGGAAACTGCACCTCATTGGAGAGACAGATTTCTTTCAAGATTTTGGCTCTCTTTGAAACTGCTGTCATTAGCAGCATGCTTACTGATTGGCGGCTGAGGGACACACCCACTAAAGTATCCCCTGCATTGGCCAAAACACTGACACACCTCTGAAATATACTATTATCTGCAGATGTTGCTTAAGCACGCAAGCCAACATAAAAATAAACAACTAAAACAAACATAGAAAGAGACTGACAAAATACTTCACTTAAACACACAAAACTTAAGCCCTGCAATAAAATGATAAATTACAGACTACAGACAAAAAGTAATGAAGGTAGACTGAAAAAAATAAGAAAAACCACCAGCTCAGTCAAAACAAACTACAGATCTTTCAGGGCTGTCTTGCTGCCTAAAACTTCCCTGCCCTACAGCAGTGCTTCTCTACAGACAAAACCAAATCTATTATTTCAAACTGAATAATCTTACAGAAAAGACAGTCTAGATGCACAAGGCATAACAGAGCAAGTTACATAGAAACAGAGAAACATAGAAGTTGACAGCAGAAGGAGACCGCTAGGTCCATCTAGTCTGCCCATTTGTATTAGACCTATTTTGACTCTCTATTTGCCCTTTGTAGTCAGGGCTCCCTTGTGTCTATCCCATGCATTCTTGAATCCCCCACAGTGTTGACCCACACAACCTCATGGGCAGGCTATTCCAGGCGCCCACATTCTTTCTGTGAAGAAAACTTCCTGGTGTGGTAGAGAATCTCCTTCCTTGCCTCCTGAGGTCATGTCCCCTGGTCCTGGAGCCCTTCTTGAAGTGAAAAAGTTCATGTTCTGTACCTTGTTAATGTCTTTTATGTACTTAAATGTTTGGTCATGTCCTCTCTGTCTTCTCTGCTCCAGGGAGTACATATCCAGTTCCTAAGTCTTTCCTCATTGGACAAGTACTGCAGACCCTGAATCATTTTTGTCACCTTTCTCTGTACTGTTTTCATCCGGTCAATGTCCTTCTTGAGGTAAGGTCTCCAGAATTGGACTCTGTATTCTAGGTGGGTCCTGACCAGCGATCTATTTAGTGGTAGTACCACCTCTCTCCTCCTGCTCATGATTCCCCTCCCAGTGCAACCCAGCATTCTATTGGCCTTCAATGTTGCCTTCTCACACTGCTCACTAACCTTCAAGTTGTCGGAGATTATGATTCCCATATCTCGTTCCTGGTTTGAGGCTGCCAGTCTTTTACCTCCTAGGTAATACTCTTCTTGGATTTTTCTTTCCTGTGTGCATGATCTTGCACTTTTGGCATTACATCTCAGTTGCCACACTCCAGATCATTCTTCTAGTTTCTTGAGGTCAGCTTTCATCTTACTCACTCCTTCTGAGGTGTCCACCATTACATATCTTGGTGTCATCTGTGAACAGACACACCTTCGCTTCCAGTCCATCAGTGATGTCTGCTACAAAAACATTGAAGAGCAGAGGCCTCAGCACTGAGCCCTGGAACACCCCGCTGGTCACCCTGCCTTCCGTCGATTGTGTTCCATTAACCTGTACCCACTGGGTTCTGCCTTGTAACCAGTTTTGTGCCCATCTGACTACTTCTGGACCAACCTCTGTGTGGTCAAGCTTCTTCATCCGCCTTCTGTGTGAAATCGTGTTGAAGGCCTTACTAAAGTCTAGGTAGACCACATCTACTGCCCCACCATCGTCCACTATTTTTGTAGTGTAGTCAAAAAACTTGAGCAGATTTGTCTGGCATGACCTACCTGCTGTGAAACCATGCTGCTTAGGGTCTTGTTGGCCACTAGTTTTGAGGAATGCTATTATTCTCTGATTCAGTAGTGTCTCCATTAGTTTCCCTACTATAGATGTGAGGCTCACCGGTCTGTAATTACCAGCCTCTTCGCAACTGCCTGATTTGTGAAGTGGAACCACTATTGCTTTTTTTCCAGTCTTCAGGTACCACACCACTCTTCGAGGATTTTGTGAATAGAAGTGCCAGAGGGGTTGCTAATTCTGCCCCCACTTGCTTAAGGACTCTGGGGTGCATCTCGTCTGATCCCATGGCTGTGTCTGCTTTTAGTTTATTTAGGCGCCTCCACTTCTGCTTCTGTAAAGGACTTGTCTACCCCTGGTCCTGGGTGTTAGGTTTTTTCAGGGCTGGGCTATCCCCTGGGTCCTCTTTGGTAAACACTGAGCAGAAACATAGAAACTTAGACTTTGATGCCAGATAAAGACCCCTTGGCCCACCTAGTCTGCCCATTATTAGAAGTATTTGTTGAGGATTTCAGCTTTCTCTGGGCCATGTTTGGTGCATTTCCCTTCTTCAGTAGCAATCTTCACTATCCGTCCTTTTGCCTTCCTACGTTCCCTAATGTATCTAAAAAATTTTTTGTCTCCTCTCTTTGCCCCTTTTGCTATCTTTTCCTCTGTCTGGGCTTTTGTCTTTCTAATTTGTTTGTTAGACTGTCTCATTTTTTGCTTGTATGACTCCCAGTCTTTCTCAGTTTTGGTTTCCTGGTATATGCTATAAACCTTCTGTTTTTTAGGGCTCTGGGTGGAGCCTACAGCCATTTTTCGAGAGCTCTGTAGCTCTGAAAATGGCCGACCGCAGAAATCCTTCCGTTGAACTTTTGGAAGTATCCTTCTGAAAGTCCAACTGAGCTTAAACTCTTCGCCACGATCAGCCTATGGAATAACAACCGCACTATTTCGCTATTACTCCAGATTCGACAGCAGGTACTGTGTATGCATGACTGGCGCTAAGAGAGTCGTGTAAGTGTAGTTTTGGGGTGTCATTATATGTTGCGAATGGCAAATGCCATTCAGCATATTCTGTGCCCCTTCCCAAGTCATGCCCAACATTTCATGGCACACTCGAGCCCGCCTAGTGTGCAGATTTGTTTTTTTTCTGTAAATTAGAAAACTGTCCCTCGTCAAGTTCCTTTTTTCCTTGGTGCCCCCCTACCCAATTTATATCCAACATCAGGGTGCCCAGTCCCCAAGTCGGCATTCATGTGGCACACTGGAAGTCCACCCCAGTGCACCGAAATATTTTTTGTTTTTGTTTTGCTAAAAATTAGAAAACGGTCCCTCGTTGTTGGTTGTTTTTCCCTGGGGAACTGAAAACGTTCCCTCATCATCGCTGCAGTCCCTCCCCACCCTCCCATTGATCACCCACCTCCCACACCCCCATTACCCCATACTTACCTCCAGAGGTCAGTGCTCTCATCTTCTTCTGACCGGGACACGTCTGCACTCTTCAAAGCCCAACCGCGAAATGAAGAATTAAAGGTAAGCGTGCTATACAGTATTCCAATGGGGTTTTCAACTTATGCTGATATCTCAGCCATTCTTTGGAATTTTTGCCCAAAATTTTCAACATGGGGTTCTTGGGACCCCACCTCATGAAAGCTGTCACTGTCATTTTGTTATTAAGTCCCAAAAGGTGATTTCGTGGTCACTGTGCGGAATCACCTTTTGGGACCGATTCATGAAATGACAGTGTCACTGTTCATGAGGTGGGATCCCAAAAAGCCCACGTTGCAAATTTGGGGAAAAAATTCCAAAGAATTACTGCATTACGAATGTGCATTGTGCAGTTTCTACGCACGCTCCTAACGTTGCCAATTTTTAATATTTTCACTCCACATTTTTAGCATTGCCATTTTTGCACACCTCCTTCAAGACAGTACAGCTGTCATTTTCCACAACCTGCCCAAAACGTGTTTTCACACCTGTGATGTAGAATAGTGCGTTTGCTTTGCGCAATCACCTTTTGGGACAATTGAACAAAATGACACTGGCACTGTCCATGAGGAGGGGTCCAAAAAGGCCACATTGAAAATTTGGTGCAACACCAAAGAATAGCTGTTACACCTGGGCGCTGAATAATTTCTACGCACATGTGTAACTTTCATCACTTGGTAGCTCATCACAGCCCTATCAGCTCTGGCTAGAGTTTGTCTTTGACTGTGATAGCCACCTCCTTGGAATACCATAGAGGATTTATTTTTCTTTTTGCTTTGCTGACCCATCTGGCACATTGATCTGTGGCAGTGTTTATTGTTCTCTTGAGTCTCCCCCACATGACCTCCACCTCCTCCTCCTCTAGTTCCATTAACTGGCTACTTATGTTGCTCCTCATTTTTTGGAAGTCAGCCTTTGTGAAATCTAGCACCTTTATCTTTGAGCGGCTGGTGTCCTGTGTTATGTTTACCTTAAAGCTTACCATGTGATGGTCGCTATTGCCAATATGGCATCCCACTTCCGATGTCCTTGATCCTTTCCAAGTTTGCGAGGACAAGATCGAGAATGTCATCTCCGCTTGTTGGGGTTTTAACAAGTTGGCACAGTCCCGTGCCTTGTAATGACAATAAGAAGTCCCTACTTCTTCTTGTTGCTGCCGTTAGTGTGCTCCAGTTTATATCTGGTAGGTTAAAGTCCCCCACCAGTATTACTTCACCTTTATCAGACATTTTGTGGATTTCCTCTATTGGGTCTTTGTCTCGTTTATCTCCTTGATTTGGGGGCCTGTACATGACGAAAATTCTGAAGGGTTTTCCCTTGCCTATGTCTACTGTTAGCCACAGTGACTCGAAGTCCCCAGGTTGCCCTTTTACTTCTGTGGCTTTTATTTCCTCCCAAATGTAAAAGGCTATGCCCCCTTTTTTTTGCCCTGCCTATCTTTCCTGAACAAATTGTAACCGGGAATGGCTGTATCCCATCCGTGGTTTTCCATGAACCATGTTTCTGTTACAGCCACCCAGTCCAACCTTTCTGTTTCCAAGATGGCTGTGAGTTCAGGAAGTTTGTTGGATAGGCTCCTAGTATTTGAAACCATTGCCTTCAAGGAATGTGCATCCTCTTTGGCACAAGGTTGTACTCTCTTTCTGGATTGCTCCAGTTTGCTTCTTCCGGCCAAGAGATTATGGAGGTTGCTGGTTCAGGCGGATGTCTGCTCTGATTTGTTTTCTGAAGATGTATACACGCATTTGGCATTTTGGGGAGTGATGACCAGCCCACTGACAGAAGGGGTGTGAGCTGCGTCATGCTCCCCTTTATTTAGTTTAAACTACCTGCATAGACATCGAGTTTTGAGCAATTTGGAGTCAAGAAGCTTGGTTTAAAATGATTTACTGTAGAAGGTTTTGTTGATCAGACAAGCATGGAGACATTCTTTCCTACTCTCTCTTTATAAGACTGCATGCAGTAAGCACAGCCTCCTCATGGCATACATGGCAATTCAGTGCAATGTAGCCTGCAGTCACATAATACAGTACATTGCTTCCTTCCAGAGAACTTTGCCTGGCTTGCAGTCACATAATACATTGGTTCCTTCCAGAGAACTTTGCCTAGCCTGCAGTCACATAATACATTGCTTCCTTCCAGAGACTTTTGCCAAGGAAGTTATCAATTCCAGCTTTGTGAAGTTGACTCTGTACTGAGAACTGATACTTCACAAGGCAGATTAACTTTGCAAAATAGTGAAACTTCACCAAGTAATTAGCAAAGCGAATTTTTCCCACATCACACGCCATTAGTCATGAAAGCATGCATTCTTCATATGTGACAAGAGGAGTGATCATTACAAACCATCAGTATAACCATTTACTATATCCCCATCATTGGGTGTAAAAGATATAATTCTAATTAATTATTCATGGGACAAATTCACACTCTGATTGGCTGCTGTACTGGGTGTTAATCCCTTAGGAAATGCCTGGTACAGATCAGAGCAGCACTTGCATTTGAAAACTCTAAAAAAAACAAGCATTTGTCAATGCTGAATGTTTGCTTGCTGGCATTGGCATTGGTAATGTAGAAGTTACAGAGCTGCATAATAGGAATGGTAGCAAAGTATTGAACTGAAGCCAACCCCACCACCACCCTGCAGAGAGTGACAGGCATTGGGTGTGCCTTTGGGTCGTCAGGCATAACGACCACACCATTTCACCACACCCCTACCCCTGCAGACACTGACAAGTGTCACGGTGTGCCTTAGGGTCTTTGGCCTTGCTCGCTCCCATTCCATCAGGAAATATGGTGAGATGGGTGCGTATAGAGAATGGGGTAACATTTGGGGTCTGAAGAGTCCGTGGCACACCTTGATGCTCTCACTGGCTGCAGGGTGTGGGTGGAAGTGGAATGGTATGAGCATTACAGGCAAGAATCCCAAGTCACACCCCCTAATGCCTGTCATTCTCTACAGGGTGGGGTGTTATGGTCGGAAACCCTAACACCTCAGGCATTCGTTGGTATTTTCACTCCAAATTTTCAACATGGTTTTTTTGTGACCCCCCACCTCATGAACAGTGGCAATATCAGTTTGTTAGCTGAAAACTGCTTTTGCACAGTGACTACGGCATTTGGCACCACAGGTACAAAACACATTCCGAACAGGATGTGAAAATGACAGAAAAGCTGTTCATGGGGAGGTGTAAAATGGCAATGTTGAAAATCTGGTGTGAAAATCTTAAAAAAACTGGTGAAGTCACGAGCGTACATAGAAACTGTGCAATGCACACCCGTAATGTAACTAGTTTGGGGATTTTTTTACAGCAGCTTGTTAACACAGGCATTTTGGGACCGCCGATCATGAACAGTGTCAGTGTGATTTTCTTTATCTGTCCCGAACAATGATTTCCCACGGTGACCACGCATTTCTGCACTGAAAGTGTGAAAACACATTTCGGCCACATTATGGAAAATGACAGCCGTACTGTCCATAAGGAGGTGTGGAAAAATGCCACTGGTGAAAATCTGGACTGAAAATATTACAAATTCATGAACTTACGAGGGTGTGTGGAAACTGCGTAATGCTCACTCATAACAGTCATTTTATGGAGTTTTGTCACCAAATTTTCAACATAGCCATTTTAAGACCTCTGCTCATGACCAGTGTCACTGTGATTTTCTTAATCTGTCCTAAACATTGTTTTCAAGACAATCGACTGTACCATTGTGCGCTACATGTGCGGAAACAAATTTTGGGCTAGATGTGAAAATGGTAGCTGTACTGCTCATAAGGAAGTGCAGTAAATGGCACTGTTGAAAATCTGGTGCAAATATTACAAATTTGCAAACTTGTTAGCGTATGTAGGAACTGCACAACGCAGGCCCTAAAACAGTCATTTTTGGGAATTTTTTCAACAAATTTCAACATAGCCATTTTAACACCTCTGCTCATGACCAGTGTCACTGTGATTTTCTTAATGTGCCCCATACATTGATTTTGCACACAGACTGCGCCATTGTGCGCTACATGAGCGGAAACACGTTGTGGGCGAGATGTAAAAAATGACAGCTGTACTGCTCATAAGGAGGTGTGGTAAAATGGCAATGTTGAAAATCTGGAGTGAAAATATTGAAAATTTGCGAACTTACGAGCGTGCATAGGAACTCTGCAATGCATGCTCGTAAAAAAGTCATTTTTAGGAATTTTTTCACCAAATTTTCAACATAGCCATTTTAAGACCTCTGCTCATAAACAGTGTCACTGTGATTTTCTTAATGTGTCCCGTACATTAATTTTGCACACTGACTGCGCCATTGTGCACAACATGGGCGGAAACATATTTTGGGTAAGATGTGAAAAATGATAGCTGTACTGCTCATAAGGAGGTGTGGTAAAATGGCAATGTTGAAAATCTGGAGTAGAAATATTGGTAATCGCACTTACGAAGCATCGTGAGGAACTGCGCGATGCACGCCGTGAAACAGTCATTTTAGGACTTTTTCACCAAATTTCAACATAGCCATTTTAAGAACTCTGCTCATGAACAGTGTCACTATGATTTTCTTAATTTGTCCGTACATTGATTTAGCACACCCGACTCGCCATTATGCTACATGGTGGAAACCGTTTGGGTGAGATGTGAAAATGACAGCTGTACTGCTCATAAGAAGGTGTGGTAAATGGCAATGTTGAAAATCTGAGTGAAAATATTGAAAATTCGCGAACTTAATATGCATAGGAACTGCGCAACGACGCCAGAAACATTTTTTGGAATTTTTCCACCAAATTTTCAAAATAGGCTTCTTGAGAGCCCACCTTATGAACACTGGCAGTGTCGTTTCATAGAAACATAGAAACATAGAAGTTGACGGCAGATAAGGACCGCAAGGCCCATCCAGTCTGCCCATTTCTTTTCTACCTTATAAATGTGCCATCGCCTTTGCTCTGTCAGTGGCCTATCTATTCATACTCATTAGTATTGCTCCCTTATGCCTATCCCATGCCTGTTTGAAGCCCTGCACTGTATTCATAGCCACCACTTCTGAGGTAGGCCATTCCATGCATCCACCACCCTTTCTGTGAAAAGAATTTCCTCATTCCCTTAATCGCCCCTCTAATCTCATGCTGTGTCCTCTTGTCCTGCTTTTTTTTATATTTAAACATGTTAGAATCTTTCACCTTGTTAATGCCCTTAAGGTGTTTGAATGCCTCAATCATATCACCTCTCCCTCCTTTGCTCAAGGTATACATATTGAGCTCTGTTAATCTGTCCTCATATGTCTTCTGATGCAGTCCCTGCACCATTTTGGTTGCCCTTCTGGACTGCCTCAATTTGTTAATCAGTCCCAAAAGGTGATTTCACGCAGTGACTGCAAAATCACCCTTTGGGCCTGAATAATGCCATGACAGTGACAGCATTCATGAGAAGGGGTCCCAAAAACCCCATATTGAAAATTTGGTGCAAAAATTCCAAAAAATGCCCGAGATATGCAGCAAAGTTGAAAAAACCCTATCTATTACATTATACAGCTTACCGGCATTTCCTCAGTTCACGGTCGGCTTTGAAGAGTGCAGACGTGTTCCCGGTCCACCGAAGATCGCCGCACCGACTCCAGGAGGTAAGTATGGGGTGAGGGGGTGTGGAGAAGGCAGGGTGCGAGTGGTGCGGGTGCAGGTGGGGACAGGGAGATCGCGAGGGACCGCTTTTTAATTTACAGGTTTTTTTTTAATTATTAAGACGACGCGACATTTGCCACGCTGGGTGGGCTCCCCAGCCGTGGCAGCTGGAAAGGATGTTTGGGGGCTGGAGCTGATGGGGATTGGGCACCCCTTGCCGGGCCATAGCGGGCTAGTGCCATGCTGGGGTGGGCTCTCAGCGTGGCACCAGGAAAGCTTTTTGGGTGGCATGGAGCCGGACGGGCATTGGGCACCCCGTTGGCTATACTGTATGTGCGTGGGGGGGAGCGCGTCAGCACACAATATGCGTGCGTGCGTGTTGAGGGGAGCTCTGCTCACTGAAGTGGAGCTCTCCCTTTCAACTGTATGCCACTGCATTTTCAGCTGTCATAGACAGCTGGAGTAGTGATTGGCGCACTGTGACCGCGCCTGCAAACACACTGACTGAGTTGGAAGAGGCTGACACACCTCTGGAAAACTCGGATGATGGCACTATGTTTCTTGCACATGCATGCAAGCAAACATAAAAGGATGTCTTTCCATGTGTTTAATGCCATTAGACTTATAATTACAGTAATGACCTCACAGCCAGTCATTTCCTTTTGATTGACAAACAGCTCGGTATGGTTGACCCTCAGTTGTGCCTGGGCAGCCCTTCCCCAGCCAGTCATTAATCGCCAGGGAATGGCTGGCTGTTGGGTCATTATTGCTTAATTAATGCTCTCCAACTGAAGTCAAATATATATTCAACATTAATAACATGATTATATAATCTTTTCAATTCTAACGTGTCCCTGAATAGATTTAACCATTTTTGTTTATCAATAATTTCTAGGATGGGGTGTTCCATGTTTGTAGAATCACTCTCTAAGATTGCTATATTAGCAAATGCACATATTCTCTGTTGGGGCTTATGGAACCTAAATTCTGCGTACTGATTGAAAAAAAAATCAAAATCGCATGGAAAAGGATCCTTTCAATCCCAGGGAAATTTGTCATTCAAAATTAGTCTGTTTCCACCATGCAAAACTTTAGGGCATTCTCTGATGCCATGTCTATGCCAGCAATAAGGATTTGGCTTGAAACCCACATTAAAACATTTGATTGGTATGATATTTGCTCTTTCTACTATCTTATACTTGATAGCTTTATTTTTATTTCCTATATACCATTTTTGCATTCCTCATTCTCAAAAGCCATTGCTCCAGTATAGTCATGTTATTCAATTCCATTTCCCATTTAGAGTATGCTTTTTTAAAGGTTGTTTTTATTTCTATAACAATTTCCCTTTATCAATTAGGAATATACTGTATATTTGTTAGTAAATCAGTTTTTTTTTTGCATTGTACATTTATTACACTCTTAGTTATATCTAATACGATTATAATCTCTGACGTTAAACTTTTCTTTATTCTTTATCAGTCAAGTTCAATCTAGATTTAATAGACAACTATAGAAACCGACATATTTTGGTGTTATTCTGCCCTTGTAAGGATTTAAAACATTTACAAGAAACATTCTTTGAGATAAATTAAATGCAAGCTGTTCTGCCCAAGTTTTTTATTTATTGTCCTTTCTCAAATCTGGTATGCTGATCAAACAGCGACATTTTGATAGCGAAGTACATTACAGCACCAATTTGACATTGCCACTGTAATGTACCCATGGACCCTGGCACTGCTTCTCTGGGTTTTGCATCCCCTCCCCAAATCAACTCTGACTTAGAGTTGATTACATTAAAATACTGGGGGTGGGATATTCAAAGCAGTTGTGCATGCGCAACTGCGGAAATGTGCCAGAGAGCGATATTCAGCAGCAGCAGCAACTGTGCAGCACAAGTGGCAGTGCGCCAATGTGCAATGGGAATGTATGCATGTGCAAGGGCAGGGGGCGTAGCCATGAATATGCAGCACAGTGCGATATTCAACACCGGACAAATGGTGCATGCATGGAGCAAATGGCAGTGACATGGAGCAGACTTGAGCCTATAAAACAGGGAGCAAGTAGGAGAAGAGCACATACGCCAGAGGGGAGCAGGACAGAGGGAGACAGACAGGCCGGCAAACCACACAGTAGGGGACAAGGAGAGAGAAACAGACAGAGACAGAGAGGGAGTGACAGTGTGTGAGAGAGTGAGTGAGTGTGAGTGTGACAGGCAGGGAGGCAAAAGTGGGTGTGTGTGTGCCTGGGTGTGACACAGTGGCACCAGGCCCGAGAGGAGTTACACAAGAACCCACAGGGGTGGGAGTCAGAGGCCGCAGGCAACAGGCAGCCAGCCAGGGGCAGGGTACACAGGTGTGGGCCCTGCATATCAGCCCGCACAAACGCACACAGCTGGTAGGGCCTGTGGAGTCAGACGCCCAGGGAGAACAGGACAACAGGGGCCATGGCCAGTGCCATATTCCAGATGGAGGCCATAATGAGGGGTGTGGGGAGGCAGGAGGCAGTGTGGCACAGCCATGGAAGGGCCCGTTGGTGCTATGCCTGGAACAGGTGGTACCGACCTCACATCAGCTATGAGACCTACGTTAACACCGAGATCGTGGGCCGGTACTGACTGAACCAGGCAATTCTGAGGCAGCTCTGTGAGCTGTGCAGTGAGGAGATGCAGGCACTCACCAGACGGAGCCATGCCCTGACAGTGGAGATGAAGGTAACAGCTGTCATGTGCCTGCTCACCACAGGCACCTTCCAGAGACCAACAGGGGACACCACAGGCATAACCCAGTCAGCCGCATCACGTCTTCTCACACAATTCCTCAACACCCTGCAGCCACATGCTGTGGAATACATCCACTTCCCCAGCACACAGGCAGAGCATACAGTGAACATGCAGGAGTTCCACAGGGTAACACATATGTCTGGCATGCTAGGGACCATCGACTGCAACCATGTTGGCATCTGCATGCCACCTGGCCCGGAGGGGGTAGCCTTCATCAACAGAAAGGGCTACCCTAGTATCAACTGCCAGGTGGTGTGCGATGCCAGGGGGTGCATAATCAATATCTGTGCCACACACCCTGGGGGAGCACACGATGCCTTCATCTGGCACAGCTCGGCACTGTGCCACAGGTTTAAGAGTGGGGACATCCCCACTGGTCACCTAGTGGGTGAGTAGGCTGAGACCACGGGCAGCTGGGTTCAACATGGCATGGGGGGCTGCCAGGGTAGGGGCACTGCAGAGTGCGGCTTGGAAGTACAAGGGGCACAGCAACATAGGACACAGGCTAACCATATCTCCATCCACACAGGTGACAGTGGCTACCCACTCCGGCCCTGGCTGCTCACCCGCTACCGGCACCCATCGTCCCCTGCAGAGGAGCAGTACAATGAGGCACACGCCAGCATGCGGAACATCACTGAGTGTGTCTTTGGTCTGCTGAAGGCACGATTCCATTGCCTGGACAGGTCTGGCAGTGCCCTACAGTACAGCCCCTCAAAGGCCTGCAGCCTATTCCTGGCCTGCTGTATGCTGCACAACATGGCCACTGACCGTGGGATAGCTGTTGAGGTTGATGAGTGGAACAGCAGTGGGAACAACGTGGTCGATGGGTCGTGTGGTGGTGGGCAGCCCCTCCCCAGGTGGAGGGATCCCCGGCTGACCAGGATGGCACGCCAGCACAGGGACATGATAGCGGAGGAGCACTATGGCGCACGCAGGTAGGTGGACAAACACCCATGTAAGGGATAGCCACAGTGGCATGGCACACAGGCATGTGTGGGCGTGCCCTGCGGCCTGAACAGGTGGGCAGGGGGCATGGGCAGGCGTGAGGCCAGTCCACACGGCTACATGCAGCAACATGCAGCACAGCACACTACACACACACACACACACACACACACACACACACTGTTGCCCACAGGCACGCGCCCAGGCACTAGCACCTGGCTTGGATCAGACTCAGAGCACCGGTGCACAGATGCATCCGATGCTGTGGTGGCATCATCACGCACGCACCACACAAGCTAGCGGCTGGGCGGGTGTGCACACAGCCAGCGTGTGGTGCAGTCCATGGATGCCACGTCTGTGACATGCACACACACACACAACACCCATGTGCACACAGGGTGGCGGCAGCAAATTGCGGACAGGATGGCGGGCACATCAGGTCCGACGCTTGGTCACACGGCCACCGTGGACAAGTGGACAGCCTCGCCATGGCCTCCCAGCAGACCCAGGCTGTGCAACAGCCACAGAGGGTGTTTGTAACTGTCCCCCAGGGGTGGTACTGCGGGAACGCAACCGTGTCCTGGCAGAGGTCAGCAGGCTCCCAAACAGGCCTGCACCAGGTGTGCCTGGGATACCAAGAGCAGATCCCGGCATCGACACTGAGGGGGTCATACAACGCCATGACCGTGGGGTAGACAATGCACTCAGTGGGGTCTGCGGCAGCTGGCCGTGCTCCATGGTGGCCAGTGGGGCTAGGCCGACCGTGACTGCAGTGGCATGGCGATCCAGGGCCCCAGTCGTGTCCTCCCGCAGTCAATCAATGGCCTCCTGGACCTGTGTGAAGCCTTTTCATGCTGCTCTGGTGCCTGGCACACCTCTGCGTGGACAGCATTCACCCCAGCCATAAGCAGCACCTGTTGTTTCACAGAGGACCGCAGCAGTCGGGTGTGCTCATGCAAGGGGTTGGCGCCCGGGGGCGCATGGGCAATGCGCTGACCCACCTGTGGCATGTGACCGCACTGTCTAGCCCCCCGCTCAGGTGGGCGCTGCACAGTGTGGTCCCCTTGGGGCTGCTCACTGACCGGCGCACCGGTGGCAGATGCAGCACCCGGCCCCCCAACGTCCCCAGCCGTCTGCCACTGCCTGCTCTCCGGCTGCTGTGCACTGGGCAGCACCTCTGCTGCTGTACCACCACCACCACTATCCCCCGGAGCCATGCCACTGTCGCACACAGCGGCACCAGGGGCAGTTGTGGGCAGCCGACACACCGCCAACAAGGCACTGGCGGCACTGCCAGGGATGGTGTATGGTATGGGTGTCTCCCCCTTGACAACATCCCCTCTGTCCAGGACAATGGTTGCATCATCATCGGTGTTGGACCCTGCCCTGATCTGTGCCTCCGCACACTGCACACCATGGCTGGCATCCTGATGGAACACAGCCAGGGCCTCATCCACCACCACGCCCAGGACATCCGTCCGGATGGCGGTGGTGTGCTGCAGCTGATCGGGCCCCTGGACACCAGTGGAGGTGGATAGCTGGTCCTCCAGGGCTGGCATGTCCCCACGGCAGACTCCACCACCCCTGCCACTGCATGCTGGCGTCCAGTGCTGGAAGAGAAAACAGTCGCATTAGTGCCGCGATGCACAGGCTCCCCCACACACCCCAGCACCCCCGCCCCTGGCGCTGCTGTACCTACCAGCAGTGATGGGTTCCCACGGTCTGGAAGCCAATGTCTGACACCCCCTGACAGCACTGCACTGATAGTGGCTGCCACCAGCTCCTCCTGAGGTGTGAGCTGTGGCATGTCAGCCTGTCCCCCACCTGTGGCTGCCCTTGCAGCCCAGATGGCCACCACCTTCTCCTTGATCCATCACTTGTCAGTGCCCACCTTCTTCTAGCACTCCTGCACAGATCGCTGGTGGCTGCCCTGCTGGTACATGGCCTCTGCCACCTCCTCCCAGGCCGCGGCCCTGGCCTGGGGTGTGCCAGTTGCACCACTCAGCAGAGACTCCCTGTCGAGGTACGCCTCGAACAGGGCATCTGCCTCCACCTTCATAAAGTTGGGCCTGCGCGCCACGCTCCTCACCCTCCTCACATTTGGACATGCTGCTACCTGTGGGCAATTTCATGTGGTCAGTGGCTGCAGCGGCCCACACCAGCTGCCCATCCTGCTGTGCTGTCTTCCCCCCTCAGTGGCCGCAACTTACCTCAGATGGTTGCAACACCGGTCCATGGCCTGTGCAGTCCCATGGCATCTTTATAGTGTATCACATGCAAATGGGCTGATGCTCAACAGTAATGAGATGCTAATTCCCCCAGTGCACCGCGGATAGGCTGATGCACTAATCTGCATATGCCGGCTGAATATCACATTGTTGTGCCTTGCGCAATGGACTTGCGCCAGCACAAGTCATGGTGCAATGCTGTGACCAACACGGTGCACCCATCACTATGCATGTGCCATGACCTGTACCAATGCATATTGCACAGCGTACACTAGGTGCACTATAGGCCATATGGTGCTTGGCCTCTATAGGACCTATGGCGCCTGAGTGCTATGGGGCCTATGGTGTTCAGGCAGTATGGAGCCTATGGTGCTCAGGCACTATGGGGCCTATAGGGCTCGGGCGCTATGGGGCCTATGGTGCCCAGATGCTATGGGCCTATGGTGCTCGGGCGCTATGGGGCCTATAGTCCCAGATGCCATGGGCCTATGGTGCTCGGGCACTATGTGGCCTAAGGTGCTCAGGCACCACAGGGCCCAAGGCACTGGGGCACTGATAGGGCCTTTGGCACATGAGCACCATAGGCCCTATAGCACCCAAGTGCCATTGGCCCTATAGCGCTTGGGCACAATAGGGCCTGTAGGGCGTGGTGCCCTCAGGACCATGTTGAGCACCATGTGTTATGGTCCCTATAGCACACTGGTGCACAGTGCACGTGCTGACCCCTGCCCTATGCCCCCCAGGGACCTCTGCCCCAAGTGCCAGTGCAGCCACGCCCATACCGCACATCCCCAGGGATGCACGATTGACGAGGGCAGCGCATCTCCGAGCTAGGCACGCATCCGGAACATGTGGAGCTTGTGTGCTACAGGGTGCCATTTTGAATTGCTACACTGTGAACTAGGCATGCCGCAGTGCACAGTACCCCAGGCTCAGAACTGGAGCCAAGTTGAATTGGTGAACCTGGTGGCCCAGGTGGAGCCCCATGCTGCCTGCCTGTTTGGGCAGCAGCCCCTCGCCGGGCCCAGGATGAAGATCTGGCAGGACATTGCGGATAGCCTAGAACAGGCTACCGGTGTGCGGCACAGCAGGGAGCAGTGTTGCCACCATTATGGTGTCCTACAGAAGGTGGGACCCGGAGGGGCTCAAGGCACTACAGGCGCGTGTCCGGAGGGGGCCCGTGCCATGGCCAGGTAAGTGTGCTCCGCCTGTGTCTGTGCATGTCCAGTGTTTCATGGGGCTGGCAGGCCTGCATGCCATGCCGGGGGGTGCTGTCTCTGCATGCCCTGTGACCTGGGACTGCACACACTGGGTGTGCTGCACCACCGCACTGTGGCCATGCCAGGCTGGGGTCCACTCTGTGCGGGAGGTGAGGGCGGTGGGCACATGGTGTTACTGTGTACTGATGTGTGCTTGTTTATGTTCCCATTCTAGGCTCTGAGGACCGCAGGAGGGCCAGAGCAGCAGGTGCGCCTGGCGGCCACGGCAGGCTGCTGCAGGACCCACGTCTGGAGCTGTGGGACAGAGGGTGGAGCCACCAGACTGGCGTGAGCAGTGCAACAGTGGGCAGGTAGGCACTGTGCTTTAATACATTGTTGTGCAGGGTGGGCAGCAGGGGTGCAGCCTCGGCCCCCTGTGCGCTGAGCCGTGGCAGCTGTGTTCAGCCCATGGTGTGCGTGACGCCATTGAGTGGCCATTGCACATGTGTGTGGCAGCTGCTGGTGGGCTGTAGGTGTGTCTGGCTGCCATCTGTGCCGCTGTGATTCTGCTACTGCACCATGCCACCTGCCTGCCACAGTGCTGGTGGTCAGCCCATGGGTGGCGGTGTCCAGTGCTTTGCATAGCTGTGGCATGCCAGGTCAGTGGCAGGTGTGGGCCCACCCAATGCAGATGGCCAGGGTGCCACCCCATGGATGCTTGTCACCACTGTCCGCTGTGCACGGTAGGTGGGCTGGGGTGCCCTGGACATGCACTGATCACCTGTTCCCTCCTTTGCCATAGGTATCCGGCAGGGTCTTCAACAACTGAACTACAGCCGCCTCCTGTGGAGGCTCATCACCATCACCACCGCCATACTGGAGGTTGCCTAAGTCACCAGACAGCTCCTGCTGTGGGGCCAGCACCAGGCAGCGGTGGGATGTAGCTGCCCGTAGGGCCTGTTGGGCCTGAACCTTCTTTTTTTGAAATTCAACATCTTTATTAATTTATGTCATGACACAAAGTATATAACAAAAAAGCAAATGAGCCCCACACCAATAGCAACAAAAATAGATTAATGGTAACATGATGCCAGAATGTCACTGGATCAAATATAACCAAGTAATAATATACTGTTATACCTAACCACCCCTCCACCCCCACTACCTCCCCACCCTCCCTGGAGTGTGCCTTAATAAAACAACATAACAAAGAGATACAAAAGAGCAAATAAAATTCCAGCAATAACAGGCATCAAGAAAAGGATAAAACAAACTGAGGCAGTCAGAGGCATGCATTACATGGATATTTAGTTCAAATATAAAGCATATAGTTTACCCCATTTATGATTAAAAGAGGCTATATGGTTCCGGGAGCTTGCTATTAGCCTTTCAGTGTTAAAACAAAGTGACATTTCCTTCAGCCATTCAGCATATGATATGGCCAGTTGGTCCATCCAGTGCTTGAGAACCAGTCTTTTGACTGCTATGGAAATTAGAGCCATGTGAAATCTCATACCCCGAACTCTAATATTGAAAACATCCCTAGGATGCATATTTCTATGGTGAACAATTCATCCAATCCCAGAAGGAGGTCTAGATTGGATTGAATTGTGTTCCATAATGGAGCCATCCTGTCACAATGCCAAAAAATGTGTATCAGGTTCCCTTCAGTTGTGCCACACCATGTACAGTTAGCCAAAGCTAGCCTGCCTAATTTGGCCAACTTAACCGGTGTATAGTACAGGTTATTTAAGAAGTGATACTGCATAAGTCTGTGCCTATCTTGAGTGAGATATCTATGCATGTCCTCCCAAATCTGACTCCAAGTCAAGGAGGAAACTGGCAGAAGAGAAGTCCAAGTTTTAGAACCTGCAAGGGCATTAGGGTATTTGATACCCAGAAGAAAGGAATAGATCCTTGAGATTCCATGGGGCTTGTTTGCATAGTCCTGTATCTGATCTAAAAAGGGCCTGACTTGGGACAGCTTGAATGTGGTCCCAAAATTAGAGACCATAAGATGTCTCAACTGAAAAACCTTAAATATATGTTTCTGAGGAATATTCAGTTTAGCTATTATGTCAGTTGAGGAGAGGAGAGGAGAGAATCCTGGGAAAACAGGCTTTACACTAGAATATCCTGTAACTGAGGAAGCCAGTCTAGGGAAAGCAGTGATCCTCCTATTTTGATGTTAGGGTTTAAAGTGACGGGTTAAGCCATATCCTTTTTGAATGAAATGTTAAAGAAGTTCCAACACTGGGTCAAAACTTTGATAGAGACCCCTACAGCCGAATTTTGTATGAGAGTAGGTAATGCAGAGATAGTATAATAAAAAACTCTGGGTGAGTTAAGATTACGCATATCCAGAAGCCTTTTCTCCAACTGTAGCCAGATAGGAGAATGTTCATTGGGTATGGCCTCGAACCATCTCCCCATTTGGACAGATGACTCGCCAGTAATAAAAAATAAAATTGGGAGGCGAGTCCACTCTCTCCTGGGTAGGTTAAGTTTTAGAAGGTCTGCTCTAGGATGTTTGCCCTGCCAAATGAATTTAGAGAGGCAGAGTGGAGCTGCTGGATAAGACATTGGGAGCCAGATATTCAGTAAGTTTACAGGTAGAAAAGATGGGGCAGAACATTCATTTTTATAATACTGATACGACCGCATAACAACAATGGGAGTTTGACCCATCTTTGGAGATCCTGATGGATATTCAACACCAAATCATCCAGATTGAGTCTCATGAGAGCCTCTGGGTCTCTAGTGAGATGTATGCCTAAATATTTGATTGAGGAAGAGGACCATCTCATACCGAAATGATCGAAGTTGACTTGGTGAGTGATAGCATTTAATTGGAATATAACTGATTTGGATAAGTTTAGCTTATAGTTAGCTACTTGACCAAACTGCTCAATAATTTGTAGTGCGTGTGTTAGTGAGGTTTCTGGATAGGCCAAATGTAAAAGAATATCATCTGCATAAACTGAGAGGGTCAGAGATTGCTGATATACTGAACAACCTGTGACCTGAGGTGAGTTCTTAATACTAAGTAAAAGGGGTTCCAAATATAAATTAAACAAAAAGGGAGACAGGGGACAACCTTGCCGAGTGCTAGCAAACAGCGGGAACTGAGAAGAGAAAACCCCATTAAAATAAATTCTAGCAGTGGGAGCCTTGTATACCGTCCGAATCCACTGAATGAAGGTTTCCAGAAAACCCATTTTCTTAAGAGTAGCCCAAAGAAAATCCCAGTTTACTCTATTGAAAGCTTTTTCTGCGTCTAATGAGACTAAAGCCATGGGGATCTGGGAGTCTTGGGCAACATGAAGAATATGTGAAAGGGTTCGCAAGTGGTTGGCAGAAGATCTGCCTTGCACAAACCCCACTTGTTCGGGACTCAGCAGATGAGACCAAATCTGTTTAATTCTAAGAGATAGGATTTTAGTTAAAATTTTAATATCATAATTTAGTAATGAAATTGGACAGTAACTTGCTGGCTCACTATGGGATTTGTCTGGTTTCAGAATCAGGACTATCGTGGCTTCCAGCAAGGTGGGGTCTAGGGGGTCTGAGGTGAACATGTAGTCAAATAGTTTCAAGAGGAGGGGAGCTATCTCCTTACAAAAGGCTTTATAGAAGTTGGAGGGAAAACCATCAGGACCTGGGGATTTATCCAGTGATAACCCATTAATTGCCTCCTCTACGTCAACCAGAGTAATAGGAGAGGCCAGGATTGCGCACTGATGGGCCTGCAGGGAGGGAAGGTTAAGGCCATCCAGAAAGTGTTCAATACGGGAATGGGAGGTTTGAGAAGAACCTTTACTATATAGGTCCCTGTAAAAGGATTCGAAGACCTGGGAAATATCTCGAGGGGAGGTTTTAATAGAGCCATCTGGGGAATACAGTGCAGGAATCCATCTTGAGCTTTCCACTTCCCGTAGTCAAAGGGCTAGCATTCCACCTGGTTTCTCGCCTTGATCAAAATAACGAGCTTTGGTTTTAAGGATGGCGTATTCTGCCTTTTCCATTAGCAAATCCGCATATTCGTTCCTAAGCTTCAGTAGGGTTTCCAAATCTGTTGGGGAAGATGAAGAGGATAAGTTATTTTCAGCAATCCTTATTTGATTCGACAACGAAATAACTCTAGCCTCTCTCTGTTTTTTTCCTTTTGGAAGCTAGCTTAATGAATTCTCCACTGATGTAACATTTAAAAGAGCACCAAATCAAGTCCTCCCTGCATGTGGAACCCGTATTGAAATCTATAAAGGAAGAGATTAGCGACTTAATGTGGGAAATTGTTCATTCCTCTTTTAGAAGTTGTGTGTTTAGTTTCCATGAGGTGACCCTTTGAAAGTTCAGATGGGGGGAGATCAAAATCCATGCCACTGAATGATCAGATATAACAATTGGTTCAATTCCTGTCTGGTGGAGACCAGCTAGAAGAGTGGTGCTGGTTAAAATGAAATCTATTCTGGACCACGACCGGTGGACCTGTGAGTAGAAGGAGAACAGCTGACCAGAGGGATTGAGCAGACGCCATGGGTCGCATAAACCCAATAAGTCCATAAAATCCCTCAGGGCTAGTTGTGGAGAGGAATGGGGTTTTAATGGCCGGTAAGTTTTGTCTAGGTCCTGTGATGGAGCAATATTCCAGTCACCCCCTAGAATTAGCAAGGAGGGCAGAAATCCACTCAGTTTGTCGGCCAAGCTCATAAGGAAATCCGCATCCCCTCCAACTGGACCATAAATTGCCCCTAACAGCACCCTGACATTATTGAGTATACCTTTAACAATAATAAATCTACCCTCTTGATCTGTTACACTTTCTTCTGCCACAAATGATATGTGTCTTTTGACCAAAATTGCCACCCCTCTGCTAGATGACGACCCACAGGACGTGAAAATTTGAGAGAAACTCTGCCGACGTAGCCCGTTTGTTTCCGAAGCCATGAGATGGGTTTCCTGCATCAGAAGAATGTCAATATTTTAAAAAGCGCAATTTTTGAGAACCTGATATCTTTTGGACAGATCTCTGATGCCTCTGACATTCCACGTGGCAATTTTAATTGTACTCACTGTCATACCTTTTATTAAAAGAAAAGGAACATGTACCACTAACTGACCAAACGATCCCAAAAGGCACACTCCAATCCCACCCCCATCCCCAACAACCCCTGTAGAAAATAATTAGTAAGGAAAGTTTCTTCCCAAGGAAATTCGTAAAATGTTCGAGTTACTGAGAAGGTAGATAACCTTAACCATCCAGTAATAGTCTCAGACCACGTAGTCAGTGGGAAAGAGACCAGGACAGTAACAGTAAACCCCCCCCCCCATAAACCCCTCAACCTATATACAAAAGGTCCCCATCTGTATACTAGAAAAGATTTCAGAATCTTTATTACTTGTATCGAGAACCAGACCCAATAGGCTGCACTCCTATGAGAGGTATAATCTACGTTCAAGAACCAAATCTGGACTAGAGCGCCATAAACTGATTCCGGAAAGAGAGACATAATAAATCGAAGTGCTCTCTGATCCCCATACCTCAGAGGGAGTGTACCTTTAGCCCCCTTCCCAGGTGCGCTATGCATCGCTCCTGAAGCTTACTCCATCCCGAAGCCTCACCGCCCATTGACCCTCTGGAAAAAACTGGCAGACGAAAGTTCTAACTAGCGTAGCATTACTCAAAAGAGTAAAGATTTAACATGTTGAAATGGTAGTGGGAACCCTGAAATCAGACTGCAAACTTGCTCACTCGCAAACCTTGCCAAATTTACTCCCTCCCAAAGAGGCAGTTGCCTCACACAAATGCATTTTGGAAATGACTTACCCAAAGGGCCAACACTCAGGAGGGCGGATTCCCCAGGACTCCCAATTAACCTGTTGCTCTAATTAGTTTCCCTGGGGCAATCCCAGCACCAAACAACGCGAGGTGACAGGGGGGCAAACAAACCGGTGGGACCAACTGGTCCGTCTGTGATGACAACGTGCGGCAACGCACCCTGAAATAAGGTTCCCACCCACCCTGGTACAGAAGCGCACGAACACTCTGTTGAGCCAGATCCAGCCCTACTAGGCCTCACAACAACCTCCCCCGCCCGCTCATCTGATCCCCGAGAGACCCAGAGGGAAGGGAAGAGGGAAAAATGTCAAACAGGTAAATAAACAACTCCCACAGCAAAAAAGAACAATAGTCCTCAGGCAACTGCAGTGAAAGTTCACCCTGCTTTAAACAGGTTAGGTAATTTGCTAGGAAGATCAGTGGCAGCCTGCTTCGAAGAATCATACGAGTACCATACTCCGTCGATTGCCACCTGTAACCTGGTGGATTAGAGCATCTTAAATCGTATTCCTGCCGCAATTAGCTTGCTGACCATAGGGTGAAAGGCAGATCTTCTCTGACGCGTTTTGAAAGGAAGATCTTGCGCGATCCTCAACTTGGAGCTACCCCACAAAATGGCCTGGAGCTCCTTCGCTTTAGTGAACACATGCTGCTTTACCAGAAAACTAAGGAATTTCACAATTATAGGCCTTGGGGATGCACCAGGTGGGGGTTTTGGTCTCAGGGAATGATGAGCTCGCTCAATGTGGTACTGTGGGTTGAGGGGAGAAGGGCCAACAGTCTTAAGGAAGAATTTCTGCAGGAAGGCAATAGTATCAGATCCTTCCTCCGATTCAGGCAAACCCAAGATCAGCAGACTATTCCTTCTGCTTCTCCCCTCCAGATCTTCGGTTTTCAGTTGGAGTTTGCTAATTTGCTGCTTCAGATGTACTATTTCTGTTTCTGATTTCTCTCTCCATTTCTCCAGAGAGGAAGTTCTCACTTCCGAATCTCCCATTCTTGTTGATAAAGAGCTGAGGTCTCCACGAATAGATTTCAACTCTGCCAAGATATCCTCTAGGGTTTCTTTAAACGGGAGCAGTTCCTGGGGGAAATGATCCTCAGTTAGAGGGATCGCTGATGTGCCAGAAGAACCAGACTTGGGAACATTCCCGGTACTTTGATGTTTTGATTTCTTGGATGATTTCTCTGGGGTAGATGGCGGAGTATGTCGGATTCCGGCCTGCTTCATCTCAGCTTCCATTTCAGTTGTAAAGCCGGTTACGTTGTTACAAACCAGCCAAAACTCAACCACTGGGATCCAAAATGATAAGGTAGCTTAAAACCGACATCTAAATTGTACCCCTTAACGATTGTAGGGCAAAAAGAGAATTAAAAGCGGTCGATAGGCGGGAGCTCCAGAATAGTGCTGCTTTTAGGCGCTCTGCATCATGTGACCAGTCAGGCCTGAACCTTCTGTTTCTGCACCTGTCCACTCTTCCCGTGCCTTCCCCTGTCCCTTTGTAGAGCCCTGTCCCCTATCCACATCCTTCTCTTCCCTACCTTGTTCTTGCTCTGTAAATAGTTTCCCCTACCTTGTTCCCTGTTGAATTGTTTTACTTGATGTTTAATACAGATTTGATATGGTTACCCATCTGTGTCAAGGTCTGCTTTGCAGCTGGAAAGTGGAGCCATACTGCAGTGGTGTGCTGGGTGGCTGTGTGGTGCCCTTGTGTTGTTCTGTGGGATGTGCATGGTGGTGGTGTTCACCCATCGGTCAGTGGCTTTGCCCTGTGGTGGTTATGGGCTGGCTGTTCGGGATGTGTGGCGTATGTGTTGGGTGCTGTTTGCCAGGGTGTGGCCGGCTGTGGCCTGGGTGGAATGGTGCGCGACATCCAGTGGGGGGTGGCTGGTGGTGGCCCACCCTTGGCTGTTGGTGCCGCCTTTGCTATGTCCACCACTGTGGTGCATGTGGTCAGGGGCCAGCTACATGCCCGTGCTCCCTGGGTGGTGTTCCATCATGGGCTGGCTGTGCCTCTCGCCTGGCTCCACCGCCTCCCTGGTGGCCACCCCCTCCTCCCCGGTGCCTTGCTCCTTGCTGTGCCTGTGGCTGGTCCATATGTGTCCTGGCGCATCTTCCTCGGCCCCTTGAGCATCCATGGTTGTGCTATTGTGCATGTTGGGTTGCTCCCTGGCACACCTCTATCTGCTCTCTGGCACATCCATATATGTTATTCAGCCATGTTGCGCTGGCACACGTCACCATGTGCAACCTTTGAATATCGCGCTCTATGTGCCATGGCACATTGGACTTGCACTGCACCAGCCTTGCACTGGCATCTGGCACATTTCTGAAATTCCCACCCTGGGGGTGCAGGGGCAAAGCCCCCTGCATGGAGGGTTCAGGGAGCAAAGCCTCCACAAAAAAACAAACAGTTTACTTCACGGCTTTCTGCTAACTGCAATTGTAACTGTAACGCCGGTTGACAAAATTTTTGTCGAACTGACATCGTAGACCCCTCAAATCTGAGGGTTTAAACAAATATTGGAATACAAACAGAGACCTTTTTTTTAATTTTATTTTTGTTGACTGGGTAAGTACACAACATAAAAATGTTGAAATGACCCAGAAGAATTACAGTGAAAGTGTCAAATTTTCAAATAACAAAATTATAACAATAGCAACAGTATTACAGAAATACAGGCAGAGGACATAAGGGAGAAGCAGCATTACAAATCAAACAATCCAAAAATGTAAAATTGGCATAAGGCAAAACAAGGCACGTTCAGGATAAAGCTTACCGGAAACCATCAAGTGCAACTGCAAGCTGAGGTGGTCAGCAGGTGAATCCAAAGTGCCTTCTGAAAAGAAGCTGGGAGGAGACACAATGGACAGACAAGGGTAGAAGTTCTAGGCCCTGGTTTGAAGGTCAGAAAAGTCTGGTCACCCATCAGGGTGGAGAATTTTGGTACCATGAATAGGGGCTCATCATTAGATCTCAGTGAGTAGCTCTGAGTGCCAGAAGAAAGCAGTGCTTGAGGGAGTATTAGTCCAGATGGTCTTATCAATGAAGCACCCTAGGGCAAACAAGCAAGTACTGGCTGGGGACAGCTGGCCTAAATTGATGTACTGGACCCAGTTGTGGGTGAGGCAATTACTTATAGTAGTAAAGTGAAAGACGTTGTTATACATCACATCTCATCTGGACATTACAGATTTAGAGGAGCTCAAGAAGGCAAGGGTGCCATAATTTAGGCTAGGGAGGAGGACACCTCTAGCAATGGTGAGCTGAGCTTCAGGAGTAAAAATACATTTGGATCTGTATGCCATGCCCAGTTTAGAGTTAATAACCTTACAGATAGCAGTGATATGGATGGAAAAGTCAAGGAATGGATCAAAAGCAACTCCAAGGTATCTGAAGGAGGAGACGGTCTCCAGAGGTGACATGTCAGGGCAGGCTACAATCAAATTACCAGGGCAGGATCTAATTAAAATACCTATATTCCAATATTGAGGAGCCTGAATTACACAACTAATAATATAATTTGTTATGTTTTTAAAAGTCTTAGAAAAAGCTAGTATATTTTTTATGGCCAAATCACTAGTCTCTCTTTCGAGAAATTCATGGATAATATTATATATTTGCCAGTTCTATAATCAATTTTTAAGTTCACCGTGCTTACACGTGCAGCTAAGTTCTTGATATGAGTTGCTTTTGAAGGGTGTGACACTTCTTGTCCAATGCAGAGTGGTCTGCAAGGGGTTTCACCGTGCCACACCAGTCATCAGCCAGGCTGATTGTGATGGTGTTTTGCCTGAAACGGTGTCTACTTGGAAAGAAAAAGCTGCACCAGTCATGTGGTGACTTTTTCCTTTCATCTGCAGGACACCGCCTAGCAAACAGCTGTTCAGTGTCTCAATCAGCCTGGCTGACATAACCCCCCCCCCCGCCACCCCACCAGTCCTTTCCAGAGGGCACCATTCCCAATCATTCATTTACGGAGCTGGTGAGCAGGATCAACAAATGCCATAGCCCGACGCCCCAGGCTACAACCTCCGCAGGCAGACAATCAGTTTTGAAGACTACTGTAGGTTGTCCATGGACAACCGCTTAGTGCTACTCTCTTATGTGCTTATTTGGCTGATTTACATTAAATTGCAGGTCCCTGGTGCCACCACTAGATTCTGCCTTGCTGCTTCCTCAGTGGGTGATGGACGTGGTCACAGGAGGAGCACCAGTGCAGCGTGCTTCAGTATTTGATGTCGGGGGAAGGGGAGATGTCTTTTTTCAATAGGCTCTGCTGTGGCTCTCTGCCTTGAAGGTGGGGGATGGATGGATTATCTTCACACTGCACCCATGCGCTGTCTGACTGACAAGATGTTCTTTGTCACAAGGCTACTGCCTGCCCCCCTCATGACACTGTTGGCACCAATCGTCATGTTTTAGTAGAGGCATGCTGCCACTAATAGAACCTGTGGCAACTGCAATTTAATTTAAATAGTAAGGATATGCCAAACTCCCAGAGCTGGACATGGGTAGGAAGTCTGTCATGAGATGGGACAACAGCCTGGTGCAGAGGACAGCAGAGGGGAAAGCGGACAGTGTGTCTGGGACTAGTAGCCAGGCAAGCATCAGTGCAAGTTGCTACAGAAATAAGGAAAGAGATGGAGGAGGTCTTTTTCAACATCTGTGTTCGCATCTGTCGATGTGGGGTCCAAGAATGTTGGGTGTGGAGTCGAAGAAGTCCAATTCTGCTTGCTTGGTGGCTGTGACAGTGTCACTTGTATCAGTATCGATATGTCAGCTGCAGCAGGATCCAAGACTGGGATTAGGAAGGGTCTTCTGGCTGTCAGGACTGTCCAGTGGCCTCCAGTCATTACTGGGTCAGTGGAGGAATGAAAGAATGGTGGAAGACATTGATGGTCTTGCCTTAATGCAAGAAAGAACAGAGGGGAGAAGGTAGCTGGTGAGAGAGAAGTGGAGCAGCACTGCAGGCCAGGGGTTTCAGGTCTCCTGTCTGAAGCTTCAAGCACCAGCACTCCAGAAGCACAAATATCTACTTGAAGTAAGTTAAAAAAAATTCTTCTTCCTTTTTCACATAACATTTTATTTTAAATTTCTAACATCTTTGATTTAAACTCATTCTGGAAGCAAACTTATTGTTAGGTACTTATAATTACTACGGATTGCTGTACATATTATTTGCAAAACTGAGCAGATTCATCTATTGACTACAGTAGGAGTGCCACAGGGTCATTATGTCATACAACATGACAGCGCAGCAACGTACCGTGCTGTAAATACAGCAGATACATTGCTGCAGCTGAAACACATTTTGGCTAAAGAAGCTAATGGTTTCTTTGTTTTCTGCAGGGGGCTCTGCCCCCATGCCCCCCATTACAGGGGGACTATGCCCCTGAACCCCCCCATTAATATAATCAACTCTGGGGGGGTCAACACATGGACAGAGAGACACACCACTGGGGGAGGGAAAAAAGAAACCACACAATGTGGTTTCACAAAAGTTTGGGACCAGGATTCAAACCCTGGTCCACAGACACATAGCACCCCTGCACTACCACGGCTCATCCCACAGACCTATGGTAGCAGCTTGGTGAACAACCTCCCCAACAGAGGTCTTGACCTTTGCATCACTCCTCCTCCCCACCCATGTGTGGCAGGGTACAATACTGCGTGCATATGTGCCTTGCGAGATTTTGTACCCTGTCACACTGGTACACTGCGCTATATGTTCCACATGTATTCCATGTGTGGGTCTATCCACGAGATATTGACCCAGTAGGAGTAGAAGTTAAGCAGCTATTGTTCAATAACTGTGGGTCATATTGCCATCACATGACACTTTATTTTTCAATGAGCTGACTTCTCTGCAGCTGCTGAATATGTGTTTTAGTGGATTTACTTTATGATTATGAGCTACACTGGAATCTTTGGCATTCTGACTGCTCCAGTAAAAAGGACTTTCATGGTCAATGCCCTTTCCTGTAAGATACTTATAAAATAATTATAACACAAAAACCATGCCTGTCCTAACAGAAGAAAAATCTTAGTGTTTGTGGTCTTTTGTGTTTAAATTGCTGTAAGCTTTAGAATTTCACCTGAATGTAGCCTTCCAACCATGGACTGCCACTTGAAACACTGGGACTACCATTTTTGACAAGGCAAGTTGTCTTTGGACAAGCATGTAATTTTAAAATGTGTCGATCCTGCAGGGTGGCTCTGTGGACATAATCCCAGCCCCTTGTGCAGCAAGTCTATGGGGTCAGTGTTGGGCTCAATCACACTGACCTGGGGCAGTGCCTGGTGACAATGAGTCTGGCAATCCCTCCGCACACCTCATTGAGTCACACAGATGCCGGCCTGCTACCTGGACGTGCTTAATCTTGTGCTGGGCTCATCCACTCCATCATGCACCTGGTTTGTGTTGCGGAGTCCCCCTTCCCTCTTTCCCAGTCAACTAGCCCAGCTCCCCCCAGTACGCACACTCAAATTATGTATATATTGAGAAATATCAACCAACTACAATGTTTAGTAGTGAGTCAATACTTTGAAGGTCGATAAAACACAACAATTATCTATGTGATCCACAAGTCAACAGGGTGTGTAGAGGGGCCCATACTCTTTGACAGTAATGTGTTCTCTTGGACATCTGAGCCATAAGGTTTTCTGCCTGTAAAGCAAAAAGGACTTCGTGTAACCACTCTGTGAATGAAGGAATTTCCTGATCAAGCCAGTGGCGTAGGATTACTTTTTTGGCACATAAGGATATAATAGCCATATGTTTAGTTTGATTACCAATTAACAAACCTTCATATTCACCCAGAATACAAATTTCCAGATTAAATGCATCTGAAAGACCCAAAAGTGGGTCTAATTTGGATTTGATAGCCTTCCAGAATGGGGAGACCCTATCACATTCCCACAATATATGCAATAATGTACCAGGATGTACCCCGCATCTGGAGCATAAATTAGTAGGAAGCTTCCCCATTCTGTACAATTTCACCGGCGTGTAATATAAATCATGGAGAACATAAAACTGTAGAAGGCGATATCTATCCCATCTCACTTCCCGGTATAGGCAGGACCAGACTTTTGACCAGTCTCTAACTGTTGAGGGTGTAGCAAGCAGAGCCTGGTCCCACATGTAGTGCAGCTGGCCTTCTAATTACTCCGCCTTTTCCCAAGGAAGACATACTAACATACTAACAAACTAAAATGCCAGCAGAATAGGCCTAATGGTCTTTCATGTCTGCTCATTTGGTCAGTCCCCACCCTGGGTGCTGACCTTGCTGCCCCCCTTGCCTTCTGTGGCTTCTCTCTTCCCAGTTCCAGATATTCTTGCTGCATTGGATTTTGCTTCCAGAACCCTTCCCCTGTACCTGGGATGTAATTTATCCAGCCCCGGTGCTTTCTCTGTCTTAAGGGAGCTGAGGGCTTCCCTCACTCTCTCTGCTAATAAGACAATAAAAGAAAGATGTAAAATGAGATGTGGGGGATAGTGTGATAGCAGATAATGAGGGTCCTGTGAGTTTCTGTTCCCAAGGTCCTGAGCCAAAGTGTTGAAGAAGCATGTGGGAAAGTTGAAGATACTTAAAACAATAGGAAGTGGGGAGGTTAAACTTAAAGTGAGCTATCTGAAATGTCAATAGCTTATGATTGTACAAGAGGTCTTCAACTGTAAGCTTAGATGTATACGGCCAGAAGGTTTCACTAAGGGTTCTACCTCCTATTTTAAAATTAGGATTCTTAAGTATTGATCATGACATGTCCTTTACTGAAGTAGTCTGGACCAAGGTGTTTAGTTGGGAGTATACCTGGAAGGTTACTTTGATAGGCGTAGCAAGAAAACCTTTGGGGATATTTTTGAGGGGAGTATATAGTAGTGTAGTGAGCTCTATACTATGAGAAGAACAGACAGCTTTCTCAATCTGCAACCACAAAGGAAAGTACTGGGGGGGGGGATCTTCTGGGTAACCCGTGAGGTGGGCATATGAGGAAGGGCACCGTCCATTACGGCGACTCCTTCCTGGCGCAATCCCTCACAATGATGGGGAGGTTGGGCGACGGATGAGGTTGTGGGCGAATTAGGCAACAGGATGTCGCTATGCATACACGAGCGGGGGTGGGAGGAGCATGGGCTGGGGGGGTGGAGAGGCTGTAGGGGGTGGTGCCATGTGGCTGGCCGAGCCGCGCTTGTGGTGTCGGGGCTGTCGAGTGGATGCGTGGGAGAGGTACCGGTTCGGTCCGGGCGCTGGTGCAATTTTATGCACCCAGCCCTGAACCTTTTTTTCCCTGCTTTCACCTCTAACATGCACCCCCCTGGAGTTGAGAACCCTTAAGTAGTGGGGTGCAGGGGGTGAAGCCCCCTCACAGAAAGCAGTAAAATAGTGTCCTGGCGCCGGGGTTGTCAGAGTGCCGAAAATGTTTTCAGCACTCTGACTGAGTGATAACGGTAATCGCCTTCAGGCATTCATCGTTATCACATAAACCCAATCTTCTGATTTTGCATCTTTCAGCCATTGAAAGAGAATCGAACATGTGGCAGAGAGATAATAAAGGAAAAAAATTAGGTAACTGTAAGCCCCCTTTCTTTTTGCTTCACTGCAACTTAGAAAATGCTCTCCTAGGCATCTTACTGTTCCAGATAAAGTTAGCTATAATTTGGTGTACTCATACAAACCAAAGTTTCAGGAGAAAAAGATTGGTCATTTGTAAGGGGTACAGTGAACGGGGAAGAACATTCATTTTGACAACGTTTATATGCCCCGAAAGTGAGAGGGGAAGAAGAGACCAGCGGTGTAGATCAGCTTTAATTTGGGCAAGGGTTTTGTCAAGATTATACCATTTCATATTAAGGCTGGAAGTGGAAAGGTAGATCCCTAAGTATTTTAAGTTGTCTTTAACCCACTGAAAGCCTAGATGTGCTACATCAGCTGAAAAGGTATGATTGTTAAGGGGCATTATTTCCATTTTGGAGACGTTAAGTTTGTAATTTGAAAAACCACTAAACTCATCACTAATGGATAGTGTAGTGGTTAGTGAAGAGGAGGGAAGCAACACGTGTAGGAGTATATCATCCACATAAACTGATAGTTATATTGGTGAGGTCCAACCATAATCCCAGAAACTAAGGGGGAGGCATTAATATAGCGGATAAGTGGCACCAGGTAAGTCAAATAAAAATGGAGAGAGAGGGCATCCTTGTCTGGTGCCTTGTTGGAGAGAAAAGGGTTGAGATAAACCATTGCAGAGGACACGAGCGGTGGGGTGATTATATAACATTTTAGTCCAATGAATAAATTGTGGGGGGAATCAGAATTTCATTAGGAGATAAAAAAGATAATCCCAAGAGACCCTATTAAAAGCTTTCTCTTGCATCCAGGGAGACCAAGGCCTTTGGAGCCGAGGACTCCCTGGACGCAGAGATGAGATGTGCCAATTTGCGCATGCGGTCTGAGGAGTATCTTCCTGCTATAAATCCAACCTGTTCTGGGCTTATAAGACTATGCCATACCTTAGCAAACCTAGCCACCAAGAGTTTGGCTAATATTTTAAGGCCCACATTGATCAGGGAGACAGGGCGGTAGTTGGTAACAAGGAGGGGTTCCCTTCCAGGTTTAGGAAGTACTACTATAGTGGTTTCTGTAAGGGAGTGGTCTGACATAACCATATTCATAAATATAATTATATGTGTCTAGCAAAACAGGAGCTAATTGCTGTTTACAGGTTTTGTAAAATTCTGAGGTATAGCCATCTGGGCCGGGTGTTTTATTTAATGGCAGGGCATCTATAATGGAATTTATTTCGGTTACCGAGAGGGGAGCTTTCAGCATAACTATCTGAGACTCATCAAGGTACGGGAGCTGAATATCTTGTAAACATTCATCTACTTTGTCTATAAGAAAGGGGTAGTGGGGGCAAGAGTATAAAGTTTGGTAATATTCCTGGAAACAGTTAGCACGTCTCGGGGGGAGGTAACAAGCTGGCTGGCCGTGTTCCGGATGGAAGGGATAATCCTATCTGCTGCTATAGCTCACCAGCGAAGGGCTAGCAGTTTACCCGCCCTGTCCCCCTGATCAAAATAATGGATTTTGGAACACTGAAGGAGGTGTTTTGCTTTTTCTGTTGGTAGACAGGAATATCGGTCTCTGAGTATCTCTAGTTGGTTGAATTATTCAGGGGAGGGCAGAGTGGAGATAGACGTCTCCACTCTCCTAATTTCTTGAAGAAGGCTAGATGTGACCTACGAGGCAATCTTTTTTTTTGAATGGTGGCTAACCAAATGATTTCAACCCTAAGGGAACATTTGAGTGCCCCCCAAAGCACATCTAATATAGGCATAGTAGGTGAATTGCAGTCAAGGAACTCAGTGAGAAAGGTTCTGAGGTGGGATATCAAACTAGCAGATTTAAGTAGCTGACAATTAAATCTCCATACTTTGTCCTGGGGGCTGGGAGGGCCCGGCCTCCAATGCAATAGGATTGGATGATGATCAGAATCAGAAATAACCTTAGGCAGATAATTACATGACAGTATGTAGGGGAGGTGCCCAATGTCCAGCAGGAAATAATCGATCCTGGAAAACGAGTGATGGAGGATGGAGTGGAAGGAGTATTCCACCCTAGATGGAAAAAGTGCCCTCCATGGATCTACAAGGCCTGCGTTGTCCTTCATTTCTCGTAAAGCCAACTTTGCTGGTGGAAAGGGAGGAATTACTGGATCTGAACCAGTCCAGGACGTTACAGAGTACCAAATTCCAGTCTCCACCCAGCAATAAGGGGCAGGAGGACCACAGGATCCACTGTGTCATTAAAGTAGTAAAGTAGTGGGGATCATCTATTATCGGGTCATAAATTGACCCAAGAACCAATTCGGAATGGCCAAGTAGGACCTTAGTGAGAATAAACCTATCCGGACTGTCAATTATTGTGTCTAATACTCGAAAAGGTAATCTGCAGGCCACTAAGATAGCAACACCCCCTTTGCAGGTATTCAGGCTAGTTCCCAACACCTGACCTACCCAGGTCTTCCGGAACAGGAGGACCTGAGAGGAAGGCAGGTGGGTTTCTTAAATGAAAGCAATGTCAATGTCCAGTTTACGAAGGTGTAACAAAATCTTCGCTCATTTAACTGGAGACTGGGCACCTCTCACATTCCAGGAACAAACTTTGTAAGTGGTCATCTGAATGGATCTTTGGTATAGTCCTCCTCCAGATTGAAGTAGCCTGAGTAATGAGCAAGCCTCTCTGCTCTGAGGTTCCTGCTGTTGTCTACAGTGTGTACCCAATCCCTAAAATCCTTCCCCTTTCCTAACTGTGTCTATGCCCTATGTAGAATTAACCCAGAAATAACAAGGTATGTGGGAAACAACATGTCCGAATTTCTCTTATAGTATCGATGTTGAATCAGACCAGTTTTCCAGTCATAAGCCCTAAGATTGCAGTGCCTTTGTGTGAAAGAAGCAATATGGGAGAAATTAAATAGCAGAATATCCAGAACCCCCCTACCCCCCTTTCCCCTTTTCCCTATACCCCCAATCCACAACAAGGCAAACAGCGCCCCAGATGGGCTGACATGATGCCGAGGCTGCAACAATCCGTCACCCCGAGAGTATAAACAGTAAAAACAATGACTTCCAGAAACAGGCACTCAGGACTGTTGTGGAAACCCTCCTCCTCCTCCCCATACTCCAGTATGTAGTGCCCTGTTGGGACTGCAGATTAAGACCCCCATTGCCCCCTCCACCTCCTGCCCCAACCCCCAACATGATAAGATAGCTAGTAATGCTTTAACTTCAGCTTAAAGAGACAAAAAAAGCCTTAATTCAAAGGCAAAGAGTCACAGGTAAAGTGAGCCAAAAAAACAGTCAGTTTGTTTCCTCGAGCAGACAGTTCAGCAAACAAACAGAATCATGTATCAGGATCATGTCCATGGTTGAAACAAAATGCAGGTATAATCTTGTAAGAACCGCAAAAGTAAAAAAAAAACAGCTAATGCCCCTGCCAATTAAGGATTCGGCATTTTTGCTCAAGAGTTTCCAAAACTACATACTGCCAAAACTATAAGATTCTGCTGCCCTCTTGTGAAATTACAAGGAGTCGCACAAACAAAATGCGCACATTTGTGGTGAACTGAATGGGAGAACCAAAGGGACCTTCCACTGTGGAGCATCAGCGGGCGCTAACTAGGTCCGGGAGCAGAGACTGTAGCACTGGGGTAGCTTGTTGCATGGTTTCAAAAGTATGCCAGGAGCCAGCTTGTAAGACAGACAGACGAGACGGATATTGTACTTGACACCTGATCTCCGCTGCTATTAGCTTGGTGACTAGGGGATGGTATTCCGATCTTCTCTGTCTAACTGATGCTGGTAACTCTTGAGTAAATCTTAATTGTTGTCCCTCCCAGAGAACTTGCTGCAATTCTCTAACCTTCTCTAGGAGATACGATTTGTCAAGGAAGTTAAGGAATTTTAAAATGAGAGGTCTAGGGGTTTTTCCAGCTGCTGGTTTAGGGCATAACGAGTGGTGGGCCCTCTGTATAATGTAAGTGGTGTTGTTAGGAGAGGGCCCAGCAATTTTCGTAAGCATCTTTTGTAGAAAGAGTATTGGAGCACATACCTCAGTATCTTCTGGAAGGCCAAAGATTATAATATTGTTTCTGCGGCTTCGGCCTTCCAGATTTTCTAATTTGGATTCCATTTTATGAAGCCGTTGTCGCAGGCTGGCTATGTCGGGTTCAATTTTGCCCTTCCAGCTTTCCAGGGACGTGGTTTGGGCTGCTACATTGGAGATAGCTCTATTTGTGTCTGCTAGCTCTCCTCTAATCGTTTTTAGCTCCATAGTAATTTCTTGCAGGGCTGTTTTGAATGGTTGGAGTTCCTCCATAAACTTTTTTTCTGACAAATTAGTCAGAACTTGTTGGGTCGCTGCAGATGTGGCAGATTTCGAGGAGGAACTGGACTGGCTCTTGGATCACTTCGGCCCCTTCTCTGGAGACTGTGTTGGGGGGGTGAATTGGTGGGGCCTGGTGCATTTTGGCCTCTATATTAGCGTTAGGTCGCAGATTAAGCGATCTAAATTTCAGTGCTTTACTCTGTATCTTGCCTCTTAAACTTCACCTCAGACATGTTGGGAAGCTATTGGAAGTAAAGGCTGTACAAGTGAGAGCAGAAAGACGTAGTAAAGCTGTTGCAATTAGCCTTAAATTGAGAGTTGGAGCAGGAGCTGGTCTATGGAGCTGCAAGTCTGACAGAGGTATTATGTGATCGCCGCACTGCAGCAGTTCACATAGCTCCTGTCTGCATTGTGCATATCTCTCTCAGTATTTATTCTCTGCTCTGCCTCTCTGTTTAACCCCCCCATATGTAACCCCTAGGTGGCGTATCCCAAGGGCTGCTACCTCTGAATGCTTAGCTAGTAGCAGGTTAAGGGGCCTGGGTAATGAAACAGGTGCCTCCACCCGGAGGTCAGGGTTGTTAGTGGTCAAGCTTACCTGGGCACAGCCCTCTGGGACACTATAACCCCCCCTCCTTCCCTTCTAGTGGCCTGAACAATATACAGTAATTACTTTCACAATAACCCTTATTCATCAGGCAATTACCCACACTGTTTGCACTTACCACCAGGGCTGGTTCCTCTAGCCTCACCCTGGAGACCCCCTGTAAAACAAGGTTAAGCACAGCAAATAACAATAGTACAATACTCTTGGCACAAACTGGAACCACAGTCAGGTTAAATGCAAACAAAGTTAAATCTGATTTATTCAGGGGACTTGAACAAGGGAGGGGGGCGTAATCGGGTTGATTTGCTTAAAAGCTATATTAATCAGACAGTTATGCATGCAGTTCAGAGTCCCTCCACAGTCACACAGTCTGGGTACCCAGGTAGGAAAAAGGTGGGCTAGCCAGGAACGTTGCAGCTGGTTGGGGCTCTGTGATGGAAGAAAGCAACATGCACAACACACACTATTTGTCATCCGGAACCAGAGGGCTCAGTTCGTGAAAGAAAAGGCAACAAGACAATCAGATGACAGCACTTTTAGATTTAGCTGTTGTTGCAGATAGCTACCCTGATGTTTACTCATGATACCCAATACTGGACACAGGCAGGACGAAAGCCAGACTGCAGGCTGTTGAGCTGGAGTGCCCGGAGAAGCAGGGCCCACATGAATCTCCAGGGCATCATTCCTGTTCAAGGCGTTGAGCAGGGGGATGATCCCCAGGCCGGTCTCTCGTCGATATTCTGAATGGGCCAGTATAGCAGGGTCCAGGCAAACGGAAATGGATATGGATTCAGTCCGAGGAGCTGGATACAGCCTCCAGCAAGCAAAACACAGTTCAGACACACAGTGGGGAACCAAATCATGACCCACTATAAGCACACAGCACATTCACATGTAAGGAAATTCCACTGTACCAGGCAAATGGCTCGCCGGTCGGAATTAGAGTCTCTGCACAATCCAGGAGTCCAGAGGTAGCTAGAAGTTCTGACAGGTCGATCGCATTCAGCAAATCTTCGGTCTTCTTCAGGTTAAAGCCTGGTCACAATTCAATGGCTTAATTCGCTCTCCAAGTTTGGATTCGGTCCCAAAAAAGCACAAGTTCCTTCTCAGGAACAGCAGGGAGGCATGCAGGCCAAACTCAGGCCTTTACACAGTTCTCCTGCGCAAATCCACTATGGATTGCTGCTCGAACTATCTCGCACTGTTACTTCTTCACTTCCCAACTCAGATCTAACTGAAACTGCAAGCTGTGTAGGACTTTCCCCAAGATCCAAAAGGTTCAGTTGGCTGATCTGTCTGTCAGTCACAACAAGGGCTCCCCCTCCAGGTTATTTTAGGCGCCAAAAGCCCCAAACTACAATTCCTACAAGTTTGGGTCCCACCAAGCCCCTGTAGGCAGGCTCCATTTTAGAGTCCCAAATATACTGATTGGCCCATTCTGCAGTCCAGGACCAAGATGATGGAAACAAACAGAACTATCCATACTGCAAAGAAGGCAGGTTAGAACAAACTGCAATATTATTACTACTCTAACAAATGATCAGCAAACAAGTATATCTTCTAACAGAGCTCCCTCTCAGATTAATTATGACTGCAATCCAGGCAGCTCTTAAAGAGACAGTACACAGAGGCTATACAGGCACTCTCTGGCAATCACATTTAAACTGCTAAAACGGAGGACACCAGCCTGGCAGTGAGCATATAGGCAAGCTCAAGAAGACTTTTCGGGAACCCCCATTTGTAGGGGGGTTACACCTTTCCCTGCCTGGAGAAAACTTGCCATCCACGTCAAGTCTGTACCATCACAATATCAAAAATGCAATATAAATGAGAGATATTATATCATTAGCTTGTTACATCACTATACCTTTCAATATACTTCACACTACTACATCCATATTGACAATACTTATGCATGTTTCATACAGGTAATGCTGATTCCACTATGATTAACACATTAGTAACATCACAATACTGCTTCAGGTAATAACTTCTTGCACATTAAACAAGGTAATAGGGGCCCTTCCCTGTCAGCTAACTTGGGGCTGGATGGGGCAGGGGCACCATACTGAGAAGGAAGAACAATTAACCTGGAATTGGTTATCAAGCTCAGTTTGGTTAGTGAGCTCTGAGAAATATAAACACCTTTGTGAACCACAATGAGGGGCAAATCCACTGGCCTCCCAGGAGAATGATAACTGAAGCACAATACTGACTTAACAGCTCAGCCAGTCTTTCTGGGGGGAGCAGCCACAATCTCTGTACTTTCAGCACTAACTTTGGAGCTTTCATCATTCGTGATGGGTGCCTCTGCATGGATGGGAATGTCCAAACTGGGAGCACAGTCAGCTGTTTCCACAACACCTGGCTCATTTAGAGAAGGTTCTGGCACAGTTAGGCTTTGTGGCACTGAAGGGGGGGCTGTCAGCACTCTCATATTGTTGTTCAAGTTCTGGTGTGTCACCAGAGAGACTCAGGCCATCAGCACCTTCTTCGGGCAAGTCACACAGTTCCACTAAACACAGGGAGTCCGCAGCCTCAGACGTGATACTTTGCACTTCACTTTCAGGGAGCATTGGCTCCAAGGAAGAAGCTGGGGGGTTAGGCAGTTCAGAAGGCCCAGCTTCATCCCCAAGATTCTGCATAGGATTTCCACGAAACAACTGACTCAGTTCATAGGAGGGATAATAGGCATTGCCATAGTCACTTTCATCACAGGTGGACTGACAGTCACTATCATTCTGGGCCTGCTGTGGGGAAACCTTAAATCTGTAACTACTGGGGTAGGTTGATTCTGTCTCTTTTTTTCAGCAGCATGAGTCACCAGCCCAGAGGAGGCAGTGTCTGCTGGCTCAGCTCCAATAATAACTTGGCCGATAGGCAGCAAGTGGTTACGGTGCATGGTCTCGGCAGCTTTGGAGTTATTCTCTGGGTGTACCTTGTACACTGGTAGATCATCCAACTATTACATAAGGAAGATGGTGCCACCTATCAGCAATTTTGTGCTTGCCATGTAGTCCCAAATTGCGTAACAACACACGGTCTACGGGCCGTAGCTCTTGAGCCTTTACTTTCTTATTGTGCCTCCCTTTGTTGGCAAGATTTCTCTTGGCAGCCATTGTTTAGGCCAGTTGATATGCATGGTTCAATTGAGCTTTCAGTTTCTGTACATACTGCAGGTAGTTTTCGGCTCGGACCCCATCTGGAGAGACCCCAAAGCAGACATCAACTGGCAGTCAGGCCTCCCTCCCGAACATGAGGCAGTAGGGAGAGAATCCAGTAGCATCATTTTTAGTGCAACTGTATGCGTGTACCAAGTTGCTAATCTGCTGGCTCCACTTATGCTTGTCTTTTGGATGGAGGGTGCCCAGCATATCAAGAAGAGTGCTGTTAAAATGTTCTGGTTGAGGGTCCACCTGCGGGTGATAAGGGTGGTTCTTGACTTCCACACCCTCCACAGAGAGAGCATTTCTTTGATTAGCCTACTTTCAAAGTCTCTGCCTTGGTCAGAGTGGATCCGCTGGGGGGCACCATAGTGGTCGAAGAATTTTCCCACTAGCACCTTGGCCACGCTAGAGGCTGTTTGATCTTTAGTTGGAAAAGCTTGTACATACCATGTGAAATGATCTGTAACCACTACCACATAACCAATATTCCATTGATCAGGTTCTAAACACAAAAAATCTATGCAGACCAGTTCCATAGGGGCGCTGGTAGTGATATTGACAGCGGGGCAGCCCTCTGAGGCAGGGCTTTTCTTTGGAGACAACGACTACAGGTCTATACATGGTGCTCAATCGGCCCCCATCTTGGGCCAGTAGAATCAAGATTGTACCAGGTTGAGAGTCCTGTCAATACCAAGGTGCCTCATGTGATTGTGGAGGGACTTCAGTACCAAGTGTTTAAAGGCTATGGCAGGACCAATTGTTGCTTGTCTACTTGACCACTACGATCCACTGTCTCTCTGTATAACAACTGATTCAGTAACTTCAACCTGGGGCCTTCTTTAAACAATAGGGCAGTTCGCAAGTCAGGGGGATGCAACTTAGACACATCTTGCCCTGCACGCAGGGCATCAAGTGTGGGTTGAATCATAGGATCTTGGGATTGAGCCCACTGAATATTGTCATTGTTAAGTTGAGGTAGTGCACTAATATCTAGAGCAGAGAAATGGCAATAGGCAGCCGGTATGCAGGTATCAGGAGGGCCCAAGCAATCTACTAGACAGTCCACTGTGTGTGCAGACATCTGTTCATCTCTGTCAAACTTTCGGCACAATGCTCGGATGTCAGGTTCAGACAGCCTGACCCAATCACTCTTGGAAGTGGGCCTTCATGACAGGGTGTCAGCATCAATATGGTTCAGTTCCAGTCTGTATTTGACAGCATAATCATAGGTTGATAAGACAGAGAGCCACCGGTGCCCAGTGGCGTCTAACTTAGCTGAAGTCTATACATAGGTCAATGGGTTATTGTCCGTCTTCACCAATATCTTTGGACCATTTTAGGGCAAGAAACTCCAGCTTGTGCACAGGATAGTTTTGCTCCAACAGGGTCAAACTCCTGCTGGGGAAAGCTACCAGTCTCAAACTATCCTCATGGTCTTTATACAGCACAGCTCCTAGGCCCTGCAGACTAGCATCCATATGCAGCACATAGGGCTTGGTAGGGTCAACATAGGCATGGATGGGGGCCTGGGTGAGCTGGTAAATGACTTTGTGGAAGGCTGCTTCACATCCGGGTGTCCAGCGGAGCCCAAAAGCTTCATCTGTTCGGAAGTATACTTTCTCTGGTTCTTTGACAGCCCCTTTCTTGTATTTATGGTTGGTAGGGTGGGTAACCCATTTGTGACATTCAGGAGTGGGTGAATCACCTTGGAATAGTCTTTTATGAACCTGCAGTAGTAGCCACAGAACCCCAGGAAACATAGTTCTTTCAAGTTATGGGGTTGGGGCCAAGTAGTCAGTGACTCGACCTTACTGGGATCAGTCTCTATCCCTTCTGCAGATACTATGTGCCCCACATACTTCACAGAGGTTTGAAAAAAATGGGAAATGTCAGTGGACAGCTTGAGGCCGAAGTCTTCCAATTGGTCTAAGACTTTAAACAGTCAGGTCTCACACTCCTCTTATGTGCGTCCAAACACAATGACATCATCTAGGTACACTAGGCATTCCAGCAAGTTCATATCTCCCACTGCATGTTCCATCAGTCACGGAAAGGTGTCGGGGGCAACCAAAATCCCCTGTGGCATTCTCAGGAATACGTAGAACCCCAAAGCACAGATGAAGGCGATTTTCTCATGGTCCTCCATGGCCATCGGAATCTGGCAATATCCACTGCGAAGATCCAATACTGAGAACCATTTGCTCCCATTCAAGCAATCCAGGGCATCTTGTATACAGGGCATGGTGTATTGATCTGGGACGGTCCGCAGGTTCAGGGTTCGATAATCAACACACATCCTCACCGATCCATTCTTCTTCTGCACAACCACAGTGGAAGAGGCATATGGGCTCCTTGATTCCTGTATCACGCCAGCAGCGAGCATTTCCTGCAGGTGTCTCCTCACGTCATCTATGTCCGATGGGGTGAGGCGCTGGGATCTCACTCGAAATGGGCGGTTATCATGCAGGTGTATATGATGCTCTGCACCCTGGACACACCCCACATCCCATTCTTTTAATGAAAACACTTGGTCACTCTGGGTGACTTTCTCGCTAATCCTAGCCTTCCATTTAGCTGGCAGCGGGGAATCACCAAAATCAAATAAGTCCGGGGTCACTCTCTCCTTTTGGCCAGAGTACCTGTTATTGGGTAATGCTGTAGTGTCTGCACAGTGTACTGTAGCTAGAGTGCACCCTCTGTTCACCCGGACCTCCCGATCTGACACATTTCAAATCTGGACCATCACTCATTGTGCATAGGCATGGACACGGGCAGGCAAGATGCTAGGTTTAACCAATAATCCTTTCAGCAACTTTCCATCACCTGGTGCATCCAACATTATTATTTTGTTCTTTACATTTCTCTTTAGGCGGACTTCTCCATGGATTGTGCACTGGGTGTTGGGGGCCAATACCAAGGAGTCAGGTTCCTTTTTTCCACACTATCCCCATTGGCTCATCTGGGTCCTCTTCATTGGGTTTCTGTTGTAAATCATATGCCCTTTTTACTAAGGCTGGAATTCTTAGGGCCCATCCAGTCAGTTGCCCTAGTTTCTCATGGCAGAGTTGTGCTAGTCTCCCAAACATGTGGGCGTTTATTCCATTTAACAGGGGAACCCCATCATACAGTCCGTTGGGGGGACACATTAGGGCAAGCGTCTCTACTTGCTCCTCTACACCAGTTACAGTTGCAGGAAAAGACAACCAGAGGCAGACATATCCTAGGTACGGATAAAACTTGTCGCTCAGCCCCCACACATGTAGATCTTCCAGGGATTGTAATGGCACATCAGATGAGTGTTTGTCACACCAGTCCTGAAATAGAAGGGTCACTTGTGACCCACTGTCAAGCACAGCCCGAATAGGAATACCATTCACAGCCACAGTAGTCTTCATTGAAGTGCTCACTATTTTGGACCAGTCTGGAGGGACAACAGCAGGGGCCTGGACAGATCATTTAGCCACAAGGGGTTTGAGTTAGGATGGCTGAAGCCTTCACTGTGGTCATTTCGTGCACCCCTTGACCACAGACTCATTTTCTGAAGCTCTCCTTGAAGCCAGTTCACCACTTTCTCTAAGTCCTTCTGAGACCGGCACTCCCTCTTCATATGGCCATCCTTGCCACAATTGTGACAAATGACAGGCTCTCGGGGCATCCTTGGGGAGAACACAGCAGGGGATGCTGGAGCATCAATAGGAGATTGTGATCTGACTTCTGCTGGTAGTGTACCATGTCTCAAAAGTTCCTTTAGGGTGGCAGTCAATTCCTTGAGCTCAGCTGAGAAGCCACCCTTAGTAGAGGATGCCTGAGGGTGCACCCCAACCCCCATAACAGTCACGTCTTGACAGGGGCCAGGGTCTCTGTCAGCAGGGGATACCTCAGTGAACGCACCCGGTTGAACTTTTCTGACTTCCTTCAGCAACTCCTACCCCCACCGTTTAGCCCACGGCGGGACACTCGTAGTGGTCTCCATTTTGGAAGGACCTTCCGGTGCCATGATCACTTGGGCTGTACTCACCCCATAATTACAATCTCCCTCTTTACCTTCTACCTCATGGAGTTCTTTTATCAAGTCACAGTAGTCAGGTGGGTTACCTCTCCTATCTTGGAGCCTTAACTGGATGATCTGCAATTTAGAATGCTTGGCATGTTGCAGTATGTGCCCCAATCTCACATGGTTCAAATCACTGGCGGCTACCCCACCTTTCCGGTAAGCTTCCTGAAGAGCTCTTTCTAGGCAAGTAACATACACAGACAAACTTTCCCCTTTCCCTTGTTTGGTACCTTGGAATTTCCGCATCAAAACCTCCCCTGACTCAGTGCTCCCAAAATTGCCTTCAAGTACAAATGGGTACTTCTGAGCAGATGCATTAGGGTTCGTGGACCTCAAAAATGCAATAGCTTCAAGGGCAGGGCCCCTCAAACTTTCTATGATTCTTTTCTGCTTCTCAGCCTCCGCACACTGCCACTTGGGTACCAAGGGGGCAACATAGTTGATCCAGGTCTCCCAGTCATCCTCCCCTGGGGGTGGGGAGGGTGCCCGAGAAGATTCTCAACCTTTGGTAGGAGTCGTGACTAATGGCAGGTACAGATATAGGGCCAGCATTGGCATGGGCAAAGAATGCGGGGCAGTAACAGGTGCTGGAGTGGAAGGGGGTGTAGGGGAAGGAACACCCCCAGGTGGCAGGAATAGTTTCTTAAAGTCCTCTGCGGTTTTCCCTTCCTCCAGCAACATGTTAGCAAATTTCTCCTCAAAAGTTTCAGATAATGGTGGGAGCTCATCCTCCCCAGGGTCTTTACTGTCTTTTGTTATCACTGTCCAGGTGGCTAGGACCCTGCTGAGGCAATAGTCTGTGTCACTTTAGAGCTGTTCATGAGGTCACTACACTCTACCAAAGCTATGAAAGTTTGGGCAATCAAATCAGCCTGTCGACCCACCACCGCAGGGTTTTTTAAACATTCAACTTTGGGGAGTGCTTCCTCTAAAGTGTCCTTACTGGTACCCAGGGGAATATACAGTATAAGCAGAGCCCAGTACACCACCCTACCAGCTGGTGTACAGCCATTTCTACTGGGATAGCCATTAATGTTTAACAACAATTCGTAATTTTTGGCCACTAGAAGGCACAAAATCCCAGCACTGCCTCCAAGATGTAACCCCTATGTGGCGCTATCTCAAGGGCTACTACCCCTGCCTGCTTGGCTAGTAGCAGATTAAGGGGCCTGGGTAATGAAACAGGTGCCTCCACCCAGAGGTCAGGGTTGTTAATGGTCAAGCTAACCTGGGCACAGCCCAACGGGACACTGTAACTCCCCTCTTTCCCTTCTAGTGGCCTGAACAAGATACAATAATTACTTTCACAATGACCCTTATTCACCAGGCAATTACCCACACTGTTTGCACTTACCACCAGGGCTGGTTCCTCTAGCTTGACCCTAGGGACCCCCTGTAAAACAAGGTTAAGCACAGAAAAGAACAACAGTACAATACTTTTGGCACAAACTGGAACCACAGTCAGGTTAAATGCAAACAAAGTTAAATCTGATTTATACAGGGGACTTGAACAAGGGAGAGGCGTAATCAGGTGATTTGCTTAAAAGCTATATTAATCAGACAGTTATGCGTGCAGTTCAGAGTCCCTCCACAGTCACACAGTCTGGGTACCCAGGTAGGAAAACGGTAGGCTAGCCAGGAACATTGCAGCTGGTTGGGGCCCTGTGATGGAAGAAAGCCAACAAGCACAACACACACTATTTGTAATCCAGTACCGGAGGGCTCATTTCGTGAAAGAAAAGGCAACAAGACAATCAGATGACAACACTTTTAGATTTAGCTGTTGTTGCAGGGAGCTACCCTAATGTTTACTCATGATACCCAATACTGGACACAGGCAGGATGAAAGTGAGACTGCAGGCTGTTGAGCTGGAGTGCCCGGAGAAGCAGGGTCCACACGAATCACCGAGATGTTGTTTCTTTTCAAGGCATTGAGCAGGGGGCTGATCCCTAGGCCCGGTCTCTCGTCAATGACTTTCTCTGCGTAGCAGGTATTCTGGCTGAGTCAGTGTAGCAGGGCCCAGGCAAATGGAAATGGATACAGATTCAGTCTGTGGAGCTGTTTACAGCCTCCAGCAAGCAAAACACAGTTCAGACACACAGTGGGGAACCAAATCACGACCCACTATAAGCACATGTAAGGAAATTTCACTGTACCAGGCAAATGGCTCTCTGGTCGCAATTACAGAGTCTCTGCACAATCCGGGAGTTCATAAGTAGCTGGAAGTCCTGACAGGCCGATCGCATTCAGCAAATCTTTGGTCTTCTTCAGGTTAAAGCCTGGTCACAATTCAGTGGCTTAATTCGCTCTCCAAGTTCGGATTCAGTCCAGAAAAAGGCACAAGTTCCCTCTCACGAACAGCAGGCAGGCATGCAGGCCAAACTCAGGCCTTTCCACAGTTCTCCCACATGAATCCACTATGGATTGCTGCTCAAACTATCTCAAGCTGTTACTTCTTCACTTCCCAACTCAGTTCTAACTGAAACTGCAAGCAGTGTGGGACTTTCCTCAAGATCCAAAAGGTTCGGTTGGTTGATCTGTCTGTCAGTCACAACAAGGACTCCCCCTCCAGATTATTTAGGCACCAAAAGCCCCAAACTACAATTCCTGCAAGTTTTGGCCCCACCAAGCCCCTGTAAGCAGGCTCCATTTTAGAATCCCAAATGTACTGATTGGCCCATTCTGCAGTCCAGGACCAAGATGATGGAAACAAACAGAACTGTCCATACTGCAAAGAAGGCAGGTTAGAATAAACTGCAATATTATTGGTACTCGAACAAATGATCATCAAGCAAGTATATATTCTAACAGAGCTCCCTCTCAGATTAATTGTGACTGCAATCCAGGCAGCTCTTGAAGAGACAGTACACAGAGGCTATACAGGCAATCTCTGGCAATCAGATTTAAACTGCTAAAACGCAGGACATCAGCCTGGCAGTGAGCATTTAGGCAAGCTCAAGGAAGACTTTTCGGGAACCCCCATTTGTGGGGGTTACACATATATAGTAACATTGGAAGTGGCTGTAGGTCCATGATATTGTATTACACTGTATTTAATGTGTTATCCCTCTGTGTATTTGTACCCCTGTCCCTGGGTCGCACCTGGAAACAAGCTTCTTCTAAGTGTGCCTTTACTGGTTATCAAGTTTTACATAAATAAATAAATCATTCCCCCCTTTCATAAGCAGGGATGGGTTTATGCTGTGCAAATGTGTACCAATTTATAGAGTTTCCACACCCACTCTACCCTGTAGGGACTTGATGAAAACTGGACCAGCACAATAAAAGTTGGACCCAGCATGACTGTCCCAAAGCTTGAGGTCTGTCCAGTCTCACTGTGCAGTGTTTTACCGATCCGATCTGGTTCATGCGGTCTGGTATTCACCCATACCCCGACACTGGGTGAAAATCGAACCACTGGGAGTGGACCAGTTCAGTAAGGACGTGCACAGTTTGTGCACCATGCAACTAGTCTGCCCTGATGCAGTTCTGGCACTCCAGTTGCACCCATGTGATGCCTCAAAATGCAAGGCAGAAGAATATCCATAGAAACATATGGGAGGCATGTACAACTGCAATACCAATGGAAAACTTTTTGCATTGACAAATGCTCGTTATGTTTTCTGTTTACCTAACTCCAAGCAGTTTTAACTTTAGAAGCAATATAATATAACAAAGGACTGAAACAAAACAATCCTGCCTCGTTTCCTGGGTTAATGTCATTTTTTGCCAAACAATCCGAGGAGAAGCACACCCGCCAATGAAATTAAACAAACATTTGATTAGTTCTATCAAACCATACAAAGGGATATTCCCCCTTCAGGACTTGAATAATAAACATAATGTTTGGTATGATCACCATTTTTAAGGAATCAATACAACCTCAAAGTGAGAGCAACTCTTAATTTTCTTTTGTGCTGAAAAGGCACTGTATTTTTAGTTGTATTTGTTAATACACAGAAATACTCAAATATTTATCTTTTTCTTCAGTTGTAATATCATTTAATATTCTCCTTGTTTCAGCTGTCATAGGTGTTGCAGGAAGAGCTATTCTTTTTTATTTATTAAAGGTGAATACAGAGACAGGGGAAAACAGGTCAATCTTTTGCATGAATGATGCAAAAGAAGTGCTGGGGTTTTGCATTAATATCAATACATCGTAAGCATAAACACTGAGTTTCATTTCCATAGCACCCATTTTTATGCCAGTTATATTCCTAATATTCCTTATTTTACACATAAATTTCTCTAAAGTTACAATAATAATTATTGATTTTTCTTAATTTTTATTAAAAGTTATACAAGTAACAATAACATATAACACATATATTAACAAAATACCTTACAACAGTATTTTCATAACTAGTTACATTAGGGGAACATGTACAATATATATTTCATATCAAAGGATTAAGTGGTAAGACATTCCCTGGTGTTGAAGAGTCATGGTTGAGAAGAAATGCAGAGTGGGAATTTCCATCAGGAATTTGACATATCCATAAATCTCAAGAATGAAGTCCAAATATTTTCAAATATCTGCAGTTTTTCCAAGACCATGTAACTATGTCTGTCACTAAAGGCACATTTAAACATATACTGAGCCAAGTTTTCTACTCTGGGAACATAGAGAGATTTCCAATAAGATAATATGAGTCTCTTTAGCCCTAGAAATGCTGACAACAACCAGTATTGGGATTGCTTAGGTAACATATAAACACATTACAGTCTCCCAGAATACACAGGATAGTATTAAAGAAAATAAATGTTTTAAACATGGGCATGTATAAATCCCTTGCCCACTGCCCACCCATTGACTCCTTCCTTCCTCCTCCTACCCATCTAACCTTGCTCCACCCTGCTAGTTACAACATTAAACCCCTAACCCCCACTCCTCCTTCCCCCTTCCCTTATTCTCTCTCAACCTCCTCTCTCATCATTTGAGCCTTCTGGGGACCTTGCCCCTTCCCTTTTTGCCTGTCTCCTCTCTATTCATCTCCCTGCCCCCATCTACTGTTTTCCCAATTAGCTCTCCTCCTCACTCATTTGCTTTTGACAAGGTCACTTTACTGGCTGCTTTATGGAATTTTATAATGGTGGTTTTAATTGTTTTAAATTGTACTGTCGCTTGAAATCAGAAAGGTGCCCTATAAATAAAAATTAGTATTATATTATTATTATTTATAGTTGCTCTGAATTTTACTGTGTGTGTCTTGCCTGTAACCCTGCTCGTAATGGTTTAATCTCTCACTGTGGTTATGTTTCCCATGGTGTGTTAACTGCTTGTCCTTCCATGACATGGAACCTTTCTAAAAGAGCCCCAGCTCAAAGGTATTTGTAATCCAAGAAATAAACAAATAAATAAATATTATTTCTTTCTGTAGATCAGAGATTTTTTGGCAGGACCACAATCTATGGGAGAGGTTAACTTGACCTTTTCTACATCTCCAACAAATCTCTCTCTCATTTGATGATTTTAGACACAGTTAAGGTGGTGTAATATATTTTATGCAAGATTAAACACTGAATTGCCCTGCCTTGTAATTCTCTAGAACTCTTCAGGGTGTTGGCCCATAATCTTTCCCATATTTTGGTATCAACAGAAATACCTAAGTCTTCTTCCGATTTAATCTTAGATTTATTAATAAGATCTTGTGCATCAGTACTAGATAGTCAATTATATATTCTCTGTGATTCCCCTCTCCCAGGCTGTACCTACCTCGATGAGCAAGTCAAGTTCAGTATTTCACTTTTGCTAGATTATTGCTAAAGAAGTGCTCAGTAGCTTGCCTAATTTGAAGATATAAATAAAAGCCCTGTCTGTCAAGACCACAAGGCTTGTCTGACTTCTTTGAAAGATTTAATTGTGTTAGTTTATTTGTCCCATATATGTTCCATTTTAGTAATTCCTTTAAATTTTCTCTTTTTTTCTTTAAATATCTTACCATCATATTTAATCATGGGCTTATTCTATAACGGCATTAGGCTGCATGGCATGGTTTCCCATTGTTTAAGCTTCATTACAGTTTTACATGCTTTTAGTGCCATGTGTATTGTTGGGTGATTCATAAAGGGCAAATGAATAGACATTTTTTAAGGTTGTTTCTAAACTTACTATTTTTGCCCATTGTGATCCTCATCAACCCCAAATCAGAGTGTGGTAGTCAAAATTCTTGTTTTCACTTGTATTTTTAAATTTGATTATATTCTCTTTTCATGCTTTCGGCCCTTTCCTACAGTGTTCTTGCTAATGAGCCTGCTGGCAGCTCATATCTCACGCATGCGCATCGCTTAATGATGACATCATAGAAGTAAGACAGGTGTTAGTGCAGACAATAGCTGAAGCAGATTTCCCTGATTTATCTGTGGATTTTGATCTGCTTTCTGTGGCTCAGCCATATATGTTTTAGCCACTTCGGCGTGATCACAGTGAGGTCGATGTGTAGGGAGCTGGAGTTTCCCAGTGGAATGGGGTTCGTGACTCTCCTAAAGAATTCCAGGATAGGCCAGAAGAATCTGAAAGGAGAGGCAGGATGCCTACTCAGGGACCAAGATGCAAACAGTTTATTTACAATGGACAACAAAAACAAGATAACTGTTTTCTACAACATTACAGGATAACAGGGGAAACAACAAAACAATACGATTAGGACCAACAATTGGTCAAATCAAGAACAGGGGGTTAACTCCTTTTAGTCCAAGTCCTGTGCGCATTTTGCTGAGATGACAAGACAACTGATAAATCAAGTTTGGGCTTTGAGACGCATCGGCTGATCAGCAAGTGGGAGTCAACCCCACAAAGCGCTTTTTATAAACAGGCCATAATGTGGCATCCCCGGACGAACGGAAAACAAGGAAGAAGAATGCTGCTAGCTGGGGGCTGAAGAACTTGATGATCTTCTACAACTCTTGGCAAAAGCTGAAGACCCCTGGTTGGGCATATGGTTCTCTGGATGGTCCACAGCAATGACCACTGTCAGGTCCCCAGTATCCAGGCCACTTCCCAACCAGAAGGCTGCAGGCAGTGCAATCTCAGGGGTGGCCTCTATGGAGTGGTACTGGTATGCATACACTTACAGAGGGCTGACAAAATAAGAAAAGGACATGCACAACATTAACTGTGGTCCCTCACATGTGAGTTGGGGCAGCCCCTAAGCTGATTCATTACTGGATATGTAACTAGCAGCTTTCTACACCTACCATCGCAGGACTGAGGGGTGAGGTGCCATTGAGAAGTAAAGAGCTGTCATTTCTGGTGGTCAAGGAGTAAGGAGCCGCCATTTCTGGTGGTACTCTGAGACTTTCAGACTACTGCTCAAGTTGTGTTCTGTGCAGAGGTCCCGACTGGGAGAGACATTGGGAAAGGCCCATAGCCATCTTCTGAGAGGCCGCTGCTTCCCTGGCCATGCCCAGATCTGGTGCAGGACACCTGCACCTGACTGCCGACTAGTCAACGGGGGAGTGTGGTGCGATCTTAAGCCACCTGGGGGTTGGTCTGATGGCTGATCTTCCAGACTCCTGTATCCGCTAGTTGTGGGTTTGGAGGGGAGCAGTGGTCTTCTTGGCTGTATGGTCAAAGGCCTTTGGATTTTCCCTATCATCGTCTTTGAGCTTCTGTCTTTTATTTCCCTTGTGGGTTGGGAACTTATTGGATTACTCAATTTATCAAGCTGGTGGGTGGATCCCTAGTGGGATTACTGAAGACTGTTTTTAAACCTTGTTTGAGGATTTCAAGATCAGTGACTATGGCTGCTCACCCTCTGTTCTCCTATGATGGGTTGCTGCATGTGTGATCTGTGCTTAGAATTTCACTGCCCAGCTTCTTTGTGACACTGTCTATTCTGGTGGGGTGGTAAGAGTACCCTATATTTTCATTATATTACAAGCTACTGTTATTCAGGTTCCTACTACGTGAGAGGTGGTATTGGGACTGAAGATTCTCTTTCTAATTACCTGGATTGGTGAGAGCTTTCTGGTTGTTGATTCTATATTGTTTATAGTACTATACAGTGACTGATTTCTTCCCTTTGATTTATGTCCACAAAGTCTGTGTAATCTTTGGTTAGTATTGTATTTTTATTTTAATTTGTTTTTTAATGATATTTGTTATTTGTAATGTATAGTTTATTTAATTTGGGAGGGATTAAGTTAATTTGGGGTGTTAATCGTAGTTCTGAGAATGTGCTGGGGAAGCCAAAAGATGGTCAGGCAGTATTCCCCCACAAGGCTCAGGGAATTGTACCCTTGTGACTGCCCTTTTTTATCAGTGGAAACCAACAAATGCTATCAATCTCTTGGGACCACCAGGAGGTGCAGGAAAGGGGGGAGAACTGAGCCTGGTGGGGGGAATGGAAAGGGGGGGATGTATTGGAGTGGTGGGGACCAGGCGATGCCCTGGGGCAAAATGGGGCCAGGACAGGGGTAATCCTTGTCTTGTCCCCATACCCAAGGGCTCAGCAATTGATGCTGTACAGGAGTCGAGGTCTTCCTCAGCATCTCATCCAACTCGGGCGGTGTTATGTAATGCCAGGTCCATCAAAAACAAGACAGCTATTATAGCTGATCTTGTTGAAACGGTGGACCTAGCATGTATTACCAAGACCTGGCTGGACGAAAATGCAGGCCCAGTATTGGCCTCTGCAGTTCCAGCTGGGTTCTCGTTAATTCACCGCCTGAGACTGGATCATAAGGGTGGAGGTGTAGCCATCTTTTTTAAGACCAATCTGGGCCTTGTGGATGTTCCAGTGGGGACCAACAGATCCTTTGAGTGTATCATGGGAGAGGGTGTAGGTTGCAGGATACTCCTCATTTACCATCCACCAGGTGATGGGGGTTTATTCCTGCAGGAGATCACGGACTTCATCATTGATATGGTATTGGAGTCTCTAAGATGGATAATTCTGGGGGACTTCAATGCCTGGGTCAGTGATGAACTCTCACAGTTTGGTCAAAATCTCCTCCAGCTTATGACAATGCTGGGCCTTACACAGGTGGTTACCTCCTTTACCCATACAGGAGGTCACTCATTGGATCTGCTGTTCCTCCTGGGGATTGAGATCTCTGACTTGGGGGTGGAACCAGTCAGTTGATCTGACCATCATACCACAGGGTTCAGTTTTTGGGGCCCCCTAAATGGACCTACCCCTTCGGAGATGGTCCGGTACCGCCCTTTAAGGGGAGTTACCCCAGATGGTCTGTCAGCGGTTCTGGACCTATCAGGATTGCTAGGTGAAAGCACAAGTCCAGGGAACCTCATACTAGCCTATAATAAGGCAGTGGGAGATGCCTTGGACTTGATTGCCACTGTTCGCGTTCGACCACTCACTCTTCACCCAAGGTCCCCTTGGTATGATGGGTCCTTGAAGGAGCTGAGGCGAGTTGGTCGAAGGCTGGAGAGAGCATGGCGGAAATCCACGGACTGCCGTTCAGTGTTAAAGTAGACTGTACATGGCAGCCAAAGCCGTTGTGAGTGGAGAAAGAGGTGGTAGAGTGGTTACAACTCCTTCAAAGTGTAGCCACATAGACTAATACGGTCACAGACTGGGACAGTAGATCCAGGCACATAGGAGAAAAAGGTAGGTGCTGAAAAAGTGAGTCAGTCCTGGAGGCAGGTCAGACAACCAGCCGGTTGCTGGGACTAACAAGTGTCTCCAAGGTATATGGAACTAGTCAATAAGCACAGCTAGCTGCTCTACTGGGTTATCAGATCAAACCAGATGCCTTAATTTCAATGCTGGTTGAAGAGATCAGGGAATAAGGTTGAAAGCTCTCCTGCGGCCTGATCTGCATTTTCAAATGACTTCCAGCTTCATTGATACATGACCAAAAGTCTGGCAGGGTAGAGCATCCTAAATGTTATTCCAGCTGCAATCAGTTTTGTTATAGAGGGGTAGTATTCAGCCAGTTTCTGGCGAGTGATAACAGGGAGATCTTAAGATATTCTCAGCTGCGAGTCTTCCCACTTTATTTCTTGTAACTCCTTAGTTTTATTCAGGATGTGCTGGCGGTCAGTGTAGCTCAGAAGGTGCAGGATGAAGGATCTGGGCTTGGCGCCTGGTGGTGGCCTGGGCCTCAGAGATCTATGAGCTCCTCTTCTATGTAAGTGGTGGGGTGGGGAGGGGGACCTGCTATTTTATTCAGGAGCTGCTGAGCAAAGATCACTGGAGAGTGTCCCTCTGCTTCTTCTGGAAGGCCGAATATGACCATGTTATTATACCTGTTTTAGCCTTCCAGATCTTCCATTTTGAGTTCAAGCTTGTTGAGTTTTTGCCACAGAGAAGTGATTTCGGGCTGGATTTGGGACTGCCGGATCTCTAGGGATGTTGTACGAGCTGAAACATCTGACAGAGCTTTATTAGTGTCCTTTAATACAGTTCTAATAGTTTTGAGATCAGATGTGAATTCAAGGAATGCAGCCTTGCATGGAGCCATTTTGGCCAGAAATTTGTCTTCCGATAATGGAGCTGTGACGGTGGAAGGCTGGGAGCACCTACAAGTGGATGTGCTTTGCATCTTAGGCCTCTTGGACTGCTTATCTGGTGTCTGAGGCGGCGTGCAAGATGGGAGGGCCTGTTTCCTCTCAGCCTCCATTCTTGAGGTTGTCTACTCTGTTTGCAAGAAATGAACACGGAAGACTCAGAAGACTTAACAATCAGGTCAGTTGTAGGCTGGGTAACAATCATTGAATCTGAAGTTTAGATTAATATTTTATATGTTGAGGTGGGAGCAGAGGTGCCATGCATCTGTCTACAATGGAGGGCATCACATGATCTCTCAGGACCCACCTCTGAACACTGTCACTGTCATTTCGTTAGTCAGGCCCAGAAGGTGATTGAGAGAAATCATCTTTCAGGACCGAATAACGAAATTTCACCACCAGTGTTTATGAGGTGGGGTCTGAAAAAGGCAATGATAAAAATTTGGTGACAAAATTCCTAACTATGGCCAAGTTATGCACATTCATTGAACATTTTCTAAGCACGCCCATAACTTTGGTAATTTTCAATATTTTGACTTCAAAATTTTAACATAGCCATTTTGTCATACCACCTCATGAGCAGTACAGCTGTCATTTTTCACACCCTGTCCAAAATGTGTTTTCACACCTGTGGGAAAGAATGACATTGTGGCATAGATTTAAACATTTTCCTTTATGGGGTTTATGAAGTCAGGTCATCAGAAGAGTGTGTTGAAAATCTGGGGTCAAAATATGAAAAAATGCCACAGTTATGACCATTCATTGCAATTTCACTATGCCCGCTTGTAATTTTGGAAATGTTAAGTACTTTTACCACAGATTTTCAACATAGCTTTCTTATTACCCCACTTCATGTGTGTCACAGCTGTCATTTTTCAAATCCTACCCCAAATTTGTTTTTGCACCTGTGGCATGGAATGGCATTGCAGTTGTACAGAATTACATTTTGGTGGTGATTTGAAAGTTTTCTGTACCGAGTACATGAGGTTGGGTAATAAGATGGCTATGTTGACAATTTGGTCACCATTGGAAAAGTTCCTTTTTTACTTAAGAACACAAGGTGTTTATAATTCAACTAACACAATGCACCCCTGCCACATACACCCTGCAAGGAAACATTCAGCATTGACAAATGCTTGTCTAGAGACTGTGCAGAGAGGGTGACTTTTGCTCTCTAGCCAGCAGCGGCCTAGACTACACCTTGGTGATCAGAGTTGGCATACAAGTATTACACCTCATGTTTGTCCACCTGATGTTTTCTTTGACTCTTTATCAAAGCCTGCAGCTGAAGCAGGTGCAGACATTCTTTCTGGTGTGGCCTTCATAAGTGACTTCTGTATGGTGACTACAAACCTCCTTGATGGTGCTATCCCCATCATGTCCATAAATTCAGCATCTTCTTCATCCTCCTCAGTTTCCTGAGGGGTAATGTTGAAAGTATCAAGCATACATTTGACAAATAAGGAAAAATAAATATAGTCCTCATTATGCCTTGGAGGAGAGACATTGTCTTGCTTAGGTGTTCCCTCTGATTCCATGGGGTCACCTTCCTCCTCTTGTACATTGTACTCCTCTTCCTTCTCTCCCGCAGGGTTGTGGTGGGCTGGAATGGACTTCCTGAAGAGGTGGTTTTGTTGAAAATGGTAGGCAGCTTCAAGAAAGGCTGGGATAGAGTTATGGGGAAAAATAAGGGTCAAGAGAAGGCAGATGGAGGGGAAGGACTGAGGGAGTGGGGCAGGGACAGTAGCTAATGCTGAGGACACTGCAACATAAGAAGTCTCAATAAACCTAATGACCTTATTCTACTAGCTTCATCATATGTTTGTATGCAGGCAGATAGGTTGGAACCTAAGCCAGGGGTGGGGGATACTTACATTATTAAAATTTCCCACAGCTTGAAAGGCCTGGAAAAATAGTCACATCTTTGATCTGTCCTCAGACGAGGGCATTTTTTTCTGTGTCATCTGCCTACTCCTGTCTCCATTCAGGAGGAGGGTCAGTCACATCTATTTTTCTTTTAATTTCTTTCTAAAGGGCACCATTTCTGGTGTCTGCTCAGAAGCGCTTTTATTTTTATTTTTGCCATCAGATTCGGGGTTCCCCTTTTGGACACCCTGGTATCTTATCCATCATGATCATGCCATTCAGAGGACTGAGCAGCTTTATTTTTTTTTTTTTCTTGTCACCCTTTCCATTATTTTATGCTGCTGCTGAACAAGAGGAAATAGTTTAATTCAAGCACTTGTAAACCAAATATATGAACATATGAAAATTGTCAACAGAAAAAGGCCTTGGTGGTCCATCAAGTTGGCTCGATTGTGCAGCTCAGTCTATTTTACTGGAGCTGCCCCACCCTCCTCTTGCCTCCAAAAGTGATCCTCCCACCCATCCCACTCCTCCGTCCTGTTGCCACTCTCATGTTTACCCTGTCCCACCCCCATCAATGCATCATGCATGCAGAACTGATTTCTACAGATACCTACAGCTATGTTAACTGCAAGCAGTCCCAAAGTAGCTTGAGACCTTTCCTGTAGCCCCCCCCTTTGAGCAATATATTAAGGTAGAAATTCTAGTCCTCAGAGTCACATCAAATATCCCACCTGTATAACTTGCTACTACAGGAAAACCCCAAGCTCCTCAGAAGGTGTGGGAAAGCTGGGAGAGTGCCTCGGGCTTTGTTGTCACTCCCCAACATCAGAAAGTGATATGGCAAGAGACTCAAAGAGCCATGTCCTCGCAACAATGGAGGGAATTTAGATGGAAAACCCTAGTTAATTTTTCAGAGTTCCCACCATTACAAAACACTTTCACGCTGGAGTGGACTCATGCTGGAGAGGGTGTGGTAATAAGGGTGACCACTACCATGTGTTGTGGGCATGGCTAAGGCTAGACAATCTCCGGGCAGATCTGGCCACAGCATGCTTGAGCATAGGCTGTGAAATTCCTCAGACATCTGAACACCTTCTGTTGAGGATACTGCCTCATGGAGAGAGATCCCCACAGAATATCTTTTTTTTTTTTTTTTTTTTTTTTTTTTACTCTTTATGTAAATTATTTTCAAACAAGATAAACATGAATACATTGAAAATATTCAATCAATCGAACACTGTACAATTAGTGCAGCCAGCTATAGTCAGTGAGTCATGCTTCCATTACACAATTCAAATAATCACTGTATACATTTAACATAGATGGTGAAAAATTTACCTAGGAAGATACAGATATTTAGAATTATCTATATAATTAAAATACATAAATATTAGGATACTGATTGTAGCAGCCTTAAAAACTATTACTAGACACTGGATATCTGTTCAGGTGCCTACCCAAACAAAATGGACTTGTTTAGTGAAAGAAATCAGATTAATAGAAAAAACGTATAACTGGTACACTTTACATATGATGGGGAGTGCATCAATATACTGACTAGGGGGTCACTGAATTTATCTCTAATTTATACCTTGCCCCATCACTGTATCTAGGTGTACCTTCCACATAAATGTAAAAACTGTAAAAATTGTCTTTTCTCCTGTTTTTGTACCTGAATGTATTCGTCTGAACCAATTACTGTATCAATGTACCTGTTGTACCCTTTTGTACTCTCCCGGGTCATTCCTGAAAATAGGCATAAAACTTGTCTAGTGTACTTACCCGGTAAACAAAAACTAAATAAAATAAATAAAGTGGGACACCTACCTTATGCAGCATGAGAGACCAAACTGGAACTAAATGAAAAGCTGACACAATGCACCGTTTGGATCAGTCAAAAAAGAATATGGCTTAACAAAAGCAAGACCTGTATATTCACCACTGACAAACTAGGTAAAAATACATAAAGAGATTACCTTTTGTTAAATTTTCATGCCTGAAAATGTTAAACTGGATCAGCGCACTTACCCGGTACACAAATAAACTTGTAAAGACAGAGGTAGCAGTAAAATGCTAGTGTGCAGTTGTATGCTGCAGAGGGTCATGGTTAATTCTGGTGATCTGCAATTGCACATGTGTTTGACATGCTGGAATGAAAAACTCAAAAAATTTGAATGGCAAAAAAAAAAAAAAAATACCCACTCCCTGTTGTCTTCATTACAGCTATAGCATTATCTAAGTCACTAAAACTGGGACTTTTATCCCTTTATTCTGCTTCGATCCGGCTCCTCAGGAGCTACCTCTGTGTCTGCCCAAACCATACAAAATAAAATAAATACACTGTACGGAAACAGTCTAAGGTATAGCAGTTAAGGTTTAATGCAAAGAAGTGCAAGATCATGCATGTGGGGAACAGAAACCCTGGGGAGAGCTACATGTTGGGGGTGAGTTGTTGACGGTCACCAGAGAAGAGAGGGATTTAGGGGGTCATTATATCAGATGACCTGAAATCCATCAAAGAGACCACAAAAGCAGTTGGGAGGGCTAGTGGTATGTTAGGGTGTACAGGGAGGTGTATTACAAGCCACAGGAGGGAAGTGGTGATCCCACTGTACAAGATGCTGGTTAGACCTCACCTACAGTACTATGTGCAGTTCTGGAGCTGCACCTGCGTAAGGATATTGACAGGGTGGAAACAGTGCAGAGGAGGGCAATTAAGATGGTGCAGGGTCTGCATGACAAGGCATATAGGGATAGACTTAGGGACCTCAATATGTACACACTGTAACAGAGAGGGGGGGGCGCGCATGACTGAGACTTTCAAATATCTTAAAGGGGTAACATGAGAAAGTTCTTTTTACAGAGAGGGTGGTGGATGTGGAACACCCTGCCTCAGAGGTGGCTGGGAACACGTACAGTGAAGGGATTCAAAAGGGCATGGGATAGGCACATGAAATCATCACATATGAGGGGTGGCATAGCTGGGGCCACTGACCTACTAGAGGCAGCAGGAGCAAATTGGTAAAATGGGCAGACTGGTTGGGCCTTGTGGTCCTTTTCTGCCGTCAACTTCTATGATTCTATGTTTGTATGAGACTTCAGCTGGCAGGGTAATTTTTAGTACAGGAGCAGTTCTGTAACACAAACAACTTGCCCTTGCTGGTTAGCTTTAAGGCTCACTGAACTGCCTTTTGAATGATTACAACAAAAAACTTTATACAAGCCAGTCTGATGGCACTGAGGGTTGAGGCGCTGATCGCCATACCTCGCACCATGCCGGTGACCCAGGTTTGGGAGCGAACTCGGGTCGCTGGTGGGTCGGCAGAGGGGGAGATAGGTTTCAGCATCCTATGACAGCTTGCCATCTCCGGGAAGGGAACAGACTGATGCCGGCACACTTGCCTGAGACTCTGAGTACTGCAAGCCCCATGAGGATGGCTGGCCATGGTACAAGCGTGGACATTGGCGCCTAGCACCATGGCGTCAGGAAGCTGCATGCTGTATGTGGGAGGGTGAAAAACTGGAAAATGAGCCTGCCACTGCTGGGAAGCTGGGGAACTGTGATGTGCCCACGATGTGCCTCTACCTGCCCAACAGATCCAGGACTGACAAAACGTAAGTTACAGGGTGTTCGGTCCCCGCCCAGGGAGGTACAACCGTGGCTCCATGGGGATCTGGGGTCCATCTGGGTGGAATGGAAGGCAGTGGGATGCCAGATGTCTCAAATGATGGGTCGGGGTGGCAGGCTGTCTGAAAGGAAGCCAAAAAAAAAAAACTTTAAACAAGACTTTTGATCTTTTGTTCTTTTCCTATATAAACCAAGTTATTTATTTTTCTTGGTTTTATTTTAGGTTGTATTTAGTAACCTATAAAATTTCTACAGTATATGGTTCATATGCTTACAACTGTACAGGTTTATCTTATATTTTGTTTTGAAATAATTTTCTGTTTTGTTAAACGAACTACATGACTACAGTATATGAAGTAAAGAAAATATTTATCAGGGCTTGGATAGAGAAGATTTTGCTGCTAGTGTTGGTTATGCAGTATTTCTTTCCTATTTTACATAGATTTATCCTTGACATCCAGATATATGGTCTTTTGTAAATGGAAATGAATGGACATGCAAAAAAAAAAAAAAAAAATTAATACAAAGAAAAGTCAGCAATTACAGCACCCCAAAAAAACAAACAAAATGTCAGGTGGATGCCCTGGAACCCCATGGAATAAGTCCCCGATTCTGCCATTAATAAAACATGGCAACAGTACCTCCCAACCTCACCTTACACGGACCTCCGCCTAACATTACAGCACTGCCTCACTCTACACTCCAACATCTGACTCACCATACAGCATTCACACACCCAAGCTTCACCCTATGGTACATCTGCACCATAACCGACCCCAGCCTTGCCCTATGGCACTACTTCACCCTCCAGCATCCCCTACTTGAATCCATCCTCACCCTACAACACTCAATCACCCTCCAGCACTCCGACCCCTAGCCTCATGTTACAGAACTCCCTGACCCTCCAGAACTCCCTAACCACAAGTCTCACCCAACATCACCCCAATCACTCTCCAGCATTCCCTAACCCCAGCTTCACCCTCCAGCACTTTCTAACCCCTGGCCTCACCCTCCATCACTGCCTCACCCTCCAGTGCTCCCTAGCCCTCAATCTCACCCTTCAGCACTCCCTGACCCCAGTATCAGCCTCCAGTAAACCCTAACCCCCAGCCTCATCCTACAGCACCCCATCACCTCCAGCACTCCCTATGCCCCAGCCTCACACCCCAGTCCTTCCTGACCCCAGCATAATCCTCCAGCACTAATAATCCTCCAGTGCTCCTTCACCCTCCAGCACTCCCTAATCCCCAGCTTTACCCTACAGCACTCCTCCACCCTCCAGCACTTTCTAACCCCCAACCTCACCCTCCAGCACTCCCTAACCCCCAGCCTCTCCCTACTGCACTCCATCACCCCTCAGCACTCCCTGACCCCAGCATCACCCTCCAGTAACCCCTAACCCCTAGCCTCACCCCAGGCCACAGCAACCCATCACCTCCAGCGCTCCCTAAACCCCAGTCTCACATCCCAGTGCTCCCTGACCCCAGCATAATCTTCCAGTATTCCTTCACCCTCCAAGCACTCCCTAACCCCAAGACTCACCCTACTGCACTCCATCACCTTCCAGCACTCCCTAATCCCCAGCTTCACCCTACAGCACTCCTCCACCCTCATTTTCTAGCCCCCGACCTCACCTCTAGCACTTCCTCACCCTCAGCACTCCCCAACCCCCAGCATCACCCTACTGCACTCCATCACCCTTCAGCACTCCCTTATCCCAGCATCACGCTCCAGTAACCCCTAACCCCCAGCCTCACCCAAGGCTACAGCAACCCAGCACTCCCTAAGCCCCAGCCTCACACTCCAGTGCTCCCTAACACCAGCATAACCCCCTAACACTCCTTCACCCTCCAGCATTCCCTCACCCTCTGGCACTCCCTGACCTCAGCATCACTACATAGATACATAGACAGTGTTGGCAGATAAGGGCCTATGGCCCACCCAGTCTGCCCATTTGAGCTTGTAAGTTCAGTTTATGTTTTCCTAGAAGTCTGTTGCCCCTTACCCCTGACCTCCAGAATTCCTTTATGTCTATCCCATGCATTCTTAAATCCCACGATTGTTTCAGCCCCCACCACTTCCTCTGGCAGGGTGTTCCACTTGTCCACCACCTGTTCTGTGAAGAAATTCTTCCTCATGTTTCCTCTGAATCGTCCTCCCTCCAACTTCATCCCATGCCCTCTAGTCCTGGAACATCTTTTTCACTTAAAAATAGTGTATTCCTGCACCCTGTTCCTCCCTGTAAGATACTTGTATGTCTCCATCATATCCCCTCTCTCCCTCCTCTCCTCCAGGAATACATGTTAAGTCCTATGAAGACAGGTTGAAGGAACTGATGATGCAATCCATACCATCTTTGCTGCCCTCCTCCGAACCTTCTCTACCTTGTCCCATGTCCTTACATAGGTATGGTCTCAGAACTGTACACTGTACTCCAGGTGGGGCCTCACTAGTGTCTTGTATAGCGGAATTAGGACCTCCCTTTTCCTGCTGGTGATGCCCCTGCCTATACATCCTAGCATCCTATTTGCTTTACCTGCTGCCTTGTCACCCTCCAGCACTCCCTGACCCTAGCATCACCCTCCAGCACTCCCTGACCCTAGCATCACCCTCCAGCACTCCCTGACCCCAGCATCACTCTACAGCACTCCCTGACCCCAGCATCACTCTCACTCCCTGACCCCAGCATCACTCTATAGCACTCCCTGACCCTAGCCCCACTCCTACAGCACTCCTGACCCTAGCACCACTCTATAGCACTCCCTGACCCCAGCATCACCCTCCAGCACTCCCTGACCCCAAGCCCCACCCTACAACACTCCATCACTCTACAGCACTCCCTGAGCCCAGCATCACTATATAGCACTCCTAACTCTGAGGCCCCCACCCTACAGCTCCATCCCTCAAACACTCCTAACCCCCAACCTTATCCTACAGCTCTCTGTAGTCACAAAGGCTAGTAAGTAATTTGGTAAGTTTTGGTCTCTGTGTAGACACAAATATCTAACTGAATATCAGTAGAATATTCTGAAGGTAAGATTAGCATGGATTACATGTACTTACAGATACTTACACTCAATAGGGTTTTGATAGAACAGACTGAGATGGGTCACCTTCCTAAGTACAAATCACATTAGAAGCTTTATTCCTGGTATCAAACATTACACACATATAACTGTTCTGATAATTCAAGGATCTTTCTGAGATAGACTCAGGCTTCTCTGTGTGCTTACAATTGCACACATATAAACTCTCTTTTGCTTATAACTCATAGGCTTTTTCCTTCTAGGACATAAGCAGTTTCTCTTCTGAAACAATTCTATCCAACATATTTTTTCTTACATTTCTGTAGCTAGCTTATACAACATTATAGTGCAGTGACTATATGGAATACACGGATTCTCAAAGCACACATTACATTAGTGTAATGAGAGTCTCTGTAGATATACCCAGCCAAGCAGCTGTCGGACTGAAAGCAAAGTCTGCCAAGTCTGTCTGCTCTCTTTCCTCCTGAGATTGGAAGGTCCTTGGGTGATCCGGATGTGCAGTGTCTTCTTTTCTGGTACCTTGGCACTTGTAGTCTTTCTTCTTTCTATTTGAGTCTTTGTACGAAGTCAATCAAACAAAGTTAGTAAAATGTCAGAGCTTTTTAGGGTAGCTTCTCTTCCTTGGCAAAGGCTAGAGAAGTGACCCCTGAAACAGAGGCGTTTGCAGAGTTTTGCAAGTAACAGTTCTGGAATCAAAGACAAATTACAGCTGTTGCTTCTAGAGTAGAGGTAAGTTAGCATAGTAAAGAGTAAAGGTTGGTATACAGCTTGCTGGGGTTGCCTCAGAGTTCTTATGGACCAAAGTCACAGAGCACAACGTAGCATCCTCCATTGGTTCAGCAATGGTGTTTGTCACTTTCTCATTGGCCCAGCTCAGTATCCAGGCAAATGTCATTATCCGACTGGATAGTCTGTCAGGTTCCTTATTTTGGTCCTAACCCGCATGACACCAGTTAGCAAAGTCATGTCCGCATGAACTGTTTTGGGTGTTTTGCAACATGATACGAGGATATTAGAACAGATGTCCAGAACCGGTGGTTAACTTGCGGCCTCCTGGCTGCTGATGGTGCCTTTGTAACATAAAATTGTGGTAGGTCATGAGTCATTGGCAGTTAATGGTGAACTAATGTCTGTTGGTTAGTGAAATTTCTGAGTTCATCCTGTAGTCAGTTGCAATTGCTGAAAAATAATTCTAAAATAATTCCTTTGATATCAGGCTCTCAGAACAGGTCCATGGCTTATTAGGCCAATGTACATAAACAAACATTTTGCCAGGATGCCTGGGCTTGTAGGCCTCAAAGTTGTGCCTATATCTCCCTGACCCCAACTCCACTCTACAGCACTCCCTTTACTCTATACTGACAGTTTCACCCTACAGTATCACCTCACCCTACACTTTGACTCAACTGCATCCTACAGCACTCCCTCACCCTGCACTCTGACACAGCATCTCTACAACACTTCTTCACCCTACATTCCAACCCAGTCTCACCCTATAGCATTACCTAACCCTGCATTGCGACTCCCAGTGTCACCCTACAGCAATATATTTCACCCTACCCTCTGACCCAGCCTCACCCCTCTAGTCATCACCTACACTCTGACCCCCTCAGCCTAGTCGGACTCCAGTCTCGCTACTGCACTCTCTTACAGCAACCTCATCTTACCCTCTTACCATGGCCCACCTGACCAAATTCCCTTTACCTGCACTCTGACCTCCGCCTCACCATGCAGCAGCTCTCACTTAACACTTTGACCTCAGCTTCAATCTACTACACTCCCTTTTTCTACACAAACCCCAGATCACCCTACAGCAATCCCTTATGGTACACTCTCCAGCCCTACACACCAACCCCAGTGTCACCCTACAGCACTTTGTTGACCCTAGCCTCACCCTACAGCACTTCTGCATCCATTACTCAGACCCCAGCCTCACCCAACAGCACTCCCTCATTCCACACTTTAACCTTTGCATCACCCTACAGCCCCACTTTCCCAGAGTCTGACCAAGCCATACCTTAGAGCACTCCCTCACCCTCGTGCTCTTGACCCCAGCCTCAATCTACAGCCCTCCCCCTACACTGATGCCAGCCTCACCCAACTGCATCCCCTCACCCCTACAGCACTCCCCTACCCTAACTCTAGCCCCAGCCTAACCACACAGCACTTCTGCACCCAACACGGAACTGCTCATTTGAGAACCTACTTTTAGCTTCTGGAAGGGAAACAGGGTGGGAGAGAGTAACCATAGTGAGGGAACCCTGAGAAGAAACATTACAACGGTGAGTAATTTTTTTCTTCCAATTCCAGGAATCCCTCACTTAATGGATGCACTCTAAGCAGACTATATAGCAGTATCTTGGGACACTGTGTCCAGAACCTACTTACAAAAAAGGTTCTGCAAGACAACAATTCAAGAGCTGGCATCCCTTCTGGAATGTATGTCCAAACAGTAGTGCTTCATAAAAGTGTGTACTGTATGTCCAAACAATATTGCTTTGCAAATGTCTAATTAGGGGATACCTCTGGTGGATGCCACTCAGGCAGAGATGCCTCTTGTGGAGTGTGCCCTCGAGCACCAGAGTGTGGTATTTTTCAAGCTTTTTCATAAAACAAATTGTATGCAAGGGACCATCAAATGAGAGATATTCCTCTCAGTTGCTGGCTTACCTTTCTTAAGTGTTTTTGGACCTGATCTCTTTTGTCAAGTTCATGTATATACCCAGGATTCTTTTCAAGTCAAGGCTGTGCAGTTATTGCTCAACTGGAATAGAATGTTCCGAGTAGAGCACAGGAAGTGTCACTGATTGGTTCAAGTGGAACTGAGACACCACCTTAAGTAGGAATTTCCTGTTAGTTCTAAGGACCAACTTATCCCTGTGGAAGCTTATGTAATTTGGCTCTGTACAGAGGGATTGCAGCTCACTCACCCTCCTAGCATAGGTCATGGCAATCAGGAATATGGTTTTTCATGTGACATTCTTCAGGTCAGTAGTGTCCATGGGCTAGAAAGGAGCCTCAATAAGCTGGGCAAGGCAGACACTGAGATCATATGAAGGGACTGGGTCCCTTACCAGTGGGTACAAGTGGCTGAGGCCTTTAAGAAAAATTTTCAAAAATAGGTTGCAAGACCAGTAACTCTCTTACCTCCCGATATGTAGATTAACACCACTGCTAAATTGTGCTTCTTTAGCGTCAAAGGCCTTAAGGCTAGCACTGGAGGTATACCTGGTATTCAGGACTATGAGCAACCCTGCCTCAACTGGGATTATTCTTCTGGGGTTCATCAGTAAGAAAATCTCTTCCATTTAAAGGAATACGTTTTCTTGATTGCTGAATTCTTTGAAACTCTAAGCACCTTCAGGACTTCATCTGAGAGATTCAGTCCAGGTATTCAAATTCCTCAAGAACCAGACCCTTGGGCATAGTGTCTTGGGGTTCAGGAATACCATCCTGCCCTAAGATAGGGTCACCATATTGTGACTCAGTTGCAGGCTGTTCGGACACTTGCTGGACAATGCCAGTGGAACTGAATATAAAATCTGTCTGACCCAGTCTGGAGCTGTTAGCATCATTGTTGCAGATTCCCTCCTGAGTTTCAGGAAGACCTTCCGGATGAGTGGAAATAGTGGTAAAGCAAAGAGGAACCTCCCTGTCCAGTCAAAGATGAGGGCATCCTCTGGAACTGTCCCTCTGGCAGGTGGTCTGCAATAAAACTGTGGAAGTTGACCGTTTTCCCAAGAAGCGAACAGGTCTATTTTGAGAGCACTCCACCTTCTGAAAACTGTCTAAAACTTGTCTGTTCAAAGTCCAATTCGTGATTTTGCTGACAGAGTCTGCGTAAGGAATCTGCCAAGACATTATCTTAGCATGGCAAGAGCACTGCATAAATGTCGGCTTTTATGGTATATGACAGGTCCTAGATCCTCACTGCTTCTGTACACAACTTTTAGGACCTTGTCCCTCCCTGCTTTTTATGTAATACACTGTTGTGGTGTTGTCTGTTCTGATCTGGAGAGACTGACCCTATAGCTGGGAGGAGGAAGACTGCATTGCTAACAGCACTGTCCTGAGCCCCAGGAGGCTGATGAGTTCCAGTTACTCCTGTGGGCTCCATATGGGTGAGGTCCTGTAGGTGGGTGCCCCATGCCAGGGGTGAAGCATCTGTAGTAATAATACTTGCTGGTGACTGCTGAAGGAGGGGAATGCACTCCCCGAGGTTGGTTTCTTCATTTCACCACTCTGGTGACTTTACCAGTGGTTTTGTAACTGGCACTAGCTTTGAGAGTGGGACCCCATCTTTGATACCACTTGCCTTTTAAGTGATATTGGATATCCCTCATTTTGGACCTAGCCGCGAAACCACAGTTATGGATAAAGCTATGTGCCCTTGCATCTGTAGGATGTCCTTGCAGGTCTTAGCTATCCTGTTGTGAAGGACTCTGCTGTTGCTATCAAAGCTGCAGCTTTGGCCTGCGGGAGAAAACTTTCCCCATTGGGGTGTTTAGCTCTGCTCTTATGAAGTCCAGTACTTGAACATGTTCTAGTTGGGACTTCTGCAGGTTATCAAGACTCCAAGGTGCTTTTACAGTCTGAAGTGAGAGCCTTGTCTCCTGTTCTGTTTTCCGGACAGCCAGTTGCTCAGGTAGGAAAAACTAACATCTTGACTTCTCAGGTGTGCTGCCAGCAAAGCCAAGCACTTTGTGACTATCCTTAGTGCTGAAGAGAAGTATTTTTTCATAGAGAGGGTTATGGATGCATGGAACAGCCTTCCAGAGGAGGTTGTGGAGTCAAAAACAGTGGTGGAATTCAAGCATGCATGGGACAGTCATAAGGCAATTCTAGAGGGTGGGGGTAGGAAGAAGTAGGCTGCTGGTTAATTAGGATCTGCAGCTTATCCATTAGGTAGGGAAATGGGCAGACTGGGTGGGCCAAGCGGTCCTTATCTGCCATCAAATTCTATGTTTCTAAAGGGAAGAACTGTGAACTGGTACTGGCAGTTCCCTAGCTTGAACCGGAGATATTTTCTGTGTTATGGCCTGACTTGCATATGAAAATAAGCATATTTTAAATCCAGTGATCACGGCCCGAGTCCTGACTGCAGGGATGGTATTTCTGTTAGTGTGAACATCTTGGATTTATTTTCTTTATATGCCTGTTTAGATACCGGATATCTAAAATGGGTTTCCAATCCCCATTTTTCTTGTGGGCCAGGAAGTACCTTGAAAACAGACCCTTGCCCCACTGAAAGGCAGGCTCCTTTTCTACAGCTTTTGCTGCAGGCAATTTTTTTTTTTTTTTTACTTCCAGTTCCAGCAGCATTGTTTCTGTGGGACAGAGTGCTGGACACATTATCTGTTTCTGTAGTCTTGGGAATATTTTGAACTACACAGAGACAGTCCCTGGCCCACTGCCCCCCATAACCCACTTGTCTGAGGAAATGTTTACTCTTTCCTGAAGGCAGTGAGCCAATCTTCCCCCACTGGGAATGGATGGGTGCCTGGGTGGAACTGTCAGGGGTTTTGCTTTGGCTGGGCTTGGGTGCTGCAGCAGCAGTATGTTTGGTGCCCCTTCTGCTCCTGTAGTATGCCCTTTGTGGCTGATACTCAAAGGGCATATGGGTGCAGACTCTTGGGCAGCAACACCTGCCTCTCCTTCCACAGGACCTGCAGAAGGTGGAGGCCTTTTCCTTCTCATTGTTACTCTTGTAAGTGGTTTTGTATTCATCCACTTTTTATGTTGATTCTTGGCGAGTGCAAAAACATATTAGGACAACTTTCTCAGAAGCAGGTTGTGGGCGTGGCACTGTTGTGGCCAATGCCCACAGCCTGCAAAAGCTGTCCCGCTTCCCCAATGCAAATGCACGCTGCTGGTGACACAGGTTTGGGACCTTGCCACCAACTTGTGACAATTTCGCCGCTGCAATCGGGGGCCGCCTCGTCATTGCAGCGACAGCCATCCACTGCAATGAGGGAGTGACCTGTCATTGCAGGGCAGAACTTCCAAACCCTGATATTGTTTGTGAACATGTCAGCGGCTTGCCGCTGTGTTCACAAACAATATAATCCCCCCCACCATGTTTATGTGCCGACGGGGGCCCCAATCCCCGTTGGCTTCAGTGCCGTAATGTTGATTGTGCCGATGGGGGAGCCCACTCCCCGTTGGCATTCTGTAACCAACCTCCCCTTTTATTGTCTGCTGACGGGGTGCCCAATCCCCATCGGCATAATGTACCCCTTTGTTATGTGCCGATGGGGTGCCCAATCCCCTGCTGACTACTGGTCCCCAAAAGAAGCAGTCGGGTGGCACGGTGGGAGCCCACCCCAGCATGCCCAATGCCCCTGTGAAGAAAAAAAAAAAAAAAAAAAAAAAAAACTGTTCTGCGATGTTTTTTGTTTTTAAACCTGTAAATCAGAAAACTGTCCCTCGTGGTCTCCTGTCCCCCCTCCTCAACCCACCCCACCCACTGCACACTGCCTCCCCATACCCCCACACCCCATACTTACCTCTGTAGCTCGGCACAATGATCTTCGGTGGACCGGGAACACGTCTGCACTTTTCAAAGCCAACCGTGAACCGAGGACCTGCCAGTAAGCTGTATAATGGAATAAATAGGGTTTTTTCAACTTTAGCACATAGCTTGGGCAGTTTTGGCACCAAATTTTCAACATGGGGGTTTTGGGACTCCTCCTCATGAATTTTTGAACTGTTGTGGCATTAATCAGCCACGAGAGGTGATTTCGCGGTCACTGTGTGGAATCACCTTTCGGGGCCGATTAACGAAATGGCAGTGCCAGTGTTCATGAGGTGGGCTCTCAAAAAGCCTATGTTGAAAATTTGGTGGGAAAATCAAAAAAATGACTGTTTTAAGAGCGTGTGCTGTGCAGTTGGTACGCACACTTGTAACTTCGTGAATTTGCAATATTTTCACGCCAGATTTACAACATTGGCATTTTTTCACACCTCCTTGTGAACAGTACAGCTGTCATTGTTCACATCCTGGCAGAAATGTGTTTTCGGACTTCCAGCGCAGAATAACGCGGTCGCTGTGGGAAATCAGGGTTTGGGACAGATTAAGAAAATGACAGTGACACTGTTCATGAGTAGAGGTCCTAAAATGCCTATGTTGAAAATTTGGTAATGATACTCCATAAAATGGCTATTCACAGCGTGTTTTAGCAATTTGCACTCATGCTTTCGTAACTGTGAATTACAATATTTTCACTCCAGATTTTCAACATTGCCATTTTCCACACCTGCTTATGAACAGTGCAGCTGTCATTTTCCCATCCTGGCAGAAATGTGTTTCGCACTTACAGCGCAGAATAGAGCGGTCGCTGTGGGAAATCTCTGTCCAGGACAGGTTAAAAAATTACAGTGATACTGTTTATGAGCAGAGGTCCTAAAATGCCTATGTTGAAAAGTTGGTGATGATAGCCCATTGAATGACTGTTACAAGTGTGCGTTGCACACTTTCCACACCCCTTGTAACTTTGCAGATTTGTAATATTTTCATGCCAGATTTTCAGCAGTGGCATTTTTCACACCTCCTTATGAGCAGTACAGCTGTCAATTTTCATATCCTGACTGAAATGTGGCTTCACAGTTGCAGGACAGAATAAAACAGGTCGCTGTGGAAATCAGTGCTTGGGACAGATTAAGAAAATGACAGTGGCACTGTTCATGAGCAGAGGTCCTAAAATCCTATGTTAGAAAATTTGGTGATGAAACTCAATAACATGACTGTGTTACAAGCGTGCATTGAACTGTTTCACGCTCCCTTGTAACTTTCCAAATCTAATATTTTCACACCACATTTTCAGCAGTGGCATTTTTCACACCTCCTAATGAACAGTATAGCTGTCATTTTCACATCTGGCTAAAATATGTTTTTGCACTACTGCGGAGAATAGCACAGTTGCTGTGGGAAATCAGAATTTGGGACAGATTAAGATCGAACAAGTGAGAGGGGAGTGACAAAGCTCAACTGGGCTCTGTCAGGACACTCTTGGTTGTTTGTGGGCAGAAAAAGGCCTAACGCAAGAACCCAGTACAAAAGGGCAGCCTGCAGCACTGGGAGAAACAGAATGAGAGAGCGAGTGAGGGAGGGGAAGTGAGCAAATTCAGCGGAGCACTGTCAGGACTGCTGCGGATTTCTTTGTGGGCAGAAAAAGGCGTCAATGCAGGCAGGGGCCCAGTAGAAAAAGCCAGCCTGCAGCGGTGGGAGAAACAGTATGGGTGAGTGAGACAGGGGGACTGAGTGAGCTCAACGGAGCTCTATCAGGACTGCTGTGGATTTCTTTGTTGGCAGAAAAAGGTGCCAATGCAGGCAGGAGCCCCGTACAAAAGGGCCGCTTGCAGCACCAGGACAAACAGAATGAGCGCATGACAGAGGGAGACTGAGTGACCTCAATGGAGCTCTGTCTGGACAGCTGTGGATTTCTTTGTGGACAAGGTGCCAAGCGCAGCCAGAGCCCGTACACAAAGCGTAGCCTGCGGCGCCAAGAGAAACAGAACGAGTGAGTGAGAGCGGTAGTGAGCGAGCTCAACAGAGCTCTACTGTGACTGGTGCGGATTTCTCTGTGGGCAGAAAATGTGGCAACGCAGCCAGGAGCACAGTACAAAAGGGCAGCTTGCAGCGCCGGCAGAAACGGAATGAGTGAGTGACAGACGGGGAGTGAGCGAGCTCAATGGAGCTGTGTCGGGACTGCTTCAGATTTCTTTCTGGCCAGAACAAGATGCCAAGGCAGGCAGGAGCCCAGTACAAAAGGGCAGCCTGCAGTGGCAGCAGACACAGAATGAGCGAGTGAGAGATGGGGAGTGCGCGAGCTCAACGGAGCTCTATTGTAACTGCTGCAAATTTCTTTGCGGGCAGAAGAAGGTGGCAACGCAGGCAGGAGCCCAGTAGAAAGGGCAGCTTGCAGCACGGCAGAAGCGGAATGAGCGAGTAAGAGAAGGGAGTGAGCAAGCTCAGCAGACTTTGTCGGGACTGCTGCAGATTTCTTTGGGAGCAGAAAAAGGTGCCAACAGAGGCATGAGCCCAGTACGAGAGGGCAGCTTGCGGTGCCAGGAGAAACAGAATGAGTGGGTGACACAGGGGAGTGGCGACCTCACGAAGCTCTGTCAGGACAACTGTGGATTTCTTTGTGCAGAAAGAGAATGTAGCATGAGCTGAAGCCCAGTACAAGAGGGCAGCCTGCAGAGCTGGGAGAAACACAATGAGCAAGGGGGGGGGAGTGAGCGAGCTCAATGGAGCTCTATCGTGACTGCTGCAGATTTCCTTGTTGGCAGAAAAAGGCGGCAACCCAGGCAGGAGCCCAGTACAAAAGGCCAGCCTGCAGCGCCAGCAGAAACGGAATGAGTGAGTGAGAGAGGGGGAGGCAGCAGGCTCAATAGACCTGTGTCAGGACTGCTGCAGATTTCTTTGTGGGCAGAAAAAGCAACCAACAGAGGCAGGAGCCCAGTACAAAAGGGCAGCCTGCAACGCCAAGAGAAACAGAGTGAGCGAGTGAGCCACCTCATCGGAGATCTGTTGGGACAGCTGCAGATTTCTTAGTGGGCAGAACAAGGTGCCAATGCAGGCAGGAGCACAGTACAAAAGAGCAGCCTGCAGCACCGGGAGAAACAGACTGAGCAAGTGACAGAGGGGCAGTGAGCAAGCTCAACACACCAACGCAATCAACATTCAGTATTGACAAATGCTTGTTTCATATATGCCTGTTTGTCAACAAAAGTGAATTTCCTTCAAATGAGAAATTCATGGCTTTGGTAATGGGTATATTAGAAAGGATAGTGATTCTTAACCAGGAAAATCTTCTTAAGGACACTGCATGAGCTTAAACTGTAGCTGCACTGCAGTGTCTTTAGTATCCACAGCGATGTGGAAATGGTTTCTTAATGATGTCCAGGGCCGATCTTGCTGTAGCAACCAAGCCTTGTGCAAATCAGTCTGCTCTATCCAGCGTGCCAGAACTGTGTTCTAATGCCTTCTGTGCTATATATTCTGAATATGCTCCCTGTCTCATGAGCAAGGAAGCTGCAGTATAAACTTTCTTGGCCGTAGCATCCAATTTTTTTGAATCCTTCTCTGTAGACTATGCAGAGTGTGACTCCTGCTGTCTCACAAGCAGCTGCCTGGACTATACCTTGGTGATCAGGGTAGGCATACAGATAATCCACCTCTGGCCTGTCCATCTGATATTTTCTTACACTTTTTTAATCAAAGCCTCAGCCGAAGTAGGTGCAGACATGATTTTTGATATGGTCTTCTTAAGAGACTTATGTATGAGGACTATCAACCTCCTTGAATGTGCCATACCCATCACGTCCATCAATTCTGCATATTCTTTATCCTACTCAGTTTCCTGATGGTGGATGTTTAGAGTATCAAGCATATTTTCTTTCTTTGATAACTGGGTAGGTGCACTCATCCAAGAACCGTTTTCAGGCACAACCAAGACCATAGAGAGTGGCACAGGAATACAGGAAGCACAACGCATAAGGTGCAAAGTATAAGTAGACATCAATTAGCACTGGAAATGAAGGAAATTATACATAGGTAATAGAAAAATAAAAAGGGGGTGGAGTATACATCTACAAAATAAAAATCACAACACAGTAAAACAATACAAAAAATGACACTGAAACTACCAGGCAATTCAATACAATGTTATTCAATGCAGTGTTAAGGGATGGCAGAGGATGGATTATGAAATAAGGGTTACATAAGGTCTTGGAGGAGTGAGGGCAGGGAGAGTAGGTGAGACATTAGGAGGCGTGGAAATGCCATAGGAATCTGTGGTTCTGGGGGAGGGACAGGCTATTCCAGAAGGTAGGGGTAGCAGAGGAGAAAGCACGTTGGCCCATGCAACAGGAGACTTGTGGACAATCTGGCACAGGGCAGCAGAGAGGCGGAGGTCCCGGTGAAACACTTTAGGCCGGAGGAGGGAGGTGAGAGGAGAAGTAGCTTGATTACGGATGGCCTTTTATATGATACAGGCTACAAGACAGCTACATCCAGCTGGAAGGGGAGCCATCCAAGGGTATAATAGAGGGTGCAGTGGTGGGTGCTACACGAGGCCATAAGGGCAAACCAGATTTATTAAAGGTGGTGTTTAACCTTAACAGGTTTGTAGAGGAGATAAGGGAGTAGATAGGGACACAATAATCCAGTAATGGGAGGAGGTTACATTGGGCAATTGTGAGCTGGGTTTCTGGGGTGAGGAGACTGGTTGAGCAGTAGCGCTGACCCAGTTTTTAGTTAACATAGCAGATGAGGATATCTATATGGTTAGAAAAAGTAAGGGGCAGACTCAAGGGTAATGCCCAGGTATTTAAAAAATTTACGATCAAGGCAAGCATCGGGGGATAAAATGCTAAGACTTGTGGGCTAGAGTTAGTTTAGAGAGCCTGGTTTTGAGCCAGAGAGCACTGACTGTCTTTTGGTGTTGCCCAGCAGTAAGTTTGTAGTGAACCATTCATGGTCTAGAATGTAGCTGGAGATAAGTGAAGTGGAAAGGTTGGTCCAGGATTTATCACTCTGGTAGAGGATAAGATTGTCTGCATATAAACAAGGAATGGCAGGAGAGACAGTCTTGGGGAGAAAGTTTATAAAAGAGGAGAAAACAGGCGCTAGTATGGATCCCGAGGTACTCCAGTGGAGACAGATGGTACAGAGGAGGTAGCACCACCCATACAGGCCATTTGGATTCAGCCTGAGAGGTAGTTGAGAAACCAGTCTGTGATGGCGGGAACAGTCCAAGGCTACCGAGTTTGGCAAGGCAAGTTTTATTTGTATGGTGCCAATTCCTGGAGGCTCTGAGCACCTCACAGAAAAATAAAATAAGCATACAATATATAAAATATCAATACAGTATAAAGTAACTAAAATATAAAAAGCAGGATCTTGTGGTTCACCATGTCAAATATCTTGTACAGGTCCACAAAGACCACTCCAGTAAGCTTCCCGTCATCCATATTGTGGAGGACGTGGTCAAAGAAACAGGCCAGTGCCATGGTGGTACCGTGACCTTTTCTGAAACTGTGTTGCCTGGGGCAGAGGAAGTTGTACTTAGTCACACAGTTGTAACCTGGTGATGAACAATCTTTTCAGAAGCTTGCTGCGGGGAAAGAGTACTGATATTGGTGGTAGTTGTCCATGTTATTGGGGTCTCCGGTTTAAGGTCAGGGACAACCCTTGCCTATTTTCATACAGAGGGAACTGTGGCAGTTGCAAGGAGAGATTGAAAATCTTGGTGAGGGTTTTGCAGTTTCTTGGGCCATGATTTTGAGAAAGCGTGGGAGAAGTCATCATCACTACTAGCACTACCCTTGTTGGGAGGCTCAGGAGTAAGCAAAGCGTATCACTGGGGACATGGCCTGAAGTAAAAGGTGGGCTTTGGGGGTAGAGGTAGGCTGGTCTGGGAGGTGGTCTGGGATGTTGAGAGGGTAATTTACAGAGGAATTCTTCCTGGTTAGTAAACTTGTTATTCAGTCGTCAGCAACACCTACCAGATCAGTCAAAGGGCCACTGGCGATGGTGAGTTGCAGTGGGGGCATTTTAGCCCCAGGGCAAGCAGGAGCCGCTGTTGACCAGAAATAGTTGGGGTTACTCCAGCGTGCGAGATTGTAGGCTGTGGACGTGGCCGCCTTACTGGAATTGATTAGATGTTTACATTGGTTTTGCAGGTATCTGTAGTCATGCCATAGCCGAGGAGGGAGGAGGAGGCTTTAAAGGTAGCCCATTTGGCATCAACCTTCTTCATCAGCCTCATGAGGTCCTTTGTGAGCCAGCAGGTATCGCTCCCACGTCTGAAATGAGGGAAATGAAGTAAAGGTGAGAAATTTTGAAACTGGGTCTGTTGGAGGCCACTAAAGCCTGCACAAAGTCCAAATGCAAGAAAGCAAGGTCTCAAACCCAGCTGGTGGACCATGGTTGTGAGGAGAGGGTAAGGGAGAAAAGACTAGCCTACCAAAAGTACAAGAAAACCTGTAAAGAGGACAGGGAAAAGTATAATGAAACCGAAGGAAGTGAGTAGTGTAGTAACAGCAACCAAAGCAAACAAAGAGCCAAGGCTGGCACAGGGGATCAGGGAGGGAGAGGAGTCTTTTTTACATACATCAGGGAGAAGAGGAAGTGTAGGGGGAAGATCGCCAGGTTAAAAAAAGAGGAGGGGTGACAGAGGAGGGAGAGGAGCAGGCAGAGGTACTTAGTGAGTACTTCTGTTCTGTCTTTATGTGGGAAAAGGATGGGCCAATTCCACACGGGGGAGGTATGGCAGGAGGCAGTGTAGAGGACACCCCAACATGTGAAGAAATACTGGTGGAGTGTGTGGAAGCCTTAAGTCATAAGGACAGACAAGGCCCCAAGTTCTGATGGGATCCACCGCAGAGTCCTAAGGAACTGAGGGATGTCCTGGAGGCTCCTCTGATGGAGTTCCTCACTCCAAACGGGAAGTGTACCACTGGACTGGAAAATGATGCATGTAATGCCCCTCCATAACAGTGGACCTAGGGATGAGTTGGGAAACTATAGATTGGTCAGCCGGATGTCTATAGTGGGAAAACTATTGGGAAACACATTGAAGGAAAGGCTGGAGGAGTTCCTAGAGATGAATGACCTTCAGGATGACTGGCAACATGGATTTACCCAGGGCAGATCTTGCCAAACTAACCTGGTTGAAATTTCTGACTGGGTGACAAGATCTCTGGATGGTGGTCGGACGGTTGATGTTCGGTATCTGGACTTCAGCAAGGCATTTGACTCGGTACTGCATAGGAGACTGCTGGGCAAGCTGAGGGACTTGGGGTGGGGGAGAGGCTGGTTAGCTTATGGTGGACTGGGAGCTGGCTTAGAGGTGCAGTGTACTTCATTTGGGAGCTAGGAACCCAGGGCACAGCTACCAATTTTGGGGGGGTATGGTAAGCAGACTCAGAGGAGGAAAAATATCTGGGAGCAGTGACCACTGGTAAAATGAATCAGTCAGGACAATGCAGGAAAGCAGCGGCTAAGGCACACAGAATGCTGGGGTGCATTGGTAGGGGGATCACTTTGAGAAGAGAAGAGGTAATCCTGCCACTGTACAAATCCTTGGTGAGGCCGCACTTTGAGTACTGTGTGCTTAAAGGAGGATGTTATGCTCCTGGAGAGGGTCCAGAGGAGGGTGTCAAAGATGATTCTTGGAATGGGGATAAGCCCATGAGGAGAGACTTAGAGAGCTAAACATGTACACCCTGGAAGACAGAAGGGATAGAGGGGACATGATAGAGACCTTTAAATACCTAAAGGGTATTAACAGAGTAAACATTGCGGGTTAGTTCATAATGAAGGGGTAAGGGACCACGAGGGGTCATAGCCTAAAACTGGTTGGGAGAGGTATAGAAGAGACCTGAGAAAACATTACTTCATTGAGAGGGTGGTGGTGCCCTGGAATGTGTTACCTGAGGAGTTGGTATCAAGGGAATCAGTGTGAGGTTTTAAGAGGGAATGGGATAGATACATGGGCAAGGTACAGGTAGGGAAGGTAGAGACCAGGCAAACTGAATAGGAATCAGGGGAGGGAGGGATGGAAGGGAGAGGGGAAAAGGGGCAGCAGCAGTTATCAGACTGTGAGCTGCATCTCGAGCAGACGTGATAAACCTCAAGGTTTAATCTACTGGCATTTTTGTATGTTCATAAGTATAGTCCTCATCATGCCCTGGAGAGCCAAATTCTTGCTCAGGTGCACCCTCTGACTCCATGGGGTCACCTTCCTCCTCTTTTACATAGTACTCTTCTTCCTCCTCTTTCATAGGAATGTAGACTGGTGCCTGAGCCTGCAGACCTAGGTAGCATTTATATTATTGAAATTTCTCATAGCTTGGATGCATGGAAAATTGCTACATCTTTGATCTGTTCTCAGATGGGCATTTTTTTTTGCCATCTGCCTGCTCCTTTCTCTGTTCAGAACGAGTGGCAGTTACATTTTTTTTCCTTCTAGCTTTTTTTTTTTTTTGCAGGCTCGGTTTTCAGTGTCAGCTCTGAGACTCTCCTATTTATATTTTTGCCATCAACTGATTCAGGGATCCCCTTTCAAACACCCTAGTATCTGATCCATCTTTAGCATGCCTTGCAGATATCTGCACAGCTTTATCTTTTTTCTTGTCAGCCTTTAGATTTCTTGACACTGCTGTTAAACATGAGGAGATGGAACCTTCTGATGCGTGCTTTCCACTATCACTGGGAACTCCCTCAGAACCTTTTTTATTTTTTTTTGGTGAGGAGGCAGACTGAGAACCCATAATGACTTTTAATTAATTTGCCCTTTTATTCAAGGCAAAGCAATGCAGTACTCACAGTTAGTTAATTTTAAACTCAATAGAATAGGCTTTTAGGCTCCACAGCCCGTGACATTAACCTACTCTAGTTCTAGCAAGAAATTATACTTTTAACACTGTCCAACAAGAGACAGGAGGAATCGTATATCAGGCCATAGTGCTGGCCAGCCAATCCCTTTCACTTCCCAGTTTGCCTGCTCCGCCTCTGCACTCAGATGTTTTGTGATGTCTAACAAGGGACAGCATGGGAACGTGCCCACTGACATCTATGGGGAGGTTTTCATAACTTTTCACAGAAGTTTAAACAACCCTTGATACAAATGAAATCCACCACTAAACTAATGGGGACCCTGTTAGTTGACCAGTGGATTTCATTTTTAACAAAGGTTGCCTGGACTTCTGTACAAATGTGTGAAAACCTTCTCCACTCAGAGTTTTCATGGGGCGTGCCCGTGCTTTCCTGGTTAGACATCACAAAACGCTTGGAGCACAGGGCCGGAGCAGGCAGACTGGGAAGTGGAAGGGATCGGCTGGCTGAGTTAAGATCGCTTCCCTCTCTTGCTGGTCATTGTTAAAAAGAATAATTTTCTGCTAGAAAACCTAGTGCGAGATTAAGGTAACTGGCTATGAAGCCTTACCATTAATCTCTGAAATCACCTTTAATAAAGTAGTGATCTGGCGCAGGCACCTTACAGAGCCCATGGCAGTCTGCCTTTGCCAGGAGCTGAAACAGTTTCTTCAGCCTGTTGACTCTCAGGTCTCTCAGATATGCCAGTTTAGTAAAAAAAAAAAAAAAAACACAGCAAAATAACAAGTGCTCTGTAGTAAAAAATGTTTCTTACCTCTAAAGATTGTGCCAAATGTCAAATTGCAGTTTTCTGTACAGTACACACACACACACAAACAGGGTGAAAGGGCACAGGCAGTAATGAAAAGTGAAAGCACTTCAGTTTCTGTAGAGCATGACTTGAAAAACCAGGACCACTTACTAACAAGCATTTGTCAATGCCAGACGTTGGATGCTTTTTAAACAATGTGTTTTTCACAATTCTGACCCCAAATTTTGAAGAGACTTGTTTTAGGATTTGCCTTATAGACATGACATGTACCATTTATATATATTGGCCAAAATGTCATTTCACACCAGAGGTGTGGAAAACATTTCGTCCAGGATTTTAAAAATGACGCCACATTTATGAGGTAGAAACACAGAAACATAGAATTTGATGGCAGATAAGGACCACTTGGCCCATCTAGTCCCCATTTCCCTACCTGATGGATATGCTGCAGATTCTAGTTAAACAGCTTACTTCCTCCTACCCCCCCCCCCAAAAAAAAAAGGTGGTGTGGAAAATGGCTATGTCGAAAGGTTGGAGTCTAAATATTAAAAATGAGTCACGTTATGAGTGACTGTTGAAATGGTGTAATGTTCAGTCATAACCTAGGCATTTTACTGTATTTGTACACCAAATGTTCAGCACAACCTTCCTATTAGCCTACTTAATGAATGCAGGTGGTGAAATTTTTCAAATCCCCAATAAAACGTCATTTCATGCCACAGGTACGAAAACACATTTTGGCCAGGATTTGAATGATGACAGCTGTCCTATTCATAAGGTTCTGTGAAGAAATGGCTATGTTGAAAGGTTGGGGTCAAAATATTGAAAATTAGGAAAGTTACGAGCCTGCATTTGCAAACTTCAATGTAGGCTCATAAGTTTGCTGTTTAATATTTGTATGCCAAATTTTCAACATAGTCTCCTTATGACCCCCACCTCATAAACAAGGATGGAGAAAATTTTCAGCTCTTGCCCGAAAGGTGATTTTGCACAACAACCGCAAAATCACTTTTCAGGACAGATTTACCTAACATCACTTGGAGTGTTCATGGGGTGGTGTCCCAAAAAAGGTATGTTTAAAATTTGGGGCAGAAATATTGAAAAATGCCCAAGTTATGCCACTAAGTTCAAAACCCCATTCAAATACACTGAATGGTATACTCAATTTCCTCAGTTCGTGGTCAGGCATTGATGAGCGAAGTTGTTTCTGTAGTCTGGAGAAGATCACAGCATCGAACCCCCGCTGGGTAAGTAAGGCCTTGGAGGGGGGTGCTGAGTGGGAGAGTCAGGTGGGGGGGATTAACGAATGGCACAACAGACAATGATGGACTGTTTTCTGTTTTACATGGTTCAGATGTTTAAGCTTATTTCAGCCGATTCAGTATGGTCATAAATCATCTAGGGATGCCCTAAATATCTGCTTAATTACCCCAATGATGTCTTCAATGAATATTCAAGTGAAATTTTCCACTTCCAGACCAGTACAAACCCAGCCCACATCTAATCACAAAATTTCTATCATAGCCCGATCATTTCCAGAACTGAAGAGTTAAAACTGGGATTTTACTCTGAATTGTGATAACTCCCATGATAGCAAGGTCAACACACACATTGGTGAGAATAAAAAACTATGTTTAATGGATTCCAAATTTTCGTGAGAAAGATACTGTATATCATGGCTAATCAACTAATCCTTTCTTTATTGATCATGGCTCATGTCTTGTTCAGGTCACCGGATGCATCAATTTTAACAACAATGAAATGGGGACTGTGGGAAAACATTAAAACTCATTGCTAAATATACATGTGACATTGACAGCTCTGGAAAATCCGTCATATAACATAGAAACATAGACTTTGACGGCAGATAAGGACCACTTGGCCCATCTAGTTCTAAACTTAGAATATATTTCTGCAATTACCTGTTTCCATGAAATATGACTTCAGAATGAGCAGACTATCACTTTTTTTTTTTTAATTTTAGTTATAAATTTTATTTCTCCTGGAAAAATGTTAGTGTTTTATCTGCTGTTTTATCTTTGACGTATTCTGTTAGGCACTCAGATCCCCACAGAATGGGCACCATATAACTAAAACTTGCCTTGCCAAAAAGCCATGTGTGCAGTCTAAGCAGTACAGTTGCAGCTTATCTTTGGTGCATGTACAGGCTTGTCACTAAACACTCTCCTTGCAAACAAAGGCGTTCGCTGCAAAATGAAGACCGGTGTGAATAGCTGTAAATAGTAGCACAACAGTTAGAAATTCTGCTGAAGTACAAAATGATTCATCTAGGGTTCAACTGCGGGAGTTCTCATGATTTGTGAATATTCGGAGTACTAGAGATTTACAAGAGACAGCTCAAATGGTACGTACCTTACTGAAGGAAGGCGTTGAATAGTAACTTAATTGCCGGGCCTGATGGAACAGAATTAATTTCTGTTGCAAGATTAAGCACCGCTGTTGGCAACAATTATTCAAAGTAAACACCAAAGTATTGTCATTACGTGGCGCTTTAGCATCCACTAGGTAACACATCATCTGAGCAGTATCTTCAAGTGCTCCTTGAAAGTCGCTTAGCTGTTTGCCGACGGCCATGGAAATCAAAGGACCAAGTCCTCTCTGATAGAGCGGCTTTGGTCCTGTGAAATGCACAAAGCTCCAGCCCACCAAAAACAGAGTGATGTCAGGACCACAGCCCATGGTCATTGGTGTAGACTGCCAAGCCCTTGTTTTGTTTTTAATCAGTACTTTTGCCATTTTTGTGTTCTTCTCCCAGTCCGATCTCGCGTGTCCCTGATGCACACAGTGGAGCACGCACACGCCACACCCTACCGGAGCCCCCCCACCAGCCATCCTCTATCCACCTGCGCCCACCACCAGACCTCCACCCAATTGTGACGGGATTATGGGCGAATGGCATCCACCCGGAGAGGAGAACCACCAGTAGGCAGCTCAATCCTGCTCCTACCCCCAGCTGGCGTCCACGACGACCTGGGGTTGTTCTTGAACCGGGTCGCTGGTGTGGTGCAAGGTGTGGCATCCAGCACCTCAACACTCAGCACCACTGGGGTCAAGCCTCAAGCCCTTGCTTTTGTGAACCGCAATGTGCTTGGCAGTGATCCCCCCAAACCCCTATCATTGCCACAAAACGTTGGGTGCAAAGCACAGTCAGCATAAAAAGGAACAAGTAAGTTATAAAACCATAAAAAAACACCTAAAAATAAAAAAGGTACTATAGTGTGGTCTCTGGTTCCCAGGAATCAAAACAGGAGCCAGAGGGATCAGAGATTTAAAATAAAATACCCCAACTAAATGCAGATAATTTTATTTATTTCAATTTGGGATTAATACCTTTGAGTCAAGGACCCATTTTCAAAGGTTCCAAGTCAGTGTTGAACAAACATTACAAAAACACAAGGTTTACAGAGAGGAAAAAAAAAACAAAAAAAACATTGAAGCATATACACAAGCAGTAATAGTAAAATTTGAACTTGTACACATCAAATTAGTACGTATTAATAGACTGATTAGATAAGAGGGGTTGGGTGGGGGCAGCCAGAGGTGCATCGTCTGCGTGGGAGAGGTGGAGCTTTCAACCAAGTGAGGCCATCGTCCAGGCAACTTGGGTGGGAGGCGGGTTAAGAAAAAAGTGGTATATAGCAAAAGATATGGGGGTAGGTAAATGGAAAACTGGGGTGAGGTACTATCACATTAGCACAGGCAGGTGAAATTCATTATAGAGCCAGAAAGATATTTGAGCCCATCTTTGAAGGTACTAATCTCGGTAGTATCAGTGAAGTGTATGAGTAAGTAATAAAACGTACTTTAAACACTTAAAAGCAAACTAATCACTTACTTTAAAATAAGTAGGGAACTGAGGTTCCAGTAGTACAGGAGTTAGACTCGGGACAACTATTCTCTCTATGCAGAGGAACAAATCTGGCAACTGCCAGAGTGTAAGGTGGCTGCAGTTTTTCAAATCTCTGTTTGAAATTCTACCAACTAGAATAGGGTTCTGCCTTCAGGGTGTCTGCCTCATAGATGTTGCTTTGAGGGAATCCTGGGGTTAGAATCAATGGTTTCAAAAACGGCTGGGACACAGTGAAGGGCTTAGTGGTTGCTCTGGGTGGTAGTGGTAGGGCAGGAAGCATGGCGTGGATAGAGTTGGTTAGAAGTCTGTATGGACAGTAGGTCCTGGGTAACATTTGTTAGGGTTTTATGGGCAGACTAGATGAACCAGGAATGAAAAAGAGGAAGATTGGGCAGGGATACTCCAGCTAAAACAAACGAGGGGAGATGCTATAAGGGGACAGAGAGAAAGCAGACTTGCTAAACAACTTTTTTGCTCAGTGTTCAATAGGAAGGAAAGATGAGGGCAGCAAGGGGGGAAGAAATGGCAGGAGAGGGGGTAGTGGAGATGAGGCCATTTCTCGTGGAGGAAATTCTGGGGGAACTAGGATGCATGAAGGTGGACAAGGCAATGGGGCCGGATGGGGTGCACCCAAGGGTGTTAAGGGAACTAAAGAATATATTGGCAGACCATTGACTGCACTCTTCAATCAGTCCCTAGAGACTGGGGTAGTGCTGGAAGATTGGAGGTGGGCAGATGTGGTCCCACTGCATAAGGGGAGGGAGGAAGTGGAAACTAAAGGCCCATGAGCTTGACATCGTGGTAGGAAAGCAATGGAGAAACTAATAAAAGGCAGGATCACCAGCTACCTGGAGGAAAGTGGCCTGATAAATTCAAGGCAACATGGTTTTACCAGGGGCAGATCCTGTCAAATGAATTTGAGAGAGTTTTATGATGGGGTCACCAAGGAACTGGATCAGTGGAGAGCAGTGGATGTGGCTTATTTGGATTTCAGGATGGCATTTGACTCCGTGCTCCATTGGAGGCTGCTGTGTAAAATGGCAGGACTTGGGCAGAGGGTAGTTAAATGGGTGGGAAGCTGGCTGGGGACAGGAAGCAGAGGGTCATAATAAATGGGGTGGCATACGGAGAAGGCCGGGTCACATGTGGGGTCCCTCAGGGATCAGTGCAAGGGCCTCTACTATTCAATATATTTGTAGGACACATTGGGGAGGGCCTTGAGTGAGGGGTAAGTATGTTTGCAGACGATATCAAAATCTACAATAGGGTGAACACGCAGGAAGGGGTGAAACAGATCCAGAGGGATCTGGGTAGGCTTGAAGCATGGTCAAAGAGGTGGCAGCTTGCATTCAATTCAGAAAAATGTAAAATCATGCATCTTGGCTACAGAAATTGGAAGGCAGGATACTGTTTGGGGGGTAGATCTGGAAGAGATGGAACAAGAAAGGGACCTAGGCATCATTATATCCGGGACCTGAAGGTGGAAAGGCAGTGTGGAGGGCAGTGGCCAGGGGAGTGGAATGCTGGGATGCATCGGAGAGGGGATCACCAGTAGGAATAGGAGGTCATAGTACCCTTGTACACCCATCTAGTTAGCCCGCACTTGGAGTAAGGAGTCTAGTTCTGAGGCCATACCTCAGGAAGGATGGGGAGGCTAGGAGCGGTTCGCGGAGAACGCACAAAAATGGTAAAAGGGTTAAGCCACCTATCCTATGAAGAAAGATTGAGTGATCTGAACATGTACTCCCTGGAACAGAGGAGGGAGAGGGGGGACATGATCAAGACCTTCAAGTACCTTAAGGGTATAAACGGGGTGCCAGGGGGGAGCATCTTCAAGATGAAGGGAAACCAGAGGATGAGGGGTCATGGCCTGCAGGTGGAGGATGGGCCGTTAAGGGGCAACATTAGGAAATACTGTTTCACAGAGAGAGTGGTGGAAAAGTGGAACAAACTCCCAGAGGCAGTCGGAGAGGAAACAGTGGAGGGATTCAAAAGGGCATGGGACAACCACAGGGGTGTGTTGGGGGGGGGGGGCATAGGTCCAAGCAGATAGCTGAACCAATGGGCAGACTTGGTGGGCCTCGTTTCAGTCCTTTTCAGCCGTCATGCTTCTATGAATCTATGAACCACTGGTCTTTTTCTGCCATCATTTTCTATGTTTCTACAACACTCTCACCCTACACTGAACCCAGCCAGCCACAACTTACAGCATTGCCATGCCCTTCAGCATCTTTTTCACCTTACAGCACTACTCATATGCCCCAACCCCAACCTTCCATTACAGCACCCCTCACCTTTGACCCTAACCTTACCCTACAGAACTCCTCTACTCTACAATGAACCCCCACCCTCAACCTACAGCATTCCCTCACCCTTCAGCTCTCCTTCACCTCAACCTACAGCATTCCCTCACCTTGCAACATCCTCTTCATCCTCAACTCGCAGCATTCCTTCATCACCTTACGCTGACCACAGCCTCCCTTACAACACTGAACACTCTCTCACCCTTTGAGATTTCAACTTCACTGTACAGGAGTGTAGCCAGAAATTTCTGTTTTGTACACATGCTCTCCAACTGCTGCCCCCATTAAAACAATGTACACATCCTCTAAATACTGCCCTCATAAACAAATGAGATTGTTGTCAGATGACTCATCCAATCTCTAAGTAGGTGGTACATATCTCTATCACCTAAACAATAAAAGGTTGAACAGAGACAGTGCTCAGGGGCCTTCACAAGCAAATACTACAGGATAGATTGATAATGTTAACAAAAGGCATATGATTTGGGACAAGACTCAGCAAAATTGTACACAAATGTGTACAATAAGTATGCCTGTCTACGCCCATATCACCGTATGGTACTTTCACCCTACACGCCGGCCCCATTCTTACCCAATAGCACTCAGCCACTCACTCTTTGACCTCAGTCTCACCCTGCAGGACTTCTTACCCTACACTCTGAGCTCAGGCTTAAGCACAGGATGGCAGTTTGACGCCGAACTCCCTAACTCTTCATGCCTTTAGTTTATTCCCAGCGCACCGTAATTCCGCGTTGCCAAACGCACTCCTTCCACTCCGCTCACCAATCTTCTCCCGCAGCCGGCCGCTTATTGGGCCCTGTGACGTCAGCGCCGGTGAGCGGGGCCATTAGGAACGTCATAAAGGCACGATGATGCCTACTTCTCTCTGGTCTTTATGTATTTCCATTTGATCGACGGCAGGCAAGGCCTGGATTGCATGATCAGCGGAGAGCTGATTGAGGGGACGGCGAGACCTGTCGGATGCAGTTGTCGACCACTATTGGTACGTCTGTGGCGGATGAGAAAAGGAGGGCTGGGGTAGTGTCATTGAATGTACACCTTTCACCCCACCCATAGGCTAAGCATCTCCAGACCCAGGCTCCTGTGCTTAACGTTGGCTATCCCTCGCCACTATCTAGCGTTACAGCCGCGAGAAACTGAATCACATGGAAGGTCATCGGGTGATTTGAGTACAGTCATATTGTCAGTCATCAGTTGTAATGGTGGGATTTCAGCCGGATATGTCGCTGAAGACTTGCATAGATTTGAGTAATCCCCATTCTCACTCATGGAGTCTGCGTCCCACATTGCTGTAGGAGGCCGTTTTGATTTTTAAAATCTCCCTGGGCAGTTTTTGGGACTGCAGTTTTTGGGCTTGTTGCTTCTGATTGTTGCATAAGAGGCAGTCTGTTTAAAACTGTGTCTTCTAGATTAACAGCTATCCTGGTGGCCGAATGTACAGCAAATATGAAAGTCAATGGAGAGGATCTGTTCTAGTAGAGTCCGACTATCTCGACGGACTCTGGTCAAGAGATAGTCCTTCCTTCCATTTCCTTCTCTCCCAAGTGGGCAAGGCAGCCTTTTCCTACAGACTACCAGCTCAGTGGAATCAACTTCCCCATAACATCTGCCTTGTCCCAACTCAGTCTGTGCTAAAACAGCTGAAGCATCAACCCCCTGCAGTTGCTCCCACCCACACACATCAAATCAAATCAAACCAGACTCAGACTGCCTCTTACGGCCAGTGTCACCTCATTCCCTTCCCCACTGTTTCACCTCTCCCTCCTCTAGCAGGTTTACTAGCCTCATTCAACTGGCACTGCCACTCTGGACATTTGGCGTCCTGTCTTAACTTGTTACTGTGAATCACTTCCCATTTCTAACCCCATCCCACCTCCCGACACCTCTTCTACGACGCTGGCCTTAATCTCTTCTAATGGCTCTGGCACTTGTGCTTGTGCCTCAACCCGTTCCTGATGCCTCCACTCACCCCTTTTGAATTGAATTACTGTATTTATAACTCGTATTGTATCTATGTGCCAATTTTAATGTTCCATTGTATAATTGTAATTAAGGTCCCTGGCCAAGTCCACCTGAAAATGTTTCATGTTTGTACTATTCCACTGTACGTCCTGTGCTTACCCACTCCGCTTTCCCCGGCGGGGTCGCACCTGGAAATGAGCCTTTGCTTGGTGTGCCTTTCCAGATTACCAAAATTATAAGTAACTAAATAGTTATATGTGGTTCATAGCTTTGTACTTATGCTACATACTGTAACTGAATGATGTAGGCTGCTTGGATACAGAGACCAGATCAGTAAGTAGGGCAGTGCTTACGAGGTATTAGTCTTATAAAGTGATTAGTGTTTAGAAACGTCAGCATGGACATAAGCAAGTCAGTGATTATAGTACGTGTGAACTAGATGGTATGTTCAAGGTGCTTAGATGCTTATACTGGTGAGCAACTTGTTATGACTTGATGTTTTGGCCTTTCTCTGTATCTCACCGCAGGAAGGCAGCTTAGTTAAGTAGGGTGAGACCCCCCAAAAGAATATCATACGATTATCTCCTCCAACTCCGGAGAGTGTGACCAGTAGCACGCAGGAGAGGAAAATCCCCCTTGGGGAACCTTTGAAGACCTATGGCTACTGATCTGCCCGCCCTTCTGGGCATACTAAAAGGAGATTATAACAGTGAAAACTGAGTTAATTTGATTGGCTGTGAGAGAAGTACAGGAGTATAATTATGAAAGCATAATTACACTCCGGTGCTTCTTTCATAGCCAAAACCCTAAGCACAAGCAACAGCAGAAAATCCATACACTGCACTGTACTTCCGAACCTGACAGTAGCTGTTAACGCTGGAAAGAAAATGTAGGAAATGACTGAATACTCCATCTATTCACAGTTAGCAGCTCCAGTCAGCAACTTAGCAAACCCTCCCGCTGTGAGCGCCACTGCAGAAATTGCCGAGATCACGCCTGACAATGAAATCCAGCATCCGAAGAGCAGCACAACTGTGCAGAACTGTACCTTCACTAGTGATGTTGTCTTCCACTTCTATTGCCTCTGTTGCACAGTGTAAGGGCTCAAGCAGTTTTCCAGTAAGTCCCTACCTACTTGTAGTGGCTCCGTTGAGCTCTGCTTATAGGGACTATTTAATCATAAATGACTTCTGCTTCTTTTCAGCTCTGAATTTGTTGTTTTCAACTTGTTTGTTGACCAGAATGACTCTTTCTCACTGTGTTATAAGGCACTTCAGGGATGTCTAAATATGCTTTCATAATTGCACTTGCTGTCGGTGTTTAACAGCACTCTGTGCAGCGCCTCGTAGCCGACACCCGCAAGCCGTAAAGTCATTTTACACACCCTGGCATGTCTTATTGCATACGTAATCCTAAGTAACAATTTTTGATTTAATTGGCTAATCCGAAATCCAAAGTTGTAGATCCTGATCCAGTGAAACGGAAAACTGAAAGTACTGACTATTGAAGTGTCAGGTGAACATAGCAGCATCCTTCTAGTAAACTCCTAGTCCGAAAATCCATGTCCAGGGCAGAATGATGGTAGACTGGAATCTATGGTCAATAATTAGAAGCGTCAAAGTCGCATTGGTGAAGCGCTCCAGCAGGCGAGGACGTCTTCTCCAAGGAGACCAGTAACCAAAGGCTAAGTGTCCATGTCCAGAGTAGGAGAACAGTTGGTTCGTGTTCCTCTTGGCAAGCTTTGCAGATGAAGGCCTGGCGATGGAAGCACAGGAACCGGGTGCATGCTACATGATCTGGAGAGGGCGGAGCAGTAGGAACCTCCGATCCGGAGTGGGGACGCAGTTAAGTGAATTAGGTATAGATCTTAGTGCAAATAGGTAGACATAAGTTAGATGTACCTCCAAATCCCGAGGCAGTAGGTTGTAGAATAGGTGAGTTGGTCTTGATGAACCTCTAGGCCCTGTAAGGGTGAAGCAGGTAATATGAGCAAATAGTGTAAATAAGTGGACCTGTACATAGGTCAGTAGTAGCACTAGTAATTAAATCTGCATGATGCAGACATAGTAGCAGAGGAGTAGTATTGCATAGATTATGTACAGTATACAGCGAGGAGCATGAGGAAATGGTAATAGCACAGGAATCGAAGAGCTTGCTCTGGTGATCCAAATAGTTGCATAGTGATGTAGATATCCACGCTTTGAAAGCCAGAATGGTACAGTAGCTAGAACTGACTTGGTGAGAATAGTCTGACAAGTCCTGAATAGTCGAGCTTATGAGTCTTAACTGGTGATAACTGAAGAGGCAGAGTCGAATGAAGTAGCGTTATCACAGGGTCCCAGAAGCCTTAGAGCACAAATCATGAGATTGAAAGTCTTCTGGATAAGCTCAACTAAGTGTCCTGGTAGGAATGTAGTAGTAGTAGTAGTAATTCATATGACTGAAGCGGCAAGGCACAAGCATCCAAAGAATAGATGATGAATAGCTAAATAAATCCAGATGTGAGTCCATAGTAAAAGGAGCTCCTGAGGCTGGCAGACACAGCGGGCAGGCTGGCACAGAGTAGAATATTTATTTAGTTTTTGTTTACCGGGTAAGTACACTAGACAAGTTTTGTGCCTATTTTCAGGAACGAACTTCCAGGCCCCGATGGTGGGCGAGGCAGGTATAGAGTAAAAGTAATTGAACCCCAAGGCCCGGATGGGTGAAGCAGGCTGAGTAAGCAGGTGAGACTGCGTTGGTAATAAAGTTCAATGACCTCCGGCCCATGGGCGCAGGTCGTCGAAATGCATTGATGTGATGCCTCAGCCCCACAGGGCAAGGCAAGTTGTAAACAGTGGTAGAGAGTAATAGCAAGTGTCGAACCTGCACGTAATGCAGAAGTAGTAGCGAAGGAGTGAAGAATAGATTGCATAAGGTACCGCGAATGGTAGCTATCCTGAGTCAGTTTGGTGCGGAGTAGTAACAGTCTAAGGCAGACTTGAGAGCAGTGAAGGTGCGTAGCCTGTCGTATCCTGAAGAGCAAGGATGGTAAGGACTGCATGGGAGAGACCTGGGCGGATGAGTTGGCAACTCAAGCAGAGGTAATAAGCATCCTGAAACTGTACTAGATCAACGCCTTAGGCTTAAGTTAAACTAAGGAAGGCAGTATAGAATAAAGCTCAGCAGGGAGTGCTAGCGGAGACAGTAGTAGTAACTCCTAAGGAGTGGAAGTAGCATGGCGAGAAGCATCCAAGAATTAAGGCGAATATCTTGATGTAATCCAGAAATAAATCCAGTGGAAGGAAGAAGCTTATCCTCGACAAGTGGAAGTAGGTGTGACTGAGCAAGGTTAAGGTTGCAGCGTCCAGAACTGGAGTAGTGTGACTGAAGGCAAGACATCACTGGCAATGCATCCAATCCTGATAAAGGACGGAGATGAGTAAGAGACATGGATGAAGGCTCCTGGGAGATGGTTATCCGATGAAATGCCCAAAGGAGGAAAACCATCCGAAGGAGGCAGCTAAGTAGTAGTGATAACTCCAAATGAAGCGAAGCAACATAGGGAGCATCCAGGGACATTGATGTAAACAATCCCAGACATTGTCCGATAGAAATCACAATGGAGCAGATGGGATGGAGAGTGTAAACAGGCAAGGTGAAAGCTGGAGCATCCAAACCTCGATTGGCATGACTAGAGAGAAGACATCCTGAAGTGTCCAAGCATGATGGCATGCCTGGCGAGGGCCCCAGTATGGCCGGCAATATGACCTGACCCCACATAGGTAGGCGAGAAGGAGCAAGGTAAGCCAAACCCACGTGAGGCTAGCATGAAGGGTGCCGCCATGGAGGGCTGCCCAGCTGGACGACTGTCTCAGGCTGATGCTGCATGCAAGTTAGTTGAGTTACAGAATACGTAGCACATAAAGGAAGCCAGCTGTGCTGTTGAGCACTTCCAGTGATTGGGAGATAAGATTACATAGTGGGCCTTGTACGGTTTGTGAGAAGGAAAGTCCATCATGTTGAAGTCGTAGGTTATAGATTGTGCCTAGAATAGCTCAACCATGATGAAGAACATCATGCTGGAGGGAATGTTCAAAATAGATGCAGCAAGGCAGCAGAAGGGCTTGGCAAGTGAGAAAGACTGTATAGTAATGGTAGTAGGTACTCACATAAGCGAAGAATAGTACTGGTCTGGAGCCTGGCTGGCTAGCCCCAAGCAACAGGTAGTTCAGGCAGAAGAAAGGGCAATGAGCGTAGGCAAGAGGTGGTCTGCCGTGCAGAAGACGCTCAGTTTCGTGCGGAATAGCCAAGGACAGCCAGTGGAGGAAGGCGATGCCTAAAGGCACTCCCAGTTAACAGCTGAAAAGGGAGATGTTAAGTAAATTAGTTTGTTACTGCCTCTGTTTGCTACAGATGGACGGGGACTCCTGCTGGCCTGGTGTATCTTATGACTTCCATGAATCCTAAGACCGGCATGTGCAGATGACGTAGCAGTATAAACCAGTCTCTGTGGCAAGGAATAGGTGACTGCACTAATGGGTGTAGTGAATTACGGTATAAGCAGGGGTAAATGATGAGCAGGTTGAGATCTAGGTCTGGCAGGTAGCAGTGCAGCAATATAGCTTTTGATTTTTTTTTAAATAAATGCAGTGTTTTGAGCCCAAATGTTGAAACATGGGGCTGACAGGTAAATGATGGCTCGAGTACATTCGGACCCGGTAAACCAGGTTTGAAACTATGCCCTGCAGGGTTGCAGCTGTTGAAACGGAGTGAGTCCCAATAGGAGGCAGCTTGCTGAACGATCAGAGGTGCGGATGCGCAACAGCAATGGTGGAGTTAGCATACGATCCCTGTCTGGCTAGGAAGCAGACTGAAGTTCAGTTTGAGGTAGTGTCATTTGGCCATAGCAGAGGAGGAGCGAAGCAGCCAAGAGTGGAGATCAGGAAACTCCGCCATCAAAGCAGCAATGCAGGTATGATTCAAAGGTAGCATGGCAATGGCTGGCTGAAAGGCAGAGGCAGGGACGGAAGAAATATAGGAGCAGGGAGGCAGTTGAGGAGAGGCAGGAAGGGAAGGAATGAGCAGGCGAGATGGAATAGGGAATCCCCAAAAGAAAGGACAAAGAAAAACACAGGAAGCAACGGAGAGCAGCGGGACGGGCGAACAAACTGAAAAACAAGCAAGGGGCACGGAACAAGGAGGAGTAGAAACCTAGGAAAGGGCAGCCGAGCACGGGCAATGCCACCAGCAAGTGCGACTTGCTCTAAGCAGAGCAGCTGTAATCCGGAAGTTTAAGTAGGTTGTGGGGAAGGGGCTCTTCCCCCATAAAACTACAGGCATCCACCTTTCCATTATTTTCCTTTAGCTGAATGGATAGCGCCTACTGCCTTTAGGACACAGGGACTCAGGTTTGATTCCCAGTGAAGGATGGAAGTGCAGTTGCCTAAATAGAGGGGGTAGACATAATGCTGTACTCACCAGCCCTGCTCACCGACCTTCAGGCAGGTCATATGCATGGCCAACCCCGCCCAATCGATGTTCTGCCTTGAAAAGCAGGAATGCAGGCAAGTCTGATATCCTAAGCCTCCTGCTTATGCTCCCACTAGTTGTTGGCCACATAGCCAAATGCTAACATTCTCTAAGAGGCGAACACATTTCTCACCAGAATGTGCCGTATTTATATTGTGCATTCTCTGTATCAGGACCATAGCTGCCATTTACACTTGTGTGGTTAAAAGGTTTAGATGGCTTTATAACCACAACAGCTAACAAAAGAAAAATCCCACTGGGGACTCCACTCCCTGTAAATCTGTAGTAGGCCAGTCTGTTTTTTTCCATCCGCCTTCCAACAGTGTGGAACAATTTCCCGACCCCTCTCTCATTCTCCCTGGACTCGCTCACATACTGCAGAACTGGCTGCTATGGATTTTACACAGCTCCATTTTTTTTTTTTTTATAAAAACACCCAACTTTACCCTGATCAACAAAGATATGCTGACATTCCACATACTGTTAGGACTATTTCTGGAAATACAGACTATGAAAACACTAAACAGATTTGATGAGAAACTAGACAAGCACAGTTGTCCGCATTTTATGACTAGAACCATACAGTGTGCAACACAGAATTCTGTGAAGTTGCTGCAGGAAGCAGTGCAATTTGAATGGCATTTAATTCTTGTCATACTGCAACCTGTGCCACTGCACTGTAGCTTGGTGGACGCAGCAGTACGTACTATGAGCGTGGACATCTCAGAGAGAGTACTTTGTATGCTCAGAGGCTTTTTGAAATAAGTAAAATGAGACGAAATGCAAACTTGATTCAAAGATCCGTAACACTAAACCCATGGTGCGCACTATTCTTTAAAATAAAAGTGCTGCACATTTGCCATTGCTCCACAATTTAAAGCAGCAGTGCATGATAGTGATGACAATTTTATCTATAAACCTCCCCTTTCCTGTCTAGGGTATTAAATGATGTTGTAACACCGGCTCTCAGTCGGGCTCTGGAAAGCAGCCTGACAGGTGGAATCGCCAATGACTGAAACCGAGCCGGTATTAAGCCAGGCATAATGCCCGATCGGGTCAGTACCAGCTAGCCAGGAGGCTGCTGAGAATAGCAGCCCGCTGGGGTAATACCGAGATTGGCCAGGAGGCAGAGGGTGCAGCACTGAGCCTTGAATGAACAGGTTGAGACAGCGAAAGGAGGAATCGGGAGCTGCCTGGCAGCAGTGGTGGAGACAGCCAGTGGCACTAGGTACCCGTAGAACGGGTGCAGCACTGAGCAGGCACAAAACACGCCGAAGATGCCACTGGGAGCGCGCGCCCCCCGCACCAACCGCAGATACCCAGAGAGGCTGTCCTGTTACGCCTGTCGCCCCTAACAACCCAGCAGATCAGAGCACCTCCTTGCCCCCCGACCCCCACCAAGATGCACAGCAGCGGTCCTGGCCAACCTGCCATACACGCGCCCCAGTCACCGAGCATCCGCCTGTGTCCGGCGGACAGAAGGCGGAAATCATTGAGCCCTGCTGTGTCCGACGTCAAAGCGCTGGAGCGCTGAAGCTGCTGCCAGCCATGCACTCGCACCACCTCAGCGATCGAGGTGTCCTGCAGGTCGCAGACAAGCGCTATGCGCAACCCAGGAGGTCCCCGAGTACAGCCAGACAGCCAGGGACTGCGAGAGGTGGCAGACCAGTTGGAGCCGCTGAACCATTGAACTCGGCTCCAGGAAGTAACATTTGCCGATTGTAAGGTAATAAAAAAAAGTTTGTTTTCACACCTGACTACCGCCTCCTTTGTTCCCTCCGCTCCCGGTGCAACAGAGAAATAGTCAGCCGACCGCTCACAAGGTCATGCTGCCGGAGGCGATGCCAGTAACAGAGGCTCTGCGTCGCGCGCCGAGCCTCTGTTACAAGCGCATTAATCACCTTCTGCTTCGGCTCACCGGTGATTATCGCCCGCTGGGCTGCGCCCTCGTGCACGAGCCCCCCCCAGCGGGCATTAATCCACCGGTAGAGCCCTCAGCTGGCGGTGATTAATGCTTACTTAAACTTTGCAGGGAGGGTGGGCACGTTACAGCTCAAAATACAAACATATGAAATTGCTGGCAGAAAGAGGCCCACAAGTCTATCAAGTCTGCTTGATTTGTGCAGCTCTTAGTTTCATATCACTACAGCTGCCCCGCCCCCACCCAAACTCCTCCCTTTCTCCTCTATCCCAGCCCTTCCCCCCCTTTGTGTTCTTGTCTGTACTAACCCTGCCCTCGACTCTATCCCAACCCTGCTTAAAGCTATCCACTGTCCTTTGAGCGATTAATTCCTCTGGCAGTGCATTCCAACCCATGTATATGTGTGTGTATGTATTATATATATGTGTGTGTATGTATCTGTCACACACACACACACACCAGAAGTTGGAAAGTAAAGACAAACTCCACCCCCTAGCGTAGACAGGAAAAATGGGAACAGAGGGAGGGAGGAAGGGGCTTCATGACCTTCTGCAAGAGATGCTCTCGAAGATCTACTGTTATGGCAAGTTCTTACGTAACTGTACGGTCTTCTTCGAGACAGTCTCTTGCAGAAGGTCATAACGCATGGGAAAATTCCCAAGCAGTCATGTGTAAAGCAGGACGGCAGGCAAGTCTGTCTGTGTAAAAGTAGACCTTGGAGGACTGTACGTCAAAAGGTAATCCTCGTGTAAAAAGCCAAGCCCATCAGTGGTAATATATAGAGGAGGGCCGGATCCTGGAAGCAGGATCCACATCCCCCAGTACAGCAGTCTGTAAACCTGCGTGGCTGTAGCTACGCCGTGGAGCAGGCCTTGACTACAGCCGAGAGTAGCAGTACATAGTGTGTGTGTGTATGTGTATATATATATATACACACATACACACATACACACACATACATACATACATACATATATATATATATATACATACATACATATATATATATATATACATACATATATATATATATATATATATACACACACACATACACACATACATATATACATATATACATACACATACACATATATATATTTATACAATAAGGGTGGCTGATAAGCGTCACATATAAAAAGCATGTATTCTCACAAGAGTGATGTAAATGTTGCTCACGTAGGAACTGTGGTAGATATGCAGATTTACACACACAGTTCCTATGTCAGCAACAGATATTCTCACAGTTGCTATGTCATGAAGAGTAAAAAGTGCAGGCAGCTCTGTTTCCTAACAACTTAAGCATAGAGACTCACCTGTGAAAATCGAAACCTTTACAGAAGTAGGCGAGTTATCCGTGCAGTGCAGTACACAGCTGTTAGTAATTAACACAACAGTATTAAAAACTTTGCTAAAGCCCCGATTGAAACAGTACAGGAAAGCATTTAAACAGAACCTACATACAATACAACATAGGACAAAAATACTAAATACTATGGATAACTATGTCAAGGAGCACATCACAGTGGAATATGGAAGGATTCCGTGGAGCGAAAGCTGAACAAAATGCAGAGCATAGAAGCGAGCAGCAGGAAATATTATTAAGCTGCGCATCGCATAACTGGATGCTGAGCCTCTATTAGACCCAACGCACTTGAGAAATTCATCCCAAATGTCTACGTATCCACAAATAACTCCTACGACAGCACCAACAGTATTTCTAGACAGTAGTTATATTGATCAATATATTGAATCAGCAAAAAATGAGAATACGACGAAAAGCGGAATGTGATGTCAGCAATTTTTCGAAGTATATGAAAAGAGCAGTTCAATGTTACAACACCCATGGAATTTCTGCCTGCATGATTTAAACAACCTTTTGTGTCACTACTTCATTCAGTGCCAAAAAAGCGGTTCTCAGTATGAGCCCTTAAGCTTGAGAGCTAAATTTCAAAGTTATAGAGACACTTGAAAAGCACCAGTATCCTGAATCGCTATCCACTTCCCTGCATTTCTAAAGTGTAGAGATGTTTTGCTGTCCAACAACAAAAAATTAAAGGAGGATGGTAAGGGAATAGACCGTCGCTGCTGATTTAACTCACTGACACCTTAATTAATGATCTGTATGAAAAGATGTACTGGGACCAAGAACCCACAGTCACTCTTAAATACTATGTGGCTCAACACAACAATGTTCTTTGGTATCCGGGAAACTCTGAATGTAGGAATTGAAGTGGGAGATATAAAATTATGCTCGGATGATAAAGGAGACAAATACATAGAATTTTCCCCAGGAGACAAATCCAAAACAAGGACTGGTAGTAACCAAAAGACACTTGATGTTAAAACCACGGCATATGCCATTGCTAACAGAAAGAAGTGCCCTGTGGCAAACTTTATATTTATATGGAGAAAAGACCTCCAAATATAATTATGACTGTGCTCTTTTTTTAGCAGTAAATCACCAATATAAACTGGCAAGTAACAACTGCTGGTTCAAACAACAAGCACTCGGTGTAAATACCATCGCTACCATACTGAAAGCGATGATACAAACTGCAGGCATCCAAGACAGACAGCAGGCTTACAAACCACTCCATAAAGGAAACACCTGGTACAGAAACTAGTGGATAGTAATGTACCTCCAAGCGGAGGTAATACAGATTTCGGGACACAAACAACTGCAGTCACTTAATGATTACCCAAACTGAATGTACAGAAACAGAAAATATCTCTAATCTACTGAGCAACCTACTTTGACTCAGAGCCATCTACCTCTGCTGGATATGAGCTGCACTGGAACACCAAAACAGCTACCTTTACAGAATGAGATGCCAGCTTCTGTCCCACATGCTACTGTACGTGCAGAAAAACAGAAAGCATACAAGGCAAAAAGAATTTCACATTGATGGCCATGTCCACGTGTTTCAGCAGTCCCACAATTTGTGCTACAAATATTACATTCAATATCTATCACAGTAAGCAGTAATACTTCTACCACAGTTAACTGGGAAAGTAATATAGTAAACGGTCAGTAATTATACAAACTACTGCACATGCTAACAAATATTTTTCTTTTACAGGTCACTCAAAGAAAGCCCTCCTGAGAAAAAAAGCTAAGCGAATGTTGTCTAATGACACAGTTAGAAGCAGTTACCTGAGAATCACAGCAGTCAAAATGTCGGAAGTCCAAGCGCCCGTCAATGGGTCCCTTCATGAACTGACAAAACACTGTCACAAGCAACACATACAATATAAATAAACTGCAAAAATAACATTAAGTAAATAAAGTTGTTCCATGCACTATAAGCACATCGCAAAACTCTGTATACCGAAAGAAAATGTAAGCACGCCTACGCATAACAAAATGAACCAATCACAGTAAAATCACGCTGTCACCACAACCAACAACCAATCATTACACAACAACAATAACCAATAAGCTGCATTTCTACCAGTTCACACACCTAGCCAATGAAAATAGGCAACTGCTATAATACCCAATCCCAACGAAGAAACATCCATTCATAAAAACGTCAGTATTCAGCCAACAAAGCAGCCTCATTACAACGGAGCACTACTGATATGTAAAATAACACCCATTTTCATCACTAAAACCTGCTATTCAGCAACACCTATGAAACCCTACCCTATTGCATAATCCCACATGATGGGGCTGAGTGGGATGTGAAATATTGTCACTCTTGCCTCGTGAAGGCAGATATCACTCGTGCCTTGGCACTCGTGAGATATCCATGCCTCACTCTGCAAGTGACAATATTTATATCCTCCCAGCCCCATCATGTATCTCATATATATATATGTATATATATATATATATATATAGATGTATATATATATGTATATGTGTATATGTATGTGTATATATGTATATGTATATGTGTATATGTGTGTGTGTGTGTGTGTGTGTGTGTGTGTGTGTATGTGTGTATATATATATGTATGTGTATATATATATATGTATGTGTATATATATATGTATGTGTGTATATATATGTGTGTATATATATATATATGTATGTGTGTATATATATATGTATGTGTATGTGTGTATATGTATATATATATATATATATATATATATATATATATATATATATGTATGTGTGTATATATATATATATATATATATATATATATATATATATATATATGTATGTGTTATATGTATATATAGGGATACATGATGGGGCTGAGTGGGATATGTTAAATATTGTCACTCTTGCAGAGTGAGCATGGATATCTCACGAGTGCCGAAGGCCTGGTGGATATCCATCTCCGCAACAAGAGTGACAATATTATTTATATCCCACTCAGCCCATCATGTGTGTCTGATTATGCAATAGGGTAGGTTTTAGGTGTTGCTGAATAGCAGGTTTTAGTGATGAAAATGGTGTTATTTTACATATCAGTAGTGCTCCGTTGTAATGAGGCTGCTTTGCTTGTGAATACTGGTTTTTATGAATGGATGTTGTTTCTTCGTTGGATTGGGTATTATAGCAGTTGCTATTTTTCATTGGCTAAGGTGTGTGAACTGGGGTGAAATGCAGCTTATTGGTTATTGTTGTTGTGTAATGATTGGTTGTTGGTTGTGAGTGACAGCGTGATTTTTACTGTGATTGGTTCATTTTGTTATGCGTGGGCGTGCACTTACATTTCTTTTTCGTATACAGTTTTTTGCGCGTGCTTATAGTGCATGGAACAACTTTATTTACTTAACGTTTATTTTGTAGTTTATTTGTATTTGTATGTGTTGCTTGTGACAGTGTTTTGTCAGTTCATGAAGGGACCCATTGATGGCGCTTGGACTTCGGTACATTTTGACTGCTGTGATTCTCAGGTAACCGGTTCTAATCGCTGTGCCGTCAGACAACATCTGCTTGGCTTTTTCTCAGGAGGGCTTTCTTTTGAGTGACCTGTAAAAGAAAATATTTGTTAGCATGTGTAGTTTATGTGTTACTGACCGTTTACTATATTACTTTCCAGTTAACTGTGGTAGAAAGTATCATTGCTTACTGTGATAGATATTGAATGTAATATTTGTAGCACAAATTGTAGGACTGCTGAAACACGTGGACATTAGCCTGTAAATGTGAAATTCTTTTTATTTTCTTGTATGCTTTCTGTTTTTCTGCACGTAGTAGCATGTGGGACAGAAGCTGGCATCTCATTCTGTAAAGGTAGCTGTTTTGTGGTGTTCAGTGCAGCTTTACATTCAGCAGAGGTAGATGGCTCTGAGTCAAAGTGGTTGCTCAGTAGATTAGAGATATTTTTTCTGTTTCTGTACATTCAGTTTGGAGTAATCATTATTAAGTGACTGCAGTTGTTTGTGTCCCGAAATCTGTATTACCTCCGTTGGAGGTACATTACTATCCACTAGTTTCTGTGCAGTGTTTCCTTATGGAGTGGTTTGTGAAGCCTGCTGTTCTGTTTGGATGCCTGCAGTTTGTATCATCGTTTTCAGTAACTAGTGGCGATGGTAATTACACCGGTGCTTGTTGTTTGAACCAGCAGTTGTTACTTGCCAGTTTATATTGGTGATTTACTGCTAAAAAAAAGGGGAAGAGTCATAATTATATTTGGCAGGTCTTTTCTCCATATAAAATATAAAGTTTGCCACAGGGCACTTCTTTCTGTTAGCAATGGCATATGCTCGTGGTTTTAACATGCGAGTGTCTTTTGGGTTACTGCCAGTCTTTGTTTTCGCTTTGTCTCTCCTGGAAAATTCTAGTATTTGTCTCCTTTGTCATCCGAGCATAATTTTATATCTCCTCACTCAAATTCCTACATTCAGAGTTTCCCGGATACCAAAGAACATTGTTGTGTTGAGCCACATAGTATTTAAGAGTGACTGTGGAGTTCTTGGTCCCAGTACATCTTTTTCATACAGATCATTAATTAAGTGTCATGTGAGTTCGTCAGCAGCTTAACGGTCTATTCCTTTACCATCCTCCTTTAATTTTTTGTTTGGACAGCAAAACATCTCTACACTTTAGAAATGGTGGGAAGTGGATAGCGATTCAGGATACTGGTGCTTTTCCATGTCTCTCATAACTTTGAAATTTAGCTCTCGCTTCTTAAGGGCTCATACTGGAGAACCGTCTTTTTGGCACTGAATGAAGTAGTGACACAAAGGTTGTTTAAATCATGTGCAGGCAGAAATTCCATGGGTGTTGTAATATTGAACTGCTCTTTTATACTTCGAAAATTGCTGACATCACATTCCGTTTTAAATCGTGTATTCTCATTTTTGCTGATTCAATATATTGATCAATATAACTACTGTCTAGAAATTGTTGGTGCTGTCGTAGGAGTTATTTGTGGATACATAGACATTTGGGATGAATTTCTCAAGTGCCGTTGGGTCTACCATTAGAGGCCCAGTATCCAGTTCGAATTCATGCTATTTAATAATATTTCCTGCTGCTCGCTTCTATGCTCTGCATTTTGTTCAGCTGCTCCACTGAATCCTTCCATATTCCACTGTGATGTGCTCCCTGTACATAGTTATCCATGGCTTTTAGTATTTTTGTCCTATGTTGTATGGTATGTAGGTTCTGTTTAAATGCTTTCCTGTACCGTTTCATAATGGGCTTTGCAAAAGCTTTTAATACTGTTGTGTTAATTACTAACAGCTGTGTACTGCACTGCACGGATAACTCGCTTACTACTGTAAAGGTTTCTTGATTTTCACAGGTGAGTCTCATTTGCTTAAGTTGGTTAGGAAACAGAGCTGCCTGCACTTTTACTCTTCTCATGCCATAGCAACTGTGAGAAATATCTGTTGCTGACATAGGAACCGTGTAAATCTGCATATCTACCACAGTTCCTACGTGAGCAACATTTACATCACTCTTGTGAGAATACATGCTTTTATATGTGACGCTTATCAGCTACCCCTATTGTATAAATATATACATACATATATACACACACACACACACACACACACACACACACACATATATATATATATATATATACACACATATATATACACACACACACACACATATATATATATACACACACATATATATATATATATATGTCCTGTCATTTTGTTACAACAAAGAAAACATAGGTGTAAACCTAAGTTTGGACAGACCCTGTACCGAAACAGGGTATTTCCTCTTCACTATCTGGGGAAATGAAACAAAAGGTGATGCTGTTGTGCACCATGGCCTTGTTCATTAAAAACAAAAGGGACTGTGAATAACCAAGATGTGAAGTAGAGCAGCCTCAGGAGCCTCATGCCCTGCATAAGAGACTGGTAGCCGAATGGTTATCGATACACAGGAACAACCGAGATCACCTTAGTGAAAAAGGTAGGGTTGGGTCACAGAAGGACATCCTTTCCTCAGGAAAGGCAGATAGGGCCCTGTATGCACAGAGCCTAGAATGCAGCAGTGCAGCCAGCTGACTAAACTGCAATGCGGAGTAAAGGGTTTCAAGATAGGAAGCGCAGGCCTCATGGAACCGCGGGCTTGAAAGGGACCAATCGTCACTCAGTCAAGGACTTAACTGACAACCCCCAGAAGTAGGTGGAGTCCTACTGGGGTGCAGGGAAAAGAATGTCCCATAAGAAAAGTCATAAATAGCCAATGGAGGCAGAGACCTTTCTCCCATTAGGGAGGGAAAGGCAAAAGTTCGCTGACAAAGGGAACCCCAGACACCGAAAGTGGGAGTAAATAGTCCAGTATGTACAGAGGATTACATGAAAACAAGGTCCAACTCCATCCAGTCCCCTCAGAGAGAGACATGGCACCTGTTCTGTGAAGAAAGGGACATGGCATGAGACACCAGGTTGGCGAAAGATGCCTATTGTCATAAAGGTGACTCTGGAACCAGGAGAGGGTAAGCCCTCCGAACTAAGCATGGAGGAGCAGGAATTGCAGAACTGGATTGTAGGAGCATTGCCAGAAGATAAGGGCAGGAGGGTGGGCATAAAGAGGGAGAGTATCAGTACCAGAACCCTCAACTGTAACGGTGGGAACCACATCGGTCCTGACCCCAGAGGTGCCTCCAGTAAAGAGAACATCCAGCCAGACTGTGTCCAGGTCTGGCCAGTGGGCAGCAGTAAGGCAGTGGGATATGGGGCGGTGAGACAAATGGATCCTCGGCAGGATTAGCTCAGTGAACAAAGATGTCTTCAACTGCATCCTGTGGAATTTTCAGCTCATGCCCCGCCACTTTGTAAAGACTGAGTATCTGGCAGTGTATGTCTGCTGCCAGGGATATGTACCTCTAATGAGGTGTAGTCCGTTTTGCGTGGCCCAGAACCCTATACGCATGGTTTTAATGCATAGCGGCAAGGGAGTGGGTGATGTTTCCTGGTCAGGAACATTCAGCAGGAAATAACTGATTGAATCATGAGACATATACCCGTAGTAGGCTCAAAGTATGTAGAGTATAGAAAATGACACTGTCCTCTTTACCTGTAGTCCAACAATGCACGAAGCTCAATCTGCCCTCCAAACTGACTTCAGCAACATCCAGCAATGGTTCAGACTAAACCAACTGAAAATAAACACCTCAAAACTGCCTCCATGGTTCTGTACGGCGCAAAACTGAGCAGATCATCTCCCCTATCACTTCATTGGATGCCCCCAGATCAGGTAATAAAATACAAACCCTGGATGTTTGGCTGGACCTGCATTTATCCTTCTGTATGCTCATTGATGCCACTGTTTCAAAAGTGCACCCCAAACTTGGGATGCTATACCAGCATAGAGACTCTACCACTGCTAGTCAGATGGATATTCTTATCTAAAATGATCCTCCCATCTTCAACTATGCAGACGTGGTGTATAGCTCTGTCTTTGTAACCATCCTGTCCAGGTTAGACACTGTCCTAAACTCCTTCTGTCATTTCGCAACAAACTCACCACTTCAAACTCACCACTGTGATCTTTACTCCCTCCTTGACCTCTTCCCCACTGTCACACAGATGCTACATACCCTTCTCTCATATCAAAATTTTGGTTCAGTATGCTTCCCTCCTGTCTTATGGACTGCCTGTCCCTGGACTCTCACTCCCCCTATGAACTGAGGCACAGAAATGGAAGATGCTTCACCTTGCCTCAACCGAAGAGCTTCCTCAGCCAGCAAAGCTGCTTTCACCTCTAGGCTCCCTAGTTTATGGAACAATCTCTCTCCCTTCACTAGAAGCTCCTTCCTCCTACCTGGCCTGCAAGCAACAATTTTCACTGTCACAATTGAACCTGTTTATGCCTTACTCTGCTGTCCCACTGAAAGATGCCCCAAAGCACTCACCTCAGTGTTCCTTGATGCTTCAGTCTACTGTCTCTTGTAATCTACCCTGTTTGCTGTATTTCTGCTCTAGACGACTGCTATGTAACTACATTTGTACTGCTTTAATGTTTACCCATGGTGTCTTGTCAACCACACTGTAACATGGATTATTGTACTTGGAAATGTTTGTATTCCTCTCTCCCCTGCCCCCAGGTCGCACCTGGAATCGAGCCTCGGCTCAGTGTCTCTTTCCCAGTTAACAAAATGTATAAATAAATAAATAAGACATGCAGATGGGCATCGCCTGGCCATCAAACACCTTGGCGGGTTTTAGACCTTTGAAAGGAATACCCACCTCCTCTGAGTTGAGGTATTGCCGTAAGAGTGATCATGCACCTTCATAAATAAGAGTACTGACTGGTACAAGGAGGACATCTGATGTTTCTGAAAAGCAAAACATCCAGGCATATAATGGAAAAAACCATAGAGGCCAACTTTGCAAAGAATCACAGAGATCAAGGCCCGGTATTATTGGAAGACTCCAGTGGCAGAGTCTATCCTGAATGAGGATTTCACTGCCTTTTGTAGCATAGGGTGAAGGTCTGCCATGATCATTGTCAGGAAGGAAAGAGAAAACATACCCCGACCTTTGAGGAGGGGGGATGCACAGGCAAAATCGGCGTTATTCAAGTAGAAAAAAGCCCAGATCCCAGACATCAGGACAGATACTGTAACCATGGATTTGTGGGGACATTCAGGCTGTGGGCAGTCCCAGGCAGGGAACAGACGAACCAGCACCCGTCAACCTCTGAATCAAGGATGGGGAAGGCTAATAGAGGTAGTGAACCCGTGTTAGTGAGGCCCATTTAAGGTATCAGCGGGGTCCGAAAAAGGACTTTCATAAAATAATTCTGATGCAAAAAATTACATGGAATGCACCAAAGTATGATGCAACCAGAGGCAGTGGGTCTCGTAGAAAGACCTCAAAAAACAGCATCGAAAAGAAAACTCAGAAAGACTAGAGCAAAAGGCCCGACATATACAACCAAGAAAGTCACGCGAGACATTTTCACCGTAGAGGTTGTGTAAACCATAGCTGCCAGAGGTACCAAGCAGTGAGCATAGTGGCTGCGGAAGCATCCCCAAGAGGCGGGTTGACCATTGTGAGGACGTCTCCAAATAATAAGACAGTTCGTGCCTAGGGGTGTGCAGCTCCTACACATGGGCCCCAGAGGGTAGAACTGGTCCAGTCCCTAGTCCTGAGCAAGAAAAAAGGGGCTCCACCCCAACAAATGTAGACTAAGCTTGGCTGTAGAGCAGAGCTACAGGTAGAGATCGGGATGGAACCCGGAGGTGGCCCCTCCGACGGGGGGTCCACCAGGCCACAAGAATAGGCATGTCCATCTGTGCCCTGTTGGCCCAACTTGGAGCTCTGATGAGACAGACTCCATTGGAATAATGGAGAGAAGAAAACTGGTGGGGACACAAACCCCAGCAGGCTAGCAAAGAGTCGACTCAATGGAGCCAGCACTGTTCAAAAAGTTCCTCGGTTGTTAAGGAGGATATCAGTGATGTCGAAACAGTGGAAGAAATACCCGTATACCCAGTATAGAGCAGAGCTTTAGTTAAAGACCAAACAGGGTCCGGTGTGGATTACAGAGGACACCCATAGCCAAAGCCACTGGTGAGGTGGTGCATAACTTCGCGCTCTGTTAGGAGATGAAGAGGCCCACAGTGAGGCCAAAGGCACGGCACCTAGGTCTAGCCCGCGAGATTATTCTGGGGTCCATTGTGGACAAGAGGGTCCAAGTCCTCATCGAGAAGGGCGAAGCCTTTTTCAATGAGACATCATCGCTCAATGAAAGACCCAAGGCCATCGTCAACCTGAGGGTGGAAATCCACTGTGATTAGGGGCCAAAGCCTTCCCGATGAGTGGGGAACCCTATCGAAGCCAGTGGCGATGAGAGGTTCAGGAGCCTCAGTCTATGATTGCGAGGAGAAAGCCCTCAACACGAGAGGGGCGAAACCCACAGCAAGGAGAGGGCCAAAGCCATCACCACTGAGGCAGTTGTTGACGAGAGGGCTGAAGCCTTCAGCGAGGGAGGCGCGAAGCCCATCGTCCGAGGAGGGCTGAAGCCATCGCCCCAGGGGAGGGGCGGAAGCCACCTTCAGCGCATGCTTGAAGATGTAATTATATTTTTGTATCGTCGTCGGTGTAGTAAAGATAGTCAGTGACAACAAAAGTTAGTAGAAAAAAAAAAATAAAATGTTAAAAGGCGAAGGTACTGCTGTGCCCGATCTCCAGAAGAGATATGTGCAGGTCACGGAAAAGAAAGAACTGAAGTATCAAAGAAGATCTACTGTATCTAAAAGGAGCCGCTGCTCCTTTAAATTTCTTGCATCTGGTGGCTGCACATGCACAGTGTGCACTGGTCCGCCATTTTATTTACAATTATTTATTTAAACTATTTGGAGCAGTCCAGAGCCAGACTGCCCTGAAACAGTACCCAAGACCACTACCACGCCCGGAGGCATGGAAAAACCCTGCCACTCGGCCCGCCTGCATCGAAGCAGAGACAGCAGGAATTCAGCAGACAGAGTGACAAGCCGCACCACGGGGGAGACCGGAGCTGCCACATGGAGGTAAGCCCATTTTGGGAGGCTTACATAACCTATACTTTTTTCTGTTTCAGATTGCCCCTTATCTAGTGACTTGTACGATAGCAGTCTTTCCCAGTTTGGAATCTTCTTTAGCACCTTTTTCACATTTGAAATAATAAGGGTATACTCCTTTTATTATGGCTTGAGCAAGGTCATCAGTATTCCCAGCTGTTTTTGTACACCCTGTTGTCCCATAAGGTCAGGGAGCAGCGTCTGCTGTATGCTAGTTCATTATAGTCACATGAAGTGATGCAAACAGAGTATGTTCAAAACCAACAGAGACTAATGATGAAAACCTGGTCCAATCCATCTTAAAAGGAGCACTCTTTATTAATTCTCAGTGCTAAAACTTGTTAGTTCCAAATGCTCCTGCTACAACACTGAGCCAATTTTCTGTTCTCCTTCACTTGTAATGAAGTTCATACTGTGTCATGACATTATACAGGGCTTACGGTACACCTTTTGTGACTAGACTCCTTGGAGCCACAGTCATTTGTCTTTGATTATACCCATTGTCTCCTACTGTCTACACTGACTATCCTCCAGTGGAGCTGCATGACTTAATTTGTTCTATACTTAACTACTTAATTATGTATTATACCTTTTATTTTTTTTTTTTTTTTTGACGTGGAACCTTTGCAAATGAGCATGTGTGCTCAAAGGTGTCTTCTGAATGACTAAAAAAATAAAATCAACTGTAAAAAAGCACTCAGAATAGGGGGGGAAGAGTATACCATACAAGACCGTAAATATCCAGTCTAAAATAAAGTGTTGGTCAGAATTTTCACCACTATCATGCACTGCTGCTTTAAAGGCCAGTGCTGTGTACTTGTGATTGGGCAGTATGCTCCCAGTCCTGTTCCACTAGCACACTTCTCAAAAGCATGCATCTGTCTAACTAGTCATCTTCCACATCAACAACTAGCCATCTTCCTCTTCTTTCCTTCTCTTCTCTCCAACATTGCAACAAGCCTTGTCCTCTTTACCCCCTCTTTTCTTACCCATTTCACCACCTACCCTATTATATAGTTTATAATTCAGTTTATGTACTCTAATTTTATATTTTTGCACCACCACTGTTCTGTTACAAGCCTCTTTCTTAAGCCGCACACTCTTCTAGCTCTTATCCTTAGTACCCTTGTAATTTATATATTTTGCTCAGCTTTTGACTTTTCTGGATTTTTTTTTTTTTTTTATTCTTTGGTAACTAGGTAAGCAAAACGCACTGCAGGCTGCACTGTTTAGCAGTGGTGCCACATCAAAGTACAGCAGTCCACAAGAACAAAAGAGGATAGGCACTCACAGGCAAGTTGATGTGAAAGCAGTAACTTCTCTGGATGACTTTTGTTGTCAGTTACATCTCAGTGTTTCAGTGTCACTCCGGACACCTTTGTCAAGAGGTGGCAAAGCCATCCGGGGTAATGGTGAAACGTTGAGTCGCTATTGCTAACCCTGCTGTATCCTGCACTGAGAACTTTCACTGGAATACAAATGTAACTGACAAGAAAAGATACTGCTTTCACATCAACTTGCCTGTCCAGTGCCTGTTTTTTTCTTTGTAACTTGCTGAGGCCCCTAGGCCCACAGCCTGTTTTCAAGGGCTACCTGGGAGCACTGAGGTGGTTAAGGACTTGCTCAAGGTTACACAGTATTCAAGTGGAGGTTGTGGGTCTCAAACTCAGTTCTGCTGGATGTACCAAACTCATTCACCACTCGTTACTCTAACCTCTAGGCTATACTGCCGGCCCCAATTTATTACTTGTGCTTGTACTTGCACCTGGTGTCACTATATTTATTATTACTGTATCACTTCTTGTACCTCCTCCCCTGGGTCGCACCTTGAAACAAGCTCCAGCTCAGCATGCCTGTTCCAGTCACCAAACTATAGGTAAAATCAAAGTCTGTCAAGAGGTGCCACAGCGTGGATCAGTTCAGGGTATGAATAATAGTGTTCTGAGGGTAAAGTATGCATTGTCCTCTAATGTAATGTGGGTCATTTGAGAGGTATTAGTTATTTCTTTGAAAATTGATGACTGGGAGAGGTACAGTGGGCTAAACTCATTTTCAGGCAGGCCGGGGGCGGTTTACAGACAGTAGACATGTGCGATTTATACATGTAAACAATAGTGGCGATAAATGAATACAGCAATTAAAGTGATGGCAATTGTGCAATAAAAACTGGTAAAAAGGTGGAGGAAAAAGTGAAAACAAATATATTATAAAAATGAGAGAACTTTATGCAGAGCAGCAGTAACAGAAACAATGGAATTACTTTCAAGACCTTACTGTGCAGGTGGGACTAGTGCGGATGAGGCGGGGTGGGGCAGGGCTCCACCCAGTCCTCAAGAGGACTTATATGATACTAAGGTTGGCGGAGGGGGCAGCAGCTACATCTGTCTAGGGGCATCAGTAGTGGCTACGTGCTCCCCTCCGCCCAGCTGCAGAACCAGGCAGTGGGCTCGATCAGCTCTCCCAGCTGCAGTCCCCAGCCCTAGGAACCTCTGTTGCAGGCTGGGGCATCAACAGCACTGACCAGTGCTGTTTCAGTTTGTGTTCTATTTCTCATTGGGATACTGTAGTCCAGGAGGACTGCATATCCTGACATGCCCTGTTCCCTCTTCCCCTCACGCAGGCAGGGATCCTGTCCCGGACTGGTACAGCCATCCGATTGGATGCTTATGGTCCCGACCCACTCCTCCCTTGCCACAATATGGGACTCCACACAGGTGGATGGCAGGTTGCAGGGGCTGTGGACGCATGCGGTGCCTGCCACTAGTGCAGCACATCCCAGATATGCGCAAGTTGCGTGCATCTGGGGTGCCTTTGAGGACCATGCACTAAGTTGTGGCAGCTTATTTCCTAGTGCGTCCTGGGGGGTGGATTACAATTACCTGTTTTATTCATGGGGGAATGTTGGTTGTGACACTGGGGAAACTCCCTATTTTTCATCGAGAAGTGACATGGGATCTTTTACTTCCACCTGGACAGTGACCATTGTAAGTCTCAAGTCTGTGCTCATAACACATGATTGTATCTAATACTGATTGAATGCTACTTAAGCAATAGGGCATGATCAAGGGTTATGTTAATGGTCTGTTAATCACCTTCTAGAGGTGTACTGTGGCACGAGGTGTAGCTGAGTGCCACATGCCCCTAGAGGGTGATTGACCATTAACATAATCCCTGGGAATACCATATTGCTATAATAAAAAAAAAAAATTTACAGTGTAAAACCTTGTTCAGCATATGGTTAAGCTCTACATGTATGTTAATAAAAGATTAACATAAGGCTGTTAGAATGTTTGCAGCCAATCAGAAAGCTACATTTCTCAGACCCTTTTTATCATTATGATTTTGCATATGTACTTTTGTGTAAAACTTAGCAAGATTTTGATTGAAAGGAGAGATGGGCAGAAAACACCTTGATGATTTAACATCTCATCCAAGGGACGGCACCTGAGTTGTGCAGCTCCCCCCTCGTACTGCACTGCAGTGTCACTTATGGGTATTACCCCAGGTACCTGGTGTTGGGAGAAAAGAATATCCTGCAGTCACTGCTCCTTCACAGAATAATCTTGGAATAGCTTCTGAATAAATCCACGGTGCAACATGTCAGTGTGGAACAGGCAAATTTATTCAGACATAAGGTGCATTAAAAACAAAAAGCAAAATGTGCCAGTGGGTCCCCAACCACACAACCTGCTTTTTTGTGCAGTACCAATTGCACTTTCAGTAAGGTTATGTGCGTCCCTTTAATATTTTTACATCTGTACAGTAATATGATTACTTGTATACACCTATTCATGGTTCTTGATTGACAGTCCTTTATAAATGACCTTTACCTAGGAGCAGCACCTTTGAAAAAGCATAAGCAGACTAGGCAAAACATTAGGCACCTTACCTGATGAGGGAACCAATTGCACTTTTTGTTTCTTATTTTATTTATTTATTTTTTCTATAGTCTATTGGGTTTGCCCCAGCGGCCCCCATCTGATTGACCCCCCCCCCAACCCCGTCACCCAGCTTCTCCGGGACTTACCTTGACCGTTGTCCTCTGGCACATGACTATGGTTGTGCCTGGGTGCTGATGCAGAACCTACAGGCAGGTCGTTCATCATCCTACCACCTAAGGTGGTTCTTCAATCATTTTCTCCCTTTCTTCCATTGTTAAAACACAACCATCTTCCAAGCAAATAGCAATAAGCAAATAGACTAAACAGAAAAAAACAAGTCCTAAATTTAAACACATAAACTACTACTAAATCACAAACACACTAGAAAAGTAGTAAAATACAATACATATAGAACAACCATTGCCAACTATAGCATAAAACACAAAACTACATAGTATATAATCCCAACACGCAGCAAGTAGGCAAAATGGTGAAATAACACTAACAAGAATAAAGAACTAGAAATCCTAACAAAACAAAAACAAAAAAATACAAAAAGAAACATAAAGAATACAGAAAACCACAAGAATAACAACATGCAGAAAGAACTAGAAAAAACAAACTACAACACAAGAAAGAAATAAAAACATAAAGAAATCAAGAAACTCTAATAAAAATGGCCAAAATAAACAAAAGAAACTAATAAAACTAACAGAAAATAAATACAAAAGTACTAAACCTACACTAAAAAGAAAAAAACATAAAATGTCTCCAATCAGAATACAGCAAAACACCGCACATATAAGCCACTCCCACAGAACACATAAAAATCCAGCAAAAACGAGAGAAAGAATATTTAATAAAACAAAAAACAAAAATATTCTACAAATAAAGAAAAACACCCCACCAAGAAACAAAATAAAACAGAAGAAAAATGAAAAGTAATCCACACCCCTTAAAATCTAACCCCAAAAGCAAAACATAACACTAATCTAAAACCGCTCCAAAAAACCAAAAGAAGAAAATTACCCCTCACACAAGCATCTAACTAACACACAACAAAAACATAAAATACAAAATAACTGAAAAAGAAAATAAAACATAAATAATACCAGTAAAAATAAAAAATACTGCAAAGTCAAAACAAAACCAATAAAATAAACAAGAATAATAAAGAAAAAATAAAAATACTAAACACTAAGAAAAATAAATAAACAGAAACAAACAAAGAAAAATCAAAATCCCTACTCATGAAAACTCAACAAATTGATTTGTACTCAGTGCAGCTGTTTCTGCATACCTTATGTTTATTTGGTATAACTTTCTACATACCTTACACCGCTTTACTCCATGAAGCCTTGTGTGTACCTTACATTGTTTCAGTTGGTGAAATCATGAGAGTACCTTATATTGTTTTATTCAGTGCAAGCTTATGCATACCTTACATTGTTGTATTTAGAGCAACAATGTGTGTAACTTACATTAATTTATTCAGTGTAGTCTTGTGCTAACCTTACATTATCTTATTCAGTGAAGCCTTTTGCGTACCTTACATTCTTTTATTCGGTGCAACCTTGTGCATACCATACATTGTTTTATCTGATGCGACCTTGTGCATACCTTACATTGTTTTATTCAGTGTAGCCTTGTGTGTATCTTACATTGTTTTAATCAGTGCTGCCTCGGGGGTGTCTTATATTGTTTTATTTGGAGCAACCTTATGCATACCTTACATTGTTTTATTCAGTGTAGCCTTGTGTGTACCCTTACACACTGTTTTATCTGATGCAACATTGTGCATACCTTACATTGTTTTATTCCCTACCGGGTCAATATGTTGTATGTTAACAAGCGTACGACACAAGTGCTAACCCAAAATAGAGCTGTAAATGTCAGCGAGAGGGTGCAACACCATGAATGTTGCTGTGTAATTGGGGGTGCGGGGGCAGAACCCCCCGCAAAAAAAGAACTTATGCCACATGCAAGAAATCACGCTATATTGGCAACATAATTTTTGCATGTGGCATTATGTCTTGCGACATTATGACCCCGTACCATTTTATTCGGTGCTCCTTGTGTGTACCACACATTGTTTTATTCAGTGTACCTTGTGTGTACCTTACATTGTTTTATTTAGTGCTGCCTTGTGCTAACCATACATTGTTTTATTCTGTGAAGCCTTGTGCGTAGCTCACATTGTTTTATTCAGTGTAGCCTTATGTGTACCTTACATTGTTTTATTCGGTGCCTCCTTGAGGGTGTCTCACATTGTTTTATTTGGAGCAACCTTGTGCATATCTTACATTGTTTTACTCAATGTAGCCTTGTGTGTACCTTACATTGTTTTATTTGGTGCCACCTTGTGCTAACCTTACATTGTTTTATTCAATGTAGCCTTGTGCTAACCTTACATTGTTTTATTCGGTGCAGCCCTGTGTGTACCTTACATTGTTTTATTTGGAGCAACCTTGTGCATACATTTTATTCAGTGCAGCCTTGTGCGGGGAGCACGACAATTTGCTCCCAGCATTTTTTTTTTTTATTTAGTTGTTTAACCAGGAGTAGCACACTAAGCTGAAAGCTTTTTTACAGGAGCAACCTGGGAGCACAGGGAAGTTAAGTGACTTGCTCAGGGTCACACAGTATGCCAGTGGAAGCTGTGGGATTCAAACCCAGGTCTGATCTGCTGGATGTCACCAGATTTGAAGCTCAGAGCCTTAAACCACTGTACTATACTGCCTCCCTTTTTACTCCCTGTCATCCCGCTCCCGACAACTCACTCCGGCGACATTTCGCTCCTCTGACAACCCGCCCCTGACAATTCGCTCCCTGGAGCTAACAGTTAATTAAAAAACAATAAACAGCTACATGTGCTTACTGGTGCAAATTGAAAACCATTAGCAATGGTGCTCTTACAATCTAAAATCCATTGTAGATCTGGATTTCAAATACATGAATAAACGGCATAGCTAAACATTTAACAAACTAAGAAAATGCACTCATTTGTTATTCTATGGTGTTTAAAAGGGCACTGTGATATATTTCATAGTATGGTTTTGCACGGTAAATACTGATTTGGTCCAAACAGAATGGCTCTAGGGAATGTAAATTGAGCTAGTCAAACTGAGACAAACTAAAATGATGTTCATTGTCTCAGCATCACATCAGGGTCCTGTACTAGCTTTTTCTAAACACCAGGAAGTAAACACTGTTGATCAGCAAAACTGCCTATACAATTTGCCAAATACTGCCTACACTGCTGGTTTAAGAAAACAGTGATAATATGACACAAGTTAAACAAAATACATACTTTCTCAAGTGCCTGTTACTTCATAATGAACGTAGTAAGGAGTCAGGACAGTGATGAGGGCAACTGGGCAGAGTGGCTGAGAGAAGCAGTTTGCAGGCTGCAGTGTGTGTGGTTGGCAAGCAGATGCAAGGTTTATGGTAAGAGAAAAAAAACGCAACTGGCACTTCACATTCAACAGCACTTCACAATCATTTTAATGGGATACTGTAGTCAATATGAATGTGTGTGTGGTGTGCATATCTGCAGTATCAGTGCTTAAAACCCCACACACATACTGTTTACAAAACTCAATTTATGCGATGGTACAATGTAACGTTAATCGAGATGATACTGTACTGCCAGAGCTGACTCACAAGACTCGATGTGTATAGAATACTGTTGCAGCTTGTTTGTCTTGCACAGGTAACTATCCAGGAGTTCATTCCCAAGAACAACAGTTTCTACAGTATTACAGCTATATTTTAATTGAAACTACAGACTGCAAAATGTCCTCATTTAACAAGATATGGTACAGTTTGCACCAGGGATGATACACTAGTGTGGAGTGGGAGCAAAATGACCGACCCCTTGTGCAGACCTTACATTGTTTTATTCAGTACAGCCATGTGTGTACATTACATTGTTTTTTTCAGTGTAGCCTTCTGTGTGACTTACATTAATTTATTCTGTGCAGACTTGTGCGCACCTTCCACTGTTTTCTTTGGTGCATCCTTATGCGAACCTTACATTGTCTTATTTGGTGCTGCTTCCACTCTCAGATATTGTGGACTGGACTGCATATTTAATATTCTGTTATTAATCTTCATCCATATTTTCATGTTTAGCTAGTAGGCTGGCTCTACTGGGTCTTTATGTCAGCGGCCTGACAGTCTGGAAGGACAATAAATTCATCTAGGCAGCCCACCAGTGCCAAATCAACAATACCCGTGGTCATCATTCTATAGCTGGTTCCCTTGTGTTTTCTTGATGTTCTCCACTCCTTGAAAAGGCCCTTCCATGCCATGCGGTCGTCGAGGGGGGGAGGAGGAAGACTGGTATCACAGAGGAACCAATGAGGGATCTCTGCTATGATCAAACTGAGGTGGCACTGTTTCAATGGGTTGATAAACACCCACCCCTTCAGTCTAATAATGAGACTCTTAGGACCAACTGGGTCTGGTATCAAGCCATATCTTCACTCACACCAGGTTTACTCACCTGAAACTGCAGTTTTAGGAGTGGTGCATATCCACACTTTAGCAGTTTTCCTTCCCCTTTAAATATTGATAGACATCTTAAGCTGCTCCCACTTACCCAGGTGGTATACTCCCCAGCTCCACCCATGACATCAGATTTTACATGCTGGAAGCAGGGATCCTTGTGCCACTTGCCAGGGGAGGTTGGGTGGGTTGGGTGGATGTGCACCATGTACCACTCCTAGAACTACGGTTACTAGTGAGTAGCCCTCATTTGTAGGGGGGTGGAGGTGGTGCAATACCTACACTTTGGCAGACTCCTAGCCATTCTCCAGGAGGAGGGGGCAAAGCGCACACCCATACTTGGCAAACAGGAACTGGAGAACTGAGGACCCAAAAGCAGCATCCCGGCATGACTCTAAGTCAATGCTGTAATGGGAAATAAAGGTGTGTGCCGCCTTCCAGGTAGCACACCTACAGATTCTCTGAATATGGACATCCCAGGAAGCAGCCACTGAGGCAGCCATATGTCTGGTGGAATGATCCCTTAGCCCTACAGGAGGCTTCCTACCAGCCAGTTTATAGAAGAGGTCAATGCAGAAACTATCCACCTGACAATCATCTGCTTGGCTGCTGATCTGCCAGGTGTGGATTCAGCGTATATTCTGAATAGTTGGCAAGCTTCTCCCAGAACTGCAGCCATGCGCTCCTTATAGTGAGCGCCTCAGGTCCAATGAGTGGAGCCTGTGCTCGGACTCTGAGGTTGGGTTGGTGAAGTAAACTGGGTGGTTTATCACCTGATTAAGGTGGAACTCTGAAACAACCTTCGAGAGAAACTTCAGGTGGGGGTGGAGGACTACCTTGTCCTTGTGGAACACCGGGTAAGAAGACTCTACCAAAAACACATGGAGCTCAGTGATCCTTCTAGTGGAGGTGACTGCCACCAAGAAAGTGATTTTCCATAACAGGTGTGACATCTCACACCTGTGCATCAGCTCAAATGGCTTGCCTATAAGCACTGCCAACACCAATAACAGGTCTCAAGGTGGTGGCGGTTCATGCACCAGAGAAGACAGGTAGTCAAGGCCTTTGAAGAAGTATCCAACCACCTTTTCCTGCGCCACCATCAGCATACCAGCCCACGACCGTTATGCAAGCCTACCGAGTCATAATGTTGTATGCTTAATAGCGTACGATATTATAGCTAACCCGAAACAGCGCTGTCCATGACAGTGAATGGTGCAATACCGCGTACACTGCTGTACGTGGTATTGCACCATTCACACACTTCCAGGTAGAGGACAAGACCTCTGCTGGGAGTGGGTTTCGTCGAGCAGCTGCCATGGCTCACTGGACTGAGCCACAGCAGCAGGAACCCAGGCACTGCGTCTGGGACCGGGTCTGATTCCCAGTCCCAGACATTTTATTTTTCCACAAACTGTGCTCTCCCGAGTTGGACCCCCGGAGTTGAGAATCTTTAGTGGGGGTCCAGAGGGCTGCAACAGGGAGGTGGGGCAGAGCCCCACAGAAAAAGACTTATGCCACATGGCAATATCATGCTGCATTGGCAGCTATTTTGCCATGTGGTATAATGTCCTGCGACATTATGACCCCGTGCCTTATGCAAGAATGGCAGCTAGGTGCACCTTGATGGTTGTCGACTGCAGTTCCGACTGGGAAATGGACCACAAGTAGTCCAGGATGCTAGTCCAGGATGCTAGCCAGTGGGCAGGCCAGGAGGTCAAGCTCCCTGTCCCTGGCACCAAATGGAAAACCTGTTCCATTTAAAGGCATAGCACTGGTGGGTCGACTCTTTTCAGGAAGCCCCCACTACATGGAGCACATCTTTTGAAAGACCCAAAGCCTAGAACTCTAGCCACTCAGGAACCAGGCTGTGAGGTGCAGTATTGAAAATCCAGGTGCCTGATCTTTCCCATGTGACAAAAGTGCACATCCAGGCACAGAGGCAAGCACCACAGAGCCCTACTGTTGAGGCTGAGGAGATCCAGGCACCAATACTGATGGGACCAGTCTGGGACAACCAGAATCATCCGCACCTTGTCCAACAGAAACAGAGACACACAGAAGCTGTCTGCAGAAAAGGACCTCTTGGCCCACCTAGTCTGCCATAAAGTCCATACCTACTGTGCTACCGTAGACCATATTCAATTTCCAGCCTTACCCCATATTACGTTGTTTTATTTGGAGCAAACTTGCACATACAGACTTGTGCATACCCTTACATGGTTTTATTCATTGCAACCTTATATATACATCTTACATATTGTTTTATTCACTACAGCCTTCTGCGTACTTTGTTTTATTCAGTGCAACCTTGTGTATAGCTTTCATTGTTTTATTCACTGCAGCCTTGGTTGTACCCTTACATGGTTATACACAACTTTATGGATCAGGGGAAATGGAAGGAAGGCATAAAGGAGTCCAGGGCATCACGAAGGCACTCCCCAGCAGTGTCCTGCACCGGGGGGGGGGTGCGCACAGATTGGCCTCAGCTTTGTGTTTTCCCGTAAGGCAAAGAGGTCGACCAGAGGCATGCCCCAGAGGAAGAATGTGTGGTTCACCACCACCTGATGCAGAGACCACTAGTGTGATATGTCGTCGACCCGGCTGAGAGAATCCACTACCTCATTGGAGGCTTCTGCTACATGGATTCCCAGATCAGCATCCAGGCTGCACATAAGGGTCCAGCTGCAGACAGCTTCCCGACACAGATCAAGGGAGTACATGCCGCCTTGCCTGTTCAGGTAATACATGGTCATGGTGTTGTCTGTCTGGACCTGCATGACCTGACCCCAAAGGAACGAATTCCAACAGAGCAAGGGACCCTGCACAGAGCTCCAGCAGGCTGATGTGATGATGGGACTCCTTGGGGGTCTAGAACCCATGGATTCTGGGATTTCCCCAGGCGTGCTCCCCATCCCACTAGAGATACATCAGTTGTTAGGGTGATCATTGGCTCTGGGCAGTCAAATGGGACTCCTTCCTTCAGATGCTCTGGGATAAGCCACCATTTACCACCCTGATGCAGGATGCCTATACCACAGCAGCCACAGGAAGTCCCTGGCAGGGCCCAATCTGAAATGAATGGAGCAAAGGAGAGGAGATTCAATGCCCTGGTCACAGGGAGTCAGGCCTTGGCCCAAAGGGAGTCTAGCTCTGTCCCAGTGAAGTGAATCACCTGCACGAGGTTGAGTTTGGACTTGGTGGGGTTGATCAGAATGTCCAAGTCTCTGCAGGTCTGGAGTGCCAGGACCCTGGACCGCTCCACAGCCTCCTTTAACGGTCCGGCTACCTGCCAGTCATCCAGGTAGGGGTAGACTCTGACCCCTCAGCACCTCAGGAATGCAGCCACTACTGTTATGCACTTGCTGAAGACCCCACAAGTTGATAACAGGCCAAAAGGCATGACCTGGAACTGGTACAGAACCCCTTCTGTGCGGAACTGGAGGTACTGCCAGTGGGACGGATGGACGAGAATGTGAAAGAATGTGTCCTGGAGGTCCAGGAAGCAGAACCACGTGCCCTGCTCCAGAGATGGTATGATCTGGTTTAGAGTGACCATCCTGAACTTGCACTTCCTCAGAACTTGGTTAAAATCATAAAGATCCAGTATGGGGTACTAGTCCTTCATCTGTTTCGGAACCAGGAATTACCTGAACACGAAACCCTGACTTGCCATGGAGTCTGGAAAAGGTGCTATGGCTCCTTTCTCAAGGAGCTAACCAACATCCTCCCTGAGGGTGAACAGCATGTCCAGTGACACCATGGACTCCCTTGGAGCATGGGGTCAGGAAGGTGGAAGAGCAGCAAAGTCATGAGGCAACACTCTGCTTACCACTTCTAGCACCCTTCTGTCTGAAGTAATGACAGACCAGTTGTGCCAGAAATGGCAAAGCTGCTTGTTGGCGCAGTGGTTGGATTTCCGCTTGCGACGCCGGCGACCTGGGTTCGGGAATGGACTCTGGTCGCTGGAGAGCCGGCCAGGAGGAGAAGGCTTGAGCCTCCCGCAACTGCTTGCCTTCTCCGGGGGGTGGAAGGGGACATGGCTCACTGTCTGCTGCCCCCTGGCGGAGGCCGGGAGAGCAACAGCTCAAGCGAACCCCACTGAGCAAGGGGCGTGGTGAACGTCGGCTTGGCCTAGACATCCACGGCACGCCACGCCCCCCGGGGAGAAAAGCGGAAACCCTAGCCTCCTGGTCGGCCGGATGATGGCTGCCGTCTCCTGCCATCTCAGATGCCCTGACACCCCGGAATCCACCTCAGCAGCGCCTGGGGACTGACTTGAATAGCGCGCTGGTTTCCCCCTCCTGGTGCCATCCCCCTCAGAGGAGAGGGACTCATCCGGCGAAGGAATACGCCGTGCCACCCTTGAGTCAGCTGCAATCTGAGGTGAGTGGAAGGGGGTCGGGGCAAGGAGGTCGGGGGAGTCACGAGCAGCCGGAAGGAGAGGCAAGCCAGGGGGCAAGTAAGGTGAGGGGAAAAAAAAAAGAAGAAATGGCAAAGCTGACTCCCCAGAGGAGGATGAGGAAGGGACTGGATGAGTGGGAGGTAGACACCTGTCGACCAGTCACTGGGCAGCTTTGAAGGGGGCACCAGCACCTGCTGGCAAAAAGGGCACCACTATCCCTACCCCTGCTCTTTTTGGGATCCTGACCAACGAGCTTATTCTTTGGGCACCAAACGTGAGATTACCCCTGCAGGGGCTGCTGCTGTTGGATTGCAGTGACTGAAAAGGCCGAAACAGAGAGCTTCTTTTTCTGTTTCTGCTCTTTCTGGTCCTTCTGTGAGGAAGCCACAGAATCCAGGGTAGCGTTGGACTTTTCAGTCCTCGTGAGATGCCCCTCCACCTAGGGCCAAAGAGGTCAGGGCCCAAGAACTAATATTGGCAAATTTATGCTGGGTATCCACTGTGAAGGTGGGAATCCGAGGTTGGGCTCTGCAACATATCGTGAGGCCACTGCCATAGAACGAGTGCTAGAGTCACTAATATCCAAGGCTGTCTGGAGCTGCTGTTTAGCCAGTGTTTGACCCACTCTCTGACGATTTTCACAAGCCTCTGCAAATCAGCAGGTAGATGAGGAAGGACATGGTCCCCATTAGGGAGTGACTGAATTTGCCCACCATCAGCATTGCCTGATGAAGACCCAGGGGAATGCAGCATACACCTTCTCACTGCGTAGTCAAGCTTTTCAGACTCCTTGTCAGGGGGCTTGTCCATGTCCCCAACATTGCTGGTTTTCCTGAAAACAGAATCGGCTACCAGTCCCTGAGCCGAGAGGTAGTCCAAGAAACTGGAAAAAGTGCCCGTAGGGGCTGCACACTTGCAGACCATATAAGCAAGGGTGCCACACAGGATGCTGGATACTGCCAAAGCTCCAGTGCCAGTCCTAAGATGGCCTCAGCCATCGGGAAGGCGACCCCCGGGGATTCGTCCAGAATCACAGTAAGGGGGTTCTTGGCCCTTTCTTGAACTGGTTCCAGAAGGACTTCCATGGACTCAAAGATGACTCTGAGGAGAGCCCCAAAAGACACCAGTCTGTGGCCGGACATCAATTCCTTGACCGACTGCACAGAGTACCAGTCGGAGTCATATGAAGATTCTTCTAAACAGCCCTCGGCCATTTCTCACTGTGCACCACCAAGGCTTCATCCAAGTGGGCGATCTCCGCAGACAATGGGCCTAGCAAGCCAGTAGCTGGACAGGAGTCCTTAGTAGGAGCTCCCTGCAAAGGCTGTCGTGGCAGCGGTTCCATCCAAATAGGTGGAGAGAGGGGTGTCAGAGACACTTGTCTCGGTAGGACCAGAATGGGATGGACCGGAGGTAAGCAAGGGATTGCTGGGGTCGTAGGTAGAGAGCCCTAACCTGCCCAATCAAGGCCCACTGCTACCACAGCATGTCCTCGTAGTGTTACTGCAAACTGCAATGGAGCCTTTCATCGTCCTAAGACAAAGAAACACCTCCAGTGGCACTTGCCAGATGACCGAGATCGGGAGTACAAGGAATTCCTCGACCAAGATCTCAACTAAGACCTGGACCTCGACAGATGATACGGCTGTCAACAGTGAGGGGAGGCAGGTGGAGGGGCTATGTACATGATACAGGACTGCTCCTGTTGCACAACTCTGGAGGGAGGCTGCTCCTTGAAGGAGACAGTCGGGTTCCCTGGCTGCTCCTGACACTCCTGAACAAGGGCCTAAAGGACCGGTGTCCGAGAGATCAAATCTTCGTTGATCTCTTCCAATAATGGGTCAACTGGGTCAAGAAAAAACCTCAGCCGACTGGTCAGCCTCTACAGGGGCCAACAAGACAGACAAGAATTACCATGGAGCTAGTGACCTGACCCTCGATCAAAGAGGGTTCGGTCGAAGCCAACTGCTCGACAACAGCCAAGCAGTCGAAAGAGTCATGGAAGCAGGAAGAGAACGCACTTTCCCAGTCCTACGACCGACGGCAGGACTTCTGGTGGGGCTCTCCCCAAAGTTCTGGAGAAACTTGTATATGTCACGGAAGGCTCCCATAAATGATGCCCCAATATTGGCCTCAGGCTGGAGCAGTGATGACACCAATGAGGCACCCGCAGCAGCTTTTGCTACACTTCATCCATCGCTGCAAGCTCGGCAGCAGAACCCACAGCTGCGGAAACCACCTTACGGGCATCCCTAGACTACACGAGAGGTCCCATTCGGCCAGCCAACCAAGAAAAAGACTGGCATAGCGGTCTTCATGAGATGAGGGGAGCAAGGTCTTGCAAAGGCCGCAGGTGGCAATGTTGTGCTCTGCCCCAGGCAGTAAATGCATGAGGTATGCGGATCAGTCCGAGACATCTTCTGCTGCACTGGATGTAAAGTTTGAAGCCAAGACCCAACTTAGATTCCTCACATTCCATCGCAAAGGTCAAGTGACAAGGGCAGAACCAAGAAATATACTCGCAAAGTTTGAAAGTTAAAGTTTGCCAATGGTGCATTAAGAATAATGTGCATAGCAGTGAAAACTCAGCCTGTACCACCTTATAATGTCTCCCAATGGCAGCATATACAACGTGAACAACATGGATGAAAGCACAGAGCCCTCCGGCACCCCACAAGGCAGGGAGTGAGGGGCCAAGGAAAAAAAAAATAACTCCACTCTCCGAGACCTGCCTCTGAGAAAAGATTGAAACCATCTGAGGACTGTCCCAGATGGACCACAGAACAGCCGCAAGCATTCCAGTAACACCCCATGGCCCACGGTATTAAATGCCGCAGAGAGATCAAGGAGAACCAAGATGGAACGGCTCCTCCGATCTCTCGCTGTCAGATCATTAAGTACCCGAACCAGCACCGCCTCAGTACTATGTCTCTTCCTGAAACCAGACTGGAGAGGATCGTAGATATTGTGGGTGGCAAGATGCTCCTCGAGCTGTAGCGCGACTGCCTTCTCAATAACCTTGCCCACAAAAGGCAGGTTAGAGACAGGCCTGTAGTTAGTGAGACAATCAGGGTTGAGTGAAGGGGCATACCACCGCCTCCTTCAGTGTATCTGGAAACACCCCAGTCTCTAACGAGAGCCCAACTATCTCGGCTAGAACCAGCCCAATGATTTCCACTCACCCTACCAGGAGTTGCATTGGACCTGGGTCCAAACTACAGTAAGTCGGTCGCAAACCCTGGATAATCTTCACAATATCCATGATCACCAACCGGTCAAAGACGGACCAGACAAACTGGGTGCCTGTAATCTCCCACCGATCACCGCTGCACCCGTCTGAGTGAGCTGTGCAGATCTCCAACCTGATGGTGGCAACCTTATCCGTGAAAAATCAAGCAAACTCATCACACCTATTCTGTAAATAGGCCCCCCAATTCTGGAGACAGGCTGGATTGCACAGCCTGTCCACAGTATGGAAGAGCTGAGCCAGTCGATTTCACGCAGTGGCAATCTCCCTGGACAGGAACTATGCCTTCTAACGGAAGACCGCCAATTGATAGTCCTTATAATGGGACATCAATCTAGCCTGTCATCAGCCAGGCCGGTTTTCCGCCAGCATCACTCCAACCTTCTCCCCACTCTTCTCAACTCCCTCAAGGTCCCATCAAACCAAGGGGACAGAGGGCGAAGGGTGAGGGGCGAACCCGGACCAGAGCTATGGAATCCAGAGCAGCCACCACTGCCTTGTTATAGGCTAGAAGAAGATCCCCTGGATCCAAGCTAACACTCAATCTCCCCAATAGGTCCAGTACTGCCATAAAACCATCAGGGGCCAAACCCCATAAAGGGCGGTACCGGACCATCTCCTTAGGGGCAGGCCTGCTGGGGGGAACCACGAAACTGAACCCTATAGTGTGATGATCTGACCACCTGATGGGTTCCGCCACATCGGGAGATCTCCATCCACAGTAGAACACCAGATCCAATGAGTGACCTTGTCTGTGGGTCGCAGAGGTAACCACCTGTGTAAAGCCCAATGAAATCATCAGTTGGAGGAAGTCTTAACCAAAATGCGAGAGTTCATCGTCGACCCAGGCACTGAAATCCCCCAACATCAACCATCTGGGGGACTCCAAAACCATGTCAGCGATGAAGTCTGCGACTTCCTGTAGGAAATTCTTCTTGCCCCGGGTGGATGGTAGATGAGCAGTATCCTACAACCCACACCTGCGCCCACAATACACTCAAAGGATCTAGTGAACTCAACTGGCACATCTACAAGGCCCAGTTCCATCTTAAAACAGATGGCTACACCCCCACGATCCACCCTCGGGCTGTGTATCACCGAGTACCGGGCTGGAACAGCAGACTCCAATATGGGACCAACATTCTCATCCAGACAGGTCTGGGTGATGCACGCCAGGTCTGATATTCCAACAAGATCAGCAATCACTGCTGTCTTTTTCTTAATTGACCTGGCATTGCATAACACTGCCTGAGTAGGATGAGGCATTGAGGTCGACTGCACCACTTGCCCACAAAAAGTGGAGCCCTTGGGAATAGGAACCAGGTGGGGAGACCCCTCACCTGGACCCATTTCGCTCCAAGGCATCTCCTACTGAGCTGCGTTGGGCAGCTAGGCCCAGTGTTTCCAGAGATTGTCCAGTGCTCCTTGTCAGAGGGGATATTCTCCGATGCCCTGAAAAATGCACTGGTGAAGCCCCTCTTGAAGAATCAATCGTTGGACCTGGACATCCTAGTGAATTACTGACCAGTCTCTAACCTGCCCTTTTTTAGGTAAGGTTATTGAGAAGGTGGCTGTGCTGTAGCTTGAGGCACACCTCATCTGGCTTTAGGTTGAGGCATACTAAAAAGATGGCACTAGTCAGAATGCACAAGGACCTGCTCAGGGCAAGAGATAGGGGAGAGTGATCAGTTCTCATTCTCCTTGATCTCTCTTCAGCATTTGACACTGAGGACCATGGGCTGTTACAGGATCAGCCCAGGAAGTATGTAGGACTCACCAGCAAAGCAGTCTGCTGGTTCAAGTCCTATCTCAGTGGCATGACACAGAGGATAGTGTTGGGTAGTTTCTTTTCACTTCCAATGACCTGGCCCTATGGAGTACCCCAAGGCTTAGTCCTTTCACCCATGTTATTTGAGGTGTATATGCTGCACCAGCATTTTAGACAGTATGGACTTGGGTTTCACTGCTATGCAGATAATACCCAGCTCTATCCATCCTGTGCCCCCGGGACACCAGCTGTGGTGGATGTGCTGAATAAATGCATGGCCAAGACCCGAGACTGAATGTCTTCAAGCTGTCTAAGATTTAACCCTGATACTACTGAAGTACTCTTGGTTGAGCCTGGCTGTGAGTGGGAGCATCAGCTGCAGAGAGGGAGTCTGGGCTTTAGCTTGGCCCTACTGGGCTTTTGGCCGCTGCAAAACTGAGAAATCTGGGAGTCATTCTGGATGAGGGGTTGACATTTGAGGCTCAGGTGTTGGCATTAGTCTGAAATGGCTTTTAACAGCCAAGGAACATCAGCTGGATTAAATCCCTTACCCCCACCAGCCAGCTGGCCACACTCATGCATGCTTCTGTGTACTCTAGACATGCCTACTGTAATGTTCTTTACCTTGGGGTCAGTGGACGTATGCTGCATCACCTGCAGCTGGTACACAACACAGCTGTTAGGCTCCTGATCGGCCTTTCGAGACAGAGACACGTCTCCCCAGCGACACATGAGTTGCACTTGCTGCCAGTTAAGTGGCACATCTCCTTTAAAGCTGAGTGACTAACTTACAAGACTTGGGCCCAGGTTACCTGTTTTATCTCCTGCACCCTTACAAGTCTTCATGCCACCCTGTCTGCTCCACTGAGGAGGGCCTCCTGCTTGTTCCCAAAGCCAGACTTAAAAACTCGGGGGACTGTGTTTTTAGGAACCTCTCCAGAGAACCCGGAGGAAGACCCCCTCAGTGAAGGCCTTTAAAAAGAGTCTTAAGGCATATCTTTTTGCAAAGGCTTTTGAGGAATGATGGTCCCCATGTTATGCAGTTCTCCAGTGTTTATTAGTTTGATTTAGTTTATTTATTAAGGAGTTATTGACATACTGAACAACAGTTTGTTTGCTATTTATGTGTTGATGCTGTTTTGTTTTATTTTCCTACCTGTGCATTTTGTAATGGCACTCTAACCCTCCAGGGAAGGCCACAAAGAAAAAAAAAAAACTAGTACTACTACAATACTCCTTGCATCCATTATGGATCCTACACACAGCTCTTCTTGCAAAATTGCCTCTCTGGATGGCTAACTTGCATTATAAACCAATGGTTGTTAATGAAGCATTCTAATTGGTCGACAGTAGCTTAAAAGTGTTAAGAATTTCACTTAGAAAACAGTGGACCTGATTGTATAAGCATCCTTACGCATGTCGCAAGTTGCGACATACGAGGGATGCAATTGTGCCAGGGACTCTGCGCCCGATTCTGCATTGAGCAGGGTCCCCACGGCTAAGTACCATAACTTGCGCCGTCTGTACCGGTACACCAAATGGAGGGTGTACCTGAATGGTTGGCCATCCTATTTTGTAAGGGCAGCTGCAAAGTCTCTGATACTGGTATTCCACAACAACCCTCGGAGGACAACTGTCAAAGTACATGTACTTTGCCTCCACCGGGGGTTGCGTCAATGTGCCTCCAACGGATCCCCTATAGGTGAGGCAGCCCCCCCAGCACCGATTCCCAATTGAAGTGTATAAAACTCCCACAGGGCTATCCTCATTTCCAATAAGCCTTTGATCCCCAATTAAATATTTGAAAGCACAGGGCTAGCAGACTCCCCAAGCCCCGATCCCCAGTGACACCTGGTGATCTTAAAATAAATATTCCAGCACCTCTGGTATCCCTGGTAGTCTAGTGGCCCCCACCCCTCCACCTGGCAGTGCCAACTCACTCCACCCTCCCACCCGCACTCCCACCGCACTGGCACAACCCATCTCTCACCACCATGGCCAGCCGCCAAATGAGCTCAGTATGAGTGAGTACTACTGTAAATAGTATGCTCAGTGAATGACAGCGGCTGGGTACAGGTCGGGGTGGGGTGGACTGGCACTGCTGGGTGGGGCCACTATACTATCACAGGGATGCTAGGGGTAGGAATATTATTTTAAGTCCTCTTAAGGACCTGAGGCGCCATGGGGATTTGGGGTTCAGGGCTTGGGAGGGTCATAAGCTGCAGGGCTTTTACACAACTATTTGGCATTGGGGATCCGGGCAAGACACTTTGCGGGCATGGGCAGTCATGAAGATTGGGGGCACTTGCGCCCTTTCAGTGTCCATGCCACAGGCTTAAGCCCAACCATTTAGGTACACCCTCCATTTGATGTACGATGCGGAAGGCGCAAGTCAGCGGGTTTCTAACCCACGGCGAGGGGACCCTGCTCAATGCAGAATCCAGGCTAGAGTCCCTGAGAATCTGCATCCCTCATATGTTGCAACTTGCAACATCGGGATGCTTATATAATTAGCCCACTGTTTTCTAAGTTGAAATTTTAACCCTTTTAAGCTACTGTCGACCAATTAGAATGCTTCATTTACAACCAATGGCATAGACACTGAAAGGGCGCAAGTGTCCTCCAATCTTCACGACTGTCAATGCCCCACAAGGTTATCGCCCCCAAGTCCTGTTCCTGGTAATTGGCAATGAAAACCCCAGGACTGGTGCCCCCCCACAGCCCAGATCCCCAATGCCAAATTATTGTAAAACACTCGCAGGGCTACAGGACCTGCCTCCAAGCCTTGAACCCCATGACACTTCAAGTCCTTAAAGAGGACTTAAACTAAATATTCCCGCACCTCTGGCACCCCTGGTAGTCTAGTGGATGTAAAAAGGAATATAAAAATTTAAGATCCCAAGGCCTAGTACAATGTGAGTCAATGCAACACAATGTACACAAAATAAAACAGCAATCTCAGGGGAAAGGGGAATAGATGGTACAGTACAATGCAGATACTGGCAACTGGGACCACATTATGTACAACAGATATGCAAAAAAGTGCAGAACAGATGTACAGCAGTTATACAAAAACCATGCAGGACAAATGTACAATTCAACTCTAAAAAAAGACATGTTGCACCGTGAATAGTAGGGAAAGACTGAACAGGATGAACAGACAGGAGTACTTTCAGTAAATGCATGTGGTTTGGAGACACACATGGAAACCAAATATGTAGCTTGCTCTGGGGCTATGTAGAGGACTCTTCTAGGCATTTATTTGCGCAGTTTCCAGATTACGGTACTCACAAGACATACAGTTTAGGAACAAGAGATCAAATAATTGTCTGCACAGCTCAGCTGGTAGCATAATCTGCCACTGGGTCAGAAAATCGTGGGCTCTATTCTCACACCAGGACTGGACTCATACCACAAATGCTGGCCCCTAAGTACAGTACTAGGGGGATGCAATACTGAAGATGGTTTGCATCTGTATCCCCCCCCCCAGAAGATGGTTGGCATCTGTATCCAAGAGCCCCCCCAAGAGGGTCTGCATCTGTGACCTCCCATGGAAGATGGTTTCATCTGTATCTGCCCCCCACCCCACCAGAAGGGACTGAAAACAGGCAGTACTGTCTAGCCCTCCTTTCCCAGTTAACAAAAACTAAATGAATAAAATAACAGCAGCTGGTGGGACCTGGGTGTCTTTTCTCCTTTCTCTTTCTTCTGGTTGATTTTCCTCTGACAAGCCATTTCCACTTTCAGGACTCGTCTTCTTATTTTGTGGAAACCGTCTCAATTAAGCTACTGGACATGGCAGGGGATGCATAACTCTAGGACAATAGTGGTCCTCCAGAAATCGCATCCTGCACCTTATGCACCAGAGAAGTGCCGTTAGTACACATACCCTGGAGTGCCTTACTGCAATTTTAAAATGGTGTCCTGGATTTTTTTTTTTTTTTAAATTCAGTAAAGAAGTTCAGAGTTTGAAATCCAGTCTGACACCAGTATCTAAAAGTGTCCCACAGGGATTAAAATTGTGGTCCCCTATTGTTCTCTTCATAAACAGGACACAGCATAGAGCCCACAAGTGTCTAATTATAGGCAGATCATACAGTTTTATAATGTTTGGTCAGCCTGTTTCGGTGGTGGTTTCTGGAAGCTGTAGGTCACCTTTTAGAACATTCAAAGAAAATAATTCATGGTTCAGAATGCAAAATTATTACTCCGAACACCTGCTCTAACCAGAATCACACTCCAGCCAACCAGATGCACGGCCTGGAGCATGAGCTGATTAGGACAGATGACAGGCAAACCCACTTCAAGAGCACTCAGTTTAAAATGGCTCCCAGCACTGCAACAAACTCATAGCATTGTGATGCATAATAAAATGGTAGAAAAATTAAAACTAACCTAAACAACTTCTCAGCTTGTTAGGACAACAGTCTCACAATAATTTTTTACTGAATTATAACTCAAAAACTTGTTTCAGAAACAGGATGCTCTTACAATATATATGTAATAAGAAACCCCTTCCACGAGGAACTCGCTGGTAACCTTACATATCACGAGGTTGGTGACATCCTGAGGGCACTCAAGCTTCGCTCTATTGCTAATGATGACACCAGCTTCACTCAGTGGGTGGTTACCAGCTTTTTCTTTACTTAGGAGAATTCAAAGAAGGCAGCAAATCTTCTGGAGCAGGGTTTTAACAGACTGGCGGTGTAGATGAAATGAAAATAAACTTAAGAAGAACACACACGCAAACAAAACTAGTGTTGCTCAGATAGTATCCTATGAATTAGGATACCACCAGATACCTGACATTTGACCAGATAGTGGATCCGGTCAGATAGTAGCGCTATCCGACCGTCCCAGATCTGCGGACAGATCCCTGGATCAGACACCGGTTCAGACGTTGGATCCCTGGAACTGATGCTGGATCAGACCAAGGATCCCTGGATCGACCTCTGATAATGTTGGATCCGTACCTGGGATCTGACCTCCGACTTAGGTCAGATCCCAGGTTGGATACTGCCATGATCCGATGGGTCACAATCAGATCCACAAAGGCACTATCCGAACATCACTAAACAAAACCTCAATCCTGTTTAGAAGTCCACCCAAGCTGGCAAACTGGTTTCATGCATGCCCTGATTCTGTTTGCTTTGCTAGCTGCTGCCACACACTGCTGCTCCCACTTGCTGCAGATCTGTACTCTCAAGTCCTTTTCCCTGCTTGGTTTCTGTAATCCCAAAACCATTCAGGTAGCATTTTGTATTTATATTCTTTTTTCTAAATGTATCACCTTTCAGTTCTTAGTGTTGAAGCTGATCTGTCATTTTCCATTATCCAAACCCAACAAGATCTTTGCATTTCACTTATCTCCTGTAGTGATGAGACTACGGTATGCAAGCAGTGGAAGTAGTGATATAACTACACTGAACAACCAGCGGGAGTAGTGATGTGACTACAGTACACAACCAACAGCAGTGGTGCTGTACCTACAGTGCACAACAAGCGGCAGTGGTGATGTGACTACAGTGTACAATCAGCAGCAGAGGTGATGTAACTACAGTGCACAACCACTGGGGGTGGAGATGTGACTACAGTGTACAATCAGCAGCAGTGGTGATGTAAGTACAGTGCACAACCACTGGGAGTGGTGATGTGATTATAGTGTACAACCAGGGGGAGTGGTTATGTGACTATAGTGTACAACCAGGGGGAGTGGTTATGTGACTATAGTGTGCAACTGTTGGAAGTAGTGATGTAACTACACTGAACAACTAGCGGGGATAGTGATGTGACTACAGTACACAACCAGCAGCAGTGGTGCTGTACCTACAGTGCACAACCAGCAGCAGTGGTGATGAGACTACAGTACACAACCAGCAGCAGTTGTGATGAGACTACAGTGTACAACCAGCGGGCGTGGTGATGTGACTGCAGTGTACAACCAGGGGGAGTGGAGATGTGACTACAGTGTAGAATCAGGGGGAGCGGTGATGTGACTATAGTGTACAACCAGAGAGGGAGTGTTGATGTGACTATAGCGTGCAACCAGTGTGAGTGGTGAAGTGACTATAGTGTACAACCATTTTGAGTGGTGATGTGACTACAGTGTACAATCAATGGGAGTGGTGATGTGAATAGAGTGTACAACCAGTGGAAGTGGCCCTGTAATTAGTGTACAAGCAGTGGGAATGGTGCTGTACCTACAGTGTACAACTAGTGGGAGTGGTGCTGTACCTACAGTGTGTAACCGGTGTGAGCAGGGTTGTAACTACAGTGTACAACCAGTGGGAGTGGTGATGTAACTACAATGCACAACCATGTAACTACAGTGAACAAGCAGTTGGAGTGATGTGACTACAGTGTACAACCAACAGGAGTGGTGATGAGACTATAGTACACAACCAATGGCAGTAATGATATGACTACAGTGTACAACCATGTGACTACAGTGTACAACCAGTGGGAGTGGAGATGTGTCTACAGTGCAAAACCAGGGGAGTGGTGATGTGACTATAGTGTACAACCAGTGGGAGTGGTTATGTGACTACAGTGTACAGCAATGGGAGTGGTGATGTAACCACAGTGCACAGCAGAGGGAGTGGTGGTGTGATTACAGCATACAACTGGGGGAGGTGCTGTGACTACAGTGTAAAACCAGTGGGAGTGGAGATGTGACTACAATGTACAACCAGTGGGCAAGGTACTGTGACAACAGTGTACAATCAGTGGGAGTGATGTTGTACCTACAGTGTGCAACCAGTGGAAGCAGTAATGTAACTACAGTGTGCAACCAGTGGGAGCAGTAATGTAACTACAGTGTACAACCATGTGACTGCAGTGTACAACCAGTGGAAGTGGAGATGTGACTACAGTGTACAACCAGGGGAAGTGGTGATGTGACTATAGTGTAGTATCAGTGGGAGTGGTGATGTGACTAGAGTGTACAACCAATGGGAGTGGCACTGTAATTAGCACACAACCAGTGGGAGTGTTGCTGTACCTAGAGTGTACAGCTAGTGCGAGTGGTGATGTACCTACAGTGTGCAACCCGTGGGAGTAGTGATGTACCTACAGTGTACAACCTGCGGGAGTGGTGATGTAACTACAGTGCACAATCATGTAACTACAATGAACAAGCAGTGGGAGTGATGTGACTACAGTGTACAACCAATGGCAGTGGTATGTGACTAAAGTGTACAACCATGTAACTACAGTGAACAAGCAGTGGGAGTGATGCGACTACAGCGTACAACTAGGAGGAGTGGTGATGTGACTACAGTGCACAACCAGCGGCAGTAGTGATACGACTACAGTGCACAACCAGCAGAAGTACTGATCTAACAACAGTGTACAACCATGTGACTACAGTGTGCCACCAGTGGGAGTGGAGATGCAAGTACAGTGTAAAACCAGGGGTGGTGACTGGACTACAGTGTCAACAATGGGGAGTGGCGATGTGACTACAGTAGCACAATCAGTGGGAGTGGTGCTGTGACTACAGTGTACAACCAGTGGGAGTGGTGCTGCACCTATAGAGTGCAACCAGTAGGAGCAGTGAAGGGAGCAGTGATGTAACTACAGTGTAAAACCAGTGGGAGGCGGTGATGTAACTACAGTGTAAAACCAGTGGGAACGGTGACGTACTACAATGTATAGCCATGTGACTGCAGTGTACAACCAGTGGGAGTGAGATGCGACACAGTGTACAACCAGGGGAGTGGTGACGTGACTATAGTGTGCAACCAGTGGGAGTGGTGCTGCCTACAGTGTGCAACCAGTGGGAGTGGTGCTGTACCTACAGTGTACAACCAGTGGGAGTGGTGCTGCACCTACAGTGTGCAACCAGTGGGTGTGGTGCTGCATCTACAGTGTGCAACCAGTGGGAGTGGTGCTGTACCTACAGTGTGCAACCAGTGGGAGTGGTGCTGTACCTACAGTGTACAACTTGTGGGATTGGTGATGTGAAGTACAGTTACGCAAGAACTTACCAGAACAGTAGCTCTTTGAGAAGAGGTCTTGCAGCAGGTAACACCATTAGGACCATGCTGCCAGGCAATAGGACCACGGAAAAATTCTAGCTAGCAGTCTAAGGTGGAGGACCGCCCCGACATCGGCCCCACCCCGTCACCCATGGTATAAAGGGGTGGTCCCCAGCACCAACGAAGCTCACCCGCCGGACCCGCTAGCATAAAGGATGGGGAACCGAGGAGGTTCCTTGTCCCCAGAGAAAAATACAGTTACATAACCCTGGGGGCAGGAGGGAGGAAAGCATACCTGCTGCAACAGCTCTTCTCTAACATCTATTGTTAATAAGTTCTTATGCAACTGCACTATCTCACTTGAGACAGAGCTCTTGCAGCAAGTAACACCATCAGGACCAAGTCCCAAGCAGTACAAGGATAGACTCCGGGTCAGAAGGGTGGTGGTTATGAAAGTTAGTAAACCACTAGTACTCCTAAGAGTGTAGTCCCTGGAGGACGGCGAGGCAAAAGCCTGCTCTCCTCCATTAAGCAATGTCCAGACTATAGTGTTTTATGAAGGTGTGGACTGAACTCCAAGTGGCAGCTGCACAAAGATCCGCTGCTGAGACATTCCTCAGGGATGCAAAGGAAGTGGCAACAACCCTAGTAGGGTGACCTTTAACTGGTCCCAGTAAAGATGTGTTGTACTTCTGGTAGCAGAAAGCTATGCAATTGACCAACCATTTGGTCAATGTCTTCTTAGTCACTGGTGCCCCTAACATTCGTTGGGCTAAGGAGACAGACAACTGGTCTGTCTTTCTAGAAGACTGAGTGCGATCTATTTAGTAACTAAGAATTCTGTGAACATTCAATTTGTGCAACAGGGTCTCCCCTTTGTTTGAGTACTCTGGGTAGTAAACTGGAAATTGAATGTCCTGGTTAAGAGTAAACTTGGACACTGCCTTCGGGAGAAACTTAGGATTGGTACGCAGGGAAACTCTGTCCCTGTGAAAAATCAAATAAGGCTCTTTACACATCAGAGCCTGAAGCTTGGAAATCCTCCGAGTAGGAGTAACTGCAATCAAAAACAACGTTTTCCAAGACAGGAAGCGTAGCTCGCAACTTGCAACTGGCTCAAAGGGAGGCAATATATGTTTTTCCAACATAAATAAAAGGTTCCAAGAAGGGGGAATGGGGTCCCGCCTGGGAGGTTTGATATGCATGATACTGCGCAAGAAGGCGTTGGACAAGTCTAACTGCGCCAGAGTCCTGTCCTCCATAGGTACATGGTAGGCTGACAGTGCAAAAAGGTGTACCTTTATGGATGAATAGCTGAGACCCTTGTCAGATAGGGAAAGAAGGTACTCCAGTACCGAATTCACCAGGCAGGTGAAAAGATCCAGGAAACGGGATGATGCTCACAGGCAGAATCATTTCCATTTCATGGCATATGTGGCCCTAGTCAAGGACTTCCTCATGGCCACTAGGACCTCCGCTATCCTTGAAGACACCCCATATCCGTCCTTGACTAGGTCTGAAGGATCCATGCATGCAGGTGCAGAGACTGAAGATTCGGGTGTACTACAGTTCCCTGCTCCTGTCAGAGCAAGCAAGGAGATTGGGGTAAGGGAACTGGAGGGTATGATGCCAACTGCTGGAGTAGCGGGAGCCAGATCTGTTAAGGCCAAAATGATGCTACAAGAATCATGACAGCTCGTTCCGCTTGTAGCTTGAGTAACACTCTCTGAAGTAGTGGGAAGGGAGGGAAGGCATACAGGAACCTCAATGCCCAAGACAGGGATAACATGTCTCACCTGAAAACACCAGGCCCTGGATCTAGTGAACAGAAACTGGGCAGTTTGGCATTGAGTGGGGACACAAAGAGGTCCAGTTCTAGAAGGCCCCACCTTTCGAAAAGGATCATCTACTACGTCCTGTAGCAGCTCCCATTCATGAGCCTGAGACCGAGGCGGCTGAGGCTGTCTGCTAAGGTGTTTTGAACTCCTGAAACGTGAACCGCTGCGAGTTCCTGGGTCTGCTCCACTGCCCGCACCAGACTTTCATGGCTTCTCTGCAAGGAGGTAAGAGTGTGCCCCTTGCTTGCTGATGTAGAAGACCACTGGCATGTTGTCCGACTGGATCAGTAGGGCCCTGGCAGGAGAATCATCTGGAACGTTATAAGGTGTACAGAACGGCTCTCATCTCCAACACATTTATGTGGAGATCATGCTCCACAGAGGTCCAAGTCCTCTGGTCTGATGGTCTCTGAAATGTGCCCCCACCCTCGTCCTGAGGCATCTGTTGTGAGGATCTGCTGAGGATGGGGACTTTGGAAAGGAGCCCGAATCTAACCGGGAAAGGGTGAGCCACCATTCCAGAGTCTGATGCACTGTTTTGGAGACTCGGACTGGCTGCTCGAGGTCGTCCAAGCACTGGTCCTATTGAACCCTTAGGTTCCACTGGAGAACCCTCATGTGCAGATGAGCTAAGGGAAATGTGACGATGGCAGCTGCCATGTGGCCTAGCAGCTGCAGTACCATTCTGGCTGGAACCCGCTTTGTGGAGATAACTCTCTGAGACAACACCCTTAGTCGATCTGCCCTGTCTGAGGGGAGGAAGGCTCTCCCTTGGACAGTGTTCAGGACTGCCCTATGTACTGTAACCTCTGGGTGGGCCAGAGGGACGACTTGGGAAGGTTAAGGTAACCTGCAGACTTGGAACAGGTGAAAGATGTCTTCCAGAGAGCAACACAGCTGATCTTTTGTGGGAGCTGTTAATAGCCAGTCGTCGAGATGGGGTAGACAAAATACCCCTGCCTCCCGAGAGCTGCTGCCACTACTGCCAGGCACCTGGTGAACACCCTGGGTGCCGAAGAAAGGCTGAATGGTAGCGCTCTGAACTGGTACTGCTCTCCCTGGGAGGTAAAGTGGAGGTATTTTCTGTGGGACGGCAGTATCTTTATATGCATGTAGGCATCCTGCATGTCCAGGGAGCATAGCCAGTCCCCCTGGTGAAGCATGGGCAGCAATACCAGCAGTGTCACCATCCTGAACCTTTTGTATTCGATGAAAGTGTTCAGTTGACTGAGGTCCAGGATGGGACAAAGGTCCCCTGTCTTTTTCGGGAAGAGGAAGAAGTGGGAGTAATATCCCTTTCCTCTTTGAGATGGTAGCACTGCTTGGATTGCTTTTTTGCTCAGAAGGGCTTGGATTTCTGCTCTAATAAGAGGTGCATGGGATGGGGAGCAATGGGAGGGAACAGGTGGGTTGTCTGGAGGGATCTGATTGCATTCCAGAGGATAACCCCGCTCTACGATCTGGAGTACCCACTGATCTGCAGTGATACTGGACCAGCCATTGAGGTAGAGGGAGAATCTCCCACCTACTGCCTCCCCTGCAACCTCGCCGAGGAAGAGGGCAGGCAGGAGTCATGCCGAGGTTGTTGGGAGTGGGCAAGGAAGCTCTGGCATTCTTAGCGCTCTTAGGTGCCTGTGTACCTGAGGACAGGGGGCACCCTTTCTCTTGTAATCCCCTCTGTGCTGCTGTCTCCATCCTTGTTGGCCCTGCTGCCTACAAAAGGAGTGGCACTTGAACGTGGCTGGTTCGGATTTGACATTCTATGGACCTCCGAAACTGCTCTACCCAAGTCCTGTAGACCGGTTATCAACTTTTCAGCTTCCAGACCGAAAAAGACTGGACCCTGGAAAGGGGTATCCAGGACGGTGTCCTGTAGGTCCTGGCAGAATCCTGAAACCCTCAGCCAGGAGTGGCACCTTAGGCATATTCCGTTGGCTGCAGCCCTGGCGGCAGTGTCTGCTGAGTCACATGAGCACCCAAGGACATGCTTGCCGACATCAGCACCATATTGGAGGACTGCTAACTGTTCAGTCTTGTTGTCAGCATCAGGTTGAGTCTTGGCCAGGTCCATGGCCTTGTTCCATAGTGATTTATGGTACATCACCATGTGTGCCAAAGAATTAAGTGACCTGATCATACAGGTGGCTGAGGAATACACTTTGCATCCTAAGTGGTCCAATTTCTTGGACTCCTTATCCGGTGGCTGAGAGCTCATATGCTTCGGCTGCTGGGTTCTTCCATGGGCAGCCGTGAGGATCACCAAGTCTACCTTAGGTGGCTCGCTCAAATGTGGTTCTCCTCTTGGTGTCCTATACAAATCGGCCAGCCTTTTTAGGGACCACCAAGGTCATAGAGGGGTGCTTCCTGGCTACTTCTGTAACATCCTGAAAGGGTTCCACTAAGGGTGGGGTGATCAATGGCTTTGGGACAGTGGCCCCTAAGAACTTTGCCACACAGCACCTCTCCGGGCCCAACCTCCATCTCCCACTGGTTTAAGAACTGGATATGTCTCATTATATCCAGGAAGGAGGGGTCATCTGGAAGGAATCTCTGGGAGTCCCTCCTGTGGTCTGGTTATGGCAGGGACAGGTCATCCTCTGAAGAGTAGTAAGAGGATAAGCCTCTGGATGATCCTTCTGAGGATGTAAAGAGGTGTTCCCTGGAGGAGGATCCAGACGACGGGTGGTGACTATGCCGCCGTCGCACAGGTGACCCATGTTCCTCATCCCCAGACATCAAATGGTCTGGTGTCAGGGTGGCAGAGGCGGACACTGGGGGGAAGGCTGTCTAGGTGGGGCTGGGGTTCCCCACGGGGTTGGGGGCCGGCTCCGGTGGCCTAGGCAAAAGATCTCCTTTTATGGTATTCCACCAGCTGGTAAACAAGGCCCCAATCTCAGCCAAAGGAAGACAGGGCTTGGCTGGGGTGCTGGCACTGGGTTAGGGGTGTTGGGGCCCCTGGCATTGGCTCTTGCGGCATGGTGTCCCCTGGCATCTGGTCAGATGGTACTTTTTGTGCAATTATCGGCCCTGGTGGGACAGTGTCCTTCATGCCTGATGCTTTGACTGTGTCGCCAGGCTCCTGAGGAGGTGATGGCGAAGGGGTGGAGCCTGGTCTCAGTTATCCCAGGAGGCGAGCGTCACGTCCTCTGTCATCTGGTACGTAGTCATGTTCTCAATGGGGCCCTGTGGAGCAGACAGCGGCTTAGAGGGCGGCATCTGGTATAGCTACGTGGTGGAGTCAGAAGGCACTGAGGACTGATGTCGGTCCGAAGCCTCGGCCAATGACCGCCTGGAAGGTGAGTTATGCTTCTTCTGGCACTCGCTACCCTGGCATCTTCTGGAGTCATCCGACCCCATCACCCTAACAACCCAGGGACTATGGCCTTGCGGGCGACAGGTTCCGACCTGCCGCCTGATGAAGAGTGTGCTTGTCCTGCTGACTTAGACCCTAGTGCATGCTTGTAGGGTCGGATAGCCAGGGACATGGGGGCCTGAGAAGGCCAAGCCCAGAAGACTCCCGCCGTGGTGCCTGAGAAGAGGCAGGGGCTTCCTCAGTGTGACCCTGGGAGAGTCAGCAAGACCAGGGGCTGAAACAGAATTTGACGGCAGATAAGGACCGCTTGGCCCACCCAGTCTGCCCATTTCCCTACCTAATGGATAAGCTGCAGATCCTAGTTAACCAGCAGCCTACTTCTTCCTACCCCCACCCCTTAGAATTGCCTTACGACTGTCCCATGCATGCTTGAATTCCACCACTGTTTTTGACTCCACAACCTCCTCCAGAAGGCCGTTCCATGCATCCACAACCCTCTCTGTGAAAAAATACTTCCTTAAATTACCTCTGAGCCACCCCCATCTTCAAATTGTGCCCCCTTGTTCTTGCACACCTCTTTTTTTGAAAGATGCTACCCTCCTGGAATTTGTTGATTCCCTTGAGGTACTTGAAAGTTTCTATCATGTCCCCTTCTCCCTCCTTTCCTCAAGGCTATACATATTAAGCTCCTTAAGTCTCTCTTCATATGTCTTCCAGTGCAGACCCTGCACCATTTTAGTTGCCCTCCTCTGGACAGCTTCCATCCTATGTCTTTGCAGAGATTGGGTCTCTAGAACTGCACACAGTACTCCAGATGGGGTCTCACCAGCTGTCTGTACAGAGGGATAATAACTTCCTGTTTTCTACTGGTGATGCCTCTCCCAATGCATCCCAGTATCCCCCCAGCCCTCCTTGCTGCCCTCTCACATTGCTTGCCCACCTTTAGGTCATCTGATATGACTACCCCAGGTCCCTTCCATTTCTGTTGTTGTTAGTATCTCACCCCCATTGTGCTCTCTTCCCTGGGTTTTGTTTCCCAGGTGCATTACCTTGCACTTCTAGCACTGAATCCAAGCTGCCATACATTTGACCATTCCTCTAACCTTGCCAAGTCCCTTCTCATCCTTTCCACCCCACCTTGTGCATCAACTCTGTTGCAGATCTTTGTGTCATCTGCAAAGAGACATACTTTTCCTTCCAGTCCCTCTGCAATGTCACTTATAAAGATATTGAAGAGGACCGGTCCTAATACTGAACCCTGTGGTACCCCACTAGTAACCCCCCTTTCTTCAGAGTGGACTCCATTTACCATTACTCTCTGTGTCCTACTCTCCAGCCAATTCTTTACCCATGCTGTCATCTTGGGACCCACTCCCAGGCTGGCTAACTTGTATATTAATCTTTTGTGTGGGACTGTGTCAAATGCCTTGCTAAAGTCTAGGTAGGCCATGTCCACAGCCCCTCCCTGATCTACTACTTTGGTCACCCAGTCAAAGAAATCTATCAGATTCGTCTGGCATGACCTTCCACTGTGAATCCATGCTGCCTTGGGTCCTGTGCCCCTCTGGCCTCTAGATACTAGACAATTCTTTCCTTCAGAAGTGATTCCATCATTTTCCCTATCACTGAGGTTAAACTAACAGGTCTGTAGTTTCCTGCTTCTGCCTTGCTCCCACTTTTGTGAAGGGGAATCACATCTGCCCTCCTCCAGTCCTCGGTACCACCCCATCCTCCCATAATTTGTTAAAGAGGGTAGTCAGTGGTGTCACTAGTTCTACCCTTAGTTCTTTTAGAATTCTGGGATGAATCCCATCAGACCCCATTGCTTTGTCCACCTTCAGTTTTAAGAGTTCTTTCAGAACCCTTTCTTCTCTAAATGGGCTGGTATCAACTTCTGTATCCAGAGTGTTTCTATTGTTTGTTTTAGGTACCTCCCCCTCTTCATTTGTAAATACTGAGCAAAACTATTTGTTTAGTATCTCTGCCTTTTCACAGTCACCCTCTGCCCACCCCTCCCTTTATTAAGCCTCACTATCCCTCCTTGGTCTTCCTTCGCTCCTGATGTACCTATAAAGGTTTTATCCCCTTCTTAATTGAGTTGGCTATCTTTTCCTCGGTTTAGGACTTTGCTGTTCTGACTGCCTTCCCAGCTTCCTTTGCTTTAACTGATACAGTTCTCTGTCCTGCTCCTTCTGTGATTCCTTGTACTTCCTGAATGCTTTCTTTTCTCTTGAACCTTCATGCCACTTCCTTTGAGAACCATAGTGGTTTCTTACATCGCTTTGTTTTATTTGCTTCACACAAAGGCTTGTTACCTCTGTGATGGCAGTTTTTATTATTCCCCATTGTTCTTCCACCCCTCCTTCCTGCCTATTTGCTAGTGCATTCTGTAGGCACTCACCCATTTTGGCAAAGTCAGCCCTCCTAAAGTCCAGTACTTTTGCCTTTGTATGGCTTGACTCTATTGCTGTGTTTATTGTGAACCATACTGTTCGATGGTCACTAGTTCCCAGATGGCTACCCACTTCTACATCTGTGATCCTCTCTCCATCTCCATTTGAGAGAACCAGGTCTAAGATTGCTCCCTCTCGAGTGGGTTCCAATACTAGTTGTCTAAGGTATGCCCCCTGTAGGGCATCTAGAATAACCCCACTCTTCGAAGTGGCTGCTGCAACTGTACTTCAGTTAACATCTGGCATATTCAGATCACCCATCAGCAATACTCCCCTTTTTCTGCCATTCTAAATATACTTTTTATCATTTCCTTGTCCATTTCCTCCCCCTGAGAGGGGGTCTGTAAACAACCCCTGTGCGGATTGTGGTGCCATTGCCTGTCTCCAAATTGACCCACAGTGCTTCTTCTCCTCCCTGTTTACCCTTTTGTTCTGGTGCTTTGATTCCTTCCCTTATGTAAAGAGCTACTCCTCCTCCTCTTTTACCCTCCCTGTCCCTCCTGTAGATAGTGTATCCTGGTATGTTTACATCCCAGTCATGGTTTTGTGTGTACCATGTTTCTGTGACTGCCACAATATCCAGATGTTCCTCCTCCATCAAGGCCACCAATTCAGAATTTTTCTGTGGGGTCCTAGTGCCTGGCGGCATAGTCCTAATGGTGTTACCTGCTTCAAGAGCTCTATCTTGAAGTGAGATCTACAGTGCACAACAATGTAACTGAGCCTGACCTTGCACCAGAGGGCGAAGACTTGGAAGTCTTGTGTGGGAATCTAGGATGGGATTCTGACCTGGACCTGTCCTTGTCCTGATGATGGTGTTTCCTGCTCGATTTCTTCTCTCTGGGGGAGGAGTCCATCACCAAGGAGGAAGATGACCTGTGTCCACAATGGATCAAGGAGATACGCTTTCAGGTATTCAGGTGGCAGATTCTGGTCCTCCTGTTGAAGCCTTGGCAGTGCGGGTAGTCGTCTGGCCTGTGGTCAAGGCCTAGGCAGAGCAGGCACCACAAATTGTCATCTTCGATCTGCAGCTGCTGCGCTACAAGCATCAATAACACCTCACACACACACACACACACACACACACTTCAATTTCTGATGCTCTGAAGAGGAAGATGGCTGGAAGACATACACAACAAATTCATATTTCGGATGAAAACGTTAACTGCGCGAAGCACAAAATGGTCGACTGGAAGCAGTAGGCATCCGTGAGCCAATATGCACGTGTCAACAGCGGAAAAAGCAGAGGTGGTGCCAGGGATCGCCCTTTATACCATGGGTGACGACAAGGGTGGGCTAACGTCAGGGGTGGTCCCCTTAGACTGCAGGGGCTAGAATTTTCTGTAGGGTCCTAGTGCCTGGCGGCATGGTCCTAATGGTGTTACCTGCTTCAACAGCTCTATCTTGAAGTGAGATCTACAGTGACAACAATGTAACTACAGTGAACAAGCAGTGGGAGTGATGCAACTAGTGTACGGTACAACCAATGGGAGTGGTGATGCGACTGCAGTGTAAAATCATGTAACTATAGTGAATAAGCAGTGGGAGTGATGTAACTACAGTGTACAACCAGGGAAGTGATGATGCACTACAGTGCACAACTGGCAGCAGTAGTGATGCACCACAGTGCACAACCAGCAGGAGTAGTAATGTAAAGTACAGTTACGTAAGAACTCATCGTAACAGTAGATCTTCGAGAGAGGCTCTTGCAGTAGGTAATACCCATCAAGACTAGAGCAATCAGGTGCTAGGACCACGCAGAAAACTTTAGCTAGCAGTGTCTGGCTAGGGACCACTCACCCGGTGTCACGTGTCCGACATTAATGTGACACTATATTGTGGGTGGTCCCCACACCTGCCCTCCACTGCTCCCACTGGAGACCTAGGAAGGTGCAACAGGAGAAGCAGTGGGCTCCTGGAGCCAAAGAAAAGGCTAGAAAGAGAAATGTAGCCACAGAAGCAGGGGAAAAGGTGGGAGAAAGCGAGTTTGCTGCAAGAGCTCTCTCGAAGATCTACTGTTACGGTAAGTTCTTACGAACTGTACTATCTTACATTGAGAGGGCTCTTGCGTAGGTAATAACCATTAGACTGAGTCCCAAGCAGTGTCATTCAGACAAAGGCTGAAGCACGGGAGGCAGGAAAGGTCTGCAGTAGAAACAAAATTAGGACAGGAGGCCCTGTAGGACAGCTAGTCCAAAGCCCGTCCTAAGCCTAGAGGCAATGTCTAGACTGTAATGTTTGGTAAAAGTGTGGACAGAGCTCCAAGTGGCAGCCATGCAAATGTCAGCGGCAGAAACATTCCTGAAACAGGCAGTAGATGCAGCCATGCCTCTGACTGATTGTCCATTAACTTCCCCCAGAAGGGGCTTGTTATACTTATAAAACACAATTCAGTTTGCCAACCATTTGAATAAACATTGTTTGGAAACTGCAGCACCCTCTCTTTTGAGCGCAAAGGAAATGAAAAGCTGGTCCGTTTTGTGGACTTGACTTTGTCCGGTTCGTGTAATGATGCAAAATTCTGTGCACATGGAGTGTGCAGAAAGCTCTCAATTAGAATGCTTAGGTAATACACTGGTAAGTGTATGGTCTGATTTAAAGTAAACTCAGAAACCATCTTTGGTAAAAATTAGGATTTGTATGCAGAGCCACTATCTCTGTGGAAGATCAAAAAGGCTCCTTGCACATCAGGGTCTGAAGCTCAGGAAAGTCTTCGAGCTGAAGTAGCAGCCACTAAAAGAGCACGTTCCATGATAGGTAGCACAGGTTGCAGCTGTGGCCAGTTCAAAGGGAGGCAAAGTGAGCTTTCGAGGAGAAAATTCAAATCCCATGGAGGAAGAGGGTTCTTGATGAGGGTTTCAGATGGAGAACCTTTCAGAAAGGTTTTGGATACCTCCAGCTGAGCCAAAGTTTTGCCAACTACTAGAGTGTGGTAAGCAGAAATGGCAGACCAGTGTGTATCTTCAGAGCTGAGTAACTAAGGCCTAGGTCAGAGAGATGCAGCAAGTATTCCATGACCTGGGGAAATGGGCAAGTAAAGGGGTCCCAACCCTTAGCAGATGCCCAAATGGAGAAGTTCTTCCATTTCATAGCATAAGTAGTCCTCGTGGATGGCTTTTTGGCCTCCATGAGGACTTCTGACACTCTGGAAGTGACCACAAAGCATGCCACCACTACGTCAGCAGGTGTCACGTGTGAAGGTGAAGGGACCTGAGGTCTGGATGGACTAGCTTGCCCTGGTCCCAAGTCAGCAGGCTCTAGCAGAGAGGGAGGGGAACCAGAGGGTCCACCCTCAATTGCTGGAGCAGAGAGAACCACAATTGATGAGGCCAATAAGGGGCTATGAGAATCGTTTGGGCCCCTTCTTGTTGCAGCTTCAGCATTACCCTCTGTAACAGTGGAAATGGAGGGAAGGCATACAAGAACCTACCTGTCCAGCAGAGAGACAATGTATCTCACCAGAAAACACCATGCCCAGGAACGAGTGAGCAGAAACTGGGCAGTCTTTCCGTTGGATGGGGAGGCTAACAGATCGAGATCTGTACGTCCCCACTGATCGAAGAGGTCTTCGACTACTGACTGCCTCTGTTCCCACACATGTGCCCCTGCTTGAGTGTGGCTGAGAGTGTGCCAGGATGTTTTAGACTCCTGGGACATGCACTGCCATGAGCTGCAGGCTGCGCTGTACCGCCCATTGCCACACATGCATCGCTTCCCTGCCAGACCACGCACATGTTGTTGTTCTGCACTGAAACAGGTCCTGGGAGGAGAAGAGGCTGGAAGGCTTGTAGAGCCTGCATCTCTTGCACACTGATGTGCAGAGATAGTTCCTGCTGATACCAGGATCCCTGTGTCTTGTGATCGCCGAGATAAGCGCCTTAACCCTGACCAGCGGCATCTGTGGTCAGGGTCCGAGTCGGCTGTGATATCTGAAAAGGAACCCCTTTGGAGAGGCTGGATAACAACTGCCACCAGAAGAGATCCCAACACATGGGGCTGGACACCAGAATCCTGTGATCCACGCTGTCGGTTTTCTGGTCCCACCGACCTTAGGGTGCTCTGCATGATTCGCATGTGGAACCTGGCCAGGGGAACAATGGGATAGCCGCTGCCATCAGCCCTTGAAGGCGCAGAACTGAGCAGGCTGAGGTCCATTGGCTGGTTGCCACCTGAATGGCCTGCTGATGCAAGGCTTCCGCCTGGTCCAAAGGGAGGAAAGCCTGACCCTGAGCCGTACCCAACACCGCCGCAAGGAACTGTAGGCATTGGGAAGGGGCAGGGTGGGCTTTGGAGTAGTTCACTGTGATCCCAACCTTGCTGAAAAGGTTCAGGGTAGCATGTAGCAATGCCACGAGTCCCTCTCTCGAAGGGGCTGACAGAAGCCAGTCATCAAGGTATGGAAAAACGTAAATCCCCTGGCGGCATAAAGCCGCTGCCACCACTGCTAGACACATGGTGAAAACCCCGGGTGCTGAAGAGAGGCCAAAAGGGAGCGCTTTGAACTGGAAGTGCTCCCCCTGGAAAACAAAATGCAGGAAGTGGTGGTGGGAGGGGCAGATGGGGAAATGTAGGTAGCATTCTGCCTATCCAGGGCACAAAGCCAATGGCCCTGCTGCAGAAGTGGCAGAAGACCTGGCAGGGTCAACATGCGAAACCTCTTGTACTCTACATAAAGGTTAAGCGTGCTAAGGTCCAGGATTGGATGAAGGTCTCCAGTCTTTTTGGGGACCAGGAAGAAGTGGGAATAAAACCCCCTTTCCTTCCTAGTCCAGAAGAATGGACTCTATGGCGGATTTTGTCAGAAGAGCCTGGATCTCTTCCCGATGAGCAGGATGTGGCCTTTTGGTAGTGAGAAAGACCTGGATGGTTTCTTAGAGGACTCTACAAATTTGATGGTGTGAACTACAGCGACAAGCTGAAGGACCCATGAGTCTGTTGTCATTACCCGGCCAGGTGGTAGGCGAATCTGTCCCCTCCTCGTTCCTCTTCCAGTAACCACCACATGGTACGGTTTGGCATGGAGACAGGGATTCAATTAAGCCACACAAGGGCAAACGTATTAGATTTCAGGAGGGCAGATTTCAATTTATTTAGTTTTTGATAATCGGTTGGGTGTGCTAGACACAAGCTGTGACTATTTTCAGACATGACCCGGGAGGTTACAAAGTTACAAACAGCGTTACATCAAAGTAATACAATTTCAGATTAGGTGCATCAACACGGTACAGTACATACGATGGTATAGCAAGGTAAAGTATACAAATTAACAATTACATTTGGTCATAGACAAAAATTGACATCACAAAAATTGTGTGGCAGGATTTAAAACAAATGGTAATACAAAGCAATAGGCAGACATAGGAATTAATGCAAGTGCTATAACAGTTGTCAGCAGAGGGCCATGTCGCAGCATATGTACATGAGTCACTGACTCTCTGCGCCAGCTGGGCAAAAACAGAACTAAATGGCATAAGAATCAGTTTACAGATAGTGTCATGAGTACTGTGAGTAAACCCAGTGGTAGTAACAGTGGAAAGGGAAGGAGATAGGCATAAGTAGGGAGGGGAGGCTATAATCCAGGTGGAAAGGGAGGCGGGTATTTAGAGGAGGATGTGAGTGATAGGATTGTACGCAGCTTAAGAAGATTAGAGAGGTTTAAAGCAGGTGCAGGATTTAGGGTTGATGAGGAAGTTGCGCAGTTTGTGTTTGAAGATGGTATGTGTGGTTGCAATACGAGCTTCCATGGTTATGGAGTTCTAGTGCTTAGGGGCCGCATGAAAGAAAGCAGTGTCACCCTTTGTGGTTTTGCACCTGGGCACGTGTAGTAGGGCTAGGTCAGCGGAACGTAGGCCATGGGTGGAGCAGTGAGGCATTAGAAGGGTGTTTAGTGACATTGAGGTGTTAGACCTGATTATGTTGTCGACCAGGGAGCAGAGGGAGAGGAGCCGATGGGCGGAGGGAAGGCCAGTTGAGGTCTGCATAGAGTTTTCAGCAGTGTTTAACGGTAGAAGATTTCAGCAGATGTTGCAGGTGGTGTCCCATTTGTGAAGCGAGGCTTTAGAGGTATTGATGTAGGTGACGGAACCATAGGCAAGTGATGATAATACCATGTGCAATGGCCAGTCTAGCGGAGGGAGTGAGCGAATGACTTGTTTTGTAGGCAACCCCAATTTTGCTGTTTACTGCCTTGCAGGTGGCCTGGATGTGTTGGTCAAAGTCTAGTGTTTCATCGAGTAGTACCACAAGGTATTTAAATGCACTGTGTCCAAGAGGGAGCCATCAGGACCAGGAATCTTAAGCTGACCACGGCAAGTTCAGTTTGGCGGCAGAGCCAAAGAGCATAGCCTGTGTCTTGGAGACACTGAGAAGAAGTTTGTTGTTAGTGAGCCAGGATTGGGCATGAAGAAAAGCAGATGATAGTTTCAGGATTACGTCCTGTATAGATCTGGAACTATAAATACAGGACAAGATCAGCTGCATAGAGGATGGTCAAGCAAGAGACGATGTTGAGCGCAATCCAGTTTATGAAAATAGAAAAGAGGAGAGGCCCCAGTATTGACCCCAGGGGGATGCCAGGTTTAATGGGGGATTCACCAAACACCCCCACGGAACGCCTCCAGCCAGTGGCGCCGACGGCCATGCTCCCCAACCTGGACTCAAGGAGCCGAAACAGTCCACGCAGGGCTCCTGTCAGCTCCAGCTCCAGTGGCTGCTCTCCGCCTGGAACAAATGTTGGGCTGGCTGTTGCCTATTGTGGTGCCATTGCTGGCGATGAAATGGCCATTCTGGTTTAGCGTTAGAGTGGTACATGGACTGCACTGAGTGCAGTGCCGTGCCACTGTCCTGGAGCTCAGTGATTTTGTCCTTGACATCGCTACCAAAAAGGACAGGACCTTTAAAGGGGGCATCTTGGATGGCCAACTGGACATCAGGGGCCAGACCAGATACCCGTTGCCAGGAGTACCGGCGCATGCCGATGGCGGCACTCCTAGTAGAGGCATCGACCACATCGTAGATCACTCTCAGAGAGTGACGGCAGGAAATTTCTGTGGTCCTGTCTGAGCAATTTTGGTTTTAGCATCTGAATCAGGCAGTGCCTCAAATTCTGGTTTTAACTGACCCAACATGGATTTCTGGAATACCACGTGTGCCAAATAATTCAGTGCCCTAAAAGCCAGAGTGGAGGAGGAGTACACCTTACGTCCAAACTGGTCTATTTGTCTTGACTCCTTATCTGGAGGAGAAGTGCTCATGTGTTTAGGCTTGGATGTCCTGTCATGGGCTGTATTAATGACCACTGATTCCGATTTGGGATGAGAACAGAGTGGTCTTTGCCTCTGGTGCCGACAGTCATTCTGCTTTCTTGGCAACTGCAGCCACCGACAAGGATGTTGCCAGACAGTGGAAGCCAGAGCCTCATGTGGTCCAATCTAAAATGTTACGCTCATGTCTATTTCTTGGGCCCCAGTCAAGTTAACACTTTCATGGGCTTTCTACCCCTGCCTAAATTATTTATTTTCCCTCCTACCTCCCTCCACCTCCTCTTCCCTTTTTGCCCCCTCATCATTCCATACCTCTTTCCTCCCTACCACCTTAATTACATCTTCATCATCACCCCACTACCTACACCACCAGTGGCAAATACCCTGGGGAAGGATAGTGCAGCACAGGGAAGCCTGGTGACGGATACCCCAGCGGGGGGCCCGACGGACGGGCTGACGGACCTGCTGGTGGACAGCCCAGCACAGGAGTCGATGGTCCCACTGGGGGTCCCAATGACGGGAGGCCATATGTAGGCCCCAAAAGAAGGGGTTGAGAGACCCAATGGTGGCCATGACAGAAGGTTTGAAGGGCCAGGCAACGTCAGGTCTGGCACTGGAATGTTCGAAGGAGGTTCTGGCATCGGGCCTGAAGGGGCCGAGGGTTCCACCGGAGTCTGGGGTGGCAGCTCAAATGGGGTGTCGGGCCTGAAGGGGCAGAGGGTCCCACCCGAGGCTGGGGTGACGGAGACAGCCCAGACAGGAAAGCCTGTGGCACAGAGCACTTCAGCTCCCAAGGGAGGTCTGGCGTCAGGCATTCCAGCTCCGGCAACAGGGAAATGTCGGCGGATGTTCCTCTGCCTTCAGCTCTGAGGGTGCAGGGAGGTACCACTGGTGGAGGCAGCAAAGGAGGCACCCCAGAGTAAGAACCTTTTGGGGTGGGCTGCGACCGAAGCAGCAGCGTGCAATGATCCTGAGGATTATTGTCAGGCCTGTTATCTGGGCCCAACAAAACTGCAGCAGCTGTGTGGACATCAGAGGATCTGGCATCAGACTTATCAGCCAGGCGTTCCTCAGAAGAGCCGACGACAGACTTACTGGCCACACCACCAGACTTAGACCCAGATGTTGTGAGAGGCCTAAGGGTGGCAGAGCTCTAAGGGTTCGGAGGCACCCACCTGAACTGTAATCAGCTCAGGCTGGGGGGAGCTGAAGGCCACTCCTCGCGAGGAGGGGCAGGCTTGGCCGGTGGAGCAGTACCTGTGCCCGCGGGAGGCGGCTCATCAGCCGCAGCCCCCCAAAGTGAGCCATGGGCAGGAAGGAGATCGGTCCGGGTGCTTCTCCTTGTCCTTTTTCTTGTGGGAGTCGGAAGAACCCCCCGGTGAAGAGGATGATCCCCGCAGCTTTTGCAGCTCCTACTTCATGGAAGCCATTTTTTGCTTAAGTATGTGGGCTTCCAGGGCCTGTTGGCGGTGTTTCCATGTGGCCTGGCTGAATTTCTGACAGGCCTCACAGTCCTCGGTTTAGTGCTCTGGGCCCAGACAGAAGAGACAGGAGGAATGGCCATCCTTGTGATGGAGCTGAGTGCTACAGGAATCACACTTGTTCTTATGAGACTCAGAAGGCCAGAAAAGATGTGCATAAAAAGGTATATAATATCACTAATTTCTATAAAGAAATAAAATCAAAATAATACTTGTCCAAAAATGGCAGTCGACTGAAGCAGCATTCTCTATGAGATCCGATGTGCGCAGGTCGACAGCGGGAAAGAACTGGAAGCATGTGTAGGGACCGCCCACTACATAGTGTCATGCTAATATCGGTCACATGATGCCAGGTGGGCAGTCCCCCGCCAGACACTGCAAGCTAAAGTTTTCCATGTGGTCCTCGCACCTGACGGCTCTAGTCCTAATGGTTATTACCTACTGCCAGAGCCCTCTCGAAGTAAGATCTACAATGTACAACAAGTGGGAGTAGTGATGTAACAACAGTGTACAACCATGTGACCACAGCATACAACTAGTGGGAGTGGAGATGTGACTACAGTGTAAAACCAGGGGAAGTGGTGCTGTGACAATAGTGTACAACTAGTGGGACTGGTGCTGTACCTACAGTGCGCAACTAGTGGGAGCAGTGATGTAACTACAATGTACAACCAGAGGAAGCAGTGATGTAAGTACAGTGTAAAACCAGTGGGAGTGGTGATATACTACAATGTACAGCCACGTGACTGCAGTGTACAATCAGTGGGAGTGGTGCTGTACCTAAGTGTACAACCAGTGGGAGTGGTGCTGTACCTACAGTGTGCAACCAGGGGGAGTGGTTCTGTACCTACAGTGTGCAACCAGGGGGAGTGGTTCTGTACCTACAGTGTGCAACCCATGGGAGTGGTGCTGTACCTACAGTGTGCAATCAGTGGGAGTGGTGCTGTACCTGCAGTGTGCAATCAGTAGGAGTGGTGCTGTACCTGCAGTGTGCAACCAGTGGGATTGGTGATGCAAGTACAGTGTAAAATCATGTAACTACAGTGAATAAGCAGTGGAAGTGATGCGACTACAGTGTACAACCAGGGGAAGTGGTAATGTGACTACAGGGCACAACCAGCAGGAATAGTGATGTAACTACAGTGTACAACCAATAGGAGTAGTGATGCAACAACAGTGTACAACCATGTGACTACAGCATACAACCAGTGGGAGTGGAGATGTGACTACAGTGTAAAATCAGGGGGAGTGGTGATGTGACTATAGTGTACAACTAGTGGGAGTGGTAATGTGACTACGGTGTACAACCAGGGTAAGTGGTGATATGGCTACTATGTTCCACAATGGGGAGTGGTGATGTGACTATAGTGTACAACCAGTGGGGATGGTGCTGTAACTACAGTGTACAACTAGTGGGAGCAGTGATGCAGCTACAGTGTACAACCAGTGGGAACGGTGATGTAACTACAGTGAACAACCAGTGGGATCAGTGATGTAACCTCAGTGTACAACCAGTGGGATCAGTGATGTAGCTACAGTGTACAACCAGTGGGCGTGGTGATGAAACTATAGTGCACAACCATGTGACTACATTGTACAACCAGTGGGAGTGATGTGACTAAAGTGTACAACCAGTGGGAGCGGTGATGTAACTGCAGTCCACTAGCAGTGGAAGCGGTGATGCAACTACAGTGTACAACCAGTGACAGCAGTGGTGCAACTACAGTGTACAACCAGTGGGAGCAGTGATGTAACTACAGTGGAAACAGTGATGTAACTACAGTGTACTACCTGTGGGAGTAATGATGTAGCTACAGTGTACTACCAGTGGGAGTAGTGATGTAACTAAACTGTACTACCAGTGTAAGGTCACACCAAAGCAACCCAACTGAATTCTTTAGCTGAGTGACAGAGACTGTAGATAGGGGTCAGGCAGTTGGCGTCTCGTACCTAGATGTCAGCACAGCTTTCAACTCCATCCCACACAGAAAACTGATCAAGAAGTTGCGTGACCTGGGGGGTGGGGACAAGATTGCAGAGTGGGTAGAAAACTGACTGAGTGGGAGTACCCAGACAGTGGTCCTAAATAGAGAACCCTTCACTGGAAACGGAAGTCACAAGCGGGTGCTCCAGATATTTTTCTGGGACCAGCTTTCTGCAACATATTTGTGAGATGGGGTACTACAGCGATCGGTTCTCTATAACATATTTACTGGTGATATGGGGATGGGGTTCAAGGAAAAATATGCCCCTCTGCAGATGCCACCAAGATCTGGAAGAGTGGACACCGAAGAGGGGATAAGGGACAAAGAGAGCTCTGGAAAATCTGGATAGATGGTCAAGGTTGTGACAGCTGAAATTTAACATAAAAAGTGCAAGGTAATGCACACAGGGGCCAAAAATAGAGTACAGGGTGAATGAGGGTGTAGTGGAGATCACATCGGAAGAAAGGGACCTGGAGGTGTTACTAATGGTAAACATGAAGGCGTTAGCACTAAGTAGTAGGGTTATGTGCAAGGCAAATCAGATGCTGGGGTGCATAAGGAGAGGGATCGTTAGCTGGAGAGAGGTAACACAATCCTGTAAAGGTCATGATTTGTCCTCATCTGGAGTATTGTGTGCAATATTGGAGCCCACACTGGAGGAAGGGACGATCCACAAAAATGATACAGAAGCAACAGTGCAGGTTCTACGAAGAGTGCTTGGAGGATCAACATGTACACACTGGAGGACAGGAGAAAGAGGGGTAACATGACTGAAGTGTTAAAGTACCTCCGTGGCATAAATAAGGTGGATTGCAGTGTGCTGTCCACAGTGAGGGGGTAACATGGGTACTAGGGGTAACTCCCTGAAACTGGGATGGGGTGGGGTGGGAATTCAAGAAGGACGTTAGGAAGTACTTTTTTTTTGTTACAGAAAGACTGGAACAAGTTTCCGGAGGTCATCAGGGCTGAAGTAGTGGGAGGGTTCAAAGGTGGTTGGGAGAGGAACATGAGAATAGTGTGTAAGGGGCCAGACAGTGGGAGTGGGAGGTAGGAAGGACTGAAAGGGGCACAGCCTCATAATTAGGCAGGCTTGGGTAGACCAGATGGGCTAATACTATCTACTGTCATTTTCTATATTTCTATGCAACTGCTCTCCCAGCCTGGTGTCATCAGCAAAGTTGGGGAGCCAGCTCCAGCTCACTTATGAATATACTGAGCAGTCTGTAGGTCCTAGAACTGACCCCTGTGGAACCTCTGACAGAATGCCACAGAACTGGAAATGGTGCCAGCCAGTGTCTGTACTGCCCCCAGCCCACCATGGAGGGTCCTACAGCTGCAGGATGTAGGGGAGGCGCAATCACTGATCAGGCCACTGCAAAATAGTTGTGGCCAGGCGTGGGGGGGGGGGTGTAGGCATTACCACAGCCCTTAGGGCTGCGTAGCCTTCACCCCCTCAGATGACCTTCTGCAACATAGTGTCATCTTTGCGGCTGGTCGCAAGTCTGTCTCCGCCTTGCTCTACCCACTTTGTAGCCAGGTGCATGGCTCGGGAATGGGTGTGGAAGGGGTACATGTCCATCCATCTGAATGTCCTGGTGTGTCCTGATAGTGTGCATCCTGCACAAAGGAACACACCACGTCTTTCCCATGCCCTCCGCATATGTAGTGCGCCTGGGCCTGTGCCTGGGCCTGTAAGCCTTCCGAGGATGGGACCAGAAGTGCCAACAACAGCTGCATGCACGTGAACAACACAAGCAAAGTACAACAAATGCATTCCAGAAAAGAAAAAACAATATACAAAGTGTACAAACTACATCAGTTATGGGGTAACCAGGATGAGAGCTAGGGGAGTGTGCTGTCAATGTATGTAACGAAATGTGTAACAGAATCATGGCCTTCATCATTCATAATCTGTAACTCTGAATTCAAGAAAGAATATACCTGTTGTACGGAGATGTACTGCATGACAATAAATAAAATGTTACTAGAATAGAAATTGCTCCCCCCAGAATTTACCCAGCTTCGCTCAGCATAAGGTGAAGTGAATGCAACTCGCGCAGCAGATGTGCCAACCATGGCAGTGTTCCAAAATGCTTACTGCAATCTTGTTGCGAGACACAGCGCCAAACATACTTTTACAGGAACTGTGAAAATCACATGCTCTTTTGAAGCCAATTTTTTTTTTTTAAAGTAGCACATCAGAAAAGAAAAACGGTGCATCTTCTTTGGTAGCACTTGAGGCAATTCAGAATGTCAGTTTCATGATTTTATGAAAGAGGCATGCCTGACTTTCTAACAAAGGGCCGAGGGTGATGTAGAGAGGCGGGCACTCCGTCAACAGCTGGTCATCAGATGTGTGGGAAAGCCAAGGGCTGCAGTCTCTGCAACAATCAGTACAGTTGAACTGCCTGTCTCTAGGATGCCCTGGTGGCCCCTCAGCCTTGGCACTGGGAATAAGGCATGCAGTGAAAAGCAGGAAAGGAACTTGGTTCAAGGTAGCACCTTTTAACTTATATCTCAAAGTGGTTTACAATCCAGCAGAGGGAGAAGAGTGATGCTGCCACATCAAGTGCACAGGGAGATTCAGACATGACAGAGACAGACTAGAGAGACGGATTGATTAGAAACACAACATGCCTTGTGGCCCATTGAGGCTGTTCAACCCTACCAGTCTGTATTGAGGTTAAAAACAGTGAGTTCAAGTGACTTGCTCAGGGTCACACAATCAATATCCAAACATTCACTGGTAGCTGCTGCAATGCTGACAATGAGGAGCCGGTGTTGTAAAGGAGGCCAACCCAAAAAAGACCAAAGTCACAATGAACAGCGCTCGAGCAAGGAAAGAGTCTTGAAAACAAATATAATGCAAAAGCAGTTTAACAACAATTGATAGGGGTTGGGGTTATTTTGCCCTAGCAACTGTTATTAAACTGCATTTGCATTATATTTGTTTTCAAGACTCTTTCCTTGCCTGAGTGCTATTCATTGTAACTTCACACAGTGAATAACTGGTGGTTGTGGATTCAAACCCAGAACTCGAGGTTCACAGTTCGGTGCTCTATTTACTAGACCAAATTGTCTTCTCAGGAAGAATCTATGATTCGGCATCATTCAAAAGATATTTTAGAAGACTTAAAAGTTGCTTCTCAAACTTGGGGGTGGGGGAATAGTCCAGTCCTACATATATAAAAGCAGAAAGGGGGCACTAATGAGCAGCTAATTGAACAAGATGCATCTCTTCCACACTCCACATCACAGTGAAATAAAAGTGTATTTTTTGCGAGTTAAAAGTAAAAATTTCATATTTTTTGAACTGCTACAACAGCAATAACATGGATGATTATCTTACTTTAAACAAATCGTCCAAAAGTGCCAAGAAAACAAGCTCACAGGACGGCAGGACGGCTGGTGGAGCAGGCCTGATTTCCCTCTCAGCTGCAGAAATCGCACTAATCAGCAAGGCCGTCATGGAGCAGATTCTAACGAATATTAACCCATGCTGGGACCAATCTGAGAACTCGATCTCAAGCCTTACTGCTGAATTAAAACAGCATTCCGATCGACTTGATGACTTATAGCAGATAGTATCAAGTCTGGAGGACACTACTCATGTGGTGCCAGACACAGTCGCCAAGCTCTAAAAAGAAATGGAGGAGTTGTGAGAGGCCCTGGAGTATCAGGAGAATTATAGTAGGAGAAATAATTTGCGGATCCAAGGCCTCCCGGAGGGAGCTGAAGGAGGAGGTCTGATGGACTTTTGTGCAGACACTCTGCTCAAATTGTTGGGGATGTCTATAGCAAGCAGCAGACTGAAGACTGAGAGGGCACCTAGTGACCAGCTGCCTAGACAAGTGATTTTTCGGTTGCACCACTTCCCTGACCGCCAGGCCGTCATGGCAGCATACAGAAAGAAGGACCTTATTATATTTGAGGGTCACAAACTTTTGCTGCACTAAGACATGTCAGCATGAGTCCAAAGGAAGAGGCAATCATTCAACAACTAAATGGATGGCATGAGAGAAAGAGGCCTTGAATTCTTCATGACGTATCCTGCTACAGTAAAGGTACGTTCAGAGGGGGCCACATATTCATTCTGGGAGCCAGCGAAGCTACAGGCTTTCATCGACGAGTGGGACAAAAAGAATAAGTGTGGATGAGAGGATGGTTCCAACCCTAAGACTACCAGTAAATTTGACAAAGGGGAAACTCTCAATAAAAGGTATTAGGAAAATCAGCAGAATTGTATTTGTCAATGGCCCAGTGGAGGTTGGGTGGCTGGAGATTGGTTGGGGGGGGCTCCACTGAGGTTCCGTGGTACTGACGGAGATAGCCAGGTGGAACAATAACACCCGTATACCTTATCTGAGAGGGAGAGCATCTGCCATGCTACTGAGGGGGAAGAGCCCAGATTGCCTCGGATGGGGGTAGACAGGGCTATGGGGTTTATCATCCATGGGGAACTACTCCATGCTTGGCTCTGACCGATTGGGGGTCGGAGCATTATCATGGAAGCCAGCAGTTGGGGAAAAAGGAACAACGGTAAAACGAAAAGTAATGGGGCTAATTAATCGTGATGTGGAGGGATGGGGGAGTATGGGATGGATATCTGGAAATCACAATTTACAAATCACAATTACAGCTGGGGGAGAAAGAGAATTTTAAGGGATCAGATAGTAAACTGGAGGAAGATAGGCAGGAAATTGAAGCAACAAATTGGGGGAGGGGAGAGAATTGTTTTGCTGTTTATCTGTTTGATGTTCATTGTTTTGTGTCTTGTTCACAGAGACCACGTTTTTTTTATCAAAATCTCAGAAACGAGGTGCTTGCTGAGCAGTACAGTGGTCAGCTGGTGCCTAAGGAGAAGATTAAGGGAACTTATAAGATACAAAAATGGTAAAAGATTAATCCACAACCGTTATATCTTGGAATGTGAAGGGATTCACTTCCCTGGCTATGAGAGCCAAGGTGTTAACCACATTTAGGCGGAAGAGGGCCAGTGTTGGACGGCTTCAGGAAACTCACCTGACCTCTAGGGAACACAGCAAACTATTGGGAGGATGGGTGGGGGCCATGCGTTCTCATACAACTCTCAAAAGGACACAGCATGAGACTAGAGGGAGGCCGATTAAGGGGTAATGTGAGGAAGTTTTTTTTCACAGAAAGGGTGGCAGATGCATGGAACGGCCTACTTCAGGAAGTGGTGGATATGGATACAGTGCAGGGCTTCAAACAGGCATGGGACAGGCATAAGGGAGCAATGCAGACTAGTATGAATAGATAGGGCATTGACAGAGCAAAGGTCTATGGCACATTCATAAGGTAGAAAAAATGTGCAGACTGGATGGGCCTTGCGGCCCTTATCTGCCGTCAACTTCTATGTTTCTCATAAGAGAGGGGTGGCCATATTGCTGCATAGGAATGTTCTGTTTACGATTCACCGTATGGCTATATTTTTATAGTCAGGGAAGTTTATGGGAGGGAGTTGACACTTGGGAGTGTGTATGCCCCATCAGTACTAGACCCAGCCTTTTAATCAGACATAAATAGATGTACTCACCAGGAGAAATTCCAATTTAATAATGGAGGGACTTCAACTGTGTGGCTCATCCCAAGATGGACTACTATCCAGTGCAGTAGCGGCCACCCACCAGTGGCAGATGGGGGCTATCGGACCTTAATATGGTGGAGACGCTGGTGGACTGCCAACCCTGGTGCCCAGGAGTATATATTTTTCTCTCAGCCACGTTTCCTGGTCTATGCTGGATTATATATATGTCCCAAGGGAACTGTACTCACAATTGACTGATGTCAGTCCCATTTTTGTTTCGGACCATGCCATGGTGCAAATGGAGGTGCTCCTAGCACAGAGGGAGGAAGGATGGGGAGGATGGCGATTCCCTACTTACTTGTTAGTGAAGAAAGAGTTCCAGGAATATATAAAGACATAGTGCAAATCATATGTGGAACACAACCAGGGGACAGTAGACACAGTGGGTAGTTACTGGAAGCAGGGAAGGCTTACATGAGAGAGTGATAAAAGTAGGAAAAAAGACAGAAACAACTGGACCTAGAGAAGAAAACTGGGGATTTATAACACATTGCGATTGATACTAGGGACGGGGGAGTACTACGGGAGCTGCAGGTGGCTTGGGAGGCACTGAATATCTGTTTGACAGAGGAGACCAAAACAAGAATGCTTTTTGCAAGGCAAAAAATATACGAATGGGGAAATAAATCGGGCCCCCTACTGGTGCATCTAATGAAGGGGTAAAATGCCAAAATAGATAAGGAATATTAGAAATAGGGAGAGAAACCCTGTACATGAAGACACACAAATTAGAAAATGTTTTTGGGAATACTATGAAACACTGTGCCAGGCAGAGTGTAAGGGATCAGAGCAGTTCATGGAAACATTTTTGAAGGGGTTAAATATCCCGGCTCTAGATGAAGAAAGGAGAACTGTACTAGGGCCAAGGTTACGTAGAGGAAGGGTTAAGGCTACTGGGACCTCTACAGAGGAAAGCGGCAGGACCTGATGGGTTTGGGGCAGAGTATTACAAGAAACTAAAGGGGAGCTGGCTGCACCACTATGGGATTTGCAAAGAAGCAAGGGGGAGAGGGGACTACCTAGAACAAGCAGTGAAGCCAACATCTGTGTCCTACCCAAGCCGGACAAGGACCCATGGAGTGTTCCTCAGACAGACTAATCTGTTTTAAATTATAACTGTAAGACTATGACAAAGGTCCTAGCCTCGAGGTTGGAAAGGGTGTTCTCTTATGCACCCTGAGCAGATGGGCTTTGTTCAGGGCAGATTATCATATCACAACATGAGAAGATTGTTGAATGTGATACGGTGGGGCACTCGACATCCTGGGCAGGCACATGTACTGTCTATGGATGCCGAGAAACCATTTGATAGGACAGAATGGACGTATATGATGAAGGTTCTGGAGAAATTCAGCTTGGGAGAAGTATTTATACAATTGGCGGGGGCCTTTTACAGGGCACCAATTTCACGGGTGTTAGTTAATGGTCTTCCATCCAAGGAGTTACGGCTTGGGAGGGGTACCAGGCAGGGGTGTTCCCTTGCCCCTCTTCTGTTTGCTATTGCAATAGAGCCACTGGCCATAAAGGGTGTCCTGAGTGGGGGAGGTGCCCAGCACACCATTACACTATATGCAGATGATATCTTGCTTTTTGTAACAAACCCGGAGAGGTCCATGCTTGCTCTTCCTGGGAACATAAACCATTTTGTGAAATTCTTGGGGTATAAATTCAATATTCATAAATCAGAAAGAATGTACCTAAATGGGGCAGGGCGGTGGGGGAGCTACATGGGGTTTAATGTTCGTGGATAAAGCATTCACATACCTAGGCATTGGGTAGTCTATATGCTTTAAACTATTCCCCATTATTTGAGACAATTCTGAAGGATCTTAGCAGGTGGAAGGCCCTACCAATCTTGTGGCTAGGGAGAATCAACCTTCTGAAAATGAATATCCTTCCCAGGATTCTTTATGTGATGCAAATGGTGCCCACCTGCCCAACTAATGAGGATATTAAAAAGGCGAAAAAGGGCTTTACAGACTATCTGGCAGTGCAAGAAATCAAGAATCAGCCTGAGAAAACTTAAGGCCTCAGGGGAAAATGAAGGTATGAACTTCCCGGATATTAAGGGATACTTCCTAGCCACGCAACAGATATTTACATAATTGGGTAAACAGAAGTGAGGAAGCTTTTTAGCTCGATTAGAAGAAGGATGTCAGGGATGGGTCTCAGCATACCTGGGAGAGGGAGGGGTACAGGTATATCAAAGACTAAGAAACCCAAACAAATTAGTAGCCACAGTTCTAGAGGCATGGGGGACTAGTAAGAAAAGGAGGGGAGCTGCCCAAGTGAACACCACACTGGTTCTGGTGCCGGGCAACCCGGATTTCTTACCAGGGCTCAAGGATGATGAATTCCAGATGTGGCAGGACAGGGGGTTCGATGTGTGGGAGACCTTCTTACACGGGAGGGGATGTACACATTTAAGGAAACTTCAGCTGGGACTAGGCTGTTCAAGTTTTTTCAGATTAGAAATTATTACCAAAGGTTAAATAGAGTGTCGTCAGTACAAACTCCTCTGACAGGGTTAGAGAGAGAAATTGTGGGAGCTAAGAAAAATGAGAAGGGGCTGATGGGTAGGGCAGTAAAATTGGATAGGAATTTCTTTCAGGAAGATACCCAGAGGGTAAAGCAATGATGGGAACGTGACCTTGGTACCTTGATATCAGAGGATAATTGGAAGTTAGTATTAGCGTCTCACATGGGCTTCTTCCTTTGTAATAAGTTTAAAGAAATGCAATACAAATTTTTACATCAATTATATTATCCGCCCAGCATGGTCCATAAGTTTTACCCAGCGGTGTCTCCACACTGTGGAGAATGCGGAGCAGACCAAGGCACCTACTTTCACTATTACTGGGAATGCCCTCATTTGACACCACACTGGAAGGGGATTGCACATGAACTTACCAGGATAGAAGGCCAACCAACAGAACTATCCCCACAGCCGCTTTTACTGGGAGTGGAGGAACTGGGGGCAGTGAGTGGGGACTATACCCCAGGTGGATAAAAATGTTGTTGGTGGTCGCCCAACAGGAGATACAGAATCTCTGGATCACCAACTCTGTTCCAACAGTGGAGCAGTGGAGGGGACTGGCTATTAAAGTACTCGCAGTGGACAGGTTTAACGTATGTGTTAAAGGGAAGAAAAGAGAGATTCATGAATGATTGGGCCAAATTTGTGACTGCTCTCACTCCAGGGCAGGTGATACTGAGGGAAGGGGGGACAGTATAGACCCTGTGCAGACTGGATGGGGGGCGGGGTTGGGAGGCACACCCTGGAGAACAGGCTAAGGGCACTGACCCAATATCAAGGGAATATGGTTTGGAGAGCCTACATATTACAAGAAAATTACAAAAAATCTATATTCTGAGCAAAAAATCTTTTTCCTCTTATGTTTTTAGTTCATGTGGTCTTAGTACAATTTGTTGATGAATGTTGTTTTTAGTCCTATAAGGACTTTATTGTTGTTACCTTGAATTTCAGCTGTCTTATGCTGAACAGATATGCCGATTTTAAACTTGTGGAGCTGTACTGAATGTGCCAATGTTTTTGGTAGACAAGAGGATGAATATGAATTTTGAATTATTTAAAATTTATATGGAATATCTGAAAACTGTAATAAAAACATACAAAAAAAAAGGCAGAACATATCTGGCCTCCCAAGGCTATTCCAGAAAAAAATAAGTTCAAAAACTATAGTATTGTTCCTCTGGCATTAACTGTATTTATAGTCTGTATTCTGCTGCCTGAGTATTTATTTTATGCCAAAGCAACAATATATTTTTTTTGCACTTATATTTAAGCAAACTAGTTTTTGTTTTGTTAAAGAATAGCCTTGGGAGCCCAGCTGTTTTCGGCTCTATGTATCCTGCTATGATCTCGTGGTCGGTGCTTCCCAGAGCTGCTTTATTATAGTCTGCATGGTAGTCCTACATATATGGTTTAGCCAGTCAAAAGGAAGTGTTAAGAGTTCAGTTTGCCACAGTCTATGAAGCCTACTGACCTGGAATGTTGAGATTACTAGCAGATCTGGCTACGTAGCAAAGTAGCACCCACTAGCCCTCTCTGGCCAACATACAGCAGCTGCTTTAGCCTGAACTGGAATGGGAGGCAAGGGCTGCCAAAAGCTATGCCATGGCCAAGGATGAGGTCCGTAGATTACTTTTTTGTTATTTTTTACAGTTTTGTTGAGCCACAGATGTAACATTTTATTTGGGGGGAGAGGGCTCTTTCTAACCAGTTTTACAGTTGAGAAGAACTAAAAGTACAAGACAGGTGAACTGACTCACAGTTACTGAGGTGTGATTCGAACCTGGGACCTCTTGGTTCAAGACAACAAAAATACAATAATAATATTTTATTTATATAGTGCAATTCCTATTTCAAAGCGCTGCACATACAAAACATATCATAATAATTTAAAAAACTTAACAGATTCAGCATCGGTTTAATAACATCCCCAATTATAAATATCAATCATTAAAAGCTTATTGGAAAAGGTGTGTTTTCAGGCTGGTTTTAAAGCTCTCCACAGTCCTGCACTCTCTAATCTGATGAGGTAGAGAGTTCCACAGGGATGGTGCTGCAAACAGAAATGCCAGGGCATCGGATGTTTTTAAACGTACCCTGTGAACCACCACCAACCCCTCGCCAGAGGAGCGGAGAGGCTGGCCGGGCCTGTAGGGAATCAGGAGCTCTTGCAGGTAACTCGGCCCCAGTCCAGGCAGGGTTTTATAGGTCAACAGACCAATCTTAAAGGTGATCTGCCACTGTATAGGCAGCCAGTGCAAAACACGCAGCACGGGAGTAATATGACTAGAGTGCGACGTCCCAGTCAACAACTGAGCTGCAGCGTTCTGCACCAGATGCAAGCGGCGGATATCAACCCCTGGAAGCCCCAGGTAAAGGGAGTTACAGTAATCAAGGTGTGAAGTCATTAAGGCATGGATCAACATGGGCAAATCATCAGACGGAACAAGGTGCTTGATTCTGGAGATGTTCCTAAGATGGTAAAAGGAAGACTTGACTGCTGACATCTGTGCACGCAGTGTAAGCTCGTCATCAAGAACCACCCCCAGATCACGCACCCGTTCAGAGGCAGGCAGTTGTACGCCATCCAGCCAAAGCTCAGATGGTAGACCCACCACCGGCCTCTCTATCCGGCACCCCGGATCCATTACCAACACCTCAGTCCTCCCAGAGTTCAATTTCAAACAGCTAGTCTTCATCCAGTCATGGATCTCTGCCAGACAGCTGTTAAACAATGAGACCGCACTATCCTGGTCGGATGCAAAAGACAGAAATAGCTGGGTATCTTTGGTGTAGCAATGAAACCTCAGCCCATATTGTCTTACAGTGTCTCCGAGGGGCAGCAAATACACTGCAAACAACATGGGAGACAACACCGAGCCCTGAGGGAACCCGCATGGCAGAGAAATTGGTTCCGAGGAAAAAATCCCACACACCACCCTCTGAGACCTGCCAGTGAGGAAAAAACGAAACCATCTGAGAACTGGAACAGCCAGGCCACAGATTACCCTCAGGCACTCAAGTAGCACCCCATGGTCCACAGTGTCAAACGCTGAAGAGAGATCCAGAAGTACCAAGATGGAACGGCATTTCTGGTCCCTCACCATCAGGAGATCATTGAGCACCCGAACCAGAGCAGTCTCAGTGCTATGTCTCTTCCAGAAGCCTGACTGGAGAGGATCGAAGATATCATGGATGGTAAGATGGTTCTCCAGTTGCAGCGCAACCACTTTCTCAATCACCTTCCCAACAAAGTGAAGGTTAGAGATAGGTCGGTAGTTGGCACAGTTGTTTGGGTCCAAGAAAGCTTTTTTAAGAAGCAGTGTCACAACCACCTCCTTCAGGGAGCTAGGGAATTCTCCCGAGTCTAAGAAGCAACAGACAATCTATGCCAGGATCGGGCCGATAAACTCAATACACCCCAATAATAGGTGTGTAGGGCCCTGATCCAAACTACAATATGTCGGCCGAAAATTCTGGACAGTCCACATGATATCCCCCATCTCCAGCCTGTCAAAAGAACTCCAGGTTGACCGAGAGGGAGTGACCAAACATTGACCACTGCCAACTCCCACAGAAGACACTAAGCGGATCTCGGCCCTGATGTTGGCCACCTTATCCGCAAAAAAAATCTAGCAAACTCATCACACTTAATTTGTGAAAATGCTCCTCGAATCTGAAGACAGGATGGGTTGCACAACCTGTCTACAGTTTGAAAGAGCTGAGCTGGTCGATTTTGAGCAGCAGCAATCTCGCTGGACAGGAATTCTGCCTTTTTGCACATGACTGCTGATCGATAGCAATGATAATGTTCTATCAATCTAAGTTGGTCAGCATCAAGTGACAATTTCCACCAGCGATGTTCTAACCTTCGTCCAACTCGTCTCATCTCCCTCAAAACTCCATCAAACCAAGGGAGTCGAGGGCAAAGAGAGAGCGGTCGAACATGGACTGGGGCGATGGAATCCAGAGCCTCAGTGATGGCCTTATTATAGGCCAAAACTTGACTCTCTGGATCCTCGCCTGCCTGTGGAACTCCCGATAGGTCTAACATCGCCTGAAGGCCTTCAGGGGTTACTCCCCTAAATGGGTGATATTTGATTATTTCCACATTGTTGTATAGTCTTTCAAGGAGGTTGTAGCCAAATTTGTGCTATAGGTGGGCAAAAAATGGGCAGACAAACAAGGCCCAGACCAAAAATCTTCACTCCAGGAGTTGGCTTAGTTGCACTCTAACCTCTGTGCCACACTTTTTGATAGGGCATCTGTAGCCCAAATTATTCAAACGTTACCTGTATAAAAATAAAGATTTAACCTTCCTTAAATCCCCTCCCCCCTCCCCCCACACTTACACACACACACTCCTTCCTAGCCACTGCTGACCCCGATGCTTTGAAGACATTTCCACTGGGGTTGGTGAAAGTTTAATCCATAGGACACTGGCCTCTCCTGCCCCTAGGACACTGGCCTCTCCTGCCCCCACCCCTCACAGTAGCCCCACTGCCACACCCACTGCCTTGTAAGTTTTTCCAGCTTTGTTTCTTGCTTTTTCCTCAACAATAAACGGATTAGCTGCACGTGTACCAACCACATCGTATGCACAGCTTGGTTACTGTATGATAGTCCGAGGTACCAGGCTGTGCAGTGTGTTATGTTTTGCTGCTAGCTGATTTCAAGAATGGATAACCCAAGAAAATACATCGTCTCCAGGTGTACCTTGTTTTCACGTTCAACAGTTAAACCCCATAATTAATCTTATTATGTACCCCATCAGTCCAAATGGTGCCTTAGGCACTGCACAAGAACAGCTTGCACAGCACACAAAGAAAATGCTATTTTCCAGCCCAGCTTTACTGTGTCACAGAAAGTTTCTGTTCAGAGGACACCACCCTCTACTGTCCCAGCAGCTGATGGCAAGGGACTATGGCTCTTGTTAATGTTCCTGCCCTTGTGTGACACCAACAGACAGTTTGTTACAAAGGTTTTATTGAAAGTAAGTAGCTCATTCCTTGCATGGGTGGAGGGAGCCCACTCCTTGTGGGTGGGGGGTGAAGGTCACTGGAAGAATGGCTCTTCCTTGTCGAGTGAGCTTTTTGCAGTTATAAAGCCAGCAAGACAGTGTTTCCAGACAATAAACCACTGCGGACTCCACATACCCTGCATGAGTGTTGTACACCCCACCTTACCCCCCAGTACCTCTCAACCACTTATTGCTGAACTGAGAGACGTACAGTCACAATGGGGGATAATGAGGTACAACGGCCCTCATAATGAGGGACACATCCTCAAACATGGAGTCACAAGCTCAGAGCACTCACGAAACCATTTGTCTTTATCAGTACAAAGTTTATTTTTGGTTCAGCCTCTTCTGAATTTCTGCTCAATTTATAGCACATTCTCTGTGTGATGGCACCTTTTCCATGATGGATGAGGGACAGCAATTTTGAGGGATAAAATGAGGGACATCCCTCGTAATCAGGGACAGTTGAGAGGTATGCTCCCCTTCCAAACTCTGTCTCTTGAAAACTTAAGATCAATCAGCAAAAAAAAAACAAACTCATAGGCCTCAATTTTCAAAGCCCAAAAAATGACGCAAGGTGCCTGCGTCAAACATAAATGACGCAAGTCTCACCTTGTGTCAAAAGATGCAGCATCCCCAATTTTCAAACACTGTCTGCATCCAAGAGGTGAGCCACTGCACCAGACTGGCACTGCGCCAGCCTTGCGACCCTGATCGGGGTGCACCAAGTTGCAAGGGCGCTTGCACCACAGCGGGGCTACAACATCCCTTTGAGATTTTGCAAGCTGTGCCATGGATGCAGCACGGGGCACCACTTAGACCACCCAGGAGGGTGACACTGGTCAGTTGGGGGCAGAACAGGAACAGGAGGTGGCAGAGAGGGAGTAAGGAGACAGCTGAGCATTAATGGGAGTGCTGTGGCACCCATCGTGGTGCCTTTGCTATTGTATGTATTTTCGGTATTGTCTACCAGTAACCATTAGAATACCTCAATGTACAGTACCTATGAATTATACTCGATGGGGAAGACCAGGGAAAGAATGTGCATCTCCCAGGGCTGTGCTCACCTGGTGCCATGTCATGTTCAGTCCCTGGACTGCCCCCACCCATACAGTATAATTCAGAGGTACAGTACTTTGCGGTACTCTAATCTGTATTAATGGACAATACACAAATACATACAAATGCAAACACACCCCGCTGGGTGTCACAGCACTGTAATACTCAGCTGTCTCCCAGATTTCCCCTCTGCCACCTCCTGTGCCCCTTCTGCTCCTGGCCCCCTCCTGTCCAGTGCAGTCACCCCCCCCCCATTCCATCCCAGCCCCTCTAGTGTTGCACCGGGTGGAGGAGGGCAGGTCCCTGTGGCAATTCCCATGGGTGAACCAAATGTTTGGCACTTGCCTGCAGATACAGCAACTCCTGGGTTTTGTGCACATGGACCCGTTTTTACAAAGTTGGGCACAGGGTCCATGAGGTACCCAGAGTTCGCTGCAGCCCTAAATCGCTGCAAACTGTGGTGATCTAGGGGCTCTTTGAAAATCGAGCACATAATATCCAATAACAGTTCCCTAGCTCCTATACTTCTCTATACCTCCACGTTTTTTCCACCACTACGTAATCCAACCTCTATACTCATCCTTTCCCCCTCCTCTCCCTCCTTCTAATAACATCCTCACTCGAACCCTCTCCCTCTCTATCTCCCCCTCCCCTCCACTAGTACCTTAACATTAGTCCCACTTTTCCTGCATCCTCTTCCTCCTTCCCTGCTTCCTTCCCCACTCCTCCTTCATCTTATTCTATTGCCATCAATCAGTCCACTCCAATCCTCTATACCTTATTCCTAACCCTAATCTATCCCCTCTTCTCTTCTTTGCCTCTTCCCATTACCCTCTCCCTTCTTACGAACATACAAAATTTGCCAGCAGATCAAGGCCTAGAGGTCTACCAAGTCTGCTCGAATGTGCAGCTAGCACCCCTTATTCTGCAGCTGCCCCTCCCATCCACCCTTCCCCTTTGTTAACCCTCCCCCTTGTCCTGTCCCATCCCCTTTTGAAGCAGTCCACTGTTCTACTGGATACCACTTCTGCAGGTAACGATTCCACCCAGCCACCACCTCTCCATAAAAAGTGTCTCATCTCCTCCTGAACCTTCCTCCTCCAGTCTCATATCATGACCCTGGTGGCCCCTCCCTCCTTACTTTGAACAGCCCTCTGTACCCATCTTGTTTATTCCTTTCATGTACTTAAAGGTTTCAATCATGTCCCCATCCCTCCTCTCCTCCAGTGAGTACATGCTCAACTCCTCAGCCTCCTCTCGTATGATAAGTCCCGAAGCCCCTTGATCATCTTTGTCGCCCTGCGCTGCACCCCCTCCAGTAACTTAATGTCCCTCTTCAGATACGGGCGCCAGTACTGCACGCAGTACTCTAGGTGTGGTCTAACCAATGACCTATACAGTGGCAGAATCACCTCCTCCTCCCTCAAGGATATACCCCTTGCAATACAACCCAGTATTTTGTTGGCCTTTGCAGCTGCCTTCCTACATTGTGCTGAGTTGTTCATTGACCCTGTAATGAGCACCCCCAGATCCTTCTCCTCCTCTGCCTGGGCTAGCTGCACTCCCCCCCAGCAGGTAACTCCTCCTTGGGTTCTTCATCCCAAAATGCAGCACCTTGCACTTTTTGGCATTAAACCCCAGTTGCCAGGTGTCTGACCAGGTTTCAAGCTTTGCCAGATCATCCTGCAACCCTTGCCATCCCCCTAGGTCATCCACTAGCATCTTCCTTTCTCCCTCTGCTTTCTCTCTCCCCCCTCTATCTTCCGCCCTCAGTTTTCTTTCTAGCTGCTCCTCCCTGCTGCCCCCTCCTGTTTATGACTACTTCCTATCCTGTCCTGTTACTGACATTACAGCCTGCGAGTGCTGGGTTGCCCCACACTCCTGACTGTCATTCTGCTTGTTTAATTATGCCAATACGTTACTGTATATACTGTACATTGTTGGGCCTTTTGGTTTATCAGATTACTGTGCTTTTTACTGTTTGTATGTACTTATCCCATCCTCCCCACTCCCCCAGGACATATCTGGAAACAAGCTTTATGGCTCAGTACGTCTTTCCTGGTAAATCTCTTTAAACAAATAAACAAACAAGAAGTGCACCCCAGGGCTCCTGACAAATGATGACAACCAACCCTCACCCATGCTGGTCCCCAGAGACAGACAGTCAACAATTTCATACTGTGTTGTATCTCAGGCACGGTTATGGAGACTCACACCACCTGACGACTGCAAATTACTTACCCAGGACAGCCCAAGTTAGATGAGCTATCTTGTTTTCTGAGGGGTCCTGCTTTTACCCATTTTTATAGCTGGGTTGACTGAGGTGCTGAGAGGTTAAGGGGCCTGCTCAGGTTCATAGTGAGTAAGGGGCTTGGGTAAGAATCGAAACTGGGCCTCCTGGTTCTCAGGCCTTTGCGCTTACCCTTTCTAAACATGTAAAAACAAAGATGTGGGAACAAAAAGGCCCTGTGGCCTATCAAGTCTGCCCTATCTACCTACTTACTGTTTATATGACAGCCCTAGTGGCACTTCCCTATCTGCACTTTGTGCCTCCCTCCCATTTTGCCACTGTCTTCACCAGCACCATATGCCTATTCAACCCTTGTCTGAATCCTCCTCAGTGATTCTGCACAAACTACCTTCCTTGGTAGCCCCATTCCACACTTCACCACCCTTTCCATCTAGAAATGTTTTCTGGTATTCCTCATATATCCCCCACCCCGCCCAGCAGCTTTACTGAGATCCCCAGTGCTTGTGTCCCCACTCAGCATAAATAACTTTGCATTGTCTTCTTGTTAATCCCATAGAGGAATCTGTAGGTCTCCAACATGTCTTCCTTCTTACCTCTGACTGCAAAGGTGGAATGAGAACATCTACACCATGCCAGCAGTGTCTCAGGGGTGACCCTATCACACAGCTCAAGGCTAGGGTGAGATTTTATTGTGCAATCAGTTGTCTGATTTGAAAAACATAGCAGCATGACATGTACAGAGCTGCAGAATTGTTGTGAATCCTGTGCACCTGCTGTTTTGGGGCTTAACCTTCAGTAACAAACTATGAGGGAACAGGATACAGGAAACCCCTCAGAAGGACAAGGAACTTCAAGGAGAGCGAGAGCAGTTCCACTGTCATTTATTTATTTATTTTTTAACACTTGAACAATAATATTTTCTTTGTGAGAGAGCAAGTGGTCGTGCCAAGTAAAATTCTTAGGGACAAGAGGCAATGCGGCCCCATTCCATCATCATCATCACCATCATCATCACAAGGGATCGGACAAGGCCACTTTCAGCTTGTCCTCACCATACACAGAAACAGCATCGGAGGCGGAGAGAGGTTAGCAGAGACCTCGGCTCCCGGCTGAGTTCTACATGACGCCACTGTCCTTGAATGCACCTGGGCAAACATGAACGAAGCTGGATCCAACTATCAGAAGAGAAAGATCGGATCAGGGAACCCCCAGCTTCTCGTCCGCTTTCTGTTCCTGAAAATAAAGAGGACACAGATCCTGGCTCATGCTGAGTCAATATTTTACTGTTCTGACCCACAGATTTTATGGGGCTGGCCTCTAATGTATTGAGTTGTGGAGTTGGCGCACTGCTTTGCCATTTTGTTTCTGTGCTTGACTGGAAAGGCAGTAGAATTCCCTCTGGGCCTCTTGTGCCACTCTCAGAAAGGGAGACTGGAATGACCTTCATGGAGTTGAATCCTACAGCAAAAGGACTCACCATGGCTTCAGCCCTTGGTCTAATCACTTTGCTTTCTACTCTTGAATCCATATAAGAGGAGACCGGAATGGCCAAGGTGGACTCAACTTGTGCAGCAAGAGGACTCACCATTGCTTCAGACTTTGGTGCAACTGTTTTACTTTGCACTTGTGAGTCCTTGTAAGAGGAGACCTGAATGTCCATCGAGTCGAATCCTGTGGCCAGAGGACTCACCACTGCTTCAGCCCTTGGTACAACAGTTTCACTTTCTACTCTCAAATCGATATAAGAGGAGATTGGAATGGCCAAGGTGGACTCGACTCCTGCAGCAAGAGGACTCACTGTAGCTTCACACCCTGGTGCAGCTGCTTTTCTTTCTACTCTTGAATCCATATAAGAGGAAACTGGAATGACCTTCATAGAGTCAAATCCTGCAGTCAGAGGACTCACCATAGCTTCGATCATTGGCCTACTCACTTTGCTGTCTACTCTCAAATCCATATAAGAGGAGACTGGAATGGCCACGGTGGACTCAACTGCTGCTGCAAGAGGACTCCCCATTGCTTCAGGCTCTGGTGCACCTGCTTCGCTTTCTACCCTTGAATCCATATAAGAGGAGGCTGGAATGACCTGCATAGAGTCAAATCCTGTGGTCAGAGGACTCATCATAGCTTCAGCCCTCGGTGTAATAGATTTGCATTCTACTCTTAAATCCCTATAAGCGCAAACTGGGATGGCCATCATGGAGTCCAGTCCTGTGGCCAAAGGACTCCCCATCACTTCAGTCTTTGGTGCAACCTTTTTATCTACTTTCGATTCTGTATAAGAGGAGTTCAGAATGACCACCAGCGAGTCGAAACCTGCAGTCAACAGACTCGCCTTTGCTTCAGGCTTTGGTGCAACCATTTCTCTTTCTACTCTCCAATCCATGTTAGAAGAGACTGGAATGACCATTGAGTCAAATTCTGTGGCCAGAGGACTCATCACTGTTTCAGCCCTTGGTGCAAGTGTTTCGCTTTCTATGCTCGAATCTATACAAGAGGAGACTGGAATGTCCATTATGGAGTCAAATCCTGTGGACAAAGGACTCACCACCGTTTCAGTCATTGGTGCACCTGCTTCACTTTCTACTTTCCAACCCACATTTGAGGAAACCGGAATGACCATTGAGTCAGATTCTGTGGTTAGTGGACTCCCCATCACTTCAGTCCTTGATGCAACTGTTTTGTTTTCTACTCTCCAGTCCATATAGGAGAAGACCGAAACGACCATCGAGTCAGATTTTGTGGTCAAAGGACTCACCACTGCTTCAGCCCTTGGTGTAAGTGTTTCACTTTCTTCTCTCAAATCCATAAAGAGGCGCTCTTCAGATTTGGAACCAATGGGGCCTCCTGAGCCTAAGTCACTCACCAACGTCTGCACTGCTGAAACATACAAAAACAGTTCATATGCTAAGCTTTGCTACTACAGCACACAACTTTTGGCACAGATAAGGTTACACATGAACTTCCACTCACCTGGAGGCACTGCCAGTTGGAGTGAGTCCTTATCATATGAAGTACTTAATGCAGTGGAGACACCAGCAGGCTCTGCTAATGGAGACTCTTCCACAGGACCCTCACTTTCACATGGTGATGTTTCAACGTCAGTGCAGGGCTGCTCAACAGAAATGCTCACAGTTACTCTATGTTTTCCATTGGCCCCTGCATTAGCAGCAGCCCAGACAGTCCACATGGTAAATTTTAGCTGCTTCATACTGCGATACCTTGCAGTTACATTATGTATATTATTTGCAAAAAAACTTTGTTAATGCACCAGTTAGGGTAACTTAACATCAAAAAAGTACGAAACTGTGGCGTTAGGTTTTCCAACCCTAACACCCATCCCCAAGCAGCAAAAGTAAAAAAACATTAGGGTTTTGGGTCTTGGGAGTCTTGGTGAATCAGTGGTGGGGTCTCCCAGGCAGTTGTCAACCCTAATGCCCACCCATTTTGTGAGCAGACAGCATCACACATGATCTCCCTGCATGAAGAAAGATACAACAAATTGTGTTGGCAACCTGCGGCGAGATATACTTCTCTGCCTTTGAAGACTGTATAACTATGAGGCACTGGTTTGGAGCTGTACCACCTTGTGTTTCGGACTGAAGGCTATGGGCTGGAGGGAAGGGTGAGCATTAGGATTGACAACCCCAAGGAAGCCCACACCACTGATTTGCCAAGACTCAAGATACCCAAAACCGTATGCTTTTTCCTTTTGCTGTGAGGGAGGGGTGAGGAGTTAGGGTTGGAAATCCCTAATGCCACATTTCTCTGCTTTTAATGATTAATTACGTTGCCTAACAAGCTCGATAAGTGTTTTGCAAATAATTTACCTTCTTTGAGATAGTGGAATTATACCTCATTCACACAGACCCTTCGGGACCTGCGTGAACAGGTGCTATGTGCAGGGCCTACAGAAACAGAAACAGAAATGCAGGACTCTGCTGATCCTGCCGTTCTGTGCAGCGTCAGATGAAAAAAGTTACCAAACTTGTGCAAGTGCGTGGAAAAAAGTCAACGTACCTTCAAAACTGTTTTTTTTAATCTTTTGACCCCACATTTACAACAGCCTTGTTACAAACCTACATCATGAACCCGGTATATGAAAATGTTCAAATCTTAGCCAAAACGTCATTCTGTGGTACAGGTGCAAAAAACAGATTTTGGCCATGTTTTGAAAAATGACAGTTGTTACGTTCATGTGGTGATGTGAAAAAATAGTAATGTTGAAAATCTGGGTCGAAAATATTTTAATTTAACAAAGTAATGAGTGTGTGGTGTCAAATTTCAATTTATGTTCGTAACTTTGTTTTGTAATATTTGTACCCCAAATTTTCAACATGTATTTCATATGATCCCACCTCATTAATAAGGGTAGAGAAAATGTTCAGAACCCACCAAAAATGTGATTTTGCGCACTGACAATGACATTCTGTGCCACTGGAGCGAAAACACATTTTGGCCAGGATTTGAAAACCGGCAGTTATCATGTTCATGAGGTGATGTGAAACTATGGCTATGTTGAAAATTTGGGGTCAAAGTATTGAAAATTACCAAAGTTATAAGCATGCATTGCAAAAATTTCAATGTAAGCTCATAACTTTAGAATTTTTATTTTATATCGCATATCTATTTCTCCTCCTCCTGCGAAGCGGATCCCTCGCACTCTCCGGCCGCCGACACCCGCTCCCCTGGCCCGGCTCAGCACCGCCAGGGTCACATCGCCACGCACTTGCATGCAGGATCCTCTCGGTATCGGGGGTGCTAGGCACGGCAATCAGCCGCTGAGATCGCACTCCACCATTTTCTGCCTGTCCCCCGAGAGCCAGATGAAATGGCGCCCAGGTACAATGTGCTGATGCCTGCGCGCCTCCCATTCTGCTGCCCGCTGCTGCACTGCTGCCTCCACCAGCTGTCGCTACAGTGCGCTGCAGTGCCCCAACCTCTCCAGAGGAAGGAGAGCAGTCGTGGGACACTCGATCCTTCCTGCCAACCCCCGGTGGCCGAGTTCGTTCCTGAACCCAGGTCGCGGTGTGGTGCAGTGTGGCGTCCAGCACCTCAACCCTCAGCACCACTGGCCAGTCATAACTTTAGAATTTTAAGATATTTGTACCAACACAGCCTCTTATGACCCTACTTTATAACAAAGACAGTGAAAATAGTTCACATCCTGCCTGAAAGGGGATTTCGCCAAGCGGCCCTAAAATCACCTTTCAGGCCTGATTTGTATAATTCCACTGTCATTAGTCTTGAGGTGGGGTCCCAAAAAGGCCATGTTGAAATTTTGGGGTCAAAATATGCAAAACTGATAAAGTTATGCATCAAAGCTGAAAACTCCCATTGAAATATGTTGAACCACACTTACCTCAGTTTCTCATACTGCAGTTGTTGGTTCCAGCAGCAAGACGCGTCTTCGATCAGAGAGTGAATGTTAACCATGGGACCTGTTCAGGTGACTCAGGGTGTGTGGAGGGTGTAGTGATGGTGTTGGATGGTGAGTGCTGACTGGGGGGTCGGGGTGGAGGGGTCAGATCGGTGAAGGACTATTTCCTTTTTCACAGGTTAAAAAAAAAAACATCGAGGGACAGTTTTCTTTATTGCTGCTAATAATTCGGGGATGGCGATCAGAGGGTGGGGGGGTGCCACTAGTCACCAGGGAAAGGTACTATGTGAAGGGATCGCGATCAGAAGGGGGTGCCACTAGACACTAGAGAAACGTACTATGTGAGGAGATGCTGATAGAAGGGTGTGGGGGTGCCACTAGACACCAAGGAAATGCCCTACACAGGAGGGAATGGCAATCAGGGGGACACCACTAGAAACCAGGGAAATGTCCTACATACCAGGAGATGGAGATTGTTGGGTGAGAGACGTCACTACACACCAGGGAAACATCCTACACATGAAGGTACGGCAGTCCAAGGGTGGGGGGGCACCACTAAACACCAGGAAAACATTCTACCCACAAAGGGATGGCGATTGGAGGGTGGGGGTGCCACTAGACACCAGGGAAACAGCGGCTCACTGCTCTCAGAGCAGCCCGCAGCATGAGCTCCAGCTGTGGCTGCAGAACTCAAGAAAATCCCACTGTTCTCATACAAAGAACATGGGGGAATGGCTCCTCTCGCAACGCTGGCCACCCTGGATTTTGGGTGCCCAGAAAACACAGGTTACTCACCTGTAACAGTAGTTCTAGGAGTGGTATATGTTGTTCATCCACACTTGCTGGATGGTCTAAAAGCTGTCTCTTTCCACTAACCCGGGTGGTATATGCCTTGGCTCCGCCCCATGATGCCAGATATTGCCCGCTGGAAGCAGAGGTTGTGCGTCGAAGCTGGGGAGGTCAGGTGGGTCAGTGTGGATGAACATATACCACTCCTAGAAAGTATTGTTACATAAGAATTTACCGTAACAGTAGATCTTCGAGGAACTGTCTCTTGAAGTAGGTTGTTACACTTGGGAGTTCCACCACATGGCGCTATCGCACGGCAGCTTCTTCTAGCAGTCTTTCAAGGACCTTCTGTTCCCCGTTGGCTTCAGCGAGCAAGGCCTGGACCGAGGGAAACCGGAGGAAAAAAAGAGACCAAAGAGACTCCACTCAGCGTCCTGAGTTGCAGTGAACGAACGCATACAGGTAGGGGGACGGAGGTCGGGATCATACCTACTGTAAGAACGATACTATCTTCTATGGACTGGTCTCTTGCAGTAAATTATTACACTTGACAGAGTGCTAAGCAGTTATTCCCAACAGGGAGGACAGGCAAGGCTGGAAGCTGGGCAAGAGGGCATGCCCAACGGTCGGGCACTTGCAAAAGCCAGTAGCAAACCAGGCAAGACAAGGATAAGAGAAATGTCAACTCAAACCACACCCGGTCGGGTAGAAAAGCCAAAGGTGGGTGAGGACAACAAGCCGGAAGCATGGTGCTGTAGAAAAACAGTAGGTCACCAGGCACAGTGATTCATCCTGACGAGGCAGGGGTCGAAAGGCCGTGGCATAAAGTCAAATCCAAGAGAGCTCCCATAGCGTGGAGCATGCAGGAGGAGGTGGAGTGTACCGGGCATGATGCATCGGAAAATCCACATGAGGGAACAACTGAGGGGCTCCAGAAGGGACAGCAGCAGGAGTTCCAAAAGAACCGCAGAGAGGAGGAAAGCAAACAGGTAAAGGAAGCAGGTCTCCAAAGATAGGGCTGCAAGACTCCCGGGCGCCTCCGAGGCACACAGAAGGAGGTGGGGAGGAAGCCCAGAGAGCAGTGGAAGAGAAGGGGCAGGCCCAGCCTACCCAGAGGGATGGGCACAGGATGGAGGGGCCGATAAAGCAGCCCCACAAGAGGCCCCAGTGTGGTCCCGAGCAGCACCCGGAAAGGGGGGAGGAGGAAGTCCTGGCAGCCATGGAGGATGACGTGGAACGGGCAGAGAGGTCCAGGACTGACTGCGGGCATGACCGAACGACAGTAGCAGAGAACCAAGAGGGGTTGGGTAGCAGGACCAAACAACATGGCACCACAAAAGAGGGCTGAACCCGACACCAGAAGCCAGGCGTGGAGCCAAAAGGCGACGGCAGTGGCAGACAGAGACGGTTAGATACACCCCTGGCATTGGATCCCACAGAAAGGCGCTGTCAGGAAAGCAGGACAAAGACAGACATGGGCAGCGCTAACAGGGCTGACCCCGGGGAGGGAGGCAGGGGTGGGGAGAAGGTGCCAAAGCGAAAGCACATGGGGCGTGGAGGCACCAGACCACAAGGCCCACATAGGGAATGCTGTGAAGCAGCAAGGCATGAGAGGGGAAACAGTGATACCAAAGCCAGAAGGGCGCCGGGGAACCACATCTGGCGGACAAAGACAGGCAGAACGGGGGCAGAGTGGTCCAGGCAGGCATCCCCGAGGAGTGCCGTGGAGGAAGCCACAGAAGCAGTGGCAAACAGGGAAGACCTGACGAGGTGCTGCACCGCTTGAAGGCCCATGCGGGGCATGAAAAAAAAGGGGGATGCCAGGGTCCAAGGCAATGGCAGAAGGGGCCCCCCTCGCAGGGAACCCCCAGGGAGAGACCCTCAGGCAAGGACCCAGGGAAAAAGAGGAGAGGGGCAAACAGCCTGACCCCTGCAGAGTGTCACAGAAGGGGGGGAAGAGAGCGACGAGACCCAGGAACCCTGTCCGAGGGCACAAGAGAATGGGTGTCCCACGGGCACAAATAATGGTAACATGGGGGGAATCCCCAGCGACGCAGAAAGAGCTCATCGGTAGCAGGATGGGCAGGGGAGAAATGGAGAGGACCCCCCAGACTGGGAACATCCTGAGGTGCAGAGTCTCTGTCAATGACTGGGGGACCAGCCACGTGGAAAGGGAGGGACGTCCCGTCGATGGGGAAGCAGCCCCCTTGTTTACGAGCAGTGAAAAAGAGGATATCTCATCGATGGGGGACGCAGCCCTGTCGACGAGGAGTGCTCCATCAATGGGGAAGAGCCTCCGTCGACGAGAGAGAATGAGCAGTATGTGCCATTGATGGGGGAGTCCACCCGATGAGGGAAGGAGGAAACAGGCCCCATCAAAGGAGGGAGCTTCCCCGTCGACGAGGAGTGTTCCATCGACTGGGGAAAAGCCCTCATCAATGAGAGAGAGCAGTTGCATGTCCCATCAATGGGGGAAGTGCACTCATCAATGAGAGAAAGAGCAGACATGCTCCACTGACGGGGGAAGCCTCCATGTCGACGAGGAGTGCTCCACTGATGGGGGAAGAGCTCCCGTCGAAGAGGGAGAGAAAGCAACAGGCTCAGTTGACAGGGGGGAAGCCTCTCCATCGACAAGAAATGTTCCTTCAATGGGGGGGTGGGAGTGCCCGTCGGGATATGGTCCACTGATGACAGTATAAGTATCGAAGGCTCCGTCGACGGGGGGAGCAGCCCCATCAATGAGGAAGGCTCTGTCGACACTGGAGGAGCCACCATCTATGGGCTCTGTCAGAGGAAGGTGAGGAGGGTCAGTCATTCTCCGTCCGAAAACGGGAATGTGAGCCCTTGGCCAAGGAACTCTAAAATGGTGCCCCGAGGACCGTTCCGGCTGGGCTGCCTAGACAGCCAGAGGCGAGTCCCAAGACCCAGCAAGAGTGCCTAGGTCAGGGAGCAGCAGGGGTGCTGTGAGTGAGTCACAGGCCTGCTGGAGAATAGAAGTGCGGGGTTGCTGTGAGCAGAACAAAGGTCCTAGAACAGAAGCAGAACAATCAGTTCAAGTTCACGTTGAAGACTGCAACACAGGAGGTCAGGAGACCTGTCTGTGCAAGCTGAAGCCAGTGGGAAAATGAACAGAGGGTCCTTGGGGCCGCCCACGCTTATACTCTGCATCAGGAAGTGATGCTGTGTGGGCAGCCTCCATGGAAGACTGCTAGAAGACGCTGCCATGTGATAGCGTCACCTGGTGGAACTTCCAAGTGTAATAACCTACTGCAAGAGACTAGTCTGTACAAGATCTACTGTTACAGGTGAGTAACCTCTGTTTCTGTGGATGTGGATATGTTGATCTTATCCACAATTGTTCTTATCCATAATTGTTGGCAGACTCCTAGCAGTTCTCCAGGAGGAGGGAGTCAAGGCGTACACCCCTTATTTTGGGAATAGAGATTGGAGAATTGAGGCCCCAAAACCAGCATCCCGGTGTGACTCTAGGTTGATGTGGTAATGGGTAAAGAAGGTGTTTGCTGACTTCCAGGTAGCAGCCCTGCAGATATCCTGGATTGGGACATCCCCAGAAGCAGTCACTGACACAGCAGCATGGTGGGTAGAATGAGCTCTTATCCCTATGGGAAGCTCTTTGCCCGCCAACTGGTAGCAGAGGTTAATGTAGGATGTAATCCATCGTGTGGCTTCAGTGTAGGTGACAAACAGCTGGCGAACCTCTTCTTGAACTTCAGCCATTTGCTCCTCAAATAAGAAAGTGCTCATCTACGGTCCAAAGTATGGAGCCTGTACTCGGCCTCAGAGGTGTTAACTGGGGTAGTACACCTGCAGAGTCAACACCTCGTTCAGGTGAAACTCCAACACCAACTTCAGAAGGAATTTTCGGGTGGGAGCACAGCACAACCATGTCTCTGGGAACACTAGATAGGAAGACTCAACAGAGAGTGCCGGTAGTTCCCCAGTCCTTCTGGCTGACGTGATAGCCACCAGGAAGGCGGTCCTCCATGACAGATGTGACATCTCACACCTGTGCATCGGTTCGAATGGCTTACCCATGAGCTTTGCCACAACCAGCAGTAAATCCCACTGAGGTGGTGGTTCACACACCAGAGGGGAAATGTGGTCGAGGCCTTTAAAGAAAGGCCAGACCACCTTTTCCTGTGCCACCATCTGCTGAATGGCCCGCGCCTGGTAAGTAGAGATGGCTGCCAGGTGCACCTTAAGGGTCGTAGACCAAAGACCTCCTTTGGAGAGGGATCAAAGGTAGTCAAGGAAGCTAGCCATCAGACAGGACGATGGGGAATCTCTTCCATTTGAAGGCATAGCACCTCCTGGTCGACTCCTTCCTAGATGTCTCAACTACTATTGAGTACATAATCGGAAAGACCCAAAGCCTGGAACTCTAGCCACTCAAGAACCAGTCTGTCAGGTGCAGGGATTGAAGGTCTGGATGGAATACCTTCCTCTGATTGATGGAGAGCAGGTCTGGGTGTGCTGGAAGACGCCTTGGGAGCCTGGGCTGAGGAGATGTGGATACCAGAACTGGCGGGGCCAGTCTGGGGCTACCAGGATCATCCTTGCTTTGTCCCTCCTAACCTTGAGAAGCACCTTGTGGACCAAGGGAAGTGGAGGGAAGGCATAGAAGAGACCTGGGGTCCACGGCCTCGAAAAGGCATCCCCTGCAGCGAGCCCTGCTGGAGGGGGGGGGGAGGGCATGAAACAGCCTCAGCTTTGTGTTCTCCTTGGAGACAAGTAGGTCCACCTGAGGGGTGCCCCACTGGGAGACCAGGCTGTGAGTTACCACTGGATGGAGACTAGTCGTAGGACACCTCGCCCACACACCTGAGGGTGTCCGCCAACTGACTGGAGGCTCCTGCCACATGAATGGCTAGGAGATCTGCCTCCAGTTGGCTCATGAGGATCCAGATGTGGAGCACTTCCCTGCACAGAGGCCGGGAATGCGTGCCACCCTGTTTGTTGAGGTAGTACATGGTCGTGGTGTTGTCCGTCTAGACTTAGACACTTGACCCCAAAGGAATGGAGCGAATGCAGCCAGCACCAGCCGAACTGCTCAGAGCTCCAGCATGTTGATGTGGCATCGGGATTCCTCGTGGACTCTGATTCCCCATGTGATCACTCCAGCCTGTGAGAGAGGTGTCAGTCGTGAGGACGATTGTTGGCTCGGGGCGGAGAAATGTGATCCCTCCCTGCAGATGTTCCGGGATGGTCCCCACTGGAGGGAGTCCGACATCTTCTTGGTGACAGTGACCAGCTGGTCAAAATGACCGTGTTGTTGACACCACTGGCTGGCCAGCTCCCATTGAAAGGGACGCATATGCCACTGGGCCCATCAGATGACGGTGGTGCAGGCTGCCATGCAACCCAAAAGTCGCAGGAAGTCCCGGGCAGGGTGCAACTGCCCAACCAGAAATGATCACGCAAAGAAGGACAGAACCTCCACCCTGTCCGCCAGGAGCCTGGCTCTCGCTCAGCAAGAGTCAAGCTCTGCCCTGATGAAGCAAATCACCTGCAAGGGCACGAGTTCCGACTTGGCCTCATTGACCAGGAGGTCAAGACTGAGGCAGGTGTGGAGGGTCAGATCCCTGGACCTCTCTACCTCCAGTCTGGAGGGACCCTCTATTAGCTAATCATCGAGACAGGGGTACACTTTGACCCCTCGACACCGACGATGGGTCACCACCACTGCTATGCATTTGGTGAAGACCCTGGGGGCCAACGATAGGCTGAACGGCATGGCTTGGAACTCGTACAGGGTCCCCTCCACCCTGAAGTGGAGGAATCTTCGGTGGGACAGACGGATCGGGATGTTGAAGAACATGTCCTGTAGATCCAGTGAGCAGAACCACATGTTCTGCTTGAGGGATGGTAAGATCTGGGACAGAGTCACGATCCGAAAGGTGCGTGACTTGAGAAACTGATTCAGGTCATGCAGATCTAGAATGGGGCACCAGCCCCCCACCCCAATCCATTTCAGGACCAGGAAGTACCTGGAAATGAACCCAGGGTTGACAGTGGGATCCATAACTCTGACCACTCCCTCCTTGCGGAGGAGTTGGGCAAGGTCGTCTTTAAGAGCTGATTGAGTATGGGCAGATACCTTTTTCTCCCATGGAGCGCGGGCTCGGCTTAGAGGGTGCTGCTCAAATTCCAGAGGCAGATCCTGGCTGACCACTTCCAGGACCCACCTGTCCATTGTGACAGCGGACCAGGCGGAAAGGAAGTGGCAGAGCCGGACCCCATCGGAAGGACCCAGAGTGGTCGAGACTGGCTGGGTGTGGCTGCCCCCATCCCATCACTGTGCAGGCTTGGAGGATAAAGGGCTGGCAGCGGATCCACCAGCACCACTCCCTCCAGGCTTATGGTTCACCAAAGCCCCAGACATGGGCCAAGGGCGCCAAGATTGAGCCTGCTGCTGCTGACCAGTTTGATATGTTTGATGGGTAGGACTCAGAGGGTGGTGTCGGGAATTTTTTCCTCGGCATCAATCTCCCTATCCTGCGGGGTACCGCAGGGTTCTATTCTAGCGCCTGTGCTATTTGCGGTGTATATGCTGCCGTTGGGAGCGATTATAAGACGATACAGTCTGGGTTTTCATTGCTATGCTGATGATACCCAGCTGTATATGTCTTTTGTGCCTGGCCAGGATGCTGCCTTGTCGGTATTTAATAACTGCCTTGCAGAAATCCAAGACTGGATGAATGGGAGTTGGTTGAGATTAAACCCAGAGAAAACTGAGGTGTTGGTCGTGGACAAAGGTCACTGTGAGGTGGGTTTGCCAGATGGATTGCCCTCAGGCTTATGGCTTGGGGGCGTTCTGCTGATGACCTCAGTTCAGGTGCGGAATCTTGGCGTAATAATTGATGACCACTTGACGCTTAAATTTCAGGTGTCAGCGGTGGTCAAAACTTCCTTTTTCCATCTGAGGAATATCGCCAGGGTGAAGCACCTGGTTCCTCCAGAGGATCTTCCAGCGCTGATCCACGCCTTCATTACCTCCCGCCTTGACAATTGCAACTCCCTGTACCTAGGGCTATCGGGGGTTGAGCTTCGCCGTCTGCAGCTAGTGCAGAATGCGGCGGCCAGGTTATTGACTGGTTCTTCTAGATCCAGCCATATAATGCCTGTGCTCATGGACTGCACTGGCTGCCAGTATTTTGGCGAATCACCTTCAAGGTCAGTTTGTTGACCTATAAAGCCCTCCACGACCAGGGACCTATCTTACTTGAAAGAGCTCCTCTGTCACATTGTCCCTCCCGCCTCTTCCCATCCACTGGATTTAGGATTGTTAGGAGATTCCCAGGGTTCGCTTGAAAACTTCAGGGCTAGATCATTTAGTTTTATGGCCCGACCCTGTGAATTCTCACCTCAATAGGCAAAGAAATAGTCCTACTGTCCTAAGCTTTAAAGGAGCTTTGAAGACCCACCTTTTTAGTATAGCTTTTAATGATTCATAATAGTTTTAAATCTTGTTTATTTATTGTTTTATGAAATTGTACAGGCGCTTTGGTTTGAGAAAAGCGCCTTTTAAAAATAAAGCTTTGATTGATTGATTGATTGATTGATACTGGGGCTCCTTGGACACAGGGGCAGAAGGCCGAAAAGGCTTCTTCTTCTGTTGTTTCTGAGAACCCTGGGGTTCTTTCTAGGCAGAAGTAACAGAGTCCAAGGTGGCACTGGACTTTTCGATAAGCTGGAGGTGACCATCAATTCCTGGACCGAACAAGTCAGTACACAAGAAAGGAACATCCATCAGTTTGTGCTGGGTGTCTGCTGTAAAGTTTGAGACCCTCATCCAGGCCCTGCGGTGCATGGCAACTTCAGCTGCCATTGAATGGGCACAAGAATCCCCGATGTCCAGAGCCATCTGGAGATGCTGCTTAGCAACCACCCAACTCTGGTCGCGGACCTGCTTGACCATGGTCTGAAGGTCTGTGGGGAGATGAGAAAGCACCTCATCCAAAGAACCAAAGAAGGCACGGGAGTAGTGTGCCATAATGACTGCTGAACTTGCTTGTCTGAGATCAAGCGAGGAGGCAGCATAGACCTTTCTGGTCAAATGGTCCAGTTTCTTGGACTCTTTGTCCGGAGGTCTATCGCCCAAGTTGCCAGAGTGCCAAAACACAGACTCGGTCACCAACCGCTCAGCTGAGGGATGCTGTGTAAACCCCAAGGGGGCTCCGATGGGAACCGCATACTTGTGGGCCACACAGGCTGAAGGTGCAGGGCAGGAGGCTGGGTGCTGCCAAAGCTCCAAAGCTGAACAACTATGGCCTCAGCCACTGGGAAAGCCTCAGATGGAGAATCTCCTTTTCTGAGGATGTCAGTCGGGGTACTCGGACTGTTTTTGCCAGGCTCCAGAGGCATCCCCATTGAATCGGAGATGAGATGGAGGATGCCCAAGAAGGACGTGGGACCTTCCTCCATCGACAGACTCATGGAACCATCATCACATGGATGCGAATGCAGGTCCGAATCCTTGGAGCCTGAGTCTGGATACAGCGGTCAACCACCAGAATCACTCTCAACCCGCAGCAGAAGGTCGGGAGTAAGAGAGACCCTGAATGGGCCAAGACTCCTTGCCAGGAGCCCCTGTGGGAGGCTGCTTCGGTGGTGGCTCCACCAAAACAGGTGGAGAGGCCAAATTCAGCTGAGCCGGGAGGGTCTCCACCAGCTCCACAGGTGGAGGAATGGAGTCCACCAGCTCTGGAGGAGTCAGCGTCGGCCTGGAGGGTGACAGCCAAGTAATGGCCAAAGTAGAAGCCAGGGTTGATTTCAGACCAGGCAGCATGAGCTGTTGCCACGAGGTCCTCATAGCGACGACACAGCTTGCATTGAAGCCTCTCCTCACCTGAGGAGGACAAGGATAAATGGTGGCGTCACCTTTTAGAGCGCCGCTTGTGAGACTTCCTCAGCCTACTAATTGAGGGGGTCCGAGATCTAGAAAACTACCATCGGGGGGGACCAACAGGGCTTCTCAGAAGGTGCCGGGGAAAACTGTGGCTCCTCCAGATCGGGGACCATGATCAGAGGTGGAGCCCCAGCTAGCTGGGTCTCCTCCTCATCGATCGGTAGAACCGGAGTCCTAAATAGAGAATTGTCAGCCTCATCAATCGACAACGGGTCGAAGTGGTCGATTATAATTTCGACCTGGTCATCGTCCCGCATCTGAGCCGACTGGCCTGATGGGGGTACTGTGAAGCCAGCGTCCGAGGTTGCAATTTCGATCGGTCGAGATACGAGACTCCTGGGACCGAGATCCCTCTCTGTCCCAAGAGCGTCGACATTGTTAAGACTCTTCTCTCAATCCTTTGTCCTTCTTGCAGAACTGGTAGTTGTGCGAACCGGACAGGTCCTCTCCTTTCATAGGGAGAGAATGGCACATCTTGAAGGATCCAGAGAAGGAGGTGCCCAGTTGGAGTGGAACAAAAACCGATACGGAAGAGGATTGCTCGGCGGCACGAGCCTCCTCGAAGGATTTCTTCTGCTCCAGTTGGTCAGCAGATCCACACGACGGACATCTTTAGATTTGACTGGCAGATGCCATTTTTTCGATCGTCCAAGGCGCAAGCATGCAAGGTGATCATCTAAAACTTGCGGATGAAAGGCGCGACAAAAATCGCAAGCCTGGGGGTCATGCACATGGCCCAGGCAGTAGATGCATGTGGAATGCAGGTCAGTATGGGACATTTTCTGTCTGCAAGGACACCGGCAAAACCCAGGTGAAGACTTATCCTCCATCATGGTTGCAATCACGAATTTACGTGGAGAAACTCGAACAAGTTTTATTTTCAGTAAACTAGTCAAAGTATTAAGCACCAGGGCCTCCTCAAAGCAGACCAGTAAGAAGGGAACCTGACTCTTCCAAGCGGAAAGGAAGATCTGGCATCATGGGGTGGAACCAAAGCATATACCACCCGTGTGGGTTGGAGGAGCCAGCTTTTAGACCATCCAGCAAGATTCAAAGGGAAAGGGACATGGATAAGAACAACATAACCACATCCCTGGAAAGGTATTTCTAGCAACTTTGGAAAAAATATTAACACCAGAATCTAGCTAAATGGACCCCGTTTAGCTAGGTTCAGGTGTTTGTTTTAAAAAAAATAAAAACATTTAAAATGCATAAAAATAATGTAAATTTTAACAGTAAACAGAAAATGGTGGCCATCTCAACTGTCTCCCCCCCCCCACATGACAGGTAAATAATGCAAATAACTACTTGTGGTATGTTTTTTCACATTTCACCGTAAGTTTTCATTCACCAGTCGAACTGAGGCGTCAACTCAAAAATCATTATAACTTTAAAACGGTATAACATTTTTTCATCAAACCTTCCAAAAGGCACAACACTAGAGATGCAGCGAATTTAAATTCTGCCGGAGAAGTGAATGCGAAGTGGGCACATCGCACTGCCACTCTGCTACGCCGAGTGGATACGTAGTGGCTTACTGCTTGTCATTACCACTTCGTGGTAAAGGCGGAATGGCAAGGCGCAAGTAAGGGCAAAAGTCATTGTTTTAATGGACTTCGCCCTCATTAGGATTCTAAGTGATCCACTTGGTGTTTCAGATTTGGCAGCCCCCCCCACACATCACATGGCTTACAGTACTGCAAATCACATGCTCTTTAGCTAGGCAGGAAGAAAGTGAATCATACAAGCAGACACAGAGAGGGAGAGAGGAGTGTGTTTTGTGACTGCTGATACTTTGAGATCAGAACAAGGAGGAGATTTAAACTTTGATTTAGACCCAACAGCTTTTTTAAAAGCTACATTTATTTGTCTTTTCTGTCTGTACTCTTTTTTTACTTAATTTGTTCTTTCGTAAATTTTATTTTTCTTACATAGAGGGAGATCAGTTGCAAATTATGTCCATGCTGGAACTGCTGCTGGATCACCATGAGATCCCACATTAGTTTTTTTTTCCTCACACCATGTGCCCCCCCCCCCGCACCGTCCTTGCTGTGTTATAAAATGTATTCCTCCACCATCCCCGACCCTTGTATGTAATTATGCCCTTTTTTTGTTGTCTTCCATATGTATTCTGAGCAGTGGACGTATACTGTGCTAAACTGCATGGGTGCAGTTTTCTTTCCAGTCTGTGTATGTAGTGCAGACACTGTCCAACTCCCCAACTTAAAAACACTCATTAATGAGTACAATGGTGGGGCGGTGAAGCCTGGAGAGATACTACAAAACAGGCTTACAATACATCCAAGTAACTAGTAAAATAATTTACTGTTGTGATTCGTGACGTGATCATAAATCATAATTTGTGACTGCATTTGTGACCATGATGAATGATGAAGTACGTGATTTGTATCACGAGTGACTCTTGATGATGGTCCTGACTTAAAAATGCATATTAATGAGTACAATGTTCATGCAGAATTATGCACCACACCTGTCCAGTACTCTGAAGGGAAGCCAAAGAAACAACTGTGACTTAAGTTACAGATGGAAATTGGACCCTAAAGAGATGCAAATGCACAGACAGATTAAGATTGCTCTGCGCACTGAAGAGATGCAGATGCAAAGGCATAACATCTAACTAGTGCTCACCATCAGAAATTCAAATCTGGAAAAGAATATTTTTGCCGGTTGGGGCGGGCCGCGGGGAGGGGGGGCAGTGTACTGTACTGCTGCAGTAACAGTCACTAGTACGAGTACCAGTAAAGATACCACAAAGAAGTACAAAAAATTACACAGCTGCAGTAGATAGCAGGTTCACATTGCTGAAATTATGTGGCACAATAAAAGGTGTCTGATTCGATGACACGCATCACACACACACACACACACACACACACAAACACAAAGTAATGCATAACAAATTGAAAACTTCAGTAATAAAACCACATATTTTAAACAAACTAAAATTATGCACTGCTGCACCACAACAATCAGCAAAAAAATGACAAGAATTATTGAAAATATTACTGTGTGTACATTAACACTGTTATACAAGAAAAAATATCACCAAAACAGAAAGCACTGTCTTTTTCTCCAAGTTAATCTACCTACACCACAGATACGCCCTTCCCCCAAAGCACACTTCCACTGTCTCTCAGTACACAGACTGAATGTTGTACATTAACATTCAAAATACAAACACAAACAATAAACGCTTGATGATATTAACACAGGAGGGCTTCCTATAATCGATTAAAGTTTCAGCAAACAAAAAAAAAATGACTCAAAAAGGCTTTTTTAACAGCTTTTCGAAGGTTTGAATCACAGAGAGCTCTCAGAGCAGATTGTCTCCTACAGCTTCCTACATGCACTACCCCAAACTGAGAATGTGCAGAACAATCTAGAGCCCATGTAACCTGAAATCCCATGAATCACTGCAAAATTTGCCTTTGGAGCTTAAAAACAAGGCAAAGTAAGGCGAAGTACATTGTTTTCAATGGACTTCGCGTTACCCATTAATAACGCAAAGTACTCTGCTTCGCGTTGTGGAGCACTCCACGAATTCGTTTTCACTTCGCGGAGCGAATTGGGGCCACTTCGCCCATCTACACAACACCCTTGGCATGGTCCCCTTCAGCCCTGAAAATTTCATGAAAAAATTTCACAAGGTCCAAGCTGTGAGTGACAGCAAAAAATATCCAATGTTAAGCATAAGGAAACTAAAGGTGTCCCCCTCCACCAATTTCTGGAGTACTGCATCTCCGAAAACTACAAAATGCCACCACGAAACTTTCCTCATGTTGAGACTCTGACAGCCTCAGCCTATGACCAAGCAGCATGCCAGATTTTGGCCTATTTCATCAAATGATGCCCAAGTAATTAAGGTACAAAATGTGGGGGTTAACATTAAACAGCCTACTCAACCCTAACTATAGGGCCACTACCACACCCCAATAATTTATAGCATTCATCTTGAACAATAATGTATAACAAAAGCACGTCATAGTGGCATCTGACAAAACCTGATGGTATCTAAAAATACGATCAGAAGAATAATAGTAGCCTAAAACGCAATCACAACAATATATAATAAATGATAAGGAAACATACAGTAAAGGATCAAAGACAAGACTCTGCATAATGGAGGAACAGAAGGACACCTAGTCCATTCACATGATCTATCTAGTCTCTTAATGTGACTAATAATTTATTCTCCCATCCATCAAGTACCCATCCAATTTCAATAATATGTGTTGATTCCACCTTCTACTGTGACAGTAACTTCCACTGTGTTATCACCCCCATTTGTAAAAATGCATCATCTCCTGTTTACTGCTGAAATTCTTTCTTAGTCAGCTTCGAAAAATGACCTTTATCTACCAAGGATCAATTAGTTCCCAAAATTCCTTAATCTGTACCTCTGAAACCATCTCAACATGTTAATATCATTATTAAAGCCTCCTCAGCCTGATTACCTAAGTATATTTAAAACTCAATTAACCTGTCCTCATAAATTCTATTTTCTGATCCAGTAATCACATTCGTAGCTCTCATCTGCACCTTCTAAACCTTGTGAATATATGTCCTCTAAATGATAAGGAGATCAGAACTGAACACTAGACTACAGATGTGGTTACATGTACTGTATGGTTCTGTACAGAAGCACAACACAAGTAAGGAGACGAGAAGTGAACATAAAGGTTGATATGTGGTTGCATGTATGGATCTGTTCAGGGGAAGCACCACTAAGGTGAGGAGACCAGAAGTGAACATAAGGCTCCAGATGTGGTTGAATGTATGGTTCTTTATAGGGGAAGCACCACTTAGGTAAAGGGACTAGAACTGAACACAAGGCTCCAGATGCGGTTGCATGTTTGGTTCTGTATAGGGGAAGCACCACTAAGGTAAGGAGACCAGAACTGAACACAAGGCTCTAGATGTGGTTGCATGTATGGTTCTGTATAGGGGAAGCACCACTATGGTAAGGAGATCAGAAGTGAACACAAGATAGATGAAGCTATATGTATGGTTCTGTATAGGGGAAGCACCACTAAGGTAAGGAGGCCAGAACTGAACATAAGGCTCCAGATGTGGTCACATGTACGGTTCTGTACTGTTGGAGCACCACAAAGGTAAGAAGACTAAAACTGAATACAAGGCTCCGGAGGTATGCTGCTTGGTAAAGATAGTACTGAGCTGTAGTTTAGAAGGAAGAGGTACTGTAGGATTTATAGCAGGATTCAGTTTGGGAAGAAGGTACAGGAGCAGTTGATATAGAGGATTCTGAGCTACAGAATTAGAGTCAGTTTGTCAGCAGATAGCACACTTGGATTGGAAGATCACGGGTTTTAGCCCCACACCAGGTTTTTAGGTAATAAGCTTAACTTACAGTGTAATGCAGCATGGGGGGGGGGGGGGTTGCTACGGCACAGTTAAAGAACTAGTGTAATGAGGCTTTTTATTTATTAAAAGTTTTACCAGGAAGGCATACTGAGCGGTGCAATGCTCAATTCCAGATGCGTCCTGAGGGTGGGGATTGGAGAACTGAAATACAAATACAATACATGATGCAAGAAGAGCATCACATTGTCAAGAAATACACCTGCCTCTTGGCAGGGGAAGTGATTTAAGTACAAACAAAAGAGTTAGAGATATCACTGAGGCTAAGTGCAGCAGCACAGAGAATTTTTAACTGTACAAACAAACATGCATTCAAACAATAATCGATGGCTGGTAGCAAAAAGCATTTGGCTGCCGTATGGGGCTAGGTACACGAGCAGGCGGTGACAAAATGTTGCTTAAGAAGATTGAGCTGCTGAGTGGAGGTGGAGTGTCTAATCTCCGCTGGGAGGGAGTTCCATACATTAGGCATATGGTACTTGAAGGCATGCTGTCCTTTGATGGAGGACATATGTGGGAGGGAGAGAAGCCGGGAGTCAGTGTTACGGAGGGAGTAAGTTGTAGGAGTTTGGGCTATTAGGGTAACTGCTAGGTATGGGGGGAGGGACTGGGTCCAGAATTTAGCGGTTATCCTAGCGCCAGTCTCTGATCCTGTAGTGATGGTAGATCTAAGAACCTGTAGAGGTCGCAGTGGTGGGTTGTGGGTGGGCAGTCCAGGCCAAAACGGCAGAAAGAATGGAAGAGAGGGTCAAGCCTGGCTAGAGAGGACTTGGGAGCCATGCTATAAACTGTCATCGTAGTCAAAAAGTGGGAGTATCATTTTCTGAACAACTGCTTTGCGGGTTGGCAGGAGAATACAACCTCTGTTCCAATACAGGGTGCCCAGTTCGGGGTGAAGTTTTTTGTGGATCGCATCAATATGGACTGAGAAATCAAGCTGCTGATCAAGCCAGACCCGAGGTATTTGAACGAGGTGCAGGCCTCCAAGAGGGTCCCATCTATGGTGTGGAAGGTAGGGGTGGTGAGGCGCCAGGAGAGCCTTTGCCTTGAGCCGAAGGTGAGTGAGAAAGTTTTCTTTGGATTGAGAAAAAGCTGGTTTGAGCGGAACCAGAGCTGCATTGTATTAAAATCCTGCTGGAGTCTGGATGACACTTCTGCAGGGGAGGGACCTGTGGCATACAGCACACTGTCATCGGCATACATGTGTATGGACGTTGAGAGGGCACACTGAGGGCAGGTCATTCAGAAAGATAAAGAGTAGCGGGCCAAGGACTGAGCCTTGGGGAACCCCAATAGTAACAGGAAGAGGGACAGAGGTGTGTGATCCAGTTCTTACTGCTTGTGACCTCCCTACCAGGTATGAGTGGAACCAGCTGGTGGCCGCTCCTGAGAGGCCGGCGAGGGCGAGTTTTGATAAAACAAGTGATTTGGATACCGTGTCGAAGGCCTTTGCTAGGTCGACAAATACAGCTGAGGTGACGTGCCCTTTATCCATGCCAGTGAGGATGTCGTTTGTCAGCCTTAATAGGGAGGTGATTGTGGAGTGCGATTTCCTGAAGCCAGACTGGTAGTGTGAGAGAAAGGAGGAAGAGACGAGGAAGGCAGATAATTGGGAGAGAACAAGTTGTTCCTGAACTTTGGCTAGAATAGGGAGCAGGGAGATAGGGCGGTAATTGACCGGCGAGGAGGGGTCGCCTCCTTTAGGGAGAGGGATGACTGTGGCATGCTTCCATTCAACCAGGAGTTTGGCGAGAGAGAAAAAAATTGAAGAGGGCAGCCAGTGGGGTGGCGATGGCTGGGGCAGATAGGTACAGCATCTTGGAGTCAAGGCAGGAGGGGCATTTACCTTTGGAAGGATTAAGTGCCTGCAGGGCTATTTGTACTTTGGCTGGGGAGACCAGGTGAAACGTGAAGCAGGAGGTCTTGGGGGAGGTGACATGAGGGGGTAGTGGGTTCATGGGGGGGTGCAGGTTTGTGGATAGAAGGAAGGAAGCACAGTTAGTGAAAAATGTGTTAAAAACAGAGGCCACTTCACCTGAATCAGTGACAATGGAGCCCGCTACATTTAGGGCAGAGGTGGGTGGCTGGGCAGGAGGGGAAAGAGTAGTGATTTGTCTTCCAGAATTTCGCTGGGTGGTTGAGATTCAAGTGGAAAGAGGCCTTGAAATAGTTAGCTTTGGCCTGTCAAATTATCCTAGTACATACATTTCAGAGTGTGCGGTAGTGTTGGAGTGTGGCCTGTGTGCCAGTTGTCTTGTAAGATTTCCTAGCGTGGAGTTAGAAACATAGAAACATAGACTTTGACGGCAGATAAGGACCGCTTGGCCCACCCAGTCTGCCCATTTCCCTGCCTACTGGATAAGCTGCAGATCCTAGTTAACCAGCAGCCTACTTCTTCCTACCCCCACACCCTAGAATTGCCTTGTGTCTGTCCCATGCATGCTTGAATTCCACCACTGTTTTTGACTCCACGACCTTCCTCCGGAAGGCCGCTCCATGCATCCACAACCCTCTCTGTGAAAAATACTTCTTACATTACCTCTGAGTCACCTCTATCTTCAAATTGTGCCCCTTTGTTCTTGCACACCCCTTTTTTTGAAAGATGCTACCCTCTTGGACTTTGTTGATTCCCTTGAGGTACTTGAACGTTTCTATCATGTCCCCCCTCTCCCTCCTTTCCTCGAGGCTATACATATTAAGCTCCTTTAGTCTCTCTTCATACGTCCTCCGGTGCAGACCCTGCACCATTTTAGTTGCCCTCCTCTGGACAGCTTCCATCCTGTCTATGTCTTTGCGAAGACTGGGTCTCCAGAACTGCACACAGTACTCCAGATGGGGTCTCACCAGCTGTCTGTACAGAGGGATAATAACTTCCTGTTTTCTACTGGTGATGCCTCTCCCTATGCATCCCAGTATCCCCCAGCCCTCCTTGCTGCCCTCTCACATTGCTTGCCCACCTTTAGGTCATCTGATATGACTACCCCGTCCCTTTCCATTTTTGTTGTTGTTAGTATCTCACCCCCCATTGTGTACTCTTCCCCTGGGTTTTGTTTCCCAGGTGCATTACCTTGCACTTCTTAGCATTGAATCTAAGCTGCCATACATTTGACCATTCCTCTAACCTTGCCAAGTCCCTTTTCATCCTTTCCACCCACCTTGTGCATCAACCTGTTGCAGATCTTTGTGCCATCTGCAAAGAGGCATACTTTTCCTTCCAGTCCCTCTGCAATGTCGCTATAAAGACATTGAAGAGGTCCGTCCTAATACTGAACCCTGTGGTACCTCACTAGTAACCCCCCTTTCTTCAGAGTGGACTCCATTTACTATTACTCTCTGTGTCCTATTCTCCAGCCAATTTTTACCCAGGCTGTCATCTTGGGACACACTCCCAGGCTAGCTAACTTGTATATTAATCTTTTGTGTGGGACTGTGTCAAATGCCTTGCTAAAGTCTAGGTAGGCCATGTCCACAGCCCCTCCCTGATCTACTACTTTGGTCACCCAGTCAAAGAAATCTATCAGATTTGTCTGGCATGACCTTCCCGCTGTGAATCCATGCTGCCTTGGTCCTGTGCCCTCTGGCCTCTAGATACTGACAATTCTTTCCTTCAGAAGTGATTCCATCATTTTCCCTACCACTGAGGTTAAACTAACAGGTCTGTAGTTTCCTGCTTCTGCCTTGCTCCCACTTTTGTGAAGGGGAATCACATCTGCCCTCCTCCAGTCCTCGGGTACCACCCCATCCTCCCATGATTTATTAAACAGGGTAGTCAGTGGTGTCACTAATTCCACCCTTAGTTCTTTTAGAATTCTGGATAAATCCCATCAGGCCCCATTGCTTTGTCCGATAATGTTTGCGTGTACGCAGGGTAGGTGGGCACCCCTTACATGGGCGCTTCTGAGAGGTGCGTAGTAGTCCCAGATTGTGAGAAAACTGATCTTGAAAAGTTATGGGGCTGCGTCAATGGAGGAAGTGTGTTGGATGAAAGACCAATCGGTGTTAGATAGATCATTTAGGAGTGCAGCAAGGTCTAGTGATTTGTAAGACCTAGTGAGTAATGTTCGTGGGGCGCCCAGGGCTTGAATATTTTCCTTACCACGTAAATCATGTGGTGATCACTTAGAGAGTCGGGTAGGGGACCAGCTTCTAGAATCCGATGGGGGGTGTGTGGTGAGGGCCCAGTCCAGGAGGGAGTGGTTTAGAGATTTATGATTCAAGCGAGTGGGTTCCGTGATTTGTTGGGATAGGTTTAGTGCAGTCACATGGTTTCTAAGATTAGAGCTAGTATTTGAGAGGCAGTTAAAATTGAAATCCCCAAGGATATGTAGTTCGCCCCCCGAAGCAAGGGATTTTAGGGTACCTAGGTGTTCTAGGATGACGTGCAGGGAGGTGTCCAGGGAGCAGTAGGACCCAGTTACATATAAAGCTAGAGAGTGAGGGAGTGAGATTTTGAGTAGGAGGGGGTCTATGGATTGTGTGGGTTTGGGGAGCCGGACTGGTGCAAACTGTAGCTTAGAGGAAATGAACATGGCAGTGCCACCACCCTTCTTTTTGCCCGGGCGGTAATGTTGAGTGAGGGAGTAGCCAGGGACAGATAATTCAGCATCCAAGTTGTGGAGTTTCAGCCATGTTTCAGTGATAAGAATATCACTGCGCAGGGAGAGGACGTACGGTTGGAGGGAGGTGAATTTATTCAGGATGCTGCATATGTTAAGATGCATCATTTTAAGCCCCTGAGGTAATTGGAGAGTTGGGGAGATGATGTTGGGGGGGGGGGGCAGGTGGCCCACGTTTTGACTCTATGTCCACTGCCAGGAGTAGCAGTAGTGTTAATAGCTGTTTTACTATGAGCAACGTCTATCCGGCCTTGCGGGGGGCTGACAGATGCTGTGGGGTTAGAGAAATATTTTTTGTAGGCGAGGAGTGTAAAGCTGACAGCCCAGTGTGGAAGGAAGGTGGCAGGATGGGAGCGCCTAGGTCCCAGTTAATTAATGTGCCATGTGGGGATGGACCAGGGATGGAGGTAGTGGGATGAGGGGAGTAATTGCCCAGGTGACATCTGTAGCAGGGAAAAAATGAGCTTCAGGGTAGGTGGCAGGTGGGAAGGATGTTAGGGGGGTGAGTAGACTCAATACAGCAAGTGGTAGTGACAGCACGACAAGACGCTGGGTTTAGGCAGCAGGGAAAGTGATGGGGCGGTCACTACTGGAAAAGTTAGATAATCTGCGAATGAGAACGTGGGTTGATTGGTTGTTTCCTGCACGAGACCCAGCCTATATAAAGCGGTGCTCACCAAGGGTGGGGTTGGGGGGATGCCGACGCGTAGTGCCGGCGGGGTCACACACTCTCGGATGGAAATTTGAGAAAATGGCCGCTCGGGCTTTGAAATGTGTTGTGTCATACCTGGAGCAGTCATTAGTTCCAATGTAACAGTAGTATAAGTGCCTATTCCTAAATCAGATGTTTTCATGTTCCTGATCTTTTTAAATCAAGCACTGCAACAAACGTCGGTATCTCTGGACTGAATCTGTTATGAAAAGAAAGTGACGTTGTCGGGGGAGCTGTACTGCATTGTTTGCCATTTGCTCTGTAACACAGCTGATGAGAGCAGAGTACAGTGTGATACAGCACAATCAAACACATTTTGTAAATGTACTCGGAGGATGAGACAGGCAGTAGCCAATGCAATAAATTCAGTAACTTGAACAAAAATGCAGAAGTGGCCAAACAAGTCGAAGTACTGCAGATATTGCCCCAGTTCTCATTTGCTTTCAGTAGAGCTGTTGCTACTTTGAACACTTTTCTTTTGTACTTAGCAGCTCAATTTACAAAATGTATTGCTGTATCTCCAGCTGCCTGTCTCATTTCACAAGACCATTTACAAAGTGGTATGTTAATTTAACTGTAACTTCTTGGCAATGCAACCAAGGAAAACGAGAAACACCATTACTTGAGCATGGCAGGAGGGTGAGAGAAGGAAGGCTTGTGTTAAACAGACCTCCCTGTTTTGAAGCTGTGGCAGCGACTGGATATCCTTGAAGGAGGGTATGTGATGGTTTGAAATGGCACTTCTCCAATCCAAGCAAAGATATCCTTCTGCACCCCCAGAGCTAATGCGGTGAGAGAGTGGGACGGAGAAAGAAACAGAAAGAGCAAGATTTTGGCACAATGAGCAGGGCAGGAGTGAGACAACAAGGCTACATGCTGCAAAACTAAAATCATCCCCTCCACTATATGCTGGTATGCCTGCCGCCATAAACACAGTACACCCAGGGAGCAGCTGGTTAATAAAAGCTGCCCATGTTTCTGATAGATCAGTCAGTTCACGCCAAGAGAAACAGCAGGTTTACACACTAGTCAAACCAGCTTTACTGCCAAGACCGAGACAGCTGACCAACATTCTACACACAACATCGCTTTCCATGCTTTCAGGGGTGAATGGCACTGAACACAGTCCACCACTACCTAACAAAATAAAAAAGGGCAAAAACTAGGCTTGGGAGTTAAAAAAAAAAAAAAAAGATTAAATGAAAGCTTTCATGTAGTCACTTTTAAGCTGGTGAGGGTGGGAAGATGTTGAAAAGATTCCAATACACTAGCTTTATGTTATACGTAAAGTTTTTTATCCTATGCAGCCAGACCGGGCAGCTTCTCAGCTATGCACTGGACAGCTTGAACCGTCCCTGTCCTCTCTCCAGACTGGGGGCTAGTTTTCCAATGGATCCCCCCACAGTGGGGCCAGAAGGAGGGCCATCCTCCCCCTCTAGAGCACACAGTCCAGAATGCCTTACTAGTCAAGAGTGGAAGGGCGGGTCCAGGTCTCTGGGTGTGGCGTCACAAAGCCCAGACTGCTCAGTTTTCCACCATTTTCCCCCCTCTAGTGGTCAGAACTGACCTGAAGGACACATGCATGTAGAGGTAGTGTATGCATGTGTTCCAAACCACACCTCCCTCCACCCTCCCCTGACCTATGTCTGTCTCCCTGATGGCTGCTCTACTGGAAGCAGCCAAGAGTCAGGAAGAACAACCACCCCAATCAGAGAGCAGAGCTGCCAGATGGCCACTCTATCCTCTCTCGGCCCTCCCACTCCTCCTGCCAACCCCAGTGATCCGAGCTCGTTCCCAAACTCAGGTTGCTGGCATGGTAAGAGCTAAGATGCTTGGCAGTGCCTCAGCCCTCTGCACCACCAGACTGGTTTACAATACACTGCCTCTTTAAGGTGGCATCCATCGGATGAGACCTTAAACTGAGGTCCCTTTGGGCTCAGCTCTGGTCACTTTCCTGGGGGAAGCTAAAGATCCCATGGCACTTACAAAGGAAGACTAGAGGAATTTTCCTGGTGACATGGCCAATACTTCCCATCAGTAAGAGAGCCATGTAACTCCCTCCCTCCCTGGATGCATCTGGAAAGGAGCTACCACAGCTCACCGTGTGCCTTTCCCAGTCCAACTTTACAAAGACGAACATATGAAGAAGCCAGCAGAAGAAGGCCATTTGGTCTATCAAGTCTGCTCATGTTGCAGGGTCCACAGCTTGAGCTACTGCCTCTGCCCCTTCTACCCACTACTCCCATCCTCCCTACCCATGACCGTTACCCTCCCCCTATACCTGTCCTAGCCTCTCTTAAAGCTGCCCACTGTCTTCAATGAGATTACCTCTTCTGGCAGCACATTCCAAGAGTCCACTACCCTCTCTGTGAAGAAGTGCTTCCTGACCTCCCTCCTAAACCTCCCACCCTCCAGCTTAAGACTGTGCCCCCTTGTGTTATGGTTGCCACTTAGCTTAAAGAGACTCTCCTTATCAATGTTATTTATCCCTTTCAAGTACCTGAAGGTCCAATCATGTCCCCTCTCTCTCTCTCCTGTCTTCCAGGGAGTACACGTTCAGTGCCCTCAATCTCTCCTCGTATGCCTTATCCTGCCGACCAACTATCATCTTTGTAGCCCTCCTCTAGACCTTCTCTAGCAGGCTAATGTCCTTTCTGAGGTGTGGGCACCAGTACTGAGCTCCATATTCTAGATGCGGCCTTACCAGTGACCTGTACAAGGGCAGAATAACCTCCTCTCTCATACTACTGATCCCCCCTAGATATGTATCCCAGCATCTTGTTTGCCTTTGCTGCCATTTTCTTGCGCTGCGTGGAGTGCTTCAGGTCACTAGTGATCGTCACTCCCAGATCCTTCTCCTCTGATGCAGATATTCTGACTCCACCCAGGTAGTACTCTGTCCTAGGATTCTTGGCTCCAATTTGCATAACTTTGCATTTCTTGGCATTGAAGTCAAGCTGCCAGATCCTGCGCCACCTCCCTAGCTTTTCCAGATCTTCCTGTAGGTCCTGTATCCCTTCAGCTGTGTCCACTCTCCCACATAGCTTGGTGTCATCTGGGAATAGGCACATTTTGCCCTTAATGCCATCTCCAGTGTCACTGGTGAAGACATTGAACAACACCGGCTACTGTCTTAGTGACACAGTCAAAGAAGCCAATCAGATTTGTTTCATACGATCTCCACCCCATGAACTCATGCTGCCTCGCATCTTGGAAACAATGCCCCTCTAGATATTCCACCAACCTTTCCTTTAGTATGGTCTCAAATAAAGTTAACCTTATTTTTAACAAAAAGAGTAGGTTTTAGGCCAGCCTGGTTGTGCAGAGGGTTAGGTGCTTGCTTCTTACCTCAGCTATACCAACAACGTGAGTTCAGGAATGAGTTTGGGTTGCTGGGGGTCGGCGGGGGTGGGGGCTGGGAGTAAACTGAGTGACTGCTTGGCAGATCTCTTCTCCCGAACTGGGGTGGCGAGTCAACACGGCTCTTGGCTCCACAAGGCAGAGGCCTGGTGGTAGCGCCAACACTCAAGCAGCTGACTGTGGTCGGTGGGGGGGGGCCCCTAGTTCAGGGATATATGAAAGTCTCCACACGAATGTGTAACCCATGCTAGCATGGTTAGGTAGGAAAAACCATAGTGAAAAATGGAGGATGAGGGGCTGAGTGAAGCCCTGTCTGCTGGACCCAGGTCACTGCTGCCACCTAGATCTAAAATGGACCAGTGGAGAGTACAGTTTACTGGGAGGGAGGATGGTCATCCCTTCTCTGGCCCCACCATGACAGGCAATTCATGAGGGAAACTTCAAGACCAACAGGGGAATGCTGGATGAGGTGGGTGCTGGCTCGAGATGGCTGGGACAGGACTGAATAGTCACCCCTCATGCCTAAAAGCAGAAAAACGTCTACGAAAAAAAAGTAGGTTTTAGGGCAGGATTTAGAAAAGGAGGTAGGAGAAGGAGCTATTGGTGAGCTATAGGGAGGTCACAAGATTGTTCAGAGATCAAAGAAGTAGAGAAACTGAAGAATCTGCAAAGGAAGAAAACAAATGGGGCTGAAAACCAGCCCAGTGGCAATGAGGGCTGAGGAGCAGGACACCTTACCTCGCGCTATGCCAGCGACCCAGGTTCAGAAACAACCTCAAGTCGTCGCAGTGCCAGCATGAGAGGGGAGGGAGGAGCGGGATCGAGCAGCCTTATGGTAGCTCTCCCCTCCAGGGAGAGGTCATCGGTCCCCCCGTAGTTCTGCTGCCACTGGGTGGAGACTCGGTGGCACCGTACGCAGGAGGGGGCAGGCAAGTCAGGAGGTCTCGGAATGCAGCGTGTGCATGCCTCCACTCACACTCATGTCAGAGACAAAAACCGGGAGAAAAACTACAAAAAAATGTAAATTAAAAAAAAAAAACAATGGGGCTGAAGGGAGCTTTATGTTCAAGGACTGAAAACAAAGAAGAAGGAATAAGTGACGGTAAGTATATTGAGGTGGGCAGGAGCCCTTCATGCAGGACTTTAAAGAGAGAAATTCCAAGTTGGATCCTTGGTAGCCAGGGAAAGCCTGTAAGGATGGCTGGGCCAGGTTACTCATTTGGGTTTGCAGAAAGAGAATCAACAGGATTATAGACAAACTGAGGCATGGAAATCACAGATTAAAAGAAGCCACAGAAGTAGGATTTGCAGTAACCTCTTAAGGGTTTTAATTTTTTAATGCTTCTTTATTCGTTGCGGTGGCCCCCATCCACTCACTTAGGTGGCCCCCAAGCCCCCACCCAGACCTTCCCTGGCACTAACCTGCCTCTTACTCCTGTGTTGTTCTCACTGGGTGGGGTCATGGGGTGGACCGACTCCCCTCTCTTAAATTACACAGTTCTGGGACACAGCAACTAGCTGGTGAGTCGGGGCCCTGAGGGCACCTGGTGGCTTCACCCCACAAGCCAGTGGGGTTTTTCCTCATTCCCCATCCCTCATGGAGGTCGAATACAAGTCTCAGAATGTAGATACACATGTGGCAGCAAGGCTTGTGCATGTCGCAACCTGCCAGCATCTCTACTTCAGAAAGGTCTCTGACTGTGCCAACACATGTGGTCCCCCAGGTGGGGACACTGCAGCAGAGTTGGTAGCCCACCCAACCCCAAGAAGCAGAGCATCCTCTGTGACATTCAATCCTCCTTCCCCCTGCCAGGACTCCGACAACTTGGATTCTTTCCCAAACCGGGGTTCCCAGCATTGCAAGTGGTCATGCTACCTCTGCCCTGATGGTGACAGTGAGGGCGTGATGGTAACCGGATAATAAAAGCAGGCAATGTTGAGGAAGTGATGGAAAGTGGATGATGAATACAAACTATGTTGAGGAAGTGATGGTAAGTGATCATGAATGCAGGCAATGTTAAGGAAGTTATGGTAAGTGGATGATGAATGCAGGCAATGTTGAGGAAGTGATGATAAGTGGATGATGAATGCAGGCAATCTTGAGAGTGTGCTGGTAAGTGGATAACAAATGCAGGCAATGTTGAGGAAGTGATGACAATCGGATAATGAATGCAAGCAATGCTGAGGAAGGGATGGTAAGTGGATGATGAATGCAGGCAATGTTGAGGAAGTGATGTTAGCAGATGAAGGGAGACGATGTTGAGGAAGTGCTGGTATGCGGACGATGAATGCAGGTGATGCTGAGCGATGAGGGCATGATGACCAGCAGATGATGAATGCAGGCAATGTTGAGGGAGTGATGGTAAGCGGAAGATGAATCCAGGTGATGAGAAACTGATGGTTAGTGGATGATGAATGCAGGCGATGTTGAGGAAACGTTGGTAAGCGGATATGAATGCAGGCAATGTTGAGGACGTGATGGTAAGTGGATGATGGATGCAGGCGATGCTGAGGAAGTGATGGTAAGCCAATGATGAATACAGGTGATGCTGAGGAAGTGATGGTAAGCGGATGATGAATGCACGAGATGTTGAAGAAGTGACTGTAAGCAGATTATGAATGCAGGCAATGCTGAGGAAGTGATGGTAAGAAGATGATGGATGCAGGAAATGTTGAGGAAGTGATGGTAAGAAGATGACAGATGCAGGCGATGTTGAGGAAGTGATGCCCAGCGGATGATGAATGCAGACGATGTTGAGGGAATGATGGTAAGCAGATGAAGGTGCACAATGTTGAGGATGTGATGGTAAATGGATGATGAATGCAGGCAATGTAGAGGGAGTGATGATCAGTGGATGATGAATGCAGGCAATGTTGAGGGAGTGCTAGTCAGCGGATGATGAATGAAAGCAATGTTAAGGAAGTGATGGTAAGCAGATGATGAATGCAGGCAATGTTGAGCAAGTGATGGTAAGCAGATGATGAATGCAGGCAATGTTAAGGAAATGATGGTACACGGATGGTAAATGCAGGTGATGCCAAAGAAGTGATGGTAAGTGGATGATGAAGGAAGTGACAGTAAGCGGATGTTGAATGTAGGTGATGTTGAGGGAGTGCTGGTCAGTGGACGATGAATACGGGCAATGTTGAGTAAGTGACAGTAAGCAGATGAATGCAGGCAATGGTGAGGAGTGATGATAAGCAGATGATGAATACAGGCGATGTTGAGGAAGAGATGGAAAGTGGATGATGAATGCAGATGATGTTGAGGAAGTGATGATAAGTGGATGGCGAATGCAGGCAATGCTGAAGAAGTGATACTAAGTGGACACTGAGTGCAGACAATGTTGAGGGAGTGCTGGTAAGTGAACAATGAACGCAGGTGATATTGAGGATGTCATGGTTAGTGGATGTTGAACATGGATGATGCAGAGGAAGTGATGGTAAGCAGATAATGAATGTAGACGATGTTGAAAAAGTGATGGTTAGTGGAGCTACAGTCAAGAAATAGTATAGGTTAAGGTGAGATCAGAAAAAGGATGAGTCCCAACTTTCAAAATTTGATACCAACACTGAAATTAATATTTTGAGTGTTAAAAGAGGAGCTGGGACTTGTGATGGAGTGTGTAAGTGAGTTGCAATTGATTCAGTTGTGACAGAATTGTGATAAGATTGTGAGTTGTAACTTGTGATAAGTGTGTGAGTGAGTTGTTACAGTGTGAGTTGTGATAGCGTTGGGGACAGAGTGCGAGTTGTGATAAGAATTGTGATAGTGTATACATGAGTTGTGGTAGACTGTGTAAGTTGTGATAGAGTGTGTTAGATTGTGTAAGTGAGTTGTGATAGTGTGTGCTCCTCTGGCCCAAGAGGTGATGTTTGGTCTTGGAGAGATCAAGTAGGAGAAAATCAAGACAAAACCTGTCATGAATGCAGCATGCTTGAGTGGGAAGTAATGGCATGGTCAGTCAAAGGAACTGGAAAGAAAGGCACCATGTGCATAAGGCAAACTGGGGAGAAAGCAGATAGACCACAATGGCACTGGAGAACCAACCATCAACAGGGACAAAGTAAGGATGATCAGAAGTAGCAATGGAACCAGGAGAGAAGACTACAACAATCACGGACTACTTACTTAAAGTGGTCATGGAGAATGTTACTGATGCTCATATCATATACAGTACTGAAGTTTAAGAGGATGAGCAGGAAATGGGAGCCCTGATTACTAGCTAGAACAAGGTGATCACTCACTCTCAGATGGGCAGTCCCTTCCTATGTCTAGATCATAGGCCAAATCAGAAATTATCAACACTATGACAGGTGAAGCAGTTAGACAAATGGGTCAGAAAGTTGAGAGAATACAGCCCTTTGAAGGAACTTGCTAAGGAAGAGTGGTTAGAGATGGGGTAGTAGTTGGACAATAGGGTAAAATTAATATAAGGCTTCTTAAGGAGTGGTGTGACAGCAATAATCTTGAGGACACTGACAAAAGTGTTACTGGAGACAGAGTGACTGACAGTGGCTCTCATTTAGGATGCAATGGTGGTTATGCAGGAGGAAGTACAGAGAAAGAGGGGGCCAAGGGATGACAAACTTTGGTAGTAGAAAGGACGGATGTTGTAAGACTGCACAGGTCACAATAGTCTGATCTGTATTTTTCAACAGTATTTTGATTTTTTTCTGAATGTTCCATTGTGACGTTTCCTTGGACTTGTGCGCACACTTCCCTACCCTTCTTGTGCACACACTCCCCTACCTGTCTCCCCATTACAGAAAGCATTCCTCACCCAAAAAACACCCTGCTCCCTAACATGTTTTATTTATAATCACCCTATCTTTTGGAGGACGCACTGCTGTATGCCCCATACATTCTGCCCTTCCCCTACTGTATCAGTAGTGTGGGTCCTGAAAGTCAGGAAAGTCCCTATATAAATCCATAGTTTTATGTGAATTTGCTCCAGATGTTAGAGGCACACACAATACCACCCCTCCCCCGTAAAGAGTGGGTGAGGAAGGTTTATCAGGTAGTGCGCCGACTGGGCCATTACTGTGACCCGGACACAGTGCTGGATGGAGGCTGCAGTGTTTCTTTAATTCCATTTTTGCTCCTCTGCTGGCGTGGTGGATCTGACCACCTTCTGGCCATATCACCTAGGATGCCACTGCAACACAGAGGATTTACCCTTTAGTGTCCCTTCCCTTACCTGTGACAATGTCAGCACGAAGACTGAAGTCCAAGCTGCCCTGCCAAGTGCCCAACAATGTCCTTCCTTCCCAATACCATGGCTACCGGGGTTCATTTCAGGCAGCAGGACTGCGTCATTGATGTGGCATTATTCAAATATGTCTCCTTGCTGTTAGCTGCTATGAGACACCAGAGTGCACTGCTGCTGCATTTTTGATTACAGGTGGTTGTTAACTCTCCAGAGATTCACAGATGCAGAAATCGGGGCAGGATGGAGACTTTTTTTGTGAAAATCAGTGCAAGAACAGATCAAGAGACCGTGTGTTCTTTTATGTGAGCAACAGTGTGAGGAAGCGGAGGCTGTGATCGGCTGGGAGACATGGGGGTGGTCCTTCCAGTGCGAGCTGTGAGCTGCTAGCTGTGCGAGACTGTGCTGTGAGCATGGGAGAGATGAGCTGGCAAAGGCAGGACACTATGGACTTGGCCAGATGAAGAAGGATGCGACAGTGAGATGTAATTACACATAATACAGGACTGAAGACTTTGGGTGGGACAGTCTGTTGCCAGGAGGACATCATTCAAGGGTTCCATGTCATAATAGCGTTTGCTATTATGGCGAGTGTATATCGCCGAAAAGCAAATCAGCAATATACACTTTCAGGTGACCAGACATCCAGAATAGAAAAAAGTGTTTTGCAGGAGGGGGGCACCTCGAACCCCCCTGAATAAGGATTATCAACTCCAGGTGGGGTGCATGTCAGGGAAGGAGCAAAATCCCGCACTGCACAAAAAATTAAGTGCTGGAGCCACAGGCAGCAGCAAAACTTTTATGCTCCCACTCCTGGACCCTGTACCTGCTTGCACCACAGCTAGCCACCCACACCACCACACCACATGGCTAGCTTGGCGGCAGCAAGTATGCCCGTCCCCCAAAAGCCATTCCCTGTCTCTCCCCTTCCCCTCACTATTCCCTGCTTCCTGTCACCATCCAGTACCATACCAGTCGTGGACCGTCACTACCCTTGCAGGGTAGCCCATGAGTATAGCGCACGATATGAGTCGCCATTTTGACACAGTGCCCATATTCGGTTGCTATACTCATGATATACCCATTCAAGTAAAACTGGCTACAGTGACTCGCTTGGACATGTGGTTGGGGGTGGGCTAAGTAGCTGGCCAGACTGCATCATTCACTCTCTCGGAGCCCACATAGTATCAGGACTGTTACTGTACCACATGTGTGTCTTTTCAGTCACACACGTTGGTACAGTACTAGAACTGATAAACACATGTGACTCAGAGATACACAATAAGACAGTGGCAGTTGGAGAGTGAGGAGCTCTCATCTTCAATAAATCGAAAAAGAGCATTTTAGTTTCTGTAGGCAGGAAGAAGAATTTACCATGGACCAGCAGAGGTAGAGTTTACAGCTTGATGTGACGCCCACGAGACCCCCCCCCCCCAGTTTAAATCAAACAAGGACTGCCACAGTGAGACTTTTCTTACTCTTTACAAACTGATTATCGTTTAGACAACAGCACTCTGCCCTTGGTTTGTTGCTTCCCCTGGTGATTCAGGGGCAGCCGAGTTAATGATCCTATCTGTTTAAGGTAACTGTGGAATAATGGTAAGAGGGGAGCCTGGATCTTGTTACACAGTGTTCACAGCTGCATGGCTGAGGCACAATCTCCCACCATTTTTAGTGCTCCTGCTTGAACACTATTCTCAACCGCAGAACACTGAAGCTACAGTACTCGTTTATTTTGGACTTGGGATGGTATCAATCTGTTTATTCAAAGGTTTATTGAAAAGGTTTCAATATAGCGAGTTACTACCTAGAAATGTTAAACTTTTCACCTTTCATTTTATATACTATAATGCATTTGCCGTATTCTTCCTTGTGGAGAGGGGAGTGTCTGTGAGGGTCAGTATTTAAAGTTTTTTCTCCCTTATCAGGTCATATAGCAATCACAGATTGTGGATTCCTCCTTTAAATAATATTCTCACTATGGACACATCTTTCACCACTAAACAGGCTGTATGTAGAGACTGTTTGGATTCTCCTGCCTCCTACTGTACAAAATTATATGGTTTGACTTTGTGTGATTATCAACTTAGCGATGAAGCAATGCTTTTATTGTCTCATGCCATTAACTATACCCTGCAGAGAATGTGGATATTAATTGTACATTCAACAGAAATGAATAAAGGAGAGTCACTTACAGTCTTCAAACTGGCAAGAGGAATAACTCCATCTGACCAGATAGATGCACTAATCAGAAAAGATGCTGAACTAGTGGATGGATTTCCATCCCAATTAAAAGTTGTTGTATCTCACTGGGTGGCCATTTTGGGTCAGGTTCAGCAATGGATGATTCCAACGTCATATGGAGTCTACTGGACCCAATGAGGTACCACAGTTTAAAGGCCATGGAATGCTGCTGTATCCTTCTGTGGCTCAACATTAGCCGGTTTTAATTATAATGGAAACACCTGTCATTGTAGTTTTATTCCCCTCCCAACACAGAACACAGACCTCCCCCTCAAATAAAGTCTTCTGTTTCATGATTTTAACAAAACAGAATCCCACCCCTCACTCAGGTGAGTCTTCGCAGCAGAGTGAGGGTGGGTTTCTGTTTTCTGTTAAACTGAAGATTTTTCTGGAAAGGAAAAAAAAAGCAGCATTTTAAGATTCAAACCGTGCTACACTGCACAATACATGGGCTACATGCTCAACTCAGCTGTGTCTCCATCTTGAGATTCTCATGACATTAGGGACCTCAAGCTTTGCTCTTGCGATCCCTATGATCTCATCAGAACCCTCTGTTATGCACAGCTGCCGCTACATTATTCTATACAATACTCAAGCTACGCTCACAAGATTGCTATGATGTCATCAGAACCCCTTGATCGAAACAAGGCCTTGTTGTGTGCATGGTTACCCAAGCATTATTCTGTACATTACTCGAGAGTCACTCTTAAGATTCTTATGATGTCATCAGAACCCCATGAACACAACCTTGTAAAGCATGGTTGCCCATGCTCTCTGTACATTATTCAGGCTTTGCGCTCGCTGTCCCTATGATGTCATCAGAACCCTTCGATGGAAGCACATTCTTGTTATGCATGGTTGCCCATGCATGATTCTGTATTTTACTCAAGTTGTGCTCCTGTGGTCCCTATGATGTCATTAGAAACCCACGACAGAACCACAGCCTTGTTATGCATGGTTGCTCATGCATTATTCTGTACATTACTCAATATATGCTCACAAGATCCCTATGATGTCATCTGAACCCCTGATGGACACACAGCCTTGTCATGCATGGTTGCCCATGTATTATTCAGTATGTTACTTGAACTACGCTCAGGAGGTCCCTTTGAAATCATCGGGAGCCCCTGATGAAAATACAGCCTCATTATGCATAGTCGCCGATGCATTATTCTTGGTTTTAAATTCAAGTCTCATTCTTCCTTCCTGATCGTGTGTGTGTGTGTGTGTGTGTGTGTGTGTGTGTGAGCTGTCTGCATGTCTGTGCATCTTTGTGTTCATGTCTGTGTATGAATGCACGTTTGCATGGTGTGTGTGTGTGTGTGTGTGTGTGTGTGTGTGTGTGTGTGTAGATTTGCAGCACAGTCCACCTTACAGTGCTGGTTTACTTGTACATCCTGTTATTTAGTTGTGTGAAGTGTGAGAGAGAGACAGAGAGGGAGTGTATGTGTATATATTTGGAACATAATTTGTCTTATAGTGATGGTTAACCTGTACATCCTGTTTGGCTGGCAGAATCACCTGATCCATTTCACCATACATATGCGGTTCTGTCCTTCACTTTCCCAACAAAATTAATTCTTGAGCATGGCTCACTGTGTGCAAAGAACAAGTGGACTCACTGTGCATGGAGTGGCAGAAGTGGTAAGCGAGATCTTGCTGATGTCTTTTTTAGATAGCGTGCCCCTGAGTCTGACCAGGATGGAAGTGGAACTCTTACGAGGAGTGAGTTCCGGCTCCTCTCTGGGGGTCACATGGTCCCGGAGAAACTTAAACGCCAACTGTATCTTTCCTCTTTCCTTGTCTGGTTTTCCAGCCTTTGACTGCAGTATAAACCAACTGTGAATGGAGCAAAGGAAATCATGAATTGTTCAATGGACATTCTTTGGACTCTCCCCCCCTCCTCCTCCTCCCACCAATCCACATCACAGTGTCAACCCATTTTGTTCCCAGGTAAGATTTCTTCTTAAAAAATCTGACTGCATTAATATTAAAATATAAACAGGCCATTTTAAGACACAGTGCAGTAAATCTCCAATCAATTTTGTTCCAGCACTACTGTAGGCTTTTGCTTTGACTGTAGTGCTTGATCGAAGTACATTATCATTGCTAATATTAACAACAGGATATTGAAGCAAACCACAGATACAGTAGCCACACATGTTCATTTCCATGGACTGTTACCCCAGTTGGGAATAACCTCAGGTTGCTCCAAAACCAAGTCATAATTAATACAACCGAAAAGGTACTGGTGTAAGGGCAAGGCAAGCCATTTATTCTTATGTAATGACTGGTCTTTATTTTTCACTCATAGCGAAACCCAATTATAATTTGACATTATAACCAGCAGGTTATAACGGCAAACACATGCCAGGTTTTCTTCATTCTAGGCATGCACACAATGGTCTCACTCCCATAACGCCACAGATGAGAAACCGCAACTGGGCCATGCACTAGAAGTAGCATTGCCTCTGGGGAACTGCTTAAAACTTGAAATTTATACACATCCTCAGATTATACATCCCTTGAGCTTCACCATCAGGGTTTATGTAGCATCCAACACATTGGCTGTGTACAAAATATAGAATAAAGTATGGGGTGGTGTGTGCAACAAGATGTTTGCACACACCCTGAGGTGTTAGATGCTACATAAACCCCAAGAGTGAAGTTTGAGGAGTTTATTAGAGCGTCTAACACAAAGAAGGGTGTATAAACTTCGAGTTTAAACACATCACCCCACATTTCATTTTATATCAATGCTGAGCTTCCCTTTTTTGCCACAGCAATTATATAAAATAAAAAGCTGTTGCTCTGCGGGCGCGGTCCGGTTTCAATGCGTGGTCCATGGATGATTGTTTGACATGTATTTTTTCCCTCTTTTCCTTTGGCAGGCTTTTTTTTATTTTTTATTTTGCTACATTTATGGTTAAAAACACTTATGGCAGTTCTGTAACTGTTAGCAGATCAGCGAGAAGGGAAGCGGACAGCAGTCGAGAAGCCAGGAACTCCAGCTTGCGCATTCGCAGACTGAGGAAAACTGTGAGCGTGTTTGCCATAATAAACACTCCTTTATTACGGCAAATTATGCCATGGTTTCCCTATAGAAACAAGCATTTGTCAATGCCGAAGGTTCGCTGTTGGTATTGCTGTTGTATATGCCTCCCATATTTTTCTGTGTATATTCCTCTGCTTTGTATTTTAAGACATCACTCACAAATTTCTTATGTTCTGACAGCACTGGTTCACTTCATTAGAAAAACAAGCATTTGTCAATGCCGAATGTTTGCTTCCTGGTACTGGCACTGGTAGTGCAGGAGTTAAAGAGATGCATAACAGGAATGGCAGTGAAGTATTAAAGTAATGCCAACCCGCACCCCCACCCTGTAGAGACTGACAGGCATTGGTGGTGTGCCTTTGGGTCATTGGTCATAGCACTCATGCCACTCCACCTCACCCCACCCTGCAGACACCAACAGGTGTCACAGTGTGCCTTGAGGTCTTCGGCCCTTACGCTCACCGTATTCCATAAGGAAATAAGCTGAGACGGGTGCAGTATAGGAGAATGGGGTGAACGTTAGGGCCAATGACCCCAAGGCACACCTCAATACCTGTCAGTGGCTGCAGGGTGGGGGTGAGGATGGAATGGGGTGAGCATTACGACAGACGACCCCAAGTCACACCCCCGACACCTGTCAGTCTGTACAGGGTGGGCGTTACAGTTGGAAACCCTAACACCCCAGGCGTTTGTTGGTATTTTTTGCTCCAAATTTTCAACATGGGCTTTTTGGGACCCCACCTCATGAATAGTGGCAGTATCATTTTGTTACTCAATCCCAAAAGGTTATTTTGCACAGCGAGTGTGCCATTTGGCACCACAGGCGCAAAAAACACATTTCGGGCAGGATGTGAAAAATGACAGCTCTACTGATCATGAGGAGGTGTGAAGAAATAGCAATGTTGAAAATCTGGAGTGAAAATATGAAAAAGTGGCAAAGTTACGTGTGTGCGTAGAAACAATGCAATGCACACATGCAACGCAGTCATTTTCTGGAATGTTTTCACCAAATTTTTTAACATGGCCTTTTTGGGACCTTCCCTCATGAACAGTGGTGCTGGGATTTTGTTAATCTGTCCCGAAAGTTAATTTCGTATAGTGACCCAGCCATTCTGCGCCACAAGTGCAAAAACACATTTCGGGAAAGATGCAAAAAATGACAGCTGTACTGTTCATAAGGGGGGTGTGAAAAAATGGCAATGTTGGAAATCTGGAGTGAAAATATTAAAATTGATGAAGTTCGACAGCGGGTAGAAGCTAGCAACGGATGCTCATAACGCTGTCATTTTTTGGAGTTTTTTCACCAAATTTGCAACATGGGCTTTTTGGGACCCCATCTCACGAACAGTGGCACTGTCATTTCATTAATTGGTCCCAAAAGGTGATTCCACGCAGCGACCAAGAAATCACCTTTCGAGACCGAGAAACAAAGTGACAGTGTTCACGAGGTGGGGTCCCAAGGACCCCATGTTGAAAATGTGGGACCAACACTCCAAAAATTGGCTGCAATATCAACCTAAGTTGAAACCCCCTATTGGCTTACCATAATTTCTTCACTTCCTGGTTGGTCTTTGAAGAGTGCAGACATGTTCCCGGTTCACAGAAGATCACTATTCCCGACCTCCAGAGGTAAGAATGGGTGAGGGGGATTGCAGGGAGGGAGGGTGCAGGTTGGGGGAGGGGGGCCGGTGGGAACGATGAGGGACCATTTTCTTTTTTTTTTTTTCAGGTTTAAAAAAAAAAAAAAAAGACCTTATGGGACCATTCTCTTTTTTACAGGTAAAATATTAATAAAACGAATTTTAGCACACTGGGGTGGGCTTCCAGTGTGCCAGAGTACTGGGGGGGGGATCAATGCCAACCCGAGGATTGGGCACCCCAAGGTCAGCTGAGAACATAGAAGCATGGGCGTACATCCCACTCCAGGAGGGGCATCCTGTGTCAGAAACATCAAAGAGGTAGTTTTTGGCACAATGGGGAGGGAGATACATGCTGACTTGGGATTGAGAACCCGATGTCGGGCGGGGGCACTAGTATGATCGCTTAAGGAAAGTGCCTTCGGGCACTGTAAACTTCCGCTCATACGGAGCTTAGGCTGTAGCCTGCTCCGCACGGGTGGGTGAAGAGGAGCGAAAGGAGTCAGCGGGAAGTGGAGGAGGCAGGGGAAGAAAGCGCCTCCTCCCACCTTCCAGAATCGCCGCTCTGGCAGCACTACTGTAAATTTGTTTATGCCCTACAGGGCTTACGGTGTCAGCTAGGGGTGCAAGGGACTGGAGAGGGAAGGGACAGATGGGGGTGGGGAAGCGGATATGTCAGCCAGGCTGATCGGGACGCAAACAGCTGTCTGCTGCACGGTGACCTGCAGATGACAGGAAAAAGCCGCCACATGATTGGTGCGGCTTTTTCTTTTCAAGTGCAGACCACTTCAGGCAAAACAGTGTCACGCTCAGCCTGGCTGATGACAGGTGTGATACTGTTGAGCCCCTTGCAGAGTACTCTGCATTGGACAAACAGTGCCACACCCCTCAAAAGTCACTCATCGCAGAAGTTCGATGCGCATTTGTGAACTTAAAAAGGGGAAGCCAGTTATTATATTCTCATTATACACAGTCCCTAGACATACATATATATCCATCCACCACCAACTTGCTGATTACATAGGTAAATATGACCTACTAAGTAGCCAACAACACGGCTTCCGCAAGAATCACTCCACCACCACTGCCCTCACACTCCTAACTGACCATATCCTCACAAACATGGACCGTGAAAATGCAACTGGCACAGTCTTCGTTGACCTCTCCAAAGCCTTCGACCTGGTCAATCACTTGCTCCTCCTCTCCAAATTGCATCACCTTGACTGCTCTCCAGAAGTCACCACATGGTTTGGAAGCCACCATACAGGGCGCTCCCAGTTTGTGTGCATTGGCCCGGCCCGCTCACCCACCCTGCCTGTCTCTACTGGGGTCCCCTAAGGCTCTATCCTGGGACCCCTCCTTTTCTCCTTATTCATTAACTCCCTTCCAGCGGATAGTCACAACTGTCACTCAATCCTTTACGCCAACGACCTTGCGCTCTTCTTCAGCGGAAAGTCTCCTACCCTCATCTCTGCAGCCCTCTCACAAAACTACACTGCAGCCCACAATTGGCTCTCTGACAACCTCCTTCTGGTCAATGCCAAAAAAACAAAAACAATGTTGTTCGGATCTAAGCCCTTCTTAACCAAATGCAAATCTAACCCACCCCTAATCTTCACGTTCCCTGATGGCCATGCCCTAGAGGACGTCAAACACTTCAAATATCTAGGAGTTGTGCTTGACCCCTCCCTTTCCTTTACAGAACACATAAACTCCCTGGTTCTAAGATTTCACCAAAAACTAGGAGCTATCTACAGATACCGGCAATACCTCACCCCTGAGGCCTGCCATGCCATCATCCAGGGACACCTACTACCTATCCTGGACTACTGCTCTCCCATCTACTCCAGGACCTCCGCATCCACCATGGCAAAACTATCAGTAGCACACATCAGTGCCTGCCGCTTCTCCCTGCTGGCCCCTTTCTCCACGCACCACTGTACACTCTACACTACTAACATACTAAAATGCCAGCAGAATAGGCCTAACGGTCTTTCATGTCTGCTTGTTTGGTCAGCCCCCACCCTGGAAGCTGACCTTGCTGACCCCCTCTCCCTCTCTGGCTTCTGCCTTCCCAGTCCTGGATATTCTCACTGCACTGGTTTTTGCTTCCAGAACCCTTCCCCACAGGGGTGGCTCCCACCACAAGCTCGCTTTGACCTTGCACTGTACAGTTTTATTGATTCTGCCATCCGTATTAGCCAGAAATCCCCCCTTGCTCCCCTATTCACCAACCGAACCTCACAACGCTGCCTACGCTCCTCCAGTATCCCTTCCCTGAAAATCCCCAGGGTAGCCAAGAACATGGGTGCTAGAGCCCTGTCTGAAGCAGCCCCCACACTATGGAACAAGTTGCCCACCGAACTGCGCACTGCCAGTTCAAGACTCACCTTAAAGACTGGCTCCTGTTGGCATCCACCTGCCACTGCTTTAAGGATTAGGCCCCCCCACCTTTATAGGTTCCAGGGGTAGGGCCAAATAGGTTCTCTTATTTACTGAAACTGTACCACCATGAGCCTGACTTTGCTTTATTTGTTGTCCCTCAACTACTGCCACCATGTATTGCCAAATGTAACAACTGTAACCTTTCACAATGTATTACCTGCTTTTGTTATGCTCCTGTTATTCTGATGTTTCTATTCTGTGCCGCCTTATGTGGCCCAGATCATGCCTGAAAGTGGTCCCTGGGATCAGTGCACCTACCCGGTTAACAAAGTCAGAAATAACTTTTTTTTTTGTTTTTAACATGGTTGGGCCCTTTTCCCCATTGGAAAAAAAACACCATTTATTTCCCCATACATTATGGTAGCCAAGTAGGGTATTATGACCCTAACTAGCTGCCTATATAGACACAGCAAAAAAGTGTCACACTTTATGTATTATATAAAACAAAAGATGGCAAAGTGTGATATGTGAGGAATTAATACTATGAACAAGCTCATAAAGACCACTCGCCCTTCAGGCTTGTGGCTTTATGGCTTGTTCAACCCCTCGATGGTATTATTTTCTCATATACCACACTCTGCCATAATTTATTCTATATATAATTACTAGTGAGTGGTTCTGATGTTGGGATAACCGATTTGTAAAAATGCGTTACAACCGTCTGTTGTAATTATGCATTACAAATGGTGGGCTGTTATCGCTCCCTGCCAGTCAAGCTCATGCTGTGAGCAGCACTAGCGCAAATCACACAACTGCCACAGTAATTAAAGCTGCTCACGAGTAATTAAAAAAAAAACAAGACGTGAGTGGGTGTAAACCAGAATTTTATACACACCCATGGTGCTGGGTGCTTTTATAAATTTCTCGCGCTTTGCTCTCTGGATTTATGTAGCATCCCCCACCTCTGGTGTGTAAAATTCTGGTTGCATACACACAAATTATTCTCGATATAGTGCCACATCCAGGTGGCTTGAAGCGCCAAAGCACTTGTACACACAGTAATAAATATTAATTTAAATCCAAATATAAAATTGTAAATCCAATAAACAGACTTATTTAAAGAGCTGCTAATACCAAAACTGCCTCAGGGCAGGCAGCCCATGACAAGAAGATGCCTGCCTGAGGACCTAATAGAGTCAGTGTTGACATTTTTTTAACAGTGTATTAGCAAAATATTTAACTTACTAACTGGTAGGAAACACTTCTGATCTTTGCCGAGTAGCTGACCACACACTGCAGCCCCACCTCTAAAATCTGGGTTATGATGACATGAAGTAGGGAAGGGGCTGCAGTGTTTTATTTATTTTTAGTTTACTGGGCAGGGTGCACTAGGCAAACGTTTGCATATTTTCAGGCACAACCTGGGAGAAAAGAAACTAGTAGATCATAGTGCAGACAATGATAACACATAGTAACACCTCAGGAACCAACAGGGTACATTTCTGTGCACAATACAAGAGTTAGGGGCGGATTCCATTAGAATACAAATTATATACTGTTCTGTACAATGACAGTGAATATAATAGCAGCAAGAATCTCCCAAGACCAGGACCACACACCTGGAGACGGCCTTCGCTATTGCTACCCCAAAATTATGAAACAGTATACCAGCCCAAATTAGACACTGCTCAGATACCCGCACATTCCGGCCCCTTTATCATTCGCATTTGCTTCAATGTGCAGTCTGCTCCTGTTCCTAACCACTGCCTGCAGTACTTCTCAATCCATCCACATTTGCTCACTCTATGCACTTGTCTATTTTGGTATCTGTTTTTTCTGCTCTTAAATATCTTTATCAACTTCCCTCCTTCTATGCTCCCGTTCCTTTCAGACATGTGCCATATTGTGGCATTCTTCTCTTGCGGCGCTCTCTATTCTTGCTGCTATTACATTCGCTGTCATTGTACAGAACTGTATAGAACTTGTTTTCTACCAACAGGTGCCTAATGGAATACAGTGCAGTAACGGCCTTGTACAAGTTTATTTACATTTGCTACTGTGCACATTAAGAGGGTACAGTAGTTTAGCTGTCCTGGCTAAATACATGGAGCAGGATTTTTAAAAGCCTTACATTACCACAAGCCCCGGTGCACCAATGATATGACGCATGGGACTTGCAGCGTTCTAACAGGATTTTCTATCCCCTGAAGCAACTGCCACAAGTTAGACCAACTTTTTCTGGTCTAACTTGCGGCAATCTCAGAGGCCATTTTTACAGAGCTTGCACCAGATATTTGGTGCAAGCTGATGTAACTCATGGAAACTGTTACAACTGCAGCTGGGATTATAAAATCAGTCACAGTTGTGGCGAAGGGTTTGGCGCACTGCCAGAACCCAAGTGCCATGGCGTAGGCCTAGACACAAGCCCTCCGCGACGCTCTGAAAATCCTGCCCATTGTGTAAATGGGATTAAGCTGGACCCTGACTGAAAACGGCATTGGCTGTGGGAAAGGGAGGGGGGCAGTTTTCAGAGTGATCTTCTAGTGCTGTGCCATCTGCACATACCTCTCTGGGTTAAGGGACGAGGTCAATATACTCCAGGCCAAGTTGGCTAGGATTCGGGGGAACCTCTTCCCCCACCCAGAGGCCATCAAGTTTGCCACTGTTACCTCAGTGGATGCCGGAGAGGAGGAACAGCTGAACTACGGTAGGCTCTGGAAAGGTGTGGGTGGAGGGACAGAGGCACATTCCTCAACCGGTACCACTGTGTAATTCTAACACTGCTCTGGCAGGGTGGTAATGCCAGTAGGAAGAATCCTCAGCAGTGACCAGGAAGGATGTGGGGGCCCTCCATAGTGGAGACCCTATGGAAGACAGTAGAGGAGCCCAGAGCAGGAGGAAGCAACTTCAGGTGGGGACTCTATTGTGAGGAGGATAGCTCTGAGAATAGGAAAGGGGGGTATGAGAGGCAGGCTTATGCAGCGCCAGGGCTGAGAGAGAGATGGGAAACTGATCCTGAGGATCGCTAGCTCAGCAGGTTGGGAGGGACAGCTGGATGTCAATGTCCACCTGGGAATTAATGACCTGGCTAGGGACAGGGCTGGGACAGTGCAGGGGGACTTTAGGGAGCTGGGGAGGGGTCTTAGGCAGCTTGCTCACTGGGTTTTGCTGTGGTGCTGTCTATGACAAGGGGAAGGAGATGGATCTCTGCACTAAGGACTTCAACTCATGGCTGAAGAAATGGTGCAGAGAGGAAGGTTTGGCTACAGTAGGGACTGGAGACCCTTCTGGGAGGATAAGAGTCTATACAGGGATGCTGAACTGCATCCATCCGGAAGAGGAACCGCAGTTCTCGGTGAGAGGTTTAAATGTTAACTTTGATTAATTTTTTTTTTGTAAAGTATTTTTATTCAGAACATTAAAAAGATCAACAAGTACAGCAAAACCAAACAATTTTCCAGCATTTGCAAGAAGGATGTGACATACAGTTAACAGTACAATCAACTATCAAGAACACATTCATAAAGACAGAGCAATGCTCAGCAGTACCAGGATGGGTGGAACGTGAAAGTACTGAGCCACGCACATATATTACTGTGCAGGTGAAGATGGTGTCAGCACTAGCGATGTTTCCACAAGTATAGATACTCATGGATCTCATCGCCAGGGAAACAGGCCATTCTCTCAGGCGTCGAAACTGGCCCACTAGCCAAATGCTGGTAGATTTTGTATCAGGCTAGTAAGAGTTTACTTTAAGTAGCCCTGTGGGCTTGTACTGGAGAAGGTAATACTTCAATAAGTACACCAGCTGGGCCTGTGGAAAAGTCTGTGGGGCTAGTAGATTTACCCAGTCACTAGCTCTGCTGGCTACTGGCTGCAAAACTTAATGTGGACTTCTGTGAGCAGCCTCTAGCTTTCCCCGTGTTGAATCGTGATTGTACTGAATATCTGTAGTTCTAAACTGGGCACTCTCCATCCTCATACAATTTAGGAGATTACTGGCAGATTGTTGAACTGTAGGAGGATGTTCTGAGCTCCAGTTTTGGGCCGGCATCCTTCGGGTACTAACAAGGGCTAATGACCACAGTGTGGCATCTGGTTTCAACAGGCACCAATCTGGGTCCGCCCCAAGTATAAATTCAAGTGGAGATTTAGGGAAGCCCAAACCTAATACAGCGGTCATTATCCTGAGAATAGTATGCCAAAAAGGCTGAGATTTTAGAGCAAGCTAGTATTATATGGAAAAAAGATCCCTCCTCCATCTTGTACGTGGGGCAGATACCCGATTTTTCAGGGTTCAACTGGTGCATTTTGTGAAGTGAAATATATACCCTGTATAAATGTAACCCCTAGATGGCGCTATCCCAGGGGGTACTACCCCGGCCTGATTTGCCACTAACAGGTTGAGGGGCCTGGATCCGATGGCGGGTGCCTCCACCCAGAGGTCAGGGTTTGCAATAGTTAAACTAACTTGGTCACAGCCCTCTGGGACACTGCAACCCCCCTTTCTTCCCACTAGTGGCCCACACAGTATATCAGAATTACCTTCACAGTATACACTTACCCCAGGACTGGTTCAGGCACTGGGACCCCTGTAAAATAAGAAGATACAGTGCAACAATCACAGTACAATACTTTAACATAGACAAATACCTCAGGCAGTATAACTTTGCTGAAACAAGCAGCTCTGATTTATTTAGGGGATATAACAAGGACAGAGGGAAATCAGGTTAATTAGCTTATCACTTTACTCTATCTATTTATGGCTCTGTGTATAGGTCTATCCTTACCAGTTACTGTCCCTGGGTACCCAAGCCCTAGTGGCTAGTCCAAACCTTGGCAGCTGGTAGGGGCCCTTTCACACAGAGAAAAGAAAAATTAGTTAAACAGTCAGCAGTACAGTAATTCCATTTGGATTCAATGTGGCAATTCAACAGGGAGCGACTCTGAATTAGTACTCACGACCTCCAAACAAGATAGGGTCCTTCAACGTCAGCAGGGCTACTCTTGAGCTCCACGAGACTCCTCACACATTTATATGACAAACTGCAACAGGCAAAAGTCCTTTAATGGCAGCAGGATTCACTTGAGCTACACAAGCCTCCTCATACATTTATATGGTAAAAGAAAGTACTATACCAGGCAGGCTGCTTCTCTATCCCGATCGCAATTACTGCACAATACCTGGGAGAAACACACAGCAGATTCAGTTCCTGACAGACCGAAAGTAATTCAGCAATTTCTCCAGTCTTCTACAGGGTGAGCCTGGTTTCTACCTTCAGATATCCTTTGATTCTCTTCACAGGACGGATTCAGTCCTAACAAGCAGTTACACAAGCTGCAGACCAGAACTCGGGGCCTTACACGCCTTTCCCAACTAAAACTGCACACCGAAAAAGCACAGGGCTCCTTCCCTCTTCACTGCCAGAGCTCAACTGAAACTCCAGCGGACAAAACCGGGCACTTCCTTTGAGTTCCTCCCAGTTCTTGGCTGAATTGGCTGTCACTCACAATAGACTGCCCTGTTGGTCCAAAAGGCCAAGTCCAAACTACATCTCCCAGAGTCACTGCCCATACAATCCTCTGTGGCTGGCTCAGATTACGAGTCCAAGTTCTGATTCGTCCAAGGCACCATTTTAGAGCTACCTTAACCCACACTGATTGGTCCAGTTAAGCAGTTCAAATCTAGAATGGGGAACTAGGCAAACAGTTCTGACTGCAAAGAAAGCAGGTTAGACAAACTGTACTTTCATTATTACTCTAAATGATATCTGGCAAACAGTTACATCTTTCAGATAGGTTCCCTTTGCACTCCTAGTGACTGCAAAAATGGAGTGAATTGGCAGCAGCTCGAGTGGTACTCAAGCAGAGAAACACACAGTCCACCCATACAAACTAATTATGTCTGCAAGCAGACAGCTCTTAAAGAGAGAGTACCAGAGGCTCTAAAAACACTCACAGATAAATGGCTTAAATGCCAAACACCATTCAGGCTTGGAGCATTCAAGCAAGCTCCTGGAAGTCTTTTGGGAACCCCCATTTGCAGGGGGGTTACACCCTTCCTGGTTTGGAAAGCTTGACGTCGCCAAGTAAGTACTTATAAGTTTTAACTGCAAACTATATACATTTGCATTAAGCTCACATGTAATCATCAGTCAATATATCATTTTACCAAGAACACATTTCTGAAACATTGCAGTACGTTACTTTTTACACAGTATTACACACACATTGTACCATAACTCAAGTTATTACTTCTACATGAAACCTGGAAGAGAGGGGCCCTTTCCTATCAGTTACCTTGGGGCTGGACGGGGCAAGGGCACCATACTTAGAGGGCAACACAAGTAACTTGAGTTAGCACTGACGCTCAGTTTGGGCAATGAGCTCGGGACACATACACTCCTTTATGGACAACATTGAGAGGCAAATCCACAGGCTCCAAGGGAATCATAACTGAGGTGCACCACAGGCTTTACAGCTCGACCAGTCTTTCTAGGGTAACTGTTACAGTCTCTGCACTCTGAGCCTCATTTTCAGCATTGTCCTCACTTGTCAGAGGAGTCTCCATGGGGGTAGAGAGGCTAGAACTTGGGGCACTTTCAGCTCCAGGAGTTACAGTTTCTAAGTCCACAACATTTGGCCTGCATGGAGAGCTTCGGACACTGGCAGTGGACTGTCAGGGCACTCAAAATACTCTTCTTGTTCTGGTGTATCACCAGTCTGCCCTAATCCATCATTTTCTCCCTGAAAGCACAAACAGTTCAACCATGCACAGTGATTCCATTTATCTGATCTGATGCTTTGCACTTCACTTTCTGGGAGCATTGGCTCGGGACGAAACTGGGGCTTAGACAGTCCAGAAGGCCCAGCTTGCTCCAGTATTGACTAGGGATTGCCCCGGAACAATTGACTCAGTTCGTAAGAAGGATAGTATTCAAAGTCACTCTCACTTTCTTCTGATATGGACTGACAGTCATGCTCAACTGGGACTTGTGGAGGGGAACACTTTAACTCTGCTTCTGTAGGTGCAGACTTTCTTTGATCTTTTCTTAGCAGCTAGCTCTAGTCACTGGTCCAGAGGGGCATCTTCTGGGGGCTCAGACTCAATCAAGATTTGTCAATGGGCAGTAAATGATTCTATGCATTGTTTTTACATCTTTTGAATTATTCTCAGGCCGTACTTTGTACACTGGCAGATCATCTAGTTTGCCCACTACAATGTGAGGGAGATGGTGCCATCTGTCAGCAATCTTTGTTTGCCATGCAGTCCCAGATTTCTTAGCAATACCGATCTCCCTCCTGGAGTTCCTGTGCTTTCACCTTTTATCATACCTTTCTTTGTTGGCCAGATTTCTTTTGGCAGCCATGGTTTGAGCCAGTTGAGTACATGCAGGGTTAGCTGGGCCTTCTTCTACACATACTGTAAATAGTTGTCAGCTTGAACCCCATCAGGAGAGACCCCAAAACACACATCTACCAGTAGTGAGCTTCTCTTCCAAACATCAGGCGGTGGGGGAGAACCCAGTGGCATCACTTTTGGTGCAGTTATAAGCATGTACCAGGGTGCTAATTTGTTGCCTCCATCTAGGCTTGTCCTTTGGGTGCCAGGGTGCCTAGCATATCTAGCAAAGTGCGGTTGAAACGTTCAGGCTGTGGGTCCCCTTGGGGGTGGTAAGGAGTGGTTCTGGACTTTCGCACTCCCCACAGAGAAAGCATATCTTTGATCAGACGACTCTCAAGGTCTCTCCCTTGATCAGAATGGATTCTTTGTGGAGCCCCATAGTGAACAAAAAAGTTTTCTACAAGTACTTTGGCCACAGTGGATGCTTTCTGGTCTTTGGTGGGGAAAGTTTGGGCATATCTCGTGAAATGGTCAGTGACCACCAGCACATTACTGATATTGCTTTGATCTGACTCCAGACTCAGAAAATCAATACAGACCAGCTCCATGGGTGCACTGGTGGTGATGTTAACAAGGGTGGGGCAGCCCTCTGGGGCAAAGCTTTCCTCTGTAAACAGCAACTACAAGTTCGAATGTGTTGCTCCACATCAGCCCCCATCTTAGGCCAATAGAATCTGGATCTCACCAAGTCAAGTGTTCTGTCTATACCAAGGTGCCCCATGTGGTTGTGCAAGGACCTCAATACTGAGTCTCGAAAGGCAGTGGGCAGCACTAGTTGTTGTTTGTCTACTTGTCCCCCTCTGTCTACTGTTTCTCTGTATAACAGTTTATTGATCAGTTTCAACTTAGGACCTTCTTTGTATAACAATGCAGTTCTCAAATCAGTGGAGCGTAATTTGGACACATCTTTTCCTGCACAGAGGGCTTCTAAAGCTGATTTGATCATGGGATCGTGGGACTGAGCCCATGAATACTGTCATTGTCCAGCTGAGGCAGTGCACCAATGTCTATTGCAGAAAAGTGGCAATATGCAGCAGGTATGCAATTCTCAGAGGGTCCAAGCAATCCACCATGCAGTCCACTCGTCCGTGGACATTTGTTCCTCCCTGTCAAACTTCCGCAGAGTGCCCGAATGTCAGGTTCTGCCAATCTGACCCAATCATTCTGAGGAACAGGCCTCCGGGAGAGCATCAGCATCTATGTGATTCAGACCTGCTCGGTATTGAGAGCATAGTAGTATATGAGATAATGCAGAAAGCCACCTATGCCAGTGGCATCCAACTTAGCTGAGGTCTGCACATAGGTCAAAGGATTATTGTCAGTTTTACTAGTATTTTAGCCCCATACAAGTACTCATGGAATTGGTCAACAATAGCCCACTTCAAAGCGAGAACTCTAACTTATATACAGGATAGTTCTTTTCGGATGGGGTCAGGCTTCTACTGGCAAAGGCCACTGGTCTCAGGCCATTCTCATGCTCTTGGTACAACACAGCCCCCAACCCTTGCAAGCTAGCATCAGTGTGCAGGACGTAAGGTTTTCTTGGATCGGCATAGGCCAGCACTGGAGCATGGGTAAGTTGATATATGATCTCATGAAAAGCAGTCTCACAATCAGGAGTCCAGCAGGCCCCAAATACTTCACTTGGACGAAAATACACTCTTTCAGTCTTGAGGGACGCTGACTTTTGGTATTTTTTGTGGGTTGGGGGATACCCTTGAGTAAGGTTAAGTAAAGGGCAGATCACTCTTGAATAGTCCTTGATGAACGCTGATAATAACCACAGAATCCCAGGAATCTCTGTAGCTCTTTAGATTTTTGGGCTGTGGCCAGGTGGTCAAGGCCTCAACTTTACTTAGGTGGTCTCTATTCCTCGGTGGATACTATGTGTCCCACATACTTTACTGATGTTGAAAGAATTGACACTTATCAATGGACAATTTAAGGCCAAAGTCCTCCAGTCGGTCCAATACCTTAAATAATCTGCTCCATGTTCCTCCAGTGAGCTGCCAAACACAATAACATCATCTAGGTATACCAGGCACTCTAGTAAGTTCATGTCCCCCACTGTACGCTCCATCAATCGTTGAAAAGTGGCTGGGGCACCTGAAATCCCTTGAGGCATCCTCATGAATTCATAGAAGCCAAGCGGACAGATAAAGGCTGTCTTCTCATGGTCCTCTGGGGCCATCGGGATCTGGTAGTACCCACTGCGGAGATCCAACACAGAGAACCACTTGCTCCCGTTTAGGCAGTCCAAAGCATCCTGAATGCGGGGCATTGTGTACTGATCAGGGATAGTCCGCCGGTTTAAGGTGCGATAATCCACGCAAATCCTTACTATCCCATTCTTTTTCCTCACTACCACAATGGGGGACGCATAAGGACTTCTGGATTCTTGTATTACACCAGCAGCTAACATCTCTTGCAGATGCCGTCTCACATCATCTATGTCAGCAGGTGCCAGGCGTCGAGACCTCTCACGAAATGGTCTTTCGTCATGCAGCCAGATATTGTGCTCAGCTCCTTGCACGCATCCTACGTCCCATTCCTTTAAAGAAAACACCTGGTCTCTCTGGGCAAGCTTCTCACTGATCCTCACTTTCCATTCAGCTGGTAGCGAGAGTCGCCAAATCAAACAAGTCAGGCGTTACTCTGTCATTCTTCCTCGAACTCTTGCTGCTGGGTAGCACTGCAGAGTCTGCACAATGCACATTAGCCAGGATCGACCTCTATTTACTTCGAATGTCTCTTTCAGACACATTATGAACTTGGACCATTACCCTTCTGGCATAAGCATGGGCTCTAGTGGGCAAAATACTAAACTTGACCAGCAGTCCCTCTGGCAATTTTCCATCGCCTGGTGCATCCAACATTAATATTTTATTCTTAACATCCTTTCTGATACGGACCTCTCCCTGTAAGGTACACTGGGCATTTGGCGCCAGGATCAGAGACTCAGGATCCTTCTTCCATACAGTTCTGACCGGTTCCTCTGGTTCTATTTTTTCAGCATCTCTCTGTGCCTCATAGGCCTTCTTAATTAAAGCCGGAACTCTTAAAGCTCTACTAGTCTTTGACCCCTGTTTTTCATAACACAACTGTGCCAGCCTTCCGAACATAGAGCATTTGTTCCAATCAACAAAGGGACACCATCATACAGTCCAGTGGGGGACACACTAAGGCTAGGGTCTCTACTTGTTCGGCCACCCAGCCACGGAGGTGGGGAAAGACAGCCAAATTCGATATACCCGGAATAGGGGTAGGCCTTCTCACTTAACCCCATACATGCAGTCCTTGTAATGGTTGTAAGGTACGTCTGACAAATGCTTCTGATACCAATCCTGGAACATAACTGTCACTTGGGAGCCACTGTCTAATACAGCTCTTGTAGACACTCCATTCACCTTTACAGTGGTCTCCATGGAGGGACCCACTATTCTGGACCAGTCTGAGAGGCGGTAGTGGGGCCTGGCAACTGACCTTGCCACAAAAGGACGTGAGTTAGCATTTTTGGTGCCCTCATTGGGATCATTTCGTGCACCTCTTAACCACTGATTTGTTCTCCGAAGCTCTCCTTGTAGCCTATATGCAACTTTGTCAGTGTCTTTTGGGGACCGGCATTCCCTTTTCACGTGCCCATCCTTCCCACAATTATAGCAAAACATACTTTCTGGAGTTTGAGCTGGCCGAGGCGCCACACTGGGAGCCAGGGCGGGGGTATTACTAACTGGAAACCTTGGTGCCATCTCTGTCTGCGGCGTGATAAGCATTTGGAGACATCTCATCAATTTCTCCACTTCCATGGTCAAGGAATCGAGTTTGGAGCCGTTATCAGCAGGAGATACATGGGTGGGTACCCCCACCCCCATAGCAGATGCAGTCAGATATAGGTCAGGGCCCATACTTGCAGGCGTGGCCTTCATAAAGGGACTGTTTTTGAATTCCCGGATCTCTCTCAACAGTTCGCCCCATTGTGGCATATCTTTTTCCTTGTCAGAGCACTCATTGACTGCCAACCTCTGCCCCTGAACTTCACTTGATGGGTCACCCTCAGTCACTCGGGTCGTAGCCGCAGCTATTAGTGCAAGTCCCTCCCGAGGTCGCCTTTTCTCAACTCCTCGAATTTCTCTCATTAACTCATCATAGGAGGGTGGGGATTCAGTCAATTTGCCAGGCGTAACTGAAGCAACAGCAGTTCTGAGAGGGGCAGACTTAGGATCCTGTCCAGCCTGATTCGGTCCAGTTCAATCGCTGGCAAACTACCCTTTCTGAGGCATTCTTGCAACAATTTTTCCAGCCGAGATACATACACAGACAACAACTCCCCTTGGTACTGTTGTGCATTTCTTACTCTCCACCATAGGTCCTCATCAGAATCTGGGCTCCCATACACATTCTCCAAGGCCTCAAGATAGGCCTGTGCAGTCGCTTCAGGGTTACTGGCCCGTTTAGCACGGATGGTAGCCAGGGCAGGACCTCGGAGGCTCTCACTAACCCTCTTCGCTGCTTCCCGAGCATTGCCATTCTAGCACTTGGGGGCAACATAGTCTATCCAGGTCTCCCAGTCATCCTCCCCTTGGGGGGTGGGAAGGGTGCCAGAGAAGATCCTCAACCTCCGGTAAGAGTCGTGACTAATGGCAGGTGCAGAAATAGGAGTCTGCATTGGTTCAGCCACCATTACGGGTACTGGAGCGGGAGAGGGTGTTGGGGGAGGAACAGCCCCAGGTGGCAAGAATAGTTTCTTCAAGTCCTCCACAGTTTTCCCTTCCCCCAGCAACCATTTAGCAAATTTCTCCTCAAAAGTTTCAGATAGTGGTGGGGGCTCATTCCCCCCCGGGTCTTTACTGTCCTTAGTTATCACTCTCCAAGCAGTGAGGGCTCCCTCTGGGGTAATGGTCTGTGGCACTTTGGAGCTATCTATGGGATCCTTAAACTCTACTAGGGCCAGGAAAGTGTGGGTGAGCAGATTAGCATGCCGACCCACCACCACAGGGTTTTGTAAACCTTCCACCTTGGAAACTACTCCTGTACAGTGTCCGTATTGATACCAGGGGATGTCCAGGATAAGCATAGCATTTGGGGTCGATCTCCTCCCAGTACACCACTCCACCAGCGGTGCACAGCCACTTCTGTCGGGGTACCCATTTATTTTTTCTTAACAGTGGTTTGTAAATATGGCCACTAGAGGACACACAATCCCAGCGTGAGCCTCCAAGATGTAACCCCTAGATGGTGCTATCCCAGGGCTACTACCCGGCCTGATTTGCCACTAACAGGTTGAGGGGCCTGGATCCGATGGCGGTGCCTCCACCCAGAGGTCAGGGTTTGCAATAGTTAAACTAACTTGGTCACAGCCTCTGGGACACTGCAACCCCTTTCTTCCCACTAGTGGCCCACAGTATATCAGAATTACCTTCACAGTATACACTTACCCCAGGACTGGTTCAGGCACTGGGACCCCCTGTAAAATAAGAAGATACAGTGCAACAATCACAGTACAATACTTAACATAGACAAATACCTCCAGGCAGTATAACTTTGCTGAAACAAGCAGCTCTGATTTATTTAGGGGATATAACAAGGACAGGGGAAATCAGGTTAATTAGCTTATCACTTTACTCATCTACCTATGGCTCTGTGCACAGGCCTATCTCTACAGTTACTGTCCCTGGGTACCCAAGCCCTAGTGCTAGCAGTCCAAACTGCAGCTGGTAGGGCCTTTCACACAGAGGAAAGAAAAATTAGTTAAACAGTCAGCAGTACAGTAATTCCATTTGGATTCAATGTGGCAATTCAACGAGGGCGACTCTGAATTAGTACTCACGACCTCCAAACAAGATAGGGTCCTTCAACGTCAGCAGGGCTACTCTTGAGCTCCAGAGACTCCTCACACATTTATATGACAAACTGCAACAGGCAAAAGTCCTTTAATGGCAGCAGGATTCACTTGAGCTACACAAGCCTCCTCATACATTTATATGGTAAAAAGAAAGTACTATACCAGGCAGGCTGCTTCTCTATCCCGATCGCAATTACTGCACAATACCCGGGAGAACACACAGCAGATTCAGTTCCTGACAGACCGAGCGCAATTCAGCAATTTCTCCAGTCTTCTACAGGGTGAGCCTGGTTTCTACTCTTCAGATATCCTTTGATTCTCTTCACAGGACGGATTCAGTCCTAACAAGCAGTTACACAAGCTGTAGACTGGAACTCGGGCCTTACAGCTGCTTTCCCAACTAAAACTGCACACCAAAAGCACAGGGCTCCTTCCCTCTTCACTGCCAGAGCTCAACTGAAACTCCAGCGGACAAAACTGGCACTTCCTTTGAGTTCCTTCCAGTTCTTAGCTGAATTGGCTGTCACTCACAATAGACTGCCCCTGTTGGTCCAAAAGGCGCCGAAGTCCAAACTACATCTCTCAGAGTCACTGCCCATACAATCCTCTTGTGGCTGGCTCAGATTACGAGTCCAAGTTCTGATTCGTCCAAGGCACCATTTTAGAGCTACCTTAACCCACACTGATTGGTCCAGTTCAGTAGTTCAAATCTAGAATGGGGAACTAGGCAAACAGTTCTGACTGCAAAGAAAGCAGGTTAGACAAACTGTACTTTCATTATTACTCTAAATGATATCTGGCAAACAGTTACATTTTTCAGATAGGTTCCCTTTGCACTCCTAGTGACTGCAAAAATGGAGTGAATTGGCAGCAGCTCGAGTGGTACTCAAGCAGAGAAACACACAGTCCCCCCATACAAACTAATTATGTCTGCAAGCAGACAGCTCTTAAAGAGACAGTACCAGAGGCTCTAAAAACACTCACAGATAAATGGCTTAAACGCCAAACACCATTCAGGCTTGGAGCATTCAAGCAAGCTCCTGGAAGTCTTTTGGGAACCCCCATTTGCAGGGGAGTTACATAAAAAATTTAGCTGGATTTGTCTCAGCCTGTTTTGGAGTAGTTGTTGAGATGCCAAACCGCTTTCTTCCACATGGTCATGGTTAGTATTATCCCCAGATCCTCCTCCCATTTTTGAAGAGTTTGCAATTGTGGAGGTGGGGCAAAGCCTATTAAACTGAAAAGTGGCTTAGTTTTTGGCTGTGGCCTATAAAGTTCCTCCTCCCCTGAGGCTAAGTTAGGACCATCTTGGGGGGCCACACCTAGGGCAGTAAGTCACTGTCGTACCTATAGGTACAAAAATAGGTCACCTGGCGGGCGGGACCAAGATGTTAGTAGTTCTCCAAAAAATAGGCACCTGTCTCCCTCATGTAACTGTGAGCACTGGAGGCCTTTCTTTTGCCACCTGAGTAGGCCTCTCTGTAGGAATACTGTGTAGTGTTGAGCGTGTTTTAAGGTGGATAATAGTATTGCAGCATTTTGAGAGGACAGTTGAGGTTTTTTAAATAGGTGTGCACTGCCAACCAAACTTTAACTAGATTCTGGGTGAAGGAATTGTCATATTTCATGGGATGCTTCAGAGTTATGAATGGAGACAGCAGGTTCCTATGCAAGTCTCTGCCTGTTCACCTTCTATAGTGATCCACGTAGGTGTATGCGGGCAGCTTCCATCGGTAAATAAGCTAACTGGGCTGGCCCAGTAGTACAATTTAAGATTCAGAAGCCCTCACCCCTCCTGCTTGGCAACTGGAGAGTGGACCTACTGATTCACGCGTTCTTCCCCTTCCACAGAAATCTATGCACAATTGCATCATGTTGCTTGAAAATTTTATCAAGGATATGAACGAGCAGAGATTGAAACAACTATAAACACTAGGGCAGAATAATCATTTTTACCACATTCACCTTACCTGGGAGGGTCAGTAGCAGGTTCCTCCATCTCTCACTCTCCTCGGCGATTGTGGTAAGAAGTGGACTACAGTTATCTTTTTACCAACTGGGTCACCTGAGCAGTAATGATCCCCCTTAGGTATTGAATGCGATCCACCACTTTGCACTTCGATAGAGCTGCCCGTGAGTGACTCTCTGTGGAACCTCCCAACTGGCAATATCTCACTTTTAGTTCATTTTATGGCCAGACAGATGGGCATACTCATTTAGAACAGCCTGAACGTTAGGGAGACCCACAGCTGGGTTTTTCAAATATAACATTAGATCATCTGCAAACAGCACAACTTTATGTACGCCATTCTCATCATAAGCCTCTATACCTGGATGCTGATGGATTGCTGATAACGGTTCCAGAGCCATAAGATAAAGGGGAAAGACGGCAGCCTTCACTAGTTCCCCATGAGAAATTGAAGAGAGGCATAAGGGAGTCACCCACCAGTACCTGAGCTTAGGGGTTGGGATCCAACATTTCGATCCAGGCCAGCATGCGGGAGCCTATGCCAAATATCTGCAATGTGGCAAACATATACCCCATATTCCAAGCAACCAGATGCCTTCTCAACATTTAGGGCAAGGACCACCGCTCTGTGGGACCCCAAAATGTGCACCCAACCCCGACTTATGTCGAGAGTTTTGCGAATGTTATGATTCTCCTGTCTGGCTTGCTCGAATACAGATTGATCTGGATAAATGCACTGGGGCATCGGTGGTTCCAATCGGGTCACAATCAGTTTGGCTATAATTTTATAGTACACGGTCAAGAGGGAAACTGGATGATAGGGAGCACAGAGAGTGGGATCCTTTCACTTTTTTTTTTTTTTTAATAGCTGATTGCATGGATGGGATGGGGGCAGTTCTCCCCTTCCCAGGCTCTCCTGAATCATATCCTGCAATGGCTCTAGGAGTACATTTTGAAAGGGTTTACCCCCCACCCCCACCCCTTAACTGCCTTCAGAATCTTATCTTCAGTTATTGGTTGTTCCAGTGTTTGGGAGGCTGCAGGCGTGATGGGTGTGATTTGGTCCTTATCCAAAAATGTCTGTAGCTGGGCTTGGTTCGGAGACACTTCTGAAGTGTACAAATCTTGGTAAAAATTTGAGAAAGCCTGTCCTATAAATGATGGATCTGTGTTCAAGTCTCCCCCTGGAGTTTTTATGTCACATATGGCACACTCTTTTTCTTTATTCTTAAGTTGCCAGGTGAGGGGTTTCCCCTCTATCACTCTCAAAATAAGGGCTACCTTTACTTAGCAGGATAGTTCTTTCAAGGTGTGCAGTACTAGCAGTGTCATACTTCCATTTTAACTTTTGGAGGACATGGTACAGGGCTGGAGTCTGACAGATTTTGATGAACATTTAAACTTACTGAGGAGGGTGGCATAAGGAATTGGGAAGGAGAAACTGCCACCCCTCCTCCCAACACAGGCAAGACAGTAAGGAGAACCTGAGAGGAGAGGAATCACCCAAGGTGCAAATAATTAAAGCAAGCAGGCTGGTAGAGACAAAGGGGGAGGGAACACAGTTGATTGGGCTAACTGGGGAAAAAAGGGGTTGTTGCATATTGGGGACATTTTTCCGCCAACTTGCTACTTTCACATTTTTTTTTTTTTTTTTTAAGACAGCAGGCTTCCCTACCATTCACACACCACTGGAAATATCTTCAACTGCGCCACCTTTTAACCTCCATTGTAGGCATTTGGCTCCAACTGCCAGCCACTGGAATTTGAGATGACGTCATGGGTCTCAGCGGGGAGGCAAGTTGAAGGGATTCCCTCCTAAAATAAGTGTTGTGTATTGGTGACTGTTAAAAGCTTACACACCTTCCACTGATCACCTCCACAAGAGATAGGAGAAGATTCTAGACCACCCTCTCACTGATGCAGAATGGCAGTGTTGCTAGGCTAATGCTTAGGGTCTTTCTAGGGATACGAGCAGCAGCCTCATGTACCTTAGGACACTTCACTTGTGGTATCATACCCCTGTTTTTTTATACTAGTTGCATGTGGCCTCCACATCCAGACTGCTGCTCTGCAACAGAGTAGATGATCGAGATGGGGTGGGCAGAATGAGAAGAGATCTGGATAAACTAGCAAAATGGTTGGAAGAGTAGCAACTGGGGTTTAATGTTGGGGTAATGTGAGGAAGTTCTTTTTCACAGAAAGGGTGGTGGATGCATGGAACAGCCTACCTCAGAAGTGGTGGATATGAATACAGTGCAGGGCTTCAAACAGGCATGGGAGAGGCATAAGGGAGCAATACAGATGAGTATGAATAGATAGGCCATTGACAGAGCAAAGGCCTATGGCACATTCATAAGGTAGAAAAAGAAATGGGCAGACTGGATGGGCCTTGCAGTCCTTATCTGAAGTCAACTTCTATGTTTCTATGTTCTTTATGTGAGGGAAAGCATAAAAGTGATGGAGATACAGGAAATACAAGGGGAGTCAGAGGTACAGTGGGTCACCCTGGAGATTGGGAATGGAGCCACTATTCACACTGGAGTGATACATGGACCTCCAGTACAGAGGGAGGGATTAGATATGGTACTGGTAGAAGCCATTGGCAAGATGGCAGAAATGGGGGAGATGCTGTTGGTGGGAGACTTCAACTGCCGGATGTAGACTGGAGCCTCCCAGCAGCAGCTTCAGTTAGAAGCAAGGACATCCTGGACTCACTGCAGGAGCATTCCTCAGGAAACTAGACTGTGAACCCACTCATGATGGGCAATACTGGATCTTGTACTCACTAACGGGGACAGTGTTGCAGACATCGAAGTGGGAAGCCACCTGGGGACCAGTAATCACCATATAGTGTTATTCAGTATAAGGACTACTGCGGAAATCGAACCACACAAGGGCAAGGGTCCTGGACTTCAGGAGGCCATATTTTACAAAGATGGGTGAATGTCTCGGGGATAACCCGGCAGGGGGGATGGCCTGAGAGGATGGAGGAAGAACGTGTGAAGCAAAAAGAAAGCACTGTAAAGGCGAGACCTAAATAAATAAAAAAAAAAAAAAGAGGAGAAAGAGATCATTATGGTTCTCGAAAGAGGTGTCGGAAAAGGTAAAGGCTAAAAGGGTAGCATTCATAAGGTACAAGGAGACACAGAGGAAGGAAGGAATTAATTGGCTAGATAAAGCCGCTGCATCGTTCACAGATGCTGCCACTGCCCAAGACCTAACACAAGTAGTCACATCCCCGACCCGTCTGAACCAGCGCGCAGGTTCCTCCTCATTGCTGGACCTGGTATTCACCAACCGCCCCCTTAAAATCACCAGTACTACTGTCCTCCCAAATGCCCTTAGCAACCACTCCCCTGTCCTCTGCTCCTGGACATGCAAAATCACCAAAATCCCCCCCCCACACACACAAATAATCCAACAGTGCAAACTTGGCCCTGACAAACTTGCTCAACTCAAAGCATATCTCAGTACTATGGACTGGTCCCTCATAACGAATACCCCTGACCCTGACAAAGCCCTTGACCTCTTCATTCTCTTCTTTAACACCGTATGTGACAAATTTGCCCCAATCACCAAAAGGGTGGTCAAAGGCAATCCAGCGCTGTGGATCACTGACCATCTCCTGGACCTCATGCGGACCAGAGATTCCTTATGGCACCTCTCCAACAAGCCTGCCAGCCGACAGACAGAGGTACAGAGAGGCATGGAACAAATGTACTTGGTCCTTGAACAAAGCAAAAGCTGAGTGTTACAAGACCTCTCTAACCACTACCTGGGGCTCAGGGCGAAAGTTCTGGGCCAATATTAAGGACCTCTGTGGCAAAGATTCCAACACCGTCCCTAATCAGATCGTGGTTGACAGGGGCCTGACCACTGATCCGGCCTGTATAGCCACAGCCTTTAATGACACCTTCACAAACCTCAGCCAGGTTCTTCCAACTAACTTCTTTGACCCACCCCCAGCCAGCTCCCCCACCACTGCCCCTGCAGCCCCTCCCTTTCGACTGTGCAGCATTACACCCAAGTACGTTGAGCCATATCTCAGAATAGCTCTAAGCCACTCCCGTTATAGTAGTGACTCCTTAGACCTGAAACTTCTTCGGCTCTCTCTCCTGAGGTGTTCAACCTCCTCACCTATATACTAAACCGCTCTTTATGCCTGGGGTAATTCCCCTCCCATTGGAAATCTGCTTCCATTACGCCCATATTTAAAAGTGGGGACTGTTCCCTTACTAGCAACTACCTTCCTATCTCCACTCTCCCTCCCCTATCCAAAGCCCTAGAGAGGATAGTCTCCGATCAGCTCACTGACCACCTCAACAAATACAACCTACTCTGCAAGCAGCAACATGGCTTCCGGAAGGGGCATAGTAGTACTACTACGGCCCTCCTGGAATTCACCACACACATCCACTCCGCCTTAGACAGAAGTCAAATCACTGGGGCTGTCTTCATTGATGTCACAAAGGTGTTCAACACCGTTAACCACCCGCTCCTGCTATCCACACTGTCCAACATCGGTTTCTCTCGGGATGCCCTTGGCTGGTTCACCGATTACCTGTCTAACTGTTCCCAACAGGTCAAAATTGGTAACACCCCATCTAATAGGCTACCTGTCCTCTCTGCTGTCCTGCAGGGGTCTGCCTTGGACCACTATTGTTCAGCCTCTTCCTTAACTCCCTCCCCAGGTCTTGCTCTGGGAACCTGCTTCTCTATGCAGATGATGCTGTCCTATATACCTCCAACTCTGACACTTTGCAACTCCACCTCTCCCTTCAATCCTCCTTTATTGGTGCTGAAAAATGGTTCGCATCACAACGACTTATCCTGAACTATAACAAGACCAAGGTTATGTTCTTTTCTCACCCACTTAACTCTAGGAAGGAACTTTGCCCTCAAGTACGAACTGCCAACCTGACCCCTCTTGAGCAAGTGGACTCCTTTAAATACCTGGGCATTACTCTAGACCCTGCCATTACCTTAACATATTCACCTTCTATCTACCGCCCTCACTGTTCAGCTCAGGCTACTGTATCACTTCAAACATTGTTTTACCCCAAATGCCATAAGGCTCGCCCTCTCCTCCTCTGTCCTCTCCCTGCTTGATTATGGCTTACTTATCTATGGTGCGGCGAACACCTCGGCCCTCCATAGACTTCGTAGCTCCCTAAATAAAGCCTGTCGCCTCACCCTGGGCTGTGACCACATTAACTCACACATGTTCTCTATATAATGATACCAACTGGCTTAACCTTGACAACAGAATTAGGTTTCACACCTGCCTCATGGCAAAAAAAATAGCCCTAGGCCACTGCACCCCAGGACTCGCACCCCTAATCCACCCGGCCCCGACACTTAAGCATACTCGTAGCTCTGGCAGGCAACTCCTCTCTGTCCCTCACTGCCTTCCCAACTCCAAAGGTCCTTTAGCTACAGAGCTCCTTCTTGGGTGAACAGCCTACCCACCCCACTTGTCAATGAGATCAGACTTGGACCTTTTAAAACCTCTCTTAGAGACCTCCTTCAGTCCTCAAACCACTGTGACAGCCACTGAAACACCTCCCACTACCTTCCTGACTAAGGTCTTTGGCCGGCTTCTTCTATCCTACCTGCCCCTACCCGAGTTCCCTAAGCCTAGCTCTAGAACTGAGTTTTTATATGTATTATTTGATTGCACTAATTATCCTTAGTATTTGACTGTTAGCCTTACAATTGCTCTTGTAACAACCTGACTGTGTACTGATGAACAGCCATGTAACTGTATGTATTTGTATGTAAATTCTGTGATGTGGAACCTTTGAAAAGGAGACTGAGTCAAAGGTACTTTCCGAACCTTCCAATAAATAAATAAATACATACACGATCAGGAGGTGTATTGGGGGAACAGAGTGAAACAGGGACAGCAGAAAGGAACGCAAAGGTGCAAACTGAAGACAGAATAGCCTTGGAGGTAATGAAAGGGGACAAGACATTTTCTAGGTATGTAACTGAAAGCAGGACGATCGGGGTGGGGTTGTAAGGTTAAAAAAGGAAGCTGAAATACCTGGAAAAGGCAGACATCCTGAACAAATACTTTTGCTCAGTGTTCACAGAGAAGGAAGGGGGGGCACAATAAAGTAATACAAGCTTTGGAGGGAGGGAGGGAGGTGGACATTAGTCCTTTTTCCGAGCTGGAGCCAGACAGGGTGAATCCAAGGGCATTGAGAGAGCTCAGGAAGTGCCAGCTGCACCTCTGACAGTCCTATTCAACAGCTCACTGGAAACAGCAGTGGTTCTGGAGGACTGCAAGAGGGCAGATGTACTCCCACTACACAGAAGAAGTAGGAGGGAGGAGGCTGGCAAATACAAGCCAGTCAGCCGGATACTGGTGGTGTGAAAATTAATGGAATCACTGCTGAAATAAAGGATTGTGGTCTTGAATCCAGTAGGTTACAAAACCCAAGGCAGCATGGGTTCACACCAGGGAGTCCAACAACCAAATTCTGGCCTGCTCAAGCAATGAATGCTACTACACAAGAAGTCTTTTTAAAGTTTGTTATTTTTATTTATAAAGTCCCAATGTTTCGCCTAGTATTAGGCTTCTTCTGGGGAACTGTAAAAAGATTTATAAACAAATATTTACTACACTTCACATTTGAAAATAATATTCAATTTTTCCATATTAGACCATGCTAGCCAAAAATGACTGGGTGTACCATCTTTCTATTGTAGTTATTAAAACAATTAAGGATAAACTAGTACACACACAGCATTGGAAAGAGACCCCCAAAGGGTCCCAATTACTATTGGGTCCCTTAAAAAATGGAATGTACCCCTGCGGTAAATGTGCAGCATGTGGTAACACTTCCCGGAGAACATCTTTTAAACACCCCCATACAGGAAGAGAATATTATATAAGGTCACATATAACGAGTGCGACGATGGGGGTGATTTATATCATTCAATGTCCATGTGACCAACTATATGTTGGCAAAACACTGAAAGAACTAGGGACCCATATCTCAGAGCATAAAAGTCGTATCTGCAAGAGAGATGAGCATTCCCCTCTTGCTACACATTATAATGAAAGAGGTCATTCCCCTGTGCAAATTAGATTCTGGGGACTCGAACAAGTTCCTAAACCTGCAAGAGGTGGCTGCTATTATGATTTGCTAGAGAAAAGAGAGATGTTTTGGATGTATGAATTGGGCCTCATACATGAGAAATGGGGTTTAAATGAGGATGTTAACTGGCAGGTGTGTTGGGGGGACTAAGAAGAAATAGAAAATGTTTATGAAATATTAATATTAGAACTACAGTGGTAAGGTCTAGGTATGATATGAAGACAAAAAAGGAAAAAAACTATTTCCCTCTAACTCCAGATGATGTAGCAATCTCTCCTTCATTTATCCTTAAGTAAAAGATACTAATGTGGTTAACTTAATTATAATGAAAAGAAAATGGTTGATGTAGCTATGGTCTCGTCTATCATTTTCAGTGATTCTGCAACTTGCTGGGAGTGTTAAATAGGGCTAGTTAGCATAATACTATTTAAGTGTTACAACACAATCAAAATAATGTATCATAACTACACACCTTTTAGCATCTCAAGCTGATATAATTATGTTACCTTTTAGTATTAGCAGCGGTTTTGCAGCTAGCTGTGAATGTTAGATGGGGCTGTTTAGTAAAATAATATTATAAAGTGCTAAAAATGCACTTAGAATTGTGTTATTTACTATACACCTTTTTTAACATTTTATGCAGCTTCTATATATTTTTCTGTGAACAGCGGATGGACTGATTAATTCAGTCCCTTCCATAAAGAGTCAGTATACATTTAAAAACTGTGCATATCCCTTTAAAAGACTTTCCAGCAGAGTTACTTATCCTTGCAATGCTGAAATATGTCAGGGAGAAGAGTCATTGGTCGCCATGACGACCACCTTGCTTTGGCAAGGAATGATGACACAAGCTTTGGTGTCATGTGACTTCTCTCCCTGACATAAAGAGGCCTAGTCAGCCAAGCAGCTGGTGCTGCTAGTCTACCTTCAGAACTCCATTGAGTAAGTCAGAGATTTTTTTCCCCTGTAATACTTATACTTAAGAAATGTACTTGGTCATAGGATTTATTTAGTTAGCAGCAAAAGGATTATTAAATCAGCGAATGAAAAGTTTTAGACTATGAAGTGAATCTGATTATTTAGTAACATTTTGAGGAGAATGTTTATCTGATAAAACTAAAAAGGAAAACTAGGGGAAACAAATTAATCATTGCATGTAACTGCATCAGATGCCAGAAGCACATGGCACTAGAGAACTGATTTAGGTTGGTTTTGTGCACACATGGATTAAATAAATAAGTTAAATCTGAACTTCAAAGGAAATGAAAGAACATTATTACATTAATTACTAAACTTTTAAGGAACTTGAGTAGAGGTGGATTGAAATATAAAAAAATGGGTTGGTTTATGAACACATGATTTAACACTTGTATAGGTAAATAAAAAAGTAATTGCTTTTTTGTTCTCAACCTCCTCCCCAGCTCTCCCTGGTCCACATTGCCTAATAGACATGAGGCACGAAGAAAACATGTTAAAAAGCAAAGTACCATATATAAAAAGGTGACTAGTTAGAATCGAGTGTATGAACATATTAGAAATACTACATAATATGTGCAAATAACTTTAAAGAAGCACTTAAATTAACAATTGCTTTTCTTTATAACTTTTTCCTCTTTCTGTCCCCTTTTATTTATTTATCAGTTAAATAGTTGAAGAAAAATATCTGAAATCAAAAGTATAATAAATAAAAAAAGGTGAACATTGAGAACTTAAACTATAAATGATAATGTAGCATTGTTTGGTGCAATTTGGAGTATGCAGTACTTGACCTAAGTGTTTTATTTATTTTTAAAGTGAACACATACAGGAGGCAATTCTTGAGGAGGCTTGGCAGATGTCTGGCTTTTGCTGACATTGTTAAAAAGGAAGGCAATGAATTTTTCATTCATTTATATTGGTGGCATCTAGTTGGGCAAAATGTATAAGAATTTTATGACTGTTAATGAATGTAAAGGATAACCAAGTGGTTAAAATATCATTTGGGTTTTAATATTGCTTTAATAACTACAATAGAAAGATGGTACACCCAGTCATTTTTGACTAGCATGGTCTAATATGGAAAGAGATCAAAAATTGAAAATTAAAAAATTGAATATTTTCAAATGTGAAATATAGTAAATATGTTTATAAATCTTTTTATAGTTCCCCAGAAGACGCCCAATACTAGGCGAAACATTGGGACTTTATAAATGAAAATAATGAACTTTAAAAAGACTTTGTGTGTAGTAGCATTCATTGCTCGAGCAGGCCAGAATTTTGTTGTTGGATTTGAATATATCAGAAACTTGGTGAGCTCAACCAGATACTTTACTGAATCGTTTGTACAAGACTGGTGATTTCCCTGGGCACAAACTTTTTCACACCAGGGAGGTCATGTCAAACAATCTAATCGAATTCTTTGGCACAATGACAAAGGTATTAGGATTGGGTGGAGTGGTGGATGTGGCCTACCTAGATTTCAGTAAGACTTTCAATATCATTCCACACAAGAGACTAATAAGCAAGCTAGGTAGCTTAGGAGTGGGTCCAAAGGTGGTAAACTACATAAGAAATTGGATAGGGGACAGGTGACAGAGGGTGGTGGTAAACTGAGTTCACTCCAAGGAAGGGAGGATGACCAGCAGGGTGCCTCAGGAATCAGTGCTGGGACCCATCCTCTTTAATGGTCTTTATAAGTGACATTGCAGAGGAGCTGGAAGGGAAGGTCTGCCTCTTTGCGGATAACACTAAAATCTACAACAGGGTAGACACTCCGGGGGGGGGGGGGTTGGAAAGGGTGAGCAGAGACTTGAGAGAACTAGAGGAGTGGTCAATGGTATGGCAGCTGAGTTTCAATGCAAAAAATGTGCAAAATAATTTACTTGAGGCAAAGAAACCCAGGGGCAGAGTACAAAATGGGTGGAGTGGTACTGACGAGCACCAAGCAGGAAAGAGACCTGGGGGTAATCATATCAGATGCCCTAAAGGTGGCCAGGCAGTGTGACAAGGCAGTCGGGAGTGCTAATGGGATACTGGGGTGCATAGGGAGGGGAACCACCAGCAGAAAGAGAGAAGTGGTGTTGCCTCTGTACAGATCGCTGGTAAGACTGCACCTGGACTACTGTGTCCAGTTCTGGAGACCACATCTCCACAGAGTGGAGCCAGTCCAAAGAGGGTAATTAAAATGGAGCAGGATCTGCATCAAAAGACCTATAAGGAGACTAAAGGACCTCAATATGTACACCTTGGAAGAGAGGAGGAAGAGTAGGGTTATGATAGACCTTTAAATACCTCACAGAGGTAAATATGGTACAGGAGGGAAGTCTTTTTCGGTAAAAAAAAAAAGAGTTCAAGAACAAGGGGACATGTTATGAAGCTGCAGGGGGTAGATTCAAGAGAGATGTAATGAAGTACTTCTTCACTGAAGGAGTGGTGGATTCCTGGATTTCCAGCAGAGCTAGTAGGGCCAAAAAAAATAATGCTAGGATTCAAAAATGCATGGGACAGGCACAAGGGAATCATAGTGGAACGGAAGAAGGGAGGGAGAAAGAGCTGTAGATCAAATACAGTCTGTAGTAATAATGTAGGTAGGTCAAAAAGGTAGACTGGGTTGGCCCAGCAGTTCTTATCTGCTGTCAAATTCTGTTTCTACATAACAAGATATTGCTTCCCTGCATTGCTATCCTGGGTCAATAATAGGTCAAACAAGGACTCCGCCAAAAATGTGATATCGCATCTGAGCTTGGGTATTCTGGGTAAATATACTGTAAAACTGTGTAAAAGCAGGACCCGACAGCAGTCCCACTAAACGGGAGATATTGCACCTAAGCTGATCTGTCCTGGAAAAATACTTTAAAAGCAGGATCCCACTGAAAACAAGATATTACATCTCACCTCTGCTACAAATGGGTAACTACAGTATTACAACTTGTATTCAGTGGACTACATTGCAAATGAGATCACATCTCATCTCATCTGGTCTATCCTGTGTAAATATACAGTAAAAATATGCAAAACGGGACCTCATTACAGCAGAATCCCACAAAAATATCCATCTGTACTGGTCTATCCTGGGAAGAATACTTAGAAAAAGCTGGAACCAGCTGAAAACGAGAGTCATTCATAAGGTAGAGAAAATGGGCAGACTGGATGGGCCTTGCAGTCCTTATTTGCAGTCAACTTCTATGTTTCTATGTTAAACTACCTCTCAGCTGGGCTTTCCTGGGTAAATACATTGTAAAAAATGTCTAAATGCTGGGCCCCCATTAAAAAAAAAAAAAAAAAAAAAAAAAAAAATTGCATCTCCACTGTGCTATCCTAGATAAATACAGTCTAAAAATGGGTAAAACCAGGACTACCATGAAAGCGAGACACTGTATCTGAATTTTACTGTACTAGGTAAAAACCAGGTAAAAATGTGTCAAAAGCAGGACCCCACTGAAAAGGAAATATTGCATCTCAGCTGGGGTATCCTTGTAAAATACACTTTAAAAATGTGTAAAAGCAGGGCTCTACTGAAAACAGATACTGCATCTTAGCTATGGTATCCTGGCTAAATACGTTGTAAAAATGTGTAAAAGAACCCCCACTGAAAACAAGCTATTTTATCACAGCTGTACTATCCATGGTACAAACTAAAAATGGGTAAATAGCACAGCCTCACTGAAAAGGAGGGTTCACCCATGCCAGTGTGCACACAGAGCGCTCGGTAAATGAGTGTGCAGGCAAAAGGGCGACACAACTGTGAGCAGCATGCAGTTGGTCACCCCACCCCCAGCCAGACCACACATGGTGTCTGCATGATTTTCTGCGAGGGAAGGGGGGCTAGGCCCCCCTTCACCCCAGTAAATAAAATATAACAACCTCTGGGTCAGGCACACTGTGAAGGGCAAGTGAACTGTGGAGACGCCGAACACGATGTGAGTGCGAGATGCTCTAAAATCCACAGTGCCCTGCCAGTAATGACCTTGCTGCAGCACCTACATGTCTGCACCCTAATCACAGCACACCACAAATGAGATTACATTTTAGCTATGCTATCCTGGGTAAACACTATATAAAAATGTGTAAAACAAGACCCCAATGCAAATGAGATATAACCTCTCAGGTAGTATATCCTGGGTAAATGTAAAGTAAAATTGTGTAAAAGCAATATCCCAGCATGGTAGACCCCCACTGAACTGTGCATCTGAGCTGGTCTGCCAGGGTAGTAACACTGAAAATGAGATGTTGCCTCTCAGCCAAGCTATCCTGGCTAAAATACAGTGTATAAACAGGACTCCAACTGAAAACGAGATATTGCACCTCTACTGTGCTATCCTAGTAAATACAGTTTAAAAATGTGTAAAATCAGGACCCAACTGAAAATGAGATGCTGCATTTCATCTGGTCTGTCTTGGGCAAATATATAGGAGATACACAATGGCCTTACTCAAAATTTGCAATTTATCTGCATTAGTGAGGGGACAGGACCATAACTCACGAGTGGCAGAGCTGTGAGTGAGTCATAACAGTCCTGCTCCCTCACAAACGGAGATAAGTTATATATTTTGAGTAAGGCCATTGTGTATTCAGTTTATACAACATTGGCCTATAAGTTACACCATTTAAATCAGCTGTTTGGGTAGAGTTAACTGTTGCTCTTTGAATTCAGCAGGTAGCTTCAGAGCAGGATATGGCTGTAGTGAAGTCATTAGCAATGTGAAAGCTGCTCTGATTGGTCCTTGGGTCAAGGATGGTCATTGTGACATATCTAACCTCCAGATAAATAAGGGATATGCAGCGGTTCAGTGTGTGATAATGCATTTATCTTGTACAGTTTCCAGTGACCTCTCGTAACTCTCACTCGTGCACGAGTGAGGAATTACTGAAAATCACTAAACTGTACAAGATAATCATTATCCACACTAACCTTCTCTTCATATTATCAACAGGTTTAGATGTGTGAACATTTTGATTTTGTAGGTGTAAATAATTTGTCAAAAAGGGAAAAGAAAATTGAATTTTATGCTGTTTTTTGCTAATTATATAAAAAAAATGGTATCTATAAATAAAACACCACTCATTTTGTAGATATTTTTGTGCTGAACATTTTTCGTGCTCACAGTACCATGCTATCGTTTTTTGTTTTAAAGTTATTCATATTTGTTTGTCAAAAAAGTGAACAAAAAATTACATTTTCTTCTGTTTTCTTGTTAATCATATACAATATACAAGGTTTATATAAATGAAACATTATTCATTTTGTAGATAATTTTGTGCTGAACAATTTTCGTGCTCACAGTACCATGTTATCTTTTTTCGTTTTTAAGTTATTGACATTTAAATATGGTTAGTACTGCTTCTGAGGCCAAACATTCTAAATGAATTCTGAAGAGAACTGTGTAGATAAATGAGCTACTGATGTAGTTACTGTGTGAATAAATGGGTGATGATGTAGTTACTATGTGGATAAATAAATTTATTACCATAGTAGTGAAGATAAATGGTTTTATTCTACAGTTTTTATCCTGACCCCTGTTGCATAAATGTTTATCTGCAGATAAGACAGTGAGACAAACAAATTTATCAAGGAAAATGCATCACTACTGGTGTTGTATAAATAGTAAAATGTGTAAAAGTTGGACCCCATTTACAGTAGAACCCCACTGAAAGATGTACATCTATGCTGCTCTGTCCTTGAAAAATACATTAACAGCAGTAACCCACTGAAAATGAGAAGCTGCCTCTCACCAGGGCTATTCTGGGTAATACACACAGTAGCAAAAATGGGTAAAAGCAGGATCCCACTGAAGACAAGATACTGCACCGTTGTGCTGTCCTGGGCAAATCTAGTGTAAAAATGGGTCAAAGCAGGATCCCACTGAAATTGAGATACTGCATCTCAGCTGTACTGTCCTAGATAAATAAAATATAAAGTGTATAGTGAGCCTTCTGCAAGGAAATCCATGTCAGCTGAAACCTTGCCGTACCACAGTTCAAAGGTCATGGAACACAACTGTACTCTTCTGTGGTACAGCAACGTTCCAGCCATTAAAAACTGCCACACGTACATCACACAGTATAAAGAGAAAGCAAACTGTCACCATGGTGGCGGCAGTTTTCTCAAAAGTATCGGGCGAGCACCAGAGGTTTATAAAAGAAAATCTCTAATTCTCTGGGGTACTATACACTATAAAAATGCTGGATGGGCAACTATATACAACCAACCTGAGCTGCCACCTTGGGGTTCCGATTCCTTAGGACCTCTCTAGTTTCGCTCAAGGTCAGAAGGAATTGGAACCCCTCTGTGGCAATACGGACTGGTTGTGCACAGTTGCCCATCCAGTATTCTCTATTGTAAAACTGGGTAAATCAGGACCCTACAGCAGAACCCCACTTAAACAGAGATGATGCATTTAAGCTGATCAGTCCTGGAAAAATACATTGTAAAAGCACCCCAATCACCCATCCTGTAGCCGTCTAATATTCCTGATGGTCTAGTGCACCCTCGTAAGAGCATCCGACCCCCTTCCAACCCACCTGCTTAGGACCATCCTCCCTGCAAACTCCCCCCCCCCCGGTACCGGTCACATAAGCCAAACTACAGCAACAGTGATGGTGACCAGTACAGCCCTCCCCTCACCACCTCAGCTGGCCACCATCTGACTGTCCATGAACAGCAGCGAGTATTGTACAAATGTTTTCTGTGGTACTCACCATCCCTCACTGACAGTCAGACAACTTTTCTACAGTACTCACAAATCGCTCACTGACAGTCAGACGGCAGCCAGCTGATGTGGTGAGCGGAGTGCTGTGCCAGTCAAGATCACTATTGCTGTATTTCAGATTAGGTGACCAGGGTTGGGGGGCAGGGTCCAGTGCAGGTGGGTCAGGAGGGCGCTGGATGCCCTATGGGAGGGACCACTGGACCACCAGGAATAAGACAAATACAGGACGGGTGATTGGGGGACCACCAAGAACACTGAAGACAGCAATAGAATGGGCGAATGAGTGGGGGTGGGGTGGGAGGCCCACTCAAGACAGCTACAGAATGGGTGCTCAGGGGGCCATGCGCATGTTAATAAACCCATAATAGGCATGTAAATGGCCCATAGTGCATGCCCAATATGGTACAGCTGAATACTGCCCAAAGGAGCCCTGGAACTATCCTGTATGGGCCGCATTATTTCCATTGGGCTCCAATAATAATAGCTTTATTTCTAAAGCACCTTTCTTCAATCAAGGTGCTGTACAGCTTTAATAACAGAAAATCCAATGAGTAAAAAGCATAAAATTCACATACAACTGACAATAAATAGCAGTCCAAGCACAATTAGTCACCACAGGCAAGATGCCATAAATGGGTCCTTCAAGGCCCTCTCTCCACAGTCATACACTCTCGTATCTGATGAGGTAGAGTGTTCCACAGGGTCAGGGCCACATACATAAAAGCACGAGCCGCTGATGTTTTAAGCCCTACCCTGGGAATCTTTAACAACCCCTCGTCAGCTGAGCAGAGAGGTCTTCCCGGGCAGTAAGGTATCAGGAGCTCTTGCAGATGGCTGAGGCCCAGTCCGTGCAGGGCATTAAAGATCAGAAGCCCGACCTTGAAGGTGATCCACACTGAATCGGCAGCCGGTGCAGTTCACACAGCACTGGTGTGATGTGATTTGAACGAGGATTCCCCATCAACAACTTCGCCGCAGCATTCTGCATTAGCTGCAAGCGGTGGATATCAACCCCCGGCAGCCCTAAGTACAGAGTTGCAGTAGTCTAGGTGCAAGGTCACAATGGCATGGAACAACATTGGAAGGTCACCAGATGGAACAAGGTGCTTAATCCTGGCGATGTTCTTGAGATGGTAAAATGAAGACTTGACAACTGCTGACACCTGCGAACGCAGTGTCAACCAGTCATTGAAGACCACCCCCAGGTTTTGCACCCATTCAGAGGAAGGCAGCTGGACACCTCCAAGATAGTCCAGAAGGCTGTCCAGCCTCCAATCCCTCTGTCTGGTGACCCAGATCCACCACCAACGCCTCAGTCTTTCCAGAGTTCAATTTCAAGCAGCTGGATTTCTACAAGGCAGTTATTAAAGACCGAGCTCGCACTATCCTGGTCGGGTGCAAAAGACAGGTAGAGCTGGGTATCAGCATAGCAGTGAAACCTGAGCCCATACCATCTTCCAATGTCTCCAAGGGGCAGCATATACACCACGAACAACATGGGGACAACACTGACCCCTGAGGGACCCCACATGGCAGAGGGGATGGGCCAGAGGAAAATATCCTTGACACCACCCTCAGAAATCTGCCAGTGAGGAAAGATTGAAACCATCTGAGAACTGTTTCAGACAGGCCACAGATGACCCTCAGGCGCTCGAAGCACCCCATGGTCCACGGTATCAAAGGCTGAAGAGAGATCAAGAAGTACCAAGATGGAACGGCGCTTCTGATCCCTCACCATCAGAAGATCATTAAGCACCCAAACCAGAGCAGTCTCAGTACTATGCCTCTTGCGAAAAGTGGACTGGAGAGGTTCGTAGATATCATGGATGGTAAGGTGGTTCTCCAGCTGTAGCAACAACTTTCTCAATCACCTTCCCTGCAAAGGGACGGTTTGAGATGGGTCTGTAGTTAGTGAAGCAGTTTGGGTCCAGAGCAGCTTTCTTCAGGAGTGGTGTCACCACTGCCTCCTTTAGGGAGCTAGGAAACTCACCCGACTCTAAGGAGCACCAAACTATCTTCACAAGAACAGGGCCAATGATGTCAGAACACCCCATAATCAGGGGAGTTGGGCCCAGGTCCAAACTACAGCATGTTGAACGCATACCTATGGGCCATGTTCAGCCTGGGACTGTTAGCACAGCACAGTCATGATGCACTGTGCCAGCACAGCCCCATATTCTAACAGCATGCTCCAATCAGGGTGCATTAATTGTCTGAATATTGCCCCTTAACCGGCTGTTCGCTAACTGCTGTGTGGTGCACACTGCCGGCTCTAAATATGGGTGCATACACCACTTAGCCCAGTAGAATCCAAAGTCCACAAAATTATGGGTACTGGGGTTAAAAAGGCCTGCCCATAGCTAAGATACTGTTCTAACTTGTAACAGCATGCAAACAAACATTTTTAGCACCAAAAAATGCTTATTATATTGAGGGGCACAGACCTGCACACAGTACTACAGGATGGGGCCTGACCAGAACCTTGTAAAGTGGTGGGATTACTTCCCTTGCTCTGCTGGTCACCCTCACATGGTATACCCCTGCATTCTGTCAGCCCTCTGGACAGTGGCAGCACACTGCCTGTCAAGCTTCAGCCTTTTATGACCCCCCAGGTATCGTTCCTCATCCTCCGCTGCAGCAAGACAAACCCACACAATGTATAGGTTCTAGTTATTGTTTTTCTCCCTCAGTCTAGCATCTTGCACTTGGTTACACTGAGAAAGTCTTACTAGTAAGCCAGCTTGTTTACATTCTGGAAGCTTATAGCCATTTCTCAAGGGACTAAATGACCCACCCATCACAGTGCTATCAGTCAACTTAAGCAACCTTCTGCAGGCCCCATCTTCCCGATTACTGATGAAAATGTTAAACTGCTGTGTCTCCAGTACCAGTCACTGACGGACACTGCTGAGTAACCACTTCCACTCCGGAGTACTGCAGATCCACCATAACACTATGTTTACTGCCTCCCAGCCAACTAGCAATCCAGTTTGTGTATGAGTGTGGGCATGTCTTGCGTGGGGTGTAGTAGTGAACTGCTGGTGACCAACACAACACCATCAGGGTGACTCTTCTGTTTCCCCCTTTCCCTAGCTTGACCCAGATGGATTCTGTGGCACTATTTGTCACTGATGTTCCTCTTGTCCATGACAGTTTCTCCCTTCCCTATAAAAAGAACCACCTAAGCTCCTTTCCTGCCGGGCCTACTCCTTTGGAATAGTATGTATGCCTGCAACATGGTTTCCCAGTCATTTTCTTCCCCCATCAGGTCTCTGTGAGTGCCCCCAAGTCCTGGCCTTCAACATGCATCAGACCACTGGGCTTGCCCAGTTTGCTGGATGTGCTTTTCACACTGCCCTGCATGCAAGTGAGGACAGTCACCCCTCTATGCTTCCTTATCACCACTGCCCCCCCAGGGCTCCTCTCCTAATTTTCTTGAGGGTGAACAAGGTATAGGAGAGCAGTATTTTTCAGAAGAAAAGGTGCATGAGAACATGTAATGAAGCTGGAAGGGGGAAATTTAGGAGGGACGTGAGGAAATACTTCACTTAAAGAATGCTGGATGCCTGGAACAGTCTACCAGCGGAGGTGGTGGGGGCAAAAACAGCGTTGGGCTTCACGTATGCATGGGATAGGCACAAAGAAAACTTGGCAGAAAAGCAGGGGGGTAGCCAGTGATCAGGCAGGGTCTGCGGTAACAGTACAGGCAGGGACTAAATGGGTGGGCCAAGTGGTCCTTATCTGCTGACAAATTCAATGTTTCTGTATCTCCCCCTTGTTCCCCTCAATGATCCCATGGTTCTGCATCCTGTACTTGTCATGCACCCCCACCCCCAACCGTCTGGTTTAAATCCCCCGACTGCCCTGCCTAGTCTCCACATCAGTACCCCCACATCCTCCTAGTGCAAGTGTGGCCCATCCCTAGCGTACCAGGCATCCCTTGCCTCATTAGGCCCTCCAACTGGCCAGAAAAAGAAAGCACACCTTCTTGCACCAGACACTTAATGAGACCTTCAACCCCCTTAGGCCTCCAAGTGTCCCCAGTTTAAAAAACATTTTATGATGGCTCACATTCTGTAGAATTTGCATATACAGCTGGTAGTTTAATTCCAATTCTTCTTTTTTTTTTTCAAATTAATAAAACTGAGGGGGGTCACGTGTGTGCCGGATCCAAGATGGCCACCTAAGCCTTGAGCTCTGAGCTACCAGAACAACATTCCCATCCAGTTTATTTACTTATTCAGCGGTTTCGAACAATACCAGTTAATAGGGGAAGGTATGTAGACAAGACTGGAGGCATCTGTGATGCTGGTGGGTGCACAGAAATGGAAGAGAAACTTAGACAATTCTCCGCCTACAGCAACTCAACCATGCGCCAAGATGGCATCCCTCCTTGAGGTACCCACAGAACAGAGCCAGGCAGAAGGACACCAGCTATCACTATTAGAAAAGATTGCTGCCACTGTTGAAACAGTTAAACAAATGGTGACAGAAACACAAAACAGCATCAGTGGGCTAGCCAAGAGCTACGGCAAACAAGACCCGTTTTAAAGGAGGTAGTGAAAATTCCAATCTAGTCAGAGATCCAATTGCGACAGCAGAGCAGCAGTGTCACTGGCTCACCTCGAAATTGGAGGTAGAGGGAGAAGAAAGAATATGCACATCCTGGGTCTACCTGAAGGGATATAAGGGAAAGACCCAGTAGACCATCTCCGTTCCCAACTAAAGTGACTGCAGTTTGACCGCAAAACATACAACTTTTGAGTTGGACAAAGCGCACAGAATCAGGAGACCAAGAAATAACAAGCAGACTGCACGCCCTCAGCCACTGATTTTCAAACTGCTACAATATCAAGATAAGGAAATAATAATGAAACTGGCAAGGTAACTCAACTATACAGTAGTGGCTGGGTCAAGAATACAGTTTTATCTGTACTACCCCAAAAGCGTGCTGGACAGATGTCTTGCCTTCGATAAAAATCAAAATAGGCCTGCAGAATAGAGGACTACAATATTCCTTACTTTACTCTGCAGTGCTGTCCGTCACTATTCAAGGGAAAAATCGCCAGTTTCACATGCCAGGAGAAGCGGATGTATTCCTCCAGCAAGCACTGGTTCCAACAAGCTCTTCTATGAATGAGGGAACTCCTCGTGGCTTGCCGATGGAAAAGGCTGGACTGGACTCCAGTAAATGATTACTTTAGAGGACAACTAAACAAGCTTTTTTACACTTTTTTTAATGACTCCATATGCTTATAAACGAGAAGCAGTTTGCATTTACTCTATACGGAAACTGCATTTATTAAATTAGGAGACATGCAGTTTCATAACATTTGAAAATTTTAAACACAGCCTCTCATGATTCAAAAATCCTGCTCTGTGAATCCTAAAATGGCTGCCTTGATGTCAATAAAGTGAGATGCCACCTGTGTACTGTAGATGTATTTTTGCACCACTAACTATTCAAATGCGAATAACTTTAAAATATAAAATTATAGCATGGTACTTATGAAAGTTGTTCAGCACAAAAATATCTACAAAATGAGTGGTGTTTCATTCATAGATACATTTTAGCTTTTTTTATAAATGTCAAAATCCAGCAGAAAATTCTATGTTTTTGTCACGTTTGGCAACAAACAAATGTAAATAACTTTAAAACAAAAAAATGATAGCATGGTACTGTCAGCACGAAAGTTGTTCACTCATGTGGCAGATATTTTTTTGCTGGTATTTCATTTATAGATACATTTTAGATTTTTTATAATCTGCAAAAAAATGGCAGGAATTTTTTTTTTTCACTTTTTTGGAGGTATAGCATAAATGGAATTTGCTACCTCCCTACTGGAAATATTGTTGAAAATCTGGCCCATTAAGCTTACAAAAGTGCTGAACACCTTTCGTGCTCAAAGTACCATGCTATCATTTTTCATTTTGAAGTTATTCACACTTGAATACAGTTAGTGGTGCTACAATACATCTGCACAGCTGGCATTTCTCACTTCATGTACATCATCAAGGCAGCCATTTTAGGATTCTCAGAGCATGACTTTTGAATCCGGAGAGGCTGCGCTTAAAATGTTCAAATGTTATGAAACTGTATTTCTCCTACTTTAATAAATGCAGTTTCAGTATAATTGTAAACATCAGCCTCTCCTTTACAAGCTCATGGAGTAATTTAAAAAAAAAACAAAAAAAAACATGTAAACAGCTCGTTTAGTTGTCCTTTAATGCAATCTTACCACCGCTGGTCGAGTAACTGATATGGCCGAATGACTTACTTTGAAGCCCAACTTGAAACTGACAAGACGCCGGCCAGCACAAACTGACGTGAAACTAACACGTCGGAACTCTCCATCACTGACAACTAAGACACTTCCGCAGTCTCTAACTCCCTTTTGTTAGTTTCCTAGGTGATGTCCAGAACTCGTCGAGTGACACAGAAATGGGACAAGAGGCTGTCCTTTGGCTGACAGGAGCCCTGTAACACCGGGTGCTGCATTTCAATGTTTTGTTCTGTTTAATAATGTTAATGGTTTGCTGTTGTGTTAAACTTGTCACGTGTTAAAATAAGAGGTTTTGGGCTGCAAGGGCAGAGAGGAGGGATGACATTGGTCAATGTGTCCAAAGGCAATTTGGGGTTTAGTTCATGATGCCGACAAAAGGGTGGGAAGGGAATAAGAGAGCTGACATGATTTGCCCAGTGCAAGCCAACTGCACACTTTCAGAGATACAGAATCCTTTTGGTCCATGCAGCGCCTGCCAAGTAAATATGAGGGGGCACATAAACTACGGGCTTGAGGTTGTGCCGAGTGGATTATAAGCACCCGGTAAATGAAGGATGAGCTGTCCATTTTAACACCCTGACAGCAAACTGATAGCCCACGGCACAGGAAAAGAGGATCCCCCCCCCCAACAAAAGTTTCACGGGGCATCCCTGCTTGTAGACTTGCCAGTGAGAGAAATCACAAACAACCCACGGTTCACTAAATAGCCCTTAGAAAATGGGCTAGTAAATCCTAGCATTCATTGGCTAGGACAGCAAGTTTAGTGGGCGGGTATTTCTCGATAGAGCCCGCTAAAAAATGAGTGCCAGTCGGGGTGCCCCATTACTTGCTATATTATTGGGCACCCTGAATTTTAAAACTCCGTAGCTGCCATTGTTTCCCTGCTCATTTAGCGAGCTATTCGCAGCCCACCACCTAACTGGTCAATGTAGCAGAACAACGTAGCCAGCAGCACATCTCCATACCTGGGCAGAAAAGGTCACCAAACTGCCACCGCTGTTCCTTGGCCTGATCTTCCCAGCAGTACCACAATAGTAAAGTGAAAGCCTTGCTTTAATTTGGATTCACAGTTATCTCGCACTGAACCAACAGTCACCGCTTGCCAAACATCCCAAATGCCAGCAGTACACCGTTTTATTTGTATTTATTAAAAAAGCTTACTGACTGTTAAAGCTGTCAGATCTGCTTTTCTATTTATTACTTTCAGTGCCCACAGCTCTATGCAGAATCCCTGTGTAAAATAAAAGCCATCAGTACGATCAGCTTTGAGGCAGTCTCTCTCTGTCCTCACACTCCTGACAACGCTTTGCACTGGTGGCCATTCTCTGACTTCAATCCTGAGCTTCCATGACGATAGTGGATATCTGTACCCCCAAAACATAGCCACATCAGTGAGGGGGGTCATCAACTTACTGGTGCCCCCCTCCTGAAAGGACCACGACTGTTAGAGCGGGCAAGGGGCATCGCATTTCACACCGCAGTGGCATGAGGATGGAATCAAAGTAAACACAGAGAAACACAAAATTCAAGAAGGCTTTAAAATTTAAGCCGTGTGTGTGTGTGTGTGTGTGTGTGTGTGTGTGTGTGTGTGTGTGTGTGGGGTGGGGGGAAGAGACAGGTAACCATAGCAACCAGATCAAGAAGTTAAAAAGTATAGAGGCTTCATTAGCACAAAAGTCCCTATGTTTAAGAAAAAAAACAGCACTCAAATGCAGGCAGAGGAACTATTTTATTACAAAAAATCTTAAACTGTTTCAACATTTAAACATTTCTTTTTTTCCCAAACAAATAGAATACAGTTGCCCATTTTCTAAGCACAATAATACCCTCCAGGGTGGGCGGTATTGGGCAATACCAGACCTTCCAAGGGCTATAAAGCCCTCCATCTGTGGTGTCAGGCCTCATTACGCTCCTGGGCGGTCCAGTATTGCCCAGTACCACCCACCCTGTCGGGTATTATTGCTTGCTTATAAAATAAGGGTTCAAAAAGACGTTACCCACATAAATGTGTACTGCACTGGTGTTAACCTATGGAGATATCACAAGGTTACTTGATGTAGTTTCCCATGGGTTTAATTACTGGTGCTGGCGGAGAAGTGGGGAGAGGGGATATCACTACTGGTCAGACATGCTTGTTTACGAAGTGGGGCTAGAAACTGGGATGAGTGTGGCAGCTATTCAATACAAAGCCTGCAGTATGGTAGGAAAGAGAATTTACCTTCCCTCACCTCCTGTACTGCAATATGGCAACGGCAAAGAATCAAGCTTGTGGTCTAGGGATGGTGAGCCCAGGTAAGCTCAGCTGCTGACCACCTCTTGAACTAGGTCCATGTGAGCGTGGGCATTAGAGCCGTAATTGTCCAGGAGAGTTGGAAGAACTGGTATGCCTCCACCGGCTTTAAACTCTCAGGGGGTTCCCCAAAACAATATTTTTTATTTGGTTTCTACTGTGCATCTTGTGTGTTGCTGTCTAGATTTGTTTAAAAGATCATAATAGTTTGGTACACAACAGTACTGTACTCTATTAATTTGTGGTATATCTGTGGGGGTGGTGGTAGGGGATTCGGAGGGGATTCAGAAGGGACTCTCTGTGGAGGAGGGGGGGAACAGTACAGATCTAGCAATCACTCTCCCAAGATGGCTCCTCTAGATACACTGAAAGTAGTGTCATGGAATGTGAGAGGGCTAAACAGCCCAATTAAAGGCCGGAAAATGCTTCAAAAACTAAAACAAATGGCTTGTGATGTAGCCTTATTACAAGAAGCCCATCTGCTGGAGAGAGGCAAAGTGCTTTCGATGCTCCTTGATTGGTACAGTGTATACTAGCTCATACTCAAAAAAGCAAGGGGGTGGCAATATTGTGCATGCATAGGTTGCCGGGGGGGGGGGGGTCCAGAAAGTGGAGGCTGACCAAGATGGGCGTTGGCTCATAGTGAAAGGTACTTACCAAGGTGCACCTCTAATTCTGGCCAGTATAATATGCTCCTAATACCCCAGACTGCTCCCTTTTTGATAAATGTTCGGGCAGAACTCCATGCTCTGCCAACAGCTACTATTCTAGGACGGGATATAAACCTGCCATTTCTAGCTGACCTAGCTAGAACTAATCCAGCCACGGTAGCAGAATATCAGCTTGCAAACCATGTTTTTACATTTGCTCAAACGGGTCTCAGACAGCTGGAGGGCCTTTCACCCACATGCTTGTGACTTCACATACTGCTCTCCAGTGCATGACACCTATAACTGCATAGATGTTTTTTTTTATATATCTACACATATGCTGTATTCAGTCTGGGGGGGGTTGAACATATGCTCTCTTCAGTCTGGGGGGTGGAGCTGGGGAATACCTCGATTTCTGATCATTCCCTGGTTTCCCTGTCAGTGTCATGGGGGAACATAGAGACTTTGAAACAAGTGACTGATGAATACCACCCTCTTACAAGAACCAACTGTTGCGGAGTAGCTGAGAGGGAAGATTCAAGAATAAATACCTTGAACTCAATGACACAGAAGGTTGGAAGTCATACTCTGTTGGATGCCCTAAAGGCATTAATCAGGGGGAAGCTCATAGGATATACAGCGAAACTTAAAGAAACAAGGTTGGGAGCTCAGAACCAAGGACGGGAGGCTTAAAACACTCTTAGCTTGAACTTTTGGCGCATCCAGATAGACAGGATACCCTAACCCCTCAAGTGTGTCTGTTAAGAAAAGAAATAGAGGTCTCCTATCACCAAACTACAGAATATGCCTTGTACAGATTGCAGCAGAAATACTGGCAGGCAGGAGAGCAACTGGGGAGACTGCTCACACAACACCTTAAAACACAAGCATCTGAAAGATGCATCCCTGCCATAGTACGGGGTGATGGTACTGTAGCAACCTCTCCTGATGACATAGTTTCAACAGTTTATCAAAAATGATATGCCTCTGAAGTCTCACCCATGCCACAGGCTTTTGAGGAATTCTATAAGGACATCACTCTGCTCCAGATCCCAGACCATGCAGCTGCAACTCTGCAACAACCCATTACTGCCCAAGAAGTCATGGAGACCATAAATAGTATGGAACTGGGGAGGTCACCAGGCTTGGACAGCTTCCCTAGTGATTTCTACAGAGTATATGGTGAACTCCATGCCCCAGTATTGGCAGCCACATTCAATGAGTCCTGGGATGAGGGGGACCTTCCTACCTCCGTCCAACAGGCTATGATCTTCCTCATACCAAAGAAAGGTAAGGACAGCACTAAGTGCACACTGTTCCGCCCAATCTCCCTCATCAACGTGGATGCCAAGATATATACCAAACTGATTGCTAGGCATTTGGACCACCTGATGGGGGAGTTGATCCATACAGATCAAGTGGGTTTTGTCCCTGTTCGACAGGAGATGGACAATATACAACGCATTTTAGACCTCGTATGAATGGCCAGAAATGAACAGACCCGTACAGCAATCCTGTCTCGACACAGAAAAGGCATTTGACAGAGTAGAGTGGGGGTTCCCTCTTTGATGTACTGACTAGGTTTGGGTTCCCACCTCAGTTTATTCAAGTGATAAAGCTTCTATATAAAAAGATGTTGGATATTGTTACCATGGATCTGTCACATTGGGGGGATAGAATGCTATCCCTGTGGGGCAGGATAAATGTGCTCAAGATGGTAATGCTACCAAAAGTCCAGTACTTACTACTTTACCTGCCAGTCCAGATCCCGGCTTTTTTTTTTTTACAACTTTGAATGCCAAGATTTCCTCCTTTGTTTGGGGAGGCAAGAGCCACAAGCTGAAGCTTCAGACATTAAACACACTGGCAGCAGGGTAGCTTCAGTCTACCTGACATGAGAAACATGCACGAAAGATGGTTGATTTGTCAGTCGGTGGCCTATTATAAACCTGAACTCGTGCATGCACCACTGAGGTGGGTGCCCATTGAGCAGGTCTTGAGTGATTCCACTTAGCCACAGGCTATGTTCTCCCCAGACTTGGGGGTTGCCTCAGTCTGCCTCTCCATGTACCAGAGTCACTAAACGTATATGGCAGAAACATGTCCCAAAATTGGGCTGGTGTCCAAATACAGCCTGGAACAGACCTCTGTGGCAACCCCTCCCCCACCTTACCACTGACAATAGAACATTAGAATGGTGCACCAAGGGAATACAGACCATAGGTGATCTGTATCACCCTCAAACAGGGACTTTGTATTCTTTTGAAGAGACGCAAGAAAAATACCGCATACTCTGGCAACACTTTTGGAGATATTTACCAATACGAGATTTCCTTCATATCACTGTCTCTAGAACCCACACACTTCAGGCCCGGTCCCTGATAGAGGCCTGAATTGACCATTTAGATTCCCTAGAGGATTTCTCTATGAAATTCAACAGCTTGGTCAACAGGGTATATCCTCCCACACTGGTGGCAGACAGGAAATCCAAATGGAAGCAGGAACTAGACATAGATATTAGATTATGTTGACACTGGAGGGACCTGAACCCACCCACAGTCAGAAGGTAACTGTAAATGGAGTACACTCTGAAGAAAGAGGGGTTACTAGTGGAGTACCGCAGGGTTCAGTATTGGGTCCAGTCCTTTTTAATGTCTTCATAAGTGACATTGCAGAGGGACTGGAAGGAAAAGTATGCCTCTTTGCAGAAGACACAAAGATCTGCAACAGGGTTGATACACAGAGGTGTGGAAAGGATGAGAAGGGACTTGGCAAGGTTGGAGGAATGGTCAGAAGTGTGGCAGCTAGGATTCAATGCAAAGAAGTGCAAAATAATGCACCTGGGAAACAAGAACCCAGGGGAAGAATACACAATGTGGGGGGAGGTAGTAACAACAACAAAAAAGGAGAGACCTGGGGGTAATCATATCAGATGACCTTAAGGTTAGCAAGCAATGTGAGAAGGCAGTAGGGAGGGCTGGGGGTATACTGGGATGGATAGGGACAGGCATCAGCAGCAGAAAACAGGAAGTTGTTATCCCTCTGTACAGACAATTGGTGAGACCCCATCTGGAGTACTGTGTCCAGTTCTGGAGACCCCATCTCCGCAAGGACATAGACAGGATAGAGGCAGTCCAGAGGAGGGCAACTAAAATGGTGCAGGGTCTGCAAGAGAAGCCGTATGAGGAGAGACTAAAGGAGCTTAATATGTATACCCTTGAGGAAAGAAGGGAGAGGGGGGACATGATAGAAACTTTTAAGTACCTCAGTAGAATCAACAAAGTCCAAGAGGGTAGCATCTTTCAGAAAAAGAGACGTGCAAGAACAAGGGGACACAATTTAAAGATGGGGGCAGTTCAAGGGCAATGTGAGGAAGTATTATTTCACAGAGAGGGTAGCGGATGCATGGAACAGCCTTCCTGAGGAGGTTGTGGGGTCTAAAACTGTGGGAGAATTCAAAAATGCATGGGACAGACATTAGGCAATTCTTGTGGGGGGTAGGAAGAAATAGGCTGTTGGTTAACTAGGATCTGCGGCCTATCCTGTAGGTAGGGAAATGGGCAGACTAGATGGGCCAAGCGGTCCTTATCTGCCGTCAAAGTCTGTTTCTGTTTCAGAGGAAACATGAAAGGGTATGTGGGTGACTAATTATAAGGCATCAAGGGAACTTCAGGCAAAAACACTGCAATACAAAGTACTACACAGGGCATACCACACACCTATGTGGCTTTATAAAGCGGGCCCGACTACCACAAGTGACTATTGGAGAAGTTTATCCCCACAGGCCTCCCTTACAAACATACTGTGGGCTTGCCACACCTAGAAGATTACTGGACAAAAATTTTGGGATAGGTGCAAGGAAGTACTGCCAAATCTGGGGTGTAGAGATTCGCTCCTTGCCCTCCTGGGTATACACTCACCGGCTCCTCGGCTCTCACCACTGCAACTACTGTGGCTGACTGGGGCCTCTGCGGGATTATGTTGACACTGGAGGGACCTGAACCCACCCACAGTCAGAAGGGGAAAACCACCTTATGCGGACATTCAAATACGGCACACATCACCAAAGGTACTCTGCCTGAATACTACCAAATCTGGAACCCCTACCTGGTATATTATCAGGTACCACAGGGAGTATGTTTACCACCAGCTAGGTGAACAAAGTGTAGATAAAAACTGGTTTTAACTTTTTTTTTTTTTTTATCATATAAGATTTTATTAGACTTTTAGTTTTAGGCATACATCAGTACAGATGGACAGCAGGTCACACAGCCTGCTAATACCAGTACAGCAACTAAAGAGACACACCCAATACAAAATGTAATGATATTCGTCTACCCAATTCTGGTTACTTTCTACAGTACAAGAGCTGCCTCATTAATCCGTAATCCGGAGATGTAAAGCTTAGGGTATCAGTCCTTTAACCGACAAACTCATTCCTTTAGCGAAGTACCACATGAACAAGTAATAGGAAGGTTTCAACTTCCTTATGGATTATAGAACAAATAAGCATAACTGAGCAGATAGGGCTGTTCCTAGTACCTAGTTCAGTAGTCAAACACATCAATACTGGTACAAAACAGGCAGACATTCACGAGATAGAAAGGAAAGTACGGATCATAGTAGTGGGAAGACTGAAGCTAGGTGAGATAGGGTGAGAGTTTTTCCCGGAATCTCCTGTGCTGGGGGTTACAGTGTGGGAGGGTGGTTTGGCAGGGGCAAGGGGACATCACAAATACGAGTGGAGATAAGGATCCCATTTCCTGTGATAATTCGCCAGGTTGCCTTTTGCAGAGGCAGTGATTCTTTCAAACACGGCTAATCTCGCCACAGCTGCTCTCCATGCGGTGAGTGAGGGGGGAGATGGTTGCTGCCACTGCATGAGAATGGCTCTTTTGGCCTCCATTACTACTGCCAAAACTGGCTTTAACTTGATAAGCCCAGTGTATACTACGAAGGTTCAGCTGTTTTCTGCATGTGTTGAAGGAACTTAACTTCTTCAGATGGAGAAATGTATGAAGCTATTGTCTCCCCCTCCTCCCTACCACCCTTCCCCCAGGTTTGAGGCCTGTTATGGAGAGTGCCTATTTTCCCCTGCTCACAGATAAACCACTTTATTTTTATCTACTTTCAACTGATGGGCGTGACTGGGGGGCCCCCCTCCCGCCCTCATGGGTGCTTCCTCTCACCTCACGCACTCCCTAATGCCATTCTTATCGTAAGGGAAGGTATGTAAATAGCAGGTACATTGTAAATAGAACCACAAATACATACCTAGTAGTCTCTACAGGATGCATCTCAATTACTTGGTCTACTAAACACAGTTTAGAATACTAGAGGGGCCATAAGTAGAATGCATGTCTGCATACAGGTCTGCAGATAAATTTCAATAAGCAGGCTAGTAGAGGTGATCAACACACGGGCCCAAAGAAGATCAGGAGTGTAGTGCTGAGCAGTACAGTCATTACAAAACATTGGTGGACTGCTCCCTATTCTGCTTTTACGTACCCCAGTTGCATAACCTACATGTTGAATTAAGAAGGGTGGACTTTGCTCAGGACTTGAATGTCAAGTTGATATATAAAAATTTCTGGATAACTCACAACAGCATGTGGCCCACCTGGCATGTTGTAATGTGTAGCCTATTAGCTGTACTAGTTTATTATGATGAACAAGGTAAGTTTTGGTGTGTGTGTTTGTTTTAGTATCTGGTAACACCAATAAAAACTTTTATGGTATACAAAAAAAAAACTGACTGACCACAGTAGTAGTGTTGCCACACAAAAATGTGTTTACATTTCTTGATCCACTTCCACTGCATCTTTCCTGGACTTGGGGAAACCCTAACAGTCCAGCCACTCACGATGCAGTGGGAGGACAGGAGACTATTGCATCGGGGGTGGCTGCACTGTTTGGGGTTGTTCCTAATGTTCAGAAGTATACAATAAGAGGTGATCAAGGATTTGAAACAAAACAAGGCTGTGTATAATTACACCATTAGCATGCATTTCGATTCTACTAAGAAAGGAATCTGATAAAACCAACAACATCAATGAATTTTCAAGAAGATAATCATAAAATGTGGGTTTTCCACTATACATGATGTAAAAAGGGTTGCCAGGGTCTCTAACAAGTGCTGATCTTCCTCATAGTTCACTACCTAGCCTCATTTATTTGTTTGTTGAATTCTGTTGACCCAGTAGGCCCACTGAGACCCGAAGCCCCTATTCCAGAGGCGACTTGGGGGGATACTGATGGTAACCAACTGAAATTGAACCAGATTAAGCTGTTGGTGGTATTTTCAATGAATGGGAGGAATTGGGCCATGGCGTCGGGGAAATTTCCCCCTACTTCTGCACCAGGGTGCTCTTCTTTCTGTCAGCAAGGATGGAGGAGCCCGGTTTGGAGCCAGACAGAGGAGGAGCAGGTGAAGCTGGAAGTTGTCTGATGGAGGTTCAAGGAAATGCCACAGAAAGTCCTGATCTTCTACAAAATGAATTGGAGCACAAGAATTTGAAAGGAATTCACGTGCAAGAAATTGACCATTTTTTTATGCAAACGACAAGAATAAGACAGAGAAAAAGAATACAACTACGGGATCATAGAAAATATCCCATCGGACAACACAGACGTAAATAAAAAGGGTTCTGCAACATTATAAGCCATGTCAAGGGCAGAAGAGGAAAGGTTTAATGTGCGCAAATTGCAACCAGCAGCAGAGATCGAGAAAGCAGAAGCAGTGGCAAGAAGCGCTGCGAATCCAGCGAGTTGGGTCCTCTGTGGCAATGTGACCCTGGTTACTAGTTTTGAGGAAGGTACTAACCTTAACACTAACTGACACTGGCAAGATGATTTATCAAGCTTTAACACGCAGTCAAGCCTTTGCAACTGTTTCATTTTCAGTGCGAGTACACGAGATGTAGAAGAAAAACAGAAGCCAATTAAAGTCAAAGCAATCCTGGGCAGACTGCAACATCTGGCAGACAGCAGTGAACCCTGGTCTGTGGTAAATGCTCTAAAAGCTGCGGATTGGTGGTGTCCCCCTGTGACACAAATGGTAAAGGAGGAGTTAATGTTTGGATTTTCCAAACATTTTTTTTTTTCACCACCCACCCACCACTCCACCCCACCCACACAAACCATGCATTAATTCCCTTGTAGAAGTCTTCTTTCTCTGGGCTTAATGCTTACATCTACAGGAAAGCACCAGGAAGAGAGAGGTTAATTACAGAAATATATAAAATAATAGGAGAGCATATAAAACAAGAATTAGCTGATGTATTTAATGTTTTTACTTAAACTCATATCTCCCATCAGAAATGACTGGGGACCTTCTGATATTCATATTTAAAAATCGGGATAAGGAAAATATACACAATTGGAGACCGATCAGCCTACTTAATGTGGATTTGAAATTTTTTTTTTTTAATTCTACAAATGAGTATTACAAATGGCAAGTTATTTCATCAGGACAAACATGTTCCATTCCTGGAAGATCAATGACAGACCAATTATTTCTGCTGCGTGAAATTGTAGAACAAGATAATAAAGGCACAGAAGGTTTTCTAGTATCTCTAGACCAGAAAAGAGCATGTGATGCTGTGAACCATAACTACATGTGGTATGTACTTAAACAATATGGTGTGTCCACTAAGTTTATTTTATGGATACAAAAACTGACAACCACAGTAACCCCTTTAATAAACAGATGGATTGGACTTGTGATACCTGTTTAAATTTGGGAGGCAGTATAGTGCTGTGGTTTAAGGCTCTAGGCTGCAAATTTGGTGATATCCAGCAGGCCAGACCTGGGTTTGAATCCCATAGTTTCCACTTACATACTATGTGACCCTGAGCAAGTCACTTAACTTACCTTTGCTCCCAGGTCGCGCCTGTAAAAAACCAAAAAAACAAACAAAAAAAAAAAAAAAAAAATAGAAGGGTGCCCCTTGAGCCCCCATTGGAGACTGGAAAGGGCACCACAATCTGCACAGGGGTTGTGTACAGACCCCCATGTCAGGGGGAGGGAATGGACAAGGATATGATAGAAGGCATTCTTAGAATGGCAGAGAAAGGGGAGATACTGTTGATGGGAGACCTGAATATGCCAGATGTTAACTGGAGCACATTTGCTGCAGCCACATCCAAGAGCAGGGCCATTCTTGATGCCCTTCAGGTGGCAGGCCTCAGACAGCTAGTTTCGGAACCCACTCGTGAGGGAGCAATCTTAGACCTCATACTGTCAAACGGGGGCAGTGAGAGGATCTCGGATCTAGAAGTGTGTTGCCATCTGGGAACAAGTGACCATCAAACAGTGTGGTTCACGTTAAACTCGGCTACAGTGTCAAGCCATACAAAAGTGAGGGTACTGGACTTTAGGAGGGCTGACTTTGGCAAGATGGGAGAGTACCTCAGAAAAGCACTAGCAAACAGGCTAGAAGGAGGTGTGGAGTAACAATGGGGAATCATCAAAACTGTCATCACAGAGGCAACAAGCCTTTGTGTGAAGCAAATAAACAAATCAAAACGAAAGAAAAAGCCACTATGGTTCTCAAAAGAGGTGGCTGTGAAAGTCGGGAAGAAAACAATAGCATTCCAGAAGTATAAGGAAACACAGAAGGAGCAGGACAGAGAGCTGTACCAGTTAAGGCAGAAGGAAGCAGGGAGGGAGGTCAGAAGAGCAAAGGCCCAAACTGAGGAAAAGACAGCCAACTCAGTTAAGAAGGGGGATAAAACCTTTTAAAGGTACATCAGCAAGCGTAGAAAGACAAAGGGAGGGATAGTGAAGCTGAATAGAATGAACGGTGGGTGGGCAGAGAGGGAAACTGAAAAAGCAGGGATACTGAACGAATATTTCTGCTCTGCTTTCTGTCTTCATCAGTGACATTGCAGAGGGAATAGAAGGAAAAGTATATCTTTTTGCAGATGACACAAAGATCTGCAACAGGGTTGATACACAAGGAGGAGTGGAAAGGATGAGAAGGGACTTGGCAAGGTTGGAGAAATGGTCAGAAGTATGGCAGCTAGGATTCAATGCAAAGAAGTGCAAAATAATGCACCTGGGAAACAAGAACCCAGGGGAAGAATACACAATGGGGAGGAGGTAGTAACAACAACAAAAAAGGAAAGGGACCTGGGGGGTAATCATATCAGTTGACCTTAAGGTTAGTAAGCAATGTTAGAAGGCAGTAGGGAGGGTTGGGGGTATACTGGGATGCATAGAGAGGCATCAGCAGCAGAAAACAGGAAGTTGTTATCCCTCTGTACAGACAGTTGGTGAGACCCCATCTGGAGTACTGCGTCCAGTTCTGGAGACCCCATCTCCGTAAGGACATAGACAGGATAGAGGCAGTCCAGAGGAGGGCAACTAAAATGGTGCAGGGTCTGCAAGAGAAGCCGTATGAGGAGAGACTAAAGGAGCTTAATATGTATACCCTTGAGGAAAGAAGGGAGGGGGGACATGATAGAAACTTTTAAGTACCTCAGTGGAATCAACAAAGTCCAAGAGGGTAGCATCTTTCAGAAAGAGACGTGCAAGAACAAGGGACACAATTTAAAGATAGAAGAGGCGGTTCAGGGGCAATGTGAGAAGTATTATTTCACAGAGAGGGTAGTGGATGCATGGAACAGCCTTCCTGAGGAAGTTGTGGGGTCTAAAACTGTGGGAGAATTCAAGAATGCATGGGACAGACATAAGGCAATTCTTGTGGGGGGGTAGGAAGAAATAGGCTGTTGGTTAACTAGGATCTGCGGCCTATCCTGTAGGTAGAGAAATGGGCAGACTAGATGGGCCAAGCAGTCCTTATCTGCCGTCAAAGTCTCTGTTTCTATGTTTCTCTAGGGAGGCTGTCAACGTGGTCTAGTAATGTGAATTTGAGACGGTCTGGTTTGCTGCCATGAATTAGAAGGAAGTGGGAACCCAGAGCATTACGGTACTGCCATTAATGATTGCACTGATATGTTCCTGGATTCTTTGTTTTGCTGGGTGGGTTGTCATGCCAATATAGAAATTGGGACGATCACACCAGCAAATACAGATTACAAATGGAGTAGTGCAGGTTACAAAGAAGTCAAGATTGTAGGTTTTCTCATCCTTAGAAAAAGTACTGCCCATCTGTACATATTTACAGATGTTGCAGTGTCCACATTTATGTAGATCCTTTGGTTTATTGCTAAGCCATGTTTGTTTTTTGTGGAGTTCTAATGTGGATGTAAAATGACTTCTTGCAATCTTGTCATTAATATTTTTCCCTCTGGAAAAGGTGACCCTGGGTTTATCAGAAATACATTTAAGTATGGGATCAGTTAATAAGGGTCAAAAAGTGTGAACCAGGCCCCCCACCCTTCCCACTAGGGCACTGTACTCCGTAACAAAAGTTACCATGTCCTATAATTCTGCAGCTTTGTCTGGGTTGGTGTTGGTGTTAAATTATTGTCTCTCTTTTGGGGATCAAGAGTTTTTCTCTGTTCACGTTCTTTACTTTTGTCCATGCCTTGTTAAATGTCTCACTGTCATAGCCTCGCTCCTTAAATCTATTTTTCAAGTCTGTTGCTTGTTCTAAAAAGTCTGCATCATCAAGGACTTCCAGTGAGGCAGCGATCCAATATGACGGCTTAGCCTGCAGCTCGTACCCCAAGCGCGAATATTTGTGTGCAATCCAGAGAATCTTGGGTGTATCTATTCCCAGATTTTGCCAAGAAAGTAAAACTTAGGCAACGAGAATGGGAAGAACCAAAAAGAAGGGCTCTACGAGCCCCAAGAGCGATCACATGAGCAACAAAGGCAAGCAACTCAGGCTGGGCCTACCCTCGATCTTCTGTGATCTCAGGCTCGGGGAAGGAAGACTCATGTTCTGACTCGGGGATCCATTGGAATGAGATTAGAAACGAGGAAAATACTGCGTCTCCTACAACGAATTGATGGCAAAGTAACAAATACAGAAAGACTTTCGAAAACTGGAAGCGAGAACAATTGATGTAGAGAAACATATGGACACTCTCCGAAGAGAAAATATGGCCTATAGTCGATCCCTGGTCTACCTCCATAAGAGAGAGAGAGTGGGTTTTAACGGCGAAAACGGAGGATGCAGAGGCCCGGTCCTGACGTAATAATATAAGAGTGATCGGAATTCCGGAGGGAGTAGAGCAAGATGACATGGCAAGATATATGGAGTCATGGCTAAAAATGGAGTTGGGCCTGGAGGAGGATATCCCTCTAGAAATCGAAAGAGCACATCGTACGCTGGGTCCTAAGCCAAAACCAGGGGCACCTCCTAGAGCTATTCTTATCAAGTTCTTAAAGTTCCCTATCAAAGAAAAAGTGCTGCATCGAGCATGGGCAAAGAAAGATCTTAATATAGATGGGACCAGAGTATATATAGATCAGGACCCCCGGCAGCTCGAAGGAAAAAAGTACTGTGGGTGGTGAAGCAGCTGAGGGAAAAGGGCAAACGGCCCTACCTACGTTACCCAGCTCGATTATGGCTGGATTCTCCAGGGGGTCCCAAAATATTTGAATCCCTGCTAGCTGCAAGAGAGACATTGGTTGCAGAGGGTATTTCATTGCCAGATTTAAAAGAGGAGATTGCGGAAAGCGAAGTGAAACATTTGCAATGGTCTCAATCCCCAGGGGAGAAGAAACTCCAAAACCCGGCCTCCAGAGCGGAAGCGCTGCTTCCCCTTCATGCAGATCTGTCGAAATGGCTTCAGCAAAATCAACCAAACTGAATAGAGAAGAGGATAGATTTGGACGAACTATGAGCAGCACCTTGTTTTAGTAAGTCTGGAGGAGAGCTACTGGAAAGCAGTGGGGACTAAACGATCAGTAATGTCAGCGATCGTTTACTTATGGAGACAACCAGACAGAAAATTGTGCTTACTTTAGATGACCGAAGGTTTTTACCTGTTAGCTGGAGATCTTGGAGGGTCGCTTGCACTATTGAACTCTGCCTTGGGACTTATTTTGAAACATCAAGGATATCGGGGAAAATTATTTACTTGTCAGACTTGGCTCGTAAGCTCTCGAGTGGAGCAAATATCACCAGGGCTCGTCTTTGAATTTGACAATCAATTGGGGAGTTCGAATCTTAATGAGACATCCGAGTAAAAAGAGATTGCTTCCCTTCTTCTTTGTTTCAGTGCCAGCCTGGACTTCGGGATAAACAATACAGGGATTACTGTTTACTTTTGTATTTGCCTTTGAACTGCACAGAAGAATAATTTCTAAATCCTCTTATACCATGTTATTTTAATATGAAGTAATATTACACAGGATCTAAGGGGTTTAAAAGGTGCAGAGTGCAAAAATCATAGATTTAGGTAAAACGGTGTTGACGTCTCTGGAAACCAAGGCATTTTATATGCAGTTTGGGGTATAGAAGGCGGAGGACAGCTTTGCCTCACTGGTAACTTTTGTCTTTTCTGTTTTCCATCTAGAGGAGATAGGTTAGGAGGGTTCTGGTTCATTCAGGACTCTCCGACCTCGCACCAAGATGTTAGGGTGCTTATCCCTCAATAGCTTAGGCTAAAATTCCCAATTAAGGGATAGCACCACCGGAGAAAGGTGGTGTGGGCTGGTTTTTTTCCGCCAAACAATTGTTGCTCCTCCAAGCCTATTAGGTACAGGGTGGGTAGTTGGAGCAGTGGAGTTTAAAGTAATGTTAACAGTTGGTTGTGATGGATTTCTGTACCAATTTCTTTAGTCTATATTCTGATTTCCAATCTCTCTCCTTCCTTTCCTTTCCTTTCCTTTCCTTTCCTTCTTTTCTTTCTACCTTTAGAGGGACTAAAGGTTCAAAGTTTGCAATGAATAACACTGGACAAATGAGGGCTGGGGAGGGTTCCGCGAGAATTTGGTTAATATTTTTATACATGTAATGGCGTGTTTGTAACACTCTGTTCATTGAATGTCAAGGCATCAACAATGTGGTTTAAAAGGGCCAAGAGACTCACTGAATTGAGGAGAGAACTGCGATATTGCCTGTTTGCAGGAAACCAAGCTATCTCTAACTGAATATCTTAAACTTCGCAGATCATGGGTGGGCAGTGTTTATTCAGATGAACATCCCACTGCTACTAAAGCTGGGGTGGTTTTTCTTATCAGAAGGGGTCTCCCGTTCCAGCCTCAAAAGGTGCAGAGAGCAGGTTCTGGGCATTGGGTGATTCTCGCAGGGTTATATAAAGGTAGACTGATACATTTGGTGGGAGTGTATGCCCCCATGCCTCCCTCAGGAGAATTTTTTAGAGCCTTGTTCGTGGCTATGGCGGCCCTCTCTCCTGGGCAAATTATATGTATGGGGGATTGGAACTGCGTCAAAGACATAGCCAAAGATCTGAGTTCCCCGAAGATGCCAGGTTCTAGAGCCTGCTCACGATTATTAAATCTGTGCATTGAGGCTGGAATGGTGGACCCATGGAGGTGTTACAATCCGAAGGCCAGAAATTATACCTTTTTTCATTGTCTAACACTTATTCTAGATTAGACAGATTTTATACACAGAAAGATTTCTTACATAGTTTTAAAGAAGTTCGCATCCTCCCGATCACGTTATCAGATCACGCTACAGTAAAGGCAGTTTTGGGTTGGGGGGAGCCTAGGGCAAGAGGACTTTGGAGATTTGACAAAGGGCTATTAAACGACCCCCAATACAAAGCTTTAATTAAGCAAGTGGTACAGCAGTTCATAAAGGAAAATGCAGAAGCAACCCCTAAATACATGTGGGACATGTTAAAAGCGGTGCTGAGGGGCCACACAATTTTTTTATGCTTCATACAAATACAAACTGCACCAGGCCAAGTTGCAGGAGGCCCTAGATCAGATCAGGAATTTGGAAGATGAACATAAGAGAACAGGTGCAGCCTCGATCCAGACCAAACTCACCCAAGCCTGGGATAAATATGATTTGTTGTTGCAGAGACGGGTGGAAAACAGTCTTAGATTCCTGGGGCAGAAATATTATGAGAGGAGACAGGGCAGGTAGGCTGTTGGCCCAAAGATTACGAAAACAGGCAGCAGATAGATATGTGGAGAAGGTGGCCCCGGATGAAAACTCATCCCACGAGGAGTTCTCCCCAGAAGGGATTAAAGGAGTATTCAAAAAATATGAACACTTATATGCAGCAGATAAGAGTTTTCAACATTCTGAACATATTAAGAGCTTTTTAGATAAGGTAACCTTCCCCACTTTATCTTATCCCTAGAAAATGGTTTTAGAGGCCCCTTTAACTGAACAAGAGGTGCTGACAGTAATCAAAACTCTTCCAACAGGGAAAACACCTGGCCCAGACGGCTATATGGCCAAATTTTATAAGGAGTTTGGAGAAGATCTGGCCCCTTTATTGACTAGGGTTTGTAACTCAAATTTAGATCCACAGGCTGTTCCCGGGACCTGGAAGGAGGCCATAATAGCTGTCATTCCTAAAGTGGGAAGGACCCACAAATGTGGCAGTTATAGGCCGATAGCGTTACTAAATCAAAACGCTAAAATATTCACTACAAAGTTTTGAGTAATCGGTTGCAAAGAGATATCTGATCTAGTGTACCAGATCAATCAGGATTTATCCCGGGAAGGCACCTACAGGATAACATACGCCTGCTTTTGAATGTACTCTCCGGAGCTGGACCTCTCAAGAGACGGGAGCTAAGGCCGGTTCTTTCTTTAGACGCTGAGAAAGCATTGGAGTAGATTGGGAGTATCTGAATGTAGTCTTGGGGAGGTTCGGCTTCAGAGACAGATTCAGGGCGTGGATGGAGGATATATATTCAAACCAGATGGCACGAGTCAAAGTGAATGGGACACTCTCCCCGGTCTTCAATTTCTAGAGGTACCAGACAGGGTTGTCTCCTCTCACCCTTGCTTTTTGCTCTCAGTTTGGAACCGTTAGCCACCTTTATAAGGCAGACAGCATCCTTTCAGGGCATACAAGTTGGGGGAGAGGAGGTAAGACTATCCTTGTATGCGGATGATACCCTGTTATATATTTCCAACCCAACCGAAGCAATTCCATCCATCAAAGGCATATTACAAGAATTTGGCCGTTTTTCAGGTTATAAAGTGAATGTGGAAAAATCAGAACTTTATCCAGTGGGTTGGGGGGGGGAGGACCCTACCAAAGTTGGACCCCTTTAAGTGGTGTACACATGGTTTTCGCTACCTGGGGTTATGGATCCCTCATGATCTGAAGCAGCTTTACCATAAAAATCATGGGACATTATTGCAGGAAGTCAGGGAAGATCTTAATAGATGGAAAGAACTGCCTCTTTCCCTTTCAGGGAAAATAGAGACAATCAGAATGAACGTCCTTCCACGTTTCCTTTTTATCTTCAGTGCTCTTCCTGTTCGGCCCCCCACCGGGTTCTGGAAGGATTTATCGCTGGCCCTTTCCAAATTTATTTGGGGAGGTAGAAAACCTAGAGTTAAGTGGAAAATAATGACACCCAAAAGCAAAGGTGGATTGGGGTTGCCAAATATGCAGATATATTATTGGGCAGCTCAGTTGCAGGTATTGAGCGCATTAGCGAGATCTTCCCCTCCTAATTGAGTGGAGATTGAATTAAATCTCTGGCCAACATTGAAAGTGACAGACATTTTTCACTTGGATTATCCTTGCCTATCCAAACTACAAGTTTCAAATCCATGGTTACAGACCACAATACAGGTTTGGTTAGAAGCAAATAAAGGATTGGGTTTCCCATTGTTTTTCACTCCCCAGACTCATCTGACTAGTTGTCAAGATTTTCTGCCTTTAAAACTAGATATATCATTTTGAACATGGGAGAGAGATGGCTTAGAGTGGTTAGGCCAACTTTACTCAGGCCAGACTCTCAAATCATTTGAACTAAAGCAGGAGTTTGGTCTGAAACAATCTGATTTTTTTTTTTTTTTTTTTTTTAGATACTTACAACTTAGAAATTATCTAGGATCCAAATTGGGGAATATGTGGGACAGTGATAACATCCCAGTTAGTCCCTTGAGAGAATTTTTAGTGGGGGTGGTAACTGCGGGAGAAACTAACAAGATCATATCGAAGTTGGTGGGAACTATGCAAAGTCTAAACCAGGATTGTTTAAGGGAGGTTAAACAGGCGTGGGCATTGGATATAGGGCTTGACCTATCTAAAGATGAATGGTATAGGATATGGGAGGAGATACATAAAACAGCATTTTTTTTTTTTTTTTTGAGGGAGTTCTGTTGGAAAGTAAATGTAAGATTTTTTCGACCCCCAGTGGTGACGAAGCATTATGGGCATCATCCCTCAGACAAGTGTTGGCATCAATGTCAAGCGAGGGGCTCTTACTCCCATATATTCTGGAACTGTCCAGTGGTGATGAGTTTCTGGGAAGAGATTCAGAAGGTAACATCTGATCTATTTGAAGTCTCTCTCCCACTAGACTCACAACACTGGTTACTTGGTCTCTTCCCCCCTAGTTTTGAAAAAGAGGATGCAGAAATACTTGTTTAATATAATAATAGGGGCAGCTTTAAAGACTATTACTACAAATTGGTTAACACCAAACAAACCAGCTTTAGATACCCGGTGTTCCATTTGTTTAAAAATTTTGCAATCAGAATATCTGACAACAAAGGTTAGACTGGGGCTAGATCTATTTAAAGTGAGATGGTTGCCTTTTTTTCATTTGATGAGCAGAAGAGACAACGTTGATATGTTAACGCTGTTGGCTCGTATACATAAAATGAAAGTTGGTCCAGCCTGATAAAGTAAAACCAATTCTTCCATATATGAATGAAATACATAGCAGGCTTGAGTTGTACTGGATGTGATTTAGGGGGAATGAGTCATCTTCATGGAACCTGGAAGATATTAATTAGTAGTTCATTTGTTTTTTTTGTTTGTTTTTTTTTTTTTTTTTTTTTTTTTTAGCAAGTCTCTTTCCGTCACCTCTTCTTTCCCGTCTCTGTACTCTTTTTCCCATCTGTTCTTCCTTCCTACTCCTCTGTCTACTATCCTCTGATAATTGTTCTTTCCTTTTCTCTAATCCTTAGCTCCTAAGGAAAAGAAAGTTGATGGGATGCTTAATTTATGTATGATATCCATGGTGATGTAACAAACATTTTGCTGTCTCCTGTCAACAATAAAATTACTATTTAAAAAAAAAAAAAAAAAAGTCTGCATCATTGTAACAATTTCTTCTCAGCGTTCTTGCAACAAGTTGCCTCGGGAAGATTGAAAAAAGGTGAGTAAACCTTAGCCAACACTCGAAAAAAGGAAAATGCTCTCCACTGCACTAGTAGTGTCTCTGGCTGCACAACAAATGGCAAATAAACACTGAAAACAATCAAAATCAAAATAAGAATAAGAAAATTGTTACATTTCAAAGCAATACAGAACACCTTTATTTAATTCAAACATATAAGGGACAATCTCGGAACTACGCAAATCTCCAACATTTTTTTTTTTAGAACAAGAACACTTGGGAGGAGAACAAGAAAATACAGGAATCCAAAAATCCAGGTCAAAAGGGTGCTAACCCAAAAAAGAGGAGGGGAACCAGAGGGAAACAGAAATTCATCTACCAATCAACGGTCCCTAAGGAACAAGGACAAGGAAGGGAAATAATTAACCTTACTGAGACTATTCTATCGGCTGATCAGACGCTGGTTCTGCAAAAGGGACTTACATTTGTTACTACCTCACACCCCGACTCATTGAAGACTAGAGTGGACATTTTCAAACTTGTAAGACGGCTTACATTGAAGCATTTTGGGGGGGGGGGGACAGGAATTTGCAACCATGGGAGGAAGTAAAGAGCCAGAAGAACATCTTGCATGTGATTTACCAACAATAGACAGACCTACTGGATTTATCATTACATAATGTGGAACACTGGGACAGTACTTGACGGGCAGAAAACAGAGTGGTGGTAAATAGTATACTGTCAGAAGAGATGCAAGTCACAAGTGGGGTACCTCAGGGATCAGTTCTGGGGCCAGTCCTCTTCAACATATTCATTAGTGACCTTGCAGATGGACTAGAGGGTAAGGCTTGTCTGTTTGCAGATGACACCAAGATCTGCAACATAGTAGATGATCCAGATGGGGTGGGCAGAATGAGAAGAGATCTGGATAAACTAGCAAAATGGTCAGAAGAGTGGCAACTGGGTTATAATGCAAAGAAGTGCAAAATCATGCACATAGGGAAGAAACCCTGAAGCCACCTATAGGCTGGGAGGAGTTGCTAGCAGTCACAAAGGAAGAAAGACTTGGGCATCATCATCACTGATGACCTGAAATCATCCAAGCAGACCTCTAAAGCAGTAGGTAAGGCTGGGGGTGTTAGGTGTATTAGTAGGGGTATCACAAGTCGTAAGAGGGAGGTAATAATCCCTCTTTACAAGACACTGTTAGGCCCCATCTGAGTACTGCGCAGTATTGGAGGCCACACCTTCACAAGGACATTAACCAAATTGAGGCAGTCCAGAGAAGGGCAACAAAATGGTGCAGGGACTGCATCAGAAGACACATGAGGACAGATTAACAGAGCTCAATATGTATACCCTTGAACAAAGGAGGGAGAGGTGATATGATCGAGGCATTCAAACACTTTAAGGGCATTAACAAGGTGAAAGAGTCTAACCTGTTTAAATATAAGAAAAATAGCAGGACAAGAGGACACAGCATGAGATTAGAGGGGGGCCGATTAAGGGGGAATGTGAGGAAATTCTTTTTCACAAAGGGTGGTGGATGCATGGAATGGCTTACCACAAGAAGTGGTGGCTATGAATACAGTGCAGGGCTTCAAACAGGCATGGGATAGGCATAAGGGAGCAATACAAATGACTATGAATAGGCCACTGACAGAGCAAAGGCCGATGGCACACTTATAAGGTAGAAAAAGAAATGGGCAGACTGGATGGGCCTTGCGGTCCTTATCTGCCGTCAACTTCTATGTTTCTAATCCTCTGGTATTGATAACTTAGATGTCTTGGCTCTAATTATAGAAACAAAGCCTAGACCTGTAAGTACATGTTCAGAAGTTGATATAAAAAATAAATTCAAACCAAAATATTTTGTCCACAGGTTAATGATGCAACAATTAATATTTTTGAAACATGCTTAGTTAATGAAACTGTTAACCTTTTCCATAACAAATAAGATATACTAGGAATTCTAAAGAAACATAATTTGAAGCCTTAAAAGAAATAGAGAATATTAAAGGCATTATCGTCAAGCAATCAAAGGGGGAAACATTGTTTTTAATGGAAGAACCATGGTATGTGAACAAATGTTTGGAATTACTCAACGATGGTACCAGTTACTTGGAAATGATCCCACAGTAAGATTCCAGGCAGAACTTTGTAAATGTGTTGATTGGGGACTGAGATGTGGTTGGTTAACCAAAAAATGAAGCACAATACATAAAAAATTATTACCCCATAGTACCGACTTTCTACATTTTACCTAAAACCCATAAACACCAGTGACCCACCTGGTAGACCAATTGTATCTGACATTGGCTCTCACCCGTAACCTAAGCAGCTTTGATAGTTACCTACAACCAAAGTAACCATGCTGAACTCATACCTCAGAGACAGCATGGACCTTCTCAGCAAACTGGGTGGAAAAATCTGGGATTCAAATTTCTGTTGGCTTACAATTGACGTAAACAGTCTGTATACTTCAATTGGGCATAATTTGGGGACCAGAGCAGTAGAACATTTTTTGTGAAGGAAACGATATTTCATCATTTTCTGGGGTGAGCACTGCAGTTTGGTTATTGAATGTAAAGTAATTATGAATTAAAGCAATCTACTTACAGATGTGCGGGACAGCTATGGGGACAGCTTTTGCCCCATCCTACACAAACCTGTTCATGGGATACTTTGAGTAGAGATGCATTAAAGATGGCAGCCATAATGATTTCTTAAGCCACATAGTATTGTGGCTACGCTTTATTGATATCATCTGGGGAAAAGGAAAACCTTATACCAGACTTTGTCACATACCTTGAGAACAATGACATGGGTTTAACATTTACTTTTCAAGCTGACAAAGAAACCATTACATTTTTGGATTTAGAATTAACAGGAATACATGGCCAAACGATTCAATCAAAAAAATTACAGAAAATTAACAGCAGGTAATACAATCCTCCATGAGCACAGTGCACACCCCAAAAAACTGATATCCTCTATCCCTTACGGAGAATTCATTCGCCTAAAAATAAATTGTTGCAATGATAGACTTTTTAGAACAAGCAACAAACTTGAAAAATAGATTTAGAGAGCAAGGCTGTGATAGTGAGACACTAAACAAGGCATGGCCAAAAGTAAAAAACATGACAAAAAAACAAACATGGCTTAGCAATAAACCAAAGGATCTACATAAATGTGGACACTGCAACATCTGTAAATATGTACAGACGGGCAGTCCTTTTTCTAAGGTTGAGAAAACCTACAATCTTGACTTCTTTGTAAGCTGCACTACTCCATTTGTAATCTGTATTTGCAGGTGTGATTGTCCTAATTTCTACACAGGTATGACAACCCGCCCAGCAAAACAAAGAATCCAGGAACATATCAGGGCAATCATTAATGGCAATACTCGTAATGCTCTGGGTTCCCACTTCCTTCTAATTCATGGCAGCAAACCAGACCGTCTCAAATTCACATTACTAGACCATGTTGACAGCCTCCCGAGAGGAGGTAATAGAGCCAAAATTTTGGCACAAAGGGAAACCAAGTGGATTTTGAATCTGAATACTGTTGTATCCTCAGGCCTTAATGAAGACGTGGATTTTACACAGTATCTATAATTATTATGATTTAATGAAATGACAGGTTTATGCATTATATCATGACTGTTTTTCTCTTTTTCCTTTCCATATAGGAATATTACCTGACCATACACATCTAAAAAATGCTAAGTGTGAGCAACAGAGGATTATGCCCACGAAGCAAGGATGCCAGTCCAAACACTTAATTTGAACTTGAGAAAGGTTATGCCAGCTACTTACTATCTTACAATTCCATAAGCAAGGTTTACCTGAGCTTTGTTTTTTTGAACTGTGTATTCCCTTTTCCCCCTTACACTTACTGTCAAGCCATTTCCCCCTATCCCTTGATTTATTATGGTTCCAGAGAGCTGAGAATATCGTCATGCTATTACCTTGAATATAAAGCAGTACTAGCTATTTATTGCAAAATCTGACCTCCTATAGAAGTGTTATCAATTGTAAAATTGTAGCACATTTGATAGATTTATATGAAAATGCAATCAAGGCTAAAACTGAATCTTTAACATTGTTTTTTTTTTTTAATTTAAAAAATCTTGTTTCCTCTAACCAGACGTATAATTTCAAATAGTTTTAACACCATTGCTATCTGTCACAATCACAGCCACATACATATGTTTAATCTAAACATTGTAACTACCCTTCATATCATTGGACTGTGATTTTTGCTGTGAATTAGTGACAACTTTACACACAATAATTTTGTATTTATATTGTTTTCACTCTACTACATTGCACTGGGTCACTGTTTTTGAAAGTATGTATCACTTTAAGAGAAATTTGTGTATAAATGTCTCCTGGGATAATATGAATCATTGACATGCCCCTGTTGAAGACCCGCTGAAGGGTTGAGACACTAGGGGCTTTGGTTTTTTTACAGACTCCTTGCCGACAAATAAAAGCAAGGTCACTTGCACACTGAAAGGTCAGCAGTTCGTCTGACACCCAGGGGAGGTGAGAGCCTCTGACCATGGTTTCCTGATGGAAGCGTGCTGATGCCAAATTTTTAAGAACTTTGTCTTAAAGTAACTGAGGTCTGAATCTACTAAGGCGTCAGTAGATATAGGAGACCAGTCAGTTGTTGCTAGGTCCTGAGGGAGGACAAGTACAAAGACCTGAAGGAATGGATCAGACAGATGTTTGGAGGGACTTTGGGGCAGCAACTTTTACGCACACAGTAAACCATGTGGTGGTCACTGAATGCATCTGGAAGGATTCCTGCAGCAATTACACAGTGAGGGTGTGAAGCAAGAGCCCAGTACAACAGGGTATGCTTCAGGGATTTATGGTTTAAGCAGGCTGGTTCGGTGATCATTTGTGTAAGGCTGAGAGGAGATTTCATTGCAAAATTTGGTACAAGTATTGGAGAGCTAATTTACATTGAAGTCCCCAAGGCTGAGGAGTTCACCAGTTGAGGGGGTAGAGAGAGTTGTGATGAGATTGGTGATCAGAGGCGGGAAACCTGGGCAGCAGTAGACCTCTCCTACAAAGATAGGGAGGGAGAAAGGGAGAGAGAGTTTTAGAAGCAATAATTCATATGCCAAAGAGGAGATGGAGAGAATGGGAGTGTACTGGATGGCCGAGGAGAGGTATATGGCCACCGCCCCCCCCCCCAAGTAGTATGAGCCTGACAGACAAGGGAGTAGCCAGACATAGCGATGGCTGTATCAGGAATCTTGGAGGAAAGCCATGATTCTGAGATAAATACGTCGGGTTTAAGATTAATCACAAGCAGCTGGAGCAGGTCAATCTTAGGAAGGAGGCTCCTAATGTTGAGATATGCCACTTTTAATCCTTTGGGTAAGTCAATGGGGAGGAGTGAATGGGACCAGGGCTGGGTTCAACATCACCAGCTGCAAGCAGCAGCATAATATTGAGGAGCGTAGTAATGCTAAACATGTGTCTGCTTGACAGAGTGGTGGGAGAGGTATGTGTGCAGTAGTGAGCAAAGGGATGCCAAGTGGAGGTGGGGAGGAGAGTATTGAGGAACTAGGGAGCTATGGGTAGTGCAGCAAAGGGAGGAGACGAGGAGTTAAGAGTGGAGGAGGTGAATGGACGGATGGATGGAGAGGACAAGTGGTAGGGCAGAAAAGGTAGTAGATGGGAGGGACACCAGTCAGTGTGAACAGAAGGGGGAGGGTGGAGATGAAGATCAGAAACATAGTGGAGAGAGAGGGGGGAGTGGAGGATAGTAAGCAATTAATAGAAACTGTAGGAGAGGTTGGGAAGCAGTTGGCAGCAATATAGTAGGATGGGGGAAACATTAGTATGGGGAATTAAATGGAGTAGAGGAAAGACTGATTAGATAGAGGGTCAAAGGTGAGGGCAGTTACTGGCCCATTAAGGCAATAATTTAGTAATTGAATCAGCAGTAGTAAGTATACTTAAACTCCAAAAACAGCAGGCTTAGTGTATACAAAGAACAAAGCACAGTCTGATAAACTAACAAAACAATACAGTAGCAAATTAACAATAGCAACAATAAGTTTTGTCGACCTTGCCAAGGCTTTTGACACGGTTTCCCACTCCCTTCTCCCTAGGTTCCTCTCATCTGCTGGTCTAACCCCCTCTGCCACGAACTGGTTTAAGGTCTACCTTACTGGTAGAACCCAATCCGTTAAGATCGCAGATACCATTTCGCCACCCCTCACGATCTGCACTGGCATCCCTCAGGGCTCCGTGCTTGGTCCCCTTCTATTCTCCATCTTCCTTAATGACCTGCCATCTGTCTGCTCCCCCTCCTCTGCCATACACATGTACGCTGATACCGTTCTGTATGCATCTGGCTCATGCCCAGCTGAGGTTACTTATAGCTTGCAGCATGACTTCAACAATGTCCAGCTCTGGTTTGCAAGCCATCAATTATTCCTCAATGCCAAGAGGACAGTCTCCATGACCTTTGGCACAAGGCAGAGACTCTCTAGGTTTCCCTCCCTCCATGTCCACTTTCCACACTCTTGACGGGACATTACTTAAGGACACCTCGTCCTTCAGATACCTTAGGGTTTGGTTAGACCAACACCTCAACTTCTCTGGAAACACTGATGCCATCCAGAAACAAAACTGTGCCCCAAGCTCAATGCCTTGTTCAGAAACCACAGTTGCATCCCTCCTGCGGCTAGGCATGATCTTGTCCAGAAGATGATCCTCCCCATTTTTGACTACTGCGACATAGTTTATGGCGCCACTCCTAGGTTCTACCTGACCAGACTGGACACTCTTCAGCTCCTTCTGCCGCTTTGCCCTTGATGCTCCCTCTCGCACCCACCACTGTGACCTCTATCGAGCCCTTTCCTTCCCCTCCCTTACAAACAGATGCCCCACACACTGCTCTAAATTCACAGCTAAACACTGGCTGGGTGAACTCCCTTCCTACCTCTCCCCCTCATTTATAACATCCCCTCCTCCTTCCCATTCCCTCAGATCTACTGACACTCGTATACTAACTGTCCCCTCACCGCTCCACCTTTTGCCAGTCTGGGTACTCTCACCATTTCCCTAAAATATGGAACTCTCTACCGCCCCAAATCTGACACTCCTCCTCCCTCTATTCCATCAACACTACCCTCTCCAACTATCTTGTACTTAACTGTTCCTGTTATGACCCGCCTTAATTTCCTTTGTTTTGCTCCTTACAGTTCATCCCCTTTTGGAATTTACCCAATTAATAAATTAGGGAATTAAAGTACAAGAGGGTAGCATCTTTCAGAAGAAGAGATGTGCAAAAACAAGGGGGCACAATTTGAAGATAGAGAGGACGGCTCAGAGGTAATGTTACAAATTATTTTTTCACAGAGAGGGCAATGGATGCATGGAACAGCCTTCCTGAGGAGGTTGTGGAGTCGGGAACAGTGGGAGAATTCAAGAATGCATGGGACAGACATAAGGCAATTCTGGTGGGGGGGGTAGGAGGAAGTAAGCTGTTTAACTAGAATCTGCAGCTTATCCATCAGGTAGGGAAATGGGCAGACTAGGTGGGCCAAGCGGTCCTTATCTGCCATCAAATTCTGTTTCTATATTTCTAGGTTTACCCACTGCCTCTATCGACTCTACTGACCGTAGCCCCTCCTAGGTGCTAGTTCTCACAGCTTTCTCCCTTCCCCTACTCTCTCCCCCCTTTTTTCTTAGCCCTCACAATCCCCTTGCAGGGTTCTCAGCATCCTGACGAGGTCCTATAGCACCTGGGCTTTCCATCTTTTCTTCCCCCATCTACCTATCCTTGGTCTTCCAGGTCCCCTTGCAGGGTCCCCAGCCGCCTGGTGGGTTCCTTGGATCAGGCCTCATTCCCTCCCAGGTGCTATTTCTCATTCGCTTCCTCTCACTATCCTTCTGTAATTACAACGCCTAACCGCAGTGGGGTTTACAATCACCTGAATGTCCCTGCCCCTTGCAGGGTTCATCACATCCTGAAGGGTTCTGTTTTTGGGTCAGGTGTCTCCCTCCCCCTCCCTCTCTCTCCTATTCCAATCTCTTGTCCCCTTGCAGGGTTCCCCGCATCCTGAAGGTGCCTCTCCAGGACATTACTCTGCACTATCTGTCATCTCATTCTCTCTCTCTCTCCTTCACCCCTTCTTTCATGATAGCACTTGTTCACTTATTACCATTGCACTTATTAATTGTTCACACAAATTAAATATGTATGCAACACTGTAACAACTGCCTTAATTAATTGTATGCTATGTTGACCTTTGCATACCTCTCAACTGTCCCTGATTTTCAGGGACATCACTGCTGTTGCCTTCAAATTGTCTGTCCCTCATAATTTTTTTTTTTTTTTTGTGACTGTACAGTGGGGAGTGTAAACACAAAGTAATGTCAAACATTAAAGTTACAGACTTCCTCATCTTCAGAAAATGCACCTTACTCTAATCCCCTTATTCTATCAGCTTTCTGTGTGAATATTACTAATTTTTAAGATGTGCCCCTACTTTGCGGTCTTTGTCCCCGATTTTTTTTTTTTTTTCCTTGTCCCTGATTTTGAGACAAGAGGTTGACAGGTATTGACCTGTTAATGTAAAATTTCTCATCACTATTGTACCCTTCCCCCCAGGTCACACCGGGAGACTAGCAACTTGTTGCTCAGTGTGCCTTCCTGGCGAAACGTTTCAATAAATAAATAAATAAAATAAAATAAATAAATAACAGGGGTAGCATTACAACCAATTAACAGGGACAGTGGCAGGAAGCAGGAACTGAAACAGACTGCAGCTATAAACCGCCAAGTTATTATAGCAACTAGTTATTAACTATGAGAGTCTGAAAATGCATAAAACAGGGAAAAAAGCTAATTAAAAACTCTACCAACCTTATTTTATTTTAGTCTTTGTTAACCAGGTAAGGCCCATTAGGCACAACTGCCTGTTTTCAGGGGCGACCAGGGAGCACTGGGCGGTTAAGTGACTTGCTCAGAGTCGCACAGTATGCAAGTGGAGGTTGTGAGAATCAAACTCTGGTCTGGTCTGCTGGATGTATCAAGCTTGTTCACACTTCGTTCCTCTAACCTCTAGGCTATACTACCAGCCAATACAATACAAACCTAATACAAAACTAAATCTAAAAGTAATGGGACATCATGCAAAAATAGTCAGATTCATGCCTCTAAACAACTGTTCCCATCATTGGGTAGCAGTTATTGCAAACCTCAATCAATTACCAGGCTAATTAAATAATGAGCAGGTGGGGGCTAGGAGGAGGCAATAAGCACTGCTTTGAGTGTTGCAGTGGCCCTCATGGAAAGGAGCAGTGGCGTCTCGGGGGTCTCCCCAAGCAACTAACTGTACAAGCCAAACGGAGCTCAGATAGGGAGTGAGTTTCCCCAACTGCAAGAATTAAAAGTTCCATAAGTTGCAGGAGTCCAAGGTGCAGAGGAAGGACAATCAAATCTGTTAATTAACCATTAACCCAGTAACCCCCCCCTCAAAGAAATGGTTTCATTAGGTCTTTCTTATAATACATTTTAACAGGGAGGTGGGGTTTTGACACCACTCTCAAGTCTGGACAATTGATACTACTGCCCCGTCACCCCCAGAAGTAATGTGGTCATATGGAGGTAGAGTTCCTTGCCCAGAAATGTGTAGAAAGGATAGACCTAGCGGCCCTTCCAACTTTACATTAATGTTACTAAAGATAAAAGGCAACTACTTACTCTTTCCTTTTCTTGGATTCATCCTCGTAGAACTGGGCAATGGGAAGTGCTACTGGCCCCAAGAATCTATCCCTTCCCCTTGATGAGTGATGCTTCACAGTTAGGAAAAGGCTTGTCTTCTGCAAGTTGTCCAATCCGGAGGGCAGCTGGAGCAAGCACTGTTCCTGCCACTCTGGTGCCAGCGTCTTCGTAGCCACTGAGGTGACAAATCTCTCCTCCTGGAGCTGAATGATGGTGTAAACATTGTTGACCCCTTCCTGACTTTTCACCCGAAGTCCTTGAGCTCTCAGCACCGTCACTCGGACGTGGGACGGAGCCGGTTTCCCCTCACTGCCAGCTGCCATGCTAGGCTATAAGGAAATGTTCATCATAGCTTCAGCAAGACAGGGATACAAAGCACCTACCTGAAGTGAATCAGCTGGCGGAGGACTGAGGACAGTCACATAATGTGACAGCAGATAAAGACCGCTTGGCCCACCTACTCTGCCCATTTGTCCATGCCTATACTGTCATCAAAGACCTTGCTCAATCTCTGGCTCCCTCTCCACCCCTCATATCTCTCGGCTAAGACTCCTTTGCGCCTATTCCATGCAAGCTTGAAGCCATCTACTGATTTTGTGCCCGCTACCTCTGCTGGAAGATTGTTCCAGGCATCCACCACTCCCAGTGAAGTAGTACTTCCTCACATCTCTTAAATTTCCCCATTCCAGTTAGTGGATGTCCCTTTGTTCTTGTGGCCCTTTTCGTCTAAAACATACTCCCATCCTGTACCTTTTTCAACCCTATGAGGTATTTATAGGTCTCTATCATCTCCCCCCTGCCCTCCTCCAGGGTGTACATATTGAGGTCCCTCAGTCTCTCCTGATAGGGCTTCTGATGCAGCCCCTGCACCATTTTAGTTGCCCTCCTCTGGACAGTCTTCACCCTATCTTCCTGATATGTGGTCGCCAGAACTGGACACAGTACTCCAGGTGAGGTCTCATCAATGTTCTATATAGTAGTAATACCACCTCTTCTGTTGGTGATGCCTCTCTCTCTACATACCCCAGCATCCTGCTCGCCCTACCCACTGCCCTGTTGCACTGCCTTGCTACCTTGAGGTAAATTATTACTCAGAGGTCCCTTTCCGGTTTGGTGACCATCAATAGCTGTTCCACCATTTTATACTCTGCCTCTGGGTTTTTGTGACCCAGGTGTGCGATTCTGCACTTTTCTGCATTGAAACCTAGCTGCCATACGTGTGAACACTCCTCGAGTTTTTCTCAGGTTTCTGCACATTTTCTCCACCTCCTCTGAAGTGTCCACCCTATTGCAGATTTTGGTGTCATCTGCAAAGAGGCATATCCTCACTTCCACCTCATCCACAATGTCATTTACAAAGACATTAAAAAGGATTGGTCCCAGTACTGAGCTCTGAGGTACCCCAGTGGTTACCCTCCCTTTCCCCCTAGTGAGTTGTGTTTACCACTACCCTCTGCCACCTATCCACTAACCAACTTCTTACCCAGCTAACCATCTAGGACACACCCCTAGGCTGTCCAGTTTCCTTATGAGCCTCTTGTGTGGTACGTGTCGAAGGTCTTGCTAAAGACCTTGATCTAGTTCCCTGATCACCCAGTCAAAGAAATGTATCAGGTTTGTCTGACATGAACCCCCACCCACCCATACTCCCATGAAACTGTGCTGCCTCGGATCTTGTAACCCACTGGATTCAAGATATTCCACAATTCTTTCCTTTAGGTAAGGATGGAGAGGTTCTGTGAGTTCCTTATTCCATTCGTGCAAGCGTGTGTGTGTGTGTGTGTGTGTGTGTGTGTGTGTGTGTGTGTGTTGTATCTGTGGTCACTGCTGGGCTTGTTCATTTAAGGTTTGGATTTGTGAAGCCTCATAATACAGCCATGAAGTTTAACGTTTCTTTGATTTGGAAAACAATGCAATGTATTGCCTCAGTGGACTCTTTGCCAAGGAACATACCTCTCAACTGTGCCTCATTAGGAGGGCTGTACCTCCTTTCACATAACATAGTAATTTAAAGTCAGAAGGGACTTTAGGTCTGTCATGTCTGCCCCCTGCTTCATAAGCAAGTATGATAGAAAGAAAAGTGTTAAGTGAGATTCAAACCCACAATTCCAGAGAAACCTGCAGTCTGAGTGCAGGGATTTAGACTACTTGGCTATCTTGACACCTGACAGAACCTCTGCATCCTTGCCTCTCAACAGTTCCACATTAGGAGAGAGGCACCTTTAAAACCCCTCTGTCCATACATCTCGACCGTTCTACATTAGGAAAGATGTCCCTTATTTTACCCCTTAGAATCTCTCTGAAGTACCCCTCATTATAGGGGCGTCCCTTATTTTACCCCTCAGAACCACTCTGTTCATAAGTATCAACTGTCCCACATTCGGAAGGATGTCCCTCATTTTACCCAACTCAGAACCTAAGGGATACCCTCGTTTAACCCCTCAAAACCTCCTTTCCAGACCTGTAAGCTGTCCCACATTGGGAGGAATGTCCCTCATTTTACCCCTCAGAATCCTTCTGTCCATACTTCTCAGCTGTCTTACATTAGAAAGGATGTACTTTGCCCCTCAAAACCCGTCCATATCACTCACCTGTCCCACATTACGAGTGATGTCTCTCATTCTACCCCTCAGAACCCCTCTGTTCGTATATCTCCCAGCTTTCCCACAATAGGAGGACTACCCCTCAGAGTCCCTCTGCCCATACTTCTCAGCTGTCCTACAAAAGGAGTGACATCCCTCACTTTACCATTCAGAACCCCTTTCTCCATACCAGTGTCAGTGGCTCAATAGGTAGCATGCTCATATCTGAGGATGAAAGAGCAGATGGTTGTGGATTATACCCCAACATCCGGTAGTGTCCACAAACAATGGTCACACTCAGACCTAAGTACTAGGATTAGGACACAACAAAGAAAACAAGCATTTGTCAATGCCAAATGTTTGCTTGCTGGCATTGGCATTGGTAGTGTAGAAGTTACAGAGCTGCATAATAGAAATGGCAGCGAAGTATTGAACTGAAGCCAACCCCACCACCACCACCACCCTGCAGAGAGTGACGGGCATTGGGGTGTGCCTTTGGGTCGTCAGGCATAACTACCATGCCATTTCACTACACCCTACCCTGCAGACACTGACAAGTGTCACGGTATGCCTTGGGGTCTTTGGCCCTTTTTCGCACCCATTCCATCAGGAAATACGGTGAGATGGGTGCGGTATAGGAGAATGGGGTGAAGTTTGGGGCCGAAGAGTCCGAGGCACACCTTGATGCCTCTCACTGGCTGCAGGGTGTGGGTGGGGGTGGAATGGTATGAGCATTACAGGCAAGAATCCCAAGTCATACCCCTGATGCCTGTCATTCGCTACAGGGTGGGGCGTTATGGTCGGAAACCCTAACGCCTCAGGCATTCATTGGTATTTTCACTCCAAATTTTCAACATGGTTTTTTTGTGACCCCCACCTCATGAACAGTGGCAATATCAGTTTGTTAGCTGAAAACTGCTTTTGCACAGCGACTATGGCATTTGGCACCACAGGTGCAAAACACATTCGAACAGGATGTGAAAATGACAGCGGTACTGTTCATGGGGAGGTGTAAAAAATGGTAATGTTGAAAACCTGCTGTGGAAATCTTAAAAAAACTGAAGACACGAGCGTGCATAGAAACTGTGCAACGCACACCCGTAATGTAACTAGTTTGGGGACTTTTATACAGCAGATTGTTAACACAGGCATTTTGGGACCTCCGATCATGAACAGTGTTGGTGTAATTTTCTTTCTGTCCCAAACAATGATTTCCCACAGCGACCACGCATTTCTGCGCTGAAAGTGTGAAAACACATTTCAGCCATGTTGTGGAAAATGACAGCTGTACTGTTCATAAGGTGTGGAAAAATGCCACTGGTGAAAATCTGGACTGAAAATATTACAAATTCATGAACTTACGAGGTTGCATGGAAACTGCGCAATGCTCACTCGTAACAGTCATTTTATGGAGTTTTGTCACCAAATTTTCAACATGGCCATTTTAAGACCTCTGCTCATGACCAGTGTCACTGTGATTTTCTTAATCTGTCCCAAACATTGTTTTTGCACACCGACTGTACCATTGTGCGCTACATGTGCGGAAACACATTTTGGGTGAGATGTGAAAATGGTAGCTTTACTGCTCATAAGGAAGTGCGGTAAAATGGCACTGTTGAAAAATCTAGTGTGCAAATAATACAAGTCGCAAAACTTGCCAGCATGCGTGAACTGCATAGCGTCGCTCTAAAAGTCATTTTTGAAATTTTTACCAAATTTTCAACATAGCCATTTTAACACCTCTGCTCATGACCAGTGTCACTGATTTTCTTAATGTGTCCCATACATTGATTTCGCACACCGACTGCGCCATTGTGCGCTACATGGGCGGAAACACGTTGTGGGCAAGATGTGAAAAATGACAGCTGTACTGTTCATAAGGAGGTGTGGTAAAATGGCAATGTTGAAAATATTGAAAATTTGTGAACTTACAAGCGTGTGGAGGAACTCTGCAATGCACGCTCGTAAAACAGTCATTTTTAGGAATTTTTCCACCAAATTTTCAAAATAGGCTTTTTGAGAGCCCACCTTATGAACACTGGCAGTGTTGTTTCGTTAATTGGTCCCGAAAGGTGATTTCGCGCAGTGACACTGGAAATCGCCCTTGGACGCGATTAACTGCCATGACAGTGACAGCACTCATGAGAAGGGGTCTCAAAACCCCATGTTGAAAATTTGGTACAAAATTCTAAAAAATGCCGAGATATGCAGCAAAGTTGAAAACCTATCTATTACATTATACAGCTTACGGCGTTTCCTCAGTTCGCGATGTCGGCTTTGAAGAGTACACGTGTTCCGGTCACTGAAGATATGCGTGCTGGTCGAAGGACAAGTTAGAATTGGGGGGTGGGGAGGCAGGGTGCACAGTGGGTGGGTGCGGTGGTGGCAGGAGACTGCAAGGACCGTTTTAATTTACAGTTTTTTTTTTTAATTTTTTTTAAGGCGGCGGGACGTTTGCCACGCTGGGTGGGCTCCCAAGCGTGGCAGCTGTAAGGCTGTTTTGGGGGGCTGGAGACAGAGGATTGGGCACCCCGTCGGCCACTCTGGACGCAGTAATGCTGGGGTGGGCTCCCAGCGTGGCACCAGGAAAGCTTTTTCTTGGGTGGCGTGGAGCCGACGGGGCATTGGGCAACTCGTCAGCTATACAGTATGTGCGGCACGGAGCACGCAATATGCGCAAGTGTTGAGGGGGAGGTCTGCTCATCGAAGCGGAGCTCTCCCTTTCAACTGTATGCCACTGCATTTTCAACTATCATAGACAGCTGGTGCAGTGATTGGCGCACTGCGACCGCGCCTGCAAACACACTGACTGAATTGGAAGAGGCTAACACACCTCTGGAAAACTCTGATGATGGCACTATGTTTCTTGCACATGCGTGCAAGCAAACATAAAAAGCCAGCACTCACAACTCCTTCATGGAATTGTCTTGGCATAGCAGCTGAATAAATCCAAGGTGCAACATCTCAGCATGGAACAGGCAACTCTATTTGGACATAAGGTGCATTAAAAACAAGAAACAAAGAGTTGGCTCAGTGGCATAGAAGGCTGAGGCACTGAGCCTTACCTACTGCCACATCAGTGACCTGTGTTTGGTGGTGAGCACAGGCTGTCGGGGGTCAGCCAGGGAGGAAGAAGACTGAGCATCCGGAGGACAGCTCTCCTCTCCCGGGGACGGTGGCTTGGTAGTCCTGCCAAATGACTGCCCCAGGTGGAAGCCTGAGTGTAGAACTTGTCAGGGACGCCACTGAAGGGAGGGTGCTACAGGACTCCGCAGCATGCGTACGCCTCCATGTGCGCACACACTGATGTGTTCATAGATTCACAGAAATTTGGTGGCAGAAAAGGACCCACCGCCCATCTAGTCTACCCTCCCCCATTACTCATCCCTGTCCACAGTGGAACCCTCCTCCCCCTGCTATAAAGCCCCATATGATTGTCCCATGCTCTCTTGAATTCCTCCACCATTGCAGCCCCCCTCCAACTCCTCTGGAAGCCTGTTCCAGGCTTCCACCACCCTCTCTGTGAAGAATTGTCCCCTCGCATTGCCTCTGTATCTTCCTCCCTGAAGTCTTAGGCTAAGCCCTCTAGTTACAGCCCCTTCCTTCCCTTTAAGTAAACACCCTTCCTTTACTTTGTTGATCCCCTTGACATATTTAAAAGTTTCAATCATGATCCCTCTCTCCCTTCTAGTCTCCAACATGTACAGATCCAATTCCTTACATCTCTGCTCGTATGAGCTTCCGTGCATACCCTGCACCGTCCTGGTTGCCCTTCTCTGAACTCTCTCAATTCCTTCGGTCTTTTCTTGGATGTGGCCTCCAGAATTGGACTCCGTACTCCAGGTGTGGCCTTACCATGGCTTTATAGAGGGGCATCAGTACTACCCCCCCCACTTCTACTAGTGATGTCCCTGCCTAACCACCTTATCCTAATCGTCCATAACCACCTTTCCCACAGCGTCTCCTCTGTTCATAAAGGCTTGCCCCTCCCGGCTCACTAGGAGCGCTGCAATCTCCCCATTTTTTTGTCATCACTACAACACCACTCTAGGGCAGAGATCCCTCACCTTCAGAGGTCCCAAGCTCTTTAAAACCCTTCCTCCCAGCCTCTTTCAGACCCTCTCTCTGCACCTTCAAGGGCAAACTTAAGGAGCACCTGCTCAGTAAACCCTACTGTAACTGTCCTTCGTAATATTCCTTAGTATTACCTCTGCCATGTTTAACCCATTGACTCATGCAACTTACTAGACTTTCTCACCTAGCTTCCTTTCCTTCTACCCCTGCCTTCTGACTCTCTTCCTTTACTCCCCGTCCCCTCCAGCTCTCTGGACTATCCTTCTTCACTTCCTGCATAAGGCTCACCTTAGTACTGTACATTTTTTTTTTTTTAGTCCTGCTATAAAATTGTATTTAGTTGTAAATAATCCAGTTTAATGTTCTCCTGCCTATTTGATATTGTTTGTTTTCTGCCTATGCCTGTACCTGTTCTCCCTCACAAATTTGTTTCCAACTGTACAGTTGCTACAATTTGTAGTTACAATTTGTATATAGTCTCCTCTGTTACACTCTGTACAACTGGATGCTTGTGTAAACAGGCATGCCCACATAGCTTTCCAGTACAAAATGAAACTGAACTGAATTGAATGCATGCCAACATCCTGTTGGCCTTCCCCACCATCCTGCTACACTGGTTACCCACCCTGAGGTTACATGATACTATAATCCCCAGATCCCTCTCCTGCTCCCTATCTTTAATGTCCTCCCCACCAAGGCTGTATCTTGCTATCAGGTTTCTGCACCACAAGTGCATCACAGCACACTTTTTGGCTTTGAATTTCAGTTGTCTCTGCCCATCTTTCCAGGGTCCTTAGGTCCTGCCTCATGTCTTCCACCCCCCGCGCGGTGTCCACCCTACTGCAGATTTTTGTATCGTCAACAAACAGGGACACCCTTCCTCTCAGCCCCTCCACAATATCACTGATGTAGATATTTAAATAAGAGGGGTCCCAGCACCGACCCCAGGGGCACTCCACTCATCACCCCCCCCCCCGGAGTACTCCCCATTTACCACTACTCTCTGGCTTCTGCCGGCCAACCAGTTATCCACCCACCTGGTTATTTTAACACCTACCCTTACACTTTCCAGCTTGCTCACCGACATTCTGTGGGGGACTGTGTTGAAGGCCTTACTGAAGTCCAGATAGACTATGCCCATGGCGCCCGCGCCCTGGTCAACCACCTACATCACCCAAAGAACTCAAATTAATCTGGCATGACTTCCCTTTCATGAAGCCATGCTGTCTGCCATCCCGCAAGCCATTATCCTCAAGGTAGTCCACCACCCTCTCCTTTATGAGAGCCTCCATGACCTTCCCCCCCCCCCCACTGAGGTGAGGCTGACCAGGCAATAGTTCTCAGTCACCTCCCTACTACCCCCTTTGTGCAGCAGCACCATATGCACCCTCTTCCAGACCTCCAGCACCCTCCCCGAATCCACAGAAACACAGAAGTTAATGGCAGATAAGGACCGCAAGGCCCATCCAGTCTGCCCATTTTTTTAACCTATGAATGTGCCATAGGCCTTTACTCTGTCAATGGCCTATCTATTCATACTCGTCTGTATTGCTCCCTTATGCCTATCCCATGCCCGTTTGAAGTCCTGCACTGTATTCATATCTACCACTTCCTGAGGTAGGCCATTCCATTCATCCACCACCCTTTCTGTGAAAAAGAACTTCCTCACATTACCCCTTAATCGACCTCCCTCTAATCTCATGTTGTGTCCTCTTGTCCTGCTATTTTTCATATATTGAAACATGTTAGACTCTTTCACCTAGTTAATGCCTTTAAGATGTTTGAATGTTTCGATCATATCAGCTGTCTCCCTCATTTGCTCTAGGGTATACATACTGAGCTCTGTTAATCTGTCCTCATATGTTTTCTGATGGAGTCCATGCACCATTTTGATTGCTCTTCTCTGGACTGCCTCCATTTTGTTAATGTCCTTGTGCAGGTATGGCCTCCAGTACTGCACGCAGTACTCCAGATGGGGCCTAACCAGTGTCTTGTAAAGAGGGATTATTACCTCCCTCTTACGACTTGTGATACCACTACTAATACACCCCAACATGCCTCTAGCCTTACCTACTGCTTTAGTGGTCTGCTTGGATGATTTCAGGTCATCTGTGGTGATAATGGCCAAGTCTTTCTTCCCTTGGGATTGCCAGCAACCCCCTTCCCAAACCTATAGGTAGCATCAGGGTTTCTCTTCCTTGTGTGCATGACCTTGCACTACTTTACGTTAAACCCCAGTTGCCACTCTTCTGACCATTTTTCCAGATCTCTTCTCATTCTGCCCACCATATCTGGATCATCTACTCTGTTGCAGATCTTGGTGTCATCTGCAAACAGACAAGCCTTACCCTCCAGTCCATCTGCAGTGTCACTGCTGAAGATACTGAAGAGGACTGGCCCCAGTACTGATTCCTGTGGTGCCCCACTTGTGACCTGCACCTCTTCTGACTGTATACTGTTTGCCACCTCTGTTTTCTGCCTGCCAACCAGCTGACCAACTTCTGACCCACTCCCAGCCTACCCAGCTTATTAATCAATCTTCTAAGTGGAACAGTATCGAAAGCTTTGTTGAAGTCAAGGTAGGAAACATCAGCTGCACCCCTTTGGTCCACCACTCTGGTTACCCAGTCAAAGAAATCTGAGATTAAGTTGACAGGACCTTCCTGTTGTAAACCCATGCTGTCTTGGATCCTATGCTCCCATGGATTCCAGATGTTGCACTATCCTTTCCTTAAGGAGTGTCTCCATAATCTTGCCCACTACTGAGGCAAGACTTGACTGAGGTGTAGTTCTCTGCCTCCTCCCTGCTGCCACTCTTGTGGAGCGGGATCACAGGAGCCCTTTTCCAGTCTTCTGGGACCTCTCCTGTGCTCAGAGACTCACTAAACAGTTTTGCTAATGGCTCTGCTAGTTCCACCCTTGGCTCCTTTAGTACCCTGGGATGTATGCCATCAGGTCATATTGCCTTGTCCACCCTAAGCTTAGTGAGCTCTTGTAGGACCCTTTCTTTTGTGAAGGGACTTATGTACACCTCCCCCCCCCCCATGTCCATGGTGCTGACCTGTGGGCCCTGCCCTACCTTCTCCTCGGCAAATACTGAGCAGAAGTATCTATTTAGGATAGATGCTTTTCCTTGGTCCTCCTCCACACACTCCCCCTTATCCCCTTTGATCTTAGCAATACCTCCTCTGGACTTTCTCCTTTCACTAATGTATCTATAGAAAGCCTTGTCCCTTTCTTTTACTGTTCATGCTAGTGTTTCCTTGGTTTGGGCCTTTGCCTGACTTACTGCCTTCCCTGCTTCCCTAGGGAAGTTTGGTATGCCTTCCTATCTTCGTCCCTCTGCGTTCCCTTATATTTCCTGAAGGCCAACCTTTTGGCTCTGATCTTTTCTGCTACTGTTTTTCAGAACCAAAGTGGTTTCTTCCTTCTTTTGCTCTTGCTTTTCTCCCTAACACAATGGGAAGTTGCTTCATGTATTACATCCTTAATGCTTGCCCACTTTGCCTGTACCCCCTCACATGTATTTCTTCTTGCCAAGGCTAGCTTTACTCTGGCCATCTTATCAGTCGGCTCCTCTGATGTCCCATATTTTTGCCTTGGAATGGGATGCTTTAGTTCTAGTGGCCAAACTGAACCATATCATGTGATGGTCACTGGCCCCCAGGTGATCTTCTACCCAGAGATCTGTGATCCTTTCCCCATTAGTCAGTACTAGATCCAGGATAGCCCTGTCTCTTGTGGGCTATTGTACCAACTGTTTGAGGCCCTCCCCCTGCAGGGAATCCACTATGTGTCTAGTTCTGCCGGATGTTCCTACTGGTATTGACCAGTCTGTATCTGGCATGTTGAAGTCTCCTATTATCAGAACCTCGCCTTTAGCTGTCATGTTTTGTATATCTTCAAACAGTAATGTGTCTATTCTCCCCCAGTCTGGGGGCCTGTAGACAACCCCAGTTTGTATGGCTGTCCCATTACCTGTTTCCAGGGTGACCCACAGTTCTTCTGGCTCCTTATGTGTATTCTGAATTTCTGTAGCGTTGATATTTTCATTGACATAAAGGCCCTCACCCCAACTTTTTTGCCTCTGCCTCTTCTGGACAGTACATAGCTGGGTACTGAAGTCTCCCAAGTGTGGTTACTGGTGAACCATGTCTCACTAATGGCTATGTCCAGTTTAGCCTCAGTCATTGTTGCCTCCAGGTCTGGGATCCAGAGACAAGTTGAATAGCCTTGTTAGTGGGGCAGCCAATTCCTCCCCCAGCTCCCGGATCACCCTCGGGTGCAGCCCATCCAAACCCATTGTCTTATCCACCTTCAACCTGCATAGTTCCCAAACTCTTTCTACACTGAATTGGCTTGGATCCACTCTTTTGTCCTCTCTCAACCTTCCCCTAAGCTCAGGCAGCATTTTAAATAACTGCAAAAATTGATTAGCACTTTTCATTGTAATCAATTGTGAAACAGTAGGTATATGCATTTTCTAGCAGTTTACGTTGCTAAACAAACTGAGACACGAGCTATGCATCATCCCAACTGATTAGCAGTTTTACTCGTGAAAATGCTAATCAATTTTGCAGTTATTTAAAACCCTGTCGGGGCCCTGTTCTCATCTGTAAATACTGAGCAAAAGTACTTGTTCAGCTCTTCTGCTTTTACACAGTCCCCTACCAGTTGTATCCCTCCCTTCCCCTTCAGCCTTGAGATCCACTGCTTTGCCTTCCTCTCCCCCACATAACTAAAAAGTTTTGTCCCCTTATGGCCTGCTTAGCTATTTTCTCCTCAGTGTCCACCTTTGCCCTCCTTATCTTCTGCCCTGCTAGTCTCTTCTCCCTATAAGCCTCCCTGTCCTCCTCTCTTTGTGTTCTATTTTCTGAAAGCCCTCCTCCTGTCCCCGACTGCTCTCGCCACCTCCCTTGTAAACCAAAGTGGTCTCCTTTATCTGCTCTTCCTTACCTTTATGCACATTTGCGTGGCTTTCAGCACCCCACTTGTAATAGCTTCCCCAAACTCCTCCACATCCTTTATATTCTCCATTCCTGCCATCTCTTCCATCACTATCCTTCTCATCCTGTGGAAATCCGTGCTCCTAAAGTCCATAACTGTTGTGCTGGTTCAGTTGGTCTCCTTCCCTGACCTTACCCTGAACCTTATCATCCTGTGGTCACTGGTGCCCAGCATGTCTCCCTCCTCCACCTCCTCCTCCACGTCCACACATTCCCCACTTATCAGGACCACGTCCAGCAGGTTGTTGCCCCTAGTTGGCTCCCTGACCAGCTACTGTAAGAATACTCCCTGCAGTGTCCTCTAGTATTTCCTTACTTCTAGCGAATACTGCATCCAGGATGCTTCATCCACGTCTGAGAGGTTTAGGTCCCCCGCCACTAGTAATTATCCTTTGTCATCGCGTGACTGCCTGCATTAGTTGTCTATCCCCTTCCTCCCCCTGCATAGGCAATCCGTATACCACCCCCAGTCACAAGGATTCCCCTGTCCTTTTGTCCAGTGTTACCCACAGGAGCGCTGCCTCCCAGTCTTCCTCCTGCCCCTCTGTTACCCTTACGGCATCCTTGATGTATACAGTGCCCCCCTTTCTACTTGCCCTGTCCTTTCTACATAACCTGTAGCCAGGGATGACTGTCTCCCAGGTGTGATGTTCTGTCCATCAAGTCTCGCTTATCGCTATTATGTCCAAACCTTCTTCCCCCATGATGGCCTACAGGCTCACCATCTTAGTCCCCAAGCTCCTGGCGTTGGCTGCTAATCCCTTCCACCAACCCACTCCCCCACCCTTGGGCATGTTGTGCCTAATATTTCATCCCTTTCCTTGGGGAGGCTGGAAAGCCCATCTCTGCTGTCTTTTGGTGTCTTTTACCAACCCCCCACCCGATTTTAGTAGAACGTTGAACTCTAGCTGTTTTCAAACCTCTGTCTCTGGTACATCTCAGTGTAACTATCAGATTCTTACGAGCAAAAACTAACGAATTATGGAAATTGTTTAATTTTATGCCCAAAAAGGCCACAAAGCTTGGGTCCAAAAGACTCAAGTCAAGAACCCAACAAGAAACAGGGTAGATAGTGAATTAAATATATAACAAATAACAAAAGAACAACCCCACTCTAAGTAAAGGGATGGGTGCAAGGTACACCCCCGAGATGCAACACTGTACCTGCCAACCCACATCCCAAAAAACTAGGTTCTGAGAGGGGAGGCAGGGAGGGAGGTCAGAATACAGCAAGACTCCATTAGAAGAAACATTACTAGGGTGAGTAATTGTTTCTTCAAACACGAAGCCTTGCTGTATTCTGACCATATGCAAACTACCAAGCAGTGCCCCCCCCCCCAGGAGGAGGGAACACAGAACCTTACTTTGGGAATAGGCTCTGCAACATTGCTGTACCAAATCGAGCATCACTCCTAGTCTGGATGTGCAGAGTAATGCTTGGTGAAAATGTATGGACTGTTTTCCAGGTGGCTGCTGTACATATTTCTACCAAGGGGATATCCCTAGCAGCTGCAAGGGAGGCAACTGTACCTCTAGCCGAGTGGGCCCTCAGGCCCTTTGCCCAATTTGGAATAGCAGAATTGGATAAAAGAGACAATCCACCTGGCAATAGTCCTTTTAGTGGCAGGTCTACCTTTTCCCACTTCTCCGTAAGTGAGAGATGGCTGAAGACAATCCTTCCTATGTGCCTTAGTATGCTCTTTGTAATAACCAAGAGTACTTTTCACACCCAGACTGTGCAATCTTCTCTCCCCTGAGGAAGAATGGCCAGTGAAAAACACAGGTAAAGACATAGACTGGTTCAGATGAAAATCTGATACCACTTTAGGTAGAAATTTTTTTTTTTTTTACAATATTTGTCCTAAGGACCACCTTGTCCCTATGAAAGGAAATGAAATCTGGTTCTACTGACAAGGCCTGTAATTCACTGATCCTCCTGGCAGAAGTAATAGCTACCAGGAACAGTCTTCCAAGTAGAGTACTTAAGCTCAGCAGAGCTAAGGACTCAAAGCGTGGCTGCATAAGCTGTGCAATGCGGACATTCAGATCCCAAGCTGGAGTAGGCTCTCTAAAAGGAGGGTTAATGTGGACCAAGCCTTTGAAGAACTTACTGAAAACAGGATGGGATGCCAAGGAAGATCACTTCCCTGCAGAAAGAAAAGCAGACACAACTTCAAAATGAACTTTAAGGGCTGCAGGCCTAAGGCCTAGGCTATTAAGATAAACCAAATAATATCCAAGGCCGTGGCAATACCTGCAGCCTCCAGCTGTATACCTCTCTGAGAACATAAAATGGTGAACCTTTTCTATTTGGAATTATAAGTTTTCCTAGTAGATTTCCTAGAGACCTTCAAAATATCCATGACCCCCTGAGAAAGATGCAGGCCTGCATATTCTAACTCTTCAAGAACCAGGCTTTGAGACTGAGACTGGAGATTGGGATACCAAATCCTCCCTTGAGAGGAGGTTAACAAATTGTCTCCTGGGTAGAGACAGGGGGAGTGACGCTGCTAGAGACAACACGAGAGGATACCAGGGTTGTCTGGCCCAGTCTGGGGCCACTAGAATCACTGTGTAGAATCTTGATCAGGACTCTGAATAGTACAGGAAAGGCATAAAGAAACCTGCCTGTCCAATCTAATAGGAGAGCATCCAGAGGAACAGTCCCTAGGACTGGAGGTCTGCAGCACAACAGAGGAAGTTGATAATTGTCTGGGGCTGCAATGAGATCCATCTCTGGAGTGCCCCATCTGGTGAAGATGACTTTCAGTATATGAGGGTTCAGAGTCCATTCGTGATGGCCCTGGTATATTCTGCTCAAAGTATCTGCCAGCATATTGTCCTTCCCTGGAAGATGAACTGCTGTCAGGGAAGCCTGGAGAGAGTAAGCTAAAGACCACAGTTTCATGGCTTCTGGGCACAAGGCCATAGACAGAGTGCCTCCCTGCTTGTTTACGTACCACATTGTGGTGGTGTTGTGTGTCCTGACTTGCACCACTTTGCCTTTGATTGACTCGGAGAAAGCCTGGAGGGCTAGGAAAACAGTTCTGAGTTCCAGGAGACTGATGTGAAGGACAGACTCTTGCTGTAACCAAATTTTCTGTGCAGTGAGTCCCCAAATGGGCTCCCCAACTCAGGGGAGCGGCACCTGTGGTTAAAACCACTGAGGGAGCTTGACTGAGAAATGGGACACCCTGTCTGAGATTGTCCTGATCCAGCCACCACTGGAGAGAATGGACCAGAGTCCAAGTCACTGGAATCAGTTTGAGAGAATCTTTCTTCTGAGACCAAAACAACCTTAAGTGGAACTGAATGTCCCTCATCTGCAACCTGGCCCTTTGTACCACAGCAGTCGAAGCTGTCATGTGGCCTAGGAGTTGAAGAAACTGCCTGGCTGCTCGAGAGGCCAAAGAGCCAAAAAGAGGAGGCCAGATCTGTAAGGGCGGTTACCCTTGCCTGTGGGAGGAAGGCCCTTGCCTGGACTGTATCTAACTCTATTCCAATAAAAGTGAGGAGTTGTACAGGTTCGAGAACTGACTTGGGAAGACTGAGGATACCACCTAGGGAACTGAGCAGATTCTGAGAAACTTTCAGAGCTGACTTGACTTGGTCTGAGGACTGGCCTACGATGAGCCAGTCGTCCAGATAAGGGAAGATTGAGATACCCTGCCTTCTGAGGAAGGCCACTACTACTACTACAAGGCACTTTGTAAATACCCTTGGAACTGAAGTGAGGCTGAAGGGCATGGCTCTGAATTGGTAATGGCCTGAGGGCAACTCGAACCTGAGGTACTTTCTGTGGGAGCACCTGATAGGAATGTGGAAATAGGCATCCTTGAGGTCCAGGAATACTAGCCAGTCCCCTGGCCTCAGGGAGAGGATTACTCGGTCACCATTTTGAACTTTGGTTTTGTGATATGTTTGTTCAGATATCTTAAGTCTAGGATGGGTCGCCACTCTGCTGTCGTGCTGCTGACACAGATCTAGCTATGACTCTAGATGCCACATCATTTAGAGTTGACAGCAGCATGGAATTGCACTTTGATGCCTCTATTTCATCAGCAGCCACCTCCTCCAGCTTTGGCTAGCTGGGGGAAGGGGGGGGTTCTTCTTTGCTAGTTCCATTACTGTGTCCCACCTGGACTTCTGCTGCCTAGCTGTATAAGCCATGTAGGTTGCCTGCCTGAGACCCAAGGAAGATGCCAAGTACTGTTTTTTTTTTGCCATGGCATCCACCTTCCTGGAATCTTTATCTGGGGGTGGGGGGGGGTGAAGCCAAAGGAATGTTAGCCCTGTCACAGGCTGCAGCCTGCACTACCACAACATGGCTGCAATGGTTGTACAAAAATTCCATACCTGAGCCTGACAGTGCATCTCCTGTCCATTTTCTTATCCATGGGAGGTAAAGAGTTGGGCATTTTCAAAATTTTCCTTGTCTGTTTCCCCAAGGACTTGTGAGAAGGGATAAACAGCCTTTTGGACTCTGGGACATCCACCATTTCTATATAGTTAGGCTCTTCTTCCTCATCGGCAGCTTCCACCACTGGAAGCTGGAGAGCTTCAGCCATTATTCTGTAAAACAGAAAATGGGAAGGGGACTCTGACAGCCTGGGAGGGGAGACATTGGAAGGCCTGTCTGGGGAGATGTCAGACTTTATAGGCTCATCTAGGCCTCCAAATTCAGTATCCTCTAAATCCTCTTCCTCATCTTCATCTTCCTCCCACTCCACATCATAAAACAATTCCAGATCATAATCTAATGGAGTTGGATCTGACTGAACCGACTGCTTAGTCGGAGGGATCGGTTTGGAAGGAATCGGATGAAGTAACTGCACAATGCTTATCGCTTTGGCTATTTCAGTGGCGGTTGGAACTTGTGGTTCAGGATCCAAACCGGCAGACTTCCTTTTTCTTTTTGACGGAACTGACCCCTCAGAGTTGGATCTCCTTTTGCCTAAGGGTGCATCGCCCGTGTCAGCAGGTACCCACTCAGGTTCAGTCGGAACCGAACCATGCTGGCCATTCGGTTCAGCAGAATTCTCTGCCTCCCTTTCCTTCAGCCTACTTAATCTCTTAGCAAAACTGATTTTGGGAAAGTGTTTACATATTTAGCAGTCTAATTTGAGGTGGTCAAACCCCAGACAATAAACACAAATGAGGTGGGGATCAGCTTTAGCAAAAGCCTCCCCACACTCAGTACAGTGTTGAAACCCAGTGGGACCGGTTTTCTTCTTGGGTTTCTCAGACACAGCCTTAACCAACAAATTACCCTTAACAGCTTTTAAGCTAGGAAACCTAAGAAATACAATTTCCACAAAAAAATTCAGAAACAATTCGCTATCTACTTACGCTACACTGTACCAAAGACAGAGATCGGATACGGAAAAAACAAGAAAATCAGTTGAACAAACTGATTCAAACTTTACCGAACTGAAGCGAAGGAGAAATCTCCGGAGCGACTTCACAGTAAGGCGGAGTAAAGAATCTGACTGTTACACTGAGATGTACCAGAGACAGAGGTTTGAAAACCGAGCTCGAGCTCAACGTTCTATGCCCTGGCACAGAATTAACCTTTACTCTCCTGAGCAGTTGAAGTGCTGAGGCTAACTGCATATGGTCAGAATATGGCAAGACTTTGTTTGTGCATTTCCTCAAATACCGTCATACCTGGCATGCACGCCACCCAAACTGCACTACTCCTTCCCTCCCTGCCTCCATCTGATTCCCTTTATTGAGTCCCCAATGAGTAGGACCCTGACCCCTTTTCCTTCTGTTTGTTCTTTACTTCATTTACCCTTCTCCTAGTGCCTAGCATCCCTTTTACCTCCCTTTTCTCATCATCCCCGTTGCCTATCTCATCATCCTAAGCCCTGACCCCCCCCGTGCTACTTCCCCCTTACCCTCCCCACTGGCATTATCTGCTGTTCTACTCTCCCTCGCCTCTCCTTCAGTCATCTGCATCCCCCATGCCCTTCTCTTGTCAGTGTTCAGTCAGATTTCCACGTTGAGTGGGTAACCTCCTCCTTCATCTCTTCGGTTTGGCCCCCTAGACCAGTGCCTGCTGCCTCCCCCCCACTTTGGGGCTAGACCCTTTTAAGGGTGTGATCACCCCTCACTCTTCCTCTGTTTACCTTCCTCCTGGTTCCTTCCCAAGGGGGGGGCGCCCCCTTTCCCTTATCTGCAGAACATTCCTTTGTTTTTGCCTCTCCTACTTCACAAACATCCTCCTCTCCTCCCTGCTCCTGCTTCTGATCCTCTTCATGTGTCCCCAGGGGAGTGTATCTGTTTACATGCGCTATGCCTGCTAGCCGCATCCCTCTGACTGAGACACCTCTACATGTTTTCTCCCCTTTTTCTTTTAGTGTAGGTTTAGCACCTCTGTACCTTATCTCCTGCCATTCCCATTAGTCCCTCTTGTCTACCTCACCACCTTTACTAGAGTCCCCTGCTGACCTCCTTACGTCCCCTTTTACCCCTCCCTCCCTGCTCGTGTAGCCTTTTGTTCTTTTCCAGTCTCCTCCCCTTCCGCCCCCGTCATTTGTTATCCTTGTTTCTAGTCTCCCCGCATCCCCCCCATGTTCTCTCTTGTACCCCTCTTGCCTCTTGTTCCCATTATGGACCCCCCAGTCCTCCCCTCTGCCCCTTTCCCTTATCCTGCTTAGTGCTTACCTCAACCACCCTACCCCACCTCCTCCCTTAGCTGCGCAAGCTGACTACATACCATGCAGCCCCCCAGGTTCCATGCTATAGTCAACACAATGGCTGTCCCACATGCACTGCACCCTACCACCCTTCCAGTGCTGCCTTGTGACCTTGCAGCCCATGGCCCAAACCCAGGACCTGTCTGCCCTCCGTTCGCTCTACTCCACCATCGTCACCTCTCCTCCATTTGAAGATGGTTGCACCTTAACAATGGAAGGAAAGGAGAAAAATGATTGAAGAACCACCCTAGGTGGTAGGATGATGAACGACCTGCCTGTAGGTTCTGCATCAGCACCCAGGCACAACCATAGTCATGTGCCAGAGGACAACGGGTCAAGGTAAGTCCCGAGAGAAGGGTGATCGCTGGGGGGCCGATCAGATGGGGGCCGCTGGGGCAAACCCAATAGACTATAGAAAAAATAAATAAATAAAATAAGAAACAAAAAGTGCAATTGGTTCCCTCATCAGGTAAGGTGCCTAATGTTTTGCCTAGTCTGCTTATGCTTTTTCAAAGGTGCTGCTCCTAGGTAAAGGTCATTTATAAAGGACTGTCAATCAAGAACCATGAATAGGTGTATACAAGTAATCATATTACTGTACAGATGTAAAAATATTAAAGGGACGCACATAACCTTACTGAAAGTGCAATTGGTACTGCACAAAAAAGCAGGTTGTGTGGTTGGGGACCCACTGGCACATTTGCTTTTGTTTTAATGCACCTTATGTCTGAATAAATTTGCCTGTTCCACACTGACATGTTGCACCGTGGATTTATTCAGAAGCTATTCCAAGATTATTCTGTGAAGGAGCAGTGACTGCAGGATATTCTTTTCTCCCAACACCAGGTACCTGGGGTAATACCCATAAGTGACACTGCAGTGCAGTACGAGGGGGGAGCTGCACAACTCAGGTGCCGTCCCTTGGATGAGATGTTAAATCAAGGTGTTTTCTGCCCATCTCTCCTTTCAATCAAAATCTTGCTAAGTTTTACACAAAAGTACATATGCAAAATCATAATGATAAAAAGGGTCTGAGAAATGTAGCTTTCTGATTGGCTGCAAACATTCTAACAGCCTTATGTTAATCTTTTATTAACATACATGTAGAGCTTAACCATATGCTGAACAAGGTTTTACACTGTAAATTTTTTTTATTATTATAGCAATATGGTATTCCCAGGGATTATGTTAATGGTCAATCACCCTCTAGGGGCATGTGGCACTCAGCTACACCTCGTGCCACAGTACACCTCTAGAAGGTGATTAACAGACCATTAACATAACCCTTGATCATGCCCTATTGCTTAAGTAGCATTCAATCAGTATTAGATACAATCATGTGTTATGAGCACAGACTTGAGACTTACAATGGTCACTGTCCAGGTGGAAGTAAAAGATCCCATGTCACTTCTCGATGAAAAATAGGGAGTTTCCCCAGTGTCACAACCAACATTCCCCCATGAATAAAACAGGTAATTGTAATCCACCCCCCAGGACGCACTAGGAAATAAGCTGCCACAACTTAGTGCATGGTCCTCAAAGGCACCCCAGATGCCAACTGGCATATCTGGGATGTGCTGCACTAGTGGCAGGCACACATCGTCCACAGCCCCTGCAACCTGCCATCCACCTGTGTGGAGTCCCATATTGTGGCAAGGGAGGAGTGGGTCGGGACCATAAGCATCCAATCGGATGGCTGTACCAGTCCGGGACAGGATCCCTGCCTGCGTGAGGGGAAGAGGGAACAGGGCATGTCAGGATATGCAGTCCTCCTGGACTACAGTATCCCAATGAGAAATAGAACACAAACTGAAACAGCACTGGTCAGTGCTGTTGATGCCCCAGCCTGCAACAGAGGTTCCTAGGGCTGGGGACTGCAGCTGGGAGAGCTGATCGAGCCCACTGCCTGGTTCTGCAGCTGGGCGGAGGGGAGCACGTAGCCACTACTGATGCCCCTAGACAGATGTAGCTGCTGCCCCCTCCGCCAACCTTAGTATCATATAAGTCCTCTTGAGGACTGGGTGGAGCCCTGCCCCACCCCGCCCCCTCATCCGCACCAGTCCCACCCGCACAGTAAGGTCATTGAAAGTAATTCCATTGTTTCCTGTTACTGCTGCTCTGCATAAAGTTCTCTCATTTTTATAATATATTTGTTTTCACTTTTTTCCTCCACCTTTTTACCAGTTTTTATTGCACAATTGCCATCACTTTAATTGCTGTATTCATTTATCGCCACTATTGTTTACATGTATAAATCTGTACATGTCTACTGTCTGTAAACCGCCCCGGCCTGCCTGAAAATGAGTTTAGCCCACTGTACCTCTCCCAGTCATCAATTTTCAAAGAAATAACTAATACCTCTCAAATGACCCACATTACATTAGGAGGACAATGCATACTTTACCCTCAGAACACTATTATTCATACCCTGGAACTGATCCACGCTGTGGCACCTCTTGACAGACTTTGATTTTACCTATAGTTTGGTGACTGGAACAGGCATGCTGAGCTGGAGCTTGTTTCAAGGTGCGACCCAGGAGGAGGTACAAGAAGATACAGTAATAATAAATATAGTGACACCAGGTGCAAGTACAAGCACAAGTAATAAATTGGGGCCGGCAGTATAGCCTAGAGGTTAGAGTAACGAGTGGTGAATGAGTTTGGTACATCCAGCAGAACTGAGTTTGAGACCCACAACCTCCACTTGAATACTGTGTAACCTTGAGCAAGTCCTTAACCACCTCAGTGCTCCCAGGTAGCCCTTGAAAACAGGCTGTGGGCCTAGGGGGCCTCAGCAAGTTACAAAGAAAAAAAAAAACAGGCACGGACAGGCAAGTTGATGTGAAAGCAGTATCTTTTCTTGTCAGTTACATTTGTATTCCAGTGAAAGTTCTCAGTGCAGGATACAGCAGGGTTAGCAATAGCGACTCAACGTTTCACCATTACCCCGGATGGCTTTGCCACCTCTTGACAAAGGTGTCCGGAGTGACACTGAAACACTGAGATGTAACTGACAACAAAAGTCATCCAGAGAAGTTACTGCTTTCACATCAACTTGCCTGTGAGTGCCTATCCTCTTTTGTTCTTGTGGACTGCTGTACTTTGATGTGGCACCACTGCTAAACAGTGCAGCCTGCAGTGCGTTTTGCTTACCTAGTTACCAAAGAATAAAAAAAAAAAAAAAAATCCAGAAAAGTCAAAAGCTGAGCAAAATATATAAATTACAAGGGTACTAAGGATAAGAGCTAGAAGAGTGTGCGGTCTAAGAAAGAGGCTTGTAACAGAACAGTGGTGGTGCAAAAATATAAAATTAGAGTACATAAACTGAATTATAAACTATATAATAGGGTAGGTGGTGAAATGGGTAAGAAAAGAGGGGGTAAAGAGGACAAGGCTTGTTGCAATGTTGGAGAGAAGAGAAGGAAAGAAGAGGAAGATGGCTAGTTGTTGATGTGGAAGATGACTAGTTAGACAGATGCATGCTTTTGAGAAGTGTGCTAGTGGAACAGGACTGGGAGCATACTGCCCAATCACAAGTACAGCACTGGCCTTTAAAGCAGCAGTGCATGATAGTGGTGAAAATTCTGACCAACACTTTATTTTAGACTGGATATTTACGGTCTTGTATGGTATACTCTTCCCCTATTCTGAGTGCTTTTTACAGTTGATTTTATTTTTTTAGTCATTCAGAAGACACCTTTGAGCACACATGCTCATTTGCAAAGGTTCCACGTCAAAAAAAAAAAAAAAAAGGTATAATACATAATTAAGTAGTTAAGTATAGAACAAATTAAGTCATGCAGCTCCACTGGAGGATAGTCAGTGTAGACAGTAGGAGACAATGGGTATAATCAAAGACAAATGACTGTGGCTCCAAGGAGTCTAGTCAACAATAAGGGGTGTACCGTGTAAGCCCTGTATAATGTCATGACACAGTATGAACTTCATTACAAGTGAAGGAGAACAGAAAATTGGCTCAGTGTTGTAGCAGGAGCATTTGGAACTAACAAGTTTTAGCACTGAGAATTAATAAAAGGAGTGCTCCTTTTAAGATGGATTGGACCAGGTTTTCATCATTAGTCTCTGTTGGTTTTGAACATACTCTGTTTGCATCACTTCATGTGACTATAATGAACTAGCATACAGCAGACGCTGCTCCCTGACCTTATGGGACAACAGGGTGTACAAAAACAGCTGGGAATACTGATGACCTTGCTCAAGCCATAATAAAAGGAGTATACCCTTATTATTTCAAATGTGAAAAAGGTGCTAAAGAAGATTCCAAACTGGGAAAGACTGCTATCGTACAAGTCACTAGATAAAGGGGCAATCTGAAACAGAAAAAAGTATAGAGTTATGTAAGCCTCCCAAAATGGGCTTACCTCAATATGACTCCGGTCTCCCCGTGGTGCGCTTGTCACTCTGTCTGCTGAATTCCTGCTGTCTCTGCTTCGATGCAGGCGGGCCGAGTGGCAGGGTTTTTCCATGCCTCCGGGCGTGGTAGTGGTCTTGGGTACTGTTTCAGGGCAGTCTGGCTCTGGACTGCTCCAAATAGTTTAAATAAATAATTGTAAATAAAATGGCGGACCAGTGCACACTGTGCATGTGCAGCCACCAGATGCAAGAAATTTAAAGGAGCAGCGGCTCCTTTTAGATACAGTAGATCTTCTTTGATACTTCAGTTCTTTCTTTTCCGTGACCTGCACATATCTCTTCTGGAGATCGGCACAGCAGTACCTTCGCCTTTTAACATTTTATTTTTTTTTTTCTACTAACTTTTGTTGTCACTGACTATCTTTACTACACCGACGACGATACAAAAATATAATTACATCTTCAGCATCGCTGAAGGTGGCTTCCGCCCTCCCCTCGGACGATGGCTTCCGCCCTCCCCTCGGACGATGGCTTCCGCCCTCCCCTCGCTGAAGGCTTCAGCCCTCTCGTCAACAACTGCCTCAGTGGTGATGGCTTTGGCCCTCTCCTTGCTGTGGGTTTCGTCCCTCTCGTTGTTGAGGGCTTTCTCCCTCGCAATCATAGACTGAGGCTCCTGAACCCTCTCATCGCCACTGGCTTCGATAGGGTTCCCCACTCATCGGGGAAGGCTTTGGCCCCCTAATCACAGTGGATTTCCACCCTCAGGTTGACGATGGCCTTGGGTCTTTCATTGACGATGATGTCTCATTGAAAAAGGCTTCGCCCTTCTCGATGAGGACTTGGACCCTCTTGTCCACAATGGACCCCAGAATAATCTGCGGGGCTAGACCTAGGTGCCGTTGCCTTTGGCCTCACTGTGGGCCTCCTCTTCATCTCCTAACAGAGCGCGAGTTATGCACCACCTCACCAGTGGCTTTGGCTATGGGGTGTCCTCTGTAATCCACACCCGGACCCTGTTTGGTCTTTAACTAAAGCTCTGCTCTCATACTGGGTATACGGGTATTTCTTCCACTGTTTCGACATCACTGATATCCTCCTTAACAACCGAGGAACTTTTTTGAACAGTGCTGGCTCCATTGAGTCGACTCTTTGCTAGCCTGCTGGGGTTTGTGTCCCCACCAGTTTTCTTCTCTCCATTATTCCAATGGAGTCTGTCTCATCAGAGCTCCAAGTTGGGCCAACAGGGCACAGATGGACATGCCTATTCTTGTGGCCTGGTGGACCCCCCCGTCGGAGGGCCACCTCCGAGGTTCCATCCCGATCTCTACCTGTAGCTCTGCTCTACAGCCAAGCTTAGTCTACATTTGTTGGGGTGGAGCCCCTTTTTCTTGCTCAGGACTAGGGACTGGACCAGTTCTACCCTCTGGGGCCCATGTGTAGGAGCTGCACACCCTAGGCACGAACTGTCTTATTATTTGGAGGCGTCCTCACAATGGTCAACCCGCCTCTTGGGGATGCTTCTAGCCACTATGCTCACTGCTTGGTACCTCTGGCAGCTATGGTTTACACGACCTCTACGGTGAAAATGTCTCGCGTGACTTTCTTGGTTGTATATGTCGGGCCTTTTGCTCTAGTCTTTCTGAGTTTTCTTTTCGATGCTGTTTTTTGAGGTCTTTCTACGAGACCCACTGCCTCTGGTTGCATCATACTTTGGTGCATTCCATGTAATTTTTTGCATCAGAATTATTTTATGAAAGTCCTTTTTCGGACCCCGCTGATACCTTAAATGGGCCTCACTAACACGGGTTCACTACCTCTATTAGCCTTCCCCATCCTTGATTCAGAGGTTGACGGGTGCTGGTTCGTCTGTTCCCTGCCTGGGACTGCCCACAGCCTGAATGTCCCCACAAATCCATGGTTACAGTATCTGTCCTGATGTCTGGGATCTGGGCTTTTTTCTACTTGAATAACGCCGATTTTGCCTGTGCATCCCCCCTCCTCAAAGGTCGGGGTATGTTCTCTTTCCTTCCTGACAATGATCATGGCAGACCTTCACCCTATGCTACAAAGGCAGTGAAATCCTCATTCAGGATAGACTCTGCCACTGGAGTCTTCCAATAATACCGGGCCTTGATCTCTGTGATTCTTTGCAAAGTTGGCCTCTATGGTTTTTTCCATTATATGCCTGGATGTTTTGCTTTTCAGAAACATCAGATGTCCTCCTTGTACCAGTCAGTACTCTTATTTATGAAGGTG